>CM075453.1:5425691-6856299 GCA_037832335.1 Carallia pectinifolia | reverse complement strand
TACAAAAAGTGACTATCTTCCATAAGCGAGAATCTCAAAAATAGAATTCACTCAAAATTCTATATTGTGCATAACAATTGACCTTTCTACAATAGTTTGCCATATATGGACAAACTGTAAAGCTACTGAGAAGAAAATGACTACCAAATCTGGTTATGAAAAACAAAGACACCAAAAAGGAAGTGTTTGTTCTCCTATCTTGAGCCTATCAGGGTTGTGGTTATGAAGATTACCTCTTCATAAGTTTTCAAAACTCTGACCCCCATTGTCTGCAATCTTGACATGAGTTTTCTCTTCAGCAAGTCAAAAGGCATGGCATCTTTTGAAGCCAAACATGTTTCCTGCATTATAGCGTCCTTGCATTTTAGTACACATAATTATTGTGGATCAAAGTTTGGATACCCAAAATTATTCAAATCGAACAAACCTCAAAAAAGACTCTTGTTGATGACATAGGCATTGCGTAAAGAAACGTCGGGTATTCACCTTCTAAACATGGAACCTTTTGTTTCATGTAGTCTCTGTAATCCATGAATACCATAAGACTGGGATCATATGGATTATTTTCCACCTGGACTTAGAGGAAAAAGATTCAGGGTCTCAAAAGATTGAGATTGCATCTCTGTGTGAATTTCTAAAATCCTCTGTCTAAATGGCTGAAAAAAAAAGCACTGGACAACCATACTTTGTGCTTTAGAATATTAGTATCCACATTTTTACAAGTGAACACCACATGAAAGTAAACCAAGTGGACACAAAAATTCCTGAAATCATCAAAAGCAAATACAATGAATGCACACGCAGGGTTGCAGCAGCAACACCTTGGTCAGTGAAATAAGTATAAAAAACAAAAAAAAAAAACACGCAATCTTGTGTTGCCCACTTCTGCCTTTTTTTAATTTTAGGCACAACAAGCATACAGAGTCGCGCATCATATCAGGCTAAAAAAGTCCAGAAAAACTTGCAGAACAGAGGAGAGCAAGAATAGAAGCAGGGGCCAGCAAAAAAAAAATAAATGTTGGGAAATTATAGTGACTAATCGATGTCCACGATGCTATTAATTTTGCAAAACAGTTGATCCTGCTCTCATACCTCAACTTCTACACCATAAGCTGTCTGGACAGAAACCCGAGGACCCCCAACCTCATACTGCAAGAGTTTTCCGGAAGCTGCTCCAGATGCAACAGTAGCAAGCCTATAATAATATGTTAGAAACTTGACACAAAGTGTGATACTAAGCCAATTCCATCACCAAATTATCAAGAAGGCATAACAAAATAACATTTATTACCTGCATGAAATAAAAATATCATCATCGCAAGCAATGATACTGTGACCATCAGCTGCTTCATCTATCCTCTCCACCTTTGAGCTCAGATACAGAACACCTGACTCGACACACCTAGAGGAAATCAATATGGATTACATATCCAGGGACTATCACATTTACAAAGCTAAGATTACTGAAAACAACAGAAAGAACTTAAAATTAAAGGATTCCCAAGAAGCCTTGCCTCTTTAACAACTCCTCGTGGAGCAAATGTCGACTAACTCGCCCATAGGCGCGGCCAATCATGATGGGATCATCATCGTCAAGATAAACAATAGTATCTCGCCACACGTGCTCAATGCATCCTTCAAGTCCGAGATCTAAGTACACAATCAACCTAAAGGAATGTAACATTTCCAATGTCCAAGGACTGGTTTTTGTTTGTTTTTTTTTTTGATACATTAGCTTGTTGTTAGCCTAGGACTCATGTTTGGCAAGCAAAAAGCGAACTAATGCTAAAAAAACCAAGCGTCTCTCTCTCACCAGATACTAAACACACAGAATTCTCATGGAATTTTCAAATGAGATTAGATTTGTACCTTTGAATTCATCCTCCCATACACCATAATTATTAGTAAAAGGAAGGTCCGGACCGATAAGTCCAACACTCAATCCCAACTTAGCCGATTCAGCAGCTAGAGATAGACCGGCCGGGCCGCAGCCGATCACCACCAAATCCAGTATCCCGTTTCCAACAGGTATCGGCCGCAACTGCAAGTTTATGCGTTTGGGTTAGTTTGTTAGAGCATTACCAAACGCCATCCGTCAGGAAAGATGAAAATTGTACGGACCTTGTCGGCGAGCTTAGACTGCTTCTCCATCTCCTTGTTCTGCTGCATTTCTACAAAAACAAGCTGGGACCCACCGGCCTTTACGTAATCTTCCTCGTCGGCAAATCCTTCTTTGACAGCCACACAACTCTCTCTCCTCCCCGCTGCTGCTGCTGCTGCACTGCTCGCTCTCACTTGGCAAAAAACGTACCGTTTTAACATACTCTGCCTCGTTTTCCTTGTTCTCCTAGCTGCCGAACTCCATGTAGGACGAGAATAGCCCGCCATTGCTGCCAAGTTTGGAGCTCCGAGACACTCCATTTTCGCAACTATTTTCCGTTTTTATTTATATATATTTGGAACCTTGTTTTGGAAATGAAAAAAAGCCAAGGCTTAGCCTTCACGCCATTTGAGCGGGTTTTTATTGTTGCAGAGAGGGAAAATGCAGGTCTCGGAAACAGAAAAAGTAACGAAAACTCTCTGCTCCGTGCTCTCACTTATTGGAAAAGAAAAAGGAATAAAAAAGTAAAACAGAAAACAGAAAACAGAAAATGTTTTTTTTTTTCACGTTCTCTGCGTTTCGGTGAACGTTGTTGGTGCTGCACACACGAGGAGGTTGAGTCTTTGGGGATAGGGAGGAGCGTTGCTTTTGTTTTCTGGTGATCTATGCCTTTGCTGAGTTGTTCAAACTGTCATCCCAAAAACTGCCGCGTGGAGGAATTTGATTGGCGGGACACACTCTCCCCTCATCGACAACGCAAGTACAACTTTTTTATGTTTGTACAAAACGGCGTCGTGGGGTGTGTTGCTAAATCCAACGACGTCGTTTCCAAGCTCGCAAGTCTTGATTAACACAAAAATTAGGGTTGTCACGTCAACGGCTTTCTTCTTTCTCGTTTCATGGGGGTGGGGGAAAGAATAATGAGTTGAGAGCGAGAAAACAGAACAACTCGCCATGAACGGAATCCTCGAATCGGAGAAGTAAAAAAAAGCTTTGCGTTTCGTTTCTTTCAGTTCCAGACAGAGAGAGAGAGAGAGAGATGGGGAATCGAAAGCAGAAGTGGAAGCCGGAGGAGGAAGAGGCGCTAAGAGCAGGTGTAGCCAAACACGGTCCCGGCAAGTGGAAAAACATCCAGAATGACCCTGAATTCAATCCTTTCCTCTCCTCACGCACCAACATCGATCTCAAGGTCCTCTCCCTCTCTCTCTCTCTCTCTATGTTTTTATTGTTTGAATTGGTTAGAAGGCTCGCCTGAATAGAATCTTGGCCGGTGGTTCAAGATTCGTTCCTGTGAGGACGCAATTTCGGAATGCCGGGAGCTAATGATCGTTTAAGCTGTGCGATTTTTTTTTTTTTTTGGTTGCGTGCTGTAGGATAAATGGCGGAATATGAGTATCAGTGCCGGGGAAAAAGTACGGCCGTCAAAGCCAAAAGCCAGTTCTGACGCTCTTCCTCTTCCTTCTCCTGCTGCTGCTCCTGCTGTAACTCCGTCAGCCGCCAATCCGCAACCTTCTGCCCTTACTGCTGATCCGGCTACTTCAGATGTCGTCGTCTATGATCCTTCAAAAAGCGCTGCCGACAGCAAAAACGCTCCTCTTAAGTATGCGCTCAACTTCTGGGCATATATTCTTTATTTTATGTTTTTTTTTTCCTGTAGATTAATGAAACATTATAGAGCCAAAAATTTATTATTGTATCAAACAGAGGAAAAAAAACAAGAAGAAGAAGAAGGAACGGAGTGGATTAAACTTTATTTAATTAGTTTAAATGCTGTTTTCTCTTGTTGTCCAATAATTTGTTATAGAAGCAGAAGTCTTGCTATTTTGTTTGAGTTCCTCTGTTTTAATGTGGTTCATAAATTTGTAACGCTTGGCCAATTAACTTGTTTTGCTAGGTACAATGCGTTGATTTTTGAAGCAATTACGGCCTTGGGTGAGCCGAATGGAGCAGACACCAGTGCAATTATTAGCTACACTGAGGTCTAAAGATTGTTTCTATCACAATGTTAATTTCCTCTGGATTGATGGGTCATTTTGCTGTGGTTGAAGCTGTTTCCTTTATTAGTAAGAAATGTCTGCATGATGGTTTCATCTTGAACAATTGTGTGTTTCTGGCATAATTATAGGCTGCATGGCACACTTCCTCTTTATTTTCCTTGAGTTTTGGACTGGAAGTTTTAATCCTGGAAGGTGTTTGTAGGATTTATGGGAATGGGGAGACTTACCCTCATTGTGTAGCTCATGGGCCAATGAGTCTTTTAATGGACCGAGAAAAGAGGAATGATCATATACCCACCTTCTAGAGCTACCTGTAGAAAATCTCTGACAATATATGGACTGTGAATGAGAAACAGACTAAAAGGGGCCATTAAACTGTTGGGGAGATTCAGGGCCCTGCTTCGCCAAGGTGGATGCCCTCCAAGCTCCACCTTGCAAATTGAGGGGAAAAATATAGTTGTGAGCTCCCCAGCCAAGTGGGAGAACTGAAAAGCAACCAATTGACCAAGTACTCTTTTTTTTATTTTTTTAATGAAATTGATTGCATCCAACTTCATCATCAAGTATTTCCTTTTTCATGCTCTATTTATTTCAATATGTATGACGACTGTGTTCTGTTCTTGATAACTCCTACAGCAAAGACAAGAGCTGCCACAAAGTTTTAAGAGGCAATTAAGTTGCAGGTTGAGAAGGTTGGTTGCACAGGATAAACTTGAAAAGGTGAACGGATTTTGATTTGCTATTCTTTCCCTTTTCCCTTATCAGTTATTGCATCATTTCCCTTCCCTGGACATAGCTACTGATATTGCCACACTATATGTTTAAGATGTGGAACCAAATTTCTGCAGTGCACGAATTTTGATCATTTAGTAATTATTGCATGTTGCATCCAATGATGGCACCACCATTTCTATGGGAGGCTAGTCATTGCATGCAACCAGATGGATAATTGGTTTATGTAGTAATCTATCGGAGTTTCCACTTTTATTAGGAAAAAGAAATGCTAGCAAACAAATGAGATGTTATGGATTGACTTCCAGAGTTTCTTTGTTATGAGCACAAATGTAAACATCGGTAAAAATTGCAGCTACTTTAGCTGCTAAAAAGAGTGGTCATTTATGGGTTTCTTCTTTCTGATCAATGAACGGGAGAAACATAGCTCAAGTGACAAAGGAAACTTTTTCTGATGGTATTATAACAAAATAATCGGAATTTGTTTCACTGAGATTCTAATATGCATCAATTGGGAGTACATATTGGAATGCTTTTGACATAAATTAAAATGCAGGTCCATAATTATTATAAAATAAAGAAAACTACTTCATTTGGTACTAAAACGCCAAGCCCAAAGCAGAAAGACTTTCATCGCAAGCAATTAGACAATAATGGTTTTGTAATTACTGGAGACACCATTGAAGAAGCAGCCGTGGCTGCTGCCTACAGGATTGCAGATGCAGAAAATAAATCATTTGTTGCAGCCGAAGCAGTCAAGGAAGCAGAGAGGGTTGCAAAGATGGCTGAAGAGACAGAATCTCTTTTGCAGTTGGCCAAAGAAATATTTGAGAAATGTAAACTGACATTTTTGCTGTTTTTTTTTTTTTATTCCCTTTCAACTTTATTGCTTACTTGTATTCTTATACTTGACAGGTTCGCGCGGTGAGCTCGTGCTTATCGCATAAATTACAAGTCAAGAGTTGATGGACGAGGAGCCATTGCATGTAAATATTGTCTTTGGCTGCCATTGTAGCGATTCATGTGGTGCAATTTTTCCAATAGAAAGCCTGATCTCTATGATTGACATACTCTTTGATCCCAATATATTTGTGACGGTATAGTGGGAGTCATTTTGTTGTTCCTTTTATTCAATTTACACGAAATTGCCCCTTAAATTTATTGGAGGTGCAATCTAGTTTGAATTTGTTGATTTGCCTTTTTATGCTTAGGTGGTTGAGAAGTGTGCCTAGAATAATCGCCATTTACATTGATGACAGCAATGTCTTGGGCGCAGATGGTGCTGTGAGATCTTAAGTGAGCCTTACCGATTCTCGTCGCCACAAGGTCTCACGATGAAGTTAGCTAAAGTTTTAGTTTTAATCTAAGGTTCAAATCCTAATTCATAAGACCCAAAAATGGACTTTTGTAACTTGAGGATTTAAATAAAATGTGGAAATCCCAAATTTAGATTTGCGTGACGTTATAAAGCTTTATAATCACATAACAGGTAGAACGAATAAAATTTCCATCAACCACTTTATGGACTGAATTGGACACAATATTTCATATATTTTATATAAAATATTTCGTATGCAATAATTTAAATATTATAAAAAAGTTCTATGATAATCTAATACAACATGAAATTTATTTATGTTGTGTAAAATATATTCTGTGCAATATAAATTATTTTGTGTGCAGCATTATTATTATTTTTTTTGTGTGTTTTATTAGGTCGGAACTGTGATCTCCATGATTTAAATAAACCTTAAGTTAAACGACGCCGTATAGGAGACTCGAAAACGTTTGGGTCTTCGTCATCCTCGCCACCAGCTGCTTCCTCGGCACTGAAGAGTTAAATCAAACTGAACCAGAAGGGGAGCGCAAGCCCGAAGCCTCCCGGAACCCTAGCCAAAAGCCGCAATGGGCGGAGATGCGACGGACTGGGACGAGGATGCCTACAGAGAAAGCATACTGAAAGAGCGAGAACTGCAATCCCTAACTGTTTTTAGAACCGCCTGGGCTCCCTCGCCGGACCCTGGCCCCAACACCATCGTCGTCGCCGCCAGTGACGGTTCGATCGCCGCCTATTCCATCTCCACTTGCATCTCCAACCTTGTACGTCTTCATTTCATTTTCATTTCGTTTTTTTTTTTTTTTTTTGAGGAACATTTTCATTTCTCTTTCGCTTGCTGTTGTTGTTGTTGGTATTGTTAATTGTTATTGCTTTTGGTTGTGTTGATATATATATATATATATATATGTATTTTTTATTTTCCTTATTTGATTTTTTTTATTATTCTTTTGTAGCCAGCAGGTTTTGGCAATAATAGGGCTCAAAAGTAAGTAAGCCAGCCGCCGGTGACTGCATTGATTAAGCAACATTTATTTTCACTGTGGCGGAAAGTTATTTTTTGCACTCACCTATTTGCCGATTGCTTAGGATTGAACCAAATGGCTTTCTTCGAGGGCACGATGGACCTTCATACGATGTCAAATTCTACGGAAATGGTGAAGACGCTTTGTTGCTGAGGTTCAATTCGTTAAATATATGTTCTTTGTATCTCTCTTTCTGTGTCTCCTTTTGCAATACTTGCTTCATTGTGTGACTTCCTAGTGCTTTTGTTCCCCACTTAAATTTGAATAAAGCAATGTTTATGTCATTTCCCTGATTGTCGACCCATTTTGTCTTCTATTATATACTGGAAAATATCGGGGCTACTATATCTTTTGTTGAGCTTAGTTTTTGTTGCTTGTCTGATGATTAAGCAATGCAACTGAAACTGAACAAAAGTGTGAAATGATTAGACTAATGCGACTTCAAAGTTGCTCATTTTAAAGTCATAGGAGAGCAGAGGGCTATGTCTGTCCTCATCTTTTTTCTGTCAATTTTCACATTTGTAAGTTTGATATTCTAATGATCTCTTTGATTTCTACCTCATGTCTAAAAAAGAGATCATCTTTTTGCCCATATACATAATTGCTTGTTATTTTCCTGTTGGCATTAAGAACTGTAAAGCATTTTTTTGTAATTCCAATTGGCATTTATTTGATATTTTCTTTGAAGTTGTGGCGACGATGGTTGCATTCGAGGATGGAGGTGGAAGGAATTTTCACAATCAGACGTACCTGTTTCCTTGCAAGGTAAGAGGTTTCTGAAATTATCGACACGTGCATTTTTATAATTATAATTGTAAAATTATTCCATCTCAACAAAAAAAGAAGTGATCATCATGTCCATTATTTGTTTTAGTAGTTCCAGTGCTGTGGTTGTAGAGCTCTTTCAAGCTATTCCTCTGATTTACTCAATGCAATCTTTTCTATTTGTGTATGTCCTCTTACTTTGTTTTGATTCCCCAATTTATTTTTTTTTTTCCTGTTATAGGAGATCACATAAAGCCAGTACTTGAACTAGTGAATCCCCAGCACAAGTGAGTGATCGCAAGCATAAAAGATGTTATCAAGAGGCTTTGAAGTTTACTTATTACATGCAATTAGAAAATATATCACAATTGTTAATCTACTTCATTTTTCTTTTTTTCTTTTTCTTCTAGTTTACCCATCCGATTTACATGGAATCAACATGGCCTAATTCCTTGAGGTCCAAAAGCTGTTAAGCTATTCAAAGAAATATGTATCTTGCCTCTCTATGTCTTTCGGTTTTTATTTTAATGTTTGAAAAATAGGTGCAGTTTTCCACAAAACAATTCTGTAGTGCACTTTTGCATGCTAGTCTTAGAAATTTCTGGGTCAATGCTAGTTAAATAAGAATAAGGGTTGCGATGTCGTAACTAGTATATAATAGTTCAGTCAAAAGTAAGAGGGAAGAGGAAAGAGAATACCTCTATGAAAAGGTATCTCCGAGATACTTGTAGATGAATTATTAGCTTATATGGATAATCTGAGATGAATAAATACTGTTTTTTCGATATATTTATCATTTCTGGCCTGATTTGACTTCATCGCACAAAGGCTTTATGGTATTCCAAAGTACAGGAGAAAATTTTACTAGCTTGGCTGTTAGGCTATCACCGTCCCCTTATTTGGTTTAGATTTTCCACATATACAGCCATTTACAGCTTTCATGCATTATCCTCTTAATACATACCATGACGTGGGCTTACAGCTCAATCTAACTTAACATCCCGGTTGAGCAATATATTCCTTTAATAGTATATACTTTTTGGAAACCTGTGAGATTCTATATAGCTGAAGTAGTATAATGCAACAAGCGGAGCAGTATATCACTTTAATGTTATAAACTTTTTAGGACACGTGAGATTCTGTGTAGATTAAGTAGTATTATGCATGAAATATCAAGTGAAGGTGTTAATAAACTAACTGCTCAGAAGAATTCATATTCTGTGGTAGTTTTGAGTTGGCATACTCTGCTGTTTGCTTCAATGTAACATGACTGTCACTTACTGGTGCTCTGTCACTTTAGTAATACACTGTTACATGGCTAACTGTGACAATGCCATTAGGAACAAGATAGTTATTATCTGGTTTAAAATGAACTCTAGTTGTCCAGTTGCTTAAATTTTGCTCCATTTTACTCCGGTTTTGGAAAATAATAATTGTTTGGCTGTTGGGCATTGGGAAGTGGCCTTGCATTAACTGCTTTGTTAATTGTTTTTCTTTCCTTTTTACTATGTTCCAGAGGTCCTTGGGGTGCTCTTTCCCCTATTCCTGAAAATAATGCCATTTCTGTGGACACTGAGGTTCGAGACATTCCTCTTCCTCAATTTCTGCCTCCATGTGAGAAATGGAGTAATAAACATGCGCTTTATATGTGTATATACTCTTCTGCCTTTTGAGTATGACTGGGTAATTGTCATTGCATAATTTAAAAGTGTAAGCTGTTTTGCTGTATTGCATTCCAGAGGGGTTCCATTTTCTCAGCAGCTGGTGACTCTTGCGCATATTGCTGGGATCTGGTAGGTATTCAGGCCATTCAAATCCATCAGGCTTTACGTTTCACTTTCGAGATACTTCAGAATTTTATGTCCATCTGGGGGTTACAGCATGTTTTTGTTTTGTTCTCAGATCAATATTAAATTTACGCCATTATTGTTGGGATTTTCAGGAGACTGGTAAGATCAAAATGGCTTTCAGAGGACACTCGGACTACTTGCATTGCGTAGTTGTCCGTAACTCTACCAACCAGGTCATGCCTACTTTTGCTTGGTGACCTTCCTCTTTTTACTCAAGTTGTACAAAATTATGTGCACAATATGTTCTACTATATTTGTTTGATGACCGCCATCATCATTAAGTTAGAAATTGATGACAGAACGGAAAAGAAACATTTTTTTTCTTGTGGTGACATCTAGAAATGAAGTAGAAGAAAATCTGCTGTGCAAGAGATTGAGTCAAAAGAAAGTTGAAACATTTAAGATTCTTGTAACATTCTTGGTTGATTTTACCAGGATATTGAAACCTCAAAATCCAATCATTTTCAGCTGCAGAGTCTAGGGCTTCATAGAGAGAAATAGGTTGAGTACTTCCAAAGGAGATGAGTTTGAAAAGTTCTGTGGGAAACTAGAGGCGATATTTTCTTGCTGTATTTTTATATTTTGGTAGGACTCATGGCAGAAAATTAGATTTTTCCAGTGTTGGTGGTAATGAAGTTTTTCTTTCAATCACCCTCTAATTATGGAGTTTAAGTTTTGCATGTTGACGCTGTCGCTGTTACATATTTATTCATCAAGGTTCATTTGTCAACATGTTTACAGTGGAGTCATACATTACATTTATTGTATGTTAGAGATACGGCGGCATGATTACTGACTATGCTTGGTTGCTTTTCTTGTTCTTTTAATTTCAGATTATAACTGGTTCAGAAGATGGTACTGCACGAATCTGGGGTAAGCAATTTGACCCACAAAATGACACGGGAGGATGTTCATGTGTTGTTTAGTTTCTCATACATCTCATTAAGTGCATAGTTGACTCATTGTATTATGCTATCATCTAGTAGCCAATCGGTATCTTGACTTATTGCAAATTTCATTGGCTTTAGATCCCAAGAGGGTTTATTGTCGGGAATAAGAATATCATAGTTGCTATTTTGCAAGATTCCGAAGGGGAAGCGTTTGTGTAACAGAAAGGTTTCTTCATTGCGATCCGATGGTCATGGGTTCAAGCCATGGAAACAGCCTCTTTGTGAAAAACAAAGGTAAGGTTGTGTACATCTAACCCTTCCTCAGACCCCACTAATGTGGGAGCCCCATGTCCTGTTTTGCAAGATTCTGTGTTTGGTAGATTAAGACTAAAGAATTAATTTTGTGGCTGTCATGTAGCCCTGAGATCTTGCGAATCTGTGTCACTCTTCCTAGGTTCTAAGGTAATCACCAAGCGGAAGAGGAATGTAGGGAGATGAACTGCTCATGCTCTTTAGTTTTTCAATGAATAGCAGCAAGTTGAATTTTTTGATCATTTAAATCAGGGCCTTGATGCAATGCTAACATAGCAACAATTACAGCACAGAATAGTTATCCCACTTCCACCAAAATACCTTGGTGATTTAACAGTAAAGTAATTTAAAATGAATTTATTTAGTTTCTTCATAGTTCTATACCCGATATCTGATAAACCATTTACAAGATTTTTTCTTAAGATTTTCCTTAGTTGTGGCATGTCTTTGTTTATTATCTCTTCCTTAGATTGCAAAACTGGAAAGTGTGTCCAAGTAATTGATTCAGAGAAGGACAAGAAGGTGAAAGGATCATTTGTTAGCTGCATTGCCCTTGACGCAAGTGAAAGCTGGTTGGTAAGGGTTCGTGTAGTGAAGACGTAATTGGTTTGTCCCTTTTAGTTGGAAAATAGTTATTTTCACTTGGGTTCTTAAAATGATAAACGTTGGTGTGTGTGGAAAAAAAAAGTCCACTACAAGCATTCCTTTTGTCAGAACTCCAAGATTTCACTTTAAAGAAAAATTCATATTGATAGGAGGAAAATTTTTTGAGATAATAAAGTTATTATTTGCTCTCCTTAACAGTCTGTATTTGCATGCCTCCCGTTTGACGTGGCCTTATTTAGCCAAAATTTACTGTTGGTAGGCTTGTAGCAATGGCCAGAGTTTATCTACTTGGAATCTTCCCGCTTCAGAATGTGTTTCAAGGACTTCTGCTCGTGCATCGATTCAGGATCTGAGCTTTGATGACCATCAAGTTTGTGATTCTTTCCCCTTTTGTGAAACTAGTAGTTTTTTTCCTTTCTTATTTTTATAGTTGTACCATGTCATTCATATTCCACTCTGTACTGGAAATGCAAAATATTGCAGTCTTGTTCACTCATAAGCTAATTGGTATCCAAAGTTCATTAGTAGTAGAATTCTCGGGCTTGCAAATTATAGACAAGTCGAGTCATTTTAAGTCGTAGTTGTTGCATGCTTCTCTTTTCCTCTTATGAGGGGGGAATGTCCGGAGGATGCATGGGCTAGGCATTATTGAACGTTGTAGTACACAAGATGTTTGATGGTTTTGTTCTTCTTGAAAGCATCTCAGTGAGTTGGTTGGAATGGCTATTCAGCATTATCTGACTTCTGATTCAAAGAATATTTTCTAGTTTCAAATTCATCACTTCCTTTCATAGTCTGTGCCAAATCTCATCATAAGCAATTATACAATATGTGGATATAATTGCATCCTACGACTTGGCCATTGGAAACTTCCCTTGCACCATGTGTTTTTGAATTACTTACATTGAGCAGTATAATTTTGTGCTGTTAGTTGCAAGGCTTGGTGGTTCTGGGAATTTAAAACTTGTGAGTTTTTTTGAGCATTTTGAGGCATAATAGTTTAATATCTCTGTCTCAGATATTGGCTGTTGGAGCAGAACCTCTACTCTGCCGCTTTGACATAAATGGGATGATTGTTTCACAAATTCCATGTGCTCCCCAGTCAGCATTTTCTGTTGCTTTACACCCATCAGGGGTATTTCCTACTTTTTCGTATTTGTTATCTACACCCTTTCTTTTGGGGATCTTTCTGGTTCTATAAAAGTTCACATGGATGTGTCTGTGATTGGATTTACTTTGTTGATTGTACTTTAGAGTATTAAATTGCCCAATTTTGTGTGCTATCTTGCACTTACTGATTGAGATTTGGATCCAGACTAATTTCGTTACTTAGAAATTACTGTCATCCAATTGTTTTGCCTTGAGTCAATATGTCATACTTTGTCAGTGAACTATCAGACCTCTAGTATAACCATCTTCAAATCATGAAATACATGGCATTACCCAACGTTTCTTGAGATATGATATCTGTGAAGAACATTATCCATATAGAATATGTTGATGAGAATTTAAAGAAGTCTCTCTTAAGGTTGTTTGCAAATGTACAGCATTGGTCCAACCCTACGGTCTTTAGAGAGAGAAAACTGATAACTCTTTGCACATCACCTTTCACTGATGTGCAAGGTGTGAAACTTTTTTAGTGGTGTGGACGAAAGGGATGAAATGTTGAACTACGATACAGTTGACATTGTATAAACATTTCAGCTTCCAAGCATCAAGGAACATGACTTTGGATAGGATAGAAAGTTGGATTGACAAAGAGAGGATTTGTGTGGTTACCTAGCTAGTAAGAGTTGTCAAAACTAGTTTTTGTATAATATTTGTTATATAAGGTCTGCAACCTTTTGACTTAGATTTTTGTGGTGCTTGACTTTTGGAATGAATTCACTGCTTCTGTCTGTTGTCATTGAGTCAACCTTAGTATATTTAGCAAGGGAATGAAGAAATAATATTGACCATGTTTTGAAATGAATTTATTGCATCTGTCTATCTCCATTTGGTCGACTTTAGGATATACAGCATGGGAGTGAAGATATAACATTCGTCATGTTTTGTGATCACGTGTGCTTCGCGTGCCTGATGCTGTTTTTTCATTCAGGTGACCGCAGTTGGAGGTTATGGAGGACTTGTAGATATTATCTCCCAGTTTGGAAGCCACTATTGCACATTCTGCTGCAGATTTATATAAAGAGTTGATTGTTCATCTTTGTTACTGATCCCGTGTTTGAAATAAGAGGCATTTTGCTTGCATAAGCCTCTGAAGTCTTAAGGGCAAAAGGCATGCAGTTAATTGATTTTGCGGGGATTGCTAGGTATTTCTGGTGGAGTCCACCTGTTTATTGTCCAACTTTTTGTCCATTTGTTGTCCTTGGCTAGCAACATAGGTAACAGGCATATGCATGCGTTCCATGGTAAGCAGTAATGCGTTGACATGGACTTGGAAAGATAAGGATTTTGAAGTATTTCGGTGCCTGCCACTCGTATTGCAACGAGATATGCATGCCAACTGCATAGTGGCATGAATTTAGTTCACTCATGCTGCCTTTTCTGTCAGCTACAGTTTTCCTGCTCAAATGGGACCAATTAGGTGGGTATTATGGTAACAAAGATGACAGAATTGCCTTGTACTTCTGACTTCTGAATTGGTTTTTGTTGTTATATATATATATGGACCTATTGATACGTTATTGTGCAAGAAGAAGGATATTTTCGGAATAAAAAATCATCCTGACAAAGAGCGACCTGCCACAATGCCTCTTGCCAATAGTCTAGTAGAGCTCCTTTCGCACGCAATTATTTATCATTCAATGATTGATCTTATCGGTACCTAGTTGGAAGCTGGATTTGCCCTTTTCTTTTAACAAAAATTGTCATATTTTTAGGCTGACTCGGGTTTGGCTACGTTAGAAAGATGGGACATTAGAAAGATGATGGAAATTTCCAAGATGGGACATTTGTGGCTTTGCTTTAAGGATCAAGTTGAAAAGGGAGGATTTCTTTCAATTGACTATGGTAGGATTCATGAATTTTCACATTAGCACTGTGAATGAACCAAAAAAGTCAATCATTGAGGGTAAGGACGTAGGAATTCTTTAGATCTAATTTGAGGGTTTCTTTTTTCTTTTTCTTTTTTGGTAAAAAAAAAAAAGGGTAAATGAGATGGTGTTCCATGGACTTGGTTGGGTGGTATCTCATAGATTTGGCAGCAAAGATTGTCCGATTTAATCACGTTTAGGTAAGTTGAGTCAATAGGATTTACGAGGGAGAGAACTCTGCAGGCCTAGCTCAAATTCAAACCATTGGTGACCTAAAGGGTGTAGTACACATTTAGCACGTTTAATGCTTATCATTAACACGTTTAACGCTTATCATTAGATCATAATATGCAGAAGTTTTAATTTCAGTTTTTGGTATTGCTCCTTAACATAAGATGGACAGAACAAGGTTGGAATTGAAATAAATCAATACTGCATACCTCTAAGTATAGTGTTTCAAATGTTGAAATCTCAATTATAAAGTAAAAATCACGCAGTTTAGATGATGATTTAGTGTGCTTTTCTACATTAATTCAACTTTGAATTCTTATACCAATGTCATCCTTTATAAATATGGAGATTTCTATTGAAAAAGTATTTGTGAGTTTCAGATTTGTTAATACTGAAATCAGACATAAAAAAATTATGCTTAGGTTAATCAATACTCTTGGATGATGAGTTGGTCCATACGAGAGTTGCTTAAGTAAAGCGTATAACCGTAGGTAGACTAACCTCGCTCCACTGCCACTTTGAACACCTTTTTTCTGCTAAAAAAATTATAAAACAAAACATTATTTATTATTATTATTATTTTTTTTTTTTTTGTCCTATATTATCATTATTACTATTATTACTCCTGCTTCTTGGTTTCCACTATTACTCCTCCTCCTTTTCGGAGTAGGGGTGCAAAGATCGTAGGTTTATTGGGCTTCTGGCCCAATTACGGGATAGTACGAACAGTCTATTCTGTAGGTTTCGTGAGTTTGTCATGACGATGGCCTATTGGTCTTGAGTTCGAGTTCAACTAGAAAAAATAAATCCGAGCGAGACGAGGAGAGCCATAATGATACGGAGCGTTGTAGCGATCACCTATATATATCAAGACGCCCACATCTACTCCGAAAACAAGACACGCTCGCGGACGGTCGATATTGTGCCTGTTTCGGTTTGCTTTTTTAAACAAATCTTGCTTAACTCGGCGGCTTCAGATCCGAGGAGTTTGGGAGGAAACCCTAATTTCCTCGACAGAAAGAAAAGAAAAGCGCACACAACCCTCTCTTCAACTCGCTCTCTTTGTCGGCGATCTTCATCATCATCATCATCATCATCAAAGGTTTTGTTTTTCCACTTTCTTACGTACGATGATTAATACATGTTTTTGTTTAGATTTTCTTTTTCTAGGTCCTTCTCTTTCGGGATCTACGCGTGCCCGTTGTTTTCGAGTCTTGGCAGCGCTTCGAAGCTGATGGATGTCAGGAAATTTTTGTTGTTGCCTGTCAGATTTGGTTTTTCTTTTTGGGTTTTTTTTTAAAAAAAAATTCGCTGGAGATCTTTATATATTTTGTGTATTTTATTGTTCAGTGATCGGTTAATCTGTTTTCCTTAAATATCTAAGGAAGTAATTATACATAAAGTGTGCGAATTTTTTGATGCAAGTGTGTATTTGATTTTAGTTGTAAAAATTAACAGAAAAAAGCCAAAAAAAAAAAAATTAAAGTATGTTTTATTCTATCTGATAGTCTAGACATAAAGTTGATAGTTTTCTTTTAAAGCTTCTGCTATTTCTCGCCTTTTTCGAAGGTGGGTAATTTTGGCATCTGTTACAGAGGGCTTTTACATGGTATGATGATTTTTTTTTTCTGCTTTCTTTGTTGTTATTTGCTGCCTGCCCATGGCGTCTTAATTATTTGGGCTTACTACCTTTTCGGAGTTCAAACACTGTTTTCGATATTGGGTTATATTTATGATTGAATTGGTTGGCGGAGTGATCATCGGCAGTCTCATGTTATAGCTGTTGTAGTTGGTGTGAGGAAGAGCTCTTACTTGGTTGAGAGCCCAAAATTCGGTTTTGTTGATAATAACTTGGTTGCTTAGCAACAGTTGCGTTTAATTTTGTTTGTGTTGTGGACTTTTGTTTTCTGTTAGGGTCTGTTTATATTTTGTTTTCATTGCATAGCTCTCTCCTTCTTCCTCACTCTCCCTTCCCCCATGCATAGTCACACAAACAACATGTAATTGCACGTGTGTGCTTTTCTCGATGTCCATGTGGGTTTTTGCAAAACTTGCTGTATCTGATGAGTAATTGTTGTTATAATTGCAGTTATGGCCGGACTAGCACCAGAAGGAACACAATTTGATACTCGGCAATATGATGCCAAAATGGAATCGTGAGCTTTTTTCCCAATTTCTTGCAGACACATGCACGGATACATATGGTTTGGTGCATTGAGGCATTGGGGGGTTGGGGATCTAGTGCCTTGGTGCATCTGTGCCATCACTTTCACTGGCTTAATATTTAGTTAATGACCTGCTATAATATGTTTTCCTACTCTCGCTCATCGTCTCAAAAAATTTTGTAAAATTTTTTGTCTTGCTTCTTTGTGGCACGTGTGCTAATTTTGCTTGGTTCTTGGTTTGTTTATAGATTAAATGCTGATGGAGGGGATTTCTTTACTCCTTATGAAGAGGTTTTTGAAACTTTTGATGCTATGGGTTTGCAAGAGAATCTTCTGAGGGGCATTTATGCATATGGTAGGCTTTTTTCTGTACCATTATCTCATCCATGAGGATGATTTAATATACATCTGCATTTTGAATAAGTGTGGCCCTTTGTCTGCCACATTACATATTTTAAAAACTTGAAAGGTTTATGCATTCATGCAGCATGGGTTTTGGACATTGCCTTCTTGTTTGGCTTTTTCTATTTTAAGATATTGTCAAATTCTAAACTTTGGCAATGTCTCTTATAGGTTTTGAAAAACCTTCAGCAATTCAGCAGAGGGGTATTGTTCCTTTCTGCAAGGGACTTGATGTGATTCAACAAGCTCAGTCTGGAACTGGAAAAACTGCAACCTTCTGCTCTGGTATTCTGAATCAGCTTGATTATAATTTGGCTGAATGCCAGGCCTTGGTCCTAGCACCCACTCGGGAGCTTGCGCAGCAGATTGAGAAGGTTATGCGAGCACTTGGAGATTACCTTAGTGTCAAGGTACATGCTTGTGTTGGTGGAACCAGTGTTCGTGAGGATCAACGCATTTTATCAAGTGGAGTCCATGTTGTTGTTGGCACTCCTGGTCGTGTATTTGACATGCTGCGAAGACAGTCCCTTCGTGCTGATCACATCAGGATATTTGTACTGGATGAGGCTGATGAAATGCTTTCACGCGGTTTTAAGGATCAGGTTATGCTTTATTCCAACTATAAACCGTAATCTAGCTTGCACATGCATTTGCATTTTACATGATGTTTCTTGTTATTAGGAGGATTCAATGTAATGTGAAAAACAGTTTATTAGCTAAAAAACATGTTTTTGGAACAGTCATAACAAAGTTCTCTTGCTTCGCATTTTTTTCTCTTGTTTTTGTTGTGCATAGAGGATTGTGTACATTATAAAAGATCTTTTATAAGCACTTACTCTATACTTTGGGCTTATAAATTTATCCTAGGTTGTTTATATGAATGAAATAGAGTAATTTTGAAATAGAACAACTTGTTTTGTTTTTGGAGACATGTTTTAAGTTGTTTTGATCCACGCATAATGGATTTTTACATTTGGATCTGTGCCCTTAACTCATTAGTTTTATCTATGTTTTCTATCAGCTGCTTACCTGGTACTAATCTTCTTTTGGTTGCTGTCAGATCTATGATATTTTCCAGCTGCTGCCAAGCAAAATTCAGGTTGGTGTCTTCTCTGCCACAATGCCGCCAGAGGCTCTGGAGATCACAAGAAAGTTCATGAACAAGCCTGTCAGAATTCTCGTGAAGCGTGAGGAGCTGACTTTAGAAGGCATAAAACAATTTTATGTCAACGTGGAGAAGGAGGAGTGGAAGCTTGAGACACTCTGTGATCTTTATGAAACCTTAGCCATTACCCAGAGTGTCATTTTTGTTAATACCCGCCGCAAGGTTGACTGGCTGACTGACAAGATGCGAAGCAGAGACCATACAGTCTCTGCTACCCATGGTGATATGGACCAGAACACAAGAGACATCATCATGCGTGAATTTCGATCTGGGTCATCTCGTGTTCTGATTACCACTGATCTCCTAGCCCGAGGCATAGATGTGCAGCAAGTCTCCCTCGTCATAAATTATGATCTCCCTACACAACCCGAGAACTATCTCCATCGTATTGGACGTGGTGGACGGTTTGGCAGGAAAGGTGTCGCGATTAACTTTGTAACAAAGGATGACGAGAGGATGCTGTTTGACATCCAGAAATTTTACAACGTGGTGGTTGAGGAGCTGCCATCAAATGTTGCCGATCTCCTCTGAGCTGATTTTGTTCCCCAAATACTAGTAGAAAGATGGATATTATGCTTGGTAAGTGTTATTTGTTGTGGTTTTGGCTTGTTTTCCGTTTTTTCCCTTCTCATCTTCCCGTCTTTTTAATCTAGATATGCTTCTATAGGCTTGATAAGAAGCTTGACTTCTGGTTATTTAAGTTGTATGAAAATTTTCCTTTTAACAGTGTCAAATAGATCAATTCCATATGGTCTCTGATGGGTTTTGTTACTTCAAGTCTATTATGGTAATTGAGGATTTTCATTTGTTATGGTAATGCTGTCGTTCTCGTCATGCTTCTCTATTCTTTTCATTTGTTGTGGACCTTATGGTAAATCCGGTCGTTGGAAGAGGTCTGAAGACGAATGTTCTTTGTGCTCATTTGATCTGTGTCTCAAGTCAAAGTGACGGAGGTTGCCGAGGAACGCAAATTATGTCTTCCTCTGATAAATTTTCACATTTTTCAAGTCTTTTTTTTTTTTTGGCGAATGCAAAACTTTCCAATAACAATTTTTTTGTTTCCAAAACCATTGTTTATACACTCAAATGGCTCCTATTGTGCGTCAGTACGTTGTTAGTTTGAGAGCACAATTTATGAAATTCTTCTGATGATAAGGAAACGAGGTTCTTCGAGTATAATTATCTATTGGCATTCTTGAATTAAATTAACGGTATCTTAATTTGAGAGAGAGATGTATAATTAAAAAATTAGCAAAATTTTTAATTAAATGAAAAAACGAATGATTATATTTGATACGAAGGGTCCGCATTTGTGCTCGTCTTACCAAAAAGTTTTCCCGTATGAAGGGGATCGTAGTCTGACCCTTTATGTTGGGGAAGTTAAAGTCTCGAAAAAATTAAAGGAAATCTTCTAAATTTTTTCATTATAAAACATTTTTTATAAATCTATCACGGATTGTCAAATTAGTTTTAGATCTAGCGTATTATTGATGGACTTTAATTGATTATGTTAAATTGTTTATTTGAGAAATCCGCTAGCTGATATCGACTACTGTTAGAAGTTTTTTTTTGTCATTTTTAAATACTCACAAAACATTAGAAGTCGCATGGAATACCACGTGGAATTACGAGGCACCTAAAAAAATCAAAAATAAAATGGCTCATAATTTTAAATTTTTTTATTTTTATTTCCTTTTCTTTTATTTGTAAAGTGCACGTAGCATTTGATATGACAATGACATGTCAGTAATATTTACTAACCGCATATTAAATTTAAAACTAAATACAAAATTTATGATATGTTTAAAAAATAATCCATGTTAAATTCTAAAGAATTTGAAGAATTAATGAATGTTTTGGGTATTACCCTCAAATTATTAAAAAAAGTCAAATTAATGAATTAAATATTTTTTCCGTCAATAAAATAAGCATATTAAATATTTTTTAATCAATAAATACATAAATTAAATAGAGAGCAAGCATATTTTTTGATAAAAAAAACATTCAATCTATGTATCTAACCTTTTCTTAAATAATTTTTTGTAAGATCAAAATCAATTTTTAATAAATTAATCACTTTTCATCAACAGATGAACTGATTAGTAGGACATCGAAAATTTAGAATTCAAATAAAATTTTAAAAAAATTTAAAATTCAAATATAAAAAAATGTAAAGATTTAGAACTTAAAATATATAAATCCTGCCTAACAAGCTCCCCTTTTTTTTGTCCATTAACTTTAGAAGTGGGAAAAAAAGGAAAAAAATATAGAAAATAATGATTAATATTTGTATTTTGAAAATGTTTTTGAGGAGAGGAAAGTAAGAGAGGAATTTTTTTTTTCTTGGCTCACTAAATTTGTTCTTTTTAAAATTAGAAGAAAAATTATTGATTCTCTTATCATTTTTGTTAAATGATAATATTGTCTTTACTAACTACATAATATTTTTATTATAAAAGATAAAATTGACATTCTTGTACATATTTTTTTTCTCTTATTTTTCATTATTTGTCAAATAAAAAATTTTAAATTTTATCTCTTCCATTATCTTTTTTTTTTAAACATATGAGAGAATAAAAAATTATCATGACCTTTAATTTTTATCTCCCACTCCTCGTCATTAGTAGTGCCGAAAACGCAAAGCCTGTGAGCCTCACATAGCCAGCAGTCCATACAACTGATGAGTGGGCTCAAACTCAAATCATTGTTGCGCTCTATAAAAATATGCTGACTTTGGCCGATGGAAGATCGCCTTGAATCTCTTATGGAAGCTGCAGGTGCCCGAGCGTGTGCGCTGCTTCATATGGCAGGTTGCCCATGGTCGGCTCATGACCAATCAAGAACGTGCTAGACGAGGTTTAACTACTGACAACCTATGCCCATTGTGTGGTCAGTTTGAGGAAAGTTTAATGCATGTTCTTCGTGATTGTCATCTTGTAGCTACTTTATGGGGGGGGGTTTAGTCCCACCAGCATCCAAGGGCGTGTTCTTTCAGCTTGATCTCGTTGATTGGCTGGTGCTCAACTTCAAGCAAGAGTTCCCAGGCGGCCAAGGGGCGGTAGTTCCAAGTTGGTCTACGGTTTTTGCACTAACTTGCTGGTATGCATGGAAATGGCGAAATGAGAGATGTTTTGAAGGTAAATCTTATTCCCACTACCCCAAGAGGGTGATTCTCGATGCTGCCAATGCAGTGGTTACGGCTAGGTCGTGTTCAACTCCATTGGTCATCCATAGAGCAAAAATGGAGATGTTGATCGGTTGGGACTCTCCACCACAAGATTGGGTAAAACTCAACACTGATGGATCATCCCACGGCAATCTGGGCAATGCCGCTGTTGGGGGTGTGATTCGTGATGCCACAGGGAGGTGGTTGGTGGGATTCTCTCAGAATCTTGGTATCTGCACAGCCTATGCTGCTGAGTTATGGGCGGTAGTTAGTGGCCTTGACTTGGCGTGGCAATATGGCTTTCGACAAATTCAGCTGGAAGTCGATTCTTCACTTGTTGTGCGCAGCTTATCGACCGTGGTGCCAGAAACTCACGCTTATTATAATCTCATCCTAAGTGGCCAAGAACTTCTTCGAAGGGATTGGAAGGTCCATGTGACCAAAATCTATAGGGAGGCTAATGGTGTGGCCGATTTTATGGCTAATGTCGCACATACGCTTACATGGGGACTTCATGTTTTTTGGAAACCCCCCCCAGACCTCCATTATCGGTTGATGCACGATACTGTTGGAGTCCAATTACCCAGACTGATTCGATCCACTCATAATAATCAGTTTGGGTAGTTGGAGTCCAAATTTTGTTACTTTCGATATGTATAGGCTCCGGCCTTCCTTACTTACCTAAAAAAAAAAAAAAAAACTATGCCGACTTTTCTAAAGCCTTGCGCCACCCACGTCACCTGATCATATGATATCCACAAAAGTTGAAATGCTCTGGTCATAAAAAAAAAAAAAAATTCTAATTTTATTATTATTTATGTTTTTTAATTTTCGGTTCTTATCGACATTGTTAAGGGGCCCTTGAAGCTGAAGGATAAAGATTAAAGTCAATTTTATTGGATCGTAAGATTAATTACATAATAACAGCTGATGAATCAACAGAGAGGGGATATGAAATTAACATAATGATTAACAATATTGTATTATAACCATTACTTATGAATTTTGGTAAATTACACACTAAATGTAATACATCAATTACATATTCGAACTTTCAATTATAAAAAATGGTCACAGAAATTATGGGAAAAGATATTATCATCACCTGATAATAATATCGTATAAAAGTTTATACTAAATTTATAGTTATCAATTTTATATTGTGACAATTATTTAAATTAACGAGGAGAAGACCTTTAGGTAACTAACTCAATCAATTGTCTTTTCTAACACCCTTAATCTCCTTACCTTATTAATGGTCGTTGATCTGAGTAGTAAAGTGTTCAGTTCTCTTTAAATAAAATTTTAAATTTAAATCTTATGAATAAAAAAAATATAATTAAGAAAGTCGCTACCTAAAAAGTTCAACAATAATTTAAATTAAATTACTCAAAATTCAATATATTTTTAAATACTAGAGTCTTGCACCTTTATCCCGTAACCCTAAGTGCACTTTTCTGCGTGAAAACACCAATCGGCAAACAGGCGGAAACCACGAACAAGAGCCGAGCCATTTCGGTTGGCTGATTGACGAAATTGAAGCTTATCCTGTGCCTCTTTCGTTTCAATCTGCGGAGCACAGCACCAGTTTGCCTCATCATTCAATAAAAAAGCACCGGAGCAACATTTATTAGCTAATAAAATATACATAAAAAATGTGAAATTTTATTAGTAAATAAATTTTTTCATATTAAATTTTATTTATTTGTGAAGCTAAATAAAATGTGATTGATTTATATTTTGTGGTATTTTTGAGTTGTTTTTTAAGTATTGTTATTTTTTTATTAAAAGATTAATTAAACTATTAATTATATAATAGTGATCAGATTTTTTTTTTATAAATCTCACATTCTACTAATTAAAATTAAAATTCAAGAGCTTAAGAATAAAAATTTTAATTTTTAATTATTAAAATATCTTTTAACCAATTATTATTGTTTTTTGTCTTCGAACGAACTATTATTGTTTTTTTGTGCACGTTAGAGACTACTATTGTAACTTATTTTTCTCCAAATGATAGAACACCGCTACCTAAATTAAACTGTTACACCAATTTTTCATGAAAAATTTAGTTAAACAGGTACGATTTGAAAATTTGGTAAAAAAATATTTTGCGAAGGAAAAAATGTAAATACTTTATATACATGTATAAGTGTAAATATAATAGATATTTAATAACTTAAATTATTAAATAATAAATAATATATTAAATTTAAACAAATTAATAAAATATTAAATATTATTAAATTAATTAAATATTTTTTATATATTTTATTTATTATGTTTTGTGGGAACCAGTAATTAAGGTATAGACGCAGACTCATCACCAGACACCAGCGCATGAAATGACGACGAATGATTTAGTCAGCATTTCTTTGAAGTTTCTTCACGCAATTCCTCATCTTTCCAGAACTTTCATGCCGTCTGTCTCTTCCCTCTTCTCCCTATTTAAAAATCCGAAAATTCCCAAAAACAAACAGACAAAAAAGTTTAATTTAGGGTCTCGTTTGTTTGCTATCGAAAATAAAATTCTGAAATATCATTTGCTGAGGATAATGAAATTTTGAAATTTTATTTTCAATTACGGTGTTTGGCTGTGGTGCTGAAAATATTATTTTGTGTTTGGTAAAATTCTGTAAAATAAAATACTTTATTTTTATTTTATTACTTTTTACTATATAAACAGTGAAAATATTATTATTTTATTACTTTTTTACTGTGTAAGTAGTAAAAATATTATTATTTTATTATTTTTTACTGTACAAATAATAAAAATATTTTTATTTTATTATTTTTTACTGTATAAACAGTGTCAACACAGTGCCTTTTTTTATTTCAATTCTTGCGCAGTGGAAAACGACATCCGGTTATTTTGAGCGAAGCACGTTTTCCGAAAAAATGCTCTTGCTGTTCTGTTGACTAAGATATCAATTTCCATTGACCCATTAATTTTCGGGCACCAAACACTGAAAAAAGGAGCAAATGCTTTTCCCGATTTTGTTTTCACTCTAAACAAACGCACCCTGTCCTTAACGATTTAATTTAGTCCTTAACAATTGAATTCATATTTTAATTATACACAATATTTTTTTCTGTTAGAATCGATTCGCAAGGTTAATGTTTAGACTCATATTCATTCACAAACAAAACGGTTTCTTTTGTTATAATCGATCTCAACGTTTTTTCCGTCAAATATTTTTTTTTCCTTCACACTACTGTTAATCCCACTGATGCGTACATTAATAAACATATAAGCAGAATAAGTTTTCAAGTTTTAATTATTTTCTTTCCCTTTTTAAAAATTTAAAATTATCACCTTATTATATTGTTAACGACACAATACATAACTTTGGAGGATTGCATAACTGTTTTTTAAGTAGTTGTTTTTTTATTATTATATATGATACGACAAATAAATTATATAATCTGACAGAAAAATTAAAAAGAAATTATATAATATATCAATAAAATTATATAATGTGTGTAATTGATCATTAAAATATTTTTTTTAATAACTAGTTATATGTATTGTATAATTTCATTTAATAGATTTTATAATTTTTTTAATTTTTTTATCATATCATATAATTTTTTTTTCATATCTTACCGTAACAATTACAAATAAACCACCTAGCAAACAACCGAAAAAGAATTTTCCGTTTTGATATTGTCTGTCAACATGATGAGTGGGTGTTTTTGTTTACGAAAAAAATTAGATTTTCGGAGAAAGAAAGAAGTTCGAAAAAATACTTAAATATAACTGTTTACATTTAATGTACAATTGTCTTATTTTTAAGTATAATTAAATGTTAATATATTTTTTTTCTCATATTTAATTACAATTAAAATATAAATAATTATATATTAAATACAATACGTATGGTCAAAGACTAAAATTATTTGAGGGAAAAAACCAGAGGCTAAAAGTTGGGCGCCGTTTCCTGCCAAGCAAAAATAATTTCAAAACCAACCATTGTGTTGTGTTGCATGAACATTGAACATTCTACATTCTACACGTCTCTATTCTGTCGTTAAAAACCTCCCTCTCCGTTCTGTCCAGCGCGAGGCGCAAGCTTATTGGGCGGGCTTTCTTTCTGGATTCTTTTCTCTCTTTCTCTGAAAAACAAAAACTTAAATAAACCTCAGTCGCCGACCCTAAGACCGTTACTATTCCTTTGTTTTGTATTTCTCGGTGCCTGAGGATCGTTCGCTGGTTCGGTTTCCTTTCTTCCAATGGCGGTGTTAGGGACGCCGGAGTCTCCTGCAGCTACGGCGGAGACCACGGCTTCCTCGGATCCTGGCCGCTCGCTTCGGCGGAGGACGACCGCCTCCGCCAGGTCGGCCGGAGACGTGGCCGACGATTCCCAGTCTGATAGCTCCTCCGAGGAGAGGATAGTCGAGGCGGAAATGGATCGCGTAGCCACCATGGAATCGGAGAGTATATATGTTAACGGAAAAGACAAGGAAAAGACGGAGACTCGCGGCGAACAGGATGTAAAATTCGTATATAGGCCGTCCATGCCGGCTCATCGGAGTATCAAGGAGAGTCCGCTGAGCTCCGATGCTATATTTAAGCAGGTATAAGCTGTGCTAATGGCTTCTATTAACTCTTTTCCTCGTTATCCGCCATGTGCACGCGTAACTTGCTGGCTGATTTTCTCTCGAAAATTTCTGTTTTGCATGTTTACTGAATAATACACAATTCAGTTGCTAGAAAACGATTGTTTGGCGATTTGTGTCGTTAATAAAACACGACTGAATCAAACAAGACTGATAGATTTTTATAACAATATTTATAATAAAAAAAAATAATTTTTAATTTTTTTGTAAAATTTATTATTTCTTTACAAAATTTTTATTTAAGACAACAATCAGGACACTAAAAATCGGAACACTTATCTGTGCGCGTGCTGGCCTCAATCGCTAGTGGCAATGGCAGAAGGAGGGAATTTCAACTTGTGCCTTTTGAGCATGCATTTTTGCGTTTGTTTTTTTAATGATAGTTTCTGGAGTCCTTAACCCTTTTTTGTTTTTTTTTTTCCTTCTGGGTTCTAGCAGAGTCACGCAGGTCTATTTAATCTCTGTATAGTAGTGCTTGTGGCTGTGAACAGCAGGCTCATCATCGAAAATATAATGAAGGTTTGCCTTTGCATTTGCACTTAGTGATTGCTTTTCCTCGGTTGTACCTCACCTTTTTAATTTCCTGCTATATACTGGGATGCATAATTTACTTTTCTACGGTATATGATGTGAAATGGCATAACTTGTTATTATTTTTGCAGTATGGTTGGTTAATTAGGAAAGGATTTTGGTTTAGTTCAAGATCATTGAGAGATTGGCCCCTTCTTATGTGCTGGTAAAGTTTCCAGAGCTATTCTGATTCTATTTGATGGATATCAATTGGGTTGGATATATCTTGTTTGGGGTGTTTCTAGGTTGACTTGAAACTGGTTAATTATGATTTTGGTTGCAGCCTTTCTCTTCCAATCTTTCCTCTTTCCGCCTACCTAGTTGAAAAGTTAGCTTACCGAAAATACATATCTGAACCGGTAAGTTTTTGAGTCTGACAGATTTTCAAGTACCTTGTAGTGAAGACACACATGAGTTGTTCGCTTCATTGATCTTGCTTGAAGTCAATTATAATTGCCGTATTACAGGTTGTTGTTTTACTTCATATTATCATCTCCACTGCAGCAATTTTGTATCCCATTTTTGTAATTCTCAGGTTTGTTTTCCTCTCTCTCTCTCTCTCTCTCTGTTTATTTTTTTAAGTGATCTGTTGTATCTGCTTGTGGCATTCGGAGTGTGATTACTTCCAATTGACTAGTTTTGGGTATTCTGAAAATCAAAATAATTGTGCTCCACACGAAGATAGTTTTAAAATTTTTTGCTCCTAGGAAACTGTCATAACTTTATAGGCTGCCTAGGAAGCATTATTCTCTTTATGTTTGTTGTCAATTTGTTCGAACATTTGAAATAATAATATTGAACAAGTAATTCTGCTAAATCTGCCATTGTACTTTGGTGCTAAAATCAATGACATCTTTTGAAATGTGGACTTGGAAATGCCGAAGTAGCTGTGGAATATAAATATGAAGATGAAGAAATAAGGTTGAAATCTCGGTCTGTTTTTTACAAATTTTAAAATGTTGATGGCTTAGTAAACAATGTAGTTGGAAACTTTGGCATCAAATAGATGTTATCTCGCAATTGGTAGGGATTATGTTCAATCATTAGGAAATGATTAGATAAGTATATAAATCATATAAGGACCTATTCATGTGTGAAAAAGAACCCATTTTCCAGCAAAAAAAATGCAACTTTTTTTAAGAAAGTCCAGATAATGCAATTGGACTATGGAGAAAAAATGAGGACCGTTAGCAAGTTCTCTAAAAGCTTCCATAATTAAGATATCATATTCTGTGGGGAAGATGCCCATCTATTTTACAGTGGCAGCACAGTGGGTTCTGGCAGCCAGATGATCAGTTCTGATTAGTTATTTCTTCATCATTTCTGGACAACTTCTTGCAAGGGTTTTTATGTAGTCTCTTTTTTCCTCAATTTTCAGTTGTGATTCTGCTTTTCTATCTGGTGTTACATTGATGCTCTTTGCTTGCATTGTGTGGATGAAGTTGGTATCTTATGCACATACAAATAATGATATGAGAACAATTGCTCGGTCTATTGAAAAGGTAAGATTGTAGGTGATTGCCCCCAACCATGTTTATTTGTACAATGTAGAGTTTTTGACATTCAAAAAATCTTAGGACGCTTTACTTCCTCCTTGTAATGTGGATCATTGGAAACAGGACTCCACTGATTATTTTATTGGTTCTTTCTTGGTTTTGTCAACAACTGGCCTGTCTCACAACTTTGGTGGACAGCAGAGCTTTGTTTTTTTTTCGTTATTTTCATCTCTGCCTCCCCCTCCCAAAAGGAAAGCCCCACAAAAACCAAAAAGGAACAGAAAAGGAAAAATAAAGGCGGATGGAACTTCTTTGGAACTAGTCTCTTGTAGTCATTGCTTATTGAAACTCTCTTGATGATCAAATGATCATCCCATACTCAGTGAGGCTGTGTTTCATGTTAGGGAGATGCCCTACCTATTTCTACGAATGCTGAACTTGCTCAGGATGCCAATTTCAAGAGTTTGGCATACTTCATGGTTGCTCCAACATTGTGTTACCAGGTAAGAATTCAGGTTTCCTTTGCAGAAAAAAAAAAATGTTGATATTTTCAGCTTTCTACGTAGGATGTGCTGTCTTGCTGTTACCTCTGTCATAATGTACTAATCAGATCCAGGTAAAAAATATTAACTTTGTCTAACCCTTTACAATGCTCTACAATTCTGGCAATAGGTTGTCCAACATCAATTTCATAGAAGACCGGCTAACTGTGTCACAATGATAATTGGATGATTACTGTAGTTAAGAGTATAATTGTTTTACAAATTGTTTGAGAGTTCCTAGTTTCCTTGTAGGTTAATGTAGTTACATAAATTGGGCAATTGCTGTCTGACACCATGTGCAACTTGTAAACTTTATGATTCTCTGGAATCTATATGTGTGGTACAACACTACAGCTCTTTTGACATTTTCTTATGACTTTGATCTTCATGTGTATATTTTTTGTTGTAGCCAAGCTATCCTCGCACAGCATGCATCCGGAAGAGGTGGTTGGTTCGTCAACTTGTCAAGTTAATAATATTCACAGGACTGATGGGATTTATCATAGAACAAGTTCGTAGAGCTTCATGTTATGAGTCTTTATGTCCATGTTTTTCTGCTGCTTTGGAGTTGGCATGTGTATTCTTGACATCGCTGGTGGGTTATGCAGTATATCAATCCTCTTGTTCAGAATTCACAACACCCTTTAAAAGGGAACCTCTTATATGCCATTGAGCGGGTCTTGAAGCTCTCAATTCCAAATTTATATGTGTGGCTCTGCATGTTCTACTGCTTTTTTCACCTGTGGTGAGTTCAAAAAATCTTATGAATGTCCTAGTGAGACTATGATTGTTTATTTACGTCACATGATCTGGTAATCACCTTATTGCGGCTTGGCCAGACCTTTTGTATCAGATGTGGCTAGAAGATTATTCTGTGCTTTGCAGTTTTTGTGGTTGATAAATCTGTTAAGCTCCATGATTTTTCCATGTTGTAATTTGTTTGTTCTGCACTCATAGTCCTTTCACCCAAAATTTTGCATGGTGAAGTTTCTGCCAATGCTTGATAATGATAATTTCCCTCTAGTACACTGGATGAATCTCTCTTCCGCGCTTCACCTGCCCTTAAGTCCCACAGTTGAACAATTTATAACCAAAGAGGAAAGGAGTTGGGGGGGGGTGGGGTTTGCTGTCCTTCCACGTTTATTTGGAAATGGAATTTGGACAATGAGAGGACTGACAGATGAGGGTTGTTATCTCTTATATGTATGTTTTTTTTTTTTTAAATGTTTTACTACTAGGACATTGTGTTTTGAAGTGAATTGTTCTTCTCTTACAAATAGGTTAAATATTCTTGCTGAGCTCCTAAGATTTGGTGATCGAGAGTTCTATAGAGATTGGTGGAATGCAAGAACAGTTGATGAGGTAAGTTTTTATATTTAAACTGTTTTACAACAGCTATGTATTTCAACAATCCTATCTGATTTCAAGTTTTTATGTTTACCTGCATCTTTCTGGATTCGTGACTGTTATCAGTATTGGAGGTTGTGGAACATGGTATGTTTCCTTACTTCAATTTCATTTTACTTGGTCTCAGTGTTTTTTCTATGACTAGGTGATCTTTCCTGCTGTGTCTGGATCTATAATGTTGCTTTTAGAATCTGCAGCTGGCTATATTGGGTAGTTGAGCTTCTATATGTTTGGAGAGAATATATTTGTTGTAGATTCATCACATTCATGTCATGGATTGTGACAAGTGCTCATTTTATGCATTCGGTTGCATACTAATAATTTTTTGGCAGTGTCATGTGATGGATGGAAGATGCCGATCTGTTATAGATAGGATATAGCTGCATACAATGTTTCAAAAAAAGAAAAAAAAGATATAGCTGTATACAAAACCATAGATGTATTCAAACCATACGCATATATAAAACAACCCCCCACCCCCAAAAAAAAAAAAACACGCACACACACAGAAGGATTTGTTTGGTGAGCATTTTATTGACAGAATTCAATATATCATCAGCCTGTTCACAAGTGGATGGTTCGCCATATCTACTTTCCATGCATTCGGAATAAAATACCCAAGGTAAGTTTCTTCTTGTGACCCAACACTTTATCTAGTCTTGTACTATAAATTCATATTTCCCTTTGCTGTATGTTAATTAAGTTTTTCATCATGTAAAGGTCATTTCACAATCAATGGTGGAATCTGTATAATGTGTCCTATGCCTTAGTATACATTATATCGAATTTGAAGTAGGAGAAGAATTATTAAAATCTAATAGAATTGGTTACTAGAAAAGGATGTTTTGGTCGATAAAAACCAGAGAAGGGTATTTGGTCAATCCAAATGTGTGTGATCCATCATTAGTTTTTTGTCATCGATGCGACAGAGCAGGGGTTGGAAATTTAATGATAGTTCTTCCTGATTGTTCTATCTAAGGTAAATAATGTTTATTACCCTGTGTTAGTTTGCTTTCCATGCATGGGTGTTTTTTTTTTTTTTTGGTGCCCCAGGGATGGGGTGGTCAATTAATTCGTTTTAACTGGATGTAAAGAAGCTTTTGTGTATTGGCTTCTGATGTACATATATTTTCAGTTTTTATGTGTTTTGTCCCTTAATTGTGCAAAAAAGATGTCTACAAATGACCAACGAATTTATGTAGTCGGACAAACTAACTAGACTACAAAATTAAGGTTTATAGTTAAGCACATTTAAGAATTCACAGGGAACAAAAATGAGTTGTAACAACAAATTTGACATAAGAAGTGATGGACTCTGGATTATGGAGTGTGTGAGACATCATTTTATTGTGCATGCTGCACCAAGTGCATAGTTTTGGATATTATTGCAATGTCAGCTGATATTGTTCCATATACTGAAGATGCAATTCCATCAGCTTCCCATCAGAGGCTTATTTACTTGGATGACAATTTGATGGGCTGCCTATCAGCAGTTCGAGCTTTTGTGATTTTGCTTATTGCAAGGATAAGCTCATATTGTATGTATTCAGCAGTAGTAACTGAGAATTGTTTCTTTCACGGAATGGTGCAGGGGGTTGCCTTATGTATTGCCTTTATAGTTTCAGCTGTATTTCATGAGGTATGTCCCAATCAAACTCCTTTTCTGTTTGCTTCATTCAATTTATAATTGTATCCATGTTCTCATAATGCAATCAAATTATCATGTTATTATCCTGTCCAATACTGTGTTGTAGCTTGACCTTTGGTGGAGTGGGTCAAAATCACATGACAAGGCTTTACGAAGATGAGAGAGGAGATTGTGTAAATATGACCAGCCTCCTACCCAAAATGCTTGGTGGAGTATGAAAACTCTGCTGTATCCAAAGACTAAAACCTTCTCTTGCTGCGTGGAATTCATGAGTGACTAACATTATCATTTAGGCAATATGCTTCTATGAATTGTTGGAGTTGGGGTGACTTCATTAGCACTAGTCGTAGTTAACTTGAATAAACAATAGATGCTGCCTTCACGAAGAAATTATATTAGAGTCAGTAACTATAGCACTACACTTGGAAGTTATTTCCTTGGTTGAAATGCAGGTCTCCTTAACATTTTTATGCATCTTAGATCTTCCTTTTTCTCAACAATTTTTCTTAATAGGGATTAACGGTTCTGTGAAGGTAGATGGAAGAAGACAAACACATTGAAAATTAATTACCTAGGTTGTAACTTGTGCTACAAGGTTCTCATGCATCATTAATGGGCAAAGACGAAGAAGTAGAAGAGTAAGGTTTAGATTAACTGAAAACGTTGGGTACCATGGAATACCCATGCACCATGCATACTGTTGGCTGTTAAATCCGACAAGGATGGATGTTGACTTTAAATAAAACATCTTTTGTTGTAAATACCAAATAGACATAAAACAGACTACCCAATTGCAAATTTAGTTGAAATCATTGTTCTATGACTCTATTTCTCATAGATACCCATCAGCTTTAAACTTTCACTGCAGCTGCTCAGCTGGGTCCAATAAGTACCTACCTCTGAATCCGATGGAGTATCTTTCTCTGTGCTGTGGAAGCTTTGGGTTATGGTTGCCATAAGTACCGTCTGTCTTATGGTAGTTAATGATGTTCAACTCATATATGCACTATCCTGATTCAAATGTTTATGTTTCAGCACCTTATTGTGCTGTCTGCATCTTGCTGTCCTAGTGATGCACTAAAATTTTAAATTACAAGCTCGAACCTGCACCATGCAGCAGGCATATCTTGCTTTTAATTCCTCTGATCAACTCATACCATTGAATAGCCTATACTGATTATTGATGTGATATGTATGTATCTGCTTGCAGTTATGCATTGCTGTTCCTTGCCACCTATTCAAGCTCTGGGCCTTTATAGGAATTATGTTTCAGGTTAGATCATTAAGAATGTAAAAATTATGGTCTCATATGGCCATCTCAGAACGCAACTCCCTCTTCTCCCCCCTCCCCCCTCTCCTTCCCCATGCGCTTGGTGTGGGAACAAAAAAAAAAAAAAGCCACAAAACTCCACACTAGAAAATCCCTGGAGAAAATGACCACTACTAGAAGGGATAGAAATGCAAGAAGAAAGCCACTTAGGTCCTGCACGATAGCAGTTCATGTTGAAGCAGGATATTGTGTTAAATAAAATCTGATTCTTTCTCTCTTCTGTTTGATCCAGGTCCCGTTAGTTGTGATCACTAATTATCTTCAAAAGAAGTTCAAAAACTCAATGGTATCTTCTTTTATTATTTCTTCTTTTTCTAGTTTATGTATTCTATTCTGTGAACACTGAACCATAATTAGATTCTATGGAAGAGGACACAAGCGAGGTGCGATAAGAGTCATTAGTCTCTGAAATAATGCCATGTAAAGATAGGCTTATTGTGAAAAAGAAGCCAATCATGTCTGGCTGTAGTTGAGTTTGTTCTGAGCAGCTTTTGGGAGCATTGCATGATCTACAAAATTGAATAATTAAGAACTAAGGAGTGAAAACAACGCAGTTAAATTTGGTTGTAACAAACAGAATTGAACCCTTGTGTCAAAAAAAAAAAAAAAGACGACAGAATTGAACCTTTGTAGGAAATTGAGGATAGTGCTGTCAATCTTTCAGTAAAACGTGAAGTTGGTTTAATCGACAGGTGGGAAATATGATCTTCTGGTCCATTTTCTGCATTGTTGGTCAACCTATGTGCGTACTTCTTTATTACCACGACTTGCTGAATCCGGAAGGGAAAGCTGAATAGATATGAGCAAGTACATAATGCGTGCTAGATGTCAGCCTGGAAATAGAGTTACGTGCAGGGTGGTTGCTTCCAATAGGCTTCATTATGTTCATGCATCAAGCTTAGGTCACGGCGGGTTACTAGTTAATACCATTGATGTACAGCCAATTCTGAAGGATAAAACATGTGCAGTGACTTGTATCAATGTGATCTTGTTGGTCAATTGTAATAGTGGAAAATTTTATATGATTGATACTTTTTCTTTACCCGTTAAATTCTTGTTGTTTGCATCAGAAAATCGTAAGAAGCCCTAACGAAAAATATCCGGAAATGTAGCAGTCATAACAGTCTCTTCGGATCCCGTCAGCACTCTGACTCCTTAAAAATCAACTCATTATGCTCCCCACCAGCAGTTTATGTAAGCTTGGGTTTGGAGTTTTTGATTTAGCAACCTTGTTGTGAAGGTGGCGGAGCGGGCCTTTGTTTTTTTGTTTTGTTTTTGTTTGGGTTCTTGGACTTTAAGTAACGGATGACTCAAAAGGAAATGCTCACTGCCGTGATTGGGCAGTGAAAAGACTGCCGGTACATGGAAAGGGCTTGGGCCGTGATTCGGGGAGGTAACTTGATTAGTAAGTGGGTGTGTTTTTCTTCATTTCGGTTTCGTTTCAAGTTTTCTCACTGTCTCCTAGCCTCAGATTAGTGGAGATTCATGTCTTGGATACGATCTTGAGTTTCCTGACTCTTAACATTGAGATCAGGCATACGGAAGTTCGTTCAAATTTAACAATATTCGAGTAAAAAGTTCTTTTTATAAAAATAATTAATTGAGAACAAATGTAATATAAAGACAAGTTTTGATCTATAAGTATAATAACAAATATATTGAATTTTTTTTTTTTGTTGAAAAAGAAAAGGAGTTTACAAAATTAACTATTGCCACACTTTTAGGTTTTATTATTGATTTATTTTCCCATTAATTAATCAAAACCAACCAACTTACTTTACTTACGTTTAGGTTTTAGTCTCAAGGCCATAGTTTAGTTTACTTTTTCTTTACTTTTCTTTCCTAGGAAGGACGAAGAAGAGTAATATGATGCATTTGTCGTGTGAGCTGCAGCCAATCTCGTCGAGTCCCGTGGTGGTCCCGTCGTTGACACCTAGCTCCTCTCCTTTTGCCCCCCTTCCCCCCAACCCAAACTCTTTCTTTTGCTTCTAATTTACGGGTTTCTTTGTCTTCCTGCTTCCACTTCATTTGTCTCTATAGCTTGATTGGATCTTTTCGATGGTTCATTCCCTTTAAATTCTAACTAATGACTGAAACAGACCCAAAAAAGAAAAAAAAAAAAAACCAAGTAGCCAAACGTTGTTCAAATCAGGTAGAAGAGTTGCTATATCCTTACTCCATCGTGGGAATCAAAAACAAAATATATTAAAATAAAGCAAGATTATAGAAATGGCACGCTGCAAATTGTGGACAAGACTACTGATTAAAAACAAAATTATAGTAGTAACAAAAGGAGAGGTTTGGTGAAGATAATACCACCCAAATATTGGTGAAATTGGAGTAAAAACAATTTTACTGAGTATCTGTTGCGTGGAAGTAAAATCGGCACCCATGTAACTGTTTGATCGCCAAAGAATCAATCACAAAATGGAGTCAGATTTTTTTTAAAAAAAAAAAAATCCATGTAACCCATTTTAAATTGTAGTAATGTTGCTTTAGAACTTACAAGCCTATTAACTATTGACGAACTAGGCTTCTATTAGTGGAGTCCAGCTATATATTCTTTCCAAATGTTGCCCTATTGTTACAGTATTCCAGATGAGGACTAGTGGCTCGATGATTTAAACAATGAATAATTAAAACTATTGTTTAACAACTATCAATTATTTATTTATTTATTTATTTTTGGCCTTTAACAACAACTAACAACTATCAATTAGCTTTTATTAAATGTCATTAATTTGATTCATTACCCACCTGCCAAAAAAAAAAAAAAAAGTCAAATATTTATATGTTGGCCAACTTGAACGAAGTGTTCACTCTAAGCTCTGCAATGTATGTAATTCCAGCTACCCCCACCACCAAAGAAAGAAAGAAAACTTACGATATCATTTTTCCATGTACCATCCAATAATTACATTATAATATAGAGCATAGATCAACTAGAGATTAGATTGATAGTTTGAGAATAGAACCTAGTACACGAGGTTATTGTCGTTTGTTCTGTTAATATTTGGTCATTTTGAGCCGACGTCTACGTTGTTGATCAATTTAATTTAAATATAAACAAAATGTGGCTCCGCCATCCAGCTCGGGAGAATTTTGCATTATTCTTATTAGCGGCATAATCTAAAAGCCTAACGCTTTGACACGCACTTTAATGCCTGCACATTCTTGTAGTATGGTCAACTAGTTTTACGTGGGTAACCTGTGCTACGAAATTATATGTCTGTCATATTTTTAATTTTTAATTTTTAAATTTTTTTTATATTTAAGTTTTAAATTTTTTTAATATTTTATTTAAATTTTAAACCTTTTAATTTTCTATCAAATCAGTCACTCAGTTTACTAAAAATGATCAATCTATTAAAAATGATTTTAACTTTACAAAAAATTATTTAAAAAAAATTAAATATATGAATTGAATATCTTTTCTATAAAAAATATGCATGTTACCTATTTAATTCGTATATTTGTTGATTAAAAAAATATTTAATATGCATATTTTGTTAATGAAACAAATATTTAATTCATATATTTAATATTTTTTAAATAATTTTTATTAAGTTAAACTCATTTATTAATTGATTAACCATTTTTTGTAACTTAAAGGACTAATATAGTATGAAATTGAAAGGTTTAGAATTTAAATGAAATATCAAAAAAATATAGAATTTAAATGTAAAAAAATTTAAAAATTTAAAATTTAAAATATTAATATCCCGTCTTTTAAGTGTAGATTTATAATTTTGGTGAAGCTTTGTGGGTGCTTAGTTGACCTTTAAAGGTTGTATTTGCATTTGAGTTTCAAAACGTAAAGAAGAAATGTTGGGTAAATATTTTTTCGAGATTGATGTTTGTTGAAAATCTACCTAAATAATAGATGATTTAAAAAATAGTTCGAAACTGTTTTTTAAATTTATTAACTACTAATAAATATTTTTTAAAATAAAATAATATTATAATATCCTTTTGAACTACAATACTCACGTAAAATATTATGTACTAAATGATCATTTTATTATTTAAACAGTAATAAATTAACATCAATCAAACGAAAAGTTATAGTTTTATTTTAGTTATCACCTATAGCAATTAGCAACAATTTTTAGTAATTAGTAATTAAGAATCAACAACTATAATAAGTAATAAATAAATCATGAAGCGTAAGAATTAAAAGTAAGAAATTTTTGACGAATAAAATAAATAGGATATATACATTTTTAAAACAAGCATATGAAGATATTATCTATAGATAACTGAAAATATTTTGACCATCTATATTGTCACAGTGCAGCGAAGCGCAGCAGACGTGATGTATTTTAGAGACACAATTATGTCGCATTACTTTGAAAAAAGTTACGTAAGCAAATGATATTCCATATAAAATTATATATAAATATTTAAATTATTAGATTATAAAAAAATATATTAAATTTTAAAAAAAGATAAATTATTAAAGTAATTGTATATTTTTTATAGATATAAATATTATAAAAATAAATTATTAAATTAAATATATAATTTTTATAAAATTAAATATTATAAATTATATAACTATGTAGTTATTTCCTCGTCACTTTTGAACAGATGCTTGTGGTCAATTGTTAATTATAATTATAATGAGAACGCGTCAACTCACTGCGGCAGGATTAGTTGCTTAAGTTTCACTTATATGTCAAATCATAATTAGTTAGAGATCAACGAATTTAGTGGCGTTTCTGCGTAAAAAAAAACAAAGAATTTAGTGGCATGTCAATCAAAGCTTAGTGGGCGTATATAAATATTTACTTCAGCGAAGAATGACAGTAAGAGTGAAAGCAGAAGCACAAATGGAGGGAGAAAAGGTGAAAATGACTTTCTAGAGAGAGAGAGAGAGATTGTGGAGGAGAGAGATGGAAGGTTTCAGATCCAAGTCATGTGGAGATGGAAGAAACCAGATGATACACAGCTATAATGATTACTATGGTGGAGGAGGAAGAGCAAGAGGGCCCACCCAATCAGCCTCATCATCAGGTGGTGCTACGAGTATGCAAGATCTGAGGTGCTACAGCGCCTCCTATGCTTCTTCTGTGTACCCAACAACAACAACAACACAGACCCAGATGGCTGCAGCCGCCAATAACAACAACAAGGATTTCAAGTTCAAGAAAGGCAGCAGCAGCAGCAAGTCCACAAATGGGTCAGCAGCCGCCGCCCCATTTAAGAGCTGGAGTTTCAACGATCCCGAGCTGCAGAGGAAGAAGAGAGTCGCTGGCTATAAGGTTTACGCCGTGGAAGGCAAAGTCAAAGGGTCTTTCAAGAAGAGCTTTAGATGGCTCAAGGACAGGTGCACTCGAGCTGTTTATGGCTGGTGGTGACTCACCATTCTTCACTGATAACTAAAGCCTAAAATCAATGGGGGATTCTGGATTATCATCTTTATATTATTGTTTGGTTTTCACTTTTTGTGCTTTGGGGCTCATAAAAAGTGCTGTGTAACTATCGAGTTCACTTCTGTTTTTAACCGTATGGGAATATGGTAAATCATATGTAATACTTGAGTAAAATATTTCTTAAATTTTGTGATTGAATATCTTGGACTTTGAGCTTTGGTTTGTTTGTGTATAGATTGTTGATGAGGAGTCAATTTATTTTCCATTATTGGAGCAGTTGAAATTCTGCTTAGGACATAAGCTATCTTGGGCTCATACTTATCTTTCTGCATTTGGGTTGGAAGCTGTTGTCTTGATACCGTGCAACGTAATTGCCTCTCTGCGCTAGCTAATCCTATTCTACATGTCACTTTAAGTGTCGCTTCGAATACTTATCTAATGTCGCAGATCCTACAGTGTGGGAGTCTCGTGTAATAGGAACTCCCTTTTGCGCATATTTTTCTGATGTCCATTGTTTAAAAAGTTAGTCCTGATTGATTTTTTTGTTACCTGGTAATGTTTTAGTCCGTAGTTCATGTGGCGTGGCATATAGTTCATGAATGTTATTGAAGAAATTGAGTGTAATGGACCCTAGTGCTCACTGTTTGTATCAGATCCTCGGACATATACCTCTGGCAATCCTGGCTCCTTATCCAGTAAAATGGTCCAGGTCATTAGCATCCTTTACCGTCTGGTTCAATCTTGTTGTAGTGTTCAATCTAGAAAGCTTGACGCAGAGACATGGACATCAATCAAATTGCAGACGTGTCTCTACCTTGTGGAATACTTTGAGACAAATTTGAGTGGATTACTTTAACAGAATTTCCACCTAATTGTTCCCTACGAGAGCTCAAAAGGCCATAATTTCTGCTCTCAAACATTGTTAATCTTTTGACTTTTTAAGCGTGTCAACTAGTGATTCGAATGATTGAACGAAATAGGCAGATGCACCTTATAACAGCAGCTCTGGCAGCTGCTTGCCACAATTTTATCAGTCTAATGCGGGCTGTTGGTCTGTGAAACTTTTGCAGAAACTTTTCCGGGTGAGTAATGCTTAATTTAGGTAAAATGAGGCTGTCATGGAGGCATCCATTCATGTAATATAATCTGTTAATGACTTAATGCCCCAAGTCTTTTGTCAAAGCTAGTGCTCTAGCATGAAAGCTAATTGAAGTTCAAGCCCTGTATTGCTCCAATTAGTCCTATACAAGCCATGACTAAGCTCTAAAGAGACAAGTTTTGTTGTGGCGTGGTTTGCTTACATGGATGAAATGATTATGTGACTCTGCACCTACCCCTTTGACATTTTAATATTTTGTTTACATTGTAGAAATTTAAGGCTATATTTTTCAAAATATTGAATGTTTGATTTGTTTGTGAATAGAGACTTCCCTTCAATATATTCCATAAACCTCCGGCTCTCACAGTCCAACGTTTGAGCTATATATTTTGGAATTTTCCAAGGTTTTTGACCGTTTTATCTCTTTAATGGAACGTTAGTAATTGATAATTGATAAGGTGATGTTTTTGTTGAGTTGTCACCTCATATGAGTTTCTTGTTTTCTACAAATGGTCCCAAGATCTTAGATTCGTTATCCCTCTGATGGATTTTACATCCGAAGCTGTCTTTATAATGTTTTCGGGTGTTGTATGTTGTTGCTACCATCTCTCGGACTCATGAACTTAGCAAGCATAACAAATGCATTGCCATCAACCCAATAATTGTCTCTTCCATCGAACTGCATCCCCCTTCGTAAGGCAGTTGAGTCTCCCTGTCTTTTGTTCCATTTGTAAGTCCCTGAACTTTTGAAGTCTCATTTCCGTAGTGGCCCAATTCGTTAAAATACCGCCGAGCCATTTTTTGTTAACGTAATGTTGCAGCAGTGGAAGGGTGATCACTGGTTTGACCTTTGCCCCACTCATAAAAGCTCACTTTGACGCAACATGTCAAGGCCATCACTGGTTTGACCTGTTTGCAATGCCACGGTGCTAAGCGTCTAACAATGAGCCCTTTCATCTGTGTCAAAACACTAGTTCTGAATGCCCTTAATGCTGGACTCATATGTCTTCAAGTGAGATATATATCTCGCTGATGATGTACGCCTAGGATCCGAAGATCCAAGAGGGGGACTTCGTGGCCTGCTTGATATTTTCTGTATTGCTCCGGGGCTTGCCTCAGTAGTCCGAGAGAGCTGGGGATCAGATTCACTGCCGGCGAAGACGTTACGACTGCTAGAGGTAGCAGCAGCTTGCTGCAACGATCCACTTGAACGACCCAACAATGTGGAGCTTGATAACTGCATTTGTCTGAACATAATACAAATTAGATCTGTAACATATGGCAAGAGGCCAACCATCAAACGCTTGTTGTGAGAGGAAACAGGACTACCACAAACTAAATAATTGACAACATCCAAAGCTTTACATTTGGAAAAAGAGCTTGGATTGGACGCTAGAGTTTTTAGTCTGAAAATAGTAATTCTGTAATTTTTAATAATAATATATATATTTAAAATGATAAAAAATAAAGTGATAAAATTTTATTATTTAAAATATAAAAATTATGATTTAAATTTATTAACTTGTTATAATTAAAATACTGATTAAACGCAAAAACAATCGGGGCCTGCAACTTTTCCCTAAAAAAGAAAAAGGGTGAAGGAAAATCCAACGAGGCAGTAGAGACTAGGCAACTGAAACAGCAGGCAATTGACGTGGCAAGTGAACAGTAAGAAACCAAAAGGGACTAACTTGACTGTGTAACACACTGTAACAGCCTAAAAAAGTAAGTGGCCGGGAAGAGAGAGACGCGGAAGAGACAGGAAAATTTTTTTGTGCAATTAACTAATTTTTTTGTGCAACAAAATATCAAATTTGTGCAACAAAATTTGAAAGTATTTTTCACCTATTTTTTCGTTGCACAAATTCAACGTCTCGTTACACAAAAAAAGCACCTAGTTGCACAAAAAAAAATTTTCGGTCTGCTCTGCGTCTTATTTTTCCTGTCCACGTAACAGTACTCGTTACGAATTCAAGACTACAGAAAATGCACGCCAAGAAGTTGTGATACAGAATTTATTTTAAGACATCCTATTATATTAGAGAGTTTTTATAGTTATTATATATGATGTGACATAAAAAATTATATAATATTATAGATTAATTAAAAAAATTATACGATATATTATAAATAATTATACGATATATAATTAATTATTAAAAATTAATTTTTTTTATTTTTTGTTACGACATATCAAAAGAATATGTAACTAATTATTAAAAACAAAAAATTTATTTACAAATCATATAATTTTTTTAACATTTTGTATAATTTTTTTTGTTATATCGTGTATATAGTTCCAAAAACTTTTTAAGAGTACTACCATTTAAAATTTTCCTCTATTTTAACAGGCAACAATAATAACAGTAAAACTTTAATCTCAAATTCAAGAAGGTATCCATCTCACCTAGTATTTCCGATAATTTTATTGGTTTTTTTTTCAGGTGTGAGAGTTTGTTTACTTTTTTTTTTGTGGTTTTTCTTTTTCTTTTTTCCCTATTTTAATACGCTAATCCGTTTTATCTCATAATTTTCTTTAATTATCGTAAAAAAAAAATAATATGAACACTGGGCATTTACTCTCTCATTTTGGCTTATAATTTTCTTTTGCCCAGACACGTGCTTGCAATTTTTTTTTTAATCTTTAACTATCTCTTCCAAATTATAATCACTAATAAAATAAAAAGATTGTAACGTTTTCTCTTTTCATATACGATTTCTGTGACACTTGGGCAAAATTTTGTTTCTTTGGGCATAATCGGCTCTTTTCCACCTATTCTTTCATCTCTTATGCACGTTATTTCTTTTCTTTTGACAACCTATACAAATTGCTAAATAGTCTTTTTTTTTTTTTCCCTATATTATTATCTTCCTTTTCAAGAATAACGGAAAAACTTAGCGCTAACATAATAAGAGGATGCATAGTGATATGACATAATTTAATGAAATATTTATTGAATTTTTTTAAAAAAAGACAAAATTTAGCAGCATTAAAATAGTAACACAATTTCATCTATCGATATGTAATAATTTATTTTTTTTTAATTCAACTATCAAACAGTTTCCAAATTATTTTAAAATTCTTTTAAGACTCTATATATAAAACTTTTTATTTATTATTTTTTTATAAGGGTAATTTTTCTAAACAAAAAAAATTTATCGTATGTATGTCGATTATCAGATTTGTACGTCGAAACTAAAGTAAATCTCTATTTTACTTACTTCATTTAACCTAACTTATAAGAAGAATCCCCTACTCCAATAATATTGGATATGAACGGGCATTGACGGAACAAACGGGTGGGGTGCTCAATTTTAAATTATATAATTGTAGCAAGTAATATATATACAAGCAATAGAGTTTAGTCTATTGGCAAAAGTCATTTGCCTACGCTTAATTTCTTGCTTGCCCACTCTCTCACGTTCGACTTCCCATCTTGGCTTTGTTCTTTTTTTATTTTTTTTTCCTTAGTTTTTTCTTCTCGCTTTCTTTTGTTTATTTTTTTCCTTCGTTTTTATTTCTCAAAGAAGTTAGTTTCCCCGCTTTCTTTCTATTTTTTAATTTATTTATTAAAATTATTTTTATTTATTTTTAAAATTATTTAAATAAAATTTTATATTCATTTTATCATTTTAATAATTATTTTATATTAATATTAATCACTTTTTGTAAGAAAATATTTTATATTTTAATGAAACAATTATTAGTAATATTGTTATTAAAAAGAAATAAATTTAATAAGAAATTATATATCCAAATATATATTTATTTATAAGTTGACTTCAATTTTATTAGTTATAACTATTGTAGAAAATATTTTTTTTTAACGAACATTATAAAGAATTTCTTACATGATCATATGAGAAATAAATAATTAAATATTTAAACGATTACTTGTATAAAAAATTAATTTGATTATGTAAAAAAATTTAAAAAATATTAAAACATTAGAATTCACATAATATAATTATAATATTTATTATTTAGAATAATTAATTTAATTTTTTATTTTTATCCTATATATTAATTTTTATTATTAAATTTATACATATAACGTTTGTCCCCACTGAAAAATTTTTCTAGATCCACTACTGTAAACAGGCCTTCTTCACGGTATTGCACTCCGCTTGGAATCTTCAATTAAAAAGTGCGGACACCAGTTTAGGAATTCAAGTATGAGTTAATATAAAGAAAAATGAGTCAGATTACCGCTAATCTGTCACCAAGTGACAAGGGTATTAATTAATTATTTTTAGACAATTCATATTACTTTTTTTTTTTTTTTTTTTCGCCGGTCCTTTTCCTTTCGTACTCGTAATAAAAAAGAGTGCATTCCTGTATATATTACGTTTTCTCAATAGAAATCCACCAATAGAGGAAACAAGCTTACATATGGTTCGGAAACTGTCGAATACATAAGAAGAAAGAGAGAGCTACGATGGCGGGTCGCTGGCATGAAACAACATTGAGAAGAAGATGAACAAATTAAATCAATAGAATTATGCTGCTGCCTCAACTTTTTGTATACAAGAAAGATATACAAAACCCGGCACAAAAATGGGTTCTAAAAAATGAAAAAAGAAACAAAAATTGAATTGGTACAATAAAGTAATGAAAAAATGAAGTGATCAAGAAATATAAAAACATGAATAAATATCTAGGTAAGCCCCCCCCGAAAAAAATCTGGTTAGCACATGATGCACTCCTTGTTTCCTCAGAGACTTGAAAAAACCCATAAACTCCAGCACCAGCAGCGCACCGAGTTCTACCAATTTTTTTTTTTGTTAATTGACTTCGATTAAAACGAATTTAGTTGGCCGCAGTGATCAGAGTCCTCGGACTGGGGAGACCCATAAATGCAAGCCTAGGCGAGACCCTGACCTTTGGGCTGGGTCGCGGAGATGGGATTGGCCCATACTTGCATAAATTCCCTCGCGCCACCCTGGGCGATAGTTTGACTTGTTCCAGGGCTCTACATTGTAGGTCTGCTGGGTAGTCCCGGACACACCCAATGCGGGGTCCAGCCCCTGTTGTCCACTTGCAGGACAAGCGTTTGGACAAGTCAAAGACTGGCACCTCAACGTTAGCTTTGTTGCTGTCAGCTTCTTGTTCTTTATTAGCACTAGTAGTTATCGCAGTCTCCTTCGTGGTGTCATTTATGTCAGCATTTGACTGATGAGAAACAAGGGCAGAACCCAAATTTGACTCTTCTTGCCTTTGTTCCTCCTCTGTGGCCTTAGGACACGAAGGAAAGTCATCGTCAACGGCACACCTCTGAATAGAAAATATAAAACCATTAATGTGAGCCAGCTGTGGGCGAATTCTTAAACCAATTAACCGAAAAAAAAAAAAGAAGATAAAGATAAAAGCATGCCTACCTTAACGTTGGTAAGATCTACGTGGTTGTCCCCAAGAAAGCTAATAAATTCCATGAAATTTTCTTCTGTTGGGTGATAATGACCACTATATGGCCAAATAGCCTGAAATGGTTGAGATTAAATTAAACTGGATGGTCAGAGAGGGCTAAAAAAAAAAAAATGGATGGTCAGCAAGTGCATGAGCATGATATTTTGTCCAATTATAACTTGATGCATGAAAGAGGTCTCAGTAATAGTTAAAATGGTGGAAGTAAAACTGAGGGATCTGAATTCGAACAGAAGTACTTCTCATATTTCTTATCCCCGACAGCAGGTTACTTCAAAGGAAAAAAAAAAAATGCATGAAAAGCACAACATGCATGCAATTTTTCTTTTTTTTACCTCGAGAATTCCACCGTGGGCAACCAATCTTCCAGCAGCAGTGGTGGCACCACCAGCTAGAAAACTAGAATGCTGAAACATGCCCTTCTTCTTCTGCCCCACATACAAAGCCCTTGTCGTGCTGAGCACAAATATCCACTTAGAACCCTCAACTGTGTCCACAAGCATTCCACTTTGCTTATAAACAAGCTTCCCATTTTCGACTATCACTTCATATGCTTGCCTTTCTTTCTGAAATAGCAACATTTACCGAGAGACAAAAAAAATATCAATTAGTTGTGTACCTCGCGCTACAATTGATTCATTGTATATGAATTGCTTTTTAGGGCAGTAATTTCAAATCAACAGGTAATCAAACCATGAAAGCCACGAACTTACCGGTCCAAGGTATTGGATGCACTGCTTCTGTAGGACAGTCCTTTGACACTTCTCGAGATTCACTTCTTTGCCATCTCCAACATCCAGCCTTTAATGTTTAATATAAACAGTTAATAAGCAAGTAAACAACATCATTTGAACATAACATGTAACTGATTATCGTATTGTTTTGTATGAGATAAATGGAAAATGATAAGTTGATAAATGGCATTCTTACCAGTAGAAGAAAGGTTGGCTGCTCTGGCTATCGAACCAAACATCATAATACTGGTGTAAGTTGTGGCCATACCTATGCCTTGGATCAATCTGCATCAAACGTAAGAAAATTAGCAGGGAATAGAACTACCTGAACTAGACTATTCCTACTCTCTTGTGAAAAGAGACTATACCTATATTCAGTTTATACGCTATATACAGAATCAATTACAAGGGGACAGAGACTCACAGCTTCGAGCCAGTGTTGCAGGGCCAGTTTCTGAGCCTTCTCATCCTTGGACAGACCTTTCCCTACCTGCAATGAGGAATTACTAGTTACCACCATCATCCCTCAAAATCCAAATTAATAATTGTCCAAAAAGACATGGAAATTGGAAAATGGATTGAAAGATAGAAAGATCTTTCTGATAAAATAAAGATAGAAAGATAATGAAAGGTTACCTTGGCTGCCCTTGTTCTGGCCCGTGCCCATCTGGAAACAGCAGTCTCTGGCTTCTCTACATTGAAGAATGACACAGAACTCCGCTTTAGAGCTGCAAAGTCCAAAGCCTTCCACCTGTAATATTTAGACCAATAAATTAGCATCTACAAATACGAAACAGAAACCACAATCTGAACTTTCAAGCAACTATTTGCAAAATAAATATGGATCACAAAAATACTGACCAGAGTTCTTCAACCACAACTGCACAATCTGCAAGGTTTCTTCTAGTCCGGTAGCTCTTGTAGACTTTTTGAAGTTTAATCGCAGCAGCATCCAGCTCGCTAACCGGCCTTGGAGAAAACAGAACTGCCGGTTCAGGAAGGGACGGTGTTGGCATTGGCTTAGGTTCATCTTTGACGTTGTTGAAGCTCTCTGAAACTATGTTCCCTTTGTCTTGAACTAGATCCGTGAATGACAAATTCCTCTGAAGCAATATGTTTTCAGGCTTGCAATTCGACAGGTTTATTGAATTTTTACGACTTTTGGTGTTGGAACTGACTGATTTGGTCATGGTTTCTGCATTTGTTCTCTTGAAGCTATTTACTCTCAATGGCACACCACCCAGCTTAGGACTCAAGGAAATGTTATAGGCCAAACCAAATAAGCTGCGTCTTACACTTTCTTCCCAGGCTGAATAGAGTAAGGAAAGCGATAGTCCCATAGATTTTAAAGGAAACACAGCTTCAAGTATATCAACAAAATTAAGCAAGCTGCCTGCACCTGATCAGAATGATTAAGGAAATTTATCAAATTACCAAATGGCATCACTTAATGTAAATTCCAATAAATAAAGGACTTCAACAGGTAATCTTAAAATTAACCTCAGGCCAAACTAACAAATAGATGATGAAATTTATATTTTGATCAAAAGTAAGATTTTCAAGATTTGGCAAAATAAGGCAAGACTGGTACGGCGGTAACCCCTTCGCCCCATGCCGAAAAAAACGAAAGGGAAAAAAACAAAAGTAGCAAAATTGCCAAACTAACAACAAAAGTGAACATGCAAAGATGCAAAGATGGTCCAAACCCAGGAATCTTTTGTCTGTCACATCCAACCTCCTAGTGGAACATAACTAAAACTACATGGCCAAACCCACTACCACAAACGGCGAAAAGCGACAGGATCAAGCTTTAAGCAAGAAGCTATATAGTTAACGAAGGACTGAACTCAACTGAAGACACTTAAAATTTGGGAAGACATGAATGATTTGCTTTTCTTACTTTTGTTTCTTGTTTCAGCTGCCTCAAAACCAGAACCAGAGCTTCAAGATAATATATTTAAAAGAAAGCAAGAACAACTGACGAAGAGAAGATATCGCTAATTGTTTTTAATGAAAGGATGTTTAAAATTCATGACTTCTCCTTGCTATATATACACACACAACAAAGAAAATGAGTCCCACAAATACCTTTCAACTACGTCACTGTAGTGCCAGAAGGGCACACCAGTCGTGGAATTCTCGTACACAACCAACTCGGAAAGAGAGAGAGAAAGTGAGAGAGCTGGTGAATGGAAATCGAATTGTGGGTCTGATTATATCTTTTTCAAGGTTCAAAGACACGAGTTGTGTTGTTTGATGAATTCAAAGCTTGATTTTTTGAATGCCCACTTTTGGAATTTCAAGCCTCAATCTATAGGTGACACCTTTTGCTTTTGCTTTTGCCGTGTCAGTAGGGGCCATCACTGTGCAAATTGATTGGGTTGGGGGATTTATTAGGGTGCGTTATTGGAGAGAGATGGGCGGTCAAAGAAAGTAAGCTTTGTTGGGTTTCCATGAAAAAACACGAAATCGTTGTAAATCTCCACGCTCTTGGAACTTTGATCTTTGGTTTTTTATTTATTTATTTATTTATTTATTTATATTAGAGCAAATCTTTGGCTCTTTGCTGTATTTGTTGACAGCCTTTTTTCATGACCTTTCGCGGTCGCTGTCCTGTTCTGCTTAACAGTCAATAACTGTGCTGGTCAATGGTCATGGCTCATGCACGCGCTTCTCAACATTTCCATATTTGTTACATGGCGACATTTCTTTCTCTTGGTGTGTTTTTTTTTTAATAAAAATATAAATTTCACAACACAATTTAATTTTAGATAATAATAAAATAATTATATAATTTATTTAACGATATCTAATAATTTATATTATATTATTTTTATTTTATTAATACCTAATATTACTCTAAAAATATTTACTGGTTCTTTTGGTTGTGTTTTATATAAAATTCTACCATTACAATTAATAAATTTTAATCAATAATTTGTTATGTCTAATGAGATAATATCTTAAGTATAGATAGATGATATATACTTTATAGTTTTCTTTCCCAATTTATAGCTATAATGTAAATTAAAGTATTCTTCACATTTTAATATTTATATATAGTTGGCTAATTAAATTTAAAAATATAAAAATAATTATTTAGGTTATAGCACTACAAGTAATTATTGTCATTTATAACAATAAATTCGAGACTATTTTTTTTAAACTATCACGCCAAACACAATCTCGCATTCTACATTCTTTCTTTTATACTATAAAAAAAATATCATTAATATATTAACTATCACATTTATAAGTCATAGTTGAGATCAAATATTATTATCCTCATCAACATTTTTATACAAAGAAAACTCATCTCTTCAGCACTCAAGTGCTATTAAATATGAGTGAATCTCCTCCCCATGTCTAGCTGTAATGTTAGCAAGTGAAGAACTCAATTTCGAATTGTTGACATAAATCCTTATTTGTTAAGGTACATACTGCAGTGAAAAGACTCTAATCTAGCTGAATATAAAAATAAATATACTGAATTATCAATCAAATTACTACTATATGTAATTTTCACATTTAGTTCTTACAATTTAATCATTCTTATATATTTTTTTTTGTAATCTCAAATTATCATAATATTGTAACATTAACTATAACTTTACCGTTTCTACTCCAAATTCCCCTTTATACAGTGTGATAGATTTATGCTTTCTTTAAGTGAAAGATTCTCCAAGGTCCATGGATGGGCATAAGATGGCTAATCATGCAATGTTTTTATTGTTCATTTAATGCTTTTTTGGTACGCGTAGGCGTGTGTGGACCCACTTCACTAAATCATATTTGATCGCATCTTTAATATATTTTTCTCGTTTTTGCATCTTATGCTTCCTCTGATTCGTCGTCGTCTTCTCCTGTGCCAATGAATGTAGTTGATCTCATATCCGAGCCATGGGCAGGTGGCCGTTGCATTAGTTTCAAACTAGTGTAAAATTACATAAATATGTATAATAAAATACGTAAAAAAATATAATTAATTTAATAAAATTTAATATTTATTTATTATTTTTTTAAAATTTAATATAATATTTATAATTTAACAACTTAGGGGGTGTTTGGATTAGCTTTTGAAGAGGTGCATTTACATTTCATCTTCAAAAAGTAGGAAAATAGGTGTTTGGTAAATTTTTTAGTGTTGCTTTTTGATTCTACTTATTTCTTATTTGACTTCCTAACAGCAGCTGATTGAAAAGCAGTTCCGACATACTTTTTGCTACTTTTTAGATTACTTTTCACTTTTTAATATTAATAATAATTTATATGGACTAAATTACTCTTAAAAAATATTTATATAATTTTACTATTATTTTTTTTACTTCACATATTAATTAGATATGTTAATTTATTTTATTAGTATTTATATAATTTCAATAATTTTTTTTCAAATATTCTTAAATAATATTTTTTTTACTTTAATTTTTTTTAATGTGGACATTTATAAAAAAAATCTCAAATATAATAATTTTTATAATTTAATAAAAATTAATATTTTTTTAAAAAAATTAAAAATTAAGTAAAATAATTCTCAATATTATTTATAAAATATTATTCTAAAATATAAAATTATAAAATATAAAAATAAAAATATTCAATATAATATATCTACACAAATTATATGTCTAAATTAGACATTTCATTATTCAACAGTAACAGCAAGTATAAAATTAACCAAACACTTTATTAATTTTATCAGCAATCAGCAGCAGCAATCAGCAACAGTAATCAATAATAGTAACATTTAACAGCTAATTCAAACAGGCTCTTAAATTATTTTATACGTACTGCATATCCGTCAACTGCATTGCCACTTGCCATAAAGTTCTTCCCTTGAAATTAAATGCAAGAAAATGATGGGCATTGTTTTCTGTGTACGAGGGAAATGTGCAACGCGGCGAGGAGCAATGTCTGTTTGGGGTGAGTGCATATTTCGTGACAATTTTTTTTATTTAATTATATTATTGTCAAATTAACTTTTTTTTTCCTAATTAATTCAGTTTTCAACATTGTAGTGGCTTTAGGAGCCTGTTTCTTTTACAAAAATGATATTATTCGACAGAAAAATTCATAAATAAATATAAGCACAAACAACTTCATTAATCAGTTCACTTCCAATATTAATTATTAAGAGAGATATCTAATTTGATTCATTTGTTTTAGTGGATTATTACATGTTAAACGGGAATTATTTGTGTACCAATGACAAATAACATAATTGCATCGTTTAAAAATATCAGCCAAGATGGGTCAAAACTTCGGTTGATATCAGGTAATTAGATCCCACGTTTTCAGTTTCTGTTGTACCAAAAAAAAAAAAAAAAGCCATTTTTTTCTTCTTCTTTGTTTTTTTTTTTTTTTTTTTCCAGGAAGAGGCCCTTTTCAATTCCTTGATTTATTTGTTAACGGCCTGAAACCCAATGCGAAGCCAAGAGCCTAATAAGACGTCGGATCGAAGACCACGTTACGTTAGGATGCATACCAATGGCTACTTGTTATGACTTATGACCCATCCCACTTAATATAAATTTGCTCAATTGATTGAATTTTTATATCACATTTCATAAATTGCTTACAAATGAGCTCGTCAATGTGCAATGTACGTATAGGATAACCCAAAAAAAAAAAAGGAGTACAGAACGAGAAGAACGATGCGGCATGCAGAGATCTACATGGTTCAATTTTTAATTTCACTATAAAGAACAGAAAGATACGAAATTCTCACACAGAACTCTGATACATTAAACAAAAAAAAAGAAAAGAAAAGAGAAGTATTTTGCTAAAAGTTAAACATCGCCACACCCCTAGCGCTTATTCACCTATCCCATATACAATCACAAGGGCTCATGCTTCTGTTTTGATTATAGCCCTTGGGAGAAATGCAAACGCAACATCGCACTTTTATTGTTGAGAATTCAATACAAATGTGACAAATTGTTTTCGATGCCAAATCTAATTAATTGATGCTAGTTCTTTCGATTGTTAAGAAAAAACTTTTAGTGTGCTCCACTTCCACGAACACGAATTATAATAAGGATTTTGATATACAGATGCAGAGGAAGTTCGTACAGAAATATATATATTTATTGTCAATAAATCTGTTGCATAATAATTTTAATTATATTGTACATCATAAATTTTTACATAATTCTACTTCTTTTTTTAAAAAATATTTATATATAATATTACAACCAAAATTAACGTGAAATCAAAATTATTGATAATGTGTACAAAATGTTATCGTCTCTCTCTGCATCAGTCCCTTCCGCTTCGGCGTACGTGCATCATTTCCCTTATAATTATTTGCTTCACAGCATAAATTATTATTAAAAAAAAAAATCTGAGTTTACATTTTGTTTTTCCTTTTTCAATCTTAGATGTACGGCCTTGAAAGTTGGACAGTGCCTCAAAGTTCAAAAGTCAAAACAGTCAAAAGTCAAAGCTTTCGTTTTTTTACTTTTCTTATTCTTTGACTGAGGGAGGTAAAAACGTGTCTATACTTATGCTTCCAAATCCGCAAGCCAAATTAGTTACAAAAGTCACGTTCGATGAATAAATATTGACATACATTTCTTTTTTTCTTTTTTAATCAGGATATTGACATACGTCTCATTGCACTGCAACTGTTGGATTATTATATAAGTTTTAACGGAAAAGATAAATAAACATACATAAGTAAAAGTAAGTGGATATGCAATCATTTAAATCATCGAATTATAAAAAGGATATTTAATTTTAAAAAATAAAAAATACATAAATTATTATATATTATTAAATTAATTACGCGTCTTTTGCGTATTTTACTAAAAGTATCTGTGTAGCCAATCTCAAATTTTAAACTTTAACATTGAAAAAAGCACCTTATTATCATATAGTTTGAATATAAAAATGGTCTTGATAGCATGTTTTTTTTAAAAAAAATTTGTACATTAAACCGTCTATTAAATTATAAGTTATATAATGAGATAATACTTTTTATATTTATAAATCTTATGTATTATTTTTTGTCATTAGAATTTAGGACCTATGAGATAGAAATCTAAGTTTTGGCGATAAGAATGTCTCGTAAGAAACTTATAGCATGCAATTCTAAAACAACATTTATTATGTGAGTTACATAATAAGAATATCTTTTTTTTATTCTTGTAAATTTTATATTTCTTTCTAAAATTGAAACAGATGACCTCCACTATAAAAATTTAAGTTTTTAACTACTATCAAATTGCCTCTAAAAGAACATAAATAAAAAAAATTGCTGTATAGACCTAAATTTATAGGTCACACCAACAACCCTGTCTTTTGATCAACCAAGAAAAGTGTTTGTATGAATATTGGTTATAACACTTATGAGTTAAAACTGACGTTTAATCTGTTCACGTCTTCATTTAATTATCTTTTAAAGGACTCACCACTCAAATACTATTGTATTTAAGTGAGTCTCTCTTATATACGAACGTAATATTAATAAGTTTAGAATTCAATAACTTATTTTTGCACATTAGTCCCCTAAATAATGATAAGTTACAAAATAAAGACTTGAACTCAAGGCCAAAAAAGAGAGAAGTACATTAGATTACCACCAGATTACAACGTTGGGTGGTGCTATACTAACAACTAATAAACCTAGACTTTTACAATAGCATTGGACTTACGGATGTATATGTTTTTTGACCGAAGGAAAGCATTGTATTAATTAGGTTTGAATTCGTACATAGATCCGACGGAAAGACGTCGAAGAAATTTGTACAAACAAGAGTACAAGACTGCTACAATGGTATGCACCTAATTTGGTCAACATGGCCATTAACTAACAGGATTCAAGCCTGTTTTGACGAATTTTCCTGATAGGAGAAGAAACTAAACTGAAGTTTGACCTACGTAAGACTGAGATTTCAGACAAATCTATTTTGTCTTGATAAAACTGCATATATTAGTACGTATCGCACATCGACAGACGTATGATGAAAATTAACTAAGTTTACCCAGTAATGAATTATTACGATTTTAAACTACTAACAGACAGTGCAAAATACAAAACTACCATCTGCGGACTTACGGATATGGCACTCCAAAAACCGGATCTGGGCCATATTGGGAGTTTATTATTAGTATTTAGTAGTATTATTATTACAATATTAATGTCTTTATGGTACCTTTACAGGACAAGTAGTCCCTACCAACTCTCGTGTAAGAAGATAAGATACCATGGGTATACTAAGAATAAAAGGAAAATGGAGGATCCACGGTGGTGTTGGATTTGATTTCTCTGTACCGATCCTGTTCTCTACTCCAGCTATCAGGATAGTTGACTGGATCCACGCCAATGTATTGCATACGGTGCTATTATGTGGCCGGACTTTTTTTTTTAAAAATTAAATTTAAATATATTTAATATTAATTCAAACGTATTTAGTGTTACTTTTAAATCTTAATTAAATTTTTTTTTTATCTTATTAGTGTATAGTCAGACGTTGGGCTATTAACGTTTGACCATACACATTTTTCCTATTATATATTATTATAGTGCAGTGTATAGTGTATACGTGGCTTAATTATCCCAATCTTGGTTTTGTTGTAATCAAGGTTGGGGAAAAGGGTTACTAACAGACGTCCTCAGGGTGCTGGTTATGAAATGTTCCCTCGGATTGGATCGTTTTGAGCAGTTTGGAGCTGACAAGGATTGGAAGATAAATTCCATGGTATTCCCACGGTCCCACCTATATTTAACATTTTTTTTCTTTAAAAGGGAGCATGTCCTGTAAAAAAATAGAAAGACGAGAGTTCGAACTCTCATTTCAAATTAAGTAAAATTATTTAATAATTACATATTTAACATTTTTATGAGAAAAAGGAGCATACATGTGAGATTGTTGGTCTCCTCTTATTGCATAACAGAATTAATATAAATAATTAAATAATTTAATTTAAAAAATATAAAAATAAATTAATTATTAAATATTATTTAATAAATGATATGCCCACTTACATTTTCTTTAACTTACGTCCACGTTTCAGTGCACTTGTTAAATACTTTGTTGGAAAGAAGTCTTGTTGGACCTGCCCACTACAGCCAACCTCAGAAAAATATTTGCAGTTTGTATTGTACAACATCACTGCCATTTGAACAATTGCCAAGGATGTGGAGACTTAAAACGGTAGATTGATTTTAGCTTTCGGCCCAATTGACCCGCCAATACCCATTATCAAGAAGTCTACCCTTTTGACCAACATTAAGTTGTCAAGAACCCAGAAGCGGCAGGCGTTACAAGACTCGGAAAACACCAAGAAATCGGGGGAGAAGAAAGTTCAGCCGATGACTTGTCCTCAAATTTAACTTCTATGCATAGATTTTTGCATTTCAAAAAGTACCAAAAATGATTATTGCATCTAATTTTGTTTTGAGAATGATTATTGCAAATAATAGTCAGCGTTTACTTAGGGAAGGAACTGCAAAATTTTTTGAGGAATTTCCATTGCATATAAACCCAGCAAAACCAAGATGCCAAATACTGAAAAATGATCATAACTCTTTTGTCTGTGTCCAATTAAATCCTTTAATTTTTTTTAAATCAATTAAACTACTAAGGCAATAGCGTTACATTACCTCGTGTCAACTATTTTAGGAAAAAAAATGAAAATTGAAAAAATAAGGAACTCAAAGGACCTTTTAGGGTATGTTTGTTTCCTGTAAAATATTTTACAGAAAAAAATTTTACAGGTTAAAATTTTACAGGTTTTTCGACGTTTGTTTCATAGAAAATATTTTACATAGGCAAAATTTGGATAAAATTTTCAGATTTTCAAGTAAAATAACTTATAAGTTATTACATGTTAAAATTTTACAGGTTTTTCAAGTTATTTTCAGAGAAAACACAAACTGTACTATAAGTAAATGACAAAATAAAATTATTATTTTCACTGTAAATATTTTATAAATATAAATTATTTTATAGCAAACAAACGAACCCTTAGTTTACCTTCAATCTACATACAGCACATTTTTGCTCCAATCCGACCACAAGAATTGCCGCTGAAGACAACTGCCGAACTGCTCTAACCAAAACCAAAAAAAAAAAAAAATCCAACATTAGGCAATGTCTTTCTTTGAATTAAAGAATGATGACAATGTTAGCATATGGAGAATAGGATAAGCTCAAATTGAATTCTAAACTTTTATAATTTTTTTTTTCAAATGTAATTTTATTACTTTTTACCTTTTTACTCAAGTCCTAAAACCTAAAACGTTATATCTTTTTTTCTGGTGAATGTATCGTTGGACGAAATCAGTCAATCCCTTAAGAAAAAGATTTGTGACTGGATAGAATATGCTTAAAAAAGTCTAAATTCAGACTAGAATTCATGTCTTTTAATGTGAGCTTCAAAAAATGGATTGTTTGTTCTTTTCCAATAATTCAAGTGACGGGATGGAAAATGCAAAAGCAAACACCCAACATTTCGGGTACCAAGGAGGAGACTGAAGCGCTGCCGCAGATTAAAAGGATGCATCACCATCACAAGGACAACTCATGAAACACACAGCCACGTTGATGAAAGCAACCCCATTAAAGGATGTCGAAGCGCCGAATATGTTTGAGAGAGCAAAGGAGGAGATCGAGGCTTTTTGTTCAAGTTGTTTAATACCAAGAAAGACTCCCACAATCCTAAGAAAACGTATGATCGACTTTGCTTAGATATGGACTGAATCTGCAATTGCATAACAAACATTTCGGAAGGCTTGGGTGGATTTATATATATATATATATATATATACACACACACACACACACACATTGTTGGAATCAATCTGCAGAGTCGGAGTCGAAATTGCAGAAAGGAGGTTTCTTGCGAAACCTTAATTTGCTGCGGCTACGCATTGAAGTGCCTTTACATTTGTATTCAGCCCCTGCCATGGAATGCTTGTTTGTAGTTTCCTTCAACATATTGAGGCTTAATATATCATTCGTTTTGTGTGAATGTTGTTGTTGATAGCCCATATTACATAGATGAGGGGACCGAATCCCTTATCTTCCACTTGAACATATTCATTGATAATTAGTTTGACAACACCAATTAATCTGCGCGTGATTGGGGAGTGGTTTATCTAGTCAGGAGTTTGAGTTGTAATACTCCCTGAAGGGACACCACCCTTATTTTTTCATTTATTTCCACTAAAAAAATGAAGAAGAAAGCAAATGACATTAAGGAGCCCAATCCAATTGAGAGAGCAGAGGAAGAGATTGAAGCTATAATCCATCAGGAGAAGTGATCACAACATCATCAAAGAAGCACGTGCGAGAAGGAAGGCCATTGATGATAGCAACCCAAGAGATAAAATCAACGGTCCAAATGTTTTCGAACGGATCAAAGAAGAAATGAGGCCATTGTCCAAACAATCCATCCCAAAGAATGAATCCAGAAATTTTGTGTCTTCAACGAAGAAAGAAGGTGGATTTTAAAAGCATTTATTGCAAAAGTTTGCCCTCCTTGGGGAAGTAAGAGAGCTTAACAGACACACTTGTGCATACAAATGACTGTCGTTGTTCTTTTGTTTTTGGAGGGACTGACAATATCAAGTGCATGGCTAGGAAAGCTGGAGAATTATTGTGGAGCATTCTACTACTTGTCCTGTGGTTATCAGGGATGTGATGCTCTTGCTTTTGTTCTCCATATTTATGTTGTATTCTTATTGTTCCAAGTCCTGCTTGCCTCGACTAGTTGTCCGAACCAATCAATTTATTCTGATTGAGACTCCTGTGTTGGAGACCCTCAGATCCTGTCAACGAATTTCTCATAGAATAGGACATTTAAGTATTTCATTCTCATTTTTTTTTTTTCGGTTATCCTACGAAATCCTCCAAATAGAATTGTGCCTACACATGTCGTAGTGGGTTGGCTTCGTGATCTTTATGAAGTAGAACCTAAAAGATACCAACATAAATGACTTGAGAAACATACATAGATTATTTGAAGTAGATATGCTTGTAAATGAAATTACTGAACAACACTTACAATTATATTTTTTTAAAACAACAGTAAATGCATTTGAACTTATTCATTCTACCTTGAATATAATTTGAAGGAGAGGGTGGGTTTTTCCAAAGATAGAATTTACTTCTTTGCCTACTCCAACATCTTGCTGCATACTTTGCTGGATAGACCAACATTCATGCACGTTGATATTCATTCTACCTGTTAGATTTCCTCATCAGAAGAAGAAGCCCCACAAACAATGTGGGGGCTTAAGTTGATTTATACCTCCTCTTCTACTCTGCGCCCAATAATAAACGCCGCGGTTTTCGTTATATATAACATAAAAAATTTGACAATATGATGAATGCAATGCATATTTTTTTATAGCCTTGCTTCCCTGAGACCAGTGGCATATAGAGACATATATTTTATCTTTTTGCCATAATTACATTATAATAAGGGACGGATCGTCACTGTATATCTGCAACAAAAGTAAAATACTATCTTACAAGTACTGCAAGCACATCTAAACCTCTAAGGCTGCAAACTGCAAGAACTGGGAAACTTCTCAGCAACTTCTGAGCATATATGTATCCGGATTAGATCTTTCTGTCACTATTAATATTCTAAATCGAATGCAAGGTTAATCATAATCAGGGTCACCAACGAAAATATATTATCTATGACAAAATATCTGATGAAATTCTTTAAGTAAGATCGAGTTTAAATTTAAAATAAAGAAGAAAATAAATAAACTGTTAAATGCTGTCGTATTATTGTGAGAGAAATATTAAGTAATAATATTTAAATAACAATAAAATAATAATAAAATAATATAAATCGTTTGAATGATTTAAATTTAAAAATATATTGTTAAATATTATTAAATAAATTTTTAGTATTTAACTCGAAGGTGGATTGATTCAGATCGATTTGAGTATGACCATGTGAACGATAAAAATCTTTCAATAAGCATTTAACGCAGTTACATTCTTAAAACTTAAATTCGAGATTTTTAATTAAATAACAACAATTTTATTATTATCAAAAATTAAAATTCAACATTGAAGCTCTTGTTATAAAAAAATAAAAATGAGACAGTAAGCCACCACAAGCTGATGACGACTGTCCAGAGATTTTAATTTTTTAGTACAAAAGAAAAATAAATAGGCAGAAAAATGGCAAATGGAGAAATTTCACGATGGATGCGGACAACGGCCCCAAACGGAAATTCAGATCCAGGAATTGATAAACGTGACCACGTCGTCAACCATACAAGTAGTTGTCGATCACCTCTCGCCGGTGTTTTACGTCTTATAAAACTGTCGTAACACATCTTGGCCGTTGGATGAAGCATCAATCTAACGATGTAATTATTGCTTTTTAAGAGTTCAAAGTCTCAAAGCAACGGCAAGGCTCTTTCAGAAATTTTATGGGGTTTCGGATTATTATAATTGTTGATTATGCAATCATAATTTTTTATACAAAATTTGGTTTTGTCTGCCAATATTGAATTTCAAAATTTTTATTTAAAAAAATATAGAAATGTTAGTTAATACTTTATAGGCCTAAATTAAGAGTCATCCATGTTGATTTTCAAATTTAATCTCACTCTCCGTTTGAGTAAAAATGGGTCCAAATAAAATTCTTTTACATTTGATGACAATAATTAATAAATATAAAACTCAACATTTTACTTCAACTCAACATCTTTAATTGGAAAATACAAGAAGTGAATTTCAAACGTGAATGAATTGCGTGACGATAAATTAGAGGACACTATTAGGTGCTTGTTAAATTAAGTAGCTACTAAGTAACTGGCAGTATACGATATATAATTTAAGATATATGATTTTTAGTAATAATATATGACGTATTAAATCAAATTATATGATGTAATATTAAAATTATAATAATAAAAATAAAAAAATAAAAAATTCATTCAGTAATTAAGATGCCATAAAAACTATTTAACTGACAATTATTTAGGGTTTTTCTAAAATGAAATTACTGTCCAACTCTTACATTGGATGATAATTATTAAAATTAAGAGTTTAAATCTATTGCTAGATGATGCAACCGGTGACATGCACTCAAGCTTAAGCAAAATTACATCACTTTGGTTGTATGCATCTGCATCTGACATCATCAATACAGTGCAATGAAGCCAAAAGAAATTAAAAATAATAAAAAAGAAAAAACTTTAGCTGAAGCAAAGAACCCCAAAGAAGCCCGCAAAAAAAAAAAAGAAAAAAAAAATCCCCAAAGAAGGAAAGAAAAAGAAAGGGTTGACCAGCCAGTTGAAGCAGGGGAGGGAAGAGGGGGGAAAAATGCAGAAGCTGAAAAGGAAACAAAGAACTAAACACAAAAACATGAGTGCGATGTTTGGAACAAAACCCGGATTCATTTGCTTACAACTATTGACCAAACCCCATAAACGCCATGTCTTTTTCTCTCTCAGTTAATCTTTCTTCTCCTTCTTCTTCTTCTTGTTTCATTTAATGGGCTTTCCTTTTTATTTCGTCACCCATGTTTTCAGCTGATGCCTGCTTAGTTTGGCTCTCTCTGTTTTTTCCTCTCCCTTTTCTTTATTTTTACTTTGCATATATCCAGGCCTTTTAGTAGTAGTTGTTCTCTTCTCTGAAAATTCTTAGCTACTGTGCTCTAATATTTATATATAGGTTTTTTTTTTTTTTTTGGGTGTTCTTGGCTGCTGGATGTCAGTATCCATGGTGGGTTTGGGTTTCTTTGTTCAATAGCTTCTTGTTTTTTGAATCAGCCCACGAATTGGATTTATTGGATTGGTTTCTGACTGTGTGGCAATAAAAAAAAAAAAAAAGAACTTATGGATAATAGGACTGGTTTTTCTGATTCGAACGAGATCGTCAGCAATGGAAGCAGCACTTGCTGCGTAGAAACCCTCTCCACATCGAATCCTCCAGACCCAGAAGTCTCAGCTCTGCAACAGCTTTCCAAGAACCTCGAGTTCATATTCGATTCCCATGATTTCGATTTCTTCGCCGACGCCAAAATCATAGTCTCTGGATGCAACCGAGAGGTCCCAGTCCACCGGTGTATTCTTTCCGCTAGGAGTCCCTTCTTCAGGAATGTGTTTTCGGGCAAAGAGAGGGTCTCCAAGTTGGATTTGAAGGAGTTGACTAAGGACTTCGATGTGGGGTTTGAGCCGCTTGCGGCGGTTTTGGGTTATATGTACAGTGGGAAAGTGAGGCCTTTGCCTAAGGGTGTCTGCGTTTGCGTGGATGAGGATTGCTCCCATGAGGCCTGCAGGCCTGCCGTGGATTTCATGGTCGAGGTTCTCTATGCTTCTTTTACCTTTCAGGTGTCTGAATTAGTAGCTCTCTATCAGGTCAGAATTAGAGACTGATTGTTCTTTCAGTTCTCGGTGATTTTTGGCTGTGCCTGTGTAGTTTTTGTCTGCGGTTCTGATTCTATATTTGTTTTTGGAATTGCGTTTGTTCTGTCTTATGTACTAGACTTCCTTAGTGCCAGTTGTTTAAAATTGATAGAAAGGGGACTCAGAAACAATATGGTATCCCATGTTAAGAGCTAGATGATTTAGTATTTCATTTTGGTTGCTAGCTGATGGCAAAGTGCTGCAGCTTTTTCTTGAGACAGACAGCAATGGATATGTAGGTTTCGGTTTCCTCTTTATTTGTGGTCAGTCATGCGAGAGAACAATTATTTTGGGTGGTAACTATGTGAAAAAAAATTGAAGCTTCCTGAGTTGGGGAGTCTTGTAATAGTTATTTATGTTGCTTAGTTTGTGAGGAACATCCAAAGTGTAGCTTGGACCATAGTCACCGTAATGGCTCTTTCTTCTTGTATAATCAATCAAGTGATGACCCATCAGTGTTAGCTAAATTGATAGAGCCTATGTCTAGAGGCAGTGCTATGAATTTTGTAATTCTAATGTATAAACAGCAAATATGCACAGCCAAAATCTTGAAATCTCGGAATTCATTTAGTTCATGCATGTTAGAAGAATATGGATATGCTATGGAAATGGAAATAACAACTGATACTGCTTGTGAAAACAGAATGACAATATTTTTAGTTTCTGCTAAGTGGAAATGGTTACTATATGAACTTGCAGATTTCTTTTTTCCTTGTATGTGTTTTCTTGACAGTTTTGTTTAATTGCAGAGGCACCTATTGGACATCCTTGACAAAGTCGGAATCGATGACATCTTGGTTATCTTGTCTGTTGCAAATTTATGTGATAAAGCTTGTGAGAGATTGCTAACAAGATGTATTGAGATTATTGTGAAATCTGATGTCGATATTGTGACCCTTGAAAAAGCCCTGCCTCAACACATTGTAAAACAAATCACAGATTCTCGTTCAGAACTTGGTTTGAAATGGCCTGACCGCGATTTTCCCGATAAACACGTGAAAAGAATACATCGAGCTTTGGACTCGGATGATGTTGAATTAGTTCGAATGCTGCTCAAAGAAGAGCACACTAATCTAGATGATGCACATGCCCTCCACTATGCTGTTGCATACTGTGATGCAAAGACAACAACTGAGCTTCTTGATCTTGGACTTGCTGATGTGAACCGTAGAAACCCAAGGGGCCACACTGTGCTGCATGTTGCAGCAATGCGAAAAGATCCTAAGATTATAGGATCACTTTTAACAAAGGGAGCTCGTCCATTGGATCGTACTCCAGATGATAGAAAAGCTCTTCAGATTTTAAAACGACTTACCAGGGCTACCGATTACTTTAAATCTACTGAGGAAGGAAAAGATGCCCCGAAGGATCGTTTGTGCATAGAGATATTGGAGCAAGAAGAAAGAAAAGATCCATTACTGGAAGAGGATTCTCTTTCTCTTGCTACGACTGGTGATGACCTGCGAATGAAATTATTGTACCTTGAAAACAGAGGTAATCGTTCGTGTTCATGTCTTTACTTGTCATAGGTCTTCCTTGGTTATAACTTCTATATTTTTGCTTGTTTGTGGAGATTTTACAAAGAATTTTGGTCTTCCACACGAGGTACTCATAATCCTGTCTAGCTTTGGTTTCAGCCTTTTCAAGTTTGTTTTTTGTCATTATAGAATTGCAACGTTGAATTTACAAGTCAACCATTTTTTAAAAAACAACATTTTATTGATCTAGAGAAAGCACATGATAGATTTCCTTGGCAAGTATTATGGGGGCAATGAACAGGAAGAGGTTTCTCGCATTATATACTAATCTGGTCAGGGACATATATGAGCAGTAATCCATGTGAGGAAAGTGAGAGGCAAGTGTGAATGTTGGGCTTTTAAGAAACAATATGTCCAAAAAATGAGTATGACAGATGAGAATTCTTAGATGGATTCATTGCCAATCGAGGATGGACTGAATAGGAAATGAGGATATTCGTAGCAAATTAGGTATAGCTTCGATTAGATAACCTAAAGAAGTGATGTATCATTGGTTTGGACCTTAGACATGTCCAATGTAGACCTAGAAATGCTTCTGTTTGTGAGAGGATAGGGAGAGGACCAAATCCAAAGGGATTGTGAGAGGAGTGGGAGAGGGCCTCCCAAGTTGAATTGATAATCTTTGGTCAGGAAGGATTTAAAACAATTACACCTCACATCAAACTTAGTCCAAAATATAATGGAATGGCTATAAAACATTCCTATGGTCGCCTCAATTAAATTTGAGATTAAGACTTTGTTATTGTTCTTGCTGTACAATCATATGGTACAGTCCCATGTCACTTTTCTTTTCAATTAAAAAAGTGTCGCTAAGAGCTGAGCATCTCAAATTTCTATGCAAAGATGAAGGAAGCATCCATTCAATTGTTCCCCTTCGCTAAGAAATTGTTTCCCTTGTCTCAGTTTTTTCGAATGAAGCTAATTTTTCGTCTCAAGAAGTTCTTCTCTTCTGTTTTCACTTTCTGATTTGTGTGGAAACTTAATTTGATATTCTATTTGTGATTTGGATGTTCTTTCATTTTATTTTTTCCTATATCCCAATTAATGGTCATTGCAGGTGTGAGTTGTGTACTTGTCCATGGCCTCTTATCTTACTTTAAAACAAGACCAATCTTTTTCCCGCCTTCTCCTTGAAGAAGTATTTGCTTTAGGCAACATGTCTTTCTTGAAGAATGAATTTATTTAGATCTAGTTGTGTAGGTTGCATTCATTTTTCCTGTAGGTATATGGAGATCTATTTTGGTAAAGACCCTATTACCTAAGCAAAACAAAAAGCAAATGTGCCCCATGTAACCAAGTGCCCAACGAAATTTCAAGCTGCAATCATTAATTTGAAGTTCTGCTGTAGCTAATCTGAGCAGTTCATAATTATCAACCAAGAATTATTAACCTAACACCATCTGCAATAGAGCTGAAATCTGTATCAACATTACACCATACATAGCAGTGAACTTTGCACATCTGCCCAACATATGGGGAACAAAAGCACTTTTTGGTGTTCTAAAAAATGAGGTGTTCAATTATCTCAAAAGTCTGGTAATCATTCTGGAATTCTTCTGTGCAACTTATAACCTGCCTTTTGCCCCCCTGCTTCTGCGACTATAGCTTAGTAGTCTGCTATTGAGGACGACCTAGTGGAAAATATGGTCTTTGCTCTCTACATTCAGTCTCGATGTTGCATAATAATATGTTGATGTTGCTAATCCTTCTTGATCTTGTCGCAAAAAGTGTGATCCTATCTAGAAAAGCGAACCATTGGACCCTGTTAAAAAACATACAAGGTCTTATAACAAATATACCTCTGTCTGTTAAATACGGTGGTTTTGTGCCCAATAATAAGATCCTTCGTTTTGAGCAGTTTTGACCACAGTATAATAACAGCAAGTATGCTACTCTGTGTACACTACTCCCACCATCTTTTTCATTTTTCCCCTTAAAAATTCACATGGGGTGGTAAACCATTTATAATAGCATATATTAAGTTTTTTCAGATCATTAATTCAGAGCTATGCCTTTTGAATCTGTTTATGACGATTATGGTATTGTTTGTTCATATCAGTTGGATTGGCAAAACTTCTGTTTCCAATGGAAGCAAAAGTTGTGATGGATATTGCTCAAGTGGATGGCACTTCAGAGTTTCCATTAGATGGCATCAGGCCCAAGAATTTGATTGGCCCGCAGAGAACAGCTGTCGACTTGAACGAGGCACCTTTCAGAATTCAAGAGCATCTAAACAGGATGAGAGCACTCTCAAAGACAGGTAATGATCAGTCCTTACACCTGCACACACAAGCATGCGTGTTACTTACGGTTGCTGAGGGCTTTGACTGCCCAAGTTTAAGTGACTTGTGTAACACACCAAATATAGCAACTGTGAGGGCATTAAAAGCACCAAAAATTAGAAAGTGACATTAATTTACTGGATTCTTGCCTCGGAAGTGGAAGCCACTTAACTAGTGCTCATGCATCATATCAGCATCCATTTACGACTTCAATTTTTATTAAAAGCAAAATGCGAACTGTCAACCTCTTCGTGAGGCATTGCCTTCTTCATGAAATTGGGATCTCGGCTAATTGATCTTGGCATTTTGACAACATTTTGAACAGTGGAACTCGGGAAACGGTTTTTCCCTCGTTGTTCTGAAGTACTCAACAGGATTATGGACGCCGATGATTTGTCTCAACTAGCATACAAAGGAAATGATAATCCGGAGGAACGACTCCTAAAGAGAAGAAGATACATGGAACTTCAGGAAGTTTTAGGTAAGGCCTTCAACGAGGACGTGGAAGAGTTTGATCGTTCAGCAATATCATCTTCATCATCATCCAAGTCAATAGGTGTGGTGAGGTCTAACGGCAAGCTTAATAATAGGGGTCGTTAGGGTAGGCCCCCTAATCCATTATGCTCTTCATGTGTGGTCTGGTAGGGCTTTATTTTTGTTTGCTTCTCTATCCAACCTATTACTAATAGGATTTAGTTATACTTGTTGATTCTTTTTTCCTTGTATTGTAATAACGGATCGTTGGTCGGGTTATAGTACAGGAAGACGGGGTAATCCTGTGTAAAATGTTAATATTGGATTGGATGTGTAACTTTTGCGGTTGATATCCAGGGGGAACAAAACAATATCCCATATTCCCATGTAGTAAGTAAAAGGTACAGAAAAAAACTGGTGCAATTTTGTAAGGTCCTAAAATTTTGTAAAATTCTCTTGTTTTGAACAACGATGTTTGTTCAATGTTTAAACAAGGCACAAAATTTTGTGTAAATTTTTTTTCTGGTCAAAATTTTGTGTAAAATTCTTTTTCGGTGCTAGATCTCGATATTTGATATCACATTGAATTCTAACTATATTCGGTTCGATCCAAGGACCTATTAGGGAGATAAAATTTTTTTAATGCCTATTTTCTTTAAATATAAGGTTTAAACTCAAAATTTTATTTAAGAGAAACTAAACTTTAATAACTAAAATTAATAAATGTTGATATTTTGTGCAAAATTCTTTTTTTGGGGTTAATTTTTGTATAAAATTCTTTGGAACAATGATGTCTGTCCTTCTTACAAGGCACACGGCCCAGTTTACACCATAGGGCAAAATTATGATGCAGAAATTATTTCTACACCAATACCTACTAAATTATAATAATTAGATTTTAATATTAATGTTATAACAGTTGGATATAAAACTTTTAAAGAATCCTGCAACATACTAAACAAGTAATTAGACTACAAATGAAAAAAAGATCTTTTTTTTTATAAAAATTAAATTTAGGTAGGAAAATAATTCCTCTGCTAGAAAATTTTATACTTTAACAATTTTAAATTGTTAACTTCGTTTATTTTTTTTCCTCTCTTTGTTGTTTTTTTTGTTCTCCTTCTCTTTGCGTTTGTTTTTTTCGTTTTTTTCATTCTCCTTCTCTCTGTGTTCGTTTTTCTGTTCTCATTCTCTCTACGTTCGTTTTTTTGTTTTTTTTTTGTTCTCTTTCTTTCTGCGTTCGTTTTTTTGTTCTCATTCTCTTTATGTTCGTTTTTTTTGTTTTTTTTTTCGTTCTCCTTCTCTCTACGTTCGTTTTTTTGTTCTCTTTCTTTCTGCGTTCGTTTTTTCGTCCTACTTCTCTCTGTGTTTACTCTCTCTTTTTTTTTTTTTTTGCGTCGTCTTTTTCTCTTTAATGTTATTTTTCTCTTGTGTCACTTTCTTAGCGTCACTCTCTATATAGCTTATTCATACTATTATTTGCTTCTCCAATTATTTGTTAAGAGAGAATCATCCAAGATGGATGTAGAAGTTGATATACTCAGAATTTCAACACGATGTGTACCAAATATAGTCAGCAAAGTCATATTGAGATTTAATAATGCGAAGAAAAAAACAGTAGCAGAAATCAGATTCCACACCTTATTACATATGAATTGTGGTCGAATAAGGCGTGAGCTGCTATGGTGGTTGATAAGTAATCTCAATCCTTGTGATTGTTCATTTAACTTGCATGGAAAAGTTTTTGGTTTGTTATCAATTATTTTCAGTAATATTATGAGGTTGAATGATGGAGTTGATGATATTGAATTGCCTCATAAGGATGAGACATCTGCAACGTTTATTAGTCGATTTTGTGTTAAAACGGGCCATAATAGAGTTGGTATTTCTCTTGCGAAATCTGCTAGGTTTGCCAGGGATAATGATGGCACTAAAGTTGACTTGAAGAGACATTTTATAATATTCATACTTGGAACAATAATCTATTCTATTAAGAAAATGGCATTGTGTAAATCATATCTCAGCTTGGTGAAGGATATCGAAGAAATAAAGATAAAAATTGGACGACATTTGGATTTAACTATTTGATAGATTAAACGATGTAAAGAGAGAGGATAACGTCACATCTATGGTTGCACCTTATTTTTACAGGTAAGTTATCATATCTAATTACTTAGTTAATAAATAAATTTAATTGCATAATAAAGTTATAACACATATATTTTACGGGTAGTTATTCTATTTTGAATATGCGACATTTGGTGCAACTATTAGATCTAAGTCCCTAGTTCTTATAGCCAGGTGGGATGACAATGCGTTTGAAAAGTTCATAAAACTATTAAATAGAAATGGAGGATTTAATAATCCAAAAGTAATTTATTTAGTTTAATTAATTATTTTTTTATTATGAACTTTAATTATAGTTTGAATGTAGTTGATCTTTTAACAAATTGGTTTTATTATTTTAGATAGAAGTAGTAGCAGAGGAACTTCACATTACATCATATGAGACAACATACTTTGATCCAGTGATCTTGAAAGATACAATCAAACGTCTTCAAGATAAAATAGACATATATGATGAGAAACTGAAGACGATGAGGGCACATATCGATGAAATTTAGACCTCACAAAAATTAGAGTTTGAGGACTTGAAAAACACTTTATCTCTAGAAGTGCATTCTTTATTCAATAAGACTACTGAAGAAATGGAAGTGTTTTATAAACTTAAACTTTGAGACTGAGAAAAATTTTTTTTTGCTCAAACTCGAAGACATGGTTGAACAACGCATAAGGAAGACACTTCAGTTGCACAAATATCATTGTTATGATCGTTCAAAAACGAAAGTTAACAAACACAATTCACAGGAGACTCAATATGTTAGAGCAGAGTAGAATTTTATTGATTTAAGAGAGACAGATGAACAAGTATGTTAAATAATTATAATTTTAATTTGGGAGTTTGCTTCTGTTGCTTTGACTTACCCAAATTTTGTTGTTATTTAGATTTTTGACCAAGTTAAATTAGACAAAGATTTGGAATGTCAACCATACACCCAAGTTTCTAGGAGTCCAATTAACATAAGGAGAACAGATGAGCGCAAGCATAGCAAATTTCAAATATCACCCTATGATGTTGATTTCGTAAAAAAAGAAGCGAAATAATTTTGTTGTCGGTCCATTCACGGTCTCACATGTTGTTAGTGAGGTTGTAGTTTAATCAGCATTTTCACATTTAACTCGATTTGAGCTCACAAAACTGGGACCAGAAACTTGGATAGATAGTTGGGTAAGTTTTTTTTTTTTTTTATAATTTTTTTGAAGTTCCAACAATCTTTTATATGAATAACCTTGTTTTAATTCATATTATAGACATAGTAGTCGAAATGCTAACTCTAAAGCAGAAGAAGCAAAATAATCATGTCACTGGGTATTTGCTAATTACATTTTCAGTAATTATCCTTTTAATATGAATTAAATTTTTTTTCCTGATTGACAATATTTGATCGCTAATTTATTCAGGGTTGTAATAGAAAAATGCAATAAAAAATTTGCAGATATTAAATTCTTTTGTTCGTTGTCAAAAGACAAAAGAAATATCTATGTCAGTATTAACTGATTGCAAATAAGTAAACCCCTTTGTTGAAAATAATATCTCATAATTTTGCACATTATTTTAACATATCATAAATTTGATGTAGACTTTTTTGCCTATTCACACGGGACAATCTTCTTGTGGCCATTTTTACACGTGCGTCATTTTTGTTAAGAAAAAGATTGTCAAAATATGGGACTCCACGTTATCTCTTCAAATTGACCCAGAAAAACAATTCAAAAAATAGTAAGCGTTGTGCCTTCATATCTTTTTTTTTTTTTAAATTTTAATTAACCAAACATCAATAATTGTTGAGAATTGAATTTTTTTTTTATGTTAATATATGGTTACTAGGCTTAGATAGCATATTCAAAGAAGACATCATGAATAACTTTCGAAGCGAATGGTTATTTACTGATTTTACCATTCATATACAAGTTATATTCCTCAACAATCTAACGGGCCAGTTTTATTTTTTGAATACGAAATTAACAAACCAATTTACACCACATAAATTGTTGCTTTAATATTGCTAAATAATCGTGTAGGTATGATTGTGGGCTATATGTTATCAAATTTATGCAAATGTCAAGGAAATAAAAGATCCAGATTCTAAGGTAATATCTTAATCCTATGTATTGGGAGTTAAAATATTATCAATATAATGTCATGTCTTGTATTGTGTAGTGGAAGAGTGAAGATGAAAGAGAATCTCATTACAAATAATCAAGGATGACAACAATAAGTGCAAAGAGAGGCTTTAGGTAGTTAGTGTAACTTCCCATCAACAAAATGAAATACAATTGATTGTTAAGAAGACAACAATGATTAGTAGCCCACGCAATAGATATCCATCGAAAACAAATTTAAATTGCAAAGTACCTAGTTCAAAAGTGTATGGTAGAAAAAGAATAATGTCAAATAAGATTATAATATTTTAGATGATTTTACTAATTATGAAAAGTACTCATATTGCTAATATTTTAGACGATTTTGCAAAGTGCCTAATAATGTCAAAATACAATGTGCGTTAAAATATGCTTCTTGGCATAATGTCGAAGTACTCATTTTCCTAATATTTTAGATGATTTCTGGGCATTGTGCATTAAAGTCCTGAGGGAGATGTGTATGGTTTTACGATCTTGTTAGTTTGTACTTTTGATCTTTAAAAAAAGTTGGAAAAAAAGTGAGACTCCATTGAAAAAAGTAAGACTCCTGTTGAAAAAAAGTAAGACCCCAGTTCAGGAAATCGAGACCTTAGTCCAATTCACTCGAATTGATAATTAAGCATATAATTTTGTGGACTTGAGCTTAAAATAGTGATTAAAAAAGCTTGGACTCGAAAAAAAAAATGGTCTATTGTAAAAAAAAAAAAAAGTAAAATTGAAAAAAAAAGAGATCCCCTAAAAAAAGTGAGACCCTATTTTAGAAAATTGAGACTTGGATCCCGTTCACTTGAATTGATACTCGAGTATAAAATTTCGTAGGCTTGAGCTTAAAAAGCTGATTTAAGATCCTTAATCTCAAAAAAAATTGGTCCATTGTTAAAAAAAGAGAAATTGAAAAAAAAAAGACTTTTGCTAAAAAAAGTGAGACCCTAGTTTAGAAGAGTGAGACTTTGATCTTATTCACTTCAATTAATACCCGAGCATAAAATTTTGTAAACTCGAGTTTAAATAAGCGATTCAAGACACTCGACCTCAAAAAAATTTTGGTTTGTTGTGAAAAAAAGTGAAACTGATAAACATGAGACCCTCGTTCAAAAAAAGTCGAACCCTAGTTCAGAAGATTGAGGAATTTGTTTGGTGTTAAGAAAAGAGAGATTATAAAAAAAGTGAGACCTTAGTTCAAAAAAGTAAGACCTCGGTCCCTTGTACTCGAATTGCTACCCGAGCATAAAATTTTGTAGACTCAAGCTTGAAAAGTGATTCAAAATGCTTGAGCTCAAAAAAATTGGTCCGATGTTAAGAAAAGAGAGATTGTTAAAAAGGTAAGACTCCCGTTAAAAAAAGTGAGACCCCAATTTAGAAAAGTAAGACCCTGATATGATTCACTCGAATTGATACACAAGCATAAAATTTTGTAGACTCGAGCTTCAAGAAGCAATTCAAGACATTTGGTCTCAAAAAAATTGGTATGGTGTTAAGAAAAAAGAGATTGTAAAAAAAGTGAGACCCCTGTTCAAAAAAGTGAAACCCAAGTTCTAAAAAAGTGAGACTCGGATCCTTGCATTCAAATTGCTACCCAAGCATAAAATTTCGTAGACTTGAGCTTGAAGAAGCGATTCAAGACGCTTGAACTCAATAAAATTGGTTTGGTATTAAAAAAAGAGAGATTGTAAAAAAAGTGAGATTCTCGTTGAAAAAAGTGAGACCCCAGTTCAGAAAAGTAAGACCCCATTATCATTCACTCAAATTGATATTCGAGATAAAATTTCCTAGACTCGAGCTTGAAGAAGCGATTCAAGACACTTAAGCTAAAAAAGATTGGTACAGTGTTAAGAAAAGATAGATTGTAAAAAAAGTGAGACCCCCGTTCAAAAAAGTGAGACCCTAGTTCATAAAAGTAAGACCCCGATGTCATTCACTCGAATTGATATCCGAGCATAAAATTTCATAGACTTGAGCTTGAAGAAGCGATTCAAGATGCTTGAGCTCAAAAAATTGGTTCGGTATTAAGAAAATAAAAATTGTAAAAAAAGTGAGATTCTTGTTTAAAAAAGTGAGACCCCAGTTTAGAAAATTAAGAACCCAATATTATTTACTCGAATTGATATCCGAGCATAAAATTTCGTAGACTTGAGCTTGAAGAGGCGATTCAAGACGTTTGAGCTCAAAAAAATTAGTACGGTGTGAAGAAAAGAGAGATTGTAAAAAAAGGGAGAACCCTGTTAAAAAAAGTGAGACCCCAGTTTAGAAAAGGTTGACGCTGATGTCATTCACTCCAACTGATACTCAAGCATAAAATTTCCTAGACTCGAGCTTGAGGGAGCGATACAAGATGCTTGAGCTCAAAAAAAATTGGTCCAACATTAAAAGAAGTGAAATTAAAAAAAAATCAATCCTCTGTTTAGCACACGTTCACATTTTTTTGACTATGTTGTGTGAGGCATGATGAAGTTAATGATTGTGAATGATTAGTAAAGTATCAAATATGCTTTTTAATTGATGTTATTATGTGTTAATGAGACATTTCTTATCGAGATTCGACTTAAAAGAAATTTCAGTGAATGTCAACACCCTCTTCTTTTGCTTGTTAGTTTGGGGTATTGCATGATTGCTTGAGGACAAGCAATGTGTCATGTGTGGGGGGATTTGATGGGTCTAATATGTACATAAGTTTTATGCATATTATTATATATAATTTTAAGTTTATCAATGTAAATATTGTGAATTTTGACGAATTTTATTTCGATTATTTATTTTATATTTTGTAGGACAAAGGGACGTAACCGAAGTATTTGAAGCATATCCTAAGGACCTATCAAGTTTGGGGAGTTGAAAACGAGCCAATAACCAAAAAACCAGATCAAAATTTGGTTGGAAAGCTGATTTGTGGTTTAATTCGAGTAGAATTTGCCAATTTTGCACACTGTTCGGTTTTTCAACCATAACTTCCTCTACACAAGTCGGCATTAGATGGTTTTTAAGCTGATTCAAAGTTGAGAGTTAGAGCTACAACTTTACTCTTTTGACCGAATTCAGATTCTGCTTAAAAGGGGTTGAGAATTGGGCCGGAATTACAAGGTCAAAACTGTCTAGAAATTATAAATCATTTTTTGACTCTGATTTGGGTATTTAATGCTTTACTTTTATAATTTTGGATGGATATAAATACCCACTTTATAGAAAATTATGGGAAACTTTTGAAGGCTGTTCTTTTAGTACAAAAAACAGAGAAAGAATGCAAACAACGAAACTTCAAACAAAAGAACTAAAACTACTAATACGAAGGTCCATAAGGAAACAATAAAACTAAGATCAACTGAACAACATAGCAAAAGAAAAAGCAAACTGTGTCAAAAGAAACTCAAAAGAAAAGAAGGTCACTGGGTGCTAGTCTCATGATGCACTGCTGTTAAAACTTTCTTAAGCATCTCCTTCAGCTTTGCAATCTCTTTATCCTGCTTATCCAATTTGTGCTTGATGTACACCATCACTTGGTTTATCGAAACATCATGTAAAGAAGAAGAAGAACCCTTATATAATTTTGTCTGCCTAGCTGAGACATGATGCTCGCCAACTCCTAATGCATCCGCATGTACTGATTGCATCAACGAGATCAGAGGGGTAACCAAACTATCCTCACGAGAATCATCCACTTTATCGCCTTCTCGAAGTGGATTAGCTTTTATATTCTGCCACTAATCATTAACCTTAAAAATGTGCATGTTGCGAAAGTTCTCATAATGCAATACATCACCCTCATCTATCTCACGCATGTCCTCATCCTGAAAACTGATGTCATTAGCTTCAAACACTTTGGTCAAAACCAAAGAAAAACAAAAAGTTCCTAGTTTCGTGCCCACTATTTGCTATTGCTTGCATATGCTGTAGGATGATCAAAGCCAATGGAATCCCTTCAATCTACCCCAAGCCATGGAGTAGCTTGTAAAGAAAATAGATGTCACATCTACTCACTTCATTCTTGCCTCCACTTTGGCATCACATTGAAAATTAACAAATAGAGCAATAATCTCGGAATGACAGGGAGATGCTTAGCCAGAATAAGATCCCTAGCATATTGAGGACCTTGCCTGAGGCCCAACTACTTCATAGCCTTATTTGGACTAAATGCGTAATCGCTACGGATGTACTTACCACATGGGTGAAAAATTGGTCCTATATTCTTCAACTCCAACAAGTCAGCAAGATAACTTTGAGTCAAGACTATTCGACGTGCCTTTACCACATATTCAAGCACTAAATCCTTGTTATCTTTGACCTTTAAATTAGCATGAACAGCTTCACTAAATTTGGGTAGTACTTACCTTTCAATTCTACGATCTTATGCCAACCAAATGCCTCAAAAGCCTCCTTCAACTAGAATTTGTCTTCAATAGCCTCAGAAACTGTTTTCTCAACCACAATTCTACTTTTCTTCATTCTTGGAAACTTGCACCATTAGTAGGATTATCAACCCTTTGCTTCAATTGGACACTTTTTTTTAAAGTTTGTCCACCCTTCCTAACTGGCACGCTGCTCTTCTTAACTGACTGCCCTCACTTCACAACCTTCCCTATTATGCACAAACTCAAACAATTTCAACAACCAACCCAAATTTCAACAAACCACACAAAAAGATCATAATAACTCAATCAATCAAGTCACCCAATTCTCTAATTCATTTTTTTGGAAACCTCAAATAGGTGCAGAACCCGTGTCGTATGTAGCCTAGAGTTGCTATCCAGTACGGAAACCATTGCCTTATCATTGTACAATCATTGTTTCATGTGAAGAAAATAGTATTGATCATATTAGTCGAACTACCACATGAACCCGATCAAAGCGTGTAAAGAAGAAAATAGATCGTGGAACTAAACATCAAACAATTATATACAATACCATTGCTTTGAAACAGCAATCTTTGCCTATGTAATTGCTGAGGGCGTATAGGATTTTTTTGGGTAAAAAATTGATGAGTGTTGGGGTTTAAGGGGTGTAGGATTTTTTGGGGTTGAGTTGGAGAGAAGACAGGTAAATTAGAAAGGAGGGTTTTAAACTTTGGATTTTATGTGTGGGGATTGTTAGATTGGATGGGTTAGGAGTTTGATTGGGATTAGGAAAAGTAATTTTTTTAAAAAAATAAATTTCGGTATTTTACTGCTAGTCAAAGACAGATGACTAGCGCTAACCTCCCTGCACTGCCATTGACTGGTGGCGCGAGGTGTTACAAACCTCAAAATGTACATTGGAATTGATCAGCGCCCCTACCGGCGACGGTGTTTGCATTAGTAATCATCGTAGAATAACAATATAGTCAAAATATTAGGCAACAAAAAACAACGATAAAAATCTTATAGTATAAATAAACACGCTTGTAACCTTTTATCTTGGAATTTTCTCTTCAACTTTTGTTTTTGAAATTCCAAGTAAAAAAATTGCGACGAAAAGTCGAAGTGCTGGTTGTAATCAGATACGAATTGTACGATTCTCTGTACTCTTAGAATAATATTGGTGAGCCTAAACACCGACCAACCCAATTTGGAACCATCTCCGGCAAGATTGAAAAAGCGGTTTCAACGGGGTCATTATGTAGCAGGGTGAAAAGGACGCAGCTGCCAGTTTGCTTTAGGAATTTTTTTTCGATTTTCAAATTTTTGTAACACATTTTTTTTTTCAGCTGACATGCATATATATGTCCCCCACGCCACCGGCAACTCGAGACGCAATTTTGCGCAATAGTGGAAATGACGTGAAAGAAAAAAAAAGGATGTAATGGTAAGAGTTTAGTGGACTCAAAAAAAGCCAAAATGTTTAAGTGTATGTGAGCAAAAATATTAAGGCAATATTTTGGCCCAAAAAAATGAAAAACAAAGAAAAAACAAAAGAGTTGAAGCACAAGGCTTCAAGTCTCAAGTGGATCAAAAATAAAGAAGAAGAAAGTTCAAAAAACAAGACCTACTTTTACTCATGACAAACAGGCACAGCAATGAGGAAGATTCCTCGATTCAACTCTCTCCCCGTCTCCAAATTAATGTGACAGTCGCGTGAAAATATTTTTCCTTAATTTCTCGTATGTTTGTTAAGGGTCTCATTATATGACATGAAGAATCAATCTTATTTTATTTTTATTGTGAGATTGGCCAACAAAAAAAAATAACATTTTGTGCAAAAAGAAACTAGAGTATAATTTTTTTTTTATCAACTAAAATCGATTGTGAAGAAAAATAACGCAGATTCTTCATATCAAATACCTTTATTCATTTGTTGATTACAATTTACGAGTCAAAAAAAATACATCGATACCCTATAGATTGGCGCAGACGTGTGCGTGATGAGAGCTTGGCAATAGCCTTGATATTTGTTTCCTTTTTTGTACATGCAGGGACGTTGTGTATTTTCGGCCTTTTACCTCTGGCGAGGGCCACAAACGAGGAAGTGTTCGCCATTGATGGAAGGATCGCTGCGAGTGCGAGCATACACAAGGCTCTTGGCATTTAATCAAGTTAAAGTTGGAGGCAATTGAAAAGTGAGAACTGGCGAGCGGTTCGTTTCGGTTTGGCCTTTTAATTAGGGATTGACGTAGAACGGTCCACCAATTGTTTTTTACTTGTAATTTTTTTTTCTCTACCCTATGTGATTCTCTTTATTAAGTCTATCTCTTCCCCTCTCAATCTCCCTCTCGTTCTTTTCTTTTAATTATCTTTTCTGTATATCGTATGTATCTCTGCTATTTTTTACCGAAAAAAATTTAATGACAGCGGAGGGAGAACAATGGGGCAAACTTACGTTAATGCGGTGTCATAAAGTAAAAAAAAAAATCAATTGAATTAGAAGAAAAAATCATTTTTCTATCTTCACCGGGTATTTTTTACTCTATTAGCTCTGCCACGCTCTTTTCATTTTATCTTTCTCTCCACGTGACTTCTCTATCTGTTTTGTCTTTTTCTCCATATTTTAGTTCCAAATTTTCCTTGTGGTGAACGTTTTCTCTTTTATCGAGGACATCCTAAAGAAAAAGCTGAATTACCTAGCCTTCAAAGGAGATGCAAGCGTAACATTTGGAATCTAAGTTGATCCACTTTGAAAAACTAATTGCGGTTCCTACTTTTGGTTTAATTCGAAGAGCATCTAATGATTGGATTTATTTTGCAATTAAATAGACTTTGTCTTAGCATCATCTGACAACTCCATGTTACCACGAAAAAAAGACGAATAGTGGTTTTTCTCTAAATGGATTGTTTTTTTCCTCTTGATTATCATTTTGTGAGGTTTATTATAAATCAAAGTAATATGACATATTTTAGGTAAATAAGAGATAGTTTTGATAGAGAGTGTGATATTGGTCTTGGCTTAAGGTATCTCTTCTCACAATACAAAAGAGTCAGAAAAATTTTGATGGTCATGTTGCAAATTAAAAATTTTTAATGATGTAAGTTGTTCATTCAAAGACAAAAGTGGACAAAGAGAGAGAAAGAGAAACATTTGTATTTGATGTTTACTTAAACGATCTAAAACGGAGAGGAATTAAAGACGCGTTACAAAAATTTCAAGGTAACATTTATCTCATCCCCTCCTATAAAAACACTATTCGATTGCCATTCAAATTCATTCCAAACAAATAACAAAAAAATATAACACATATATTTGGAATCAACTAAGATGGCAGGCGTCAACCACTCCATCATCATGGGTATATTCTTAGTTAGTGGAATATTGCTGATGGCACCTAAAACTACCACTGCAATTTTCTCTAAAACACCCACCCCTTTGCAAGCAGCAAGCCCTGGAGATTCTATATCCTGGGATCAATGCACAGCAAAGTATAGTAAGGAATGTTCAGACCAGTACTTCTCGACGATATTTTTTAACGGAACAACGTCTGACCAATGCTGTTCAGAGCTTTCCGGGTGGGACCCAGCTTGCTACGATGAATTTGTAAGTTATATCAAATATAAAAAGCAATATAGGCAGCGTTTCTCAGAATATTTGACAAATACTGAACAATTATATAAGCGGTGTGCTGTAAAAGCCTAACTCTCCTGTCATTGCTTAAAAAGAACGCACATCCTATGTGCGGTACAATAATGTATATGTGGAATGCCAACAAGAGCTTTTCATGACCAACAAATATAATATAAAGAATCCTTTCAATTTTTTTGAATTCACAAATATCAAGTGGTATCAAAGGAAGGGAAAAAAAAAACTACTTTATAATATTTTTAAAATTCAAACTAAACAAAGTAATAGTAATCATCGTAGAATAATAATAAAGTCAAAATATTAGGCAACAAAAAACGACTATAAAAATCTTACAGTATAAATAAACACGCCTGTAACCTTTTATCTTGGGATTTTCTCTTCAACTTCTGTTTTTGAAATTCCAACTAAAAAAACTGCGACGAAAAGTCGAAGTGCTGGTTGTAATCAGATACGAATTGTACGATTCTCTGTACTCCTAGAATAATATTGGTGAGCCTAAACACCGACCAACCCAATTTGGAACCATCTCCGGCAAGATTGAAAAAGCGGTTTCAACGGGGTCATTATGTAGCAGGGTGAAAAAGACGCAGCTGCCAATTTGCTTTTGGAATTTTTTTTCGATTTTCAAATTTTCGTAACACATTTTTTTTTTCAGCTGACATGCATATATATGTCCCCCACGCCACCGGCTACCCGAGACGCTATTTCGCGCATTAGTGGAAATGACGTGAAAGAAAAAAAAAAAAAAGGATGTAATGGTAAGAGTTTAGTGGACTCAAAAAAAGCCGAAATGTTTAAGTGTATGTGAGCAAAAATATTAAGGCAATATTTTGGCCCAAAAATATGAAAAACAAAGAAAAAAACAAAAGAGTTGAAGCACAAGGCTTCAAGTCTCAAGTGGATCAAAAATAAAGAAGAAGAAAGTTCAAAAAACAAGACCTACTTTTACTCATGACAAACAGGCACAGCAATAAGGAAGATTCCTCGATTCAACTCTCTCCCCGTCTCCAAATTAATGTGACAGTCGCGTGAAAATATTTTTCCTTAATTTCTCGTATGTTTGTTAAGGGTCTCATTATATGACATGAAGAATCAATCTTATTTTATTTTTATTGTGAGATTGGCCAACAAAAAAAAATAACATTTTGTGCAAAAAGAAACTAGAGTATAATTTTTTTTTTATCAACTAAAATCGATTGTGAAGAAAAATAACGCAGATTCTTCATATCAAATACCTTTATTCATTTGTTGATTACAATTTACGAGTCAAAAAAAATACATCGATACCCTATAGATTGGCGCAGACGTGTGCGTGATGAGAGCTTGGCAATAGCCTTGATATTTGTTTCCTTTTTTGTACATGCAGGGACGTTGTGTATTTTCGGCCTTTTACCTCTGGCGAGGGCCACAAACGAGGAAGTGTTCGCCATTGATGGAAGGATCGCTGCGAGTGCGAGCATACACAAGGCTCTTAGCATTTAATCAAGTTAAAGTTGGAGGCAATTGAAAAGTGAGAACTGGCGAGCGGTTCGTTTCGGTTTGGCCTTTTAATTAGGGATTGACGTAGAACGGTCCACCAATTGTTTTTTACTTGTAATTTTTTTTTCTCTACCCTATGTGATTCTCTTTATTAAGTCTCTCTCTTCCCCTCTCAATCTCCCTCTCGTTCTTTTCTTTTAATTATCTTTTCTGTATATCGTATGTATCTCTGCTATTTTTTACCGAAAAAAATTTAATGACAGCGGAGGGAGAACAGTGGGGCAAACTTGCGTTAATGCGGTGTCATAAAGTAAAAAAAAAAATCAATTGAATTAGAAGAAAAAATCATTTTTCTATCTTCACCGGGTATTTTTTACTCTATTAGCTCTGCCACGCTCTTTTCATTTTATCTTTCTCTCCACGTGACTTCTCTATCTGTTTTGTCTTTTTCTCCATATTTTAGTTCCAAATTTTCCTTGTGGTGCACGTTTGCTCTTTTATCGAGGACATTCTAAAGAAAAAGCTGAATTACCTAGCCTTCAAAGGAGATGCAAGCGTAACATTTGGAATCTAAGTTGATCCACTTTGAAAAACTAATTGCGGTTCCTACTTTTGGTTTAATTCGAAGAGCATCTAATGATTGGATTTATTTTGCAATTAAATAGACTTTGTCTTAGCATCATCTGACAACTCCATGTTACCACGAAAAAAAGACGAATAGTGGTTTTTCTCTAAATGGATTGTTTTTTTCCTCTTGATTATCATTTTGTGAGGTTTATTATAAATCAAAGTAATATGACATATTTTAGGTAAATAAGAGATAGTTTTGATAGAGAGTGTGATATTGGTCTTGGCTTAAGGTATCTCTTCTCACAATACAAAAGAGTCAGAAAAATTTTGATGGTCATGTTGCAAATTAAAAATTTTTAATGATGTAAGTTGTTCATTCAAAGACAAAAGTGGACAAAGAGAGAGAAAGAGAAACATTTGTATTTGATGTTTACTTAAACGATCTAAAACGGAGAGGAATTAAAGACGCGTTACATAAATTTCAAGGTAACATTTATCTCATCCCCTCCTATAAAAACACTATTCGATTGCCATTCAAATTCATTCCAAACAAATAACAAAAAAATATAACACATATATTTGGAATCAACTAAGATGGCAGGCGTCAACCACTCCATCATCATGGGTATATTCTTAGTTAGTGGAATATTGCTGATGGCACCTAAAACTACCACTGCAATTTTCTCTAAAACACCCACCCCTTTGCAAGCAGCAAGCCCTGGAGATTCTATATCCTGGGATCAATGCACAGCAAAGTATAGTAAGGAATGTTCAGACCAGTACTTCTCGACGATATTTTTTAACGGAACAACGTCTGACCAATGCTGTTCAGAGCTTTCCGGGTGGGACCCAGCTTGCTACGATGAATTTGTAAGTTATATCAAATATAAAAAGCAATATAGGCAGCGTTTGTCAGAATATTTGACAAAGACTGAACAATTATATAAGCGGTGTGCTGTAAAAGCCTAACTCTCCTGTCATTGCTTAAAAAGAACGCACATCCTATGTGCGGTACAATAATGTATATGTGGAATGCCAACAAGAGCTTTTCATGACCAACAAATATAATATAAAGAATCCTTTCAATTTTTTTGAATTCACAAATATCAAGTGGTATCAAAGGAAGGGAAAAAAAAAACTACTTTATAATATTTTTAAAATTCAAACTAAACAAAGTAATAGTAATCATCGTAGAATAATAATAAAGTCAAAATATTAGGCAACAAAAAACGACTATAAAAATCTTACAGTATAAATAAACACGCCTGTAACCTTTTATCTTGGGATTTTCTCTTCAACTTCTGTTTTTGAAATTCCAACTAAAAAAACTGCGACGAAAAGTCGAAGTGCTGGTTGTAATCAGATACGAATTGTACGATTCTCTGTACTCCTAGAATAATATTGGTGAGCCTAAACACCGACCAACCCAATTTGGAACCATCTCCGGCAAGATTGAAAAAGCGGTTTCAACGGGGTCATTATGTAGCAGGGTGAAAAAGACGCAGCTGCCAATTTGCTTTTGGAATTTTTTTTCGATTTTCAAATTTTCGTAACACATTTTTTTTTTCAGCTGACATGCATATATATGTCCCCCACGCCACCGGCTACCCGAGACGCTATTTCGCGCATTAGTGGAAATGACGTGAAAGAAAAAAAAAAAAAAGGATGTAATGGTAAGAGTTCAGTGGACTCAAAAAAAGCCGAAATGTTTAAGTGTATGTGAGCAAAAATATTAAGGCAATATTTTGGCCCAAAAAGATGAAAAACAAAGAAAAAACAAAAGAGTTGAAGCACAAGGCTTCAAGTCTCAAGTGGATCAAAAATAAAGAAGAAGAAAGTTCAAAAAACAAGACCTACTTTTACTCATGACAAACAGGCACAGCAATGAGGAAGATTCCTCGATTCAACTCTCTCCCCGTCTCCAAATTAATGTGACAGTCGCGTGAAAATATTTTTCCTTAATTTCTCGTATGTTTGTTAAGGGTCTCATTATATGACATGAAGAATCAATCTTATTTTATTTTTATTGTGAGATTGGCCAACAAAAAAAAATAACATTTTGTGCAAAAAGAAACTAGAGTATAATTTTTTTTTTTATCAACTAAAATCGATTGTGAAGAAAAATAACGCAGATTCTTCATATCAAATACCTTTATTCATTTGTTGATTACAATTTACGAGTCAAAAAAAATACATCGATACCCTATAGATTGGCGCAGACGTGTGCGTGATGAGAGCTTGGCAATAGCCTTGATATTTGTTTCCTTTTTTGTACATGCAGGGACGTTGTGTATTTTCGGCCTTTTACCTCTGGCGAGGGCCACAAACGAGGAAGTGTTCGCCATTGATGGAAGGATCGCTGCGAGTGCGAGCATACACAAGGCTCTTGGCATTTAATCAAGTTAAAGTTGGAGGCAATTGAAAAGTGAGAACTGGCGAGCGGTTCGTTTCGGTTTGGCCTTTTAATTAGGGATTGACGTAGAACGGTCCACCAATTGTTTTTTACTTGTAATTTTTTTTTCTCTACCCTATGTGATTCTCTTTATTAAGTCTCTCTCTTCCCCTCTCAATCTCCCTCTCGTTCTTTTCTTTTAATTATCTTTTCTGTATATCGTATGTATCTCTGCTATTTTTTACCGAAAAAAATTTAATGACAGCGGAGGGAGAACAATGGGGCAAACTTGCGTTAATGCGGTGTCATAAAGTAAAAAAAAAAATCAATTGAATTAGAAGAAAAAATCATTTTTCTATCTTCACCGGGTATTTTTTACTCTATTAGCTCTGCCACGCTCTTTTCATTTTATCTTTCTCTCCACGTGACTTCTCTATCTGTTTTGTCTTTTTCTCCATATTTTAGTTCCAAATTTTCCTTGTGGTGCACGTTTGCTCTTTTATCGAGGACATTCTAAAGAAAAAGCTGAATTACCTAGCCTTCAAAGGAGATGCAAGCGTAACATTTGGAATCTAAGTTGATCCACTTTGAAAAACTAATTGCGGTTCCTACTTTTGGTTTAATTCGAAGAGCATCTAATGATTGGATTTATTTTGCAATTAAATAGACTTTGTCTTAGCATCATCTGACAACTCCATGTTACCACGAAAAAAAGACGAATAGTGGTTTTTCTCTAAATGGATTGTTTTTTTCCTCTTGATTATCATTTTGTGAGGTTTATTATAAATCAAAGTAATATGACATATTTTAGGTAAATAAGAGATAGTTTTGATAGAGAGTGTGATATTGGTCTTGGCTTAAGGTATCTCTTCTCACAATACAAAAGAGTCAGAAAAATTTTGATGGTCATGTTGCAAATTAAAAATTTTTAATGATGTAAGTTGTTCATTCAAAGACAAAAGTGGACAAAGAGAGAGAAAGAGAAACATTTGTATTTGATGTTTACTTAAACGATCTAAAACGGAGAGGAATTAAAGACGCGTTACAAAAATTTCAAGGTAACATTTATCTCATCCCCTCCTATAAAAACACTATTCGATTGCCATTCAAATTCATTCCAAACAAATAACAAAAAAATATAACACATATATTTGGAATCAACTAAGATGGCAGGCGTCAACCACTCCATCATCATGGGTATATTCTTAGTTAGTGGAATATTGCTGATGGCACCTAAAACTACCACTGCAATTTTCTCTAAAACACCCACCCCTTTGCAAGCAGCAAGCCCTGGAGATTCTATATCCTGGGATCAATGCACAGCAAAGTATAGTAAGGAATGTTCAGACCAGTACTTCTCGACGATATTTTTTAACGGAACAACGTCTGACCAATGCTGTTCAGAGCTTTCCGGGTGGGACCCAGCTTGCTACGATGAATTTGTAAGTTATATCAAATATAAAAAGCAATATAGGCAGCGTTTCTCAGAATATTTGACAAATACTGAACAATTATATAAGCGGTGTGCTGTAAAAGCCTAACTCTCCTGTCATTGCTTAAAAAGAACGCACATCCTATGTGCGGTACAATAATGTATATGTGGAATGCCAACAAGAGCTTTTCATGACCAACAAATATAATATAAAGAATCCTTTCAATTTTTTTGAATTCACAAATATCAAGTGGTATCAAAGGAAGGGAAAAAAAAAACTACTTTATAATATTTTTAAAATTCAAACTAAACAAAGTAATAGTAATCATCGTAGAATAATAATAAAGTCAAAATATTAGGCAACAAAAAACGACTATAAAAATCTTACAGTATAAATAAACACGCCTGTAACCTTTTATCTTGGGATTTTCTCTTCAACTTCTGTTTTTGAAATTCCAACTAAAAAAACTGCGACGAAAAGTCGAAGTGCTGGTTGTAATCAGATACGAATTGTACGATTCTCTGTACTCCTAGAATAATATTGGTGAGCCTAAACACCGACCAACCCAATTTGGAACCATCTCCGGCAAGATTGAAAAAGCGGTTTCAACGGGGTCATTATGTAGCAGGGTGAAAAAGACGCAGCTGCCAATTTGCTTTTGGAATTTTTTTTCGATTTTCAAATTTTCGTAACACATTTTTTTTTTCAGCTGACATGCATATATATGTCCCCCACGCCACCGGCTACCCGAGACGCTATTTCGCGCATTAGTGGAAATGACGTGAAAGAAAAAAAAAAAAAAAGGATGTAATGGTAAGAGTTTAGTGGACTCAAAAAAAGCCGAAATGTTTAAGTGTATGTGAGCAAAAATATTAAGGCAATATTTTGGCCCAAAAAGACGAAAAACAAAGAAAAAAACAAAAGAGTTGAAGCACAAGGCTTCAAGTCTCAAGTGGATCAAAAATAAAGAAGAAGAAAGTTCAAAAAACAAGACCTACTTTTACTCATGACAAACAGGCACAGCAATGAGGAAGATTCCTCGATTCAACTCTCTCCCCGTCTCCAAATTAATGTGACAGTCGCGTGAAAATATTTTTCCTTAATTTCTCGTATGTTTGTTAAGGGTCTCATTATATGACATGAAGAATCAATCTTATTTTATTTTTATTGTGAGATTGGCCAACAAAAAAAAATAACATTTTGTGCAAAAAGAAACTAGAGTATAATTTTTTTTTTATCAACTAAAATCGATTGTGAAGAAAAATAACGCAGATTCTTCATATCAAATACCTTTATTCATTTGTTGATTACAATTTACGAGTCAAAAAAAATACATCGATACCCTATAGATTGGCGCAGACGTGTGCGTGATGAGAGCTTGGCAATAGCCTTGATATTTGTTTCCTTTTTTGTACATGCAGGGACGTTGTGTATTTTCGGCCTTTTACCTCTGGCGAGGGCCACAAACGAGGAAGTGTTCGCCATTGATGGAAGGATCGCTGCGAGTGCGAGCATACACAAGGCTCTTAGCATTTAATCAAGTTAAAGTTGGAGGCAATTGAAAAGTGAGAACTGGCGAGCGGTTCGTTTCGGTTTGGCCTTTTAATTAGGGATTGACGTAGAACGGTCCACCAATTGTTTTTTACTTGTAATTTTTTTTTCTCTACCCTATGTGATTCTCTTTATTAAGTCTCTCTCTTCCCCTCTCAATCTCCCTCTCGTTCTTTTCTTTTAATTATCTTTTCTGTATATCGTATGTATCTCTGCTATTTTTTACCGAAAAAAATTTAATGACAGCGGAGGGAGAACAGTGGGGCAAACTTGCGTTAATGCGGTGTCATAAAGTAAAAAAAAAAATCAATTGAATTAGAAGAAAAAATCATTTTTCTATCTTCACCGGGTATTTTTTACTCTATTAGCTCTGCCACGCTCTTTTCATTTTATCTTTCTCTCCACGTGACTTCTCTATCTGTTTTGTCTTTTTCTCCATATTTTAGTTCCAAATTTTCCTTGTGGTGCACGTTTGCTCTTTTATCGAGGACATTCTAAAGAAAAAGCTGAATTACCTAGCCTTCAAAGGAGATGCAAGCGTAACATTTGGAATCTAAGTTGATCCACTTTGAAAAACTAATTGCGGTTCCTACTTTTGGTTTAATTCGAAGAGCATCTAATGATTGGATTTATTTTGCAATTAAATAGACTTTGTCTTAGCATCATCTGACAACTCCATGTTACCACGAAAAAAAGACGAATAGTGGTTTTTCTCTAAATGGATTGTTTTTTTCCTCTTGATTATCATTTTGTGAGGTTTATTATAAATCAAAGTAATATGACATATTTTAGGTAAATAAGAGATAGTTTTGATAGAGAGTGTGATATTGGTCTTGGCTTAAGGTATCTCTTCTCACAATACAAAAGAGTCAGAAAAATTTTGATGGTCATGTTGCAAATTAAAAATTTTTAATGATGTAAGTTGTTCATTCAAAGACAAAAGTGGACAAAGAGAGAGAAAGAGAAACATTTGTATTTGATGTTTACTTAAACGATCTAAAACGGAGAGGAATTAAAGACGCGTTACAAAAATTTCAAGGTAACATTTATCTCATCCCCTCCTATAAAAACACTATTCGATTGCCATTCAAATTCATTCCAAACAAATAACAAAAAAATATAACACATATATTTGGAATCAACTAAGATGGCAGGCGTCAACCACTCCATCATCATGGGTATATTCTTAGTTAGTGGAATATTGCTGATGGCACCTAAAACTACCACTGCAATTTTCTCTAAAACACCCACCCCTTTGCAAGCAGCAAGCCCTGGAGATTCTATATCCTGGGATCAATGCACAGCAAAGTATAGTAAGGAATGTTCAGACCAGTACTTCTCGACGATATTTTTTAACGGAACAACGTCTGACCAATGCTGTTCAGAGCTTTCCGGGTGGGACCCAGCTTGCTACGATGAATTTGTAAGTTATATCAAATATAAAAAGCAATATAGGCAGCGTTTGTCAGAATATTTGACAAATACTGAACAATTATATAAGCGGTGTGCTGTAAAAGCCTAACTCTCCTGTCATTGCTTAAAAAGAACGCACATCCTATGTGCGGTACAATAATGTATATGTGGAATGCCAACAAGAGCTTTTCATGACCAACAAATATAATATAAAGAATCCTTTCAATTTTTTTGAATTCACAAATATCAAGTGGTATCAAAGGAAGGGAAAAAAAAAACTACTTTATAATATTTTTAAAATTCAAACTAAACAAAGTAATAGTAATCATCGTAGAATAATAATAAAGTCAAAATATTAGGCAACAAAAAACGACTATAAAAATCTTACAGTATAAATAAACACGCCTGTAACCTTTTATCTTGGGATTTTCTCTTCAACTTCTGTTTTTGAAATTCCAACTAAAAAAACTGCGACGAAAAGTCGAAGTGCTGGTTGTAATCAGATACGAATTGTACGATTCTCTGTACTCCTAGAATAATATTGGTGAGCCTAAACACCGACCAACCCAATTTGGAACCATCTCCGGCAAGATTGAAAAAGCGGTTTCAACGGGGTCATTATGTAGCAGGGTGAAAAAGACGCAGCTGCCAATTTGCTTTTGGAATTTTTTTTCGATTTTCAAATTTTCGTAACACATTTTTTTTTTCAGCTGACATGCATATATATGTCCCCCACGCCACCGGCTACCCGAGACGCTATTTCGCGCATTAGTGGAAATGACGTGAAAGAAAAAAAAAAAAAAGGATGTAATGGTAAGAGTTTAGTGGACTCAAAAAAAGCCGAAATGTTTAAGTGTATGTGAGCAAAAATATTAAGGCAATATTTTGGCCCAAAAATATGAAAAACAAAGAAAAAAACAAAAGAGTTGAAGCACAAGGCTTCAAGTCTCAAGTGGATCAAAAATAAAGAAGAAGAAAGTTCAAAAAACAAGACCTACTTTTACTCATGACAAACAGGCACAGCAATGAGGAAGATTCCTCGATTCAACTCTCTCCCCGTCTCCAAATTAATGTGACAGTCGCGTGAAAATATTTTTCCTTAATTTCTCGTATGTTTGTTAAGGGTCTCATTATATGACATGAAGAATCAATCTTATTTTATTTTTATTGTGAGATTGGCCAACAAAAAAAAATAACATTTTGTGCAAAAAGAAACTAGAGTATAATTTTTTTTTTATCAACTAAAATCGATTGTGAAGAAAAATAACGCAGATTCTTCATATCAAATACCTTTATTCATTTGTTGATTACAATTTACGAGTCAAAAAAAATACATCGATACCCTATAGATTGGCGCAGACGTGTGCGTGATGAGAGCTTGGCAATAGCCTTGATATTTGTTTCCTTTTTTGTACATGCAGGGACGTTGTGTATTTTCGGCCTTTTACCTCTGGCGAGGGCCACAAACGAGGAAGTGTTCGCCATTGATGGAAGGATCGCTGCGAGTGCGAGCATACACAAGGCTCTTGGCATTTAATCAAGTTAAAGTTGGAGGCAATTGAAAAGTGAGAACTGGCGAGCGGTTCGTTTCGGTTTGGCCTTTTAATTAGGGATTGACGTAGAACGGTCCACCAATTGTTTTTTACTTGTAATTTTTTTTTCTCTACCCTATGTGATTCTCTTTATTAAGTCTCTCTCTTCCCCTCTCAATCTCCCTCTCGTTCTTTTCTTTTAATTATCTTTTCTGTATATCGTATGTATCTCTGCTATTTTTTACCGAAAAAAATTTAATGACAGCGGAGGGAGAACAGTGGGGCAAACTTGCGTTAATGCGGTGTCATAAAGTAAAAAAAAAAATCAATTGAATTAGAAGAAAAAATCATTTTTCTATCTTCACCGGGTATTTTTTACTCTATTAGCTCTGCCACGCTCTTTTCATTTTATCTTTCTCTCCACGTGACTTCTCTATCTGTTTTGTCTTTTTCTCCATATTTTAGTTCCAAATTTTCCTTGTGGTGCACGTTTGCTCTTTTATCGAGGACATTCTAAAGAAAAAGCTGAATTACCTAGCCTTCAAAGGAGATGCAAGCGTAACATTTGGAATCTAAGTTGATCCACTTTGAAAAACTAATTGCGGTTCCTACTTTTGGTTTAATTCGAAGAGCATCTAATGATTGGATTTATTTTGCAATTAAATAGACTTTGTCTTAGCATCATCTGACAACTCCATGTTACCACGAAAAAAAGACGAATAGTGGTTTTTCTCTAAATGGATTGTTTTTTTCCTCTTGATTATCATTTTGTGAGGTTTATTATAAATCAAAGTAATATGACATATTTTAGGTAAATAAGAGATAGTTTTGATAGAGAGTGTGATATTGGTCTTGGCTTAAGGTATCTCTTCTCACAATACAAAAGAGTCAGAAAAATTTTGATGGTCATGTTGCAAATTAAAAATTTTTAATGATGTAAGTTGTTCATTCAAAGACAAAAGTGGACAAAGAGAGAGAAAGAGAAACATTTGTATTTGATGTTTACTTAAACGATCTAAAACGGAGAGGAATTAAAGACGCGTTACAAAAATTTCAAGGTAACATTTATCTCATCCCCTCCTATAAAAACACTATTCGATTGCCATTCAAATTCATTCCAAACAAATAACAAAAAAATATAACACATATATTTGGAATCAACTAAGATGGCAGGCGTCAACCACTCCATCATCATGGGTATATTCTTAGTTAGTGGAATATTGCTGATGGCACCTAAAACTACCACTGCAATTTTCTCTAAAACACCCACCCCTTTGCAAGCAGCAAGCCCTGGAGATTCTATATCCTGGGATCAATGCACAGCAAAGTATAGTAAGGAATGTTCAGACCAGTACTTCTCGACGATATTTTTTAACGGAACAACGTCTGACCAATGCTGTTCAGAGCTTTCCGGGTGGGACCCAGCTTGCTACGATGAATTTGTAAGTTATATCAAATATAAAAAGCAATATAGGCAGCGTTTGTCAGAATATTTGACAAATACTGAACAATTATATAAGCGGTGTGCTGTAAAAGCCTAACTCTCCTGTCATTGCTTAAAAAGAACGCACATCCTATGTGCGGTACAATAATGTATATGTGGAATGCCAACAAGAGCTTTTCATGACCAACAAATATAATATAAAGAATCCTTTCAATTTTTTTGAATTCACAAATATCAAGTGGTATCAAAGGAAGGGAAAAAAAAAACTACTTTATAATATTTTTAAAATTCAAACTAAACAAAGTAATAGTAATCATCGTAGAATAATAATAAAGTCAAAATATTAGGCAACAAAAAACGACTATAAAAATCTTACAGTATAAATAAACACGCCTGTAACCTTTTATCTTGGGATTTTCTCTTCAACTTCTGTTTTTGAAATTCCAACTAAAAAAACTGCGACGAAAAGTCGAAGTGCTGGTTGTAATCAGATACGAATTGTACGATTCTCTGTACTCCTAGAATAATATTGGTGAGCCTAAACACCGACCAACCCAATTTGGAACCATCTCCGGCAAGATTGAAAAAGCGGTTTCAACGGGGTCATTATGTAGCAGGGTGAAAAAGACGCAGCTGCCAATTTGCTTTTGGAATTTTTTTTCGATTTTCAAATTTTCGTAACACATTTTTTTTTTCAGCTGACATGCATATATATGTCCCCCACGCCACCGGCTACCCGAGACGCTATTTCGCGCATTAGTGGAAATGACGTGAAAGAAAAAAAAAAAAAAAGGATGTAATGGTAAGAGTTTAGTGGACTCAAAAAAAGCCGAAATGTTTAAGTGTATGTGAGCAAAAATATTAAGGCAATATTTTGGCCCAAAAAGATGAAAAACAAAGAAAAAACAAAAGAGTTGAAGCACAAGGCTTCAAGTCTCAAGTGGATCAAAAATAAAGAAGAAGAAAGTTCAAAAAACAAGACCTACTTTTACTCATGACAAACAGGCACAGCAATGAGGAAGATTCCTCGATTCAACTCTCTCCCCGTCTCCAAATTAATGTGACAGTCGCGTGAAAATATTTTTCCTTAATTTCTCGTATGTTTGTTAAGGGTCTCATTATATGACATGAAGAATCAATCTTATTTTATTTTTATTGTGAGATTGGCCAACAAAAAAAAATAACATTTTGTGCAAAAAGAAACTAGAGTATAATTTTTTTTTTTATCAACTAAAATCGATTGTGAAGAAAAATAACGCAGATTCTTCATATCAAATACCTTTATTCATTTGTTGATTACAATTTACGAGTCAAAAAAAATACATCGATACCCTATAGATTGGCGCAGACGTGTGCGTGATGAGAGCTTGGCAATAGCCTTGATATTTGTTTCCTTTTTTGTACATGCAGGGACGTTGTGTATTTTCGGCCTTTTACCTCTGGCGAGGGCCACAAACGAGGAAGTGTTCGCCATTGATGGAAGGATCGCTGCGAGTGCGAGCATACACAAGGCTCTTGGCATTTAATCAAGTTAAAGTTGGAGGCAATTGAAAAGTGAGAACTGGCGAGCGGTTCGTTTCGGTTTGGCCTTTTAATTAGGGATTGACGTAGAACGGTCCACCAATTGTTTTTTACTTGTAATTTTTTTTTCTCTACCCTATGTGATTCTCTTTATTAAGTCTCTCTCTTCCCCTCTCAATCTCCCTCTCGTTCTTTTCTTTTAATTATCTTTTCTGTATATCGTATGTATCTCTGCTATTTTTTACCGAAAAAAATTTAATGACAGCGGAGGGAGAACAGTGGGGCAAACTTGCGTTAATGCGGTGTCATAAAGTAAAAAAAAAAATCAATTGAATTAGAAGAAAAAATCATTTTTCTATCTTCACCGGGTATTTTTTACTCTATTAGCTCTGCCACGCTCTTTTCATTTTATCTTTCTCTCCACGTGACTTCTCTATCTGTTTTGTCTTTTTCTCCATATTTTAGTTCCAAATTTTCCTTGTGGTGCACGTTTGCTCTTTTATCGAGGACATTCTAAAGAAAAAGCTGAATTACCTAGCCTTCAAAGGAGATGCAAGCGTAACATTTGGAATCTAAGTTGATCCACTTTGAAAAACTAATTGCGGTTCCTACTTTTGGTTTAATTCGAAGAGCATCTAATGATTGGATTTATTTTGCAATTAAATAGACTTTGTCTTAGCATCATCTGACAACTCCATGTTACCACGAAAAAAAGACGAATAGTGGTTTTTCTCTAAATGGATTGTTTTTTTCCTCTTGATTATCATTTTGTGAGGTTTATTATAAATCAAAGTAATATGACATATTTTAGGTAAATAAGAGATAGTTTTGATAGAGAGTGTGATATTGGTCTTGGCTTAAGGTATCTCTTCTCACAATACAAAAGAGTCAGAAAAATTTTGATGGTCATGTTGCAAATTAAAAATTTTTAATGATGTAAGTTGTTCATTCAAAGACAAAAGTGGACAAAGAGAGAGAAAGAGAAACATTTGTATTTGATGTTTACTTAAACGATCTAAAACGGAGAGGAATTAAAGACGCGTTACAAAAATTTCAAGGTAACATTTATCTCATCCCCTCCTATAAAAACACTATTCGATTGCCATTCAAATTCATTCCAAACAAATAACAAAAAAATATAACACATATATTTGGAATCAACTAAGATGGCAGGCGTCAACCACTCCATCATCATGGGTATATTCTTAGTTAGTGGAATATTGCTGATGGCACCTAAAACTACCACTGCAATTTTCTCTAAAACACCAACCCCTTTGCAAGCAGCAAGCCCTGGAGATTCTATATCCTGGGATCAATGCACAGCAAAGTATAGTAAGGAATGTTCAGACCAGTACTTCTCGACGATATTTTTTAACGGAACAACGTCTGACCAATGCTGTTCAGAGCTTTCCGGGTGGGACCCAGCTTGCTACGATGAATTTTTAAGTTATATCAAATATAAAAAGCAATATAGGCAGCGTTTGTCAGAATATTTGACAAATACTGAACAATTATATAAGCGGTGTGCTGTAAAAGCCTAACTCTCCTGTCATTGCTTAAAAAGAACGCACATCCTATGTGCGGTACAATAATGTATATGTGGAATGCCAACAAGAGCTTTTCATGACCAACAAATATAATATAAAGAATCCTGTCAATTTTTTTGAATTCACAAATATCAAGTGGTATCAAAGGAAGGGAAAAAAAAACTACTTTATAATATTTTTAAAATTCAAACTAAACAAAGTAATAGTAATCATCGTAGAATAATAATAAAGTCAAAATATTAGGCAACAAAAAACGACTATAAAAATCTTACAGTATAAATAAACACGCCTGTAACCTTTTATCTTGGGATTTTCTCTTCAACTTCTGTTTTTGAAATTCCAACTAAAAAAACTGCGACGAAAAGTCGAAGTGCTGGTTGTAATCAGATACGAATTGTACGATTCTCTGTACTCCTAGAATAATATTGGTGAGCCTAAACACCGACCAACCCAATTTGGAACCATCTCCGGCAAGATTGAAAAAGCGGTTTCAACGGGGTCATTATGTAGCAGGGTGAATAAGACGCAGCTGCCAATTTGCTTTTGGAATTTTTTTTCGATTTTCAAATTTTCGTAACACATTTTTTTTTTCAGCTGACATGCATATATATGTCCCCCACGCCACCGGCTACCCGAGACGCTATTTCGCGCATTAGTGGAAATGACGTGAAAGAAAAAAAAAAAAAAGGATGTAATGGTAAGAGTTTAGTGGACTCAAAAAAAGCCGAAATGTTTAAGTGTATGTGAGCAAAAATATTAAGGCAATATTTTGGCCCAAAAAGATGAAAAACAAAGAAAAAACAAAAGAGTTGAAGCACAAGGCTTCAAGTCTCAAGTGGATCAAAAATAAAGAAGAAGAAAGTTCAAAAAACAAGACCTACTTTTACTCATGACAAACAGGCACAGCAATGAGGAAGATTCCTCGATTCAACTCTCTCCCCGTCTCCAAATTAATGTGACAGTCGCGTGAAAATATTTTTCCTTAATTTCTCGTATGTTTGTTAAGGGTCTCATTATATGACATGAAGAATCAATCTTATTTTATTTTTATTGTGAGATTGGCCAACAAAAAAAAATAACATTTTGTGCAAAAAGAAACTAGAGTATAATTTTTTTTTTTATCAACTAAAATCGATTGTGAAGAAAAATAACGCAGATTCTTCATATCAAATACCTTTATTCATTTGTTGATTACAATTTACGAGTCAAAAAAAATACATCGATACCCTATAGATTGGCGCAGACGTGTGCGTGATGAGAGCTTGGCAATAGCCTTGATATTTGTTTCCTTTTTTGTACATGCAGGGACGTTGTGTATTTTCGGCCTTTTACCTCTGGCGAGGGCCACAAACGAGGAAGTGTTCGCCATTGATGGAAGGATCGCTGCGAGTGCGAGCATACACAAGGCTCTTGGCATTTAATCAAGTTAAAGTTGGAGGCAATTGAAAAGTGAGAACTGGCGAGCGGTTCGTTTCGGTTTGGCCTTTTAATTAGGGATTGACGTAGAACGGTCCACCAATTGTTTTTTACTTGTAATTTTTTTTTCTCTACCCTATGTGATTCTCTTTATTAAGTCTCTCTCTTCCCCTCTCAATCTCCCTCTCGTTCTTTTCTTTTAATTATCTTTTCTGTATATCGTATGTATCTCTGCTATTTTTTACCGAAAAAAATTTAATGACAGCGGAGGGAGAACAGTGGGGCAAACTTGCGTTAATGCGGTGTCATAAAGTAAAAAAAAAAATCAATTGAATTAGAAGAAAAAATCATTTTTCTATCTTCACCGGGTATTTTTTACTCTATTAGCTCTGCCACGCTCTTTTCATTTTATCTTTCTCTCCACGTGACTTCTCTATCTGTTTTGTCTTTTTCTCCATATTTTAGTTCCAAATTTTCCTTGTGGTGCACGTTTGCTCTTTTATCGAGGACATTCTAAAGAAAAAGCTGAATTACCTAGCCTTCAAAGGAGATGCAAGCGTAACATTTGGAATCTAAGTTGATCCACTTTGAAAAACTAATTGCGGTTCCTACTTTTGGTTTAATTCGAAGAGCATCTAATGATTGGATTTATTTTGCAATTAAATAGACTTTGTCTTAGCATCATCTGACAACTCCATGTTACCACGAAAAAAAGACGAATAGTGGTTTTTCTCTAAATGAATTGTTTTTTTCCTCTTGATTATCATTTTGTGAGGTTTATTATAAATCAAAGTAATATGACATATTTTAGGTAAATAAGAGATAGTTTTGATAGAGAGTGTGATATTGGTCTTGGCTTAAGGTATCTCTTCTCACAATACAAAAGAGTCAGAAAAATTTTGATGGTCATGTTGCAAATTAAAAATTTTTAATGATGTAAGTTGTTCATTCAAAGACAAAAGTGGACAAAGAGAGAGAAAGAGAAACATTTGTATTTGATGTTTACTTAAACGATCTAAAACGGAGAGGAATTAAAGACGCGTTACAAAAATTTCAAGGTAACATTTATCTCATCCCCTCCTATAAAAACACTATTCGATTGCCATTCAAATTCATTCCAAACAAATAACAAAAAAATATAACACATATATTTGGAATCAACTAAGATGGCAGGCGTCAACCACTCCATCATCATGGGTATATTCTTAGTTAGTGGAATATTGCTGATGGCACCTAAAACTACCACTGCAATTTTCTCTAAAACACCCACCCCTTTGCAAGCAGCAAGCCCTGGAGATTCTATATCCTGGGATCAATGCACAGCAAAGTATAGTAAGGAATGTTCAGACCAGTACTTCTCGACGATATTTTTTAACGGAACAACGTCTGACCAATGCTGTTCAGAGCTTTCTGGGTGGGACCCAGCTTGCTACGATGAATTTTTAAGTTATATCAAATATAAAAAGCAATATAGGCAGCGTTTGTCAGAATATTTGACAAAGACTAAACAATTATATAAGCGGTGTGCTGTAAAAGCCTAACTCTCCTGTCATTGCTTAAAAAGAACGCACATCCTATGTGCGGTACAATAATGTATATGTGGAATGCCAACAAGAGCTTTTCATGACCAACAAATATAATATAAAGAATCCTTTCAATTTTTTTGAATTCACAAATATCAAGTGGTATCAAAGGAAGGGAAAAAAAAACTACTTTATAATATTTTTAAAATTCAAACTAAACAAAGTAATAGTAATCATCGTAGAATAATAATAAAGTCAAAATATTAGGCAACAAAAAACGACTATAAAAATCTTACAGTATAAATAAACACGCCTGTAACCTTTTATCTTGGGATTTTCTCTTCAACTTCTGTTTTTGAAATTCCAACTAAAAAAACTGCGACGAAAAGTCGAAGTGCTGGTTGTAATCAGATACGAATTGTACGATTCTCTGTACTCCTAGAATAATATTGGTGAGCCTAAACACCGACCAACCCAATTTGGAACCATCTCCGGCAAGATTGAAAAAGCGGTTTCAACGGGGTCATTATGTAGCAGGGTGAAAAAGACGCAGCTGCCAATTTGCTTTTGGAATTTTTTTTCGATTTTCAAATTTTCGTAACACATTTTTTTTTTCAGCTGACATGCATATATATGTCCCCCACGCCACCGGCTACCCGAGACGCTATTTCGCGCATTAGTGGAAATGACGTGAAAGGAAAAAAAAAAAAGGATGTAATGGTAAGAGTTTTGTGGACTCAAAAAAAGCCGAAATGTTTAAGTGTATGTGAGCAAAAATATTAAGGCAATATTTTGGCCCAAAAAGATGAAAAACAAAGAAAAAACAAAAGAGTTGAAGCACAAGGCTTCAAGTCTCAAGTGGATCAAAAATAAAGAAGAAGAAAGTTCAAAAAACAAGACCTACTTTTACTCATGACAAACAGGCACAGCAATGAGGAAGATTCCTCGATTCAACTCTCTCCCCGTCTCCAAATTAATGTGACAGTCGCGTGAAAATATTTTTCCTTAATTTCTCGTATGTTTGTTAAGGGTCTCATTATATGACATGAAGAATCAATCTTATTTTATTTTTATTGTGAGATTGGCCAACAAAAAAAAATAACATTTTGTGCAAAAAGAAACTAGAGTATAATTTTTTTTTTATCAACTAAAATCGATTGTGAAGAAAAATAACGCAGATTCTTCATATCAAATACCTTTATTCATTTGTTGATTACAATTTACGAGTCAAAAAAAATACATCGATACCCTATAGATTGGCGCAGACGTGTGCGTGATGAGAGCTTGGCAATAGCCTTGATATTTGTTTCCTTTTTTGTACATGCAGGGACGTTGTGTATTTTCAGCCTTTTACCTCTGGCGAGGGCCACAAACGAGGAAGTGTTCGCCATTGATGGAAGGATCGCTGCGAGTGCGAGCATACACAAGGCTCTTGGCATTTAATCAAGTTAAAGTTGGAGGCAATTGAAAAGTGAGAACTGGCGAGCGGTTCGTTTCGGTTTGGCCTTTTAATTAGGGATTGACGTAGAACGGTCCACCAATTGTTTTTTACTTGTAATTTTTTTTTCTCTACCCTATGTGATTCTCTTTATTAAGTCTCTCTCTTCCCCTCTCAATCTCCCTCTCGTTCTTTTCTTTTAATTATCTTTTCTGTATATCGTATGTATCTCTGCTATTTTTTACCGAAAAAAATTTAATGACAGCGGAGGGAGAACAATGGGGCAAACTTGCGTTAATGCGGTGTCATAAAGTAAAAAAAAAAATCAATTGAATTAGAAGAAAAAATCATTTTTCTATCTTCACCGGGTATTTTTTACTCTATTAGCTCTGCCACGCTCTTTTCATTTTATCTTTCTCTCCACGTGACTTCTCTATCTGTTTTGTCTTTTTCTCCATATTTTAGTTCCAAATTTTCCTTATGGTGCACGTTTGCTCTTTTATCGAGGACATTCTAAAGAAAAAGCTGAATTACCTAGCCTTCAAAGGAGATGCAAGCGTAACATTTGGAATCTAAGTTGATCCACTTTGAAAAACTAATTGCGGTTCCTACTTTTGGTTTAATTCGAAGAGCATCTAATGATTGGATTTATTTTGCAATTAAATAGACTTTGTCTTAGCATCATCTGACAACTCCATGTTACCACGAAAAAAAGACGAATAGTGGTTTTTCTCTAAATGGATTGTTTTTTTCCTCTTGATTATCATTTTGTGAGGTTTATTATAAATCAAAGTAATATGACATATTTTAGGTAAATAAGAGATAGTTTTGATAGAGAGTGTGATATTGGTCTTAGCTTAAGGTATCTCTTCTCACAATACAAAAGAGTCAGAAAAATTTTGATGGTCATGTTGCAAATTAAAAATTTTTAATGATGTAAGTTGTTCATTCAAAGACAAAAGTGGACAAAGAGAGAGAAAGAGAAACATTTGTATTTGATGTTTACTTAAACGATCTAAAACGGAGAGGAATTAAAGACGCGTTACAAAATTTCAAGGTAACATTTATCTCATCCCCTCCTATAAAAACACTATTCGATTGCCATTCAAATTCATTCCAAACAAATAACAAAAAAATATAACACATATATTTGGAATCAACTAAGATGGCAGGCGTCAACCACTCCATCATCATGGGTATATTCTTAGTTAGTGGAATATTGCTGATGGCACCTAAAACTACCACTGCAATTTTCTCTAAAACACCCACCCCTTTGCAAGCAGCAAGCCCTGGAGATTCTATATCCTGGGATCAATGCACAGCAAAGTATAGTAAGGAATGTTCAGACCAGTACTTCTCGACGATATTTTTTAACGGAACAACGTCTGACCAATGCTGTTCAGAGCTTTCCGGGTGGGACCCAGCTTGCTACGATGAATTTGTAAGTTATATCAAATATAAAAAGCAATATAGGCAGCGTTTGTCAGAATATTTGACAAAGACTGAACAATTATATAAGCGGTGTGCTGTAAAAGCCTAACTCTCCTGTCATTGCTTAAAAAGAACGCACATCCTATGTGCGGTACAATAATGTATATGTGGAATGCCAACAAGAGCTTTTCATGACCAACAAATATAATATAAAGAATCCTTTCAATTTTTTTGAATTCACAAATATCAAGTGGTATCAAAGGAAGGGAAAAAAAAACTACTTTATAATATTTTTAAAATTCAAACTAAACAAAGTAATAGTAATCATCGTAGAATAATAATAAAGTCAAAATATTAGGCAACAAAAAACGACTATAAAAATCTTACAGTATAAATAAACACGCCTGTAACCTTTTATCTTGGGATTTTCTCTTCAACTTCTGTTTTTGAAATTCCAACTAAAAAAACTGCGACGAAAAGTCGAAGTGCTGGTTGTAATCAGATACGAATTGTACGATTCTCTGTACTCCTAGAATAATATTGGTGAGCCTAAACACCGACCAACCCAATTTGGAACCATCTCCGGCAAGACTGAAAAAGATGTAGCAGTCAATATGCTTTTAGATTTTTTTTCAATTCTCAAATTTTTTAATACCTTTGTTTTTTGTCAGCTGACATGGGTAAATATGTCTCCCGTGCCATCATCTACACGAGACGTTGTTTCTTGCATTAGTGGAAATAATGTCAAAAAAAGTAGATTATAGTGGTAAGAGTTTAATCAACTCAAAAAAGCTGAAATGTTTAAGTGCGCATGAGCAAAAATGTTAATGCTATAATGTGGCCTAAACAAAAATTGAAAAAAAAAAACGAAAGAGTTGAAGCACAAGGCTTTAAGTCTGAAGTGGATCCAAAATAAAAAAGAGAGATGGTTCAAAGAATACTGCCTACTGTTACTCATGACAAATAGGCACAGCACTGAGGAAGATTCCTCATCTCAACTCTCGCCACATCTCCAAATTCATGTGACTGTTGCCTGAAAATATTTTTCCATAATTTCTCGCATGTTTGTTATTACATGACGTGGAAATTCAATTTTTTTTTTTTACTATGTTATTGGTCAATGAAAATTATTATTTTGTGCAAAAAGAAATTAGAATATTATTTTTTGTTAACTAAGATCGACTGTGTAGAAAAATAATGTTGATTCTTCATACCATATACCTTTATTCATTTGTTAATTACAATTTACGTGTTAAAAAAAAAAAAAACTTGGATGCCCTACAGATTGGTGCAGACATGTGCATGATGAGAGCTTGGCAATAGGTTTTGTATTTAGTTTCTTTTTTATACATGCAACGTGAGTCAGAATATTTGATAAGGAGTGAACAATTTTATAAACAATGTGCTGTAAAAGCTAACTCTCTTGACACTGCATAAAAAGAACACATATCCTATGTGCTTTATAATAATGTATATGTGGAATGCTTACAAAAGGTTTTTCTGACCAACAAATATAATAAAAGAATCTTTTGAATTATTTTGAATTTACAAATATCAAATGGTATCAAATGAGGGGGGAGGGAACTACTTTATAATATTTTTGAAATTCAAACTAAAAAAAATAACAGTAATCATTATAAAATATACTACTAATAACAAAATTAAAATATTAGGCAATAAAAAACAACAATAAAAATATTCCATTATGAATAAACATGCTTGTAACTTTTTATCTTACGATTTTCTCTTCAACTTCAACTATTGAAATTCCAACTAAAAAAAATGCGAAGAAAAGTTGGAGTGCTGATTATCCTCATATATGAATTGTACGATTTCCTGTATTCTTAGAATAATCTTTATTAGCCTAAACTATGGGGAACCCTAATTTGGAACCATCTCTAGCAAGATTGAAAAAGCGGTTTCAATGGAGTCATTATGTAGCAAGGTAAAAAAGACACTGCTTCTAGTTTGCTTTTAAAATTTTTGTTTTTAGTTCTCAAATTTTTTAATGTATTTGTTTTTTTTTTCAGTTTAATATATTTTTTGTTCTCAAGATTGATCAATTCTACTTACAACTTGTCGGGGAACCCCGAGCTTCCTACAACGGATTTATGATGTATATCTCAAATAAACCACAATTTAAGCAGCATTTGTCAGAATATTTGACAAAGGGTGAACAATTAGATAAGCAGCATGCTGTAAAAGCTAACTCTCCAGTCATTACCTAAAAAGAACACAAATCCTTTGTGCTTTATAGTAACTTAAATGTGGAGTGTTAATACGAGCATTTCATGAACAACAAACATGAAAAAGAGAATCCTTTGTATAATTTTTGATTTATTAATATGAAATGATATAAATAAGGGCAAAAAAAAACTACTTTATAATATTTATGAAATTCCAACTAGAAAAAATCGTAAATATTATAGAATACATAGCAAATGACAAAGCCAAAATATTAGGCAACACAAATCAACAATAAATTCTTACATTGTAAACAAACATGCCTGTAACCTTTTATCTTGGGATTTTCTCTTCAATGTCAATTTTTTAAATTCCTACTAAAACATACTAAAAAACAAAAGGTGGAGTGTCGATTATTCTAAGATATGAATTGTTCGATTCTTCATATTCCTAGAATAATCTTGATGAGTTTAAACTTTGGCAACACTAATTTGGAACTGTCTCCAGCAAGATTGAAAAAGTTCTTTTCACCAGTCATTGTGGAGCGAGGCAAAAATGACAAAGCTTCAAGTGCTCTTCTCCATTTATTTCTTTTTTCATTTTTTCAATATTTTAGTTTTATATTTGCTAACTTGCTTAAATACGTCTCCTACATCATCTACTACAGAGATACTATTTCATGCATTAGTATAAATAACTTGAAAAAAAAAATTGTAATTGTAACAAACGATTTTACCTCTATTATCTTCGTCACACTTTCTCGAGCACATGTAATGCCTATTATGTACATGCGATTTATATAAGTTAAATTGGGAAGGAAAACGCGAGACAATATGCCTAATTACACTTATAGTTGTATTAATTAGCCTTAAATATACATAAATTCATTCAAACCTTAATTTAGTCAAAAAAAGATTAACTTAGATTAAGCATAATTAGTAATGTACCATGACCCGAAATATGAGCCATGACTAGCATGCTACCAGAGGTAGCGATCCTGCCATATGCAACGCAAACCTAAAAATAAATGACAACTCATGTCCCACGGTGGAATATAAATTTTAACATTTACAACTATGCAAATGACATATTCTCTACCAAATCGATAATAATAAAATCCATAATTTCAAATATAACTCAAAATGTCAATACGCTTAAGCCTATAATTCACAACCTATAATAAAAAGAATTAACATGAAAGTTCTAATCATATAATTACAAATGCGAAAAGTCTAGCAGAACACTAATGATGAAAGTGATCGAAATAAATTGTAGTGCAATACTTCAAATTCTTGCTAAGAGTCTAAGAATGTCGAAGGATGGCCACATCAATCACAAGCTAGTATAAAACATTCATATATTATGAATTTTTGTTAAAAAATATAAAAATACTTCAAATATAAAGATAAAAGTATTTACATTGTATAGACCCAATAAACTATGTAGATAAAAAAAAAATTTATTTAGCATTCAAATATAGACAACAAAATATTAATATATTAAAATATATTAATTTTCAAATCCAAAGTTTTAGGTGAATTTTGGTTCTTAAAAAAGAGAAAATATAAAGAGAATTAAATTTTGAGTATTTTTTTTTTTTTACTACTCACGAAAACAGAAAAGGAAATTTGGGAGAGGTTTTATTTCTTTTAATTTAAGAAATTGTCACGTGACCGAGAGAGAAAAGTTAAAGACTTTTTCTTAGTTTTTGATTTGTCTATGTAATATAAATATAGATATAGATATATAATTTCGTGTTAATTGGCTAAAACAAAAGAAATTTCATGTTAATTCTAAATAATCAAACCATCTCCACTGGTCAAAATGGTTAAATGTTATGAACCCTGAGGAGTAAAGACTTCTGACTTCCATCTTCCATCAAATCACACAAAATGTGGTTTGCCCACAAAAGTGTAGATTAGGGTACACAACACCTCCTAGAGTGTTTTTGCATTTGGACTCTCTTTCTTCTCTAACATTTAATCATGCTAACGACTAATTGATGTGTTAGAAAAAGAACTCAAATTAGTCAGTTTAATTTTTTTTTCTAAATGTTTTCTTTATTTGAGTATTCACCTTTTTTTTTTAGTAAAATTACGTAGACACATTTAATGAGGCACGAGAAAACACACAATTAATTCAATGGCATGTAACAGACAATTTTTTTTTTTCAAATTTAAGACATCGGTTACTATCCAACAGTCTAAATTAATGGATGCCCATTACACTCCCACGGTAACCAGCATCTGTTAGTCCAAGTGGTTAGAGCTTGGTTCCCTTTCAGTAAGGTCTCGGGTTCGAGTCTTGTGTATAGAGAAAATAGACGCTATGAGAGCTTTGCCTCCTAATAGGTCCTCAGTTTGAACTAGACTAGCTAAAGCCAATATAATTTCTAGATACCGGGATGTAGCACAAAAAAAAAAAAACTACACTCCAACAATTGTTGGCCAAAAAGTGTTTCTATTTTTCTTTTTTAGAAATATTTAAATATTCACTATTGAGAGTGTGGGGGTGTGTTTGTTTAAGTTTCACTACATAATTTAATTTTAGGCAACGAAAAAGTAGCCACATAATTTATCAAATAGTATTTAACAGTTTTTTTTTTCTCGATCTACTTTCTTCTTTTTTCTTTTTTTTTACTACTTATATGTTATTAGCCGGTGTTTTCCTCTTTTGAATTATTATAAAAATCCCAATTTTAATCTACATCTATATTTATTTATATATATATATATATATGTATATATAAGTATATAAAGTTGAAGTTTGAGAGAAAATTTCAGTTTTTCTCTTTCTACCATGTGATGACTTCACATAAATTTACAAATTAAAAATATCAAAATATATATCTTATAATTATCAAAATTCTATTACAATCAAAATTAAAATTCTATAAATCAATTAATATAAATGTAATTGTAATCAAATAAATATTCCATTGATTTATGCATAAACACAACCTTACTCTCTGTATGAGAGATTAGGCCTATGAGTAGAGGGTTTTGTTTCTTCTCGTGGAGATCTCTATCTCAGTTGTATCAGAGACCCTCTATTTTCGCCTTCTTGGACTATTTCTTATGGTGGGTTCTTCTTCTGGAAAAGGTAATATTCCGGAGGAAAAATTATTGAGATTGAAGATGAAATTATGGAAGAAAATCATCCTTCACGTGGATATGGTTTTCTTGGACGGCTGTGGACAGAAAAGTCGTTCAGTGTTTGGGCCTTATTCACCACAATGTAGCTTATGTGGAAACCTAAGGGAAACATGAAGGCTATTGAACTTGATAGTAATCTCTTTTGTTTCTATTTTAAGAGCCGAAAGGATAGTTAGAACGTCACTGAGAATGCTCCATGGATTTTTGATAAGCAAGTCTTGATTTTGGAGTTAGTAGTGCATGAGCAACCGAAGACAGCCAATGTTCTCGGTGCCATTTTGGGTGAGAGCTTGTTGCGAATGGACCCACTAGATCACGGATCTAACCTGATTAATTTTGCGGAATAAATTTGGCAAAAATAATAATACGACACGACACAAGAATTTACGTGGTTCAGCCTAAAGCCTACGTCCACGGCAAAGACGATCAGAGAATATTCCACTATCAAAAACAGGAGATTTTACAAGCTGCACACATATACCTCACTGCCCAAATCCCACATACACCCAATGTCACTCAAGTATTTCTCTCTAAATACTTTCTCTCTCTTGATTCTTTCCCACTCTAGGATATATCTCTACCAAAATCATGGACATATATATAGGCATTGGAGTCATCTATATGCATTCAAAGTCATCCATGTGAAAAGGATCATTCAAAGTCCAATTTGGCAACTTCAACATTGGTAAGCTAGTCAAATTTGGTAACTTCAACTATGATAGGCTAGTCAAAGTTTGGTAACTTCAACTTTGTCATTGTTGGACTAAAAATAGAGGCATGTGTTTCTTGCTCCAATTGCAAGACATCAACTTCAAAAAATCTCCACCTTGGCTTGAATTAGGACAAGGTCATCATAATTCTCTAATGGTCTTTCTTCATACCTCAATCGTTACGAACACCAATCAAATCCAAACAGTGTTTGAATTTGACTGCAGGAATAGGCTTCGTCATCATATCTGCAGGATTGTCAACTGTACTGATCTTTTCCACCATGACTTCTCCTTTTGACATAATTTCATGGACGAAATGATACCTGACATCAATGTGCTTAGTTCTCTCGTGATACATTAGATTTTTGGTCAAATGTATAGCACTTTGGCTGTCACAATACACAACAGTAGAACTCTGTTGTAAGCCCAGATCGCCAACGAGACCTCGTAACCATAATGCTTCTTTCATTGCTTCTGTAACTGCCATGTATTCAGCTTCAGTTATAGATAAAGCAATTGTAGACTGTAAAATTGCCTTCCAACTAATGGCACAATCAGAGAGAGTGAAAACATAACCTGTTAGGGATCTCCTTTTGTCCAAATCACCAGTATAGTCAGAATCGACGTATCCCACTATATTTCCACCGGTGTTGCTATTCCTTCTGTACATCAAACCAATGTCTGTGGTTCCTCTGAGATATCGTAAAATCCACTTCACAGCTTCCCAGTGAACTTTACCAGGATTTCCCATAAATCTGGAAACGACGCTAACAGCATGTGAAATGTCTAGACGAGTACAAACCATAGCATACATAATGCTACCAACTGCACTGCTGTATGGAACTCGAACCATTTGCTCCATTTCCTCATTTGTTTGAGGTGACTGTGCTGCAGAGAGTTTGAAGTGACCTACTAATGGAGTGCACACGGGTTTGTACTCTTGCATTCCGAAATGTTCCAGAACCTTTTCAATGTACTTTTTTTGTGACAAGTACAAGGTTCCAACGCCACGATCTCTATGAATCTCCATTCCAAGTATCTTCTTGGTCGCACCTAAGTCTTTCATTTCAAACTCACCACTCAGTTGAATCTTCAACTGATTAATTTTCGACATGTTCTTTGCAGCTATCAACATGTCATCAACATAAAGCAATAAATAAATAAATGAATCATCTGGCAGCCTTTTGTGATATACACAACTATCATAATTACTTCTAGAGTAACCATTGTTGATCATAAAACTGTCAAACCTCTTGTACCACTGCCTGGGCGACTGTTTGAGACCATAGAGTGACTTTTTCAGCTGACACACATGATCCTCCTTCGTTGGATCTTCAAAACCTTCTGGCTGACGCATGTAAATCTTCTCATCAAGATTTCCATACAAGAATGCTGTTTTTACATCGAGTTGCTCCAACTCCAGATCAAATAAGGCAACTATTACAAGTAACATTCGAATAGAACTATACTTTACAACAGGAGAAAAAACTTCATGAAAGTCAATACCTTCTCGCTGTGTAAAGCCTTTTGCAACGAGACGTGCCTTATACCGCGCATCCTCAGCTCCTGGGATTCCTTCCTTCCGTTTATAGATCCATTTGCACCCAACGATCTTCTGACCCTTCGGTGGCATCACCAGCTCCCAAGTTTGATTCTTATGAAGAGACTCAATTTCCTCTGTCATGGCAGTGACCCATCTAGAGGATTCTGGACTAGATACAGCCTCCTTATAAGAATTGGGTTCAGAATCATCCATCTCCTCAGCTACAGATAATGCAAATGCAGCTGATCCTGATCTGTATCGTACAGGTGGTCGAATTTCTCTTTTACCTCTGCGTTTTGCAATACTGTAAGAGTCCTCCTCTGGTTCTGTAGTTTTCGACATCTGCTGCGTAGATTCTGCAGGTTCTGAGTGAACCTCTTGCTCTTTGTTCTCATCTACCGATTGAGCTATGTTGTCTTCCTGCACCAATTTTGAAGCCTTCTCCTCTGGCTCTACCTGCTCGCTGACTTCCTCGTCATCATCAACCATGATAGACCCCTTCTTTTCCGGAAGCATTGTAGACTCATCAAATGTCACATCTCTGCTGATAATAAATTTAGGTGAATTTGGGTCAACACACCACAGCCTGTATCCTTTGACCCCTTCTGCATAGCCGAGGAATATGCACTTCTTCGCTTTGGGTCCAAGCTTGTTTTCCTTCACATAAGCATAAGCTGGACAACCAAACACTTTAAGATTAGAGTAATCAGCAGGAGAACTGGACCATACCTCCTCGGGAGTCTTCAACTCAATAGCTGTTGACGGTGACCGGTTGACTAAATAGCAAGCCATATTGACAGCTTCAGCCCAAAAAACTTTTGGTAGCTTTGCTTGCGAGAGCATACATCGAGCTCTCTCCAAGAGTGTTCTATTCATTCGTTCTGCAACTCCATTTTGCTGTGGAGTATGTCTGACTGTGCGATGTCGAACGATACCTTCATTCCTGTAGAACTTTTCAAATTCACCAGAACAATATTCAAGACCGTTATCGGTCCTCAAGCGTTTGATTTTCTTACCAGTCTGCTTCTCGATCAAAGTCTTCCATTCTTTGAATTTGTTGAACACTTCACTCTTCTGTTTAAGAAAATACACCCACACTTTCCGTGAAAAATCATCAATAAAAGTTAACAGATATCGTTTACCGCCTTTGGATGGGACAGAGGCAGGTCCCCACAAGTCAGAGTGAATGTAGTCCACCGTTTGCTTGGTTTTGTGGACAGCAGTACTAAACTTGACTCTGCTTTGTTTTCCAAAGACGCAATGTTCGTAGAACTCCAACTTGCTTATCTTCTGACCTCCAAGCAAACCTCGTTTGCTTAATTCAGTCATGTCTCGCTCGCTCATGTGGCCAAGACACATGTGCCACAATTGAGTTGTTCTGGAACTTGAATTTGTTATTGAAACATTAACACCACCAATAACTGTATTACCTTGAAGATAATAGAGGCCATTTGACAGCTTTCCCTTCATCACGATTAGTGCCCCTTTGCCATTATAATCAAGAATACTCAATGATATAAGATTCTTTTTAAGTTCTGGAACATGACGAACTTCCAATGTTCTGAAAATGCCATCGTGCATCTTGATTCGAACAGTACCAACTCCAACAATAGATAGTGCCTTGTTGTTCCCCAATAAGACTGTTCCTGCATTAATTGATTTGTACGTTAAGAACCAGTGCTTATTAGGACTCATGTGGAATGTACAACTTGAATCAAGGATCCATTCGTCAATTGAGCTGCTAGTTGAAACTGTTAGAACAGTCTCTCCATCGGAGCTTTCAACTTCACTGGCTATGTTTGCGGTGTTGGGAAAATCATCAACTTTCTGTTTTCCCTTGTCTTTGCGCTTGGGACAATTTCGCCTTATATGTCCCCTTTCGTGACAATGATAGCACATTACTTTACCATGTCTAGATTTGGATCTAGACTTGCCTCTGCTACTGGACCCCTTCTGTGTTGATCTACCTCTAACAATCAAGCCGTCTACTTGATTCTCTACGACCTCTTCCGTCATCCGCTTCTTGAGCTCCCTTGAGTTTAATGATGCCTTCACATCATCCAAATAAAGACTCTCCCTCGCGTATAACATTGTATCAACGAAATTGTCATAAGATGGAGGTAATTTGCACAACAACATAATAGCTTGGTCCTCATCTTCAACTTTAACATCAATATTTTTCAAATCTAAAATTACATTGTTGAATTCGGCCAGGTAATCTTGAATGGGTGTTCCTTCCTTCATCCGGAGAGCGTAGAGACGGTGTTTTAGATACACCTGGTTGGTCAGGGACTTGGTCATGTAATGGGACTCTAATTTGGACCACAAACCATCTGGAGTGGTTTGATCTGCAACTTCACGTAGAACCTCATCTGATAAGCACAATAAAATTGTACTATGTGCCTTTTCCATGAGCTCCTCATTTTTCTCCTTTGTCAATGATTCTGGCAGTTCCTGCTCGCCTTTGAGCGCTTTAGCTAGTCCTTGTTGGACTAATAACGCTCGTACCTTGATACGCCACATGTTGAAATCATTCTTACCATCGAATCTCTCCACATCATATTTCGTTGATGATCTTTCTGCCATCTCGAAATACTTGCAACCAATCAGTTGGGCTCTGATACCAGTTTGTTGCGAATGAACCCACTAGATCACGGATCTAACCTGATTAATTTTGCGGAATAAATTTGGCAAAAATAATAACACGACACGACACAAGAATTTACGTGGTTCGGCCTAAAGCTTATGTCCACGGCAAAGACGATCAGAGAATATTCCACTATCAAAAACAGGAGATTTTACAAGCTACACACATTATACCTCACTGCCCAAATCCCACATACACCCAATGTCACTCAAGTATTTCTCTCTAAATACTTTCTCTCTCTTGATTCCCTCCCACTCTATGATACATCTCTACCAAAATCATGGACATATATATAGGCATTGAAGTCATCTATATGCATTCAAAGTCATCCATGTGAAAAGGATCATTCAAAGTCCAATTTGGCAACTTCAACATTGGTACGCTAGTCAAGTTTGGCAACTTCAACTATGATAGGCTAGTCAAAGTTTGGTAACTTCAACTTTGTCATTGTTGGACTAAAAATAGAGGCATGTGTTTCTTGCTCCAATTGCAAGACATCAACTTCAACAGAGCTTGACCTACCACTTAGTGTAATGATGGTATAAACAACGATTGCTTTTGGAAATAAGGTAGGGATCTTTTTGGAGGTGGATAAATCATCAGTTCGCTGGCGGGGTTGTTTCCTCCATTTTAAGGTGCTTTTTGATATTCAGAATCACTTAGTAACAGGGTCTATGATTAAGCTCAAGAATGGTCATACCTTTTGGGTTAAGTTCAAGTATGAACGATTTTCAAATTTCTGTTATGTGTGTGGAAATTTAGGACACCTAAATTAAGATTGTTAGACTGATGATAAAGATGAGAAGGGTTCAGTTTCTCATATCCGACGAGGGGTGAGTATGGTGAACACCTTCAAGCCTCGTTAGGGAAGAAATTTGGATTCAGATTACGTAGAGAAGATATGAAACCAGAGTAGAGTGGCAGAGGCAGGGACTCAACCAGGGGTGGTTGTCAGTCAGAAAGCTCAGCTCAACGGTGTGATGTGCGAGAGTCAACGCCATAGGGGTCTATTTAGGGCGGTGATGACGTGACGGCTGGAAAAGATTCAGCAAATTTTGTTGAGATTCAAAACATAACAACGAAATTAACAGAACGGCTTGGAAATCAAGTTGCTAATTGTCGTTTGGAGGAAAGGAATCAAAGAAGTATAAATCCAGGAAATCCTTTTGATTTGGCAGATAAAGGGGCTGCTAAAAATCAGGACGGAGATTAAGATGCCAACTAGGTTGTTATGGCAGAGGCTACTAATATTTTGCCCAAACAATCGGGATGTATGATTTTGAAGATCCTAACAAATCAAGAAGAACGGTTGGCACAAATTATGAAGGATGTTTTGTCAGGTAACACTGCATTTATTGAAAATAATATTATGGGTCTTACTAGCCAACAGAAGGGTGCCTCCAAATTGAATACTCAAGTTGACACGGGCAATTCCGTAGACTTGAGTGGTAGGCCCAACCCAGCTACATCAACAAATAGAAGCCCTAGACAGATAGTGTCTCCTGAAGGTAAAAAGTGCCATTAGGTCACCCACTCTTTAGGCTCTCATGTGCAGGGGCATTATGAGCAAGCTAGAAAGAGGAAGCCGTCTCTTACACCCTTACGGGATAGTTCTCAAGAGCCCGCTAGGGGCGAGAAGAGGCCTAAACTCTTGGCAGATGGTGTCTTTACTTATAACTCTCATGATCCAACAGCAAAGGCTACCCACGAATTGCTTAAGTTTGAACTACTGTGGGCTTGGGAACCTGCGTGCAGTTAGTAGACTGAGAAAGCTGATACAATTTCAAGTTCCCAATGTGGTCTTCTTAATGGAGACTAGATTGAAGAGTTTTGAGATGGACAAGATTAAACACCAAGTTCAGTTGTCTAATGGCTTGTACATAGATTGTTACGGAGCAGGAAGAGAAAAAAGTGGTGGTCCTGCACTATTATGGAAAGATAATTTATCAATATGCCTTAGTTCTTTTTCCCTTCAGCATATTAATGTAACAGTATCTGATGCGGTACAAGCTTCTGAATGGAGGTGTTAGGGACCTGGGTATCAAGAACAGAAAAGGATAGAGATAGAGAGTAAAGAGAAGAAGAGAAGAAGAATAATCAGAGAAAAATTGATTAGCTAGAAGGAAAGATTCCATTACATTCTTCACGTAACCCTTTCCCTCTCTTTGTTTTACAATATATAGCCAACAGCATGAGAAATGTATGCACAGCTATCCTAGCAAGGCGGTTGTCACTCCTACATAATAACAAACCAAAACAAAATCCCAAGCTACCAATTATAGACTTCCTAGACTCTGGACCTACTCCTTATTGGGCCTTGTCGCCAGACTGGGATTTTTTACTCCAGACATAATAGCAACACCACTCAGGGTCCTAACAAATTCTTCCCCTTCAAAGAATCCTTGTCCTCAAGGATTCATAAATTAACAAGAAAACTGAGATTGCATAAATCAGACTGCCAAGTTGAATCTCCGTGAGGCATTTCCAATTTTTGAATATTGCATCATCCACATGACAAACAAATTCAAGTTAAAGAGATAAGATTCCACCATTGCTCCCATTATTGTTGCCAGCAACACTTTCCTCAAACACCAAAATGATGATATTTGTTTTCTTTGACAAAGGTAAACCAATAGAGAGCTCAAATCATCCGGAGGTTCAACCTTGACATACATGAATGGGTCAGAGCAAGTGTAACCAATAAAAACTAGCTTCGGCATTTTCCCAATTTTAACCATCCATTGATGTGAATATTGGGTACCACCAACTCTTGACTGAATTGAAAACATAAGCATGTCATGTGCAGAATCCTTCTTAAATCTAGCATCCAGAAAGCATCCTGCTTCCCTAATGAGCATGTTTGTTGCCTGAAGGGCCATGTGTAGTAGCAGCAAACAATTATCCTTGGAGAACTCACTGCTATGAAGGTTTCCAAGATTTTTGAGTGCATCTCCCAAAGGCCTAAAATTCATCACCCTACGCTCGTCTAAATGTTTGGCAATACCACTAAAAAGAACCCACTTCGCTACATTGGACTTGCCATTGTAGAAGATAATTTGGACTAGCAAAACAAGCCCCTCTAATAACAATATGATGTAATTTACCAATATAATATCAGCAGCATTATGGTCATAGCCAAATTCAAACATGGGTCTAAACGAGATTGGCAACCTTTCACCACGCGAAGCAACTGTCCTAGATAGTGAGCCTTCATCCTTAAACTGATCAGTGCTAACTCGTAATAATAGAGGCGAAATGGCAACATTATGATCCCCATAAGGCTTCAAGCTTAATGATAATGGATCTCAATCTGGTCCAGCTATGAGTCAGACACCTAGAAAATCATGTGGCCCCTCATAGTACCAAGAGGCAACCATTGATCTATTAGAGAGAACACCATGGCCAATTGGTTCAAATATACTGTCTCCTATATCGACTAATGACTGACAAACATTAATAGCCATAGTCTGCATAGACCGACACCAATTTGCTAAGCCTTCCTTTGGTATTCCAATATTCGCAACATTGCCAAAAGGACAAAATATGCTTTTTATCTTCATTCTCGAATTAGCACGATTTATGTAAAACAAAGGTGGTCCAACAGTCCCAAAAATTAAAGCAAGCCCAGATTGGTGCCCATGTGTAGACTTCAAGACGATGCCTTGGTTTGAAGCAATTTCCAAGACATGACAACATATAGCAAGAACCGTGACTGTTAGCTGCAAGTAAGTATCAAAATTATTTGCCCCACTGCCACCAACATTTGCTTTGCCCATCCCTGTTCTTTTTGTCCTCCTATCATCCAATTTTGTCAATCCTTGGAATTCAAAGAACACAATTGAATCCCCTTCTAGAAACTCAAGCCTCTCATTATCAACACATGCCACAAGTGCAAGATTATTATTGCTAATAGATGCAATTATGCTAGTACAAGTATTCTTACCATCATCATCCAGAACAATAAAAAATTCAAGACGAAAGTCATAAAATGCAACCCCAAAATGACCATGTACTTCAGATTTGATCAAGGCATTAATAGAATTTCCCTTCATTTTGACTCGAGGCTTGGAATCATTAACAAAAACGGTAACAGTCCGGTCACATTTCTGTGTCCCAAATGTCCCAATTGCCAGAGTTTCAATCCAGTGGTTATTTTTCTCAAACAAAAATGCAAAATCCTTGTGATAGTCTTCAGCTAATTGAGGAAAAACTATTATCTGCACAAGCACTATATCAGGTTGTTCATCCATATTGAAAGTCACATTGAAGCTCATAGCAAACTCAAAATCCACTGCAATTTGTTTAGCCAAATTATCATTTCCTTTTGCAAGGGACAGACCCATAGACATTGGCACACCCAAAGAAGGTTTGAGACCCAAACTAGGATAATTATGCATAATACACCTACCCAACTGATGACTGGTGGACAAAGGAAGGTTTGGACTATTACCAGATACCATATTGACTGAGGTAATCTCCTCCGACTCAAGCAGGGAAATTTGAGGAAACATGTTTCCAACACTTGCCATTTGTGACATTCCTGCATTTTTATACTTGGACAAAATGCCAGCAAGTATGGAAGACATGCTCTCCGGCTGCTTGCTTTTGCGGATCTCCGCCCTATTGCATTCCTGTCCCCAACAGTCCTCAATAGCGTCGTTGTCTAGTTTGTAGCGATTACAACGAAAACTCGACCTGGCTCGATGCTTAAATGACATAGGCTTGAATACGGCATGATATTTCTTCATTTTAACCCTTGGTTTGGAATAAGATCCGACAATGGCTAGGCAAAATCTCACGGTGGACCATGAAATCTCGGATTATTGGACATCAAAGGAAGATTCCTTCTCTGTGGGTGCCTCGCTGTTGTTGCCAGCTTCGATGGTGAGGGAGTGGGACGAAGGAAGCAACCCACTAGAATTGGCCGTAGGCAATGACTCCGAGTTTAGGCTTTTGTCCAAACACTTTTTAATGGCGTTGTTCGGTTCTACGATCTTACTGTCCACCCCAAATTCGCCCAATGTCGAGTCTAGATCTTCAATAGGAAAGTTGGATACCATTCCATGAGTAGCCGCTATGAAGGAATTCTCTGGCACAACACCATCGTCTGGCAACTCCAAGTTATAATGTTGACGCACAAAATCAAAGATCTGCTTGAAATAAGCCCTCATATCGACACGGATGCTCTCTAAAATAGAATGGAGCTGCTGGGTATGGCCTTCTAGCACCTCAGGATGCGTAATACCATCAGAGTGTATAACATTAGCCATCATTTTCTTTTTTTTTTTTTAAATCTCTACAAGGACAAGAAATGTTTATGAGGAGGCATATTGAACAAAGGAAGGGAAACTGAAACAGCAAAAAAGTTTTGAGAGGGGAAAGTGAATCAGAAGAGGAAGAGGAGATTGGCAGAAGGAGAAGTTTGAAGGAAAGAGCTTGGAGCAGAAGCAGTCAGAGGATGACCGCTCTGATACCAAATGTTAAGGACATGGGTATCGAGAACAGAAAAGGATAGAGATAGAGAGTAAAGAGAAGAAGAGAAGAAGAATAATCAGAGAGAAATTGATTAGCTAGAAGGAAAGATTCAATTACATTCTTCACATAACCCTCTCCCTCTCTTTGCTCTACAATATATAGCCAACAGCATGAGAAATGCATGCACAGCTATCCTAGCAAGGCGGTTGCCACTCCTACATAATAACAAACCAAAACAAAATCCCAAGCTACTAATTATAGACTTCCTAGACTCTGGATCTGCTCCTTATTGGGCCTCATCGCCAGACTGGGCTTTTCTACTCCAGCCATAATAGCAACACCACTCAGGTCCTGACAGGAGGCTAACTGGAAAAGAATGTGGGCCTACAAACAATCATGTGAACAGATTATCAAAACAGCATGGGAGTTGGCTGAAAATAGATCCCACATGGCAAATTTTACAAGTTTTACATATCAATGCAGTCGAGATTTAAAGAGATGGGAACGGCTTTTTTTGGTAATATCACAGAGTCAATCTGACTAAAGAGGAAAGGGCAAGAAGATTTGGAACTTCGGCCTCCCACCAATTCCAATCTAGCAGCTCTTGCCTCTTTACAATCAGAAATTGACGATTTGCTAAGGAAAGAATAGACGATGTGGGCACAGAGATCAAGGATATCATGGCTAACAAAAGGAGACAGGAATACATCTTTTTTTCATGCTAAGACTTCGGGCAAAAGGAAGAGGAATTTTATCAAATCTATATGTGATGACTTGGCGACATGACATACCTTTGATAGTGCAATCGAGGATGTATTAACGAATTATATTGAGAATTTGTTTTGTTCTCAAAGTAGTATGAATATGAGCCGAGTATTGGGTGCCGTGAGTACTAAAGTTTCTGGCCGCATGAATGATACACTCCTTAGACCATTTTGCCGAGAAAAAATCTGCATGGCATTGCAACAAATGCACCGCAACAAATCTCGAGGGCCAAATGGATTTCTAGTCTTTTTCTTTCAGAAGTATTGGCACATAGTGGGAGTGTTGTTGTAGAAAAGGTGCTGGGGATTTTGAATGACCAGGATGATCTGGGCTTTATTAATCACACCTATATTTGCTTGATACCGAAAGTGAATGCCCCAACAAGGTGCTCTAATTTTCGCCTAATTAGCCTATGCAATGTGGTGTATAAGTTGGTGTCCAAGGCAATGGCTAACAGATTGAAAGACATTCTTCCTGATAATATTTCCCCTTCATAATCTGCTTTTGTCCAAGGAAGACTCATAACGGATAATGCGCTTGCAACTTTTAAAATTTTTCATAGCATGAAGCATAAGTATCATGGGAGGAAGGGATATATAGCGTTAAAGCTGGATATGACAAAAGCATATGATCGGGTAAAATGGGAATTCTTAAATGGCATAATGTTGAAGATGGGTTTTGCAGTGTAGTGGGTACAACTTGTCATGAGATGTATTTCCTCAATTTCTTATTCCATTGTGGTTAATTTTAAACCATAGACTTCCATCCCTTGCAAGGTCTAAGGTAAGGTGATCCTATTTCTCCCTATTTATTTTTATTTTGTGCAGAGGGGCTATTTGCTTTGATGACAAATGCTGCGAGAAGGGGTGACATTCGTGGAGTGAGGATTCGTGGAGGGACACCCAAGGTTACCCACCTATTTTTTGCTAATGACAGCTAGTTGTTCAGTTCTGCCTCGACTGAAAAGGAGAACAAACTGAAAGAAATTCTTAATGTGTATGAGCAAGCATCGGGACAAAAATTACATCTTGGAAAAACTGAACTCTCTTTTAGTCGTAATGTGCCTAAAAATGCAAGAAATGCCATACAGATTTGCATTGATGTAACAGTAGTGAGATGTCAGCAGAAGTACCAAGGAATTCCTGTGAGTACTGGTTTTTCAATAAAAAAAGGCTTTCAGCCAAATCCTTGACACAGTATGCAAAAGGGTGTCAGGTTGGGAAGAGAAGAAACTATCTATGGTCGGTAAAGAAGTGCTCATCAAGGCTATTCTACAAGCAATTCCAACTTATATGATGAGCTGCCTTTTGCTCCCGAAAAATCTATGTAATGATCTTGTATGGTTGTCAACAAGTTTTGGTGGGGTTCCTCTGAGTCTTCACAAAAGATCCATTGGCTCTCTTGGCAGAGGATGACAAATTCAAAGCACACGGGTGGTTTGGGTTTTCGTGATTTCAGAGATTTCAATTTGGCCATGCTTGGTAAGTAAGCATGGCTTCTTCTCAGTCAAAATGAATTGTTAATGGCTAAGCTTCTTAAAGCCCGATACTTCCTTACCAAGAATTCTCTAGAGGCAGAATTGGGGACTGATCCAAGTTACAAATGGGGGAGTATATTAGAGGCAAGAACATTGTTGGAGAAAGGCATCAAGTGGCAGGTGGAGTACGGAAAGTTTATCAAAATCTGGACTGATCCTTGGTTACCAGCTCAAAATGGTTTTCGTGTTCTTTCACCGAAGCATGGTGATCGACCCAGTTTGTTAATTCTCTAATTGATGTTGAATTGAAGTGCAGGAAGGTTGGGGTGATTGAAGAGATGTTTCTGCCTTCTGAAGTCAAGCAAATCTTAAGAAGCTACTGTAGTCCACTTGACAACGATGTATGGCATTATAGTCGGACAGGTAACTATATGGTGAAGGGTGCATGTGCATTAGCAAGATCCATGATGGTGGCAAATCAATTGAGTACTTCAGAATCGCAGGCTCCGAGCGGTCGGTGGAGGAAGCTATGGTTATTGAAAGTCCCTATGAAGGTTCGTCATTTTGTTTGGAGAGCTATAAGAGGTCTTCTTCCAGCTCAGGCAACATTAATTTCAAGAGGCATGAATGTTGATCCTTCTTGTCCTTTTTGCGGGCTAGAAGAAGAAACAATTACTCGTGCTTTATTGGGCTATAGCTGAGTTTCAGTGGTGAGGTTTCTTAGTCCCTTGGGTCTGCGTATATGTCAAATTGGGCATATTTCGTTTTAAGAATGAAGTGTGTTTAGTACGTAAATTGAATAATATGATATAAGGTAGTATATATTAATATAGTATAAGATAAGTTAAATTATTAGTTAATATTATGATTAGAGAGTAATAAATAGAACAAAATAATTATTTTATCTCATACTTGAAAGACATGAAATAAAATAGTATAGTATATTAAAATAACTTTTTTACTTGTACAAATAATTAATTTATATTTATAATTAATTTTAATATTTTTTTATTAAAAATAACGAAAATTAAATAATAAAATTAATATTTATTTTACATGTCATTATAATACTTATAAAATTTTTAATTTATATAAATAAATATTTTTAAAAATTAAGTATTAAATTTATTTATAAAAAAAATTATAAGATAACAAAAAGAAAGAATTATGATAGGCATCAACGAACTTTTTTCAGAAATTAAGATTTTTGAATTCTTATTATCGTAAAAAAAATTTATAATAAATAGCATATTAATTAAAATATTCATTAAAAATAGTACAATGCGTTTATGTTCCTAGTGGCAGTCGTGACCGGAAGCGGGCGGCCGGTCCTCCTCCCCAACAAGGTTGAACGCCAACTACTCGACACTGTGGATCTCAAATCAGACGACCAAGAAAGCCGCCGAATTCCCCAGATGATTTCTTCTCAGCTTTGAAATTGGGTCTACTTATTCTCACCAGCCACCGTCTCCTCTGCCTCCCTTCAAATCCACCACCCAAAACCAGTAACAGTAGTACCAATAATTGTGTTTTTCATTCATTCTCTTGTTAGCCATTGCACCATCGTCGTCGTCCGTTTCTTAGTGCTCTTAACGTCTACAATCTTGCAATCCGTAAAGTCTTTGCCATAGTCGTCGCCGCCGGTGGGACCGCTCTCACCTATGCGTGGGTAGAGAGAGCATAAGCTTTGGGACTGTGAATTTTGCTGGATGCCGTGTTAGGTGCGGCTACTAAAGTGGCAACGGTCGGCGGCATGTGCGGCGGCGGCGGCGGCGGGTGCAGCGGCTTGTAACGTTGTGGCGGCGCTTTGTGCTGCAGTGAGTTTTTTTTGTCAACTGTTGCAGTAAGTATCAGGAGATATCCTAGTAAATATATTATTGACATTGTCAATATTAACTCATCGGATAGAATAAATTAACTCATGTAATAAGTGAAATAATATTATTTTATATTTATGGGATAATAATTTTTTATTAATCTATTTTATTATATTTTATTGAGTAATTTAGAATAGTAAACTTTTAACCTATATTATCTTAGAAAAAATGTACATGTCCCGGCCCCAGTGTGCTGATTATGTCCCGAGATGATGTGGCAGTGAATTAGAGTAAATAAAAAATGGATCACAAATGGCGGGCTTCTCGCATGGTCATAGGCGGCAAAATTGCCGCCAACCCAATGTCAAGAAATTAGTGACCCGATACCATTGGCTTGACCCGGTTCATAAGCAAAAAATTAGCATTCGACATAGAAATAAGAGAGTAAACAAAACTGTGGAGGAAGAGGTTTGAGGCAGAAGGTTGTTTTGCGTATGTCACGATCGATCCCTCATCTTATCCATCTCTCATCTCATCGATCTCTTTTTAAGAAACGCAAATGGAAACTTGTCCCTCTGAACAAGAAGCTAGATTTGTAGAATGTAAAGCCTTGAGAGTTGATTCCAGTCTGACCAGGTCTACATTTTTTTTCTCTTTAAGATCAATTTTTTTTTCTTTAAGATTTGTTTTACTATATATATATAATATAACTTTGATTTTGATTATTGAAGAAGCTTTTAGAATTTTGGGGTTCCATTTTTTCTTTTTCTTCTCCTTCTTCCTCCTTCTCGTGATTTTGTACTTCCATCACTAGTTAATCTCCGGCGCAAGGAAGTGGTTGGATGTTCGTTCATCATGTTATGGCTTTTTTCCCATTTTAATTTTATTTTGGATTTATTCATCCTTTTGTGTGCTTTTTTTAATGCAGGGATTGTGGGAAACAAGTTTACTTGGGTAAGGAAATTGATTAATTTTAATCATTTATATTTTGCCTGCATATATTCAGAGCTAATTTCTCTTTGAAATGTGTAAATAGATGTTTTAAGCTATTTTTATCTCTCGTTGGGCATTGTTTCTGAATCTTGGTGTTTGTTTATTTCTCCCTTTTTTTTTTTTTTTGTAGGGGGAATTGACATTGTATACACTACATCTAGGTCATTATTATCAGAGATCATATAGTAATGGTAGTATAATACATTTTTTTATGTTTTTTTTTTTTCTAATTCGGGCCTTTGATTTAAGGGCATATGATTGTGCTCCAATAAAGTTTCGTGGCGTTGATGCTGATATTAACTGTAATGTGAATGATTATGATGAGGAAATTAAAAGGGTAGGTTTCGCTATAGATGTGGCTAGTTAGACTCGAAATGCATTTGAATAATATTTGGGATTAAGCAAGTGTTCCCAAACTTGGTTTTGATTGCTTTGTAAATAAGTAATTGGCTTTGGCTGCCATAAAATGCAATGGAATTGAAGCAGACACTGACTTGAGCGAAGTGACTATAAAGGAGAACATATATCGCAAGCCAATAATGGAGGTACACTTTGTTGTTCAAAACGTGGGCTGATTGTAATTATTTTCTTGACTGCTTTGTTAAAATTTTTAAAAGCAAAGTTTCAATATAGAGAGATCTCAACGAGTGACTTTGAGATACACTTTGTGGCTTGTTGATACAAGCAAGAATGTCTCAAAAGATTTGCAAACACAGATGTAAATGCATTGAATTCCAGACTATCTTATCATGGTTTTGTGTATACAAAGGGTCATAGATGTGAATATCTTGATTGTTACCAACTACCTGAATGAGGTAGTCTAATCATTTTGTTCTTAGTCACCATCACTATATGGATGCTTATTATAGTCTTTCCTTCATTTGCAAATGAAAGCTTTGTATTTGATTGTTGCTGCTAGCATTTTGGTTCTCTTTTTAATTTCTATTATAATTGATTTGCACTCAAAAGTTTTGCAAGAACTATAATTCTTTAATTTTATTTAGTATGGGATTTAGTCACTGGCCCATGGCTTCAACTTTTTGGGTTTCATTGTCACTTTGATTGCTTGAGGAATTGTTGATTTCATTACTACCTCAAAATGGAAAATTTTTATTTGAATTTACGAGGAGTTTATTGAATTTACTCAAGTTACTTTGTTCTCATTGATCTCTCCCAATAGCTATCAATTGTTGATAGAGTTTACTATACATTCGAATGATAGAGTTTACAATACTATCATGATTTATATGTTACGTGTTTCGGTTTCAGTTGCAGGGACAATTTCATTAAACAATTGTTCAATGTGATCAGAACGAATGACCTCCAGTAAGGAAAGCTAGAGATGCGAAGGTAAAGGAGATGAAAGATTGCATGCTAGAGATGCTTTTACTTTTTTTTTTTTTTCTGTGTAAACTCAGCCTATTACCGGCATATTGGTTCCAAGAATCTCAACTTTTATTCTTCTTGAGTGCCCATACATGTCCCAGCCATTTTGTCTTGGAAAATGTTTTGGGTGAAACTACAACTGTTATTTTTGAAACGGTAACTGATATTTTTGAAACGTAAAAATAACAAATGATTCAAAAATATCCGTACTAGTTTCAAAAATATCAGTCGTCGTTTCAATCGAGACAAATCTTGAGACAAAAATTACTGAGACACTAACTTTTATTCTTCTCTTTATCATCTTTGTAACAATTAGATTTGGCACTGTACTTTACTGGAGGTATAAGATGATTTTACCTTTCGTTAAGCTGTGAATTTTATATATCAAAAAGAATAAAAGTTATCCAAAAAATAAAATAACAAAAGTAATACATTTTATCTTTTAAGCAGAGTTGGTAAGATCCTTTACCATTTTTCTTTTGTTCAAATCAATCACTGACATTGCAAGCTAACATCTTCTCATGTCCCAAAAGCATTGGCCAAATGCTATTTTATTACTTCCCCTCTAACAGATTAAGATTTTTTGTTTTTTTGTGTGTTCTAATAGATTAAAATGCACGACTCTAATATGCTTTTTATTGTTATAGTCAAAAACCCTATTAGTGTATGGATCTTAGTCATTGCTTGGTCACCATTTCCAAGTATTGAGATAAGAAATAAAAAAGTTATGAATTTTTGCAGGTATTTAAACTAGCCAAACAATTAAAAGTTATGGAAAAAAAAAACAAATATATTTTATGAATTTTTGCAGGTATTCTAACTAGCCAAACCGTTAAAAGTTATGAAAAAAATAATAGATAAACAGTGAGAATTTTACTTTTGTTTTTTTAAATGATAAGTGAAATTTGTTTATAAACTGGCATGGTGTAGACAACAATTAATATCCGAATTATAATATGCTCTAGTTGGCATTCAAATTATAGTATACTCTGTGTTTTATTCCGAAAGTTCTTTGAAAAATAAATCTAGATTCTTTTTGAAACTAAAACTGGTGCAATTAAAAACAGATGAACAGTGACATTTCTCTTTTTATGTTTTTCTAAATATTTAGTATGATATAGATATTAGTCGGTATCCTAAGTCTAATGCACTCTACGTTTTGTTTTGAAAATTTCTTTTGAAAACTATTCTTAAAATTTTTTCAACTAAAATAGTTACAAGTTGCAAATAAAACATATAAACAGTGAGGCTTCTCCAACTTTTGAGTTTCAAATGCACAGAAAATAATTAGAGTTGGCTTTTTTTATAGTTGGTCATTGCAAAAGAGAGGTCCCTTTCGAAAGTCATGGTTCAGCTTCAACTTTGGCACTCTCCTATTGTGCCATGTGGTGAAGGATGTAGGTGGATTTTTTACTGCTAAATATTAAGGAAGATATAAAAGTGGAAGACTCAGTATATGTTTGTAATTACTTGTAAAAATTGATAAATTTCTTTCTAAATATTAGTACTTTTTTAAAAAATAACCATATTCATTTCATTTCTTTTTTCTCAACAGGTTGTAAACAATCTTCATCTATTTTTTATTCTATAGTATAACAGTGTTTACATATATATCACTTCAGATTTGTTTAGAAAGTAACAGTACTAGTTTTAAATCATTTCTTATAGTATTTGCAGAAGTTAACATATGTGTTTCAAAAATAACAGTACCAGTTTTAAGTCATTTTTGGCAATCAAGGTAAAGAAAACTTATAATTATGAACTCTTGTCCAAGTTAGACTATTTCCTAGACTAATATTAGCTGAACATCTTGGAAGATCCAAAAGTGAAATGCTCTTTTTTTTTTTTTACATTATTTGCAAAAGTTAACACATTTGTTTCAAAACTAAGAGTATTAATTTCAAATCTTTGATCAAACCTACCAACCTTTTCACAATTACAATTCACTATGCCTTTAACTAATTAAATATCAAAGGGCTTGCATTAAGTAACTTACCAAGAATCAAATTTGGATGAGAATAGATAGAAGCAATTGCAAAAGCCCTTTCTCCAACAACAAAAAAAAAAAAGAGGATTTGGAACGATGCTTCAGCTTATACTGACGCATTGTATCCTTACTTAGCTTGAGCTCTTTTCTTTTGATTTTTTCAAAGACTAGTTTCAAATTAGTTTTGGCACTAAAATTAGAGAAAACTTACGATATGAACTCTATTCCAAATCATACTATACTATACTAATTTCAAATGAACATTTTGCAAGACATAAATGTGGAATGCTAATTCTTCTTATGATATTACTTGCAAAAGTTAATATATCCATTCCAAAAATAACAGTATTAGTTTTCAATCGTTTTTGTCACTAAAATTAGATAAGACTTAAAAGTGGAATCCTAATTTTTTCCCCTAATATTACTTGCAGAAATTAATAGATTTGTTTCAAAAGTAACAGTGCTAATTTCAAACCATTTTCAACATTAAAAATAGAGAAGACTTATGATACGAACTCTAATCTAAGTCATACCATTTTCTAACTAATGTTAGTTGAACATCTTGAAAGACATAAAAATGGAATGCTAAGTTTTTTATAATATTAGTTACTGAGGTTAACTAATTTGTTTCAAAAGTTACAATGAATTTTTTTATTATTATTTTTGTTTTTGCATATGATACTCGGGCCATAAATTTTAACCAGTAATCAAAAGCTCATTGATGTCCCTTTTAGAAGCATGTTGTAGTAGAGCATCCGTACATGTCCTAGGTTTTTTATCCCGAAAAATGTCTCGGACGAAACTGTAATTATTATTTTTGAAACGATGACTGATATTTTTGAAACAAAAAAAATATTTCAAAAATATTAGTATTCGTTTCAAAAATATCAGTCGTCGTTTCAATTAAGACAAAGTTTGAGACAAAAATTATCGGAACACTAACTTTTTTTCTTATAGTATAAAGCGAATATAACTTGATTATCAAGTTGTAGATTCTACCAAAATAGAATCCATCTTTCAGTGCTTAAAATTTTAAGTTTCATAGACCTTTTTTATTTCATTTGACAAATCATTTTCACAGTAGCTTTGAATTAATTTTTTTTCCAATTCAATCTTTCCAAAAATACCAGAAGTTCAAGTTTCATAGATCTTTTTAATTTCATTTGATAAATCAATTTTCACAGTAATTTTGAATTGATGTTTTCCAATTCAATTTTTCCATGGATACCATCATATATACATAGCATTCATCTCATATCTACACAAATTCCTCTTCTCGTCCTTCTTAAAAATTCAGTTTGTCGCATGTACGATCATTGTTTTACCCACAGAATATTTCAAATGATTATATAATGTTATATTAACTTAATGAGAAAAAATCAGTTCTGAAATTTGCTAGAATTGTTGGCCGACCAAAGGCATATTGTTCATTGATCCACAAGAAACATGATCCTTAAAAATTCTCACCTATTTGCATCTCTAACTTACTTACATTGTATTCTCTTGTTTAACTAATTTAACAAAATCATACATAATGTAAACAGTCCCAAAAAACTATTTTCATTGTGAGCCATATAGCAAAAACTTAGTATCTTTACTATCTCCCCTAAATAGCAACTTCGCCAGGTCATGCTCGTGCTTCAGACTTGCCAATTTTCTGGTGGCACTTAGATAATTGTTTGCAGGATCACAAATCCAATAACAATGCATACTGTATTCTGAATACAAAAGGATGTCTCTGCAAAAAATAATTGCCACATTCAATGGAGTCATATTAATTATTAGGCAAAAAATTTTTTTTAAAAAAAATTCCCCTTCAATCTACGTACTATTGGTTGGGACTAACATACCGATACAATACTTCTAATCATCAATCACTACCTTGGGATCAAAATCATCGATACCTACACCATCCTACAACTCCGTGATCTTCATAACAAATAGTCCACAATCAGAACAAGAAAATAGAACACAGTAATTGAATTACAATCCTTACAGTCTTACTGATCCGCCAAATTTTTATGCATGAGCATAAGAATTGGATTTAAACATTTCAAGACATGAAGAAAATTATCTTGGTTAACATACACTAATCTCTGCATTGAAAACTGAAGATGAGGCAACTGCAAATGCTTATTAGCTTATAACAGAACCAAAAGTTTGATGGGAGAAACATTATGTTAGATTTCAATTTTATAGAAAATGGATGGTGAGATTTCACCAGAATAATACATCATACAAAATGCCCGTTTAATCAGCTCTTTCTCTATCCTACTCAAAAAATACAAAGCAGAGTGCTCTTAAAAGTTAACAAATGCAGGACACAAGGCCCCATGGCCATGGAGGTTCTATTGATCTACTTTAGGATTCAATTATAAGGGTTCTCTTCACTTCTCTTCACAACCTGTCCAATTCCCTTTCATTATCAATGTTTTTATGAAGGCAACACATGTAATTTAAGACTTGAAATTAATGCTAAAAACAATTTGACGCAAAAAAAAAAAAGAAACAAAAAGACCAAGGCCACTCTACCATGGTTTTTGCCCCTATGGTATGGATGATTCCTTACCAGAAAACTTTGACTAAAGTAATGCTCATGGATCCCACTATCTTCTTCATCCCGACAGTTTAGAAGTGCAACGAAAATCCCATGGCCTGTGCATACCACATGTATAGATAATTTAATCATTCAATGACAATCTACTGGTGATTGAATTTCCTACAAAATTCAAAGCAGCAAGTTAGTTCAATAGTTATGCAATATACTCACTATAAGATTCAAAACCCTCTCGAGTCATAGCCATATAATTATGTTTCTCTACCATCCTTTGGGTCAAAAAAATAAAAGGAACAAGCCACTCTTCCTTTCCAACCCCAAAAAAAGAATAATAATTAGACTTTAATTCTACTCTAAAAAGGTCAAAAAGAAAAAAATAACTAAACTCTAATTCCACTCTAAACAACCCCTACCTCCAAAACAAAAAAGGAAAGCAAAAATAAGGAACGCCACAACTAAAATTTCTCTAACAAGCCGAAACACCATAGATGAAACCAGGAATTGAATTAAAATGACACTTGATTTCAATTACAACAATAGAGGTTGAAATATAATTTAAAAAAACAAACGTTGACATACCTTAAAACTTCACTTTCTAGACCAAATCCCCGCTTTCTGGAACCAACCTCCCCTTCGCTCTCTGATGGAAAAATGAGCGCTCAGAGTTGTAAATCTTAAGAGTTTTAGCATACACTTAATCTTCTTATTTTCCTATATTTCTTTCTCTTTTTTTTTTTTTCTTTGATGAGCTCTATGTTCTGCAAACAATACACGGCTCATTAACTTCTTCCTAACCAGGTCTTGAGACAAAGTTGATCCAAATGTCAATTTTGCCCTTCTAAAACCCTAACAACTTACGATTTTTAAATTTCAAATTTTTGCTCTCCGAATCGGCAAATCCATTACCCAAAATTTTGCAATTAATTTATTCTTTTTTTACTGTGGGCCCTTCTATCCACATCATCCGGGGACACTACCGGGATATTTCTACCGGCCCATGTAAGCTCACTCATTATCTTATCTCATTAAACAAATGCACACTGACGAAGTGATCCGAGACAAGTTGTGCAGTGTATGGTACCTTGGGCAGTGTGGAATTCGAGGAATAGGTACGTGCATGAGAAGCTTGAAAGTGATTCGAGACAAGTTGTTAACTCAGCTACTAATCTGTTGGGGGAGTTTAAACAGCTGACTGAATGTCCCTTTACAGCAATTCGTCTAGAGAAAGTCTTGAAGTGGAAGCCACCGATGGCAGGATGTGTAAAAATAAATACAGATGCCGCATGGTCCAGATTGGGGGGCTGGAATTGGTGCAGTTAAAAGAGATGAGATGGGTAGGTCGGTTTTCCTATTTGCTGCATCTCTTACTGATGCGGTTTCAGTTGTTGCTGCTGAACTGATGGCAATACACAAAGCTGCAATGGAGGCTCCTTCGAGGACTCTTACCCAAGTGTGCATTAAAACTAATTGCATGTCAGCCATTAAGGCAATTCTTAAGATGAGGACAAATGGAAAATCTGAAGGCCTAATTGATGAGGATATCCGACATATCTCAACGCGGTTGCGAAGCACCTCTTGCAACTGCACAAGTAGAGAATCAAATGGAGTAGCGCACTCATTGGCGCAGGCTGCTGTGGCGAAAAGGTTCGAAAATTTATCTGTTGATTTTTTTCTTAATCATGTGTTTGATCTTCTTCAAAAAGATGTAAGAACTGAGAATTTACGAATAATATGTGATGCATCTTTTTCTCTCAATAAAATATTTTATTGATTTATATAGTATTAATTTGACTCTAATTAAATCTTTATAATTATAAAATTTATTAATAAAACAATAATATAATAAAATAAAAAATTATGCTCAAATTTTTATCTAAAAAAAAAGATTAAGAAAATCTCTCAAGTTTACTATGAAAAAAAAAGAACTATGTTAAAGTTTTCTCAAAGAGAAGAAAAGAAAATTTTTTCCTTAAAAAGAAAAGTAATACACAATTTAAAATGGTCATATTACATGATCAGACTAATTTGTGTCTAAACAGTATGTATATTGTAATTAACGGTATATTTTATGCAATAATAATAAAAAAATATAAACTGGAAAAAATAATATTATTTTTTATTACACATTTTATTATTGCGGTTGCATAAATTACAGTGGTCATTATAATATGGATACCGTTTGACCAAATTTTCATTTGGCCATCTAACATTTCTGATTTTAAAATGTCTTCAAAACAGTTTAAAAATTCCTAAAAAATTATTACTCAATATTAGAATCTCTTTTTATTTTTTTAGATATCATCAAATTGGCGCATCGCACGGATAAATTATTAGTGTAAGTATGTAAAACTATAGCTGAGAAACTGAGAAAAAAATTCAGCTCTTCTCTTTTTAACAAATGGCAACATTTCATAAATTCACAAATTAAAAATTATTAAAATATTTTATAAATATAAAAATTCTATGACATTCATAATTAAGATCATATAAATCAATGATATAAACTTAATTATCATCAAATAAGAATTTTATTAATTTATATATTCTTACTTTAACTCTAATTAAATATTTATAATTATAAAATATTTTTTATAAAATTTTTAGTAAAATAAAATAATAAAAAAGAAGAAAAAACAACTCTCGAATCCAAAGAAAAAAGATTAGAAAAATCTCTCATATTTACGTATCTTTTGTTAAAAAGAAAAAAAAAGAATAATATTAAAATTTCATTAAAAGAGAAGAAAATAAAAAAAATTACACACAAATCTTTTTTTTTCTTTAAAAAGAAAAAAAATTCTCAAAAAAATTTAAAAATTCCTTAAAAAATACTCAAAATTAGAATGTCTTTTTATTTTTTTAATAAAATAAAATAAATTTGTTAATAAATATGATTAAATTTATGCATCGTACGTGTCTATTAGTAGAGTAAGTATATAAAGTCGAAACAAGAGTAAATCTCAACTTTTCTCTTAGTTTTTTTCTCTCTACCACGTAGTGATTTCTCATAAATGTAAAAATTAAGAATATTAAAATATTGTACAATTATCAAAATTCTACTACTATCAGAATTATGATTTTATAAATCAATTAATATAAATTTAATTGTAATTAAAAAAGATTTTGTTGATTTAGATAGTGGTAATTTAATTCTAATTAAATTTTTATAATTATAAAATTTTATAATAAAATAAAATCATAAAAAAACAGAATGACAAATTATTCTCAAATTTTTATTTTTAAGAAAGAAAAAAGGTTAAGAAAATCTCTCAAATTTATTTATAAAAAAATAACTACAATAAAATTTTTTCAAAAAAAAAGGAAAAAAACAATTGCTTCCAAATTTTTTTCATTTAAAAGAAAATTACTCCTAAAAAAGTAATACTTAATATTAGAATTTTTTATTTTTTATTTTAAATAAAAATAAATTAAAAATACATATATCAACAAATATCATCAAATTTAGATATCGAGTTTGTTGCTAGTTTATAACATGGAGAACCCACTTGTGCAAGGGCAAGGGGAGGGATTTAAACGCCACAGACGGCACGCGCTCGACCCGTTTCCGCCTGTAAAGTGTAAAGCCCTTTGGTCTCTCGCGTCGCGCTCTCTTCTTCTGCAAACTGCGAAGCCTAATATTAGGGTTTTAGCTTAGCGTCTCCTATCTCCAGTTTCTTTCCCAATATGAGTAACGACAACGATAGCTTCAACATCACCGATCTCGGCGGCGGTAATTTTTCTGCCACCGCCAAAACCCTAACTCCCCCTATATGTTTCCCCCCCTTTTTTTTTCCGCCCATAATTTGGTGTATTTGCTACTAATTTCTACTTGGTTTCTGTTTCGTTTTGTATTGTAGCTCTCAACGACGAGGCTCGGGCAGGGCTCGTTAATGCTCTCAAGGTTGGTAAACCTCTGTTTGGATCCCGAGAAACTTTTGGAAGGAAAATGAATTGGAATTGAGCATGCGAAAAGAGTGGTGTTGGTTAAGATATTGTTCTTATTCTGGTTATTTTTGCTTTTGTTTGACCTAGTGAAGAGCAAACGGACTACGTTGCTTGCCATTTTGAATTTTGTTGTTATGATCTATGAACTACGATTCGGTTTTTTTTATTTATTAATAAATGATGAGGATTGGTGTATTTCTTTTCTGTCCAGAATAAGTTGCAAAATCTGGCTGGGGAACATGCTGATGTGCTGGACAAACTGTCTCCTAATGTGAGGAAGCGTGTCGAGGTCCTCAGAGAGATCCAGGCATGTCCTTTGCTGTTTAGCTAGTCCTGTAGTTTAGATTACATCTATTTGTATTAATTATCTTTCTGTTGCCTGCAATGTTTGGCTTGTTGGGCTGTTTACTGTTATGAGATGTTATGGTTTACCCGGTGACATGGCTTTACTGCTACCTCCAGTGTGCCAATGTCCGTGCTTGATGTGTGAGTAGTCACGTTCTAAATAATTACAGCCCATTTGTGGCTAAGCATTTTGTTGCTACCAAATGGAAACGATAGATACGTTCTTGTGCTTGGATTTCTATATACCAGTGTTTTCAAAAGCGCTGCGCGCTATAAAGCACTGGTGGCTCTTAGAGCCTAGGCACAAGGTGCAGAGCGTAGGTGCACGCCTAAGCAAAAATAGGCACAATGGTACCATTAGTTGTATCACTACTTATAATAATAAAATTGTGTATTAAAATATTTGATTGTCTATAAATTTATTGAACATCCTAAGTTATAAAATTTTTCAGTCTTTAAAATTTGAGTCTATAAATATTTAAGTACCTAGAAAACATTCTTGCATATAATTTCATAATGTTAATATTAATATTAATATCATGTTTGTCTCTTAAAATTAAAAAATAAAACTCAAATGATGTAATATTCAAAACTATACTAAGAGATAAGAATGGATATAGGAGAGGGGCTTTATTTCTGGATTAGAAAATATAATTAAGAAATTCATAAACTAATATTAATGGGTAAACTGGTCAGCTATAAGATAATTGGCCAAAAAAAGTGCTTGATGAAAACTAAGTGAAGTTTATCTAATTGTAATTAATTGTCTTTATTGTCCCTAGTATCAAATAAACTGACAATTAAAAAATTAATGACTAAATAATATATTTATTCATTAACAATTGAAAAAGAGATCAGAAAATCAAGGAGGGTTATGAGAAAACATAGGAAGCGATCGCCTAGCCCTCTTATCGCCTCACACTTTAGCAATAAAAGCGAGCGCCTGTTTGAAGTCGCTTTGCTTCAGGATCAAAAAGCGCTAAACCCTTCCAGCGCTTTGCCTTAGCGCCTAGGCAAGGGAGGCGATCACCTTTAAATTCACTGCTATATACTTGTTTTTTTTTTTTTTATATATTTTCAGCATACAAATGATCTTATACATAATTCTGATTAAATAAGGACTGCCCTTGTACAGCTGAGCTTTTGATGCTACTAAATGGGTCCAATGAATACATTAGTCAGTTTTGCATTTTTTTTTGACATCCCCAATTCAAAATATGGAATAACATCAATTTCCAATCATAATAAACTGATGTGTCCCTTGAAAGATGCATAATGTGAAAGAATGGCATCCAATCTTTGGCAATTCATGCAAATATATGGATATGGATCAACAATCCAAATTAATTGTTTATTTATATGTTTTATAAAAAAAAATTTCTTTTTTTTTTCTTGCATATAATTATTTTGAAGAGAAGTATATGAGAGATCGATTTTAATTGGCCTAGTTAGAGAACACAGAGATATAAACCCCACTATTCTGGAGTGATATTGGCATATGTTTAGATTCCTGATGTTTTTTCCATAAATATCTTCATTATGATTGGTCGTTCAAACCCTGGAAATGTTGCTTTTAACTCAGCTCCAAGGTTTAACTTTCAATGGAAGTATGTGAAAACATATGGAATTACTTAAGTTGGTTAATTTTCCAACTTAATTCACATTAGTTATGGTTGTCCTTTAATGTATATCTTGCTCATGATCTGTTTATGCTTTTTTCCTTTGCAACTCAATAATGTCTAATAGGTTCTTTGATGGACATGCACAGAAAAAAGTTACACCTTGCCTTGTAGAAAGTACCTAATCATGATCTGGTTGTCCTCTCCACATTAGGCTTAGGGAAGGACCTGATTGCCCTTCTCATGATCTGTTTATACTCCTTCTAATGCTTGAATGCTTAATGGGGAAATTGTTGCTGGTTGTGCTCATATTGCTTGATTAAATTTGCAGAGTCAACATGATGAATTGGAGGCAAAATTCTTTGAGGAAAGAGCAGCACTTGAAGCCAAATATCAAAAATTGTACCAACCACTGTATACCAAGGTATTAGTTGGATCCACATAATTTATGAAGGTTTTCCATTCCTGTAATACCCATTCATTATATCTGTATGTCTCTGTTTCTGGAATAATTAAATTTAATGGATTTCATGCAGCGATATGAGATTGTGAATGGTGTGGTTGAAGATGATGTAACTAAAAATGATGCTGAAATGGAGGAGGGGGATAAAGCTGGTGAAGGTACAGTCAAAAATTATGAGGATGACCTTTTCTCTTCGGGATTGTGTGTAGCTGATATTTAGATATATTTAATGCAGAGAAAGGTGTTCCTGATTTTTGGCTGACTGCAATGAAGAACAATGAAGTGTTAGCTGAGGAGGTGGGTTATTCTGAGTGTGATATTTTATTTTATCATATGACTGGACGCTGAATTGCTTGCCAATTCATTTTCTTTCAGACTGTTTTGTACTCATTTATATATCTTCTTTTTTATGTGAACCAGATTACTGAACGTGATGAAGGAGCTCTCAAGTACCTTAAAGAAATTAAGTGGTATAGGATAGAGGAACCAAAGGGATTCAGGCTCGAGTTTTTCTTTGAGCAAAATCCTTATTTCAAAAATGCAGTCTTGACAAAGACTTATCATATGATTGATGAAGATGAGCCTATTCTTGAGAAGGCAATAGGGTAATTACGTTGCTTGTTCACCCTTTCTAATTTGTTGCTATTACTTTCCTTTGCTAAATATGGCTCTTACTAATTTTTCCAGGACGGAAATTGAGTGGTATCCTGGTAAATGCCTAACACAGAAGCTTCTTAAGAAGAAGCCAAAGAAAGGATCCAAGAATGCAAAGCCAATCACTAAAATTGAGGAATGTGAAAGTTTTTTCAACTTTTTTAGCCCACCTGAAGTCCCCGAGGAAGATGAAGATCTGGATGAAGAAACAGTATGACCTTCACTGCCATATTTTAAAAGAATAATTGATGTTCTATTTTTGAGAAATTGTTGATGATTTATTATTCATTCTTCAGTGTTGTAATTATTAATTGTGTCCTTTGTGTTCATCTTGTTATCTTCTGGACAGGCTGAAGAGCTCCAAAATCAAATGGAACAAGATTATGACATTGGGTGAGTTCCCTGCGTCATATACAACTAACTGTGGACGTATTTCTTAATTAGAAATCCTTTTCTGATTCTTTTGGTTCAGCTATACTAATATTTCATTATCTTAAATATTTCCTCGGCATTGTCTTCTGCTTCTCATGTTTGCTGTTCAAATCAAAGTTTCCACTCAAATACACTTTCTTGTTATTGGCAACTTGATTTAGGTCAACTATCCGAGATAAGATCATCCCCCACGCGGTATCATGGTTTACTGGGGAGGCTAATCAAGGTGAGGAGCTTGGTTTAGAGGATGATGATGAGGATGAAGACATTGATGATGATGATGATGACGACGAAGATGAGGATGAGGAAGATGATGAAGAGGATGAGGACGATGAAGATGAAGGCAAGACAAAAAAGAAGGTATATTCTTCTCGAAATTTGAATTTTTTTGATTTATCTTGTTTCTCTCTATAAAGCTTAAGCTGCCGCTGATCTTTTCCCTCTTTACAATTGGATTTACATGTTGCTACAGTCATCTGCTGGAAATAAGGTATTTACCTTAAGATTGAGTTCCCACTCTTTTTTTTTTTTTCACTCTACTTGGTTCCTTCTTCCAACATCATTCTTCTTTTGATGTCTTAATGAAGTTGAACTTTCTATTTTTGCTGTGATATTGCATAATACAGAAGAGTGGGAGACCCCAAGTCGGGGACAGTCAGCAGGGCGAGCGGCCTCCAGAATGCAAGCAACAGTAATCTCTGATTGCAGTTGCAGTATCTGTGGAGTGGTTGGTGCAATGTTTCGGCTGAGGAGAATTGGAAAGGCTTTGGAGTTATTCATTCTTTTTTTTTTTTTTTGGGTCTGACATGGCGGCTAAAGCCTTAGTAGTAGAGGCCTATGGAGGTTTCAAACGGGGCCATTGTTCCTCCCCTTTGTGTCATATTATGGATTACATAGTCTACGATCTACACTTGTGGAATTTTCTTCATTCTCCTTTTCCCTTTTGGTTTGGAGCGAATGTGGTCCAGTGGTTAGGTGGGCTCTTGATTGGTTAATGTATGTGGGGATTTCCTTAGTGTGAATGTGTTAAATGTATTTTCCCTTGCTTAATAGTTCGAATTCTGCGGTCGCTTTCATGTTCCCCTTTTACCATTGTTCCAAAATTCAAATCTGGGTGACAAGTTGATTCTTGGGATTTGACGATCCTTTCATACTTTCATTTTTCCGTCTCGTCTGCCTTCGCAGCAGGATGGCTTGGTCTGTATGGTCTGAGAACAGGGTTTTAAAAACCAAATTGGATGGGTGGTCAGGATTGATGAATATGTGACCCGAACTAGGGTCGGTCTGGTCTGGTTTGCTTACTTAATTGGACACGGAACCAAATTGAGGGAGTAAACGCAAAAAATCTTCTGGTGGGGAGTTGAACTAGACTGAGCCCAAGGCTAAAATGCTAAAGCTAAACCGGCAAGCCCAAAAGAACACTTGAGTTCCTCTTCGCCTCTTTAACGGACGCCTCTTCTCTTGCAAACCCAACGCGAATTCTTTTTTGGGTTCACGAAAACTCAAAGTTTCATCTGGTGCAGCAAAGCTTAAGGTAGGATGGAGTTATTCTACAAAATGTAATCAATTTTACACAAGGACAGAGCTATTCTACAAAAGGTAATTAATTTCACACATCTCTCCGTCTCTATTCGTTTCTCTCTAATTCACAAAATGTGGGCTCAAGTTGTTGATTTGGATTTAGCTAAAAGAACGAAGCGAAAAAAAATGACTTAATGGGTTTCATACCTGTCTGTGGCGGACATTTTTACAAAAAAAGTTTTATAAGTAACAGGCCCAAGAGGTCATAGTTGCTCCATTCTTTACTATGACCTTAGCAATAAGTAAGGTGGTCGTAAGCAATAACGTCTAATTAGAAGAATTAGAATTCAAAGTCTAATCCCTCTCTCGTCTCCCATCACTCAATCGTTAGATTTTAACTACTAGTCGTTGGTTGACAGTTTTGGGAAAGATTTGGCATGTAATGGAAGCCACAAACAAGTTCTCGTCAGAAACAAACATGTTTGCTGCATCACAGTGAAATTAAATACACAGTAAATTGGATGCGGCTTCTTTATATTGATGACAACATTGATTACAAAGCGTTTCACCTTGTTCTGTCACCCGCCTCTGCAGCATTTCCTTATGTGGATGATGAAAAATGAGTGCACTTGAGCACACTATCCCGGTTTCATTTCCTGGATTACGGATTCAACTTTTAAGTTTTAACTCAATGCCATTCGAAGAATAGGGCAATGACCGTGTTTAAAGAAAACGTAAGCAAAGCTAATAACTTTGCTTACAAGCTTGCTAATCTTGATACTCATCCTCACGCTGCTTCTATTTGAGATTGTCAAGCTCTCGTAGGACGATACTGGGATTGTTGGCTAGCGGCTGGCCCGTCGTTTTAGAGAAGTCAACTTTTTTAAGGATCATTTAGTTCGACAGATTTGGAGTGCATTATCTTGTTAGAACGTATTAGTAAAATTAACAGAAAAATGAATACAAATAAAATAATAGAGAATATGAAAAATATCTGACGCGTGTAAGGCACTGTTTTTAATGATAATTTTCACCGTCGTTCTCAAATCGAGACAATATAGCAGGTCGCAGCGGCTACCTCTGAGGATACAACAGACCTTCCAACTAATGTGCACTTCAAATAGTGAGGTGACAGAAACAACTCTAATCTTGATTAATCCAACAAAATACAGCAAAAAATAAAGAGCAGGAAGAAGAGTATCTGAAAAATATACTTTCTGGAGAAGGATAAGTTTTTGATATACTGGTTCAATTTTTAAGATTCATAAAAGTGAATAATGGACAGAATAATAGTGGTTGAATGACTGTAAATATTGGGTTCAGGGGTGAATCGGCCTCCTATAGGGCCCGAGACTGGGTTGCGTAAAACTTCTTATTGGTCTTTTGTTTTGTGAAAGTATAAGACACATATTGGTTTATAAACAAGTGGTACATAACATTTATTTCCCATATGTAATTCAAGCCTTTTAAAATATCATTTATTTTTCCAACATATCTTACATATATTAGTCATTGAAGTCTTTTTTGGCGTGCTGATTTAATTAGAATCTGTTTTGATCGTTTGTTTTTTCGTTGTTTCTTACTTTATTTTCCGATGAATTGAAACAAAATCGTAATTAAAAAATCCAGAACACCATTTGTTTATTTAGCTGGCTGCTAGCAACAAGTTTTTCCAATTTCATCAAGAAAAGTGGGGCAAAGAATATTTTACAAAAAATGATAAGAGTCACACTATTTTTACTAAAAAAGCCCCCTATGACTTCTTAATATTTTAAGATGCTGGGGAGTTGTAGCACCAATATGAGAATAGTGTGATTTTTTAATAAGACTTAGTGCGAAAAAATTTAACAAATTGTATTTTTTTGACACTTCTTCCACATTCTATCGTGTTGTGGCGGTAAATTCAGATTTAAAAACTTTTAAGTATTTAAATATGTGGATCCCACGAAGCTGCTTCTTGACGGCATCTGTTTTCTCCATCAACTATTTGGTCTTTCTTATAATAGTCTTACACGAATTATTTTTTGAATATTCATTTAATTGTGTATATGTAATAAAATACAGCAGCGTTCCCTTTTCCCAAAAAAACTGGCTGCCTAGATTTTTTTTTTTTTTTTTTGACATAGGCTGCCTAGATTTGGGTAGGCAAGCATTGGCAATCATTCAACGGTCCACCATATGACATCTATTGTCTGTGTCTCCAAAAAGTCGACACGTGCAATTAATCGGATTTTTCACAATGCTGACCCCAGTTTTAGGATGGAACCTTTTTTTTTTTTTAAACATGGCCTTATTAATTTTTATGTAATATTAAGTGGTCATCCAGTTTATTAATAATATCTAATTATTTATTTATTTTTTATTAAATTTAATTATTAATAATTTATATTATTTTAATCTCATTTTAATTCTATTTAAAAAAATCCTTCTGTTTTTTTTTTTTTTTTCGTCCGGAGGATTGAATTCTTTGATTCCCTCCACTATGTTCTACATATCAACTGGCTTTGCCCTTTCTAAACGACAAGACAGAGGATTAATCATCTAAAACTTTAATTATCATCACAATTCTCTGTGTAATTGGAAGCTTCTTAAGTAATATTTAGAATTAGATCAGCCAATTGTCTCCATAATTAGGTGGATAGAGTATAGTTATTATTCTTTTTATTATAATTTTTTTTTATGCCATGCTTCTAGTTCTAGAAGAAATTCCCATCACATATATTTTAATAATATGAGTTGCTTTCTTAGTTTTTTGGCGGTCGGACTTGGAAAAGAAATGGCCATGACTGGACTTGTTAATGAGCCATGCGTAATTTTCCCCTTAATTAAAATTGTAAACATCATTGTGCAAGTTGCTTAATTCAGTCAATCTTGAACATTTGCTATGTGTTTGTGAAACGACTTACTTCTTTATTTCGGACAACTTTTACAAAGTTATGTTCCTCAACGGTCATCTCCGAATTCCTATCCATAGAGGTCTCATGTTTTCTGTTTTTTTTTTTTTTTTAACATAACTAATTTGAATATGCACACTCGCACCAAAATTATTAATTTGAGTTAATGGGGAAGTTATTTGTTACATTTACACAACAATCCGATATGAACAAAGGTCATTTAAAACACACACCAAATATTAATTCAGGAATATGTCATTAACACATAGATTTATTAGGAAAAAATTTTTGACTTTACAAAAATTATTTTAAAGCAGTAACAAAATAATATAATTTGTTAAATAATTAAATTTATAAAAAAAATAAATTAGGTAAACTGTCAAATTTTATTAAATAAGACTTTGTCTTTATTTATTACTTCTTAAATATAATCATAAATTTAATCATGTAATCTTAATCAATTTATTAATTCAAAATTCGTCATCATCAGAAGTAGTGAGAAGATAAACACAATCGACCTGCAAGAAAAAAGAGCCCCATTTTTAGTAACTTTGAATTTGCAGAATGGTGTTGTTAAATTTTCTTCAAGTGGGATCCACGGGCACTTAGATTCTTTTTTTTTTTTTGGTCCAAGACTGGCACTTGGATTCTAATAAAGTGGAAAGGTACAAAGTGTGGAAATTTAGAGAAGGTAAAATTAGGCTTTAATTGATTCAAGGTGTGGGGTCTTTGATGCAGCGTTTCGAGACCATTCTTTTCCTTTTGAAAAAGTTGAAAGTGTTTTGAATTGTATAACTTCTATTTTGTTTCTTAATTCACTATCAGGAGGTGCAGCTGGCTGCTAAGCAGCACTTAGGGGCCGGGCGCTGTAATTTGTGCCTTAACTCGACATAAAAGCTGTTAAAGCTTCTTAGTATGTAAAGGGAAGTGAGCCATCATCATTCAGCCACTTGAATTTTTAAGTTAAATATATAATTTAGGAGAATTTATTTGACTTAACGTTAAGAAAGACACAAGTATAAAGTAATTAATCAATTTTTTTTTTCTTGAACTAATTAATCTGAATTATTGAACAGTCATTGTTCTTAATTATGTATCTCTAACCTACACCCAAGTAATGGTATTCTCTAAATTTAGTCATATGATATTGGATTCCTTTTAAAGTAATGTAATTAGAATTTAAATTTCTATAACCATTATTGTCTTATCTCAACGTACAATAAGAGTGTAGCGATCACTATTTTAATTAATATTTTTGCTAGCTATAACTGTCCCATAGACGACAGGATAATAAACTAAATTCTCTTGCAATATTGTGATGTAAGTAGATTTGGTAACGAGGGTGAAGACCTTCGGAGAATATTATGAGCTGTGATTGGGGGCAAGATCTTTTTGGAACTCTCTTTGCATAGTGTTGGTATGAGTAGTTGAATAATTGAAATTTGAAAAAAAAAACAAAACAAATAAATAATAAATTATTACATTTCGTTGGATAAACTGTGTATATATTTTATTTTTATATAAAATTAAATTGTATAATAAAACTCTTACCTGGCCAAAAACAATTTTAAAAGTGTTTGCCTACAACATTTTTTAAACGAATGGAATTATTATGTAGGTTTTCTTTCAAATTTGAGTATTTCATCTGCAGCTCCACTTATTATATGTGAGACTTGAGTGAACCCCTGCACCGATACTTAGTTGGTATGGCTCTTCCAGGAGACAACTATCCTTGACCTTCATGTTTGTCGATTATTCTGCTTATATTAATATATTATCAAAAAATAAAAAATAAAAAATAAAGCCTAACAGGTTTCCAGTCAAAATTTTGAAAAACTTATCGAAAAAATTGAAAAGCAAAAAAGCATATTCTAGGATTTGATATACGACCCACTAGTAATTAGATAGAAACAACTAAAAATCAATGGCTGGACGTGGACTTTCATGCTTGTTTATAAGATACTCAAAACCATTCAATACCCAAAGATTGAAATGGTGAGGCGCTTACTTTAATTATATATAATTGAATTGTTTTGTTTGGCCCATATTTGTACTTTGTTGTAATTTAAAGAATTTTTAATTTGATTTAACTTTTTTTTTAGTATAACTCACTTAAAATTGTATATAATAAAATAATTAACTTGTACTTAAAATAAAAAAAATAATAACATAGATTTGATGATGTAAAATTATGTGCGAATTAAACTCACACAAAAATATAAATAAAAATAACAATCATATTATCTTATGTGTTCTTTTTTTTTTCTAATTAATTTTTTATGGTTTTTTACTAGCCGACAATCATCTTTGGTGTCTTGGGTGATCTAGCTTTTGTTCTTTGTATTTTAAGAAAGGCTCGGTTGGTGAACTTTTGGAAGTTCCAATGACACCAACAAATCTAAATATATATAGTAACATTGTGCAGCATGCAAACTCAGGTGGTACTTTGTACCCAAAAAAATAATAATAACCTTAGGTGGTACTGATCACACAATAACAGAACTTAGTATACCTACATTCTTGTCCATAAAAATCAAACTTAATGATTCAAAGTATCCAACTATTTCCCATATTGAAATGAATTTGAATAATTCAATGTGTTGCCCAAATTGACTGCGATGTTTAGAAGAGAGACGGAGCAATGGATTCCTTCACTATACAAAAGTAATGTATATATGTTGCCAATTAGTGCATTTTAAAAGATTAACTACCGCATTTTAATATTTGGTTAAATTATTTGTTTTATGATCATTAAACTTGCCATTAAGTATATTAAAATAGCTATCCATTATTAACATTTATATTCAAATACATAATTCTTTTTATTTTTTTGGTTAAAAAAAAGTTTAGATGAGGGGAAGTTGCTCCAATTCAGGGTCAGGGAAAGCCGCATGTCTCAAAGAAAATTTACATTAAATTTATATATCACCCACAAAAAAGAATTGCTGATAAGACTCGAATTTCAAACTTTTTAAACAAAAATATATAATTTCTACTTGTAAGTGATTATACTTTTTTTAATAGCTTGTTAATACTATTCATGGCTCCTCATATATTAATGATCATACTAGATATATTATATAAAGACCGTTCCTTTGTCTACCAAAAGAATGATAAGACATCTCATTAAAGATTTTTCTTTAACTCTCATTTCCTTGAAAATTCATTTCGTTGCATTAATCGAGTTCGAGTTGTTTCTATCACCTAATTTGTGAACTGAATACTAATAAGAAGATTCATCGCACCCTCAAAAGATCGTCGTCAAAACTTGTAGCAGATCCTGTGTCTATGGAAGCCAAATTTATTCTTAATGTCAGTAGCTACGCAAGTATCTTTTTAATTAATTTACACTTGTTGCATCGATGTATATTCTGCTCATCATTTTGCAATAAATGCATTCATGCACTGTCCAGCACGGGGGATGTGCCATTTTGGCACTTTTTGGCTCGCCACCCAAGTTACGTCGTGCCGTTACCAACCCACGTAGCTTCTGTACGTCTGGTTTGTTTTGAGTTGATATAGAGATTTTTGTAAATTACCGAGGTAACAATAATCTATAGATAGTATATATTATGTACATATATACTGTCAAAATTGAGAAAAAATTTAGCTTGTTTAGGTGACGTCTTATCCTTAATTAATTTGATTAAAGCAAATAAATGACAAAAAAAAAAAAACAAGAAGAAGAAAAAAGTCCTCTCCCAAATTAGAACATTTTTGCATTAAGTAGTACAAGTTTATATAAGACTCTTATATAAACTAAAGCAACAATCATAACTCCTAAATTAAGTCCACCACTCAATTTCAATTTCATTTAATCACTATAACTGTTAGTCAAATAAAATCCTATCTAGCCAATTAAGCATTAAAATACATTAAACAAGTTGAATTCTATGTAGCTAACTAAAAATTATCAAAAATTAATATCAGATAATAAAATAAAAGCATAAAACATAAAAGAATTTGACATTATATATTGTTGTTCTTTCTAATTATTCAGTTCATTTCAATAATATTTTACATTAATCTAGAAATTAATGAAATCAGAATTTAAATTATATTAATATTAATAAATCTGATTTTTTTAGTTTACTTTTATATTAACCAACATAACAATTATAACTAAAATTTTAATTTATTCAATAAAAATTTAAAGTATATTATAGTTTATTCATCCACAATTCATTTAAAACAGAAGAATGACCCATAATGAATGAAGACCCTTGAACTAGAACGGAACGTAAACATAGAAAAGAATCGGAAGATAATGTGGGAGAAGAAAAGAAGAGAGTAGAAATTAAGGTAAAATATTAAGTGTGTTTTAGTTATAAAAAAATGCCATCATCTGTTGATTTAACATAAAAGCAGATTGGACTTACGTTTTGTATTAGTTACTATTCAAACTACCAATTAGTAATTTGCAACTTTCATAAAACTTAATTAAAACCCTTAATTCCCACAATGAAACTAATTACCTCTATATCCTAGTAAGCATAAAGAAAAAACTCCCCCTAGCGTGTCCCAGCCGATTGGCCGCGCAATCACGTTTGGAATTACAATATTTGGTGTCTTTCCTTTTTCTACACGTGAAAATCAAACGAAGCTTCCGGACGGCGGTATTGACTGCTATTTTTCTCAGCATAATTGGATCTACTACTGGTAGCAAGATTTTTTTATCAAGAGAAAAAAATGGTTTAATGGACCTTTAATTTGGGTACGTCGGAATGGATTAGTCGATATATATGAAAGGCCGACAGATAAACGCAATTAGATAATAATCATAATATTGTGTATCATATATATTACTGGATTCATACAAGCATTAATCTAGCTATTAGTCATTAATTAAACACCATATATGAAATGTAATGTATCATTTGGTCCAAAATTGTCCGTTCAAGACTATTTTTTATTGGTACATCTGAAATAAAGTGAAATTGATACTTAATTTGATATATAAATTCCCCATAATTTAATTTTATTTCTTTTTTTTTGGTTTATTAATTTTATTTCATTCTTATGACTTTGATTGTGTTTATTTTTCATGCGTGTAACAAAAAGATAAAATGGACACAATATCCAAAAATTAAAAATTATTAAAGGAGTAACATTAGGTGGTTTTATGTCAAAAAAAAATAGATAGTAAGTAGTAAAAAAGTTTCATCCGACAGTACCTGACAATTTATTTTTTTTCTTTTATGTATAAATTCAACAATGCAACAACTAATATCTTTCTGTCGTTACTTTGAAGTTACCTAAGTGAAACCACCAAATTTGTTTCTTATTAAAATAACATTAAATTAATAGTACACACATCAAATGGAATTGCTATTTAATGTAACACATCTAATTAATCTTTTTATTTCCATGAATAGTGGAAATAATTAAGGTAAGCAGCATCGACTGAGATGGGTCCTCCAACGCAAAAACATTTGAGATTACACGGCATGTCAATGTGCCTAGTCCGCAACAATCCTTCTAATTGCTTCCTGGAAGGCAGACTCGTCCCATTCGGTTCCCTGTACAGTACCAACAAGCAAAGTAGCAAAGATAGTCAATTCAACAACATTGCTGTCAACTAATAACAAACACATATATTCAGATAAAAAAATAATAATAATAATAACACACACGTATATAAAGGCTAATTGGGTCCGCAAACTCGAGATCTTCAGCTTTGAAATTGACGGAGGGTTTATTTTAAATTGGATATGTGTGAGTTAATCTGATGAAGTTCTTGTACAGCCTAATATGCGTTAATGGATCAGTAATTCAAGAGAATTACTGATTGTGCATCTATATAGTTTAATGTTACAGACAAACCTCAATTCTCAGTGTCAAGAAAATGCGACTAGAAGAATTTGATTCAATTGCATGCTGGACGGCTTGAATGGACATCAAGTTCACATTCCCAACTCGTCTCAAGAACTCCAATATCCGAATCACCGAATTCGAGATGGAAGACTCTCCTCTCACAGTCACCTGCAAGTTGACAATACGGTGTTGTGATGAAGTTGATTCGGGTACATTTGTGAGCTGGACGTGAATTCTTTCGCTTGAACTTGAGGATTCGCAGGCTTCTTCAGCTGCTTCTTTGGCAACTATACCAGGCAAGGGATGTTCTTGTAGTTGTTGGTTTCTTCTACTAAGCTCCTCAATTTGAGCTTTCAAAGAGTTCAAGTACTCCCTTGCGCAAATCAGAACGGAAGCTTTGTCTTTCTGTGTCATCCAAGATCATGGCATTTTATATTATAAATTGCTAAAAAATAATGATAAATATCTTGAACTCATATTATGAAACATTCTATAAAATATCTTAAATGTTAAGTGTATGACCTACTTTTTTATAACATTAAAAAATTTGATCGATTCTTTCTATAATACTAATATTTCATGATATACAATCGTGATACATATCATTACTCATTGCTAATTTCTATATCAAGTATTCAACAATACAAAGAGTTCACTACATAACTTATAACTTAAAAAAGTAGTTGGCATGCTGAAATTTCTATCTTTTTTCGTACCTTAGTCTCCGGAGGAAGAAGCGACCTCAATGCTTGGAAGCTCTCGTTAAGCCTTTCACGCCTTCTTCTCTCTGATATCATGTGGTGCAACTGAGTGCTTGTGGGGCGGCTTGGCAGCAGACGTTCGAGTCTCACTAAGTTCATACTTCTGTAATAAGTGATTGCCCGCTTAAGCATACTTTGCCCTCGTAAATTGGCTCTTGGTGGTCCTGTTTTCGGGTTTAATGCTGAGAGGTACCTCTTGAAAGCAGTTGCTCTCTGGATTTCTTGAGAAATATTCGGAAAATTTTGTGTAGAAGAAGAAGAAGAGGAAGGAGAAGTTAAAACGGCAAGAATGGCTCTTATTATCGTAGAATCTACACTCTCTGTGGTTAGGGCAAGTGCTTGCTGATGTGAACTAGCTGTGCCTGCGCTCGGTATTGCTTGTAGAGATTGCATGGCGTGTTGAAATAGATTAGTTGAGTACGGCGTTGGCTGCAAAGATTGCAAGGCTTGTTGAAGTTCAGTAGTTGCGCTCGGAACTGGCTGAAATTGAATAGATTGTTGGAACAGCGCAGTGGTTGTGCTGATTAGGGGCTGAAATGTTGGTGAAGCCTCCTGGAAGCCTTCTGCTAAGTGGGATGTGCCTGGAATGTCAAAGAGAAAAGAAGAGCTATCTGGACTGTCCATGGATAGTGACCTCAATGAGGATGAAGACGATGAATGCAGGCTCGGATCAATTGCTTGAGAAACTTCTCTGAATGGAGGAGATTGCCGAGAAAAGTCCTCTGGAAACAAATTCTTCATTTCATTTTTTATGTTCATCTGACAAAACAAAATGCGATTGGTTTTCTTCCCATTTGGATATAATATATAAACAAGAAACATTACTTAGAGGTAATATTATGCAATAGAATTCTTACTCCCGTGGCTCTGGACCATCCCAATTCAATTTCCCCGTTTCTGCATCCCATGAACACAGCAGTCTGCAACCATATAAAGAAAGGCGAGATAGAAAGAGAGATGTTTGTGCAGAGACAAATGTTATGTTTCTTTAACAGTGAAGCGAACAAACCTTAATCCTTGCTTCCTGAAACAGACGAAGACACAATAATAGCACTGAGTCAGGCATACAAGTTTATAATTAAACTAATACATAACATGTTCTTAGCTCGTTGCTGTTGAATTGACCTAGCACACGCAGCTTTTTCGTATTACATATATCCATCATTAAGTTCTATATATTACCTGGTAGAATTGGCGCTGCGCATGAACAGACGCCTTCCTCTGAAGATCCGATTCATTTAGCTCTATGTAGGGAGAATTATTCAAGAAAGCTTGCCCAGGGACGCGGCTGCGGTTCACAGAAATACAGAAAACATGTTGACACATTGAGAAACGAAGCCAATGTTAGACAAGCACACGGATGAAGGGCGAAACTATGCCAGCTATATCTGTATGGCTTAAATTAGAGGCGAGATCAGTTTCTTACTCGTCGAGAACAGGAAAAACTCCCCGCCGATATTCATCGAAAAGCGCCCAAGGTCCGGGTTGATATTCTTCTTGGTAAAATCCATCCCAGGAGATTAAACAACTAATAAGAACAAAAAATAAGCAATTGGGTATGCATAATATATCTGAACATTAGACTAGGAATTAAAGTGCATTGCAAGACTTACTTGGAAGGGTTAGGCAAGTATGACCAAAGGCAAATGTAAGTACTTCCAACAGACTGCATTAGCATTTGGAGATAATTGGCGCGCTCTACTTGGTCCATGGAAAAGACGGTCTCCATGGGGCAAGGAATAAGCAAGCTTGGTTGAAACCTAATTCTATTGCGGCATACGAGAGATCCCCTCAAATAATAATTTACTGTTGAAGATCTCTCTATGCTTGCTGCTCTTCTTTTCATGCCATCATTTGATCATCATATAGATATATACATAATCCTCTTTTTTTTTTTTTTTTTTGACAAAGAGGATCATATATATATCTAGCTAGCTTTGATTTTAGAAACGTAAATAAAGGGTAAGAGTGAAAGATCACCCAATTTCATAACCTTTTTATACATTTCAGTTTGCAGGTGACTTTGTGCACTTTTGGCTATAGCTACATAGGTCTATATCTGGTAGATCATCAACAGCTGGTTTCTTGGTAGGGTTACTGGTTTTTGGGGTGGTTGGGAAGGAGGGAGAGAGAGAGAGAGACAGAAAAGTAGTAATAGTGGAGACGAGAAATTTACATTTAGGAAAGTGATCAGAGAGAGAGGACCCCACCCCACCATGCCTAATAAGAGGAGGAGAATTGTCCTTGCCACCCAGGAGCCTGAAAAGTAGAGAGAGAGATAGAGAGAGGGCCGAGGGGGGTCGCAGCCAGCCAAAAGGAAAGCTTGAAAAGTAATAGTCAAAGTCCACTAATTTGAAAATTGTCAAGGGTGGAAGGCAGGAGGTCTCTCTCCTCTCTCTCTCTCTCTTTTTATTTTGTGTTTTGTTCCGGTGGTTCCGTTAGTAGTAATATCTTCTATAATTGACAAATAATAATAATAATAAAATTATCTTCTAAGTGTAAAATTAAAAAAAATAATATCTTGATAACCTATTTTCTATTTTGATCACAGTCAAGTTGATCTCAATTTATGGGTGATATATTTTAGGTATTAATATCATAAGGCGTTTGAAAATTTAAATTTAAAAATATAAGTAAATTTTATATTTATAATATAATTGATTGAAATATTATGCCGATTTTATCTTATATTCAATTCTTAACGAATTTATTTTTTCATAGTGACCTTTCAACCTCTAACTCTATGTTTGAAAAACATAAAGAAATAATTAAAGCTCGTACGTTCATTAAACAAAATCAGAAATGGCATTATTGTTTCGACATTCATTATTCTGTCGGGGTTTGCATCTGACACATTGATCTTCCAATGAATGGTCTCACCTTGTTATTTTCTTTTCCATTTTTTTTTTCCAATTTTAGTGGAGAAGAATTAAAAAGTAAGAATTCAAAATTTTAAATAACTGTTATAGCATAAATTTTCGATCAACTAGTTACCAACGTGGTAAATTAATCTTTTTTTTTTTTTTTGGGTGGATGAAAGGCTATGATTAGATATAAAAGTGGCAGGTTGTGATCAATGTTGGAGCTGGAGAAGTGACCAGATTAAGGAGAATTCAATACCAAAACCGTTGAAGAACTCGAATTTAAATTTCAGTAGAAATGAATTAATGAAAATAATCCAACATCGGATCAACCCGGCTTAACTTTAAGTGTGAGATTGGGGGCTAAAAACTTTTCTATGTCAAATACTTACAAAATGTTAATTTAAGTTTCGAAAAAAAAAATCCAATTTCCGATAGTGTGGAGGTAGGGGTAAATCAAACCTCACTTCAATGAGGCCCCTTGTATTGTCCATTTGTTAACTCCATCAACTATTAACGACATAATGGTCAACTTTTATCTTAGTGGTGTTACATCCAAATCCAATTTTCCAGCCGAGTAGGCGGAAGTTAGAATCGATTCTGTCCAGCATCTTCAAATGGATAGATTTTTTTTTTGTTTTTGTCGGCACAGAACTTTAATTTAATTAGGTCATTAGCATAAATTGTACGACTATTATAGATTTATATGTGTATAAAGTTCACTATATGATTATATTTTTGACAATAATAAAGTAATTAAGTAGGTCATTTAATGTACTTAATAATTTATTTATTTTTTTAATTATTTAACAACTCATATTATTTTAACTACACTTTAATCTTACTTAAAAAGTTACATTTACACCAAATATTTATGTATATATCAAAATTAAACTTTTTTCTTTTAAAATAGCTCGAGTTTTTAGTAAAGCACTAAAAGCTTGATTCTAGATTTATAACGTCAGACCTTTTTAGTATTGTCAAAAGCCAAAATTTTAACCCCCAAACAAAGAAGCCAGGAACGAAGAGACAATGTGTTTCCATCATAGTCCAGGTTTGTTAATTAGACCCTTCAATTTTAAAAGATTAATTAACGTTTGTTCACCAAGCTTGACATACGTACTCTAATCTGCAATTCCGCCTCATTGTTATCCTTCAAGAAGCCGCCATAACTCTCCTGTTTGCCGTGATTTGTCACAAACCACCTCCAGAGGACTTCATGTGACTTTTCTCTGCCCGTTATGGCAAGTAGGAAAACAAAAGAAACCTTTCTTTTAAAGTTGAGTTTTATTACACCGTTTAATATTTTAAATACTAACAAAATAGTCGTATAGTTCATTCAATAATATTTAATAATTTATCAATGTTTTTTTAAAATTTTAATCATCTAACAGTTTATATCATTTTATTACAACTATGTTACTACTTAGTATTATCGCCAAGACGATAATAGTATGCTAGATTGACATCTGATCAAAAATTCTTGACTCATGGGAATACATAATAGGCAGCTGTGTTTTGTTTATTACGTGATAAAAAAACTTAAATTTTCGAATTGAATGCAAAAGAAAAGGTGATTGATTTAAGTATAATTACTTATATCGTGTGTAACGCATAATCTAATAATCTTCTAATAAAAGATAAATAATTATTTTTGCAAAAAAGGAGACAACACTATTCTTTCAATGCCTTAACTTGCTTCTAAGCTAGTCTCTCCAATAGATAATTAATTAAGTTTCTTATTAATCTTGCTCATTTTTTTGGTGAATGTAGCACACACATAATACTGTACTACAAAAATTTGTTTGATCATTTGTTTTATTTTAAATGGACCCTAGTTAAAGTTTATTTTTCTCTTACGAGTGAAATTAGAATTCTAATTAAAAGTTCTTAGTAACCAATCTTTGATTCGTTAGTTGTATTGTTGGAAAAAAAAAATTATTCTAATGAAATTTAGAGGTACATAGCCTCAAATGATAATAATCGCTTATAGTAAGGACAAAATGATTGCTCATCAAGAAGAATTCAATTGTAGTTGTCAAGCAACTATGTAATTCAAAAATTTAAATTGTTGGGTGAGATGTAAAAATGAATTATGTATTAAACTCTAATATGTCTCTTCATAAAAAAGTTCATTGGGTTAAAAGCATGAAAATATCTCACCATATCTACAAAAATTTAAAATTAATTGTGAGGACATTATAATTCAAATACAAAACTTATTAGTGATAAAACTATGATTCTATGCCAAGTAGTTTACCTAGCAGGGCCGAAAAAATGTCAACTGGTTAGGAATATGAATTTCCAATCTAAAAGGGTTGTCATGGCTTTAAGACAAGAAAAATCCACACCATTGATACATTCCCAAGCCTGAAGGGAAACATTAATGACCTTAGAAATATCAATTGAACTTTAAAGAAATCATTGTGTGAACATCCGAAAGAAATTAATATCCCTGAATGCTTGATTCATTTATTACATGGAGGTCCATTATAACTTGAGGAAAATCCAATGGGACGAATGAACAAAACAAGACTATTCCTAGAAACTTCCGCTTGTTCCCACAGAAGAAAACTATTTGGAACGTTCGTACCTTGATGAATTTTGTTCACATTTTTCTGTTCAATAAATGTAAATCGAAGTCAACGTAATTTTTTTTTTTTAAAAAAAAGAAAGTTAGAGAGAGAACAAAGTCAACAAATTCAATCTTCTACGTCCCAATTCCTTCCCTTGTAATGAAGCATGGGCCCTGATCATGACCTGACGGTTTCTAAATTGCTTGGTGGTGATGTTTTTGGAGTACCAATAGATTTTTTGTTGAGTGGTACTAAAAGTGGTCCTCCAAAATATGTGGGAATCACAGTATTGTAACCTCAAATGAAGATCTATGATATATTTTGTTATCATCTCTCAAATGAAGATTTCATCGATAAAATCATTATTCATTAATATCTCTCGTCGTATGTAATTTAAACTAATTGCTCTTTCCTCCTCCCCTCCTTGCCTACTCTAACAAATAACTAGGCTTCTTTCTGTGATTATAGATTGTTCGTTATTTTTAGTAATTATTTTATATTTGTAATAACTTATCTTAAATATGATCATTTTATATGACTGATTTCATGTGACACGTCTATTGTTTAGAATTATAAATTGATTGTTGCTTTCAAATTACTATAGCATAAGAGTGAAAAAATTTATCAAGAAAAATGTCATGTCATCTAATATCAATGACTATGAAACTCTAAATAAAGTTGATACTAGTTAGTGAATATTTGACAAAAATGAAATTGATTTGTTTTATTTAATTTGAAGTTATTTAGAAATTGGTTTCATTGTAGATGTCCTATAACTTATCAATTCATCGTAGGTGTCGTATAACTAATCTTTTGATCAATTTGTGGTTTTATGAAAAAAAAAAACATTAAAAATTATTAGTCCTAATTACCTTGACGCTGATTTACCTAAAAATTTAGAATTATTATTATTATTTTTAGTCTGCAGGAGAGTACATAAAAAAGAGACGGGATTTGGAAGGTAACTCTCACTTCCCACCAGGCATAATGCTCAGTGTTTAGTTAAGCTATGCTAGTTAGTCAAAAATGTAGAATTAAAATATAGAATTGTTAAGAGCATGGTGGAACCATTGACAGATGCATGTGTGGAAGTTGGGGAGCGGGAATGGCAACAATTCAATGTAAGATTCGATTATCCGCGACATACTTTTCTTGGAAGTCGAAACCAAGAAAAATCTAAGCACTTGGACCATTTTCGCCCTAATTGGGCATGTGGGCTTTTGAATTATCTTCTTAAAATCTCGTTTCAACTCAAGAATGGTATCTTAACTGTATTCCCTTGTTCTTCAAAGGAATATTTAAAAAATTATATTCTTGTCTCCCGGAGAGTTGATAACTTTAAGATAGTTGGGTATGAAGATTCTGATTTTGCACAATAATAAGGCGCAAAAAAAAAAGAAGAGTATTCCAATGATAAAATGATAAGTCAATAAAATAACCTCGTTTCAACAAATTTACTTTCGGAAACTTTTTTTGAGGAAAAGTAGAATTTTCTTGCATTAATCCATAACTTTCAAAGCTTCCATAGCAATTACATCATAAACCGAAGGTCAAGTTGCGCGAGATCAAGCTACATGCCCCGGAATTGATGTTGCCTTTTTAGCTAGCAAATGAGCCACCTCGTTCCCTTGCCTTGGCATGTGAGAATCGAAACTTCCTGAAATCCACATGATAGCTCATTGATACCCGCTGCAATCAGCCCAAATGAATAAAGAGCATATAGTTGCTTTAGACAGTATTGGACCGCTTTATGACTATCAGATTCAAGACAGACTTGACACAGCCCTAACTCCTTTGCCTTTTGAAATGCCATCCGAATGGCTAACAATTCCAACATTGTAAGATAAAAAATGCCCAAGACATGTTGAGAAAAAACCAACAAAGGCCCCCTCCTCCGTGACTCACGAAATACAAGCCCAATGCCACCACATTCTTTACCAAGAGCAGCATCAGAATTAATTTTGGCCCTCCCTAAAGCTGGTGGTTGCCAAGACACATGTCGAGCTGGCAAAGCCTATAATGACTGAGCTTTGTTTTAGAGTCAAGAGATTTTCTAGCTGAAAGACGTTGTGAATATAACAAATAAGTAATTTTAAGTAATAAAATTTATATTTTATATAATAAAAAGGTTAAATATTAACTTTTTATTATGTAAAATATGAATATTATTATTTAAAATTAATTATTTGTTACATTCAGACGGCTTTCAATTCTAACTTTAACTCTTAACTTTTCTACATAATGATTTTAAAGCACCACCCTCTTATTGGTGGCCCATCATGCTTACTAAGGTCGAAGATGTAGCAATAATAACAAAATAATAATAATAATAATAATAATAATTTTAAAGCAAAACTTTCTTCAAAGATACATCCATCAATTTTTCGGTTTTTCATTTTTAACAAAGAAATTCGTTACATGAGGCAATTATGCGAATTTAATTACCCGAATGCAATGAATTCGTAATATTTATTGTTATTGCAATTATGTATAAAAAAATTTTAAATATTAATTTATAGTAATTACATGATTATATAGAAAAATTTTAATTTGAATCACATTTTTGTTATAAATATAATTTACTTATAATTTTAAATTATACAATAAATAATATATACTTATAAAAAATAATAAATTTATTTAATATAAAATTATAAATAAATTATACTTTAAAAAATATGTAAATTTAAAAGTACACTTCCAACTTAGTCCTTTTTACGTAACAATTTTGTTGGCCAAAATTAGCTCTACATTTGTCGACTTTCTTGCACAACTGCCAGTCAAAACTCAAAAGGCAACACGCAACTAGTTCCAAACAGGCCGTTATGTTTAATGATCAGTGGAGGGTCGGAGACCAATCCTTAATTATCAAGTAAAATTTAACGGAAAATGAAAACAATTGTCTGTAATTTCGAGTCAGTGCTCGCAGGTTCACTAATTGCGACAAAACCCACTTTCCCTTCACCTTTATTTCCACTCGAAAGGGCACGCATCGGCTCATTCCGCAGCCGCAGCGTATTCCTGAGGCTGACGATGGCTGCTCACCCCGTCCAACAAGACCCAGGTAACCAAATCCAACCTTTTTACTTGCCCATGTTTTGGTTCCAGTTCTTCTAGTACTATCTGTTAAGTTTTTTTTTTTTTTGATTAAGAGTTCTATCTGTTAAGTTACTGACAGGAAATGGGGGCATTTGAGTTCCCTGCCCAAATGCCAGTTTGATCTTAGGAAATGGTCTTTTAATATCTTATGCCTTGTAGGGAGTGGTTCTTAAATACGTTTTTTAGATTTGGGTATGAACATTTGTAGGTTATGAAGACTTTGGTACATGTGGTTATTCTCCTGTGTTTTTAACACAACTGTTTAGAATACTCTGTTGAGACCTGGTCATGCGTTCAGAGTCCTAGTGATTTTATTTTTTTTCCTCACCTTGCAGCTTCTCTTATAATAAAAAATAAGGGGGCACTTAGGGTGATTGATTTTATACTGCTGTTGTCTGAACAGCAATCTTAACTTGCCTATTGTTGGCGTGTACATTGTTGGGTTTCAGTTCTTCAGCAGCAAAAAATCATAATACCAAACAAACACGGTGAAAAGCTTGTTGGCTTGTTGCATGATACTGGATCAAAGGAGATTGTTATCCTCTGCCATGGTTTTCGGTCCACAAAGGTTGTATGCTCTGATATTTGGAGTTCAATTTTGCTCTGTAGTTCATACTATCGATAGTAGAATGCATCGGCTGCACTTTTAGATGGCTGATTCATGCATAGAATATTCATCATGGAAAAAAAAAACAAAACTTAAATCGGTTGCTATTGTTTCTTTAATATCTCCAGGAGCAAGATCTAATGGTAAACCTTGCTGTTGCACTAGCAGATGAGGGAATCAGTGCCTTCCGTTTTGATTTTGCTGGAAATGGGTAAGCTGTTTACTTACTGATATGGGATTGTTCACTGGTGTTCACCACTTTAATAATTAGTATGAAAATAGTGTATACCTATCTGTTTTGCATTGCAGTTTACGTATTGCAAAATATCACAGCACAGATATTGGGTCTTAGGAAATACAAATGATTAAATGATTTTGGCATAGAAAATTAGTCAATTGCTCGTTGGTTGAACAAGCATGACCAATTTTAAATCAGCAAGTTTTACTAACTTGGATTTCTAGCATTCACTGATTCCTGTTCAGGCTTTCCACCTTTTGCACTATGCTTTTTGTTTGGGGGGAGGGGGGCGAGGGGAGGTATTTGAACTGATAGCAATTTTGGAATTGTGAACATATGTTTGTTCACAGCATGAAAATTCAAGTACATGACAGACAATTACATAGATAACAGTATGGCTGTGAATGCTTTTGTTCCTTTTCATGTTATCCCTTTTCTTGAATATCTGGCTTATGGTTTATTCTTGTCAATCACTAATTTTGCATAGACATTTTGATGTTCATTTATTTCCAGGGAAAGTGAAGGCTCCTTTGCCTATGGTAACTATTGGAGAGAGGCTGATGATTTACGTGCCGTGATTGAACACTTCATTGGAGGCCACCATGTTATACGTGCAATTGTTGGACATAGCAAAGGTATTTATGATTGTGCTCCACTTGCCTGATTATAACTGTTAAAAGGTGCATAAAGAGCTATACTACGAAAATGATGTGTAAGCATTTTATAGAAGCCAATCCATCATAAAATGTCCTTTACCACATTCCAATCAGATTCACATTTGTTGGCCGTTAGCAGTTTCATCAATTGACACCATATCATTTCAGGTAGAGCCAAATAGTGAAAAAAAAACAAAAACAAAAGGATATCCTTACCATTATTACAGACTTCGTATTAGTTTTAACTATTACCATTAGGCTAATTAGCAGACTAGAGGACCCTTTTTTCCTTTGCATATGATGCTGTATTTGGTAGGATATCCTAAGTTTATTTTGCATCAAAAATTTTAAAAACATTGTACGTCATGCTATGATCAAGCAAGAGGTTGGAGCTCAAAATCTACATGCAGTACATCATATACTGTGTTACAAGAAATAAAAAAGAAACGTTTGTGCAGCTTCTACTCTCTAGGAGTTATAACAATTGATGGATTTAAGGTAAAAACAAATGACAGGAAGTGGGGAGGAGGTCAATAGTGGGAGGAGCCGCGGAGGTCAATGGTGCCATATATTGAACAAATAGGGAAATTTTCTTCTTTCCAATTTCCTCGAAGTTTTTCAGCATAATTAGCATTGTCCATATTACTATGGTACACTCTATCCAGTTGCGGGCCTATTTTGGTACTTAATCACATTATGTGAATATTATTTGTTTCCCTCCTGAAAGCCAAATCGCTGAAAATGAAACTGTAGGAGGTGATGTCGTGCTACTATATGCTTCAAAATATCATGACATCAGCACAGTTGTCAACATTTCTGGTCGTTATGACTTGAAGAAAGGCATTCAAGAACGAATTGGAAAAGACTTCATGGAGAAGATCAAGCAAGATGGCTATATTGAGGTGAAGAATAAGACAGGTGACTTATTTTTGCTACCTGAAACACGTATTTATCTGCTGAGTTAAAAAAAAAAAAGGTTAAAATGAAGCCAAATAGCTGCTTAAAAATTCGTAGTCAACGATCTCACATTCATTGAGTTGAAAAAACAAAAAGCCAAAACAAAATAAAATAGCTGCTTAAGAATTCACAGTAAACAATCTCTCTCTCTCTCTCTCTCTCTCCGATGCAGCACCTAGTGCTCATACTGAAATGCATGCTTACAATTTTAGATGGTTGACTGACATGTTACTTCCGTAGGAAGTCTTAATTATGTTGTCACTGAGGAGGCTTTGTTGGATCGCCTGAATACGGATATGCATAAAGCTTGTCTTCAGATTGACAGAGATTGCAGGTACGGAGAAATGTATTAGCCTTGTCTTGTGTTTTTTTCCAGATCAAGTTCTTCTCTCGTTACGCATGCTTGGTGTGATATCTAAACCTTACTTAGCTGGAGTAGTTTTTCTATGGCTGATGGCTTGTGAGCGTCACATGAAGATGAACCACTACGATTTGAGAACAAAGTTAACAACATCGTCTATTGCATTGACTTCTAAATTTCAAGGTTTGCTAAGCGTCAGAAGTATGCCATTAACGGAAATAATAACATAGTGGCTTACTTGGTTAGCAAAGAAACCATTTCTATTTCAAATTTACCATTTTCTGTACTTTTAGCTTTTGCTACTGGAAAGCCATGGTGGTTGCATTCTTCAAACACGTGTATTTTTGACAGGCCTTTTCCTTTTCATAGCTGATTGGTGCTCTATTTGAAACTAGGGAATCTTTTTCATATTGCTGAATGCTAATGGTTTAGCAGCTGCCCTTTAAGTTTTTTAAATTTATTCATTAATTTACTAACTTAATAGTGGATTCCACTCAAATATATATTGTTCTCTACATGATAGACTAACAACCGAATCTTTTCCAGGGTCTTTACTGTCCATGGATCCGCTGATGAAGTCATCCCTGTGGAAGATGCATATGAGTTTGCCAAGATCATACCAAATCACAAATTGCACATCATAGATGGGGCAAATCACTCATACACTTCTCATCAAGCTGAGTTGGTATCCATTGTTCTGAACTTCATTAAGTAGATCTTGCAGCAGAAGAAACGTGCTTACTAGGTACCCCATTGAAGATGGGTTCCACGTTTCTATTGTGCTCTGATTATCCCCAACTAGCCAAAATTGTTTCACGGCCAAGACAATCTACTAGCAAGTTAACCATATCTACTCGTACAGCAAGCACTGTGCAAGTGTAAACCATATTTGCAAAAATTACCATCATTTTGCTAAATTTTATTAAGTGGAACAAGGAATTATATTGCTAAAAATTTGTTGGTTATGTTTTTTTCTTTTCCTTTTTTTTTCCAAACTGTTTAATAGCACGTTTGATTGAGCATATAAACTACAGGCGACACATTCAAATAGTAATTATCTCCTTGCAAATTCAGTAAATTATATCACTGTCTATATCAACATTTGTCTGCCCTCAAATCAAGAACATACTTGACCGTTCAATTCCTTGAAAGGCCAACAGTTCAGAAGAGATATCAGGTTCATCTAGGAACAATCACCGGTGTCGAAATAGTTGCCTCCCAAATCACTGGTGAAGCACTGTGGTTTCAACTGAACATTTTCCACTGACGACAGCATCAAATTTGTTAAATTGTTTCCCAGTCTGTGACGGCCACCGAACAATCCTTGGCTCACCAATGATCTCCAAAATTGTTGTTATGTAAGCCGACAAGAGCCCTCAACCGCAAGCTTATTTCAGGCTACTGTCTTGCTGGTACCTTGTGGCGTTCAAATCAGGGAGCGTTTTTTTCCCAGCATTTTCAGTGTCCATTATGCTACTCAGTTAGGATTATAAACTTGTCTTCTATCTCCCATGATCTAGTTTTGAACATAATTATCTTCATTGCTACTGTCATATGACTCGAGACATTTTCCTTCTGCTCCGTCCTGTGTCAGATAATAGGCATATAAAAACATCATTTGACAAAAGCAGTGCAGAAAGTTCAGGCTCCAGAAATGGAAATTGAATTTGCCAACCGTGGACAGCAAACCCCAATGGTGCAGTTTATGAAGTTTATGCATATGGTTTGAGGGTAAGGATGTGGCCTAATTACTACTATCGCATAATTGACTTTGGCAAAAAGGATTATAAAGTTGATTAACTATGCAATTGAAATTGTTGACGTCAAATTGGGAAGACAATTAAAAAATTGTTGATGAGTGTGGGTGCTATGTTCAGAATGAAATAGACCAATTGTCAATTCCTATGTCACACTTAAACAGCTTGCAGGAGTGTATATTTCATTTACCTCCGCAACATCATACTCATCACAAAAGGAACTGTGATCTGACGATGAGTCTAATGCTTCTACATTAATGTTCTTACCAGCTTTCATTTCTTCCTGAAATTAGAAGCAGAAAATTAGAAATCATTAAAGCTGGTGTCAATATGAATGAATGCAGAGCTCGTCATATTATCAAGTAAATGGAGAAAGGGATTTCATACCAGTTCAGACTTTAGCAACTCAATTTTCTCTTGTAAATCTAAGACATGGTGCTTCAATGCCTGAAACAGAAAAATTACGTGGGTAGATTAGATATTGCTTTATTCTCATGATGAATTTTTTTTCCAAAAATAATAAAAAAAAGAATAAACATAAAAAATATTACCTCACGTCTTTGAAGTTCAATTGACCTCGCTAATGCTTGCCTTCTTGTTAGTAAATTGTCAGGCCTCATTTCTGAAGGACGTCTATAATTCTTCCCACGGTAGATAATAATGGCATAACCTTTAGTCGTTCTATCTACGGACACTAATACTCCACCACTCTCAGACTCCAAATCAACAGCAATGTGCTTAACTTGTGCAAAATTTTTGGATTTCACAAATATCTTTACCAACTCACGGTACTTCCAGTGCAAATGAATGTTTTCTACTGTACCACTGTAGACCCCTCGTCTTCCTAGAAGGAGATAGGGTTTCATACTTGTACCAATCTTGTGAAACAAGAACCTCTCCTCCTCACTTATGGTCTCCAAGTCAGTTGGGAGCTCTGTTGGCTGCAGATGATCCTGTACTTTTGCTAAAGACTTCTCAGCCTTTGTGATCTTTCCTTTTGCCTAGGGTCATCAGATCAAATAGTGTAAATTAGGTTTGAAAAGTCCTGGAGCCTTTTGAACTTATTCCGTTCATGCATATATAACTTACAAGAGCTAGTTTATTCTGAAGATGCTTGATTAATGATGCCCGTCTGGACAGAGCTGAATCTTTCATCATTTCCTCCACAGCTTCCCTGCTTGGTTGGTTTCCCCACCGAGAGTTTGCCGCTTTTGTTTCAGCAAAGGTGCCAGCAACCATTGACCCTTTAGTTGTTTTGGCTGTTGACTCGATCACCACTGAAGCCATGTTTCTGGCTTGCTCCTCCTCATCTTGTTGGAGATAAGTTGCCTTCTGTGCCTCTTTCAATGTCATCATAACAGCTGGAGGCAAGAAGTCATTGCCCCTGTAAAATACAATGTACTCCTTGTTCCTGGAAAGTAGTGTGCCCCCTGTCAACCTCTGTCAGATGAGAAATGCAGCCACCATCATAAGAAAAAAGATTATTGCCAATTATGAAAAGGCAGAGTGTCAGAGCCCTACTTATTGGAGTTTTCCTTTGTGTACCAATGTTTACTGCAGGCAACAGGGTGTTTCCAAATGTTTAGTATTAGATGTGAAGCAGCAAAAAGGTTGAAATATAGCAACGAGTACACGGAACTCCATTTGCACATTTGTAGTAAGTTAAACCAGCCAAATATCATCTCTTTCCATTTATTACTGCTTCTTTTTAGTGCCTCACCTTAAGTTCCTCTGCCATCCTCTCATTACGTGTATTCTCTACACCACGTTTGATGGCAATCTTTGCAATGGCACTTCTTTCCCATAGTTTCACAATAGCTTTTGCCAGACCCTGCAGATCTCTGCTCCTTCCTACAAGAATGATAAAACATAACATCTTCAAGTAAATATGATTAGGTGAATGAGAACACAAATTAGATTAATGCTTACATACCTAAGGCAAAATGTGGTGGGGTTCTTCTTGCAAGCCTGCGGAACATTGTCGTCTCCTTGTCTCTTAAACAATGTCTCACCCCATAGGGAAGAAATCTGAAGGGAGGTTTATACTCCGGAACTATAGGAGGAAGCAAGTCCGCATCAACAGGCAATGGCTCACGGCCACACCAGTCCTTAAACCGTGGACCCAACTCATCCAACAAGAAGTTGAGTTCAGTATAATCCATGAGTTCTTCTTCAGATAGATCCTTCAAATATTTCTCAGCATTAGGAATAACAGATTCTGTCTTTCTAACCAATTGCTTTACCCCTAAATCACAAGCACAATCATCCATCACTTGTTCCATATGCGGCAAACCCTCAATATCCTCCTCACTTTGCTTGGTATATGATGATATACATTGAAACTTGTATGTCATTCCTCTGTACAAGGCCACTGAACTGCCAGATCTCCATATAACCAAACCTCCGGTTCTACTCTGATGGAGCACAAAAGATAATTAATACGAGATGCTAGCAAACTCAAATATATTCACAACTTACAATTTTACTAACATTCAAGAAATGAGTCAGAACCACAATTAACATCATGGAACCTCCGACCACTTGTAAGACAAACCCAAGATGGGAAGCAAACAGATCACCAAAAGTCCAAAATATAATCAGAACCGTTCATTGCATAATCAGCCATCCGAAATGCACTAATTATAAAAACATTACACAAAACACTAACCTCCAGCATCTCGTGAGTCCTTTTCATGTTACACGAAAGAGGCTCTTCAAACTTCAACTTCACCACTTCATCCAGCCTCCACTTCTTATGAATAGAATTCACCAAATCTTGATTAATGCCTGCAGCCCCAACTTTGAACCTCTCAAGCATCCTCAAGGCCACATTCCTTAGCCTCCTCAATTCATGCTCAGGCAGTGTCTTCTCCGCCAGTGCTGTCTTCCCAACCTTCCTCTTCTCATCACCTTCCGGTTCCACAGTCGACGTTCTCCTTTCTCCTTCCCAGGGCAATTGAATTGAGCCAACATTACCGTCACTGCAAACCTCAATCTTCTCAAACAACGGCTTGTCCCCATGTTGTTCCACATCCTCAATCACTGCTACTTCTTTATCTCTTTCTAATTGAATTAAAATGTCGTCAAAGTCAACATCTTTTTCTTCAACTCTCTTCTCCCAGCTATCTTCCTTCTCCTCACGTTCTTCCTCGACAACAACCTTATCTTCACGATCCTCGAAAGACCCACAAAAGCAATCCCCATTTTCAGGCTGGGAATCGAGATGGGGCCTTCTGGGTTTGGTCCCATGAATCCACGGAGCTGTAACGGACTGCTGTGGCACTGCAAAACTCACTGAATCACTGGCTGATGGGCTTGCACAATCAATTTTCGACTCAGCCAGAGAAACTGCTCCAGAAGCTTGTTCTGTTTCAATTATTCCTGCCCCTTCTTCTTGCTCTTCCTGCCATGGAAATTTCTCTCTTGTGGATGTGATTTTGCGAGACCACTTGTCCCGAATAAGCTCGAAGAAGCTAGGCCTGGGCTTTCTCTTGGTTTTTGTGTAGTTAACGTGGACGGTGCGACCAGAACGACAGTAATAATTTGTGGGTTTCAAAGCTTTGAAGGTAGGATAAGGAGGGTGACTGTGATTTTGGGATTGGAGAAGAAGAAGAGGAGAGCACGCAGAAGAATTACAAACGTGAAGAGGGAGCGCCATGAGCGACTTTGCGGCCAGTGAAGAAGCCAGCCGCAGCAGCAGCTGCTCGATTGAAAAGCTCAACGTCAGCTCTCCGCTGGTCTCATTTACTCGGACGTTTCGCCAGCGATGGCGGGCCAAAACGAGGCCCAATTGGCATTTTAAGAAAAGCAACAGGCTAGTCGATAAGCCCGGCCGTAATTTGTAAGCTACGAGAAAAGACAACTCGTCATATTAAATATTTACTAAAAAATTTTATTGTTTATTGATGTCTTATTTAGATTGGTACAAATTAGTCAGGTTTTTAACTGAATATTAAACAGTATTAGGCCAAAAAAAGGACTCGTGGGCCATAATTGGTAAAACCTGGAGAGATGAGATAAAAACTGGAAGAAATTCTTGAACGAACGCTATCATATTTTGTGGTTGATTGACAATGAAATTGGAGACTTTCTATCTTTCTAATTTTTCTATTTGTTACTTCTATCGGAGTCCTCCAACTTATTAAATTGTTACTCCTTGGCTTTTATAATCTTTTTTTGGCTACTTGCTGAATTTGAACTTTATATTATACAGCCTGTTTCAATTTTCAAACGAAACATTTTTTTTTATTTCATTTGAATATAATTATAATGTTCTTATTTCTTTGTTTGATGTATAAGTTTAAACAAAACACAAGAATTAAATTAGATCCTCAAACTTTAGAAGATATGATATTGCCCTAAAAATATTAATTCCGACAAAAAATTGAAATAATTACTTAATTCGGTTCAATTTATGCTAGCACTTGAAGCAAAATATTTGTATTAGACAAAACTTTTAATTCAACTCATTTAACTTAATATGTCTACCAAACGGGAGATTAATTCTAGATTACAATTACACTTATTTCTTGTGCTACAGCGCAAATGTTTTTTAAGTTATTATTTTGTGATGAGAAATTTGTTTAGAATGAATCTGCAAGGGAAAATAAATAAATAAATAAATAAAAAGAGTTTGGCATACTAAAAGATTTCCTGTAAGACAAAAAAATCAACCCCTCCATTTCACTTTTACGCTGAATAGCTAACTTATCAACGAGCCTTGGCAATAAGGGGATTCATGGATAGGATTGAGTGGCTTTATAGCATATTCCACATCCAAATTGCTAGTTGTACTTTCTCTGATACTGATTCCGCAATCAATTCATTAATCCCCCTTAACTAATCAAAATGACGTGATATTGCAGATTGGTTAACAGATTAAGACTGAAATGAATTGTAAGTACCGAACATTATTACATGTAAAGTGTTGGCTAACGAACGATCTTTTTCCCTCGTGTTTTTTTCTTTTTGCTCCTTTAATCAGCCACTAAAGGACGGTAACTATGCTGATACTTTCCAAAAGAGTGCTCCTGGAATGTTCAAAAGAGTGTTTTTTTTTTTTTTTTTTTTTTTTTTTTTTTTTTTTTTTGTCTAAGATCCCTTAGTTGAATCGGGAAGAATCCACAAAGGAACAAAATTCTCTCTATCGCCCATTTTTTCTATACACAAAATTCAAACTTAAGACTTTATTTAAGAAAAACTAAATTTCTGCCACTCAAACCAACAAACGTTGGTAAAGAGAATTGTTTAATCATATAAGTTATTTCACACAAAATGATCTTAAACTTAACGTCCTTGTCTGTATAGATCATTAATTTCAATAAAAAATGCAACTCTCAATATCTTAAGTATAGTTAAATGTATTGAATGTCCTTTAACGAATAAGTCATTGATCTTAATTAACATTTTTTAATTGCATGAATAAAGTGATAAAATCTAATCATTTTATTTCTTACTAATAAGTTATCTTCTCTTATTGTAATGAGTCATTTCCAGCAAAATAATTTTGAACTAAACTTTCATAGCTCCATGTATCGTTAATTTCAATGCAAAATTTACCTCTCAACATCTTGAATAGAGTTAAATAAATTGAATTTCTTTTAATAGATGAGTTATTGATTTTAACTAGCATTTTTTAATGGCTAGAACCGTTCATTTTATTGTACAAATAAAGTAATTATAAAACTTTATTTTTTATTAAGAAGTAATTTATTTTCATTGTAATGATTCATGTCACATAAAATTATCTTGAAGGTAACATTCATACCTTTACCAATCATTAAAGATGATTGTGGAACTTTTTCTTTTGCTTTTTTTTTTTTTTCTTCTTTTGTGGTGGTGGATTCCCTTTTCATTTGATGTACCCAAAAAATGGGACTTTAGGAGATAAAGCATTTCATTAAAAAAAAACAAAAAAAAGTATTATCCAGCAAGCAAATGCAGAACAATATGATATTTTTTTATCATGAACTTGTAATTTAAATAATATTTACAATATATCAATAAATAAAAAATTAAAAATTTGAATTCTCGATATTCTCATTATTTTTCTTTTTCTCAACTAATTGATGAAAAGCTAAAAGAAAAAAAAAATCTTTTCAAAGACCTTGATTTAACTAAAATAACGGTCTCGGATTAGCCACAGCCAAGAAAACGCGTACGATAGGAAGTATTCACTTAATTCACAATTTTGCTTCTTCCTTTATTGTCCATAGCTAGCATACTCAAAGCATAACATTCCGACTGCTGCGGCGCAGTAGACGCCTCGTAATTAGGACAAAACCGTAAAAAGCCAAGCTCACGAATCATTTTACTCGGTAGAATGAAAACAAAACCTAAACCAAGAGAAACGCTACATAGATACGGGATCACATAAATCAGAGCCAATAATATCTGATCAATGGCTCTGAAAAAGAAAATTAATCTATGCAAGCTAACATCTGATCTTTGCTCATATCCCACGCTCGATTATGGGCCCTTTTGTTCGAAAACAAAAGAGAATTTGAAGAGGGGCAAAATGTCTCGCTGACAGTTTGTATTTGTTCACCAATCCGTTACCTGGAGACAGAGTTAGATTCATGGAGATCTGTCAAGCTCGACGAAGACACTGCAGTCCATGCCGTCTTTATGGGTCCTCCACGCCTGATTTGGATGCAATGTCAATGGGCCTGCCATTATGCTATAGCCTCTGTACAATATAAGGTCAGATTTAAGAAACTCCCGCAGCCTTACCACAGCACACCGGATAACTAAGAAGCATCAAAATATATTGTAGTTCATAAAATGAACTCAACAGTCAAAGATTTAATTTTTGATATATTTCATCTTGAATTTAAATCTCAGTTGTCACTATTACACTGTATTTGGATAAAATTCTTGAGGGAGAGGAAAGTGGAGGAGAGGATCATTAGAGAAAGATAATATTTTTTATCCTCTCTTGTGTTTGGAAAGAGGTGATGGGAGGGAGGAAAATTATAAATTCTTTTGTTTGGGAAATGGTAGAAAGTGGGGGAGAAGAATATAAAATATGTTGAAATAACAATTTTATCCTTCATAATAAATTTTATTAAAATATTTTGTTTAGAAAAAATTGTAATTTTTAAATTATGTAAGGGTAATTGAGTCATTTAATAAATTTAGTATGAGAACTAACAACTTTCCTCCCATTTTTTGGAGGATTGGTTTTGGTGGGGTAGGGAGGATTAGAGGAATTATAAACTTTCCTCTCCCCCACTTTTCAAATATTTTCCAAACACAATAATTTATCTTAATTCTCTCACTTTCCTCTCCCTCTCCCCACTTTCCCCCCTCCCAAACACAGTATTAGTGTTTTTCTGGGACATGTTATAAGTAAGTCCTATTGTATATTCTTGATTAATGCTTCATAAACTTTAAGTTGGAAACACTTCTTACTCCTCAACTTTAATTTATATATGTGTGTGTCTGCACACCCATTAATATACACATAGACATCAATAATACAAAGGCACATTTATATAGTTTCTTATTCTCATATTGCAAGTAGAAAAAATATCAAAGAAACAAGATTTGAACACATCAATGAACACTGAGTAAAAAAAAAATAGTCAGCGCTGAAGTTAGTTATTGATGATATGTAGAGAACCCAATTCAATCATGTTTTCCAATTCCTTAAACTCTGAATATCACTATCTTGGTATGTCAAAAAAAAAAGAATATCACTATTTTGGACAACACTTCGAATACAGTTATTGTTACGTATCTTTGTTTTAAGAAAAGGCAAAAATGCTATAAAAGTTTAGTTGATAATACAGAGAACTAGGTCACGAGGCCTCCAACGAGTCATGTTATCATATTATCAAACAAAGTGACGCGCGAGCACAACATGACTAAACAAGTCATCATACCAAAGAATTTGTGAATATTTTGTTGGACTACAAATATGGCAGTTTAGTAATTTCGAAACAAAAGTTATGCTTATTCTTGGACTCTTACAATTACTCTTATCTTATGTTAAATCTTTTTTTTTTTTTTTTTAGTTTACCTTACGCAACCTTATAATTGAAATGATGCAACCACCACTCTATGTGACCTAGTGGTTATCTTCCCTATCATGGAATTATAGTTTCAAATTTTTGTCAAGATATTTAATAAAAGTAAACGTGCATTTGACTCCGTAAAATTGTGCAAGCAATTTATGACTTTTATTAAATATCGTAGTTTGCTTCTCTATAAATTTAACGTGGAAACCTTGTTCATTATGCAAAGCAATCACTATATTTTTTTGTTGATAGAAATGTTTAGTGTCACTCTTATTTTTTTATTTTTTGTATAAAAAATTACTGGAATGATGCAAAAGATTTTGGGCATGGTGCCGGATTGATATCATGTAACACAAAAATGAAAAAGTTGTCTTATACTTTTTGCACAACTAGGATATTTTGTTAAGACATCTTGTTCTTATTTAGAGTTTTAGCGACTTTTTTTTTTCCGTTGGCCTTGTAACTTCCCTTATAATAAAAAAAATGAAAAAGCTAAGTTAATAAATTTACACCTGCAATAATTAACCTAAACCTACTATAAGATATAGATTAGATTTAGCTAATAATTAATTTTTCATTTCGATGGCAAGCTGGGTAAAGAAAAAAATCAAAAGAAGAAAGGCGCTTATTACACCATATTATATTGACCTAAATGGAGTCACTTTTTCCACAGAAATTTCAAAGACATAAAAATCAAGCCAACAAAAAAAAAAAAAAAAAAAACGAGGCACACAACGACACAATAAAGGGGCAAAAAAAAAAAAAAGCAAAGCAACTTTTTACTTATTCCTTTTTTTTTATTTTTTCATTCTCCTTTCTTTATTTTTTTTTTATTTCTTTTTTCATATTCTTATTTCTGCTTTGCTTTGAACATGTCACCGTAACGCCGCAGAGAGTCGAGTCTTTGTAGCCTTAATTGCTGCTTAAACTTGTTAATAAAGTTGTCAGCTTTGGCGTCCACTTCTTCGTCTTCAGACGACACCGTTTTCTCCAGTTCCTCCCGCTCTTCCTCCTCCTCGTCGTCAGCCGCCACCTTCTCGCTAGCCGACTTCTTCATTTTCTCCTGCACCTCCCTCTTCGGAACAATTACGGACTCTGATTTGCTCCTCTTCACCTGACGCTCTGCACCCGAGTCCGAACTATGACCCATGTCTGGAACCGGATCCGTGTCTGCTTGGGCAGCAAGTTCCGTTTCTGGGTGGGATCTGTAAAAAGATGACAACTTGATGGACTTGACCCGCTCTAACAAAGAAGGGACTCGTTCGAACCGAGGCGCCGGGTGCGGATCATCATGGGTCGTGTTCTCGGATTGGGCTGTTTGTGCAAAATCCACTGCTATTTGGGTTCCGGATCCTGAGCTGAAAGGTGGGAATTTGTAATTGTAGAGGTCGAACGACCTGACACGTTCCAGGAAAGACGGGGACCGACCGAGCTGCTGGTGGTGTCCATGTTGATGCGGCAACGGCTTCTTGTGGGAGGTGAAACGGGCAGTGAGGGCGATGGTGCCGATCACGAGGTTGAGGAAGAGGAAGAGAAAGGTTGGTGTTAACCAGTTTGACACAACGGCCAACATGGAGATGGGGGAGCTGGTAATGGCTGTTGGCTTTCACTCTGTCGGTCTGTGCTTGAACCTGAACCTCTGGACTTGGGGGGCTTTGCTTTTGCCTTTCGTGGGCCTCTTTCTTTTTCTCTCTTCGCGAAAAAATGGGAGTTTCTTTTTCTGTGTCTCAGATTAGGCGAAGGGGTTTCATCTGTTTGCTTGCTTTAAGTTGATGTTCAGTTACTGCGCAAAGTGGGAGTTTGGCTGTAAATCGACCTGTTTCTTACCTTCGTGTTGCACCCTTTCCCGACAAATAAAAGTTAGGGATATGGGATATGGCTTCAGCTGCTAGCTGTTTTGGGTTCTCAATTGAGTAATCGTTGTGGTTCTGCGGAACCTTTCTTGGCCTCAGTTATACTCAAATGAAAAGTCTTTCTTATAAAAATTGTTAAATGAGACGTCAACGCACACACGAATGATCAATGAGACGTCAACGCACACAGGAATGATCAATATTTTGGCAATATATGTTTTTCTAAAAAAAGAAAAATAGTTGAAGAAAAAGTTGATGTGTAGTTTTCTTTTTCAAAAAAGTTTATGTTCAAAGTTTTTTTTTTCTTTTTTTAATTTTTCTTTGCCAAAAATGTCCGAAAGAAAAGTTTTCTTTTCCGCCTAAAATTCTAACTGCATCTTTATACAGATTAATTTGAAGACACTGTAGTGATAGCAATCTGATCTGTCGTAATATAGTAAAAATATTATTAAATTAAAAAATACATTAGAACTGTGAGACAAACTGTTTATTTTTGTCCATTCCTCTTTCTATATTGCAATGTAATCTGTCATATTTTTATACGAGAATAGTTACCTAATTATATATCTTTGATAGATGAGAAATACATTCCTCATTTTGAGAGAGCCAGGTGAACTCTATTGACTGTGGTTCTGTCAAAACAAATGAGGTATGTCCACCCTCGGTCAAAAAGCCCTATCCGGATAGCTCTGTAATGTCAAATAAAGAGATCAGATAAACGATGAAAAATCAAATGATAAAATTTTGTTACTGAAAATATAAATATTATTAGTTAAAATTTAACCCTCGTTATTTTTTATACATTTTATCGGGCTCAAAATCATCAATTGCCCAAACTTTTCCCAAATGTTCGTCGTAATAAGGAATTACATACTGATATGGCACAGGTGGTATTTTCATGTGAAGCTTGCTACATTCAAATTAGTTCTCTAGGAAAAGCGAGATCGAAAAGGAAATGCTTGTTTCCGATACAAGATCAGTACTATCAGAAGCCAAACCTATTCTGGATGACCTTTTCTATCAAAAAAAAAAAGGTTCCAGAGGGTCTTGTTTTTAAGTCCATTTAAAGGTGCCCGAGTCGTATGATATAATGTAGTTTCATAACAATTCTAGTTTGAAATCCCTAATCGGCGCATATAAATTTTAATCATTCTTATATTCGAAATCTAGGGCTTATATGTATCATTTGATTACATAAAATTAAAATAATTAACTTTTGTTTTTGTTTTTATTGAGTTGATAACATTGACACTAATTTTGCTTTGGAGGATCCACAGCGACTTAAAAATTGACTTTTTTTAGCACATCATAATTAATGATGACTTTTTATTTTGAGCATGATTAAGTAACAGTGTTTGTTAGGCAATAAGATAAGTACAAGAAGACTAAAAAATATTTACATTTAATTTCATTTATTTGTTTTTTTTTATTAATTAAATTTGACTAAGACTAAAATTGAAACTTTCAACTTTGAAAAGAACTTTAATGTTGATTGAAGTATAGCTTGTTATTAAGTTTCATTTATTTGTAAACCAAATAAGATATGATTTTTTTTTTTTTGTTCATCTTATACTACTCTCTAAGTGTTATTATCCAGCTTTTCTGTTTTAGGCTAACCAATATCTTTTTTTTTTTTAATTCTAACGTAACATTAATCAGTATGTTATCATCTTATAAACAAAATGGCATTTGAGATTACATATCATTTTATTACTATCATTATTTTCTCCTGTCAATCAAACTAATATGAACTATTTGATATTTAAATTAAAAATTAAGAAAAATAAATTATTAAATAATGTTTTTCAGATGGTGAACATATTTATATCTTCCTAACATGTAGGTTGTAGTGGTCCTAATCCCTAAATCCTAGATCAGTCTTAAAGAATGTTGAGTATCTAATTTAATTAGAAAGCATTCGTTTGTTTTTTTTATATTTTCTCCCATGAATTGCTTTGCATCATATTTTTTTAAAAAGAAACTTGTATTAATAGAAGGTGGAATTTAAATTTCAAACCTCCCACTTAAATATAATGTCTTATAACTAATCAAGTAATCTTAATAAATTAATTAATGTTATAAGCATAAATGATTCAGATGAACTATAAGATCAGACATGCATTTAACTCTACTAAGGGTCTGTTTGACTTACTTGTTCAATATTATTATTGTTAATTGTTACTACTGATTGCTGATTGTTATTACCTGTGACTAATTACTAAAAAAATTAATGAAGTATTTGGTTAATTTTGTACTTGTTGTCACTGTTAAATAATAAATGACTGATTTGGACATTTAATTTATATTAATATATTATATTAACAAAATTATCTTTATATTTTATAATTTTTATTTTTAGAATAAATATTTTATAAATAATATTAAGAATTTTTTAACTTAATTTTTATTTTTTAAAAAACATATTAATGTTTACTAGATAATAAAAAATATAATATTTGAAATATTTTTTTAAATACCAATATTAATGAAAATTTGATGTAAAAAAATTTATAAATTGTTAAAAAAATAAAAGTGCTACATTTATATAAATATTGATGAAGTTCAATAATTACTAACAAATCATATTCAAACAGTAAGTAAAAAATTTATAAATTTATATAAATATTATTTGAGGGTATCTTAATTTATATAAATTATTATTAATATTAAAAATTGAAAAACAACTCAAAAAGTAGTAAAAAAATAATTTTAAACTATTTTTCAGTCAACTACTTTTATGATGTCATATAAAAAAATAAATAGAATTAAACAAAAATTTTAAAAAATAATCAAATACTCATTTTTTTTAAATAAAATATAAATATATCCTTCTAAAATCTAACACGATCACCCTCTAAATGCATTAACGAATTGTGCTGACTGGTGGACCACATGCCAGCCTCAGGTCGAAGTAAACGCATGGTTTGGCGGAAAAAAAAAAAATCAGCAACGCCATTTTCATCACGGAAAGCCTATTATAGCCCACAGCTAGGCCACGCCAGGCCCACATCGAGGCCCATTCCTCCATCTTCTTCTCCTAGAGGCTCCATTAATTTTGCCTCTGGTTTTGATCCAGCCAGGTTCCGTCCGCCTTTTCCCCCTTTCGCTTTTCATGGCTGCTCCGAGAATTCTTCTCTGCGGCGACGTTTTAGGCCGCCTTAACCAGCTTTTCAAACGCGTACAATCGGTACCATCCCCACTCTCTCTCTCTCTCTCTCTCTCTCTGGTTTATCTACTTGTTATCAGATACCATGTTACGGGACTAGCAGCTAACGCCGATAGCCGCAGGTGAACAAATCGGCGGGGCCGTTCGATGTTCTCCTTTGCGTGGGCCAGTTCTTCCCAGACTCGCCGGAGCAGCTGGAGGAGTTCATGGACTATGTTGAAGGACGCTCTTCAATTCCACTTCCCACTTACTTCATCGGCGACTACGGTGTCGGCGCGCCCAAAGTCCTATCGGCTGCTTCTAAGCACTCCGCAAACTTAGGCTTTAAAATGGACGGCCTTAAAATTTGCGATAATTTATATTGGCTTAAGGGCAGCGGCAGGTTCACTCTCCTCGGTAACACTCCAAAATTGAAGTATCTTTGCTCAATCTTTATCATGTGATTGTTGAATTAGGGTTTCTTCGATTTGATTTCAATTGCTTAATGTTGATGGACCAATTGGTATATGCTTGTATTTTCTGTCATTTCGCAAACAAAAAGCACCCAAGTCCGCAAACTTTAGTACCAGTTTATGTAAACTTTTGTTTACTCATTCCGGTGCGAAGTTTTGCCTTTCCTCGGATTTCTAGTTTCTTTTAGATTCCTGAATTCAAATGCCAATTTTAAATGGAAATTTCGCAGCACAACAAGAAGCGTGAAGGCATCGTGACTAATGTTATTGCCATGTCTCTCAATTTGTTTAACTGCAATTGCTTTAATTTCCTTTTGGCTGTGCGTGGATAGTTGCGTGCAGACAACTTTTATGTTATGTGTGATTTTGTGAGATTAATATCTTCTTACGTTGGTAGTTACTATGACTATTAATTTTCCCACATCTAGCGGGCTAATGCCTTGTATCTGTGTTTTAAAGGTTTATCAGTTGCATACTTATCTGGAAGGGGATCATCAGATGGTCAATTGTTTGGAACGTATGGTCAAGATGATCTAGATGCATTACGAGCATTGGCTGAGGAACCGGGAATCGTTGACTTGTTTCTAACATATCCTTGCTTTGTTCTGAAAAAAAATAAATAAATAAGTAAATTATTATATAACTTATTTTAGCAGTTGGTTGTTCTAGACTAAATGCCCACTTCTACTATTTTAATTTTTAGTTATGTGGAACCTTTGTGCGACTTCCTGAGCTAAGTTATCACTAATGAATGGCCGAGTGAGGTCACGAACAGAGCTTCTACATCTGAGATTCCTACTGGAATATCGGATTCCACTGGAAGTGATTCTGCTGTGTCAGAGTTAGTGGCAGAAATCAAACCACGGTATGCAATGTTGGAAAAATTTTGCAACTGTCTTAGATGATGTTAGTAGTTTATCAAGTCAACCATTTCTTTCACAAGAAGAAGATGACGTTACATGCTTGAACTCTTCCTTCAGACTTATGGATGCATTTATATCAGATAGATCTGCTGGTCTTTGAAGCAGTGAAAGATGCACACAAATTAATAGCAAATTAAGATTTTGCTAATACTTTCTACTCCAAGTAGACTGGAAATTACATTTGATCTTGAAGTTTAGCCTATACTTTGTCTGTTTGTAGAAACTCTCTCCTGTTGATCTTGTGCTTATTTTGATTGGCATTTTCATCTTATTTGTTCCTTTTCTGAGTTTCACGGGCTTGCCATAATTGAAATCATGCTTTTAGTGTCAACTGAAAATTATAAACCCAAGTAATACTTTCAAGCCTGTCTTAAATTTGCATACTAAGTGATGTGCAAATCACAAGTTCCACTCGTAGGCCAGTGTTTGTAAACCATGCAGAAGAACTCTTTGGTGTCTGACAGAAGACTATCACATATGTTAGTGTTGTTTGATGGGATAACCTGTATGTCTTATTTAATGATTTTATTGGGTATGTCCGTATAATGTGGAGGCCTTATATAATACTTAATGATTAGGTTTCCTGATGGCGATAAGGCTTTGTTTCAACACCTTTTGTCATTAAAGTGGGACTGTAGAAGTCCAGTCATCCATGACCTTACATCAAGCTGATACTGTCTAGTGTGGCTCTATGCAGATTTTGGTAGAGTTTCTCTTGAATTGCATGCTTAGATTGCCCTTTACTGCATTCTGGGCTGTTGGAATCGAACATGCATTTACTATATGGTTTAATAGAGGTCTACCTTGTCTAATAAAAGTGTGTTCCTGTTGTAGCTATCATATTGCGGGTACCAAGGGTGTCTTTTATGCTCGGGAGCCTTACTCTAATGTTGATGCTGTGCATGTCACCCGCTTCTTGGGTCTAGCTTCGGTTGGGAACAAGGATAAACAGGTGCAGCGATTTCCTGAAAGTTCACTGAAATTTTTTTCTGTTTATGAAACTTGCTGGTAATGCATATGTTTCTGTTCAATAATTTCTTGTGTGAACATGAGTATCTATTATTTGTGTGTCATCTAGAACGCAGGTGTCACGTCTTGTTTAAAAAGTAATCCCATATGCTTCAACTAGTTTGCTAGCTTCCGAAGATTATTTAGGCTTGACACTTGGTTCCAACTCTTGCCTCTCAGAAATTCATCCATGCAATTTCTCCAACACCAGCAGCTACAATGTCTGCTTCTGAGATTAGCACAAAACCTCCAAACTCTACTTTGTCTCCATATGCATCTGTAGAGAAAACAGCTCATCCTAAAGAAGTGACAAAGAGGAGTAGTGATAGTGTGTCTGATCCACAGTATTGGAGATATGATGTTTCCCAGAAACGACAAAAACCTGGAACTGGGGATGGTGATAAGCCATGCTTTAAATTTATTTATTCTGGTTCTTGTCCACATGGTGAAAAATGCAACTTCCAGCATGATGTGGATGCAAGGGAACAATATCTGAGAGGTGTGTGTCTTGATTTTCTTATTAAAGGAAAATGTGAAAGAGGTCCAGAGTGCAACTTTAAGCATGAGTTGCAAAATGAGGGCGATGGACACTCTCGCAGGAGACACGGTTCTGAGAATGCTAAAACTAACAGGTTGGTATTTGGCGATCTTTGTGTCATTGAATGTCCTAGATAATTGGGTACTGGTTATTTGAGTTATTCTGTTTTTTACCAGGTAAGATCTATTTTCTTGATAGTCATATTCATTTGGATACTGCTCCAGATATGATATATGAGGTAGTTGCATAAGAACCCATCATGTTATTACATCACAGATCGAAGGAGTGCTGGTTTTGCTTGTCAAGCCCCAATGTGGAGTCACATCTAGTCATTAGCGTCGGAGAAAATTACTACTGTGCCATGGCTAAAGGCCCCCTTGTTCAAGACCATGTGCTGTTAATACCTGTCGAACATTCGCCAAATACCCTTTCTCTTCCCCAAGAATGTGAATCTGAGCTTCTTAAATTCCAGAGCAGTCTCAAGTTATATTTTAAAAGCCAAGGAGAGGAAGCTGTTTTCTTTGAATGGGTCTCCAAACGTGGTACTCATGCAAACCTTCAGGTAAATTGTAATTGCTGTTGTCAAAAATATTTAGCAGAAGCTGTTTTATAAGACCCACTGCAATTTTTTTGTTATTTCCTTAAGAAGTTGTTACCATTACTTTTACTGTTAATAGTAGTTGTCTCTCTTGTTCTTATGCCTTCTGCCACCCAAGCACCCCCCTCCACCCCCCCCGCCCCCCCAAAAAAAAAAAAGATCTCCTATGTTGTTGGGAGTTTACTTAGAATTTCCCAACGTTTATTCAACCTCCTAACCTCTTGTTCATGTTGTTCAACATGAGAAACATTCACTGATTTCAATCTTTATTTCTGATAGTAGTTGAACCTTGTCTGCTTTGAAAAAACATTAAATTTAAGTGTTAGAACTGCTTTCATTAGTATCCTTACTCAATTCGTATGTTGCTGTTAATAGTTCTTGTACACTTTAACCCTTTGACTTATTCTGTCTTGCTTCCCCTAGGTTATCCCTGTTCCATCATCCCGAGTGGCTGCCATCCAGGATATTTTTAATTTGGCTGCTAAAAAGTTGGGTGTCAAATTTGAAGCCATGAAATGTAAGTTCTACCATTTTTGTTTGTATTGCATATCTATTCTGGGTAATAAACATTTAGTATGGATATTCATCACATCCCATATGCCTGAGTTTCTCGCACAACAATACTTCTCTGGGCCTATTATACGTCCAAAGTTTAATTAAATGTCAAAGTACAAACTTAAATTGTCTTAGGTTTTAGTTCCCTGCCCATGCTTCTGTCCTCATATTTACGGGCAGAGCTCTGCTCCATTTGATCTGTGAATTTATCAATGTTCACCTCAACCACATTTAAGATTACTTTTAAGATTTAGTAGCACACGTTAGCAATTAGCATTATTTTCCATTTGTCTTGCAGCTCATGATAATTCAGATGGGAGAAAATGGCTGAGGACACAGTTTAATAGAAATCATAGCTTTTTTTATGTGGAACTCCCAGGAGGAACATTCTTGTCATGTTTGATTGAGGAGAATGAGAGATTCCCTGCCCAATTTGGGCGTGAGGTACAGTAATAAATTTAACTTCCAAATTTCGAAGTTGTCACTGGGTTTTTAAAATATTTATCTTTGGGAATTGGTTCCATAGTCGTCTGGTATTTGACCTAGTGCAGGTACTCAAAAGGTTCGAATCTTTCTTTTCTCTTTCTCTCCCTTGAACCAAAAGAAAACAAAAAGAGAACGCCCATGCAATTAGTAGTAAAAAATATTGATGTGGCATTTACACTAACTCTAAATGTGGATAATGAGATTCTATACCTTACATTTATCCCTGAACAGCAATCTATGCCATTCTCATCTAGATTGGTTGGTTAATTCTTTTGGACTGTCTGAAGTCTCCATTTCATCCTTATGTGAATTTTACAAAGTTATTTGTCAGATTTTCTGATTGACAATGTAAAGTGAGAATTGGCAACTCTTGTTTTTGAGAAGTAGTGAATCCTTAGGACATGAGATTTTCATAATGGGTTTGAATTAAATATTCTGCAGGTTTTAGCAGGCCTGCTGAAGATGCCCGAGAGAGCTGATTGGAGAAGTTGCATGCTTAGCAAAGAAGAGGAGACAAAAATTACAGAGGAATTTAAGGGACGGTTTGAAGAATTTGATCCAATTCATTGATTTCTATGAACTGATGCCAGAAGCTGTCTTGTGCTTGTGTTCTGGTCTGGTTTGAAGCGTACCACTTGGTTCTCCATTGGTTACTTGTCTCCCTTGAGGTATGATTTGCTTGTCCAGATTTTAATTACCAATGGTGCTTTGGCTGTGCATTTAAAATAATTGTCTTTGGAACAGTACTGGGACTGGGACGTATGTCATCATGACTTAGTGGGAAAATACCACTATTTCCATGGTGATTGCCCATCGATCTGCATTACTTGCTAATAACCATTCCGATTTCTATCATCTTTGGGAGGCGGTGGAATTTGGTGCGAACGTATAGCTGCAGATTGTAATCTGTACTTTGGAGATGAGACATGCTGAGTGCTTGTAGTTTTGCCTGATATTGCAATCGCATGGGATTATGTTAGTGGCAGATCTGTGGGTCTCATTCCTACGGGATTCAAGATTTGATTTGTAGGTGTACATGTGGTGGGTAACACCATGATTTTATGTTTCCATCCACAAAGTTGGCAATTGTTTTCACTGACCACGAGGATTCACCTAAACAGTCTAGCCTGATATATGGGGAGGCACTTTTAGTGGTGCAAATGGGCTGTGTCCGATCAGCATGCCTCATCATTTTTTGGGGCCTGCTCCATCTTACTGGTCAAGCAGGCCCATGCGGGATATATATCCAGCCCGTAGAACCTTTGGATATCTTTTTCCTTTTGTAATGGGAATTATAAACGTTGTTTTAGGGTCCTGACCCTCCTTTCTCAGCATTGTCCTAATGCGGGTACCTTAGTTGTTCACCGATGCAATAATACTGATTCTAAGGAAAGTGATTGATGATGAGGGTTTAGGCCAAAAAAAAAAAAAAGTGCTCGTAGATATGTTAGTTTTAGTATTTGTAGGCTGAAGTTGGCATTATACTGTTGTTGTATCTTATGCGACCACCCGTAAAAGGATAGATTCATCACTCAGAACGCTATTAGGCTCGAGCATGACTCTTTCAAGTCGATCACGGTATTAACGAGTTTAAAATGAATATTGCGTCGCAAGTTGGTGAGCAAGGTAGGCCTTGGAATCTTACGTATATTAAATTTTGGGATGTTCATTTGTTGGGTGTTAGGGTCCGGGATGTCAAAATATGACAGCCCGGAGATACATTTCAGTCAACGGTAACAGGCAATGCCAAAGAACCGAACTGAACCTGGATGTACACAACTGAAATCTGGTCCCTATTAAGTTTTGGTAATTGGTCCCAAAAATCAATGCCTTTTCCCTGTCTCAAGACCTCAGCTCCTTTAGTTCCTTGAGAGTTGGGTTGGACAGATCCAAGTCGATGTGGGCATATTTTGAAGTAGTCCGATAAAGAACGACCCTTTTCAGCCTTTACAAAGTGGAACACAGCCATAAAGACCAGAATATGAGATGTAGGAAAAGTATTTGCAATAATGAGGTGTTAGTTGGACGTCTGCAGTTCTGCACATGATGTGAGAAAATGGTTCGAAACTTCGAGCCTTTATTATGGTCCCATGTCTCTAGCAGCCTTCCAGGCTAAAGAAACTTTGAGCTGTGTGCAATGCAATACCAGCAATGGTAGAAGAGGGTTATCTGAGAGAACTTTGAGGCGAAGGCAAGCGGGCGACGGGAGGCAAAAAAAAAAATGTAGCTAAGTATGCTGAACAAGGAAACTAGTGGCCATTGCAGCCAATCATGAAGGGTCTTTTCTTTTTTTTGAAAAAATGAAGTCTCAGTCGGATTCGGATAGATAAGATTAAGACAATAATGTCTGTACATGTGGGGCAAGCTGTAAAATACAGACAACTATACGAGCTTTTGCACGTGGCACTCGCTTTTTATATTTGAGTTTTAAAAGTGGTCCACGAGAAATCTCTGCCTGAGGTGGCTAATTTCTGTCTTGTCGATGTCACATTGACATTGTTTGTGTTAATAGACACTGGAAGATGCAGACATAACACTTCTTTGGATTGTTTCTAGGATAGATCTTTCATGTTTCTTTGTCCAGATATTGAAAAATGAGGCTCAACATCGAAATGCATTGCCTCTCCAAACATACGTCAATGCAAAGTTTTAAAATTGGAATTGGTTATTGAACTAAAATACTAAAAAATTTAAGCTTCAATTGGTTGAATCAGTATAATCGTGGTTGAATCATTAAAATTGATATTTAATATTAAATATATAAAAAATTTAATATATATATATATATTATGTTAAAATATTGAGAAGTAAAATGTGAAAATATAAAAAATATAAGTATCATAGATATTATAAGATTATATTTGAAAATTTTAATTATCTGTAATTTATAATTTAATATACAATGATATTAAAAAAATTAAGTAATATAGTATAGAGGTAAATAATTAAGGATAATGTAATTTAATATAATTTAATACATATTATGATGATTAATATAATATATTTATAGAGACAACTAAACTAATTCTTTCAATTAAGGACAAGGTATATTCTCATTTATATATTTTTTATTTTCAACTAATGTATTTATTTTCATTTGCTAAAAATGAATACACTAATAAATAAATAATCTAAATTATAAATTTGCGATAAAATTAACAAAATATTTATTTTGTAGAAGTAAATGACTTATGTCAAAAAATTAAAGTATAAGTATATTATAATCGTATGTTTTATTTTAAAGTAATTTAGGTAAAAATATTTTAATCTAAGCAAATTTTTTACAATAAAAAAATTAATCAAAAAATGTTTTGTATTTTTTTTTTTGAATTATTTTTTTTCGGATATAGGATTTTTAAGAGAAAAAAAGAGACACAATACTAATATATATTTTATTTGTCATGTTATTACTAAGTGGGAGCTAGTGGAGTAGCAGTAACTCATTTATTAATTATCTTTGAAGAGAGGATTTCGAGTTTTCTTAGACTCAATTTTTATTTTTTTACAAAATGTTAAGCATTAACAAATAAATTAACCACCCTCAAAAAGAAAAAAAAAAAAACCAACCAAACCGACAGAATCAGGACCGGTTCACGGTTGAACTGGTCTGGTTCATTGGTTTTAACTCGGTTCTTGGAGTCTCCGACTTTAATATGAGAATCGAACCGGACATGAGGTCGATTTCTGGTTTTTTCAGTTTAACCAGTCGGTCCGGTTCGGTTCTCCAAACCATGCGTCAATGATGAAATAACACAAAATTGTCACCCAAGTCACAAAACAAAAGAAAAAAAAAATTGTGGGGAAAAAATGAAGACAAAGAAACGTTTCCTTTTGCAAGCAGTTCAAAATGAAGAATATTTCTAGAATAAAAGTGGTCTCTGGTTTCAAGTCTAGGTCCGAGTTTGAGCGAACCTATACAGGAAAAAAAAAAATCGCTTTTATTTGCACAAGCTCTATAAACTCATGAGTCATCTCAATTAAGAATTAAAAATTTGGACATGTGACAGACAGAAAATTATGTGGACTTACGGCTTAAAAATGTAGACTCCTTAATGTCTTTGCCGATCAAGCCAAGCTGGTAAGATTCCATTTCCATATCAAAGTTTAGTCACATGCTGCACAGGAACCGCATCATACTCACTGTATCATTATTGAATAAAAAGCGGTGCTTTCACCGTTTTACTGTAACACGGCGAACACAATAATGGGGGAGCTATGCACCTACCGCCGCCCAGCTTGCCAATACTTGCGTGTGCTGCATTTTACGACAAATCTAATTAGTGTCAACCAACAGCTATTAGGTCATTTGGCCACTGCCTATAAGAGCAGGTAGGTGGTGACAGAGCAGATAGGTGGTGAGAGTCGAACTCCTACTGCTTGCATATTCTCACAAATTTGTGAGATTGGGGACTTTCTAATATTTGCGGATTTGCTTTTCCCTCTTAGTAGTAATTGATGAGTTAACTTATTAACAATTTTTTGTGTTAAAAAAAAAATACTTACTGCCATTTTCCTTCTTTTGTTTATCATTTTTTTTTTTTTGTCTTCTCGGTGTCAGAAATTAAACTTGGATTGTTGGAATTAAAACTACAGTTACTTTATTACTAGAAGAAAATGACTGGTTGTTTGTTTGTCGGGTTGTTGCTGGAGACAATTGGCCCAGAATTACATGTGGAGGAGTAGTTCTTCGTACAGTAATCTCTTACATTCCATTTCAGTGATTCAAACTTACGTTTTCAATCTGAAATTTTTTAATTAGTAGAGTCAAGTAAATTATGAATTTATCATACGATGTCGTTTCCTCTCCTGCTAAGATTACCGGTGTCGAGTCAAGTATTATGACCCCTACCACCTTTTTTTCGCCAGATGTTAGAAATAATAAAGTAAAAATAATAAAGAAACAGTTAAAAATATAAAATGTCTGAGACATATTAAGTACTGTTATTAAAGATAATTTTTATCCTTGGTCTCAATTCGAGATAGTACTTTGTAGCATCTATTCTCCTAAAATACAACAGACTTTCTTATTAATGTGCACTTTAAATAACGAGGTGAGAGAAACAACTTTAATTTTGATTAACCTAACAAATTTCAATATAAGAAATGTATGCAAGAAGAATGGTATGTGAATAGATATCCTTGAGAAGAAGAAGATGATGCTTATATACTAGTTCAGACTTTAAGACTCATAAAAACGAATAATGGTCATACAAGTAGATAATGAGCAGAATAATAGTGGTTTAGTAAAAAAAAAAAAAAGGTTGCACAAGATCTCATATGAATTTTTATTTTATGAAATTGAAGGAACATGTTAATTTATAAATAAGTAATACTTAATCTCTTTTTTTTAAATAGGGTTTTAATATGTTTATATACTTTCTTATTAAGTAGTATTTAATTTTTTTATGTAAGATTTAAGTCTTTTATAATACTTTCTTATTTTTCAACACCCAATCAATGGTTTATTGAGCAAAATGAGGGAATAAACTTTTATTTTATTTTTTTATTTACAATGAACCCTATTAGGCATATAAGAAGAAAAGAAAATGAAGTTAATAAAAATTAAACCCCTCACTTTATAATTGATGGACATTCTTCTCAATCGTTAAAATAAATACCCAACCTCATGAATAAACTTATATTCAGGTCAAAATTTGTACGCGTTCGGAATAAGGTCAGAAGTGACAAAAGACCACCCCTTTAATATTGTTGTTTTCCTAACTTTCTAATGTCTCGTGATGTTAAAGAGGGATTCAACGATTTGCTTGATTATGTGAGGCACAAAAGCACTTACAGGCAATCGAATTGTGACAAGTGGGACGACCATAATACTGTTGATCAATCCAATTCTGATGTGCTGCTGACTTTGTAAGCTAATGCCTAATATTTGAAACTTGAGAATATATCAGGGCTAAGAATAGATTAGAAGGCTTAGACTGTCTGACATTAGAACTAGAGCTTTGATACCTGGACAGTATCACACAAACAGAGCAGTCATGGTAATTTTTTTTTTTTAAATTTATGTGTACATAAATTAAAGTTGATATTTAAGAGATATTATGTATATAATAATAATTATAAATTTAATTTTAATGTGTAATACACATAAATTTAATAAATCTTTACATTTAACTTTATTACACATTAGATTTAATTATTACATATATAATATTAATTTAAAAAATAAAATAAAATATTGGTGAGACTCATAATGAGTCCCACCATTTTTCTTTCTCTCTTTCTCTCTCCTCTAGTAAATCCTTGTCCCAGGCGTTCGTACAGCTATCAATTTTGTTAGAACTATTAGAGCTACTAAAGGAAAGTCCAAAAACATGTGACTGCAAACCCCAGCGAATAGAAGAAGACCAACGAGCTATAGTTCTCTGAAAGTAGAGTCGTTTCTAGAATTGAATTTTCAAGCTCTCACATTTAATAAAAACTAAAATGAAAAGAAAAATAATTCTTTCAAAATCTTCTAGTTCTAATTAATTGAACTGCAGACGTAGGCTTAATAGAAAACTATTAATTTTAGCCCATCCTTGGCCATCACATGAATTCTCCAAACTGTCACTTTCTTTAAAAAAAAAAAAAAAAAAGTATCACGCTAATAAAACAATGGGACCTTTTGATCTAAAATTTTCAATTTTGAGAAAAATATACCCTATCTTTTAAATGTTACCGTGTTTGTCCTGAACGTTGAAACCACTGAATTGAGACAATGCAATTCACACCTTGTTGCTCCAGGATGACAAACTCTGACTTCGAATATTGCTTAAAATAATAGAATGTCATTATGAAAATATAAGAAATATATGCAATTAACACTTGAGTCCACTTTATTCATTTATAATCATTAATTATTATATATACAAATACACAATAAAATTGTTAGTTGTAACTAACAATGATGGACTCTATACATAACCATATATCTTCTCATTGTGTTTTTTTTTAATAACAAAAAAAGTTGCATAGTAAGTATGTTATTTGTCGCACCTATGAGCTAAGATTGAGGATTACTGATTGATATTCTCATTCAATTTCTCTCATAAAAAAGACTCATTACTAGAGTATTGTTAGATCTAAATAAATCTTTCCTAAATCTGACCGTAATATTAACCAATTTAAAATTTAATATTATATTCACATTTATTTTTTTTTTTATTTGGGGAAAAGCACCAACACATAAACTTAAACTCTAATCAATGCTCAAAATAATACACTAGATTACCACTATACTATTATCTCTTATAATCTTTCCATTTTCATATTTTCTCCTTAACATTTTTTTTAAGAAATAATATACCATAAAATTATTTTGTTTTGTCTCAATAAAGATTTTATGCAGAAAACAAGGCGGTGGTGCGTCGAATCATTATACTACACGTGCAATTCTGTCGCGCAGTGTCACTATCCCAAAAGTTTCAATTGAAATTCAGCCAAAAAGAAAAGAGATGGAGTCCAAGCAACCCCATTAAACAAATCCCGAGAATTTCAACCCAAAGGTCCCAAACCCCCCCACCATCTTTAAAAACTATTATCGTGCATTCGCCATTGACACACGTCTTAAAAAGCTAAATCTTACCTTTCCTATACTCAAATAAGTGCATTAAAAATCTCTCTCTCTCTCTCTCTCTCTCTCTCCTTTGGCCCCCCAAAACTACGACCTACCAGCGAAAACATCTTTTTGTCTGTCTTAAAAGCTTCTGTAACTTCTGTTACATGGCACAGTGAATGTGCGTTATGTTGTTAATGTCCACTGCATTTATTCCTTTTTTTTAAATAAAATGAACATAAATAAGAGTTGACCTCAGGTTCAATAAAAAAAATTATGTTTAATACATTTACTCGTATCTAAAAGAATTTTTACTACTCTTGCTTCGAGATCAAAATAACTTTATAAATATTCTACATCGCTAAAAATTAATAGTCAAAAACTCAAATTTAAATCTACCACTTATCAAACCGAACCTCCCCTATTTCACTGCACGAGACCACCTCAGGGCGCTACATTCATTACATTTGATTCCCAATTTGTATTGTTTTTCATGTCCTTCCTTCCAAATTTTTTTATTGGGGTCAGTTTTAATTGTGTGAAATAGTAACTCATGCCTGTGAAAACAGTTTTATTACAAAGGCAGCCACAACAGCACCAAGCTCTGCCTAACTCACCTTTACTACTCTTGAAAGCTCAAATTTCACAGGCAAAATATCACCTGGGTTGGTCTCACCAAACCAGCTCTTTTGATTTTCCTATAATCCCCACCTTCTGGTTGCTTCTCTTACACTGTTTGTGGTTCCTTTTGCCAATCTAACTTCCCTTCTGGTATTGCTTCAAGTTATCTTTCAGATATTACTAAATTATTCCATTGGGTCATTTTCTGCTATTCTCTGTTGTTATGGGGTTTCTTTGTTCATCATCATAGAGGAGGTTGTGCTTCAGAGTTTTGAGACTTGGAGGGGGTGCTTTTATGGGATGGGGCTGGTGGTGAAGGCCATTCTTGAGCCAGTGAAACTCTTTGTCATTGCCCTTGTTTTCACAGTTCAAGGATCTTGGGGTAAGTTTATGACTTTTCCTTTTCTTTCACAACCCAGTTGGTTAGTTTATCAAGTTCTTGTTAATTACATGTTTTGTGATAATACTGGGTTGATGAAATTTCTTGTTGCCAATATTAACGTGAAGAAGCTCAGTTGGTATTGGGTTTTAGTTGTTTTAGATTTATGCTGCAAGGGGACTGATAAAGTTGAGATCAGCCAGTTTGGGAAGTGTCATATTTATTGATCTCAACATCCTAAATTCCAATAGAACTGTTTGCCAAAATGCAATCCTTAATTTTGTACCCCGCAATCCTAGGTTCTGGGAGAAAGCTCATTGACATAGTACTGAGAGAGTATTCTAGTACTTCTTTTTAGTTCTGTCACTTAAAATAGGCATCTTTGAATGATTATTTATGGAGTCATTAACTATGGAAACAGATTAAATATTGTACGGCTAAGGCCCATCGCCTTCAGTTCATTGACGTTTTGATTTGAGTAGTAGGCAAGTCTCCTTAATTTTTCTGTTAAGTAAGTTTTTTTTTTTTGTTCATGTTGCCAAAGAAACACAAATGTCAGTTTTCTGCTGACATTACTCAAAAGTGCCAAATATGTTTGACAGGTTGATTTGGTAAGATGAAAATCTTTTGATATATTTTCAAGGACTATTGGATTTTCAAGTTGGCTATTTCTTATTTGTTTTTCTTTTCTTTTTCTTTCAATTTATTGGGAAATTTATTGTTTGAATTTGGTAAAACATGTGCTGGTCTTTTATCCTCCTTTAGGGAGCAACATATCCCCATCTCCAGCAATTTCTCCAGAACTTCCACCGCTAATAGGAGGCATAACTCATCCCGTCCATCAAGGAAAACCATTGAGAAGCAATGCACCAAGCCCAGTGATGCAGCCGAAAGGTAACTTTCGTAGACTAGACATTTAGATTGGTAATTGCTATATGAAATCGTTTAACAATGCTTCTTGTTCTGACAACACAGGACCAAATTTACACCCTCTGCCTGCTTCATCACCACCTAAGTCTGCCTTAGTGCCTCAGAGTGTTGCAGGGTTTGTGCCATCCTATTCAACCAGTAGTCCAGCAGTGGCACCACAATACAATCCAGCTCCTCCGCCCTTAGTCTTTAAAGGACATGTGCCGTATTCGGCACCAAGTATTCGAGATTTATCTCCATCATATAATGTAGCTCCTCCACCCTCAAATTTAACAGTCCTGCCACCAGATGGTTACCAGAGAAAGACACCAGTTGGAAAGGCTGCTGTCCCTGTGCCAAGTTTGCCAGGTATGTAAATTACTTGGGAAAATTGCGCTTAGCTATTTTCCTGGCTGGGTTTGTTTCTGAAGCAAACTTCTGGTTCAGTTCTGTCACCTTCAAGCAATTCACCTCAAAATTCACCAGTCATCCACCCTGCTGCACCCAAAATGTCACCACAGATTGCTCATTCAATGAATAGATCATTTCATGGCACTTCAGTTCCAAGGCCCAGTGCCCCAGGTATACTCCAATGATATGTTTGGCATGCTCTAGTCTTGAATTTTTGTTTCCAATTCTCAGTACCCAACTGCCTTAATAGTGTTCCATAGTGATGCAAATATATGTCCGGCAGATTCCAATTTAAATGGGTTGCATTTTCTGATTCGCTGTTTCTTACCCTTTGCCCAAAACATGGTCTAAGGTGCATTCCCACCGAGGAAGTTGGGCCCAAACAAACAACCAGGTCAACTAATTGCTCCGGCAATATTTCCTTCTATATCACCTGGTGTGCACTATTACCTTGACATCTAAATTGATTTTTGTTTGGATTTTCTCTCTTTTTGATTTTGATGCTGATAAAAGCAGGTCCAATGGTATCTCCAATAAGGGAAATGCCATTGAATTCACCAGCAGTGCATCCTATTATGCCTGGAGACTCTCCTTCTACATTACCAGGTTTGGATTTAGTAAGAGCACTTGAATTGTTTTTATCTTTTCTGTACACTAAGGAACTTCATTCTTTGTATAATTGACAATACCTCAACAAAATGGCAGTTCCATTTGGGCACCCTCCTCTTCATTTGTTCTATTTTTGTTTCTTTTTGTTCTTTAAACCATTGGCTTTATGCGATGCTTGTTGAGTTAAATCATCCTGACAATGAGAAAGCCAAGAAAAAGATTTCTTGGTCAAAAGCTGCTTACTTTGTTCTGTTCATTTACGGCTTCTGGATTTAACCCCCTTAGCTTTAGCGTTTAATGGCCAAATTTGTTCTGTGCAATAGTCACACCAAATAAAGCTTATTAAAATTATGGGAACATTTTTTTTTCTATTTTCCTTTTTTCTTAATTAATTTTCTTGTTTGATATCCTGGCTATTCTTTTCGGGTGTCACCATATGTGTTTTTAATGACAGGGGATAGCAATATTGCCGGCAACCCGTTTTTTTTTTTTCCTTTTTTTTTTTAATAAAAGAACTCTTTACATCTGACTAATGTTACATATCATGTCTATATGAGATTGCAGGCCTAGATTTCTCTCATGCGCCTACCACTCCCAGCATTGACTGGAAACAAAATGGAATTCCTGTTGCTGCACCATCAGACGGAACACACAAGTTATTACCGCCTGTGGCTCATTTGCCAACTGAAGGTACATACATTAATAAACTGCAAATCCAGCTGAACGCTATCCATTTTGTTCTTTGAATCTTTGGCACTATGAGATGTTTGTCTAGTTGAATGATCCTGCCTATGAGAGATCTTGGAAAATTTTTCCCGATTACAACTTGGTTGCTGATTTTTCATGCTGAGTGCAAAATTTTTCTCACTTATTAAGATTCAATCCTGTTTGAAAATCTTTGATTTTCAGATGCCGCTAGATATGCTGTATTGTTCTGTTCTCTGACAGCTTCTGTAATTTAACCTCTTCACCCATAGCATTCAATGAAAATGAATTTATTCTTTGCAATAGTCTAATCAAATAATGCTGATTTGAATGTGGTGACAACATTTTTTTTTCTCTTTTTCCTTATTTCATAGCTAATTTTCTTGTTTTGACATATTAGCTATTCATTTTACGAGGCATATTTGTTTCTAATGACAAGGGAGCAATATTGCTGGCAAAGTTTTTCATATAAGAAAAAAAGCCTCTTTACATTGGATTAATGTTATTTATCATCTCCATATGAGGTTGCAGGTCCCGGTGTCTCTCATGCACCAACCACTCCTACCATTAACTGGAAACAAAATGGAATTCCAGTTGCTGCACCGTCAGATGAAACACATGAGGCATTACCACCTTTGAACCATTTGCCAACTAAAGGTATACATTAATAACCTGCAAAATCTGGCTTACCACTAATATCAAGTGCCGTTGATATTTCCACTATAAATATATATATCAGTTGCACACTTGAGTTTCTACTTTTGTCACATTCTAGTTGAATTTTAGGTAACATTGCAGGCCCTGAAGTCTCTCATGCTCCAACCCCTCCCTCAGGCATTGACCGGAGGAAAGATGGAGTGCCGGTGGCTGCACCGCCTGATGAAACATCAAAGCCTTTAGCTCCTGTGCCTCATTCTCCAGCCAAAGGTAAACTTTGGAAATGCAACAAATATCAACCAAGTAATTGACACACAGTACTGATGTGGAGATACCAGTCTCTGAAATGTTGTTATGCATGCTCTTTTCCATTGTACCTCCTACAGTGCACAAATCCGTGAAGCATCCTAGTGTTGCTCCTGTTCCATCTCAGCCATTGCCCCCAAGTGGCAGGCATCACACCCCAGCATCTTCACCTTCAGTTTCACCTCTAGACACAACTAATAGTCCTGCTCCTGTGCCATCTTATCTGATGCATCCTCACATTAAGGAAAATCAAGGTATTTCTTTTCCAAATCTGAATACTATCTGTGGTTTATTGTGAACCCAAAATTCGGATATCCGGATCTCACACTTTTTAACATTATTGCAGGTCCAGCCATCCCTCCATCATTTTTGACAACAAGCAGGCATACACATTATGCTCCTCAATCTCCTGGTCCAGGTACTACCATAGTAAGTGCTTTGTTGGTTCACTTTTCCAGGTAGCGAGCTAAATTGTCATGATGCAGTTCCTGCGTGGCAGGTCCTTCAGCTTCTACACAACATCAGTTCTTTCCTCAACCAGAAACGAATGTGTTGCCTGCGCCTTCACCATCACCAGCAACAGCATCTGTTTGGACTGAAAGTGAGAAACACCCATCTTTCTCTTCTTTTTCTTTTTTGCTTAATTGCACTGTACTCATGGAGATTACCAACTTTTAACACTTGGCTTACCTTTGGATTATGGTTGCATTTTCAAGTGCCCATTATTTCCCCTAAACATCCTTCTCCGGGTTCGAGTGGTCCAAAGATGCCCTTCCTACCACCAGTCCAAGCATTGCCACCTCCACCTCCCAATGAAGGTGTAACACAAATTGATTTGGTTTTCTTGGAGGTTTTCATTTTCTTCAACTAGGTGTTGCCTTCTAAAATTTTTCTTGGTTTTAAATGTAACCCAGTGTGATTGCACCTGCAGATTGTTTAGCTACAGTTTGTATGGATCCATATACCAATACTCCTCCTGGGTCTCCATGTGGCTGCGTCTTGCCCATGCAAGTTGGATTGCGTCTTGGTGTTGCTCTGTATACCTTTTTCCCTTTGGTTTCAGAGCTTGCTCAGGAGATTGCTACTGGAGTTTTTATGAAACAAAGTCAAGTTCGTATCATGGGAGCCACTGCTGCCAGCCAGCAACCAGAGAAGACCATTATCCTCATTGACTTGGTTCCCCTTGGAGAGAGATTTGATAATACGACTGCATTTCTGATTTATCATAGGTTTTGGCACAAAGAAGTTGCTATAAAATTCTCCTTTTTTGGCGACTATGATGTATTATATGTGCGCTATCCAGGTACATAAATTCTTAATCTGTTGGATTTAGTTTTTTCTTTTAGTGGATTGTACTTATATTTATATCTTCCGTTGAGTAATGCATTACAGGTTTACCTCCATCCCCACCTTCGGCACCTCTGAGCATTGGCATAGGAGACAATGGGCCATATTCTGGCAGTGACAACAATGCAAGGACAATAAAACCCCTGGGGGTTGACGTACAGAGAAGGCATCACAAAGATAGGCTTGGTGGCAGCATGATTGCTATTATTGCTTTGTCAGCTTTGGTAGCATTAATTTTATGCTCTGCTGTTGCTTGGTTTTTCCTGTTTAGACGTAGAGATCATATTGGTCAACCGGTACCAGGTCTGCAGCCATTGCCACCTTCTATAGCAAAACCTTCAGGTCCTTTCTATATCTAAAAAAGCTCATGCTTCTTTCATGTCAGTCCATCTGGACCATGCCAGTGCAAAAAAGCAATAATGAAAACAATCTTGACATATACTTTCATTTGCATTGTTTTACCATTCATATTTGGCCTGATTGAGAGTATAATCATAATTGTTCTCTCCTAGTATATTTAGCTTGTTGACACTTGGTGTTGGGCCATGTAGACATCTTGCACTGTTTTGAGTGACAAGTGAAAATGTGAATTGCAGGTACTGGTTCAATGATTGGAAGTGGCCTTAGCTCTACTTCTTTGTCATTTGGATCTAGTATTGCCCCTTACACAGGATCAGCAAGGACCTTAAGTACAACTGACTTGGAAAAAGCAACTAATAATTTTGATGCTTCAAGAATATTGGGTGAAGGAGGCTTTGGGCGTGTTTACAGTGGCACTCTAGAAGACGGGACGAAAGTGGCAGTGAAAGTTCTGAAGAGAGATGATCAGCAAGGCGGTCGAGAATTTTTGGCAGAGGTTGAGATGCTTAGCCGCCTTCATCACAGAAATCTGGTGAAGTTGATTGGAATATGCACAGAGGAGCATGCACGCAGTTTGGTCTATGAGCTCATACCAAATGGCAGCGTGGACTCTCATCTACATGGTAGCTTTGTCTTCCTCAAAATAAGAATTTTCCAGTTTGCTATTGACTTGTTCACTTTCTTACAAAATGTTCATGTCAACGCATGTTTTTCTGGCAGGGGTTGATAAGGAATATGCTCCTCTTGATTGGGACGCCAGAATCAAGATAGCACTTGGTGCAGCTAGAGGTCTAGCTTATCTGCATGAGGATTCAAGTCCCCGTGTCATACACAGGGACTTTAAGTCCAGCAACATCTTGTTGGAACATGATTTCACACCAAAAGTATCAGACTTTGGTTTGGCTCGAACTGCACTGGAAGAGGAAAACAGACATATATCAACACGTGTCATGGGAACCTTTGGGTATGATCTCGTCTTTATGCGTGACTTTGTACAGGATAGACATGATTCGTTGCATGCTGCCTTATTTATTCATTTATGTGGCTGGAAGTGTCTATGGCGTAGAGTCTACTGCTAGAAGTTATTGTTTGACTAGTTAACAGTTTAGGAAGATACAGTGGCTATCGAATGAGCTAGCAGCTGCACATCATCTCCACAAGAGACATGATAGGACATACAGAAAGCATTCCTTCTGCTCTTTTTGATCTTCAAATTTGGAGCTTTTGCCATGGCTCAACTACTTATTGCTTTCATTATCAAGCAAAAAACTAATTAAAGTATTGTTCATTGTCTATCTTTGTTCCTTCAAGCAACCGTTTAGAAGAAATGTTCAGAATACCATTCAGAATATATTTGCGGTGTTTATGTTCTCAAGATGACACCAAGTAAATCTACGAGTACACAATAATACACAGCCATCATAGAACCTCCTTTTGAGGAGCACAATTAGCTCTTTGGTTTGACACAGCATTCTTCCTTTGCCGAATGCTGATGTTTTGATCAGACATTTGTTCCTAATTGTCCTAATAGTCTAATACACGTAATGATTTTGTTACCTTGGCGTATTTTTCTGTCTAGGTATGTGGCTCCAGAGTATGCGATGACTGGCCATCTTCTTGTGAAGAGTGATGTTTACAGCTATGGGGTGGTGCTTCTTGAGCTCCTAACTGGAAGAAAACCAGTGGACATGTCACGGCCACCTGGTCAGGAGAATTTGGTCGCATGGGCTCGTCCACTTCTGACCAGTAAAGAAGGCCTAGAAACAATTATAGATCCATCTCTAGGACCCAATGTCCCTTTCGACAGTGTGGCCAAAGTAGCAGCCATTGCGTCAATGTGCGTGCAGCCGGAGGTCTCCCACCGTCCCTTCATGGGTGAGGTTGTTCAAGCCTTAAAATTAGTGTGTAATGAGTGTGATGAGGCAAAAGTAGTTTCGAGAAGTTCCAGCCAAGATTTGTCCGCTGATAGGGATACTGCCGCCTGCGCTGGCTCAAGAAAGCTTCCACAGCCTTTCCGAAACCAATCCCTCTCACCTAATTATGGTTCTGAGCCAGACATAGAGAGGGGACTTTCCATGTCAGAATTGTTTGGTGCGCCAGTAATGTACGGAAGGGAGGCATCTGGATCATTTAGGAGATACTCTAGTTCTGGTCCATTAACAACAGGAAAAGGCAGATGGTTCTGGCAAAGAGCGAGGAGCTTGAGGGGGCAAAGTATGAGTGAACATGGTGCTGTCTTCAGAATATGGCCTGGTTCACATTGAAATAACAAATATCTGCCCTCTTGTGAATAATGTTTACTTCGTGTTCTGAATGTCAGAACCTTAGGTTCAAGCAACAATGCGCGGACCACCGGCAAAAAAGAAGTCTGGTTTTTGGGGCTTTAAACATTGAAATAAACGCAAAGGGACTAACTTGGATGGATTGGAAAAGGGCAAAACTACAAGGCAAGTGCATCATTGGGATGGGGTCATAATAATCGACAGTATTGGGGAGTCAAGCTTGTGCCCCCGCATTCTTTATGTAAACTCAATTCAACTGGCAGATTTTTGGGGTAACTAATCACATGATCACTAGATGGGTCATGCTGTCCAGCTTTCTAAAATACTTTGAACATGTAATCCACTGTGCTTGTGGAAAGACGAAATGTCAAATTACCCCAATGCGTGGATTTTTTTTGGATTACTGTATCTGTTCTCTACTTCCAATGCTCCAGCAGTATACAAAATCAGATGTTTTTAAGGTTATTTATGTCGTCGCCGCAAACTTGTGGCACGGATAACAGTGGTCATATACCAGCAGAATAGAGGTCCAAGATCTTTTAACTGCTCTATCTGTCTCTCTTTCAAACTAATTGGCCTACATCTATTATAACCCTAAAAAGAAAGGTAATTTATGTCGTCGTTGCGTCCGCGAGCGTTGTTGCGATACTTTGTTACTGCTCGCTCAGGCCTCGACCCCGAAGTGTTCGCAGTGTATAAACTGGGAATACCAATCAGTTGCTTTTAACAAACACCCCCCTCCCCGTCCGCTTAACTTGATTGAGAGAGAGTAGGATCCCTGAATGATGGCCACAACCAAAGCAAATCTAGCATGCAACCTTCATGTCTGATAATTCAGTTTCATTTTTGTTTTGGGTATGGAATTGGCTTGTGACCTTGTTAGCCAAACCCACGTTACGGTTGGCATGCATCTCCCGTCTTCTTCAGTGTTCATGTTAAACCCTTATAAGAGGAACGTCAAAGCAGAACTTTTAAATCTATAGAGCTGAAAATCGAAAGATCTATATTGCCTCCGATTTGCCAAGAAGAACGTGGGACAGTGCAAAGCATCGGAAACAAATAGGCAAATCCAAGGGAGGGGGAAGAAAAAGAAAGTGAAGATGAAAAATCGCATTCTCAAGCTGATTAACAGGGAAGGACCAGAAGAGAAGGCAAGGGGAGAAAATAAAAAGGCATAAACATCAGATTAAACAAAAACAAAGATCTAGCAAAGTTCCATATATTCCTTAGGCTTCATTACAAAAAAAAAAAAAAAAGGAAAAAGAAATTAAACGACTAAAGTCTCAAAAAAAAAAAGGAAAAGAAAAAAAGAAATAAACGACTAAAGAAGAAGGTCTCAAACCAAGACTCGAAGAAAAAAAAATCCTGGTCTTATCCTCGTCCGCGAAGCTTTGCATCTCCTGCTGTTCATATATGATTGCGGCCCCAAGGATGTTAAATTCTTACCACTTCCTGCCCTTCTTGGATTCACAATTTCTGGCACTGTCTCTTCCTCGCTTTCTGGTGGAACGGCCACCAGCGCTGATGGGGGCAGTGTTGGCAGAGCAAACAGGCAAATGATGCCCATGAACCAAAGCAGGGAACCCAACAGCAGGGATTCTGCAAAATGACCAAATAGCAACAGCAATCAACAAAGCCATGTTCTAAAGCATTTAACAAGCAGCCATAATTTTGTACCAAGAAGAAAAATGACCGAAGAAATTTGTCAACTACAACGCTTAATTTCATTAGTAAGCTTCAGGCTTCAGCAGACTTCTAATTACTGAAGAAAAGATCCCAACTTGGCCAATAATTCACTAATTTGTATGTTAGAAACCTACATCAGGAAAATCCCAATTGAGGGAATAAAATTTAGACACAAACACAGCGACCTGACAAAAAAGTTTGCGGTTACGTACCCAACAAGAGCACAGCAGACTCCTGCTTGGCCGAGGTAACACCAAAAGCACTGCCTTTCTGCAAGCTTAGACGTAAGGCTTGGTTTTCCGCAACAAAACACTGAAGCAGCCGCCCCAATCTCCTGCATTCCGCTTCCAGGTACTTGCTCTTCATTTCCAAATCCTTCACATACATTTTCTTCCTTTCCCTGGAACGCACTGCTGCATCCCTATTCCTCAATTGCCTGGAAAATCAGATCAGTATCAACTTTTAATTAGCTAATGCTGCCTGCTGGTAAATTTAGCAATTTTTTTGAATAGTTGTTATTGTCAAGTTAGTCAGAAACCGAGCCTCATCAAGGTCACACCATCGTGTCTTATAGGCTCGAGTCTGCGTACATTTGACCTTTTTCTAGACCCTAAAGTGTGTGGGCCTCGCGAGATTAATCTCAGATAATTTAATTAAGAAAATACAACCACATGTTACCTCCTAAGTTTCTTGGAGATGGGGTCATCAGCAACCTGGGCGACATCGTTGTTGTCAACTGCTCCAACATCATCCAGTAGCTTATTTTCCTCTTTGTCTTCCGCTTTCTCGGACTCCTCTTCTCGTCGGTGCTCGTCGCAGGTGGAGACATCAGCAGCGTAGGGAGAATCAACAAGTAAACCAGCCATGAAATTATCCTCCGAGGACTGGGATTCGGATTGGAGTTGTGGGTCAACGAAATCATCATCCCTATCGTTCATCAACATGTGTTCGATCTCCCCGATCCACGACGAGACCGAAACCGGAGACGGGTTCGCACAATCGTCGGTCGACGGCTTCGACGACGACGAGTCGGTCACCAGCGAAGTGGGTCCTACATCGAAGAAGAGGTTGTCCGCGTCACACAGATTGTCCCAGTCGATCTGGCCCAGTATGTCATCTTCTTCTTCTTCTTCCTCAGGTTTTTCGTCCTCCTCAACCGACATCGCCGATCAAACCAAAACCAAAACCAAACTCTGTCTATTCTAAATTTTCTTTTTTTTTTTTTCAAAAAGATCCCCAAAATAGGGCAAAAAAAAAAAAAAAAAGAAGAAGCAAGAACAGGAACGGCTACAAAATTTCTTAATGTGGAGTTCGGATGGAATTCATTGAATTATAAATAGATAAGGGCCAGCAGAAACGGTGAAACAGCGTACGACCCGGATCACTTGGAGGTTAAGGGAAGTAGGTAACGGGCCCACCTGGAAGTTTCCTGGAAATTTACCGGGTCACGAATGAATTGATCATACACCGTTCGATCAGAAGACTTCTGGTGGGGCCCACAGAAAATGGGGATCCTATAACTGGACCTGTCATGATAGTAAAACTATATGTCAGCACAGGATCTCCAGCCCCACTCCACACTAGCGGTGCCATCATCGGTCCAATCATATTGAGACACGTTCGCAGCTGCGCAAAAGAGAGACGCTGAGTCATTCTGTGATATGACTCTTTATCTGGACTGTAAAAGTTTTCCCCAACTTTTGGACCGAGAAGGCTGGCCCAAAAGGCCCAATGTTGTTAAAGGTTACCGAAATCTCCTGTGTTTTGGAGTGGCCTTTTCGTTCCTGTTCTCCTCGCTGTCTTTGTTAAAAGTCTTTTGCTCCGCCGGTCAATTCAGTGCATTCACCGGCGCGTGGCTACGCACTCCTGAATAGATACAGAACACGACGAGCCGAAGCAAACCCGCCGCCACCGGCAATGGTAGATCTGTCCCTGGACGCTGTTATGCAATTTCAATTTCTTTTAGATTTCTTTATGATCGCCTAAATCGCGTTTTCTGTGTTTTCTCTCTTTTTTTCTTTTTTCTGCCCTTTTTTTTTTTTAATTTGTATTTGTATTTTTTTTTTGTTTTTGAAGGCTCCAAAAGCGATAACGAGTCCAGTCCCAGAATCATGGTACCCAGCTCTGTCGGTCTTCATGCTCGCGATCGGCCTCGTCGTCACAGCCTCGTTCTTTATGTAAGCTCCCTCCGATTTTCGATACTTCTTCTTTTCTTTAGTCAGTTTTGTTTTATGGGGGAAACTAATTTTGTTTGTTTGTTTGTTTGTTTTTGTTTTGAAATGCGATTTTTTAGCTTCAAAAATTTCTGGTCGAATTTTTCTTAGATTATATTGAAAGCGCTGATGTATAGTACTCTGATTTTTAGGTCCTCGTTAGACACTATCAAATTTTGAAATTTCCTTTGATTTATTTGGTTTGTGTCTCCAAAATGCATTTTTCAAGTTTGGAATGTAGTTCTAATAAGTCAAATGCTTCCAGCACGGCCCGTGGTCAGGGATTGGATCTAGAGTTATTTGGGTTCACTATCCACAATTCTGATGTTCCTCATCAGAGTTAGTTTTATGACATGCTAGAATCATCTAAGATTTCATTCATTATGTATTTGATGAAGTGATTTCGGTGATATGCCCGCGATATTCGTTACATTTGTGATGATGTAGTGCCAATTTCGGTCACAATTGCTCAAGTTATTGGACAATTGTGATTCAAGATGTTGGGGCTGGGTGTTTTTGATTTATAGAAAGGTCTTTTGGCTCTTCCACATGTTGTTGCCAACTCTTGTTCAAGTTTGAATGTTTCTTCTGGCATGCCGTTTTTCTTTTTCTTTTTCTTTTCTTTATTTCAGTCTGATTTGCATTTTTAAGAGGACTGTGCTTGTGTTCTTAAGAATGAGAATTACAAATCACCTGAAATGTGGGTCATCTTTTGATTTATTTAAGTCCACATAACGTACAGAAAATTTTGATATTGGTAGCAATCAAGTGTTCAAGCATTGGCCTTGTTGTGTCCTGGGAAAATAGAGGGTAATTTTCATTGTTATTTCCTTGGATGCCTAGAAGACCTGTGCATAACTTATATTCAACCATACTTTTATCTTTTTGAAGCTATGAAGCAACCTCTTCTAGGCGAAATCGCAGTCTTGCCAAAGAGCTCACAACTGGAGCTTTGGCATCTTTCTTTCTGGTATTGATTTGTTATGTCTGTTTTTTCATCATCTGTTTGTATTGTTTTCTGGTGACAATTGATCTTGATATTTCTGCTGCAGGGTTTTGGGTCCTTGTTCTTGCTTTTGGCTTCTGGTGTTTATGTTTAGGATCTTGTTGTTGAATTGGTTGAAATTTTCCTATCAAGGATCGTTCATCTACAAGGATGAGATGTTTGACCATGCCATTTCAAGGCGGTGTTATTGTTGTTTTACAGACTGGATTGTTTAGCAGCTATCAGAATTGTGAATGCCATATGGCATATTGGCATCCAAACCCCCTTCCCCGACATTGTTGCGAATGGATTCGAGGTTTGTCGTGGGATTGGGCAAATATTGCTGGTACTCCCTTTTTTGGCCATCCCTTTGAGACCGTTTTCTTACAATTATGTGAAATTTAAAAATCCAATGCTGCTAATCAGCCTCTGTGCCATTATGTTAGTTTAATTCAGGGAATGGAGTTAGTTTTATGCCATGCTATGGCTTAATATTGCTTTTAAGCGGTCGAAATTTAGAGATCAAAAGAAAGAAAAGCCTGCCCATGCACATCTGTACGCACAGAATCGAAACCATCCAGTTTGTATGGCTAAGTGGAAATGAATGACGTACGCATACAAGAATTTGACCCTCAAAAGATGTAGATTAATGTCAAGCAAAATCAAAAGACCATTTCCATCAACTTCTCGGTGTCTCTTCTGCTCTTTTTCCTTCTTATTACTGATTTTAAAGGACTTATTAGATTGTAGCAATTCCTGTTAATCTTCTTTTCTCTCTTCTGAGTTTCTTTTTTTTTTTTTTTTTTGGCTTTGAGCAACTTTTCTGAGTTTATTATTGCTTTTGAAATTATTGTTTAACCAGCATTGATTCTGACAAGCCTTCCATGTGATCCTTTACTACTTTATTCCTGGCATAATCTTGGGGAATTAAATCATGACTTGGACAGCCAGAGACAGCTACTGCCAATGTCGGCTTCTTCACTGTTATTAGCATAATAACAATCGTCGAACATGAAAAAGAATAAAGAATTTAATTCACCGGCAACAAAAATAATAACTAGTGATAAGCCAGTTCAACCTTCCTTTGAGGATGAGAAAAAGTAACACTCGGCCGACCGTGGAGGCGAGGTGACATACATATGCAACGACCTTCCAGTTACTTGAAAGCAGGTGATTTTTTCTTTTTTTTTTCTTTCTTTCTTTTTTTTTTTTAAACTAAGAAGCTCGTTAAGTCTTTACTGTTGCATTTCAATGTTCAAAGGCCTTTGACTATTACTCTTTTCTCTTTTTGCTGATAGTTTAAGGGGAAAATGGTGTTCCCGTCTTAAGATCAAAGAACATGTATAGACTATGAAAAATTTATAGTAGAATTTACGTGTCATTTATAAAAAAAAATTTAACAACTATTAGTGAGATTCAAAATCGAGATATAGCATGTTAAAAACTGAATTTTTCACTGCTATTGCCCTCCTTGGCTGTTTAATTATATAAAATGTATTCTCAAATATATATATATATATATATATATATATATATATATATATATATATAATATGGGCCTATAAAGAAAATTACTAACTTGGATTTGGGTTTCCTAATGCATTCGGATTTTAGATCATCAGCGCCAAGAGCGTCAAGCTTCACGCATCCCAATTTTTGTTGATTGGGTTTGGGTAATAATTACGGCATGACCCTACCCACCCGACCTATCAAACCCCTTAGTCAATATTATTTTAATTTTTTGAAAATCCTTTTATAATTAGAATGTAATCAATACTAAAAAATTATTTATAACACACACAAATAAGTGCACAAATATATTTATGACCATAAAAAAAGTGCTCCAACCGGTGAGAGATTACAGATTTAAATTTGTGCTAAATCAAGTGGCAACCCGTGCCAAACTAAATAGTAGGCTTCTAAAATGTGAGTTTGCTAATCATAATTTAATATAATTTAATATGAATAATACTCATTTTAGTTCTAAGTATTTATAAATTTTTTTAATTTAATCTTAAATATTTTAACTTTTTTAATTAAGTTCTAAATTTTTCAATTTTTTTACAAACGAGTCATTTCATTAACAGAAATTAGTCAAACTATTAAAACTAATCATTGACTAAATAAAAATGAATAAAAAAAAATCATATATACGTTTTTTTTTTCATATTTTCTAGTTGCAATATTTGAAAAATATTTTAAAATGGCAAAAATAATAAAAAATGATTATTTTTTTTTAAATGGCAAAAATAATAAAAATAAAAAAGCCCCAAGATACCCATTATCGCCATTTTTGACATTAGATGACTCAATTGAAAAAATTTTAGAACATTTAAAATTTAATTGAAAATGTTTAGAACGCAAAGAACTTAATTGAAATAGAAAAATACAAAAGAAATTATATTCAAGATTTTTTTTATTTATTTTTATTTGGTCAACTGTCATTTTTAACAATTTGATTAACTTCTGTTAACAAAAAAAAAATTAGTTTATAAAAAAAACTAAAATATTTAATACTTAACTAAAAAATTTTAAAAATTTAAAACTAAATTAAAATATTTATAAAAATTTAAAAATAAAATAAGTGTAATACCTAATTTAATATTACTTACATATATCACAGTCTTTTTTTTTTTTTAAATAGAACTGTGAGTGCTACCCGCTTTTTTTATTTTATTAAAAAGAAGGAAAAAACGCTCCAAAGTCCTACCACAATACGACCACAGACGCGTGGACATCACCCACTCAACAAGGAGCGTGCACTCACCACTCTTCGGTTACATTTACCCCGAGTCTCTCGCCTTCTTCCTTCATTAACAGTCACAATATTCTCCTGCTAGGTCCAGCGCAGTGCAGTGAGGTGCATAGAGGGTTAGGGTTTTAGGCTTTGTCTTCTTGATTTTTTTTTTTTTTTTTGGCGGTGTTTTTTTCTCAGTGCAGCGGAAAAATGGAAGCTCCAGTGGCGAAGAAGAGAGGGAGAAAACCTAAGCCAAAGGACGAGAAAGATCAGCAACCGCAGCAGCAGCAGAGCGCCGGTAAAGCTAAGGAGGGAAAGAAGGCACAGCAGCCTTCCGTCGACGAGAAGTACACTCAATGGAAGAGTTTGGTGCCCATCCTCTACGACTGGCTCGCCAACCACAACCTCGTCTGGCCTTCTCTCTCTTGCCGGTAACATTTGGCTTCCATTTTCTAGGGTTTTTTTGAGTTCCACTTGCGGACCCCAAAATCTTCGTTTCCTAATTTTTTTTCCTCCCGTAATTCTGAGTTTAAACGTTGTTGCGCACCATGTGTTTGTAGTTTTGTGTGAATGAACCAAGCCCTTTCTTTCTTTCTTCCTTTCTTTATTTTATTCCCATTTTGAATGGAATTCTTGAATTCTGCGTTAATATTTACATGGATCTGGTTGTGCATAGGTGGGGCCCGCAGCTCGAGCAATCTACTTACAAGAATAAGCAACGCCTCTACCTTTCCGAGCAGGCAAGCTTCCTCGTATAAGTTATATATATATATATATATTCTTGTTCTTTTAATTGGCCAATTGGGTATCTGTCTTTGAGTTACAGTGCATAGAGTCATATACAAGGACAATATCTATACTTGGGTTCTTAGCAAAACGTTTATGTCTCCTGTTAAACGTGTTTCTCGTACTCATACTTTAGACACTGAATGTACGCTTGTGAAGTGTTAATTTCCTTTACTTGAGGCAAATGTCCTTGGTTCTAAGCATTGAAATTGCAATTGCACATGGAAAATGCATCGCTTTTTTGCCAATGTACTGTGATATTTTTGTTGGGGTGTAACAAGAAGAGGATGGTACCTGAGTTTGGACTTTTGTACCTGTGGCATCTTCTCTGTGTTTTTTGATGCACAAAAGTCGTTTATACTTGATGGTCAAATGAGTATTTGGTGCTTATTTTTCCTGCAGATAACTGTTGTATTTTCTCATCAACGGATAATTGCTGTTTGATACTATTGTAAATGGTTTTGTGGTTATTTTTCTTGTTTAATTATCTTCTGTTGTGTGAGCAGACTGATGGTAGCGTTCCAAATACTTTGGTCATTGCAAACTGTGAAGTTGTCAAGCCTAGAGTTGCTGCTGCGGAGCACATATCTCAGGTGATTCACCCACTGTCTTATGTGTTTCACTTTTCTCATATAGCTCTCCACTTCAAGATTCATGAAAATATCTTATGTGAGACGGTTATCATACTGTTTTTTTGGGTTTATATTTCAGTTCAATGAAGAAGCACGCTCTCCATTTGTTAGGAAGTACAAGACTATCATACATCCTGGAGAGGTAAAATTTCATGGACAAATGAGGCACAAACATTTCCGTGTCTCTTGTGAAGCAAATTTCCCTACACATTTTAGCTGATCATCCTTGCCAATGTTTCCTTTCCTATAGTTTAAAAACTTTTGTATCCTTGGTATCTTTGTTCTATCATTCCTATGTCTGGGATGAGTTGTAGGATATTAAAAGTTTAGTTCCGTGTTTGCATGTTCAAGGACGTTGCCTGTTGCTCGTTGCTGTTAGTGACCTGATGGAAGTCCCACGAGTTCATTTTTTTCATACTACAACTCAAAATACTTTTGCAGGTGAACAGAATTCGAGAACTTCCTCAGAATAGCAGGATAGTGGCCACTCATACTGATAGCCCTGATGTGAGTGTCTCTCTCTCTCTCTCTCTCTATATATATATATATATATATATATGGGGGAATTCAGATGGTTTTAATTTTTGAGAATTTAATGTTGTCAGCATTGTAACTTGCCAAAATTCAGGTTCTTATATGGGACATTGAAGCACAGCCTAACCGCCATGCCGTCCTTGGAGCTACAGATTCTCGTCCAGATTTGGTACAAATATCATTTCTTGAATGCGGCTGGTTTTTTAATTAGACCAGAAGAAAAGAAGGGGGAGAGAGTTTTGTTTCATAGTTCTCCTATTTTTGTCCTCTTAAAATGTTCTTACTAACATAGATCCTCTTTGCTTAAAGAATATTGCATGAAATTTACATTTTGGATTTATCAATGAATAACTTTTTGACATGTTGACACATGGAAATTTGTTGGAAAGAACTGTTACTTTCAGTCTTCTTCTGTGGCATTAAATGATTACTATAACTCTTCATTCAGATTTTGACTGGACATCAAGATAATGCGGAGTTTGCTCTTGCAATGTGCCCAACTGAACCCTTTGTACTTTCTGGAGGTGAGAGTTTGTCTTAAGAGTTGTTCTGTGGATTGATTTGAGTTTGAAAATCCTTGCTGATGTCAAATACTAGTCATTTCCTCAGATTGGGATATTTGGAATTAGTATATCCAGCTTCAATAATACAAAAAATTTGATTGTGTGGGTGGGTTACGATGTCTTACGTGGATAATTGAATGTATCAAGCAGCTCATGTCTCGTGCATATGGAGTCTGATTTCCTTCCATTAGAATGAACATATGTAATACAACGCTCTGCTTTGTGACGATTTAAGTTTTGTTGGATATTGTGGCTTTTTAATATGCTGTGTTTATTCTCTGGCATTGTTGGTCATCAGAAAGTTGGAATCTTGTTGGACATGTTTACCTTCTTTGAGTCTTTTCTTGACGGGGAGACTTTCATTGTAGGGAAGGACAAATCTGTAGTTTTATGGAGCATCCAGGATCACATAACATCATCTGCCACTGACACAGCAGCAGCCAAGTCTCCAGGATCTAGTGGATCAATCGTTAAAAAGACTGGGGATGGCAATGATAAAGCTGCTGATAGTCCCTCCATCGGACCACGAGGTGTTTACCAGGGACATGAAGATACAGTTGAAGATGTGACTTTCTGTCCATCCAGGTATCTTGCATGGCCTTTGTTCAGTGCATTGAACCATTTTTTTTGTTTGCTGTTCACTGCCTTCCATGGGACACAATACATAAAGGTTGTTGTTTAAGTATATTGTCAACCTTAGGACATCGGTCATGCTTGCTGAAGATCTTTTCTTGTTAAAAAAGATCATGTCAACATTAATCATGTTGGTTTCAAATAGCAAAATTGACTGCAACACTTTCCCTTTTCCCCTTTCTTTACATTTTTTTTCATCATATAAAGTTGCTGCCTTGGAAGCAAATAGTTAGAAGGTTTTAGACGTTTTTATTTCTGACAGTTTATATGTATGCTGAAGTGTGCAGGAGTTCTGTAGTGTAGGAGATGATTCTTGCCTCATACTGTGGGATGCTCGAGTTGGCTCTAGCCCAGTTATCAAGGTTACAAACTTTATATATGTTTCTTTGGTCTGCCTGTTTTTCTTTTATGAACTAATTTTGGAACCGTGGATGATGAACATCAGAATTGTCAAGTATTGATGTGCTTAAAATCATGGCACATACCTGACGTAAATGATGTGTCCAACACTGATCTCTCATTCATCTTTCATGACTTTGGAAGTGTGCCGCATGAAAAAAAAAAATTGGATAGAAATGTCTTTTGGACTACTTTTCTTTTTGGTTGATTTGATCCTCAGCAATGAGAAAGTGGAAGTCCTGTTGCTTTAGCTGTCAATTGCCACCTTTAATTGAATAAAAATACTGTTTCTATCACTCTGATGTGCAACCCTAGAGGCTGTGCTTTCTCACTAACTTTTCTGTTGATATATTTTTGCTCCTGACTGTAATGGCTTTCTTTTTTTTTTTTGGACTGTATTGGTTGATTTGACTTGAGGTATTGTTATGTTGACAAAGTAGTTAATGCGCACTTGTTTTTTCAAGTCACCACTTTGTTCGGTCATCATAATTGCATGCTCTAAACATGCTCTCCTACAGTCCATCTTTGTTTCTCTATCGTATTTGTGGGTGTATGTTCATTGTTTAAGATAAAAAAAAATCAGCTAATAACAACACTGTTGTTTCTTATTTTGGGTTAACAGGTTGAAAAGGCACATAATGCTGACCTTCACTGCGTTGACTGGAACCCCCATGATGATAACCTTATTTTAACTGGGTATGTTTTTGTTTTACATTGTTCCCGATGTTGGTGTTTTCTTATGGTATATGTATGTGATACGCATGCAAACTTGTTTATGCTACTTTGTGTTTTTTGCTTTTATCAAACATTAAAATCTTTATATTTTTTCAAATCTCCTTGATATAACTCCAGGTCAGCAGATAATTCTGTTCGCATGTTTGATCGACGGAACCTTGCTTCTGATGGAGTTGGGACACCTGTCCATAAATTTGAGGGTCACAAAGCTGCTGTTCTTTGTGTACAGGTATCAATCACCGAATATCCATAGTTGATTATTCTTTTTTGTAGTAGCTCTGCTGACCCAATAGTACTTTTCATTGGCATTTTTTTGTGATTTATCTTCATTCTTTGTCAGTGGTGTCCCGACAAGTCATCCGTATTTGGAAGTTCTGCAGAAGATGGGCTCTTGAACATTTGGGACTATGAGAAGGTGTGGATGTTTAATCTCTTTCTAGCCATGCTTGATCACTTGTGTGTGTTGTGGTCTTAATGTCCATCCGGTTGTAATTTGTGATAGACGAGGATTACCTAGGTGTCAAATTATTCCCCATGCCGTGAATCTGCATGTTCTCTTAGTAGTTTGTGGAAAAAGATTTGTTTCAATTTTTCTCAAAGAAAACTTTAAACACTGTTTCTGTTGTTCATTGGATATATCCAGAGCAAGCAATGAGAATGCATACATGTTGTTTCTCCAAATGTAGTGCAGTAGATAGTGTCCATTTTTTAGGTTGGTCAAAGTACCTTTTGGTCTTTTCACGGGGTAATTAGAAAGTATGAGAATGAGTCTCTGTTTCTAAAGTGTTTGTCCTTTTGATCCATCTCCCTGTGCCTGCCTCAGGATTTTTTTGCCTAGGAGCTAGGATTATTGCAGCTGTTTTCAATACAAAAAGAACTTGTAAGCTGAGAAAATTGTCGGCTAGTTGACACTGCAATCAACTACCAATAGTAAACTTGTGCTTGTAACCTTTTCCTCTCAGCCTTTAAAAGGCCTAATTCAGCCACTTCACTTGTCCAACTTAAATGTCTGATTGCCAGAAACATTGCACAGTTCTAATTTATGCCTGTGGGCTGGTTTCAAAGGCAACCACTAAAATTTTTATTGGCACTTTATCTGTTTTGGCTTTTAATACCTGCAGGTTGGTAAGAAGACCGAGCATGCTCCTCCTGGATTATTTTTTCAGCATGCAGGGCACAGGTTTGTCTCTGACGTTTTGTTTTACACATAGCAGGAAAAAAATTATTTGATTGCAGTCAGATCTTGATTCTGCGAGCAAGTACAAACTGTTGCCTCTGAGATTTTGAAATTTTTTTTCCTTGCTTTATGTTATTTTATAGACCGTGAATTTTTTCCTCTCAAAAGACTTATTTGTAGTTTTCCTGTCATTTTCTCTATCCAAGTCATTTAGATAAATTTAGTTAAGGCTGTCCATTCTCTTTCCAGTTTCTGCTGCCCTCATATTGGTCTAAGTTTCTCCAAGCTTTTCCATTTATAAAAGAGAGAAGTAATTTTACATGGGATCAGCACTCTTTGTAAAATTATAATATGTTTTGGTGACTTGAGGTTCAATAAAGTCATAATATCATGTGAATTAGATTATAAGGCAGATTCTCTCTCTCTCTCTCTCTCTCTCTCTCTCTCTCTCTCTCGTACATATTCTTGCAGGAAATTCACTTTTTATAATTATGTTCAGGGACAAGGTTGTTGACTTCCACTGGAATTCACACGATCCTTGGACGGTAGTTAGTGTGTCTGATGACTGTGACAGCACTGGTGGAGGCGGCACATTGCAGGTACAGGATGTGTTTGATGCGTTTTGTAAAATACTGTCTGAGCATGAATATGCAGTGTTTACTGTCAGCCTTATATCATTAGGTGTTACCAAATATAAAGAGAATGTAATAATCAATAGTAAATTATTTGTATGGTCTGTGCAGATATGGCGCATGAGTGATTTGATCTACAGACCAGAAGATGAGGTCCTGGCAGAGCTCGAGAAGTTCAAGTCTCACGTACTTTCATGTGGAAAGTCTTGAAGGATGTAAAACTAGAGAACATGTAGGATGACTAAACAATTGTTCTAGCTCATGGATTTAGCTGCATTGTCCTTGTTAAAGATGGATTGCGGTGGGGATGTTCGGTTGTCCATGTGGGCGAGTAGGCTGATGGTATTGCTTATCTGAAGCTGAAGGTTATAGCTTGGATTTATGCACCTTCTTTTCACTGATGAATTCCAAGCTTAAACCGTACCAGAATTTTTAACCCGATTTTCTGTGTAATTTAAGGCAAAGCATCTGCAACTGAGCTAGGGTTGCAGGACCATAGGTCAAGAATTTAGCTTGGGCACAGATAATGCAGAGGAGGAGCAGGAGTTGGCATGGCATTGTCATAGGTTCATGCTTCTTGCTCTTATCATAGGTTTATCCTTATATAGTTAGTTCACTTATGGTTTGTGGATAGTTGCTTTGGATAATATTGCTCTCTGTGGTAGTGCTCCCGTATCCTGAGAGAAAATATGGACATAAAATTACTGGGATTTCCTGCTTCAGATAGAACGCAATACTAAATCTACAATGCGAAGTTTAAGTGGGTTGGTAGGGATATCAAGAGTCTACTGAGACTTGAGTTAAATGAAGAGATGTCAGGTCCAAAAGTGAAAAGCGTCTCTGCCCTTCGGGACATGCTTACTCAATTAGGCCTTCCAACTGATCAGGATTACGCCTAGTTGCTGTTGTCTTAGTTTTGAAAGGGAAAGGTCAGGCTTGGAATCCCTTACATGCCAGTCGGTATCCTACAATGCCCTGGAGAAGAGGGAAAAGAAAAAAGGCAAAATTATGAGGAAACCAGAGTACAATCCAGCAGGTGTACCGGAAATAATATTCAAAGTTTTTATAATATTTTTTTAGAGCAATAAAAAAAGTGTGGCAGAAATCGGTTATCATTTTTGTGAGTTGATATCTAGTCATTAGTTGGTGTTTTTATTCAAATTTTCTCATAAAAATAAATTATTATTGGAGCACTAGTGGATTCAAATATAATATTGTGCCTTTATAAATTTCTATTTATTTGGGGCAGGTGATAATAAAAAGACTTGATCTTGAATTGGAGAGAAAAAAGTATATTGAATTATTATTAAGTTATTAATTTTATAATATCTATAATATTTTTATAATATTTAGATATATATGTTTGTATTTTTTTTATGTCGTTTTTTATATTATTTTATCATCGTTTCATGACATTTTCTGTGCAAGGAAATCTGCAACGGCACGTGATCCTTCTTCCCACTAAAGAAGGCCCATTTATTAGGTCCAAGCTTCAAGGCTAAAATTAAAGGAAGTTCGGGTCGCGAGAGACGAAGTGGAGTGGAGTCAAGCTTTTGGGAATTGTATTTTTTGACTCACCCTTTGATTGAAGCCTTATTAGTGATGCATAAATTCTACGGTTCTACTTTTCTAATTCTACCTAATGACCTTTTTTCTTTTTCTTTTTCTTTTTTTTTCTTTTAACGAGCGAATACAAATCATTAGTTAATTATGGATTTTGACTTCATCTGAACAACCCACCAGTCGATTAATTACCTGCAGGCTGCAGTTGATCCTCGCAGTTTTCACTTGTTTTCAATGGTCCCCACACTTTACCCATAAACCATGTGACTTATTTGAAAGGTTCTGCTATTTAATTTAATTTTAAATAATTTTAAATAATATTAAAATAATTATATAATTTGTTTAATAATATTTAATAATTTATTTTTTTTTTAATTTCAAACATCTAATATTATATATTACTTTAATCATACTTTAATCTTGGATCAGAAATTCTATCGAGTATTTTTCTTATGAAAATGATGAGGGGAAACTCTGAACTCAATAACTCAGAGAAAGTTTTATCAATAGATAAAAGAATTTTACTACATATTTTAACCTTAAGTAATACTAAAAGAATTATGCAATCAATCAATAATCTTTATCATTTTAATGCTACTTTGATACTACCTCAAGCAGTACATAATATTTCTCGAGATTAAAATTATAAGATTTCAAACTTGAAATCTTCTGTATTTTAATCACTTACCGTACTACCAAACTAATTTCACACAGTACTATGAAGTTTTTTTTTTCAACTTCTAATTTCATAAATGAGCAAGATTTGACCTTAAAAATTTTAGAAATAATGTTACATATTTTTTTCCGATTACACTAGTTGAGCACAAACTACTGAGCGCATAACTGATTGGTCAATCGAGGTTTTATTTGTGCACAACCATCTCCACCAAAATTAACCAGGGTGGAAAAGAATAGGCCCCAACTTTTTCAATAATTTAAAATTTGAGGTTATGATATGATAAGATACTCACGTATCTGCACTACCTTCAATGAAGATTTAGATGAAAGCAAAGACCCAAACTGGATATTGTAAAATACTTGCTTAACAAAAAAGAAAACAGAGAGAAAAACCTTTGCTAAACATATTGAAATTCCATATGCAGACGAGATTGATTTGTTCATATTTAACAAATGCGACAACAACAAATAATAGTCCACAGGATGTTTTAAACGCCAGCTATCATGGGGCATATCGCCACTAAGATTCGCGTTTGCCTTTATCCTTGCGTAATATAAGCATATCACACAAGTTCAATAGATAAATGTGTGGTCCTGTGCTTATAAAAAAATTAGTTTGGCCACTTTATCAAAACTCTTTGATCTTGTGTTCAAGTTCTTTGGATTCTATTTTTCTTTCCCAATCTTGCAGCCTCCCTTGTAACTAAGGAAATACATAAATTGTACCCTTCTCCAAAAAAAAAAAAAAAACATATAACCGTGTGTCTGATAATATCAGATGACTCACTTGACCCAAGTAAAATTGCGATTAAGATCCAAAAGAATTAGAATTTTATTATTGGAGATAGAAAATGTATGCGATGACTTGACCTTATCAATTATTATACTTGAAAAGATGTTCAAATTGAGACCAATAAATATAAGAGTCTGATTAGGTGTAATAATTTATAAATATGATAACTTACATACCGATAATATATCTTTTCTTCATTAAAAAAAAAAAGAGTCTGATTGGATGGACTCAATAATGGTAGACTCGAGTGGACGCAATTGGCTTTTATACTACATATACAAAGACATTTTATACTACACACAAAATATCAATGTATAAAATATGTTGTGTGTGTAGTATAAAATACATCATCAAAGTAGGCCCCGATTACGCAAAAACGTGCTTTCGGCCGATTCATAGGCGATGGACTTGAAAGGGACTGAGTCCTAAGGCCCGATAGGCCTAATTTAGTCCTTATCATTGTTGTTATTGGATATCCCATGATTTCTTTGCTATTTGGTAACGGAAATCATCAGTGGCCAAATGGATTGGTGGTTAAATTATGGTCATATTGTAATCAGTGGTATTTTTTGTGTAGTCAGAGTGTTAAAATGTGTAACAAATAAATAAGACTATTTTGTTTGTTGCATATTTTTTTATTGTTATTGTACAAAAAGTACCGCTAATTGTAATATAACCATAATTTGGCCACCAAATTCTCTGGCCAAGTAACAGTCCCCATTTGGTAATAAGTACATGTTAAGATCTTTTGCCAAGCTGTAAAAATGGCATAGAAAGTTACACTTTCAATCTGTTGTTGATGGGTGTCAAACAAAAAAAAAAAAAACTGTACAAGCGACAGAGGCCAGTGCCGAGTGGGTGAGGTTGAAACTTTGTGATAGGCTAGGGACACTGATTTAAAGAGAGAATGGTCCTGTGAGTTAAGTTTAATAATAGTGATCAAAAAGAAAGTAGAGCACTGTCTTTATTAAGGGAAAAAGGAATAGAATGTTAAACAAAGAAGCTAAACCCCACAGACACTGCCCTTATAAGTTTGTTTACAATACATCAGTGATTGCAATTGCAACCAGGCCTCACAGTTTTTCATTCTTCAAAATATCCTCTCTTTTGTTTGTCAATTTAGTTATATCTTTTCTTTCTGTGGTAGTAAATCTGAGAAGCTAGGAACAATGTTGGCCAAGAAGCCTAGAATTGTGATTGTTGGAGCAGGAATGGCAGGTCTCACTGCTGCAAACAAGCTTTACACTTCCACAAGCTCAAAAGACATTTTTGAGCTGTGTGTTGTGGAAGCTGGCACAAGAATTGGTGGCAGAATCAACACTTCAGAATTTGGTGGCGACCGGATAGAGATGGGGGCAACATGGATTCATGGAATTGGAGGCAGCCCAATTCACAGAATTGCTCAGGAAATCCATTCGCTGGACTCTGAGCAGCCATGGGAATGCATGGATGGATTCCTGGACGATCCAAAGACCATTGCTGAAGGTGGTTTCCACCCTGACCCGTCTCTTGTGGACTCTATATCCACTCTTTTCAAGAAGCTGATGGATTACGCTCAGGGAAAATTGGCAGACGGCAATGAAAGCAATGAAGAAGTAAATTTCTATAAACTTGCTGCAAAAGCTTCTAAGATTGGTGAAATAAATGGTGGTGGCCCTGATAAGCTCAGTGTTGGTTCTTTCCTTAGACAATGCCTCGATGCTTACTGGGATTCTGTGGAAGATCAAGAACAGATCAAAGGGTGTCGTAATTGGAGCAAAAAGTTGCTTGAAGAAGCCATCTTTAGAATGCAAGAGAATACTCAAAGGACTTATACTTCTGCAGGTGATCTCTTAACTCTGGATTTTGATGCAGAAAGCGAGTACCGCTTGTTTCCAGGTGAAGAAATCACCATTGCCAAGGGCTACTCGAGCATAATTGAATCACTAGCTTCTGTTTTACCAAAGGGTCTTATCCAATTTGATCGCAAGGTCAGAAGAATAGAGTGGCAACATGCAGCAGACCAAAAGCCGCTGGCAATGGAAAATGGTCGCGATTATATGCCCGTGAAGCTACATTTCTGTGACGGCTCGGTTATGTTAGCTGATCATGTTATAGTCACAGTCTCACTTGGGGTGCTTAAGGCTGGAATTGGCCAAGATCCAGGTATGTTCAGTCCTGCTCTTCCATCTTTCAAGACTGAGGCTATTTCAAGGCTAGGATATGGTGTTGTTAACAAACTGTTTTTGCAATTGAGTTCAAGGCAAGATTGGAGAGACGAGAATGGGAAGAAATTCCCATTCTTGCAAATGGCATTTCACCGGCCGGATTCCGAATTGAAGGATGAAAATATACCATGGTGGATGAGAAGCACAGCTTCCTTCTGTCCAATTTATAAGAATTCTAGTGTGTTGCTATCTTGGTTTGCTGGGAAAGAAGCCCTTGAGCTTGAATGCCTTAGTGAGGAAGAAATTTTAGATGGGGTTTTAAAAACAGTAGCTGCCTTCTTACATCATCCCCACAAACAAGTTGATTCCAATCATTACGGATTGCACAACAGGAAAGCTAGCAGCTCTGCGGGGACTTCAAACGGAAGTGAAGTTTTCTTCACCAAGGTCTTGAAGAGCAAATGGGGTACTGATCCTCTGTTCTTGGGATCATACAGTTACATTGCAGTTGGATCAAGTGGAGATGATATGGACTCATTGGCTGAGCCATTACCCAACATTGGTAGTTCTTTGTCTGCTGGTCCTCCTTCTGCACTTCAAATTCTATTTGCAGGGGAGGCAACTCATAGAACTCACTATTCCACTACTCATGGTGCTTATTTTAGTGGTCTTAGAGAAGCTGATAGGCTTCTTCAACATTATAATTGTGTTGGGGTTTAACTCAAGCTACTACTACACTATTTTTTAGGACACTTACATTTTCATGATATCATTTCTAAATTTTCCATCTAGAAAATCTATGTTTCTGTCAGTACCAAAATAATCAGAATCAGTGGAAATAATAAGAATGTGGAATTAGGGATGATGGAAAAGATAGATGGGAACATTTTAAATGTATTGCCTGATTTGAAGAAGTTTCCTTCATTTTTCTACATCTTTCACATTGTGAGTATTGTTTCTAAATTTTTAATTTTTTTTTTTTTTAGATATCTTAAACTTAGACCAACTAGTCAGAAAAAGGAGAACAGTCAGAAAGATCAAGAATTCAAACTCTTAACCTCTCTTTTATTGGCATATTAGTACATTACTATTGCGGTTTAAACTATAAACTCACAGGCCTAAACTTTAGCGTCTTTGAATATCAAAACATAAGTTATACACTAACCGATTAATGTTATGCTTGGAGTTGAATATCACCGTGTACAAAAATGACCCAAAAAGCTTTGGATCCCTCTTTGCCTTAGGGGTGTGGCTTTTGCTTTCTTTGTCGATCGACAGGATCCGGCCAACCCGGCTCTTTCCAACTGGGATTCTCTTCATCAGCTCTTTTCTTTAAGATTTGGCTTGTTTCTTGGCACTGCTTGTAATATTGTGCTCACAAATCCAAACAAGCCCTTGTATGCTAGACAACTTTGGGACAAATAATGTAATGGCTATAAGTATGAGGCTATGTATGTAACTCACATGAAACTATTAACATCAAATTGGAGCCATGACCAGCTAATTGGAGTCAAGTTAGATTGCCTTCCAAAATTTCCTTAACAATGAGACTCAAGTAGATTCTCATAGGTGTATTCCATGATTTAAGTGTGTGTTAATAGTTCGTGTTTATTTGAAAAGATTTCTCATCATAAAAAATGAGATGCAAGTGTAATACAAAAGATATCTAATAATTAAAAACTTAACGTTTTATTTTTAAACTCTTGAGTTTTAATTTTAAAAAGTATATTTTTGAAAAACTAACCGACTCGATGGTCGGATCGATGAATTGGAAACCCAAAAACTAAATCGACTTAGCTCTCTTATCTAACAAGACAAAAAAGTGATTCAGAATAAATTGCTTAACCTAATTGACTCATCAAATGAATCGGTCGAGTTAGTGCTAAAAATTTTATGTTTTTTAAAAAATTATATAATTATAGTATTAAATAATTATATTATTGTATTAAGAATACTTATAATAGATAATCAAATATTATTTTCATACCATTGTATTTATTTTTATCTAATATAAAAATACTAATTTTCTTTGAAATAAGAATTTACTCACTCATTTAACCTATTGAATGAGACTCCAAATCGGTTTAGGATCCAATCCAAATTCAAAAACTACGTTAAAAAAAAGAATATAAAATTTATGAAAATAAATAAAACTTTTTTTACCCTGTAGCTAACTTACAGCTCAATAAAACTCCAGACAAAAAGGAAGATGTGAGACGCAAGCAGAGATGCTTGTGGTCATCTGATAGATCTCTTGTTGGGAGGCCCGTAAGCCCTAACAATGATCGGTCTTAATCCATGTGTAGGCAGCATGCAAGACATAAATTAAGACAGTCAACAACCCGCTTGGTGCCATAAGATCTCTCTGCAGACACCGAATCCTGACTCTGTGTGGTACAGACATAAATTGACTGTACAGACACAAATTGACTGTGCAGTGTCCATAAGCAAACAACATGATCGTGCCTAAATAGCACGAGTTTTTTCTGTCCGTTTATAGGCTGCCCGTACAAATTCTCAATCCCCATCTTTCACATCGTAATCAATGACCCTAGACCAGAATTGACCCAAAAATAAAAGTATATTATATAACATGTTACATTGAATTAGTGTTTTGCCAAAGACAAAATCAAATCGCAGTCGTATCAAACCAAAGGTTAACAACTCAGGAAAGCTCGAGTGGCCATGGTTGCAAAAGCCGTGGTGTCAAATGCTCCTGATTACGAGAAAAAAATCCCGTCAGTTGTAGGTCTTGCCAAATGGTCAGTATTTTTTTTCTTGAACAAGCGAAAAGGCAAGTATTTGAGAGTCCGTCAATAGTGCTATGTATACATATATACTTGGTGTCTAAGATGACCCACGAGTCTTCTCTCCATAAGATAAATAATAATAATAATAATAATAATAATAATAAAGCCAGAGTTTTTTAAGTGACACCGAAATCCGCTCAACTTTATTTTCCTTGGGTTGATATTGTGTAGTATTTGTTAATTTGGGGACATTGTATGGTCAAATCAAAAAAGCCCTATTCACAGGGACTCCATTATTGAAAGATTTGCCCAAAAAGAAGGGTTCGTGGGAATAGAAAGTTTAACGTACAATTATTTATATTGCAATAAAATTTTAATTTTAAATAATAATATTTATATTTTTTGTAATAAAAAATAAAGTAATAAATTTTCGTTATAAAAAATATAAATATTATTAGTTAAAATTAAAAAATTATTTCTATATAAATAAATTATATGTCAAATTTTGTTTACTCACAAAATTTTTTTTTCAAAAAAAGCACATGGCCCCACCTGCTGTCTATTTTTGCCTCGTGTGGGCTTCGATCACCCTTTGATGATTGTCCGCAATCATCCATGTCATACACCAATCTGTCAACACGTGCTTGTCTGATTCATAAAACACACAAATGAGAATCTCCTTTCCCTCATCCCACCTCAACCGGTGCCTCAAATGTTAAATTGTTAACATGTTACTGATTGCTGTCCCTGGGCTTCTCCATTTCCCTCTAATGATCTTTTATTTTCAAGGAAAGTGTTATCCCTCCCCCTCGCCCAAAAAATAAGAAAAAGTTTATACTAAACTATCATGCTCCATTGATTATGTTTGTGATTCTTATCATTAATAACAATCATACCTCAAAAAATTGAAATAATATTGTAGTTTGAGAATTCACACCCAATTTATTGTGTGGAAAGAATTTTTCTATTTAAACAAAGAGTTATATTATACAATTTCAAATAAATAATAACAAATAATAATACAATTTCACTTAATAATATTTGAAAGTTTTTGTTTTTATTTATTTTTTTTATAATTTTAATAATTTAATAGTCCGTATCACTTTATTATTATTTCGAAACTTAAATTTTTCCTTAAAGAAAATCATAAAGCCTAAACGTAGTCCCAATATACTGACATTCCTTTTTATCAAGTCATGAAACCAATGACAAATTAACAATTAATTACCCCGAACATACTGTCCTCTTAATTGGTTCTCCAATTCGGTCGACCTTTTTTGTTTTTTTTTTTTGGGACCCTTTTTTGGTTACGGCCAACCCTTGATGGTACGTAGGACCACTGAGTTGACGACACATGCTAATTGGACGGCCAGCAGTGCAAGATGTTACATCTCGTTCCCTAGATGTTAGCCAAAAGTTTTACATTACGTTTCTTTTGTGCTTTAACGAATTTGTACCAAATCTCTTCCACTTTGATCTACTAAAGTACTTATAATCTTGCACAAACATATTTAAAGTGACCTAAAGGTGACGGGAATTTCATTTTCAAACCATCGATTGATCCACCTTTGGGAAATAATTAATTTGGCCCTTGTCAAAGAAAAAGTATCCAATGCTAATCAAGTTATCTTGTTGAATAATCTGAATCCTCAAAACCAATCCGTGAATGTACATCCACCACTGACAATAGCATACCAATTAGTACAAAATCATTAGGTATTCTCTCTCTCTCTCTCTCTCTCTCGTTCTATATATATATATATATATAAATATATATTCTTAAATCAAACATTGATTACTCTGGTATACTTTCATGTGGTAAATAAATAAAATACATCTAATAAGCGCTCACATTTTTTTTTTGACAGCATTAGCATTTTATTTATGGCATTCTTTAATTAAGAGAACACCCAAAACAAAAGTACATATCCACATGAAAGTATACCAGAGTAAGTGCTAAAACCACAAACCGATCCTCCTGTCCTGAAGAAAGTGACAAGCGCTCACATTTTGATGGAGTACAATTTATATAGGTTTTAAAAAACCTTCGAACTCACAGAAAAATAATAAGGAATATAATTATTTCTGCAGCACCCATTCTGCCAGACACACATACACTCCAGTAAGTTGGAGTCAGAAATCTGTGCACAAACGTACCATTAGAAGTTGTTTTTCGATGTCGTTGAAGTGGTAAAATTATTTGCAAGGTGATCATTTGATAATAATTCGAATGTCTGCAGTATAAGATGAGACTAAATGTATATTGCTCCCTATGAAATTTCACTGCTATTTGGAATTGACTTTGGGTCTTTCCTGCGCAGTTTATGTGGAAGGCAAAGAAGGTTTCTTTTTGGGGTCTAAGCCAGCAGTGAAATACCATTCTAAAAGAGTTAGAATTCTAACCTTACGCCGAGAGCTATGGGCCAAGGGACAATCTCAAGTAGACATTTTCTATGAGACGTAGGCCTTCCAAAAGATAATAGAGATACGGCTAAACATACGTTGCTCCTTTCAATCTTAGACAAATGATCCTTGTTTAGCCTTTGAATTATACTCTTCCTTAACCTCAGTGTAGCGATGTAGTTACATCCTGCAAGAATAGCAGCACAATCTTTTTTAGTGAACTCATGGGAGAACCACCCTTACTGGTCCATCTTTTCAAAAAAGAAAAAAAAAAAAAAAAAGGTCGTTTTTGGGTACGCATCATTAAAAGTTTTACCATACTTTCAATTATTCAGTTGGACAGATTTAAAAGTTCCATGGGTACAATAAATTATACGTTTTTCATATGTATATTTAAAATTTATATATTATATTTTTATGAACATTAATTGTATATTGTTTGATAATTATAATTAAGGAAAGAAATTATAAATAAATAAGTACTCGTCTCAAAGGCATCAAATTAACCCCATCTATATAATAATGCCCGATAAGTATATAGAATCCAATCATAATGCCACAACTTCGTCACAGCACCCTCTTTTCTCTTAGGCCTTGCTTGGATAAAATTTTAGGAAGAGAGGGAGATAAGAGAGACAAAAATAAGAAGAATGAAAAGTGGGAGGATGAAAAATTTTTCTTCTATATGTTTGAGAAAGAGTAATGAGAGGAAGAAAAATTATAAATTCTTTAATTCAAAAATAGTAAAAGGTAAGAAAAAATTGATATAATATCAATTTTACTCTTTTAAAAATTATTTTAAATGTAACTTTAAAAAAAGCAGGGATAAAAATAATTTTTTTTGACAAAGGATAGTGTGATAATTGCCTTTTTCAATGAATTAAGACTTTTAATCTTTAATTTGGTGTGCCTCCCTAAAACAATGAATGAAGTTCGAATTTTTACACTCACACTTTCTCCCAAATAAAAGGGAACTTAAGTATGAGTATAGTGTTAAATTTTAAATTTATTAATATTATATTTAGATTTGAGGAAAATTTTATTAAACTCAATAGTACTCTGATAGTAAATTCTCCCTATGAAAAATGTTGAATAAGAATATTTAATGGGTAAGCCACACACATGTATAATTATCAACATACTTATATATCAATTAATATAAATAAGTTATCGTATTGGTATCTAACATTCTGCTTTATAATGGCCTCGACAATCATCATGATAGGAGACATACTTTGACACAAAGATCAAGAACGATTAAAAATAGTTAGGTATAACAAGAAAATTCAACTCTTTTGTAAATTGCTTCAATGCAGTCATAAACTTTCATATCTTTAGGCTTAGTCCCAAACCTTGTTAGAACTTAAAGTGTGCCAATTATGTCTAAATTTAACAGCGGCACTCTCTCACTACCCCATGCCCTAGATTCCAGTCGGCTACAGTCACAACTCACAGAGGGTACCAACCTTTTTTTTCCCTAATTGGCGTCAAATTTTTAGGTAGTCATAACTCATAAAGTTTGAAGGTAAAGTTAGCTACTTTAAATTTGAGATCTAAAGTTTGAATTCTAGTTCTTAGAAACAAAAAAATTATTGTAATTTTTTTTTTCAAATAAAAAAGTAGGGATGATGTTTTACAGTATAGTTAGAGAATATTATGACTCTATACTAAAAAAAGACACGAAACAATCAAATAATTACGATATTCCTCTAATAAATTGTGAGCTGTAAGTCTCACCATTCAATCTTTCAATAGTCAAATCCCCACCTCAAAGTCAGAACCTCTATTCCCTAACTAATTAGACTATTGGATTGGTGGTACTGCCAAATTTTCTATGTTTTCACGTAAAATGACCGCACTGCATTTCATCGTTCGTCGACCCGTTACTTATCCTGCCAGATTCTCCTCTACTGCTATTGACGCAAATTAAATGCCAATCGTGTTTTAAGTTGACTAATCTAGGAATCTGGTTTTACTTTACCCTTGCTGGGGAGAAAAAAAAAAACAAAAAGTTGAAAACGATGAGTAATGCTGCACGAAATTCAAAGGAAGAAGGTGGACATGGAGTGGCAAGAAGCGGAATAAAATGATAAAGCAGTTCAACATAATCTTAATGAATAGATGCTAATTAAAAAATGTTCTATGTTTAAGATTATGATGAAAATTTTTAAATGTTGAAGATTATATTGAAAAATTTTATCATTACTTGAGACAGTTTGATTTATTAAGAAATCATTATTTTTATAAGATTAAATTGTTGGAAGAGACTCAAAATATAGACCATATAAAAATGAAAGATAGATCTATTATATTTGTAGAAATCACAATTAAATGTAAGGATAATAAAATTCGAATACAAGATCACTTAATCATAAAATTCTGATATCATATTAAAAAATTATTCTTTCCAAAAACTTAAACTGTTAGAAGAAACTAAAAATATGGATCATATATTAATTCTAACATAATTAATTTCTCAAAATTTTCAAGAGAACGAAGGAATCTAGGCGTCTATCCATGGGGCACTAGGGTGCCTTTGGAGTTTGGACTTCGGAGGCTCCCTCGGCTTTCTCAGAAAGCCTAAAATTGAGTGAGTTCCCTCAGTTGCATCTTTTTCCTGATAACCCCACCTGCGATATTAGAGGTAACTTGATCGTTTCTCACAACAGCTTAACGTAAATTTATACGTATGATCAGAAATATAAACCAGCCAGTATAAGATAAAATACGATGTATGAGAAATCTTTAATAGAATGTTTTTTAGATAGAATCAAAATAGGTTCAAAGTGATATTACTGTTTAATAATTAAAATTAATAATAAAAATTGATAACTGTTGAATACTTAAATAAATTACGTGATTACTTTAATTCTACTTAAAACTAACCTTTGCAGTGAAAACATAAAGCCTCCGCATTTTGACTGTTAAGGCCATATTGTGGGACATCTTGTTGACTAATGGCTGCCTTCTAATGGGTTTGACATCAGTGTTTCCTTGGTGCTTAAACTTGATCCACGAGCTACTAATTCTTCTTTTGCTGGGAAAACTAACGTGTTCTGACCTTTGATCTTTTAATCTTTTCTTGTTATTTCTGTTAATCTTTGATTAATAACTGTCCACAACTACGACAATCGCATTTTCAAAAAGGGGGCAAAAAAATTCTGATGAGAAACAAGCAATGGAGAGCATACCTAAACTGAAATATTTATTTACTTGTGTGAGAAAGTACATCAATAAGATCGTGGAAGATACCATTGTGGTAAAGACAACCAAAAAAAAAAAAAGTTGGCGACCTTTCATTAATCATTTACGACGTCAATCCTTTTTATTTTCGGTGGTTGTTCATTTTTTTTTTTTGGGATGATAAATTAGTGAAGTTTAAGCAATATTTTCTCAATGTACAATCAAAGTGAAGCCAAGTAGTCAGTTTGTTTGTTGGAAGTAGATAAAAATGGATTTACACCACATAATTTTTTTTTTAATTTTAATTGAATTTCAATTAAAATTTTATTTTTATTCTCATTTAATTTAAAATAGAGTTAATTTGAATCATTTTAAATGAGTCAAATAAGAAATAATTTGAATCATTTTAAATGAGTCAAATAAGAAATTCATCTTAAAAGTAAAATCATATTGACAAAACCGTATTTAGTAAATTTTTTATTTTTAAGTCCAAGGAAGCCGCTAGAACGATGGATAAGAAGGGAGATTATGAGAGTATGGTGTAGAGAATGGTCCTTAATTCCAAATCTTGCGGCGCCCGCAATTATTTAGATTATATTCAATCCTTTATATTTATTTATTTTTTTTATGTTCATTAAAATATTCATTATATTATAAATTATACAATAAGATAATTTTTTTTATAAATTTTATATTCTCTTTTTTTAAGATTAAAACATAAAATTTCTATAATAAAAGTCTAAATTTTAATTATTAAATATCGTATTAAGAACTATTTAGTTTTTTTTTTCTTTTGGCCTATTAGAGGATTAAAGTTAGTATAAATAGAGAGAGTGGCAGCATTTGGAAAGCAGGAGACTCAAACCTCCACTTGCCACGTAGGCAGTGTACCCAGTGACCAACTGAGCATAAGCTGCTGGTCCTGTTCAGTAATTATTTAGTAACTTTTTCTTTGTCAAACAATCCAGTAATCGTCACCCATTTGCAATATGGGCTTAATCGGAATTAAAGTCCATTTGCCCAAGTCTGTCTCCGTTGTAGATTTAATAGGGCCTCATTGGGCCTCGAAGCTCAGTGCGATAAAAGCTAATTCGCACGAGGGTCTCATGTCAATTGCAATGGGCAAATTGCCAAGCCCATTTTGTTAAGGAAAAGAAAAAAAACGAAAAAACGAAAAAATCCCTATCTGTTGCGGCTATAAAAATAAAAAATTTAATTATTTTAAATTAAAAATTATAATTGAACTGTTTTCGGCCAAATTTAGAACATAAAATTTCGGTTTATTTGTTATTAATATATGTACGAGTAATATTTTTAATATTATCAGAATAAATAATAAAGTATATATAAAATATTATTTCAATTTGGTTCAATTAACTATAGTTTTTTAAAAAATAAAAATTGTAACTGAACAAAAAATACTGTTTACATCGATTTGGTTAGCCAAAATTTTGGTTTAGTTTTGTAAGTTAACCGCACTCCTCGATGCGAGCACACGTCTTGTGTAAAAAAAATTACAAGAAGATCTAATACAACTAACAACTATCATGTTTAAAAAATAAGTGTAGGCAAGCTCTTTTTTTTGTTATTTTTGGAATTTAGATAATTGTAAATATGGATATATATTTTATTATAGGTAATTTTTTTCGAAAAAATGAATACGTCATTTCTTCTTATTGTAAATTCGTCCGATAAATTTGTGTTAAAAATTAATTGGAACTAAAATTTATGCATACCACTTGTTTCGATGCATTTTCAACATATTTCTTATTCAATAATGTAAAACCTTTGATTGCACCAAGAGAAAAAAATAATAATGTAAAACCTTTGATACGGATGAATTCAATTTCGGTACTCACCGCTTCAATATGCACAATTGTGTAGGTAGGGTATTTTGTTTTTCCATTAGTTGGAAGTTATAAGACTTGGAAAGAAGAATAAAATCATACAAAAAAATCTCAACAAAATACCAAAACTAATTGTACTAAAAATACACACCATATACATAGGTATAATGTACGATAACGGAGGTTGAAGTAAACTCTCATTGTCTTGTCTTTTGAATCAAGCAAATTCAGCCCATCAACAATAAGAGGAAGTATCGAATTCTTGTGGTCGATCAAAACTGTTAAAATTCCCATCACAAGGTCCACAGCTCATCATCCCATAACCACCAAATTACTTGTCCAACGAACAATCAAACATCATGTTGTTCAGTTAGGCCACTTGCTAACTACTATATAAAAAAAAATACTAAATAGTTACGTAATTGTAAGAACACAATAGGTATACAATGATTTGAACTGTTTGATTATAAAAAAAATATATAAAATTTGAAAAAAAAAATTCTAATTGGATTTGAAAGTGGATATAACTATAACTATAACCTCAATCTCATCTTGATTTTTTTTAAATATTTGATAGCCACTCGACTAAATCGAGTGCTTTAAGCGTCAAAACTTTAGGTTGCTAGAATGCCATTGAAATTGCTTGATTGCCACAAAAATGTCCCATTTTCTTGAACAAAAAGCCGTATTCCCTGAATGAGTTCTGGTGCCCATCGTCTTTTTACACCCAAAACCTCTGCATGCCCATAAAATATCATTTGATGCCCATAAAAATTTTGCAACACCCTTATAGAGAGAGAAAGGGGATATGGGACCATTTGCCATTAGATGACAAGACTGACAATCTAGCAATGAAGACCACGGAGGCCCCTTCTGGATCTGCAAGCACCAATGAATTTGTACATATATTCTGTATTGCGGACAGCAAAACAAGATGAAGATAATCTTTTGACGATGTCTCAATCCATGTCTCTGCCTCCAAACATGTACAGGAGTGATAATCAGGCAACCTACGTAGCCTGCCTCGCGATCATAAAATTTTTTTATGCTTATATATTACTTTCCCTGCTAAGTCCTATGGATAATATCAATCTTATGCGATAAATACAGACAAGAAGTTTTAAATGTTCCCCTGTTGCATTCCTTCTGTCTGGTGTCAGCTTCATATGATTTACTGTTCAAAAAATGAATACATGTTAAATTTTTATTAGATTATGAGGGTTTCTAATTCGAGAATAAGAGTTTTCTAGACTAACTATTAATGATAGAGTTTCACTACGACATAACTTTAGGTAATAATAAAATAATTGTAAAATTCATCTAATAACATTTAACAATTTATCTGTTTTTTTTCCTCAAATTTTAATCATCTAATTTTTTATATCACTTTATTGTTATTTTATTACTATCTAAATGTTATTACTCAGTATTTCTCTTAATGATATAAAATATCAAATTAGCACTTTTATTTTTAAGAAAATTGTTTGTGCTTATGTTAAATTTACCTTCCAATAGGGAAAAAAAAAAGAGTTATCCATATTACATATCAAGTGTACTGCATGCTGTTAAAAATTCCACTGACCTTACCATCTTAGAATGTAGAGGTGTTCACTCTCTTTTCATGACATCCATACAATTATATAAATTTAAATGTGTATCTCAAGAATACTCTAATAATTTTTTTTTTATTAAAGATCTTGAATTTTAATTTTGGGATGAGAATGAATAAGATTAATAGAATGAGAGAACTATAATGCAATCATAGTCCCCTGCCAAGAGCTGCCATGTTACATACTTTAAATTATTAGTATTAATTCTTTACCAAAAAAATATTTTTAGTATTAATTCGACTTCACTATAGCTTCTCTGGAATGATGTATATAGAAATTCAATATAATTTCACTAATTTTTCGTTTAATATTAAAAATTTTTAAAAGTATAAGAATTTAATTGAATTCTCCCAATTAAAAAAAAAAAACACAATAATGTGGTAGAATTGGTAATTCTCATCAAATTTGGCTGGAGCTCAATTTAATTCGTTCTAATACTATAAAAGCAATATTTTTTTTATCGGAAAAAAAGACCTTACTGAGCGTGTCAGTTATCATATCCTTGAGGACGGGACCGGAGTCATCCTTATTTATTTGAGTCTTGTTCAACAATTTTAAAGGAAGTCAACTCACCTCTCGAATACCAATAAAGTCGAACGTGACTCCTCCACTGAAATCCTGACGGGAAGTTCTGTACCCAATATTGCGCATCACTAGTTATACCCAAAGAGGGTCCCCAACATGAGTCAATCAGGGGAGTGCAGATATAGAGAGTTGAACCTAAAACTCACAGCGTGAAAGTATACCGACTTATCACTAAACCATCACCTCGAATGATATTATAAAAATAATGTTGAGTGCCACTAAAGTTATCTATAATATTTTACATTTCAAGTAAAAGGTATTAATAGCAGTATATATCATATTAATTATTTTGAAATTTAAGGTCTGTTTATTTACTTAAAAATAACTTATTTGAATAAAATATTTGTTACTGTAAAAATAATAATTTTTTCTTATCACTCACTTAAAGTATATTTTGTATTTTTCACATAAAATATCTCACACTAATAATGAATGTAAGTTATTTTATTTGAAAGTCTCAAAATTTTCTTAAAATTGTTTTATTAACTACATATTTTGTATAAAATAAATACTTAAAAATTTTTTAAAAAAATTATATAAAATATCTTACACTAAACAAACACGTCCTTACTCGAAGATTTTCACATATCAAAAATATCGCGTTTAATATCGCGTGCGGCCCGACGATAGATGGGGCCGTCAACCCCAATAATCATTGGCTACCCTGCTGCTTGTCTGCACAGGCATTCAATGTTTTTAACAACTGGAATATTTTTTGAGCATGTATACAGTAAATATATAGTAAATTAAATTGTTAAATTTAAAAAATATACCGAAGTAATTCTGCTAATTTCATCTTTTCACTAAGGTTTGCTGCTCAAAATATTCCTCCCATGACAACAACAATCATGCCACAATGAAGATCAAATCAGAATAAATTATATTCAAATAAAAAAAAAACTATGCTAAAATATTAATTTTTTTAAAATTATATATAAATATTTTAAATTTGAATATGAATAGAAGCTACTCAAATTGAAAAAATTGCATTTACACTAAAAGAAATTTATACTTAAATTTTTAATTTTAAGTGTTTGACTATTTAAATTTGTAAAATTAAGTATAAATACTTTAAATATGAGTTATGCTCATATATTTTGTGATGAAAAAACGTGGTGACAATGCATTAAGAGTAAAGAGATAAGCATGCACCCTCTGATATATCATAATCTACTAAAAAAGTTATTGAATTAAAAAATAAAAAAAAATGAACTACGTGTCATATGCGTACTTCTCACTGTATTATCACTTCTCACTGTATTATCACGTAATCAAGTTTTTTTCGTGAGTAAAACATAACAGGCAACTAAACTTTGATGCATATCACATACGCAGTGATATTTTGAAGAGATACTTGATCAAAACGCCACCAAAAAGAGGCCAAGTAATTGTTTTGTTTGAGACGATATATATCGACAGTAGAACTTGTGATAGTTTTAGATATTTCTGCTGACAACTTATAACTATATTATCATATTAGATTTCAGGCGCCACAACGAAAGTGTAGTATTAGACTAAACTGACGAAACTGATGAAACTAATGAAAGAGACTGAACTAATTTTTTATACTATATCTAATAACTCATTCAAATCTCAATTTTAAAATCTCCCTAAAAATTGAAGTAATTAATAAGTAAGTTAGTAAGAATATGTTAGATTTTTTTTTTTTTTTTATTGATCTGGGATTTTATATTTTTTCACAATTTAAACCATGATAACTGTCAGAAACATTACCCACAAGAATTGCAAGAGAGCATGCTACGTCATGTCATACATCAAGGTGATTCTTAGTGTGATTGCTTGGTTAATGCGTGGTCCTACTATATTCATATACAATCGGTTTGCTGCATACGTATTGTCACTTACTGTAACTATATGGGGCTGCTGATGGGGTAAACGCTTTTGCAGATAGGGTTTTGTCATCTGACGCTGTGCAGCAGCAGCAGCACAAACTACTCCTTTTTGTTTGTCTCCTCAACTTATTTGTTTGATTGGAAAAGTCACGGGAACCATCTTAAATATGATTTTATCTTATCCATAAAATGAAAAATACGAGTGGTGACCATGCAGTCATGTAAGAAGGGTATTGCAACTGCGAAAAGGTACAAAGACAGTGAATTGTAGGTTTCAATTTTAATAAGGTTTAATTTCAGAATCTTTTACTTAGAATCGGATCATTAAACCAGATGAACCACACAAAAGTGGTATGTTATATATAATTGTATTGTAAAACCAGATGAACCATATAAAGGTGGTATCTTATATATGATTGTATTGTAAGGGTTTTGCTTCCTTATGACCCCATTGATTCTCTTCTCTCTCATGGCTTTCAATTGCTAGACAAGAACGAGTCTTTGCTTAGATCTTCACTCTGCCTCTCTCTCTCTCTCTCTCTCTCTCTCTCTCTCTCCCTCCCTCTCTTCATGACTCCCCATAGCTATCCATCTATTTTTCCTTTTCCAATAGACCTTAATGAAGATCAACAACAACAACTTTTCACTTATCATTATCATGCCGCGCCTGAAGCCGCTTCTTCGTCAACTTCTCAGTCATGCCATAACTTCACTGACACTACTCTAGAAAGGGCACAATGTTATTACAGCGAATCGTTGACATTACAACATGAAAAAGTGATCGTACACATCACACTATGCTTATTTTACAGTTTAGCATCGAATTTGAATGATCTATAGTCGCGTTTATCAATTCCCTAACCTTGTAGGTTTTTTTTTTTGGATAAATACAGGCTGACATGAGCAATTCTCCTGGCGGCTCGTGTGATCATGCGACTGCGACAGTCAACAACGAGAATTGTGATGTTTTAAGGTTGTCCCTTGCCAAGAAAGAATGTAATAATAATCAAGAGAACAAAAGGGAGGCTGTTCCTTTCAAGTGGATGTCTTCAAAGATGAGGTTGACGAGGAAGATGACGATGATGCGCCCAAATCAAGTAGCTTTGGATAAAGCAGATGAGTCTATACAGAAATTTGAAGATCATAATGAGCAATCATCATTGCTGCGGATTGATAATTGCAGCCTTCAGGATTCCCTTAACAGCAGCAACAATAGTATTAGGGTCTGCGCTGATTGTAACACGACTAAGACCCCTCTTTGGAGGAGTGGACCAAGAGGCCCCAAGGTATATTATATCCTCTTTTCTTTGTTTAGATCCTTGATTAATCGAATTGACTATAGATATTATTTTCCAAGCCTATAAGAAATCCAATTCTGTATATTATTCGGGTTGCAGTCACTTTGCAACGCTTGCGGGATTCGACAAAGGAAGGCAAGGAGGGCGGCCATGGCTGCAGCAGCAGCTGCAGCAGGTGCAAATGCCAGTACTCTTTTTGTTGCCAACACACGAACGATGAAGAACAAGGCTCAACACAAGGAGGGAAAAATCAGTAACAAACATCTTCCGTTCAAGAAACGGTGCAACTTCACAACCGGCCGAGGTGGCACCTCAAAGAAGCTTTGTGTCGAGGACCTAAAGATCATCTTGAACAATAATCATTCAGCCTTTCAACGAGTTTTCCCTCAAGATGAGAAGGAAGCCGCCATCTTACTAATGCATCTATCACACGGCCTTGTTCATGGTTGATAGGGTTTCTAGAATAACATATCTATTTTCCTGATACCTTTTTTTTTTTTTTTTTTTTTGATTAGAGGAAATAAGGAAGTAGGATGGTAGCCGACAATCTTTTCAAGAGGATTGTGCCGTATCAGAGGACCTACGAGCCTCACTGAACACCTCAGCAAACTCGAATCAATGACTTTTGTTATGAAAACGAATTAACTTCTTTAAAACTACACCACATCGTTTGGTGAGCTTCTTTATTATCGATGATTGGGTGGTCACTAAGACACTTTATCATGAGGCATATGGTCTGCAATAAAGGTTAGTGGGCAGAAGATTGAGTCACAAATTATCTAGAGAGGCATTAGAAGATAACTCTCCGACTAAATCTTCTACCCACTTATTAGAGCTCGTTAGTTTGTTTTCTTTTTTGTTTATTAAGAGATTTGTTGAGTTATAAATCATGAGGACTATTATGAATTTTATGAGATAGTCTCATATTAAATGGTTCAGACTTCAGAATTCAGCGATGGCTATAGAGAAAAGCCTACTGGGATATGAAAAATGATAGAATCATAGAAAATTATGCTTGCAGTCTCTTTCTTCTGGCCTTGATAAGTTCCTCACGATCGATTATACATGGTAGTGATGATACATAGTAGAGTTGCAGCTTTTTTCTTGCGTGCAGCGAACATCACCTGGAGAAATGGTACGTTTGTCTACTATGTTGTCTGTATGCATATACATAACGAATGGCCTTAAATCTTTTACATAGTAGTGGAACAAAGAACAAGTGGCCTTGGATGGAGGCTTATCCTTCATTGTTCATAATGGAGGCAAATATTTCTGGTTCAGAGGAAACTGATGAACAGATTGGAAATTATTAATTTATCAAAAAAAAAAGAACATTAATCATTAGACCAAAGTTGACTTTGAATATCCTCAAAAGCTATGCGGTTAATTTGAAGCTGCAGTTTATTAATGGAAGGACTGTCCCAACGACATAAGATCTTATTAGGAGGCCTAGGGACGGCCTCGATGAATAAAATAAGAGCTTTGATAAATGGTGCTATAATTTGGTCCTACCCTATTTCTAGTTTATCTCTATTCTTTTTTTTTAATAAAAAAAATTAAATCTTTAATATACTTATTGTTGCGCTAAATTTTGATTTTTTAAAAAAAATTCAATTTTTTCTTTGCTAATGTAGTAGAGATGGTGTAGGATGTATGGCCATAAACATTAATTCATAAAACAATTGGGTTTGTTTCCTAATATGCCTATTGGATCTTGGGAATTAGGAATGCAATAACAACACCTCCCAAACTTGGTAGATTTGGACTTGAGACATTAGTCAATTAGTATTTCAAATTTTAGATGTAGAGAAAATTACCATTATTCTGAGAGTAGTATTGGTGTTTTTAAGTAAATAAATGAGTTAGAGTACTACTAGGTGAGTGTAAATTAAAAAAGTACAAGTAAAAATAAAATTTTTTATGCCATTATAATTGATTATTTTAAGAAAAAAAAAGATTATGCAAAAAATGTTAAGTGAAGATTAACACAAATAATTTTTCTTGTATTAATTTTTAGGCAATTATTAATTTTGGCAAGCTGGTAGAAATTCAACTTGACTTTTATGTACTATCAATCTAATGCAAAAGTTGTCTACTTTGTAGAGTTCCAGAGTTCTCCACCGTGCGTCGGGTGTGCTATCGCACGCCGAGAGAGCTTCTGAATTGTTGCTAGAGGTGTGCAACTCAGTCGGTCCTTGTGGCCGTTTGGTTGTTTATTTCTCAGTGTTTGGTTGTTGTTTTAGTGGTTGGTTAGTTTCAGTCGTTCATTCGGTGACGTTAGTTGTCCTTCCGGTTGTCTCTGGTTTTGCGCTTGGGGGTCCCTTTCTCCCCTACTGTCCCCCATCGTTTCAGTGATCGGTGTGATGGTGGGGGAGGATCTCTGCTTTTGTGGTTGGTCGGGTTGTGTACAACGATGATCCGACATTGTTCGGCGACTTCAGCAGTCCATTGGCTCTTGGTAGTTGGCTTACTGGTGGTGGGCGCTTTGGTGGGTTGTTGTTTTCGTCTATTTCATGGCACTTCTTGTGGATCTAGTGGTGGTTCAAGTAGATTTGCTTGTTTCGTGGTAGCTATGTTGGCGTGTTGCTGCCTAGTGGCGAAGGGGCTCTCAACGGCGTTTCGCCGATACCCATCCTCCCTATTCTAAGAAAAGGCTGTGGAACTATGTAGGATCGGGTCAGCCCTGTAGCCAATGGCCTATAGGCTGCTTTCTATTCAGCCTTTGGGTCTAGTCAGTTGCAAGTTCGTTTGCGTCCAGTATTGATTTTTTTCCCCTTCAAACCTATGGTTTGTTTGAGATCATTTGTGACTTTGTCTTTAATGAATTTTAAGCCTAACCATGTAATGTTAGTTTAATAAAATCCATCTCTGCTGCTTGTTCCAAAAAAAAAAAAAAAAATCTGATACAGAAACTACAAAATAGGACAGTTCCGCAAACTCAATGGCTGAGTTGGCAGGTCCCCTGCACAAACACATAGTTTAAACTTCGATGAGACATTTGTCGAGTTGGTGAAATGATTTCTTGCAATAATTGCCTCATTCCACCACTCATGAAATTAGGAGCTTTAGTTAGGTCATAATTTCACTAGGAGGTAACTCACAAATCTTTTTTTTTTTTAAATCATTATTTTCACCCACTGAATTTTTTTTTTTTTTTGTAATTATTATTATTTTTTTGTCATATTTTTTGTGATTAATTGATTTTATGACATCTTAATTTCCAGGGAGGGGAAAACAAAAGACGAAAAAATAGGTCAGAAGCTGTTTTCTGACACCATAGGAGACCCAAATAACAAATGGGCCTATTTGACGGGCCACATAAGGTAAGTGACAAACGCTATTTAAATAATTACTACAACTATTCGATTTCTTTACATTATTCTTGTGCATAGAATTGCAATATTTTTTAGTAAGACCGTAAGACATCTCTTTTACTTTATAATTTTATTGACAAAATAATAATAATTATTATTATTTTTACCGAATGGAAGTCAATTGTAAATAAGCATGCCCTGCACAAACTAACCGTATCTCTACTAATGCCATTGACACTCTGCATCCTAAACCAAAATCCTCGGAGCGCCATATAATACAACAGAAGCAAAGCAGAAATGGTACAATGAATCACAAGCAAACCAGATCCACAAAATGTAGAGGCATTTGTTTACGCAACTGGCATGCCCATTGCTACCAGGCTGGCTCACGTTAATTTACTAACATCATCTACATCACCTCTACGAACTAACGGGCTTGCCATTTAACTTGGGAAAAGGATCTTGCTTGCTCAAGACTACCACTTTGCTTTTGTGAGCAAAGTAACCTTTCACAAGGTTTTTGTATATTAACATGGCCACTATACACTCAACCTGCAATTGCAACAAGAACGTTCAATTAGATAGTATGCCAGATTAAAGAGCCATAGATGGAGAAATAATAAAGATAATCCATCCAAATGAAAAAGCATAAAGAATAGTGCCTCGTCCAAATCCATGTCCATCTCCAGCCATTTCAATGCTTTCACGATCACTTCCAACTTCATCTGGTGGGCTTTGGTAGGGTCCTTCTGCTTTTGGATAATGTAACTGTAACAGTCAAAATGAAACCATGAGAGAGTAATCTGACACTAACTGTCAAAATCAAAACGGTCTTACATGCGCTTGTGCGCAAGAATAAGGCACCAAACTTACATTTTCTTCAGCAATCTTTGGTAAACTTGAAGCTCTAGCTTCTCAAGGACAAGATATACCCCTGATCTTAGAAACCTAGAAGAACGAAGGAAATGACTTGGTACTCAGTTTGCTCCAGTACTTTTTCACCCATAGTATAACATCTCATGCATGCAGAATAAAAACATACCTGTCTTCATGCTCTTGGAGAGCAGATCGTAGCAGTCGAAGATCACCCCTTTTTAGAGCTTGGATAATGTTACTGTACTGTCAAGTAAAATCACAGCTTACAAAAGTGAGCTGAGCCAATAATGGTTTCAGGAAGATTCTTAAACACGAGAGTGGCAAATCACACAGGTTTGTGATGATCATTTTTTGCACAACATGAGCAATAGATTTCATTGCACAACTTAATGCCCATTGGAAAGAGCACCAAATTTCAAATTCAGGATGAAGATATACCTCAACTAGGTTATACTTCTCTAGCAGCCAGTTCTGAGGTAAGATACCTATTGAGAGCTTTACAGGCACCAAATACTTTAGTATCATCCTGAACCAACACAAAAAAAAAAAAAAGTCAAAATCAGCCCAAACTGCTTAATATTTAACATTTTTTTTTTCTACAAAGGAAATGGCACAGAAAGAAGTTGACAAAAAACACAAGGCAACCCGCGCATGTGGCAACAGCATATCATTGCTTCAAAAAGACAAAAAATACCCATCCGCATTCCTTCTCTCTCAAGTCATGTTTGGTTTTAATAAATGTGCTTGTCTATCCTTCCATATAGTTACTATATGAATTATTCAATATCTATTTAAGTTTTCTTTTTACTCACAAGTTTTTGCTCTTCATTCTTTAGCAAAATCAGATGTCAGCTTACGAGAATAAATCAGCGAGGGCAGGAAGAAAGTGGGCATGCATGTCATGATCCAGTTGGATATAAATGATAGAGTTTAGCCAACCATGACCAAATGATGATACATGCTTGCTTTAGGAAAAGAACAGTATTGATAACTGATGGTGCTCTGAAAAGGCCACTTATGGTGCCTATCAAGCAGATGCAGATATATGAAGTAGTCAGCATGGCTGAAACAGACCTTATATTCGCTTCACAGTCAGGGTTGCAGTGCATCAAGGCATATGATAATTTATGATCAGCCTGTCATGTCATAAAGTGAACTCAATGAAGAGAGTGGCCAGAAACTCAAATGTCTACTATTTAATATTGACATGAATAATAAAAAAAAAAAATTAATGTAAAACCCGAATCTGGCATTTGATTAGATAGAATAAAGCAACTTTTTGTCCATGCAATGCTGACAATGACATCAGCTAAAATTATTAACAAACATGATATGTAGTTATGTGTGCATCTAGCAGAGTAGTATCTCAGAGTTTAAAGGATCCAAGCTTGAAGCAAAATCAATATTGTGTCTGAGAAGCGGGTTGAATCTCATAGTTCAAAAGGAAATTGCGTAGTTTACGTACAGCAGGAAAATTTTCATTGAAGACTTCCAAACGGCCTGTATAATACATGTAGGTAACCTGCAATAAGAACGACTGAAGAGTCAGAACCTATTTCATGCACAACAGCCCCTGCATGAAAATTAGCTTCTGCACAATCAAGAACAAATGATGCGTCATGGTTAAATTGAGATCTAACCTTGTCTCTCTTCGGGAATTCCTCAAAATCAAAGATTCGAGCAGTTTCAATACTTCTTATCACACTTCGGCAAAGATGAACTGTACCAAGCTGCAAAACAGTATGGTCAGATTTCATGGTGTTAGGCCGCTTGAACTTTCCCACATGTCTAACATTACTCCTCTGAAGAAAAATTTTCTCCCCAACCGAGCCACTCCCTTTCCCCCGCTATCCGGCCCATGGAAACAAAAGATACGTAGGCTAGTAGTAGGTAACTGACTTGGTCTACTGTTATATTCAAAATTGGGAAAAAAAATCAGAAGGAAAACTAAAACACAGAAGCAATTACCTTGAAATAGATTTTGAACAGTTGGCAAGTAACATATAATGCTCCCACACGTTTCGGGCCTTTTCCCTATGAATCGAATAAGAGCCATCGTATAGTTAGCACACGAAACATACGAGCATTTAGCATTCTCACAGAACCTTAAGAAGCATGGCATGAAGAGTAAAGACTAAAGAGCAGAAGCAGCCCAGGGAATAGAGGAACATACAGCAAGAACACCAAAGACTTTCATAAGGAACGAACCGGCCCCTTTCAATTTTTCCGGAGATTTCCCATTGGAAGCCAACCATCTATCAGCCTAAAAAACCGATCACAAGCATCACTTAGTAATAATATAACTAGTTTTTAAATCCGCAAGATGAGCGGTTTTTTCTAACCCAAGTAGCTACCAAAAAAAGCTTTCAGAATCAATGAGAAAAAACAAGACTTTCCTCTCTTACATAAACACTGTATAGCATATAGATTAAACTACCTCCGCACTTTACAGCATCAAAGAAAATTTCCCAAAAATAATTAAAAACAAAAACCAATAGTAATCATACCTTTTCGGCAAGAACTCTAATTTCGTAGGCAATGACGTACAAAGGCTCCAAAGCCCAAGCCGATTCCCAATTTCGAAACTCCTGAATAAAAGCACTGCCCATTTTTTCATTAAAAAAACCCAAAAAAAAAAACACAAACATCAAACAAATAAAGGAAAAGAAAGAAAGAAAGATACTTGGCGGCTTTTTCGAAAGAGTGGTAAGAATCGAGCAAGTTTCCGAGTCGGTAACATTGCAGAGAACGGAAAAGCGGGGCGATGATGTCGCCGAACTGGGAGTACTTGTCGGATTGCTTGAGCAAGCGGTTGGCGTCCTGGAAGACGTTGAGGGCGTCGGCGAGCGAGAGGAGAGATGGGGAGTCGGAGGAGACCGAGAGGAGGCGTTTCAGGGAAGATCCGTCTTGGGACAAAACGGCGTCGGAGAAGCGGTTCAGGTATTCCGTGATTCTTCTGTGCGCCTCCCCCATGCTCACGTACGCCATTTTTTCTTTTTTTCTTTTTTTTGTTTGTCCCTTTACTCAGTCGCTCTCGCTCCGGTGGTCGCCGATCGCCATTCACCGACGCGCCACTGTTTGGGAGTATCTGTTGTTTGTGCTGTGCGCGAAGGTCGACTTGTGCGATTCGGAGTTAGAAGATTTTTTCTTTTTTTCCTTTTTTTTAACGAAACCAATGCGCCTGTGTGTGAGTGTTTTTTTTTTTTTTTTTGGTTGTGTACCAAATCTAATGTTTCGTGCATGGTATTTGATTTGAGAAGTTGAAATTTTATTCTAAATGTCCTGAGTTTAAATTTTAGAAGAAGAGAAGTGAAATTTATAAAAAAAAATATTATTTTTATTATATAATTTATAATTTAATAAATTTTTTAATAAATAAAAAAAATTTTCTGCACTTGTTAGGTCTACAAGATTTGAGTAAAAAAAAAAAATATATCATGCTCTTTTGTATATACCCTCAAATAAAAAAACTTATTTGATAGGAAAAAAAGTTAAACCTTAGTAATAGATGATTTTTTTTTTATTTTAACTCATTTAAAACATAAATTAAATTATTTTTATTAATGTGTGAGAACTATTTAAATAAAAAGTTAATAGAATAAACTTGTATGTATTCACTTGAAAAAGAGAGGAATTGTAGCTCACGCGTGCGATATATTCCCAGCTCCTTGCTACTTTACGTGCAGCAATTTTTGACGTTTTTTTTTTTTTAAGATTGCTCAGTATTTAATCTAATGAATTTATTAATTTGAATTGACCTGAGTACTTCGAAAGGTAGTGAAAGATTTTTCAGCAGATATTTAATATAACTGTATTATCAGAATTTAAACCTAAAATTTCTAATTAAATGATATCAAACTTTTATCATCTGTGCTAACACCGATTAATAATTTTTTATTTTTGACGATATCATTTTACAATACACAACAGTAAAATTCAATTAAAAACCCAAACAGAGGAGATTGGATGTTTGTTTTCTTTTCTCGGAACTGTCAATTGGCCCAGTAGGCCTGATCCTCAAGTCCTCCTTGCTGGCTCGTTATTACTGAAAAGCAGAGTAATGGGGATTGCACTTTTGGAATTTTGTTGGATTTGGACCAGTTACAAAGGTTAGATGCTTGTGGTCGTAGGCCTAGGCTACAGCCCAAAGCAGCCATACCCATGGGCGCTTCTTCCTGATATTCATATCAGGCTCATTTTGGGACCCCCGAGGCCCAAATTTCCGCCAGGCGTCTTTGCTCTTTACTTTGCTCTTCATCGCCCCCGTGTGTCTCTGTGCTTCTGCTGACTGCTCGGTGATAGCTTGGGGGTGAGCGAGGACTGAGAGCAAATGGCACAGAGAGAGCCAGCAAGGCTGTCGAGCTTTATATGGAGGAAATATGCAGATTACGTTTATACAAAGTGGGAAAAAAGGATTCTTTGGGACATGGTTGAGCCATACAGTAGACCCAAATCTTTCACTCCTCTCGTCGCCATTTACACTGCCGCTTTCTACACTGGAGTTATCGCCGCCGCCATCACTGAGCAACTCTACAAGGTATCAACTTTCTTAGCCCAAATGGGTAATTTAACTGTTTGCCGCCTTTCTTTCTTTGATTGTTGCATTTTCATGGGCATAGTTTATGGGAATGCAATTGCTGACGTTGGAATCACTGATCCTGATTGAATTTTGTGTCCCCTCAAACTCTTCATGTGTTGGGGTCTCTATATTTTGGATGAAGTTTTTTTTTTTTTTACTTCCAATATGTGATTTGACTGCTTTGGGCGTGAAGATTCTTGCTTTAACCTAGTTATTTCTGTTGTTCAATTATCAAGAACTAGAGAAAAGTAGTCATTTAACTTGCAATTATTTAGAGGTCACTGAAAGGATTTTTAGCCCTTTTCTTTTGGCCTATTTAATTGTTTTGGATGAAGAAGATTCTGTGCTCTCTGTGTTGTGCAGGAGAAGTATTGGGAAGATCACCCTGGTCAAGCAGTGCCTCTCATGAAGCCAAAGTTCTATCGCGGCCCTTGGAGGGTTTACAGGGGAGAGGAACCTCCGTCTGCTTAAAAGAATGCCTTTGCAACCAGTCCATTTGAAGAGGGTTTTTATAGTTCCTTCCGCTTTCTTTGCCGCCTTTATTGTCTAAAGCTACAGGTTCAATCATAATTCCCAGAAAATAATCTGTCCATAGGATGTAGCCCTTCTGTTGACATTCTTTATCTGACTTGTATCTGAAGTCATATTGATGCTGTGGTACTCATATTATCCTGTTTAAGTGTTTCTGCTCAATCCTTTTTCCAGGTTTAATTTTTGTTCACCTAGGTAGAAGTTGCCTAGTGTTCCTCCTTCATATGGCTAGTTTCCTGGTTTTGGCATTTTCTTCTGTTTATTACACATTTTATGAAGCTGATATCAGTTATATGCATTCTGTACATGAAGAATGTATTAATCTTATTTTCGTCGCTGTTTTCTTTCCCGAACACATTTAGGGTTAGCCGGCAGTGGTCATTGTTGATGTAGAAATGTTTTCAATTTGCAAACGCTTGCATTGTATATGTGTCGGCCGTCTGGTTATTGTTTTATTGTTGCAGTTTAGTAAATATAAGACTCCAGCAATTGCTTTGAGAACATATGAAAATGCACCTCATGCTGTTTTTGTTCTCCCAAGTATCCATTGTGTTTTGAAGACATTAGACCTTTGTCCAAGAGAGAGTCCATGTGTGGTTTTTGCCTGGCTCACTTAAACATTCACCCTATTCCCATTTTGGTGAGGCCATAATTTTCTTCATCGATTTTGACGGTGAATGAATGCAAATGTTGTCCTTGGATTTGTTCTTGACAAGAAAGACGATTAGTGCTCGCCAATGCAGAATGTAAATCAAGGTATCTGTTTCATTCAACCGCCCTCGATTGACTTTGCGATCAAACTTTGCTTGAAGCACAATTGGTATAACTGATTTAGAACCATAATTCTTCTATTATTTTTCCTGTTCATTTTTTGGGTGTACTCTAAGGTGTATTGAGATTTAACAGCTTTGCAATAAATAGTTGATATTCCTGGTTGCACCCCAAAAAAAAAAAAAAAAATAGTGCTAAACAACTGATCTGCTGCAGGAGTTAAGCCTTCACTGAAAACTACCATGGGATAACTCTCATGACCCCTTTGTCTAGGCCAGGTGTTCATCGTTTTTGGACTTCTACCTTGAACTTGTGATCCAAATTTTTGGCGTGCACCTCTTTTTTTGTGCAGCTTCCTTTCGACTAAGGCATAGTTTTCAAGCTGAAACCCTTGGTAAACCCACACGTCTGGTTCTGCAAAGCAGTTACTGTTTTTGTCGCAGAATTGATATCATCCGGCACACATTCTCCAGGTCATCTTTCACACTAGGCGGAAGTTAGGGGTTCGAGTCTACTTATCTCCGACTCGTGAACTTAACCGGTACAAAGTTACACCATAGCACCTAATTTTTCCGACAAGAGTGAGTTCTGAGTCGCTGCCACATGTGCTTGTCATGAATCTTACCATGCCTTATAATTCACGGTTTTGTGGACAGACCTGGTCTCCAACGTCATCAAATTCGTGACACAGCCGAATTTTGGGCCCTGCCAGGACGTACAAGAACCACTAACTAAACTTATGGTGTAATCCCACAAGCACATAAAACATTTTTAAATCAATCTTATTCTTATCTTAAGTTGTAGTCGTCACTTGTTCTTGCTAATGGCTGTGCCGTGTCGACAAGTGAACAAGCTTTTTAATTCAGCTGTTTTATTGAACACAATTTTGTCACGGTGCTAGTGTTACAATTTATGATGATGACGTGTTTCTTTTTTTTGCTCAAATCAGATTGTTGTCGTACAAAGTGTGTAAACAATAAAGCAAACTCGAATTATTGGAACTCCAACTCGGAGTTCCCCACTGCCAGAGCATCATAATCCGGATCACCACACTTGCGGCTCTGCTAGCCATGTCGATATTGGCAATTTTGCAAGTGGGGGCACGGGAATCATACCCCTAAACTTCAACGAATCTCAGCCGTTGTGACTGCTTTTCGCGCCTAATTTATTCTTCTATTTGGTTTCCTCTATTCGGAAATATTCACTGTTACTATTTATTATTATTTAAATATAATCATGTAATCTTATTCATTATATTTTGGTTTGAAACCTCAGTATTCGAAGTTTAATTAGATCTCGAGTAATCCGATGTGAGTCGGGTGGACTCATGAAATGAGATTAAAACTCTTTCAGCGCTCATTTTCTTCAGGTACCCATCTTATTCATTATACTAATAAAATGGCTAGGCCACAAAGGCGTGATGGATTGAAAGATGGTTAAAAGAGCCCATAGGTCAATGCATGAACTTTCTTACGTTAAGCGATCGCCATCAGTCCATCAGCACCAGGATTCAATGGGGGCACCTACCTTGGTAAATTGCATCTTTTAACCCTCTCAATAGAGAGTGATAGGACAAAAATTGACCTTGATTATGGCCTGTATAGACTATTAAAAAGGACAAACGAACTTTAATTCACTGTTATTGAAATTGTTTTTAAAACTAAAAGTCTTAAATCGACCTATCATTCAAAACCAACGAACTTAAAAAAAAAGAGGAAGAAGGGAAAACAAATTAGAAGCATTGGTTCCGTTTCCTTTGTAAAAGGTTTTGCTTCTGATAGAACAGAAGACACAGATTTGGTACATTTTCATTCATATTTCCATCTTCCAATACTAAAAACCTGGGCCAGCAGTACACGGGATTAATTTATAAACAGAATTACCAGAGCCACTACTACGAGGAGAGTCGAGAACAATAATTCTTTTAGTTCTTCTTCTTACTCCCATTTAAACTGGAACTGCAGTGAAACACCTTGAACTCACACTTGGGCGCAATCACCTGCAGAAGCAATCTCGCCGTGTATTCCTGCCTCACGGCAGCCCCTTCTTTCTCCACCAGCACGGCGGCCACGATCCTCCCATAATCACCGCCGCCTCCTCTGACCAAATACGCCACCAACGCCGCCTGTACCGGCCCCAGGCTGGGATTGTACGCGGCAGACTCAATGTACGACCCTCTGTACACCTTCCCATCACAGTCCATCAACGCCACCCCAGATGGGCACTCGCTGTAAGGCGCGTGGGACTCGTTGGCGGCATCCAATGCCTTGTCTTTCAAATCATCGCCGACAGAGATAAGCCCATTAGTTACAACGTTATTTTTACCGTTGGGAAGGGATAAAAACGACAGGTGGTTGTGGTGCGGTTCTAGAACCAAGGGGACATCCTTATCCAGAAGGTCGTCCGGACCGAACCTGTGGGGCAGAAAGTGAGAAAAAGATTGGAATTCGTTGCTGAAGTCTTGTTCTTCTCCTCCTCCTCCATTGGTCTGAATCCGACCGCCGCCGTTGTCATTGGCGGCGCTGTTGTTGCTGCTGTCGTCGGTTACGAGGATCTGGATATCCGGGGCGTGGCGGATTTCCTGAAAGAATTGGCGGCAGTGGCCGCAGGGGGCGGCGGAGACGGCGATGTACTTGAGATTGGGCTCGGCATTGAGGGCGAGATTGGTGATGAGGAACTGTTCTGCGTGGACGGAGTGGTGGAGAGGGAGGCCGGGGAATTCGAGGTTGGCTCCGAAGAAGATACGGCCGGAGGATCCGAGAGCGACGGCTCCGACGCGGTAGTTGGAGATTGGGGGGCGGGCCAGTGCCTGTGCTGATTTAACGAGGGAAGGGAGGAGCTGGAACACCGTCAGGCCCGATTTCTTGGCCATTGATTCGGATTCGGATGCTTCTATTACGAATCTGGACTGCTCCATTTTTATGCTGTGTTGGTTCTTCGGTTCCCCTTTTATTTTCTCTTTTTTGTTGAATTTATTTTTAAATGGGTTATGGATCAGAGATGAAAGAAAATGAAAAACGACGGAGAGGTAGAGAGAGACAGAGAGAGAGAGAGAGAGAGAGTCCCTGTAAATGAGGAAGGAAGAAGGAGGGAGCGGGGACTGCAGTGGCGCTATGGTGAGGCGTTATTTATAGGGACAATGTCTTGTTGCAGGCAATTTCCCTTTTTTTTTTTTTTATTTATCTTTTGGTAGCTTTGTGAAGATTAGGGGGTTTAAACCAGCCACGTTGATTCAAATTAAATTTTGCCTATCCAAAAAATAAATAAATAAATAAATTTTTACTGTTTTTTTTGACGAAAAAAAACATTATCATCAATAATAATATGATATGTAGGTTTAGATTAGAATAATTTTATTTATTGTATTTCGTTTAATTATTTTTAAAAAGTTGACCTATTGTCTGAATATTGTTAGGCCTAACTACATTCGTATTTCAGCATAAATCCTCATTTATTTAATGCAGGTGACAGCACAAAGATTCGAATTTAAGTTATTGTAAAAGAAAATACGTCAAATTACTACTAGATTACTAAGATCAGTGATAATTTTTATATGTTGAAATTTGGTTCATTCGGTTAAAAAATTAAATTTAATCGAATTTAATTTTTATCAAATCATAAATAATTCGTTTAATGTTATAATATTAACTAATATAATGATAAAAATATCAAAATTATTTTTATAATTACAAAATATTTACTCTAATAAAAAATTATCAAAAAAATAATTATTTGATTTTAGTATATAATATTAAATATTAAAAAGCATTTTGTTTAGATAAGGGTTAACTGCAGGTACTTTTTTTATTGTTTTTGCAAATAGGTTTTTTATCCTGTGGCTTGAACAAATCTACTAAATATATTTCTAAAGTATATACTAAACAAGTTTCTAAATAAATTTATAAAATAAGTTTTGAACTAACTCTTTACAAGATTAAAGGAAGTGAGTTTATTCTTACTCAAATTTAGTTCCTTATTAAACGAGTTTTTATTGTTATACTTTGAGTGAGCTCTTATCCCATGTCATCGAATTCTTAATAAACCAATAAACGCATTGGTTCTAAACGAACATGCCTGTTTATATCTATTAACCCCTGTCAATTCTAAATTTTAATCGTCTAATATATAATTTTAATGATAAAATTGTAATTATGTTTGAATCCGACAACTATATGTAATTATTTTTTAAAATAATAAAAATAATTTATTACAAATATGTCAATTAATAGATCTGTGAGTTGAAACTAAAATAATTTTTACTTATAATATATCTTATTTAACTACTTTAAAAGGATAAACTTACCACTCTGAAATTGAATATGATTCTTTCACTAGAGACGATAACTGAATACTGAATTTAAATTTTAACATTGAACTATAATATTTTTTCACTACAACATACACTCAACCATTTTATTATGAAATGACGGAAGGGCAGAAACCTAAATTTCCGTCGCCGATGAAAAACTCACTATGATAAAAAACTCGGAATAACTTACTACTAAACTATTGTATAAAATCATTATATACAAAAATGGGTCTGTAGCACGTGGCATATTGTGCCAAAGATTTTTTTTGTTCTGTTGCGCTAACGTCGTTTTAACTTTTATAACGTGTTCCATATAAAAATTGTGAAAACAATTGTGCGGACAGTATTGTTACTATTCTATATGCAAACACGTGACCTTTCTACTCTGACTTAGCGTGTAGTTGACAATAACATTAGATATATTTGCATGCGTCCCAATTATTATGTATATATTAAATTACATTTTCAATGAGCGATCAATCAAAAAGTTACAGCATGTATCACATGAGCCAATAGATTAAAAAAGGACTTAATTTCATAAAAAATCATAAATTTTTCAATTTTTATCAACTTTATCACAAAATTTTATTTTTATTACAACTCTTCAATTGATTTCAAACTTATCATATTATTAATTTATATTAACAGATTTCATATTCATTTTTAAAGTTCTAACTTTAAATTTTATTTTTTATTTAAAAACGAAAAATTAATAATTTTTTTTTTAGAATTAAGTTCGGAATTTCGGAAATAGTTGCCAAAATTTATTACCATAAAATGACGGAATCATAAATATGAAATTAATAGAAGAGTTCATAATATATTCTAAAAAATAAAATTTCATGACTGATTTGAAAAAAAAAAAAAAAAGGGTTAAAAGTTCATAGTTTTTTATTTGAGATTAACTCTTAAGAAAGACCTTTGCTTGGAAAAAGGGAGGCCTGAGGAGAAGGGTCATCCAGCCAAGATTTGGGACATTGAGTCCCAAAATGTCAGCCTTTGCACGTTATGGTTCTCAGCACTTCACAATTTTTCCTTGTTCTGCAATGCTTATTTCCTTGCCTATGCTATGCTATCACAGTTTTTTTTTTTTTTTTTTTGAACAAGTGCTATCACAGTTTTAAGCCTATAATTCTCAAGAACAGTCCAACAGTAACGGCATGTGAAAAACCAGTTTTTTTTTATCAGTAAACCAGCAAAGCCATAAACCAGAAAACCAGAATCCTTAGCTCAAAAAAAACAGAAAGAAAACCAGAATCCAGACAAAAAAAGGGAGCAGAATAATTCCTCTGAAGTCTGGTATGAGTTGTTGTTTTATGTGTAAAACCATTGTTTACGTTAGTTAAAACGTGGGTCTACTTAGTCCACAATGAAATTAGAATTTCATTCTCAACGCTTTTACTTGCAACGGAAAAAGATTTGCACCATACTGTGTAGTCGCACAGTATGTCACAACCACAAGAGAAAATATAAATTATTATTAAGAAAATGTAACTGCCTAATTTATTTGTGTAAAAATACTTTTTAAAGAAAAATACATTTTTTTTAAGATAAAAAATTTTATTTTTTTAATGACTATTAAGTGGAATTTATACTTTTAAATTTTAAAATAACACTCATTTAATAATACTTTATTTTTTAATGAATATTTGTGTTTTATTAATGGTGCATGATCATACTATACAACTGCATAGTGTGGCTCTAAAACCTTACTCTGCTTTTGATGTGTTCATGGGATCTGGTGGTTGGCGGAGTGATTTTCACAAAGATAAATCCAAAATATACTTCTTAGAAATTCCCTCCTCCTCAACTTAGCTAAGGACAAAAAAACAACCTCAAGAAAGAGTGCATTAGGATTAATTGATGCCATTTAAGCAATGAAAATTATGCATAAATTAAGGGCCAATTTTTTTTTTATCATAATTTAAGGGCAATTGGACCCAGGCTTAAGCACCAAACATATCTAATTAGTAAAAATCCTTTATATCTTTTTATATCGTTGGTAAGGTTTTTTTTTTTTTTTTTTATTTTATGTTGTAGGCAAGGTTAATTCTGTCTTCAGGCAATTGATTAAATAAATTCTCCTACATCCACAAAAACTCAATTGTCTCTCCCATCCAATTATTTGTCACATAGGGACAAAAAAGGATTTGTTGACTGAAAGCATAAAATTGCTTACTGAGGAATATCCCTGAACCTAATGGACTAAGAAATAATGGTTACCTTTCCCCATATATAGCAAATACAATTTATGAAACTTGTTGGGAAGGAATTCGTAACTCTTTTCCTTCTAGATTTTCATAGTAGCCAAATGGCTAGTCAACTTCTTGCAGTGTTACACGCAAACAAACCAAGAGCACCGTAAGACCACAATAATTTGAGTAATATTTAATTCAAAAAAAATTTGAGTAATATTTAATTCAAAAAATATTAAGATGTGGAGATGCTCATACAATTGCATGGAACTTTTTTTTCCTGGACCAATGCATTGTATTCAGCATGAGTTTGAGTCAATGCAGTTTAATTTATTGGACTGCGCAAGTCATAGAAGGCCAATGTGGGAAAAGAAAGCATTTTTTTAGCCAAATTGCCTCTCAGAAAGGTGGCCTTTATCTTCTTCCTGGAAAGCGTTTGATCAGATTCATTGCATCCAATACCTTCCCAAATTGGCTTTGGCTACAATAAATTTACTTTTCTCCCTAAAGGGCAAATCATTTTGTTGTGATCTTACCTGGAAAATATAATCTTAACTAATAAAAGAAAATACTGTGTTAGTAATATTTAGGTAACAATAAAATAATATAAGCTATCAGATGATTAAAATTTAAAAAATTAAAAAAAATAGATAAAGTGTTCTATGTCATTAGATAAATTGTGTGACTCTTTATTACTCTTTAAGATTAAGTTGCTTAATATACCTCTTAATAAAGATAAGAGCATACTCACTCTACTAACTAGGCAGGAATTTTTTTTTTTCCAATATAGATGTCAATAGGTAGTCTTATAATGCAGAGTTGCCATTTCGTTTGCACATGATTCATGACAGGGATAAAAAGCTGTTCCACATGCAACCATATTTTTTTTGAACCACATGCAACCATATTGAAGATTAAAGAGAGAAATAATATGCTTTGGCCAATTGATGCTGACATTGGATTCGCACTGCTTGGAATTTTATATGTAGTTGCTGCAAGCTTGCAAGCATTTGCTAGAGTTGTTATTCTGTGATGTTACTTACGGCACCCATTGCTTCTGATGAAGAGTACTATTTCTTTGTCAATAAATTTTGGGGCTTGTTTTGTCCCTTTGTGAACCTACCAATCTAATCTATGGTGACAACGCATCTTAAGTTTTGGTTGCATGCGTGACAGTGTTCAAGCTTTTGGGTGCATATCATGCCCAAGCGGCCAGATAATGAAAACATAGCTAAAAATTGATCACGACATTGAATCATAGATGCAATTTTTACACTTATTTTGTCATCATTGGTGGTTCATTTCGCCATCCTTCTCCTCCTAAATACAAGTTAATAAAGAGACTATAGGATTTCAACTGTATATTTAATATTAAGAGCTCGAGTAACTTTATCACTAGATCTTATTGTTAGTAATGATTTAAACCATATGTTCTCAACATTTGCTTGCCACGGCAAATTTAGGATTGATATTGACATTTCGACAAGGCTGATCCATAGGCCAAAGTCCATTGATTTTCCATGGAGAACAGAATGAACCTGCAAGCTGCAGCAAACAAAAGAGAGAAAAGTCCCCGCGCCCCACCAAAGAAAAAAGGAAAGAAAATCAAAGTGAATATATTTTATGCTTCATCTTCACAAAGAAAAAGGCTAAAAGAGATAGGAAACCGAAGATCCTGAGAGGCTGTCATCAAAATGACCACTTGTTGTTTGCGTGGTGTATTATGATTCAGCAATTTAATTTGTTTAATTTGAAGCCTGTAGATTTTTCCTTTCTAAATTGGTCTTGTGACCTTAGTAGCACCGTCGCGTTCTTCTATTTTAGTTTTTGATCGGTCAAAATTCGTGATGTAAATATAGGCTGACCTGATTGAGGTCTTCGAGTAAGTGGACCACGCACCTACAAAACAGAGAGACTAAGGTATTGAAAGTTGACTCAGCATTAATGTTCTGATACGTTAAACTGGGAGTGCTGAAGTGACGGTGTTCTTTATCTTACACACTGAGGTAGTAAAAAGTTAAATGTCTCCCTTATTAAGCTTGTGTCTACCTAAATCCAATAAGAATATTGATGATTTTTACCCTAACAATTTCTATTTTATATAAAGTAAATTACACTTTTCATCATTAAAATTAAACTAAAATGTAGGTTTCCCAACTTCAATATGTCGCAATTTAATCGATGATCTTTCTGCTAAAAAAAAACCTACACTTTTTTTCTTTTTTGTCTTGAGAAAGGATTGTAACTCACGAACAAAATCCCCACCTCCTATGTAAACACAAAGGCTCACGACCACGGCTCCAAACAGAGCTGCTTTAAAGCACACTAGTAACAAATTCGGCCGTCAACGAAGCATTTCACCCGTTATCTATGTTTTGGGCCATTTCACGTTAATCTCAGAAAAAGCCCAAATAAAAACGGAGAGAGGCCCATAGGTGAGGATCCAGAAATAATCATACGGTAGCTGGCCATTCCACGTCCCAAATTCTATCCTGAACCGAAACCCAACTGCCTAGCCAACAGCGCACGTATCTGAATTATCCGAATTTTGAGTCCGCCAAGAATTTTTCATTATAATATGTCCTAACAAAGCATATTAAAATGGCAATTTCGTTTGGTCTCTCACTGCAGCAAAGGCTGCCGGTGCCCGTACTGGCAAGTAGTTATTCTCTGTGTTCTCGTCTCACTTCAGTTCCTGCAAGAAGTGCTCATAGGAAGCTGACTAGCCAATTTAGGCCACCTCGTAGTCGTAGGTTGGTGTTGGGACTCGGGGCTTCAATTTGGGCACAGTTCCTGAGTATGGCTGGTTCTGTTGCTGGCAACTCTTTCATTGCCTCCGCTAGGCAAAAGGGTGCCATCGAAGAGGTGAAGTTCCATTCTTTCCATTTTGTTTGCTTTCTTTTCGGAGTTCCGTTTGTGGGTTCTTTTGATTTTATGATTCCGTCGGGGTTTTTGCTGCTCTAATTAATGAGAAATGCTATTATGGACTTAGAATTTTGGAAATGCTGGCTAATTTCTGATCTGGGGTTCGGTATTTTGTTGTTCTAGTCCTGCTATTTACTCCTTTCCAGTCATAAGGCTGCATTTCGATTACCTATGTTGCCTTCCATTTTGTAGGTATTGAAGAAAGTGGAATGGCCGGAGCAGTTTCCTTTCAAGGAGGAGGATTTCCAGCGCTTTGACGAGTAAGACTTTTACCTAAGACCCTTTTTGGTCGTATTTCACCCATCTTTATGTTCATTTTAGTTGAAGAGGAGAATTTTAATATGATTTCACTGCCAACTCTTTTAGTTGTATGGAAAGTTTCCTTTGATCTGCTTTGCGTCAATGGCCATCTGCTGGAATTTAGTGAAATATTGTTCATACAGTATCATAAAGTCAAGCAGGGGATAATTTATGATAAGTTTCAAATGCCTGGGCTCATTTCAATTTCAAAATAGATTCTTGGGTTCTTTTGGCAGGCTTATTTAGTTTCTTATAGCAGTTCTAGTTGTTCTAAATTGAAATTGATATTTGGCTTTCAATTTTGAGCTGAACTTCTCATTTTTAAAATCCTAAAAGATGGTATTTTCAGGTCATCAGATTCATTATTCTATGACGCTCCAAGATTTGTGACTCACATTGATGATCCAGCCATTGCTGCACTGACAAAGTATTATTCAGAGGTTTTCCCTCCCAGTGACAGTCCAGGAGTGAGCATCTTGGACATGTGTAGCAGTTGGGTAAGTGATATCTGATATCTTTGTCATATTCTTATTTTTACTATTGGTTATGTGTTGACAGAATCCTCCTTCATGGGTATATGTTTAGGTCAGCCATTTCCCAACAGGTTACAAGCAAGCTCGTGTGGTTGGGTTAGGAATGAATGAAGAAGAGCTCAAGAGAAATCCAGTTTGTATCTGATGATTCTTTGTCAGAACTGTTTTCAATAATTTGTACTGATGGTTCTTCATTTTCCAAAAGAAAAAAACAATTTCCAAGATTGCATATTTTTGCTTGTTATCTCTCACTTTCCATGACAAAAGAATCTTGTTAGTTGATTTAGATGAATAATTGACATATTATTTTATCTTCCCTGGAGAGTTAAAATATCTAATGCCATAAGTGGTGCAGCTCTGAGTATTACCAACAGACGACTAGACAACAGGAACAAATGGATGTTGAATAATTTGAAATAGTGAGGCAAATAGAAACTAACATCTGATGGACAGAAAAGGAAGCAAGAGTTTCTTTAAAAAATTCCACGAAGGAACTGCCTTGATTTATATGCTAGATTGGGAATTCTCTTTTCATTTCTTTTTTCTGTTGCTGATTTTTCTGTTCAGACTTTTCCTATACTATTTTTCACTTGTCTTACCATTAGCTTTTCTGGTATAGCTGGTACACCAGTTTGATCCTTTCATTGGTAACAACATATTGGTATGATTTATTTTGTCTGTAGGTACTGACAGAATATATTGTGCAAGACATAAATTTGAACCCTAAACTCCCATTTGAAGATAATTCCTTTGATGTGATAACTAATGTGGTATGTGCTTCTCCCCCATCTCTTGAATATTTGGCTCAGTGATCTGGCGTTAGCAAACCTCTCTTTGATTTATCGAAATTGCCAATTAAAGGTTTTATGCCTGCATTAGCTACAAATGTTTTGTGCTTGTTTTGCTTCAAGCTTAGATTTAAAAAATTCATGTTCTTGGTGGCACCGGGGCTTTCCTTTTCATTTTATCTTTGCTCCTAAATGGAAGCCCATTTCTGACTGACATTGTTGTTTTTACGCCTTCAACTTCTGCTACAATAGTGTTGTCACATACATTTGTAATGATTCTTAAAAACATTGCTCAAAAGAAGTTGAGCAATGCTTTCAAGGAATTATGATATCTAATTTGTTTCTTTCTTTTTGATTTTGTTGAATGAATTCACAGGTCAGCGTTGATTACCTGACAAAACCTCTTGATATTTTCAAGGAGATGTGCCGGATACTTAAGCCTGGGGGATTGGCTATCATGAGGTGACAACTTGTCTGCTTCCAGTATAGAGTTCGTTGACAATTTGTTCATCATCTGTTCAAGGCATGAATGGTTTCCATGAAGCAAATCCTGATCTATTAGGATAGATTAACAAAACTATGGTGCTTTAGCTTGTTGCCTTTGACAATCTAGTGGAATTGAAACAAAGGTGATCCATGAAGAATATTAACCAAAAAAAGTCCCTTGGGGGGCCTAAAACTACAAACTGAATATAATTAGTCTTTGGCTCAATACTGTAATATTCTAACCCTAGTTTCTAAATTTGTCGTATGTCGAATATCAGTTGAAGTTAGTTGTCCATGCTTTCAACCTCAAGATAAGGACTTCAACTAAGTAACCGTGAAGCAATAGCAAAAAGAAAGAGTAAAGTGAACAATAGGTGACAAGAGGAAGCATTAGCCACTTGTAAGGTTTCATTTTTGTCTCCAAGGAAATCAGACTATTGAAAATATTAGTTCGATACCATTGAAATCCTTCTCCTCGTATAGGTGTCCTCCAATCCAACTGAGAACGACATAATACCAACCCTCCTCCCCCACAAAAAAAGGAAGATAAAAAGAGGAGGGGAAACCAGAGATTTTGGTTTGGTAATGAGGTCATATATGTGATCATGAATAGAAGATTTGCATAGATCCTTATCTTTCTTCTTTCCAATTATACATACTGCTCTCTGTTCAGCTGTTTTTGCCCTCATGGAACAGTTTTGCCGTGGCAGCTTTTCAAATCGTTGCTTTTGGACAAAAGCCATCTCTATATGGACATCAACAGGTGATGCTGATCATGTTTTGATCGTGGGGTCATACTTCCATTATGCCGGAGGCTTTGAACCTCCTCAGGTAATCAACCCTTTTTTTTTTGTCTAAAGATTGTTTCCATAAGAGAGCACCATTACTTTTAGAACTCCTGGCAGTTAAGTTCAGGGAGATGTAATTTGCTCAAACGAAAAAACAAGAGAGACATAATGACTGAGCGATGAGCCTTTCAAAAGTGCCAATTTTGAAGCTCATAAGAACCTGGACTGTTCATCTATGATACCGAGCTTGGAATTTGTTTCAGTGCAAACTGAATGCAACGTGACCCACAACATGTTGCCTATACCATGATTTCCTGAATGTGCCCAACTTTCGACACTAAATCATCACTAAGAATAGCAAACAAAGGCGACACACTGAACGGCGGATTGACTGATTAATTACTTGCCAATTTGTCTGCAGGCAGTGGATATATCTCCTAGCCCCGGACGATCGGATCCCATGTATATAGTTTACTCGAGAAAAGTGTCAACAGCTTAACAGAGAGTGGATTGTTGAACATTAGTGTTGTGTTCAGTGAACAACCATGTCCAATCTTGGCAAGCAGTTGGATGGATTAATATAAATAACATTTAATTCCTCCAAATGGCATCATTTTTTGTTATTCCGAATGATTGAATCAATATAGAAGCCTTAATGCAGTCTAGACATTGAATATGGAAGGTGCTGCCTTTGCATAAACGCATGATTATACATGGAATTGGCCATTGAAAGGTAAATTGAGAAAAAGAAAGCTGATGAATATTGAGGTACGGCAAATGACTACTTTAAATTTGCTTGCTTCGAGAAACTTGATTGTACTTAAATATCAGTGCATTGTAGTCTGGTCGGTGACGTCGGTGCCTCTTTTCTCACTTTTCGATTGCACATGTAAAGAATGGGACTTTCCAGGAACAACAAGCGCGTGTGGAAAGATGTTTTTAGCCGATTATACCGACTGTGATGTAGATTAGAAAGATTGAGATAGATATACAGTTTATCTGACGATATCTAACAGTTATCTATTTCTTCGTTGAATTCAACTATATAACGGCTCATATGACTTTGCTCATACTTTGATTCCATCTAAATTTACCCGCCAAGTATAACCCTTATAAAAAATGCGTGTTGTACTCCACGATAGGCTGAAAGTCTCCAACAGAAGAATCTAATACTAGCAGAAGCTGATAGTTCTGATTTGGTTGTTATTTTCACAAGCCTCAATTAAGATTGAAAAAACGAAAGTACAAAGCAAAATGTACGACAATGTCGCAGGAATTAGCAGAGCCAGAGGACGACAAAGAACAGAAATCGAAATCGACAGACAAAATGGGAGAGTAGGGGGCGTGTTTGACAAACAAGATCAAACCCAACCCCGCTTGTAACGACGGAAGAGGTCTTCCGTTTGGGCGTTCCTGAAAGCACTGCAGGCGATGATATAGACCCATATCAGCACCACCACTGCCACGATCAGAATTATATTGGCTTTCCTCCACTCTTTCCTTAAGTTGCCTAAGAGGCCAGCTTTGCAGGAATTGCAATTATAGCAGAGTTGGTTCTGGTCATTGTTCCACGGGTAGCAGTCTGGATCTGCTGATGGGCTTGTGGGGTTCAGCCACAGTCTTGGGTTCACGTAACTGTATCCGCATGCTGTTGGAGGCTTACAACATCCTGACCGAAAATTCGTAATTTCCAGAACAAATAAGAATACATCAATGCAATAACAATAAAGAAGAGGGTTAAAAAAAAAAAAAAAAGGCAAAAAGAAGAACCCCAGCAAATTAAACTATCTCAGCACATTCCAAAGCTAGCAACCATATAGGCTCCATAACATGCATTTATATCTTTAGGACGACCGCTTATTTGTAAATTAAGAAAACACAAGTAAACATACAATTTATTTATTTTTTTATTTTTTTAAAATCAAGTATCCAATCACTTAATATTATTTTGATCTTACTTTAATCCTACGTTTAAAATTAAAATTCAGTTTATATCTCTCTTATATCTTTCGGAATAAGAAAAAGACTATTGACCTCAATAATGCAAGGCAATAAAGCCATCAAAAAATGGCCACGCAACGTGACATGTCTCAATTTCTTTCTAGTGCCTTATCATCTCAAAGTTTGTTTTTTGACATACATCTCAAAGTTGATTGCTGTTAAAAGTTGCAAAACATAGAAAAGTCCTTCACCTAATCGCGGTCCATCGGTCCACAAGATCGGTTCTAATCAATTGCCAATTGAACATGATAATCACGTATGGGGTCCCACTTTGTCTTGTTGAAAGTGGATCCCACTCTCAATAACTCTCCCATCTGGTTCTGTCCTATTCCCCCATCATCCTCGTATGATTACCAAATTTTTCCTAAGACCTGATAAAGAAGTAACGAACGTTGGGTAATCAGTTTGATCATTAGCGGTCAGATGCGATCAAAGTCCCCAGCACCAAGCCACATGATCCCTCAATATTGCACAAGTGTAGACAAGTCTCCTACATGACATTATGATAAAATGTGACATTTTAATCAATGCCAAACCAGAACAAGTTACTTCAACTACCCATCCGGGCAAATTCGTATGGCACCAGCACTTTGGGCACTAGGAGAGTTTAGGTGCTCTCATCAGTCTCAGGCTGCTTTGGACTCCTGCGGTGTCTTCGGATCAGGAGTTACTTAAACTAAAGCTACTAGAATATGGAGTACAGAAGATACCTTTTTAGGGTTTATTTACTAGGAAATAAGTAATTTTACATTTTTTTTATCAAATAGACTGGAGAAGGAAAAGGAAAGGAAAGAACTTGCCTGGAGAGGAGAGACACGAGCCATAAAGAACTGATCAACGGAAATATAGCTGTGATTCATCTTAGCACAAACATCACTACTTTGTGCAAGACAAGCGCTAATCTTCTGCCAATTTTCGGAATTCACAACATGATCCCTCGGCCAAGACGAGAACCCTTCGAGCTTGTACTCCTTGCAACCCCTCTTCGGCACTTCGTACCCGCCATCGCGGCTCGTGACAACTAACGCGAAAACCAGCAGGAACAAGAGGAGCCCGATCAGGATTGCCATGCAGCAGAGGTAGAATGCCATGAGTGTTTCTTTGTACCAGTAGGCGCCCAAGCAGCCCGCGAGTGAGACCAGGAGAACCAGGAATCCCAGGATGACCGCCGGCCACCGGAAGAGGTGGGTACACTCGTTGTCGGGCTTGGAGGCCAGCCAGATGCCGGCGGCGATTATGGGGATTGAACAGAGGAAGGCTATGAAGTTGAGGACTGCTGTTATGATGTTGAAAACTGTCATGGTTTGTTGAGTTTCTGAGTTTCCGGTTTTCTGGGTTCAGACAGTAAATGGTAGAGTACGCAGAGCGTCTTTTTGGCTTGGCTTAGATGAGAAGAATTGGTTTATTGCAGTGAAATGTTTTCTTTTTCTGAGCTAATCAACTTGACCCCTAACGCGCGCGGAGCTGCCATAATTGTGTACATTTGAAGTAACGAGAAAATTCTATGGTTTCACTTAAAATGTATATGAGTGGTTAAATAATTAATAATGAAGACTAAAAAATTATTAAATTGTCGAAGAGATGATGTTATGGACTATAAATTTAAATTTTAATATTTCACCTCACCGTTTCTCTTTCTCGTGTCTGTCTCTCCTATTTTTTCTATTTTGATATATTGTAATGAGTTTAATTACGCAGATACATTTAGTGATGTGAGAGTCATACTTTTAATAATTCATCTATTTTTTATTTTTTTTATATTTAATACACTTTTTATACTCTAACGGTTTAAATTACTACGTATCTACTACGTTCTTATTTATGAGCGCTCATATAGTATTTCCTTATTGTAAATGAGTTAATATATTACCATATTTCTGTATTTTTGTATTTCCGTGTTGTAACTCTGTCATTGCATTACCTGAACTTAGTTGATATATGAAACAATTAGGGACAAATTTAACCATATCCTTCGGTTTAGAGGGTGTTTCGGTAAGTTTTTGAATTAGTACATTTGTGTTTTATTTTTAAAAAGTAAGAAAATAGGTATTTGGTAAATTTTTTGATGCTACTGTTTGATTCTACTTATTTCCTTATTTGACTCTCTAATAATAGCTGATTAAAAAGTAAGTACATGCTACTTTTTGCTATTTTTTAAATTATTTTTTACTTTTTAATATTAATAATAATTTATATGAATTAAATTACTCTCAAAGAATATTTATATAATTTCACTATTATTTTTTATACTTGTCACATAAATTAAATATGTTAGTTTATTTTATTAGTATTTATATAACTTTAATAATTTCTTTTTTCAACTATTCTTAAATAATATTTTTTTTCACTTTAATTTTCTTTAATATTGAGAATTATAAAAAAATCTCAAATATAATGATTTTTATTATTTAGTAAAAATTAAAATTTTTTAAAAAATTTAAAAATTAAGTAAAATAATTCTTAACATTATTTATAAAATATTATTTTAAAAATATAAAATTATAAAATATAAAAATAAAATTTTTAATATGATATATTTATATAAATTAGATGTCTAAATTAAACATTTTATTATTCAACAGTAACAACAAGTATAAAATTAACTAAATGTTTTATTAATTTTATTAATAATCAGTAATAATAAATAAGAATCAACAATCATCAATCAACATTAACAATTAGTAACAATAATAAATAATAATAACATTCAACAAGTAATTCAAGCAGAACATTAATATAAACTTTGAAACCCTCCAAAAGCAAGCACTACTCGGTACCTCAAACGGCGTTAATATGTTTACTTGGGCGAAGATAATTTTAATATATCCGTATCCTTTGGGGAAGCAAAAACGAAGAGGGAATGGGCAAGTAATAATGTGGTCAACATTTTGCTCAAAAAAAAAAAAAAAAAAGTGGTCTATATACCTAAAAAAAAAACAAAAGGAAAAAAATGAGACGATTTTTGTTGCCTTCCGAGTTACTGTATATTTAATGTTCAGCCCGGCCATGACTGCGCAGACTTTCAATCAATGAATGATATCCTTCAAAGTTTGATCACATTTACATGACGAATATATGCATGAAAAGTTCCGACCCTAATCAGTTATTTCCAATAAATTTTTTTTATTTTTTTGGACGGAAAAATTAATTGTTTTCTCAAAAATAAATTACGCACATTCTTTTTAATATAAAAAAAAATATATTTCCTGACAAAAAATTAATAATAGACTATACATTTACGGACTGGTCTTACTCTTGATCTATAGAAATACCCTTGCTTTCCGTTTATAACCAAATTGCGAACATTTAATTTCAATCACAATTCGGGTCTCTTCCTGGATCCGTCCATACGATCTTCCTCTCAATGCTATATATCGGTAGCATTGGGGAATCTGACACTTTTATGGAGGTAGACTAAGAAGGCCTCGGCGATTGGGCCGCTACCTGCGATTTTGAGCTCGGATTAATGTCAGGAACTCACTGGTTCCATGCCTTGCTTTAAGTACGAAAAGCTTCCGAATTTCTGTTACATTTGTGGTTGATCAGGACATGTCAATAAGGACTGCAAATTGTATTCAGAAGCACATTCTAATGAAGCTCGCCTCCCTTGATTTCCCTTGAAAACCCAATGAAGCTGTTAGTATTACATTGATTGATAGCATGGTGAGGTTCCAACGAACAAAAATCTTGGATTAGAAGACAATTGGAATTGAATTTGCCATTACATAATTAGAGCCTTTTAAGTGCTATTCTATAGTGAACAATGATTATCATGCATAATTCAATAATTTCCTTTTATTTTTCTTTTTTAATCGCCAAGCACGATTCAATAGTCATATACTGGATCATGCTTCATAATTTAACAATTATGTGCGCAACTGATACAGAAATAGTTCAATCATATTCTTAAACATGCCGCGGATGCTTTAGGCTATCGTGTTTTTACAGTCACATGAAATTAATTTTGGATGCTCCTATTTTATGACAAACTTAATTTTTTGTTTGGTATCCTTTCGATTTCCGAACATCAGAGTTCTCTTTATACAATTCTGGCACCTTTACATTTTAGAATAAAAAAACCAAAGCGAAAAAAGTGAAAACAAGAGCACAGTAGATCAAACATGGCAGCTGGGTGAGGGGAGTTCGAACCCCTCACCCCCAAATCCTCCAATTTGGAGGTTATCCATTTGGCGTGTTGCGCTCCTTCGGCTCTTCCCTGTTCCCAAAAAAAAAAAAAGACAGAGAAAACAGGAGCACAGTGGATCAAACAGTACCTCATCCAACTATTCTTACAATTGATTTAAATCCACGTAGACATCCTTGGTTGATGATTCTCTTGGGTGAGGAAAAAATAAAATACCTGAGCATAGAGTGAAATAGCTTCAACAGACTTCTTGTATTGCATATTCTTACGGTATCACCTGAAAGTCAATTTCAATGCAGGGGATGTGAGATATCTTGGGCCAATCCTCTCCTGTCTCCACTTGGCACCGTTGTTTAAGCAGTGGACATCCCCTTATCGCTAATACGGAGAGGGATGTGGGCAAGCCCTCGTCTCGCAGGCGTTGAACATTAGCGCAGCTATCAATGTATAAATTTTTCAGATTGGTAAGTTCTCGGAGCCCCTTGCCGTTCAGAGATATCAGATCGGGACAATTATAGAAGGAAAGTGTAGTAAGAGTGGCAGGCAGCAGGCCCTCCTCCGGAAGGGAGTTGATATCTCCGCATTTACCACCGGTAGAAAACCATCTGAGGGAGGTGAGTCCCCTCAAATTCCATGCAGCTCGGTTGGCTATGAGTTTAGCACAACCGGAAATTTGGAGAAAATCCAAACCGGAAGGCAGGCCTCCTTCAGGAAATGAAACAAGTTCAGGGCAATCCCTAATGATGAGGGATTTAAGAGCTGGAAGGAGCGCGTGCATCTTTTCAGGGAGTGATTCTAGACTATTGCAGTCGACAATGAACCACTCAGTGAGGTTGGGGGCACGCAATCCTCCGACAGGGAATGACTGAAATTTGGGACACCCCCAGATATGCAAGTCACTCAGAGATGGGACCTCCCTGGAAGCTGAAACACATTCCAGGCTGGTGCAAGAACGGATAAAGAAAGCTTCAAGATTGGGGAAGTAGTCCAGAGGGATGGACTTGAGTGCATCACCGCTATTCTCAACTTGCAGAATTTCAAGGGATTGATGGGCGAATTCCATCGGGCACTCCAAGTTATAATTTCTTTCAACAACACATGTCGTTAATGCTTCTGATAAACTGCACATGGGAAGACAACTGAGAGACAAAGAATCCTTGATGCGCAGTTGTTTGAGACTGTCACTCGTGCTTCTGATCTTCTCAGATTGGGACCAGCCTTCAAGTGACAGCTGCTGAAGCTTGGGAGGTAGCTCTTGCAACAGAAACTTATCACAATATCCTAACTCCAATTCAGAGAGATTTGGAGACCTGGGAAGAGAAGCCACCAGTTTTTGACATCCACTAATTGCAAGCTTAGTTAAAGAAGGAAGATTCTTGGGCAGGTCCTTGATGAGATTTGGACATTCTTTTATATAAAGCTCTTGAAGACGGGGGAAGGCTCCGTCTCCATAATCATCACGAAACGTTGACCATTCTTCCCACTGTGACATGTCCTCAAACCTTAAAGTTTCAAGCGAACTAAACGGCTTAGCTGCAAAATCACTTCCATGAAATTCTTGGCCCACTGTGACAATTCCATGAAGACCTATGAGAGAGAGATCTTTGAGAGAATGTAACTGCCCCAGCGGCGGCAAGGAGATGCAATATTTGCAATTGCTGAGGCATATGTGAACAACATTAGAGAATGACTGATCTGCCACCCAATTGGGGAATGTTGTGCCGCCGAAATTTTCAATTGTGAGTTTCTTCAAGTTTGTATGGGGTTGAAGTTTCTCGAGCACAGCTCTTTCCATTTCTGAATTGCCACAATTGGTACTCCATTCCAATCGCAATTCTTCAAGGTGCTTCTTTTCCGTCAAGCATGCCTCCCAAGCATCAGTCGAATGGATTACATTCTGAAGTTCCAAGATTGAAAGGCCCCCACGAAGATCGTTAAGTTGCCTCAGCTCTTCGATATTTGTCCCTCTCTGTTTGCCCACAGAAAAGAGAGACAAGGTTTGGAGACATTTCAATTGGCCCATGTTTAATGGCATCTGTTTTAAGTTGGTTCCACCAAGATAAAGATGACGCAAGTTTATGAGTTTGTACATATCTGCTGGCAACTCCAACAAAGATCTGCACCCCGATAACTTCAATGTTTGTAAATTGTACAGCATGCCAATAGAATCAGGCAACTTCCGTATTGGCAAGCGAGAAAGGTCCAAATAGCGCAATTGTTTCAAATCACCGATGCATTCAGGCAACTCGGAGGTGGACCAATAATCAGCGAGAGATAGCACCCGCAAATGCCTTAACATTTGCAGCACATCATGAAATACCTTGTTGGATAAACAAAAAGTGGGAAACACATTATCTGGAAACAAATTCAACGGTAGAAAAGTGCGCAAATGTTTAGCTCCATAAATGCCCTCAAACTTCTGAAAGTTATCGTGCTCAGTTTGGGAGTATGATAAGTAGCGAGTCTTTTCAGGAACGCTATGTGAGTTTTTACCCTCAATCCGGAAAGAAAATTCCCCCGACACAAATTTTGCCAAGTCATGAACAAGGTCATGCATGATGTACCGTAATCTGTTGCTCTGAGACTGTTGAAAAAATGACCTTAAGACAAGATCATTAAAATACCCATTGCCTACTTCTTCCATTCTCTTTTCTTTGCTAGATTGATGCAAAAGATTTTCTGCCATCCACAACTGGATTAATACCTCCTTATTGTACTCATAATCTTCAGGGAATATCGAACAGTAGGCAAAACAACGCTTTAGATGTGACGGCAGATGCAAATAACTTACTCTTAGTGCTGGAATAACATTACTTTCATTGTCAGAGGAATCCCATATGTCACTGTTCAATATTTGATCCCATTCTTCAAGAGTCGTTTTGGAGCGCAGGACACCACCAAGTGCTTTTGCTGCCAAAGGGAGGCCTTTGCACTTCTTAGCTATTTCTTTGCCCCTTGCCACAAACCAAGTTTGTCCAGCGAGGTCCCCATTGCTGAATGCGTGTCTAGCAAATAAGGACCAACAATCTTCATCTGTTAAAAGCCCTAAATGATGCACAGGAGCGGTACACATCATCGATGCCACACTGTTATTGCGTGTCGTAACAAGGATCTTACTGCCCCGAGCGCCAACAGTAAAAGGAACCCGTAATCTGTCCCAATCTGCATAATTTTCATTCCAAACGTCATCCAAAACAAGAAGATACTTCTTCCCCATCAAACGCTCCCTCAACTTCATTTGAACCCCATCTAGATCATTCATCCCACAAGGTGGCATTGTGACTTTCTCAAGAATCATTTTCGTAATTCTGAAAACATCAAAGTCTTGTGAGACACAAATCCATATCTTGAGATCAAACAGCTCGTCCATCCTCTTGTCGTTATAAACAAGCTGAGCCAGACTGGTTTTCCCAGCTCCACCCATAGCTACTATGCCAACAACTCCAATATCAATCGGACTCGCATCATCAAATTGCAACAGAGTTATTATGGATTCTTTATCAACATCCCTTCCATAAACACCAGATTCATCTGGCAACAATGAACTTGTCTCGAATTTTCGGGAGGCTCCTCTAACTGCAGCAACACCCTCTTTCAAACCCAGCGTGTCTTTTTGGCTTGCCATATACTCCAATCTTCCAAGGATGTTTTCTAGCTGCGAATCAAATCCCTTAGTAACTGGACCAAGGGAAGTGAAAAAGTTTTTCACCTGCAGTGACGGATCCAAAAATTCGTGTCAGTGGAGGCAATATACTTATAATATCATTCGTTCTAATATCTAGTGGCATCACCATAAATCTAATCATCCCAATCCATAATAATAATTAACTTGGACAAGATCCCAACAGTGATGAAGCCGAGAATATTAATGTGTGTGTGTGAAAAATAGGTATTAAATGTACAAAAAAATTCCAAGCAAAGTAAGTAATAGACTAAAAAAATGCATAAAATATTTGTAGTTTTATTACAATTTTTAGACAGAAATTACATCAAATATTTTTAATTTAAAAATAAATACATGATGAAAATCTTAAACTAGAAAATATATTAGGAAAAGATAGAAAATTATCTTTGTATTTAAATAATAAGTTGAAAACAAATAACAAATTTATTATTATATATTTTATTTTGATTGTTTAATGATTAGATAGATAAGTTTAGCATAAGATAAAAGGATAAAGAAAACAAAAATTTGAGTTTATAAAATTTTTGCAGATCATTTTTTTATTTAATAAAACAATTTTTAATTCTTAATTAATAAATTTAGTAGGAGCAAAAATTTTTTTCCAGTGGGGCAAACAATTTTTCAGTAAAATAATTTTAAAAATTTCTCCCAAAATCTAAGTTCTAACAAATTCCACTGGGCAACCTTTGCAACGCTGCTAGTTTGAGATCCAGCAGCTTCGATCTGGCACTTCAAAGCTTCAGTAGATATCTCATCAAGAAGATCCTCAGCTTCAAACACTGCATCTTTCAGCTCGTCAAGCCACTTCTTGATGTCGATATTTTTGATCTGCTTCTCCTCAGCATCGTCCAGCACGGCATGAACTGACAGCAGGGTTATCTTCAACTTCTTGAGCAGGCCATCGTTGAGCTTCCTTCCCTTGAAGAAATCAATGAAATCACGAGAAGCCATCCGATCAAAGATCACCTGAAGTGATGCAGAGAGGAAAGCCCCACCAACCAAGGCTCCGGCCATTTTTTTTCAAATTTTTCTTCTCTCTGTCTCTCTTGTGAAGGTAAAGGACGAGATGGAGACTTAAAATTCTAAGACTTGCTATTATTACCGTCCTTTGTCCTTCTTTTTCAAAAAAGATCGGAGCACGGAAAAAGTGTCAATAATATAATAATAAAAAATATTTTTATAATAACGTTAATTTTTTTTATAATAAAAAATAATGTGATAATTTTTATTATATATTTTATTAATTTTATTATAAAAATCAGTAAAATTATTACATTATTAACACTTCTTTTAATGAATTCCTTCTATCCGTACACCGGCGCTCTAACCGAAAAAAAAGACGAGTTGTTTTTGACTTTTCTCTTCGTATTTAAAAGACACAGAACAGTCATAGACTTAAAAATTAAGATTTCTTAATTTTCTCTCTTGTGAAAACAATTTCAAAATTCCTCTCTTTCTCGTCCTCTCCATTGGGGGATCCATTTATGTCCGCCCTAAAAAAAATTAAGTATATTTAAGTATAATTTATGTTAATTTTAATTTATTATTTTTTAAAAAATTAAAATTTTGTCCGAATTTTATAGCTATTTTTTTTTACTATTATTTTTATATATATACATAAATTTTGTTTTCTAGATAAAAATTGTTAAATCTGCCACTAATCTCCTTTTTTTTTTTGGTTTGTTGGTTTTGAGTAACACTAGTCTCCTCTTTATTTTGTGGAGGATAATAGAATAGATCAAAAATATTACATTTTTAGGTAAAATAATGCGATGGAGAGATAGACAGAGAAATAACAACAGAAAAAGAATAGATAGCAAGACATGGAGAGACAAAAGAGAAACTTTTTACTTTCCTATTTTTTTGAATTTTTGGATTTGGTTATGTAAGTTTTAATTTTTTTAAAAATTACCATTTTTTAATTTGCAGATTTTTTTAAAAATTCATTTTTTTGGAATTTTTTTATATTTTAGATCTTTATAAACATTGTCACGTTATTAAAATAATAACAATGCGGCATCCGACTCAATACCAAATAGTTGACATAATAGTTTACGCGGTACATTTAGCAGTATGTTGAAAGAAAAAGATTAATTTATGTTTTTAAAAACGATGTGGCATCCGACTCATTTTTTAAAAACATTGTCGCGCAGTAGCTAATTTCATTGACGATACAAATATAGAAAGCCAATAAGCCAATTTTAAACAAAACGAAGTAGATATAATTACAAAACTCGGTAACTACTAATTTATGTTTTTCGTCTTCATTTTTGTCTTTTTATTATTATTATTTTTTTTTTTTTTGAGGTTTGAAAGTTCAAACGAAAAAAAGAAAGAAAATACAGAGCAAGTTGAGCTGAAAAGGACAAGTTGCTCTGACTCTACTTTATTGAAGGTTCCAACCAAGGCTCCTGCCGTGCTTTGTCAGATTCTTGTTCTGTCTCTCTCACTTGTGAAGGTTAAGGCGAGGAAATGAAGATTTCTTGCTTTTTTCTTTCGTGAAAAGTGTTTGTCGCGTCTCCTCTTTATGTTGTGAAGGATAATAGAATAGATAAAAAAATCACATTTTTAGGTAAAATAATACACAAACATGCACGGATACTTTATTTTTACGGCCGTGAAAATGTTAGAAACACGTTGAACAGGTGTTCCACAAGCCAAAAAATGCCCCTCAAAAATACATTAAAAAAAACTTGAATACGACTCAAATACGATACCGCACGTCTTAAAAATATAATAAGAAAACTGAAAAAATTAAAAGAGGGAAGGTGGTCTGTTGCCTGACAGTTAAAGCGACAGGCCATCCTCTTCTTTCGTTCTATTTTTTTTATAATTTTTTTTAGGCAATCCCCTGCTTTTTTTTATTTGAAATTTAAATGAGACAAAGAGAGAGAAATTTTAAATTTTTATTTTTAAATAACTTTAAATTTTTATTTTTAAGTTATATTTTTTGTATTAGTAGTTATTATTTGACATATATTACGAGATTTTATATATATTTAAAAATATGTACATTATAAAATTTATTTTAATAATAAAAATTAAATTTATATATATTGTATTTTAAGTTATAATTCATATTTTATTTTGAATAATAATATTAATTTATATTTGTATGTATATATAAACATATGTATGTGTGTGTACACACAAACACAGGTGTTTACACACACACGTATTTACGTCGTCTTTGTATTCTAATTTTTTTAAAATTGACCTATTATCGTATCCGTGTTGGCGTGTTCATATCTGTGTAACCTAGATAATGCGATGGAGAGACGATAGAGAAAGAAAAATAGAGAGAATAAAGAGCAAGAGATGGAGAAAAAAAAAAGAGATTACCACCACTAATTGTGATTTAATATTAAATGTCGAATATGCTGACCATAAAATCTTATATTCAAGCATTATTAAACATGCGGTAAAATTAACTTTATGTCAACTTCGGTGTTATATTTATTGTAATTATCTAAAATTGCAATACTACTGTAAAAAATAACATAATATTTCCTAAAAAAAATTGTCGGGACGCTGGCTCTCATTTTCCCATTATTCACATAAACGAGAAATTTTTTAATTTTGTTTTTTTTAAAATTTTTGGATTTGGTTACGTATGTTTTAAATTTTTAAAAAAATTATCATTTTTGTAATTTTCAGATTTTTTTTAAAATTCATAATTTTTATTATTTTCAGAATTTTTTATTTTTAAATTTTTGAAAAAATTGTCACATTATTAAAATAATAATGATTCAGCGTCCTATCTTTTTTTTTTTGTTTGAGGGAAATGATTCAGCGTCCTATCGATGCCAAATAGATGCCACAATAGTTTGCGGTGTACATTAAACAACACATTGAAAGAAAACGAGTAATTTCAATATTTCATTAACCCACAAATATAAAGCGCCATTAAGCGAATTTCTAAAAGAGCGAAGTAAATCGTTTAAAGAATAGTATAGTAGTTAGAATTTAAATTTTTATTTTACAGATTTTGAATTTAAATTTAAAAAAAAAGAGATGAAATTTACACAAGAAAAAAATTACTCTTATTGTGCAGCTTATAACCTATTTCATAACTTATTGGACTTTTAAATAGATCAAAAAATAATACAAAATAAAAGAGGGAAGTAAATATAATTACAAAAATATGTAACTACTAAGTTGTGTTTTTCGTCTGCATATTTTTTTTTTTTTTTTGAGGTTTGCAAGTTCGAACTGCACAAAAGGAAAGAAAACATAGAGCAAGTTCAGAAGAAAAGGATAAGTTGCTTTTTTTTTTTTAACAAAAAATAATTTTTTCTCTAATCATCATGTTAAAATGGAATATTACCCCCTTAATATTCTTATTTAACATTTTTTATAGAGAGAATTTATCATTGAAATACTTATGAGCATCAAACAAGCTATTTTCAAACTACGATATTAACAAATTTTTAATCTAAATATCGTGCTCAATTTTTTACTAACAAAACATTCACATAGTTTAAGTAGATAAAAATATTATCGGAAAAACTTAAATTTAAATTAATATTAAAAAAAATAAAACATACGGAAGATCGTTACACTGCCACTTTGATGATGGGACAAGTTGCTTTGGTTCTAGTGAAAAGCATCGGGCACATTGGATCGAAATTATTAAAAAATTATCATTATGCTTTTAGTGAAATATAAGAAAAGTTAGAAACAACACCACATATGTCAAAAAAAAAAAAAAAAAAAACAAAGAAACAATACCACACAATTTTACCGAAAAAATAAAAAATGCACCAATTGTACGGTAAATTCTACTATATCTAATAAAAATTGTCAATATTTCTTTGAACTTTACAGAACGAAACGCACATTTCAACAATCAAAAAGATAACAAATACAATAGGTATAGATTATAGGTGTTAAAATCTGACCCGACCCGATGGGTTGATTCGAACCCGCCCGGAAAAATACGACCTGAACTCGACCCGAATGATGACTTAACCCGAAATGACCCGAACCCGAATGACCCGAAAATCTTTGGGTCAAACCCGACCCAACCCTAACTCGACCTGTTTGACCCGAACTTTTTTTTTCTTAAAGGAACAAAAAAATAAAATGAAAAAATTTAACATATTTTATATTATAAAAAGTATAGATTATACTATTTTCAATATAAATCTTAATTATAAATTTTTTTAGAATATTTTGAGATTTACAATAACACATTAATATTAAAAGAAAATTAAAATACAAGTAAGAATGGACAGCATATATATAAACTTATGTTTATATACATATTAATTTTAAAAAAATATTACGATTCAAAATATAATATAAATTATAACTTAAATTTTAGATTAAATAATTTTTATTGTCAAAATAAATCTTGTAATATATTTTTTAGATTATATTTGAGATCTCATAATACATATTAAAATACTAACATAAGAGAGAATACAATTTTAAAAAAATTAATCAAATCTTCTCTTTATTGACAAAAAAAAAAAAAATCAAAAGAGAAGAGGGTGGGCTGTCGGTCTTCGCTACTTTTCTGTTTTTTAATTTTTTATTTTTTTTAAAAGGTGTCTTTTTGTTTGCCTGAGACTTTAATTGTGTTTGCTTTCTTAATTATTTTTGACGAGCACATTGTTACTGTATCAAACGTATATTCATGCTATATTAGACGTGTATCCATGTCCGATCCGTGTTTAATACACACACTTCAACCAAATCTCTCGTGTTGGTGCTTGCTTCCTAGCCGGCACTCTTCTCATAACCTTTATCTTTTTCCTTTATTTTATTTTTATTTTTAAAAAATAATAACACTATCATATAATTTAATATTTAATAATTTATTTATTTATTTTATAAATTTCATTCTTCACTGTATGATTAATTAAAAATTATTACTTAGCATTTCTCTCGTCACTTGGACAGCAAATTGGCTATTGCTGTACACAACAACTTTGACTTATAAAATTAAGTGAAGCAGCAAATATTTTACGTCTCTATTAGAGTTGTTAAAATGAAAATTAATTATTCTGTTATATTATTGAAATTAATACTTACTCTTTTGATTGATCTCTTCAACAAAACCCAAAACCGCAGCATCCACCTTCGCGCCTCCATTATCGACGGCCACGCCGTCCTTAATCTCCATCACAACGCCCTTCCTTTGCATGTACGAATGCTGAGCTGGTTCCACGACAGCGAGAGGCATTGCAGAGGAGGGAAAGAAGACGGAGGAAGCCAATCGGAGAGACTGTTGCGTTTCAAATCGAGCCGGGTTAGAGATCGAGAGCAAAGGAGAGAAACAGAATCGAAGCGGCGGTGGTGGCTAAGAATGACGTTGGATGGCTCCGATATAGTTTTGATTGAGGAGGAATTTGTACGGTGAGGATATTGTAGGTGAGATCCAGGGCTCTGAGATTGGCGCAACTGGCCAAGACCGACCGGAATTTCGCCGCCAAGGCCGCTCAACAAGGGGAGAGATTGGGGCAAATTTTTTTTTTTTTTTTCTGTTTAAAAAACCAAAACCATTGTTATCAAACCCGGACCGGACCGGCCGGTTCAACCGGTCGGACCGGTGACCGGTCAGAGGTCCGGTCCGAGTTATAACCCAAATTCTCTGCGGACCGGACCGGTCAAAACCCGGTCAACCCGGGACCGGTTCAACCGGTCGGACCGGTGAACCGGTCCCGGGTTGACCGGGTTGGTTATTTTAATAATTAAGAAAAAATTTCACACAACTTTGTATAATTTAGTTTTCGAACCCTTGACCTCCAATATGAAAGATAAGTCTCATACCACTAAACCAACTTATAACTTGTTGTTATCTTTTTTTTTTTTTTTTTAACTTATTATTTTCTCAAATGTCTCATATAATACACATACTATTTTATATTTCTTATAAATTAACAATTACTATTTTCTTTTTTTTGTTAAAATAATTATTAATTTTTTAAAATTATTAATTCTATCCTATAATAAATTCTAAATCATATATTTTAAATTTATAAATGTAAGTATTCTAATACATACATATGTATTATAATATTACATTTTACATATAGATTTTGATGTATAATATATATAAATATTTTTTTATATATTTAATATTAAATACCGATTTTAATACCGGTTCGACCGGTTAAACCGATTTTTTTATTTAATAATCATATATAAGTATTATTTTATTAAATTATTTTTATAAATATATATATTAATAAATACCGGTTCAAATACCGGTTCGACCGGTTGAACCGGTTGAACCTTGACCCACTAATGTTTCCGGTTCGATGACCGGTCCGGTTCTGACAACCTTGACCAAAACTAAGATTTTTCAGAAAAATAAAACAAAATAAAAAAATTATTACGTCATCATCGTTGGATTATGCGGTATCTGACAAGACAAAATTAATCCCGCATTATTGTAACCGTTGATTAAGCGGATGACGGTACATAACAGTGATGAAAAATAGCATGAAATGTGTAATTAATAAAAGAAACGAAGCTGGCAAAAGTCAAAGAGGTATAAATTTGGAGGGTGAAAACTTGGTTTTTGTGTTTTTTTTTTAATGAATTGAAAATGGCTCTATCAGCTAAAAGTTTTTAGAAAAAATTATCAAACAATACTAAATATAAATTTAGTACGTGAAATTTAAAAAATATATTAACTTTAAAAGAAAAAATAGAAAAATTATTAATTTGATTGTGTATTTTTTATGTATCAAAAATTATGTGTCTATAAAATTGTGTCTAAAATTTTTTTTACTTAATTTTTTTATCTAGTAATTAGTAGCTGAATAGACAATTATTTCAGTCAAAAATACTGTGATCATCGTAATTTGTATAACTAGGTCAAAAGATTAAAACCTTTTCCAATAAAAGTCTTTGGTAAATTTTGAACTTCTAATATTACAAGTAAAGTTTGTTTAAAGTCAGTCCAATTATCAATTGAATTAATTTTTTTTTTGGTCTGAGAACTTTTTTTTTTTTTTTTGGTCAAAGAAGGGGCACAAGGCCAAAATTAAAATTAAAGAGACAGTTACAGAATAAACTCACGAAGCCTACTGACCCCATTTGGTCAGGATGAAACAAGGTTAGGAAATGAGAGCGAGGTTTGACAAGCAAATGAAAACTTGATGAGAATTAATATTTTTTTACTTAAATTGATAGACTCCAAATCTGAGTGAGCCGCCTGGTCTAATTACCACATAGCTCGAGCCCTGTTTCTTCCAAGTGGGTTTCTGTAAAAGGTTGGTTAATCATTGCGTGCGTACTAAGTCAGGCCCGCTGCTCTAGAGCTCGAGTCGTCGGGCCTGAACTGTGACTTCTTTTTTTTTTTTATCCTTAGCTGTGACTTTGACTTGATAAGCCCTCCTACAAGGCTTAAACCGAGGCCGGGCCCTTGGCAACCACAAGCAGGCTCATTCGATGGATCTTGGCTAAGAACTGTTTAATAAATGCATTAGCTAGCAACTTTAAATTTGGATTAGAGTTCCATCAAAAAAATTTGATGGAGATGGCAAGAAAAAGAGAGTACTATAGTATGTTGTGGTGTAATGATAATATACTGATTTTAAGTTCTTAAGTTCAAGTGTACCGGAATATGTGATGGGACTAAATCTAAACATCCCTCCCCAAATGAGTTATGATGTAATTATTCAAATTGTCTATACTACTAAGAAGGAGGCTCAATGCTCTCTAACGGGACTATTGGGCACTAACCCTGAGCTCCCATTTCTAGGACCAAAAAGAAGAAAAAAAGAGTTCTATCAAAAAAAAAAAAGTTTGGGTTTCTTTGTAATTTAAAATGAATCACAAGCTAGAGTGTTTCAATTATAGAGCAGAACCAATATATAATGACACGTAAACATATTTAGAACTTGAATTTAATTACAACTGAGTTATAAGGCTGTTTCATATAATAATTTTTCCTAATTTATCTACTTTCCACTGTAAACTGTTACACATATAAGTACGTAAATATAAGGATTAAGCAAAATCAGAAATAATGGGCGCGGAAATTTAAATGGGTTTCACATTCAATTGTATGCCACTTTTGAACTCTTAGAACAACAAGAAGCTATAAGGAGAAAAATTTTGACCTACTCGAATGAAGCAAGTTATTCAAAAAATTGAGGATTTATATATAAGAATTTCGGTACACGGATATGGAGAATAGATATGGTTTTGGAAAAAAAAATAAAAAAAACCAGCACAAAATTACAACAAATCAAGCATTGATTTAATTATATTTATTCTCTAATTTATTGAGTAAAGTTCAACTAGTGGAAGTAGACTACATCATGAATGTGAAACCTCAGCATGAATGTCGTGTCCTTAACTAGATCAAAAACGTGGAATCATATGGAGCAAGCAAACTATAATACAATATAACTTGATCCCAATACTAAGAATAGTATTCATACAGATATCCACCGAACAACTAGAACTACTAGATTTATATAGTCACGTATATGCAGCTAGCATTCACTAATTTGAACGAGCCACATAGCCTCATGGTTGTAATAATCTCAAAAGCTTGGACCTGCTGTCATTGGTGGAGTCCTACGAGATCACAAAGGTACCTTCTTATGTATTTTCTCTTGTCCAGTGGGCTCTCAAGATTCTAATGATACTGAAATTATGGCCATTGCTAAAGCCGTGGAGCTTGTTGCATCACATTCAGACTTCAAGTATTGTAGTTTAATCATCGAATCTGATTCGTTTAATGTTATATCTTAGGTAAATAATGAATTCTCGAGACCTTGGAGATTGAGAAGTACTTTTATCATGATTAAGAAATATCTTAGTTCTTTATTAGACTGTAAGTTTACTCATATTGGTAGAGCGGTTAATGCTGTTACTTATACTCTAACTAAAATGACAGTCTCTAAACGTTTAGATTTTATAGTTTGGATGTGAGAATTTTATTTTTGTATTTTTGTAATTTTCTTTTGTTGTCAATTAGGTTACTTTCAACCCTTTTTTTGTAATCATGTTTTTTCTTTAATGAAATTATTTATACTAATTCATCAAAAAGGAAAAAAAAAAAAAAAAGCTTAAGAGAAAACCGGTGGCAACCAAGAAGACTTGCATTAAATAATTCACAAAACATACGAAAGTTGGTTTTGTCCGTTTGACATAAACTAATCCACAACAAGCAGCCTGCAGGAAAAAAAATTGTATGTGTTTAGACCGTATCATAATCAAGGCCGGATCTAGCGGGGAGTGAGGGATATATAAACTTACAAAATAGACTATTTACCCTAATAATAAAAATGATTTTACTCCCTTCCAAAGCGTGTTTGGTATATAATATAAAGTAGAATAGTATATAATAGACTAGTTTTATCCAATTATATTTTGTATAATATAAGGCTAACTTATCCTATAATATTTTATTTTATATCATGCAAGAAACGCATTTTTATGTATTGGATCCCAAACCCCAAGTATGCTAAAAATGAACATGGTATTTGCAAATCAATGGATAGAAGCCTTGCCCTCTTGAAAAGTTGTTCGGCTTGTGATTTGTAATCACAGATATATTTTTGAGGATTGGTATAAGCGGGAAGATTGACAATTGAAACTTCTAACTGAATGATCTAAAGTTTGATCTTTAGTTGAGTCAGTTTTTCTTCTCATCAGCCCCATGTCCTATAATAGTACACCATCTTACTAAAACTAAGAAAAGGAAAAAAAAAGAAAAATCACATACATATTTCTTTATTCAAATAAAAAATTTCTAGACTCCTGTTCAAAAAAGATTGTACTAAACACTTAACCTATAGATAGTATCAAAGTAACAACGTAATTCATTTAATAGTATTTAATAACACATATCATTAAGTATAACGATACATATCACTGTAATTATGTTTTAATTCTATTAAAAGAATTTCATCAAGTTTTTTTTCGTTAAAAAGATTTAGAGCAAAAGATAGCTAATAATAAAAAGAAACAAAGATAACATAAAATAAATAAACGAGCAAGATTAATAAAATTACTCGAAATCGGGATAAACATAGAGGGTAGAGAAAAACATGCGATAGGAAACAAAGCCGTACCCTCCACAAGCAAGGAAATATAGAGCGCGGCATCCAATCCAAATGGATGTGAATTGTGAAAGGAAAATGGTTAGGTATTATTATTATTTGACACCTCATGTGATGGCAACAGCTGGCAAATAAGACAATGCGAGTTAGTTGAGAGGTCGCTTTAGCTGAAAAGTAATGATAAAAATGTGGCCATCCTGCGAGTTCGTGTCATCAACAGTATTCAGAGGGATATTATACGTCTTGAACAACAGGGTAGAATCCTACAAATCGTTTTTTATTTTGTCCTTTATTTTCGTGTACATGGTCCAATAGAGGTGGTCCCCCTCCCCTCTTTGGAGCAGTGGCTCCAAAGCAAGCAATAAAATAATAAAAATTTTATTATATAATTTAATTTTAAATAATATTTAAATATTTAAAAATTCATTCAATAATATTTAATAGTTTAATTATTCATATCATTTTATTGATATTTTATAATTATTTAAATGTTATTACTTTATATTTTTTAAAATAGAATGAAAAAATGAGATTGGGTGATGATTTGTTAGTTAGACAAAGAAGTGCCTAGAAGGCAAAAGTTTGTGGGAAACTTCATTTAATTCTTTTGTTCCTTATCTTTCAATTTAAAAGCTAGAAAATTAAGCATGGAGATGTGCCAAGTTTCCAGTCACACATGGGATTCCATTAAATCTTCCCGTACGTTTGATAGATTGTGTGCTGTCCCTGCCTTCAAAAATCACAACAAGGACAAACACTTCCACGTTTTTGGTCCCATAAGCAAGCAAAAATAGAACAAGTCAGTAAATCTAAAACCAAAGTGTAAATTTAATTACGATGAACTGCAGATTCCTAACTTGGCGGTTCCTTTATCAAGCAACAAAAGTGGGGCATTAAACTTAAAGTACTACTAGGTGGCATATTGTTATTTTTATTAATATTGTTGTAAGTATAATTTATTTATAATTTTATATTATAAAATTTTATTTATATATTTTTTAATTTTAAATAAATTCTACTTATTATATAATATAAGATCATAAATATGTTATACCTATTAAAAAAATTGTGAGTCAAAATCTCTTTTAGGCCTTTGAGTTAGCAAAAAAATAAACAATAATTTATTTAATAATATTTAATAATTTATTTATTTTTTTATTTCTTCAAATTTAACTATTCCACCATCTGTATTATTTTAATCGTATCTAAGGATCCCACCTCCTATTTACCTTGAACTTTAACTGTAAACGCAGACTTTAAAAGACATTCAGAAAAAATGGTCCCGTCTTCTTGTAACGACAAACTATGCCAAAAATGTCTATATCTATATTTATTATTCTGGGACGATCACAATAAGGGTAAAGTAGAGTTTCAAAATTTTTTATTTGCTTTTTTTTTTTTATGAATTACAACGAACTTTCTACTTTTTGTAATAAATGTTTTATTTTTTGTAACAAAAAATTAATTTCTTTTCTTATTACAAAAAAATATTTATTGTAAAAAATAAACAATTCATTGTAATTCAAATAAAAAATTTTTGAAATGTAATAGTGCTCTCAAAATAATTGGCTAATACATATGCTTTTCATACAATAAAATTGTACGGATACCTTGTTCTTCTTGTGAATACTTGCCGCTTTGGGTGGAGCATGCAGGAAATTTGTAACGCTGCACACAGATACCTACATTTAGTATTCTAACATGGCCTTATGAATCATCGTTCTGATTGCCAAAAGAAATAATGCTTACTAATTTTATTTATTTACTGAATAAGCAAAATTTATTTATAATTTAATATTATATAGTTTAATTTTTTAGTTAAAATAAATTTTTTATTATATAATATAAAATTATAAATAAATTATATTAAAAAATATGAATTAAATTATTTTTTTTTCACGTCTTTTTTTAACCAGAAACGTAAAGAATGCTACTGTTCCTGAGCCCTCGTAGAATAGGTCAACAGCAAGTCTGAATGACTGGGATAATCGATAAAAAAATCTCCACGATAATTAATGTGTGATCCGTATCTCTCCTCCGACCATATGGCTGATTACATATATATATCCGATAAATTATCTTATTACTTTTAATCCTAATTTGTCAAGAATTTGGGTGAGTTTGAAGTGCTGTCACTTCGGTTTCATTTGAATATATGCTTAGCAGTTTTGTATGTGGTCGTTAATTGACTATTATTACCCACAAAGAAAATCAAAATCAATTCCTTCCTTTCTTACTTTCTTACGTGAATATGAGTCCATATATATATAAAAAAAAAAAAAGAGATAAATAATTGATGTATTGTAAGTGGCCCTTTTTTTTTAACTAAACACTTAATATTTGTAATAAAATAATAAAAATATTTTTTATTTATTTTTTAATTACAAACATGAAATATCTAATTAAAAAAAATGAATTGCAATATATCGATTTTAAATCTTACTTTTTCTTAGTCTCCGTACTTTTTTTGATAAAAAAATAGTTTTATTAAAAACAAAGGTGTAAAATAGCATTTTATAGAATTATTCTCTCTTCCAAATCTCTTAGCCGCCGAGCTAAAAGGCTAGTGATTTTACAGTAGGACGTCATCTTACAAAATGAACAATAGCATGATAACTGCAAATAGTTAATTAACTACTTGTATATCTGCTTTGATCACTTTAACACATCAAATTGTTCATGTTAATTTGTAGAAAATACAAAAAGATTATAAGAGAGAAGGATTGAACCGTCTCTCAAATATTAACGCATGCTGATTAATATAGCGGAAATACTGTCATGAAGAATCTGCCAAGTCTTCGTCTTCAACTTGGATGATGACATATCAAAGTTACAGAATTGTAGATGGGGGGGTTTAATTTCTTCTCGGATGGAATCAGATAACTCTAATGGGTCTGCTAAGGAGGGGCTTTGATGAGGATGTCTTGCTTCCTTCCAAGGTTATTGGAATGGCAAGAGTGAGCTCTAGATCAGGCGCTAAGCTTGTAGAAATTGGCTTTGCGGGATTATTTGCAGGTTTTGACAAGAAGGGCTTGGAATGGTAGTCATGGGAAGATGAAGCTAGTTGAGAAAGTTCAGTTTTATGGATATCTGACTTGGAAACTTCTTCAGAAGATTTAAGGCCCAGCAGGGTCAGATTCTTTTCTTGTTGTCCTGCGTAGTAAGAGCTACTACTCGTCTGGAAAGATTTAGGAACAGGAACTTTTGGCTTTGAATTTGAGCTTTTTGCTTGTTGAGTGGTTAAGCTGTTGCTCCGAACCTACAGGTCCAAGATCGGGAAAAAAAAAAGGCATAAATTAATGTTGTGACCTATTCCAGACCCAATAGTCTTGTGCACTAGAACGCCTTCTATCATTCTATTTTTTATTGACAAACTGACAGAAATCTGATTGATCGAGAGAACATGAGTACTTACCATGTCGAAGAGACTAGAACGACGCTTCTTGTTCAGGCTAGCCTGGCGGAGAAAATATTTTTGAGCATGACTGGCAACTTGGGTAGGAGTCCTTGTCGTCACAAAGTTTCTGGAAATGCCTCTCCAGTCTCCTCTCCCAAGCCTTTCAAGCCCAATTAAGAACATTCGGTGCTCCTCTTCTGTCCACGGGACTCCTAATCAAATATTGCAAATTAATTAGCGCTGAAAGAATTATTAAAAAAAATAAATTTAATCTGTGGAACAGGCAAAACTATTTCATTCTCACCCTTCTTTCTCTCCTGAACTGGACCTAAGAGACTGTCAGAAAGATACCCAATCGAAGCTTTGTCTGAATTGTCATCGAGGGAAACTCGAGATGTACACAAAGAAGATGAAGATGGAGATGGAGATGAAGAAACAGACAAAGACTCCATGCTAATGCTCTTCTTAATGGCAACAGAAGATGATGAAGAAGAAGAAGCTATGTCAAGCTGCACTCCAAAAAGCCTTAGTCCACCAGAACCAGCAACAACTACTCCTCTGTAAAGGGTAGAGGTGCAAGTTCTTGTATTGTGGCCTATGTTCCCACAATGTGAACACTTTCTGCCCATTTTCCCCACAGAAAGCAAAAGGCTCATCAACTTCTTAGCCTAACCACTAATAATAACATCCACAAATAAAAACCTTAAAAAGATATAGAGAGAGAGAGAGAGAGAGAGAGAGAGAGAGCAAATTAAGTAGCTAAAGTAGATGGGTGTTGATGGGGTAGAGAGAGCATCATGGGGTAAGGTGGGATTATGAAAATGGATGCACTCCAAGAGAAGATGATTGGATGGACATTGTTTTTTGTTGGATATTTAGGCAACTTGGGTGCTAAACGAACATATTTAAGAAAAGAAAAGTTTATCTGATAGTGACTTTTTTTTTTTTTGGTAGAGAGCCTGTCAATTTAAGGAAAGAAAAGCCTATCTGATATTTAAAACTGTCACCAATCCGACACCAAATTTCTAAGAATTTCTAATTCGACCATCTGAGGTCAAAGCGCCACCATATCCGTCCAAATCAACACTTAAATCTCTGCATTTTTCTTGAATTCTTTTGTCTGATGGACTCCTATATGTTTTGCGTCCATGAAAAATGTGGAAAGTTTTACATCTACCTAGCAACTCTTTTGGTCAAGTATTGCCCCAACAATTAAGCCATTGACCCAATTAACCAAACAAAGATCTAGAATGGGAGCAACTAGTGAATATCTTAGGAAGTATAGCATTAATATAGTTTATACAAGCATAAGCATATAATACTTCATTGTATCAAATAAAACCCCAGCAGTATCATCAATTCCTAAAATCTCCAAATGATTGATAATATCAACCTGCAATGTCAAGGCCGGCTATTTTACTTGGTCTTCTTCAGATTGGATCGCTATTGGCTAGTCAATGTAAATTTTGTGGAGACCCAGAGTATTCTTAGTATTTAATTATTATTATTATTTGGCTTGTATGTGTCTTCCACTACTTAACATGACATATTTATTTCTTGAGTTACAAAATGAAAATTTTTGGTTCAGTTATTGTTCATTTCAATAGGTCCAACCACTAAGTTGACCAAATTATCCGAAGTCAAAGTTTATTAACGTCAATCAAATTTTTTTTTCTTTTTGTTTGCTATAAGCTTATAAGATTTATTAAGCTCAGAGTTACATGAAAATAACTCTTTTTCATTCCTATAAGTTGTATACTTTATTTATTAAATTAGCACTTGAAGCCTTAAAAATAGAATCTAAATTTTTTACTACTGGGATGGATGCGAGGTTTGTTTATCTTTGAATTGCAGATTTAATGCTTTCCAATTAGTAGGATTGGTGTATATGTAGAGAAGGTTTATGTTTCCAAAGATCATCGTCGACAATTGGAACGTAAGGGTTACTAGATGACTTATAAAAGGAGCCAGAAAGAAACATCAAATTTTGAAGTACTGATTAATATTATATCTATCTTGTAAGAGAGACTTCTGGGGGAATTTTACGTGAAGGAAGTTTTTTAACAGGGCTTGACCTTGAATGGTTGACCTTGAATGTTTTCGTTTTTTGGGGGGGACATGACATTGAATGTTTCAACTTTAACGTAATTACGCCAGACTTGGGCTCGATCTAATCAAGTGAAATTTCTTTTTTTTTTTTTTTTTGGGTTTTTCTTTTGTCAATAAAATGGCTAGGGAGAATGCAAAAAGTATTAAGAGAAACAATGAGTCAACAAAACAGAAAAAGAAGGGAGAGCTCAGAGCGTGCTCGAGTGGAAAGAGATCAGGGTAGGAGTTCGCTCTCTCTCAATGTGACCTGCCTACTTTTACTACGTAAAAAAACAAAAAAAAAAAAAAACAACTGAAGAAGAAGGACAGAAGGGAGGCAGTCACAGCATGTGGCGTACGTTAAGGAGTCTAAGAGAAGAGCTTGTTTGTAATTTTGCAAGGCGATGGCTAGGAAGAATGCAAGGCAGAAGATAAGAGTTTACAATGTGTTTCTGATCCACCCATGCAAGTCCTTGATTTGCAACTTATTAGGACACAAGAGCTCCAATATGTGTTGTTGCTTAACTTTTGTGGGAAATAAAATAAAATAAAATAGAGTTCATATGAACTTCCTGTCTATTATCACTAATTTTAGTTGTTTGTTTTGGTCACTCAATATCTGTCTGATTATGTGTTAAAAATTTGATTTTGATGTACTTAATAACGATTCCGTCAATTTTCCGTGCACAGCCGAAACAATTGGAAATTTTGTCCACTTAGCAAAAGTCAAAATTTGGAATTTTAGAGTTTACCACATTTTTCTAAGTCCCAAATTAATTCTATAGATATGAGAAGCAACGGATTGTGAACACCTAAGCGATTGGAACTTAGATTTTTCTTCTTCTTTTTTTTTTTTTCTTTGACTTGTTCTTGAATAAAGATTGAGAGGTAGGTACTGAACACAATTATTACAGGTGGTCCTAGAGGACCTAGACACAAAGACCCCTCTTCCAAAACTTGACTATATTCCACCTATAATATAATATTAGCTATGCTACGAAGGCCAACTTGTTTAAGTCCAATAGAGAGCTAATTAATTATGAATTAACTAATCTAATCTGTTTTAATGTTCAACCTGATGAATCTGTTATTTCGGCCTCCCCTCTTCGAATTTAGATGATATATATCTCCATTTGGTAATTTTCGGCCGGATCCATGGACTCGTTTGGCATTGCTGGAGCCTGGAATAAGGAATCTTCTTTTTTGGGTAACATATGTCATATATTATCGCTAATGAAGAAAGTTTCTTAGAAAGTTATTTATTTCCGAGGATACAAACAACTACGTACTGCTTCACGAACAAGAAAGCTACCAAGCACATCTTTCTGATATTTACTATTTTTATTTTTCTAGTATAATTCACTCATAATTTCATATCACATAAATTTACTTTATTATTTTTTATTTTAAATAGATCACACTTATTATATAGTATAATATTATAAATAAGTTATACATGTAGAAAGAAATAAATAAAATTAGAAATCCCTCATCTTCTTTTCTTTTTATAGATGAGCTTTTCAACTATACTTATTTTTCGGGGTTTTTAAGAGGGAGCAGTAATGCTATTTTTCTCGGCTGGATTTACAAAATAAGTTGCATGGATACACTAAAAAGAATGAAGGTTGAGTTAAAACTTGTTTATATTCTCTTTAAATTTTCATTGTAATCAAACTAAATTTGTTCGCATCAGCTACAAATTTATTCGTGTTAATTAGTCGGACTATCATGTTCTAAAGAATTGGAATTATTCGATGTTACTTGTATTGATCTCAAAGAAAATCCGACAGATTTGACCTTTAAAGGAAATTTATTGATTAGATGCTAAAGTAATCTGATTTTCTCATTAAAAAGATGGATTAGACCACTATGGAAAGAAAGCCAGAGAAACTCACTAAAAGATTGGTTCAAAGTATATTCGTGTGTTCAATTTGGGTTCATCTCCTCCCAAACTAGGCTAACAAATGACAACCACAATCTATACCGAAAACAAAAAAGAATTAAAAAAAAAAAACACTCATAAGATAAATGGTGCCTCTTGGGTGCTGAATTTTAGAATTAGTAAACAAAAGAGATCATTAGCATGTTCACTTCTTTCTTTTTAATTTATAAGATAGAAAAGTATGAAGAGTATCTCACAGTTTCAACAAAAAATATTGTGACTTTATGTATAAGATGACATAAACCTGATTAGATAGTTTCAACATTTCTTATGTTGGGTGATAAGCTGCAGATGTACTCTTACCACTTGTTTCTGTGGTTGGATTTAATTTTGAAATCTCTCTTTTGGAGCCAAACCCTTTACACCCAGCTAAACTACACAAATGTTCGCCTCTCTCGACCATGCTGGCAACAAAAAGCAAAACCAACTTAGAATCAAGCAAATGGATAGTACTTGCAAATGCAACCAATAATAAACATTTGAACGTTGCGTAACATAGAAAATAAATTAAGGAGCAAACCTATACGAAGTCTTGAGGAAATAAACGGTGTAATATTGAATATGCAACGTTACGCTACTCCACACAGGTCACATTCAAAGTTCCTTAACCACTAATGACATAAATGGTATATGTCTCTTTATCATCACCCCACTTGCATATCAAAATTTTTCATATCAAAGCTAATAATTATAGCCTTTAATTACTGTGACACTAACGCCAGCATACTATGAAACAACGAATAAAGTGGTAGAGTTACATCATAGATCATAGTCCAGATTTAGTAATAATAATAACGGTCCAGAGTGTCCAATGTACAAGCACTTTGAATAGGAATTTCAATAAATATGATTCGCCTCTTTTTGCTAAAAAGGGACTGTCAAGCTTATTATATCAGATTTGTGGTAATGCAAGGATGTTACGTTTGGGGTGTGGGGGCATGTGCTCTACATGTTTCCGTGCAATAGTATAAGCATTTTCATTATTTCATATACTGACAGGGCTCCAATTGATTATGAAACTGGGGGCTCAAAGATGCTCCATAGAAACCACTCCAAGATCATCCACTCCGCCATTGGCCTTGGGAGATCTCCCCAATTCTGGTTGATATTAAAAAATATCTAAATTTTGCTAATCTATGTACCTGTAATTTTATTTTGAGAAGGGCAAATAGACCCACAATTTGAGTTATTAGACAATAAAGAGAGGACTTTTGTTCTTAAAACTGAATTAGCAACCTACCTAAAACGCTTTCTTAATTGTTATAGTTGAACTTTCTATTAATGAAGTTTCAAATGATTGATGTAAAAAAAAAAAAAAAAAAGTATAAGCATTTTCACATAGAATTTGGACATCTTGCTTCTTGAGAAAATTATTAGTAAATTTAAAATAAAGAATTCAAAGGAGATCAAAGAGAAACATAACATAGTCCAAAAATTTGACTAAGAGGGAGATGCTATGCCAAGGAGTTGGACTAGCTTATTCTTTAATATCAAAATACAGATTAACTCAACTCTTAATTTCAAGTTTAAGATTTGATGTTTAGATCTCTTTAAAAAAAAAAAAAATCAAGAATTTTTGGCCATCATACAACACGCGCAAAAACATCCTAATCAGCATTTTATAAATTAACTCATGCATATGCTCGAACAAGTACGCCCCTAACTCAGAATACATATAATTCACCAAACCAAAAACAAATTTATTAAAAAAAAAAATGTACATTCCGTCACTGTATTTAAGGCTTCTTGCAGCGCTTCAATTTTTCCTCCTAGAATATGTAAGCTGATTGAGACCTGTGGTAAGAATTAGGTTAATTAAGCAGGTCAAATAGGTGACTTGGTGACTTGTAGGCGAAAAAATCTATTAAAGCTGCCTAGATTTACTATGCACCATGATCCATGTTAAGTCCATATGTTTCCACGAATCTAATCCAAATTGAAATTCCCTCACCGTCACTTCCTCCGCCTTTGGCTCCATTATTGTTCGGTGATACATCCTTAACATAGAGAAGATTGAATCAAAATGGCACCGAGTGAGCCCAACCTGGACCTAACAAGGCAGTTGGCTCTTTCTATTTTTCGTGATAGATTGGCTAAAGTAAAGAAAAATAAAAAAAAATAAATAACATTGAAATATATATTTTTTGAGCAATCAGGACTAACATCGTAAGTACCTTTGTCTTTGATGTTAACTAAAAAAAAAAAAAATGGTCAACGGCGCTGGAGGAACGAATCAGCGCTTTCTAGCTTCAACCAACGGATGGTTCAAATTTGAAGAATACAACGTCCTTACAAAGTACGGTGCTCGAACGGACTTTGCAGGAAATTGTTTTGGCATTCTCCCGTTGAAATTCGAACATCTTTCTCTGCTTATTTTACAAATCATTCTGCATCCAAGCCTCCGCATACAAGATTACAAATGTGGCTAATACAGGCATCATTTTCATTTTCCTAATTTCACAATTGGTACAATTACGACAAAAATCCCCGTCCTTCAAAAGCCTTTTCATGAGCCCTCCCTAAGGCCGTTTAGAATGGTTCCTTTTTCAAGACAAAAATCTTTCTTGTAGCTCTTCCTATGGCAGTTTGGAATGGTTCTCATCTCAACTCCAGTCAACGAAAGTTCGAAAGTGCATTTGATGATCTGCAAAGAATAATCACAACAAATCAAATTATAAGACAAATTAAAAGCTTTCATTTGGCAAGAAGCATATGCAAGTCCCTGAACTTGGAAACACTATTTATATTTCTTCCTATCCTTTATATCAGTGCAACTGAGTCATGTGCTCGCAGTATAGTACCAATGAAATCCAAAGGCAAATTAAAGGATAAAATATTGATGCCTTAATACTCTGAGAGTGATTTGATATTGTCTTGTCAACGTTACACACGTATCAAGACCACTGTGTAACGTACTTTGTGCAAGATATAACCGGAGGCAGGTTTTTTGAGTTTGACTTCATATATACTTGCATACAGGTTTACAGCATTAGGAATAGCAATCATATCAACCTGCTATCCCCATCCTGGAAAGGACAGAACCTTTTTGTTGAGAGGCAGGGTCAAAAAAATTGGAAGGGGTGGGAATGGTATAAACGTCCCCCAAAATATTGGAAAATATCACAAATTTTTGGCGTGAAATGACTTATTTGTGACAAGCAATATAGATCCTTATTTGGAGCTTGCTTAATTGAGCAAAGTGGCCGCAGCGGTACTTGGGTTTTGTTTCAATATTTGGGTTCTGTAGATCATAGGAAAGACACTCTTCAGACAAATTAATTTCTAACCGAGTTTGGACAACTCCAATATTGCCAAGCATAGGAACTCAACCAAATGCATTTAGAGGATTGGGGCCTACATATATACTTTTGGATTCAAGTGCGACTTGGACCATTTGAGTAGGAGGATGAAAGAAACGCACGAGAAGACAACACATTTCCAGAGCAAAAAATTTTTTCTGGAGGCTGAGAAAGGCTCAAAAACTTACAAGTAAATGCCTTCAAGAGCCAGTCCAATGCCTGAACTTACATATCCCACGACGATTTCCAACAAACGATTCACGAAGAGACTGCAACATCAAATACACAACATCAACCTTGCCCAGTTCTTCATCCTGCTCCTGCAAAATTTTAATGGCTCTACAATGAGTACTGTGATTCCTAAACAAACAAAGGTATGCACATCCTTTCAATCCAATAAATGCACACAAATGCCATATATATAATATATAGAGAGAGAGAGAGAGAGATTTGTATGATACCACTTCACAAAGACGTTCCTCAAAACCCAAAGAATTAGCATCAGCAGGCATAAATATCTTTTTATAAGCCATTCTGAGGCTCTTGATCTACATCCTTGCACAAATATACATACGTTCCATTCAAACAAGTAGGAAAAGAAGAATAGTTACAGACAATAACAAATTAAATAAAGGTATGGTTAACTGCATGCAGATCCATTATGAAACAGGCCAGGAAGAAAGTCAGGTTGGCCATTGGAAGAGGCAAAAATTTGACAAAAGTCACTGGATTCAATGTTATTGTTATCATGAAAAAAAAAAAAACCAAGCATCAGCCCATAGGATCTTCACATTTGCTTTAGAAATAGTACTAAACTTTAAGGAACCCAGTAGATAAATTAATGCCAACCTCCAGAGCCGAAAATCCACGGCGTCGAAGGCCCTCCAAATTTAGACCGTGAAGCTGAGCTCTTTCCCCAGCCACCATCGTGTACCTTGGAACATCTTGCGATACCTTCAAGGAGATGACAGAAGTAAATAAACTAAACTATGAAAATAATGATTCTCATACACCTGCCCTCCCAAAGAAATAACAGAAAAAAAAAAAAAAAAAAACTGCCTAATCTATTATGACATGAATTATGAAAGGCATGACAACAATTAATATGTATCAAAAAGTATCGAAAGAACAAAAGATCATACCACAGATCCACCACCAATGAAAGAAAAAGAACCAATGTGGCAAAATTGGTGAACAACGATAGCACCAGCAGTGTGAGCATGGTCCTACATTTGTCGAACTTGAATCAACTTCTAATTAGAAACTCAAAGCATAAATGAATGTTGTTAATCCCAATTATTATGTAGCAAGATAAGGCTTACTTCCACAATAACATGGCCAGCAAGTAGTGTATTGTTAGCAAATATGTTGTTGTTGCCAATGTTGCAGTCATGGGCAATATGACACGACCCCATGATGAGATTGTTGTCACCAATGACCTGTGAGTGTCATACTGCTGGGTGAGAATGTGTACTTGGTGCAAATTCTGCGTGCTCATGGCTAATAAATTAAGGGCAATTCCATACCGTCCTATCACTTGACTTTGAAGATCGATGAATTGAAGTGTGTTCTCTAATCTCATTGTTGTCCCCAATGTCAAGAAAACATTCATCCCCCAACTATATACACAGAAGAAGCAACATATAAGAACATACCATACACACAGGCACAAAGCATGCACGGATTGTAATCTTAAAGTCAGTAACATTTCTGAAATAAACATTTTCCAATCATATTATCATTCCTCCATAGAACAAGTTTAAATGCATTGAAATAATAACCAACGCGGCAAGATAATAAGGACCACAGGATGATAAGAGAAAAATGAGCAATTCCCAAAATTTTATTGAGCAAAACAATAAACAACGAAAATTTCAAGTTCATTAACTAACTAGGATATATAAAAATTGGGGACAAAGATAAAATAGCTATTTTTAGCTAACAAGAGCGCAATTTGACTTTGCAGCTATGCACGACCACTACAAGCTTTTCTCAATTTGCTTTTCCTTTTTTTTTTTTGGGTCAAACTCAATTTACTTTCCCAAGTTTTATTTCTAGCCATTGCTCAAGAGAAGGAGAAAATCCCACGCATAGTACTACATGCTAACAACAGGGGGTGAGTCAAACTCCACTCATAAGAGCATAGCATTAGCTTCTTTCATGCAATTTTTATTTCTGAAATGGCTTCTTCCCACACTATGTTACCTCGACCTGAACTAAGCTCGATTACCCCAAGCACCCACATTACAAAAATGGGCATCGACAATTAAAAGGAAAACCAACCTTGTACTTCATATCTTGGCATTTAACACCAATCACGGAATGATGGCCAATGATGTTATCATTTCCTATAACCGTACGTCCAGGAAGATCATCCCCAACTACGGCACCACTGCCTGACAAAGTGTTTAATTCTTATTTCTTACACTTAATTACTTGATAAATGAAGGAACCAAATACACAAACACACACACACACAAAACCATCCATCCACACATACATACATATATAGGTGAGCTTACGTCATCAAAACACACCGGTCCCCTAACTCCGTGTTTCCAAAAATATGGCTGCCGGGATGCAACTGACAACCATTCCCAAGCTTGCCAGAGGATCCAACGGTGCAAAAAGGACCAATCGAGACACCCTACGCATCACACAAAAACCAAAAAAGAAGAAGAAAAATTCCAAATATCACGTACAGGAAAGCGCCGACGTGCCAACAATATGATTTCACTAAATCAAAATTAATAATATTTATCATCAAAACGCGCCAATTAGTGAGTCGTATAAGAGGCGAAAAAGTGGACCTGGCCGATGACGGCGTTAGGGTGGACGACCGACGAAGGATGAATAAACGTAGGGTTTTCCACCGCCGCCGTCGCCGCACTAGAAGCATCTGCCGAACAAGTTATTTTTCACCATCACGCCGGAAAAAAGCCACATAAAAGTGAAAATAAAAAAAGAAGAAGAAGAGGGCAGCGGGCGGGAGAGGAAGAGACCTGAGAGTAATGCGGTGATGGAGAAACGGCGCGGCCGTAGAGAAGCAGCATAGCCGAACGGCTTGCTAATCTTCAGGAGGACGGACTTCATGTCAACGCTAGGAGCCCCGCCAGTGTCGCCCGGAAAACTTCAATTTTGACTGCTTTTCTTTCCGTTAGTTTTCTTTCAGTTTTTTGCGTTCGTTGGGTCAAAATTTCAACTGTACAGTACACCGACGTCGTCGTTACTTCTTTCGAAGAGCTAAACGCTGTCGTATCCAGTCTTCCTAGCGGGACCTCTAGCGTGACTTGATGTCCCACCGAACGAATAATTTTGACAAAAAAGACTAAATTTGAAATATTCACGCCATTTTATTTGTTTTTCAATCACTATTTTTTTTTAACCAAATTCACGCCACTTTCGAAATTTATTAATATTTAGTTGAGTAGGCTCATTATAGATATATGGTAATTGATTAATTATTTTATATAATTAAATAATTAATATTTATTTAAAAAAATTAATAAACATTATATTTATTTTTATTATAAATATTAAATATTTAATTATATAAAATAATCGATCAATTATTATCTACCTATTTCACGTCAGTTTCTTTCTTAAGTAATTAATTTATACCAAGAAAACTCTAATTTTTGTACCACCAAACAGACAAGTCTGGTAACTCTGCACCTCATCACGGGATGGATAACATCTCAAGTCGATTCTTCCGAAGAGTCCAACTACACACGGCCACAGGACAGGACGGGCCAAACCGACTGGAGAAGAAAGTGGCTTAGGCGCGCGGATACGATGTGGGGTCCCGCGCACAAAACTTTTGCCAACTTGATATATTGTAATACTTTGTTGAGAAATTTATGAAAAAAAAAAGTGAAAAAAATAAAATATAATGGTTATATTTTTTTAATTATATTTTAACAAAACAAACAAAACATTAGGGATAATACAATTTTTGAGTTAATATATAAAAATATTATAAATTTTATTTAAAACAATAAATTTAGTATTAATTTTAAAAAGTAACAGTTTACCCTTTTCTAATTTTTTCGTAACAAATCTAACATGTAATGATTTCATATAAATAGAATTTATCACTTTCAATAACAGATTTATAGAAATATGTCTATTTCGATAACATGATAATTATATACATTAATACAACATCAGCGAAACTTATAAATTCCATTTAAAAAATTACACAGTGTGCTAAATTTGTTATAAAAAAATTTAAAGAATGATAAACTATTACTTTTTAAAATTAGTGTTAGATTTGTTATTTTATACAAAGTTTTTTTTATATTTTTGTATATTAATTCTACATTTTTAAGTTATAAATTTTTTTAATTGAGTGTTATATTTGTTTGACTTCTTAAAAGAATCTAAAATTTTTTATTTTTTTTTCCGTTTAAGTTCTTTTTGAAACAAAATTAGGTCAACTCCATTATATATAACAATTGATTAACATAATACATAATTATAACTCAAAAATACACTTAAAAAACTACATATATATGCAAAAGAGGGAAAATACACGTATTTTCCAAAGTTAGAGGGATTTAAGTATATCAGTGATTTTTTAAGTGTGATTAACATAATACATAATTATTATAACTCAAAAATACACTTAAAAAACTACATATATACGCAAAAGAGGGAAAATACACGTATTTTCCAAAGTTAGAGGGATTTAAGTATATCAGTGGCTTTTTGAGTGTGTTTCTAAGTGCACTTCTGATCCAGTGGTCCATTAAAAAAAGATTATACAGAAAATTAAGTTTGAAACGAAAAGATTCTGTATTGCACTGCTTGGTAGAAATGACTGAGGAATTTCTGAATTTGAAATTCAAGCTACTTCTATTGAAATTGTTTGCTTTGGCAACCTTTGTTAATTTGTTGTTGTCTTCACTTTGCGTTCCTTCGAACTTCATTCTGGCAGTCCACTATTGAGAACTCCAACATCAGCAGTTCAGAGATGGTGGTTCAGATAAATAACGAAAGGAGAATGGACAATGACACGTTAAATCTTCGCGAGGTTATTTATAAAAAGCACCACTGCTTCACCTGCTTTCAACATAATACAATAAGCACGGAGTCTATTTAGGAGTATCTTATACCACAATCATATTCTTTTTAAATTTAATTATTCATCGGTCTATATCACGTTATATGTTTGTTTATATGTGTTACAATTAAATTGTACACTTTAAAATTTTTCCAAGTTTTAAATAACAAATTACATTTCCTAGTAACAATGCATCCACCAATCTAAGCTAGATTTTGTTTGTGTTTGATTAAGTAGCAAATTGGCGTACACTACCGCATAAAAGAATTTCAAAAAATTGGTCCCAACTTAAGACAAACTCTTCTTCTGCATTTTTCATAATGGACTACCACAATGCCTCTTTTATAGCTACTGCTAACGTTCCTGCAGTCTGCTGCTATTGCTACATTCCACTAATTTCCTCGATTGGTCACATTAATGACGACGTCGCCTTCCAAAATCCGCAGCACCTTAAAAAATATGAAGCATACATTAGTACATTAGAAACAGGAAACTTGTGCTGACAGGAACGAGAACTCAGCAACAAAAATCAGGTTGGCGGGGTGCGCACGGAAGGAGGGTTCATAGCATAGGCAAACCGGCTACGGACCATGTAGGATGTATAAATTCATGACCAACCACAACATTTCAGAAATAATCTCTGCATTAAACACTTGCAAATGGTGTTGAAATCCATCACAAAACAAAATGGTATTGCAGTAAGCAAATTAGAATCGTAACCTTCTAAACTTATTAGATTGAAATCCTAACTCACTAACCTGAGACATGCGTGGCCTGGAATGGGGATCCCGCTGTATGCACAACGACGCACATTGCACCATCTTATGTACCTGTATCTCTGAATAGCAATTCCCTAAGCGTGGGTCAATCAGCTCAGGGATGGAGTGCTTTTCTAGCAGTGGACGAGCCTGCTCCGGAAATGACAACATAAGATGACAAGGAAACGAGACAAACCAAAGGGCACATTTGGCCTCTTAACATATCAATACTTATGAGCAAAAGGTCTAAAATTTGGCCACTTTATCAGACATCTACCTATTGAAAAAAGAGTTCTTAAACACATACCCATTCGCTCAGGCACTGCTGGCCTTTAGGCTGATTTACATCAATAGCTTTGCGTCCTGTAATGAGCTCCACCAATACCACTCCATATGAATAGACGTCGGCTTTTTCTGTGAGATGGCCCCTTTGAGCATATTCTGGAGCCAGATATCTATGTAATAGGAAGTTTTTAGCTCCAATCTGCAGATGTTTGCTGATAAATCAATGAAGAGAAAGAATTCCTAATTTGTTTACCCAAATGTTCCAATAATTCTTGTTTCAACATCAACATTTTCATCTGGCTGCCACCTTGCCAATCCAAAATCTCCCACCTAATTTCGGATAATCAGAGTCAGTTCAAAGACGTGTTTCATAAATTTAAGAACAAAAAAGTTAAAAAAATATTATAGTAAGCAAAAAAATGCTGAATCAAATGCAAAAATACGGCTAATGATGAGGATATAGAGAGAGAACAAGTTCATGACATACTAATGGCTCGAAATCATGGGTGATGAGGATATTGTTAGGCCTCATATCACGATGGACAATGCAGCCCACTCTACATTCTTCATGAAGGTATCTCAACCCTCTAGCTGCTCCAACTGCAATCTTTTGTCGTGCCGACCATTCCAATGGATTTTGATCACGTCCTGCATAATTTCCAAGTTCAAAATTAGTTTTGGCCATAGGTGATAACAAATGTCATTGTTGAACACGTGCAATGAATATCAGAGACTTAACCAAAAAGATGCAAATCTAAAGATCCGTTGCAAATATATTCATAAACTAGCAACCGTCTGGCATCCTCCACGCAGAATCCAATCAACATCACAACATTTCGATGCTGTGCGCAGCTTAGGACCTCAACTTCCGAGCAAAACTCTAAATCACCCTGAGAACTGGCCAATTTGTGCTGCTTGACAGCAACCACTTGGCCATCTGCTAATACACCTCGGTAAACAGAACCAAATCCACCTTCAGCTAAGAAATTTTCTGGTGAAAATCCATCAGTAGCAAGTTCCAGTTCAGCATAAGTAAACCATTTGGGAGGATTTCCAAATGTAGGACCCTTGTGTCGACATATGGAACATAATGGAGGAGGGCCAGGAGGTGTATTTTCATATAAGGAAATTGCTTGCCGTACACTTCTGCTCAAGTTCACATCAAATCTGCGGTTCAGAGATCCGATATCAGGTTGTTGGCCAAGTCTAGATAAACTCTCTAGCAAGGTTTTATATGTGGAAGTCAGAGCTGCATCATTGGATCTTTGTAAACCCTCCACCAAGTCTTTGGTAAGTTCACCACTTGAACTCAGAATATCATCCATCCAAGGCTGGAAATACAATCTCTTTGATGGCGGAGATGGCTTATTAATATCAGTATCAGAGTCGGAATCACACAGGCTTTGATCTTCTTCAGTGACAAATGTATATTCTTTCTTCTGGTTCCCAAAATTTCCAAAGAGCAAGGATGGTGAAGTCCCTGGATCAGAGCTTGACAATGATGATGTTCCAACTTCAGTTGTACTTAGTGATAGTTCATGCTCTGGACTGCTTGCCGGAGTCACGAATGGGCCCTTTAAATCCAATTTGTCGCACTTACTCTCAAAGTCCTTTGAAGATTCATCTATATCCAATGGCAATGACAAGGGCACTTCATGATTCCCAGGCAATCCAATCAAATTCAGACGGAGAATTTTTGGCCCATTTTGTTTCATAACTACAACATTGCATCGTAGCTCTTCCAAGCAGTATCTCTTTTCATGTTTCAGATTTCTGTAAAGGAACAGGACTAGCAATTAATTGAACCAATAGAAAAAGTGGAAGCGAGCAACAAACTGTGCTACAACTGCTAATGATAATGGTAGTGAAATCAAGTGCCAGGTAATTCTAATCTCCCAAAATGGGAGAACATAATACTTAAAACAAGAAAAAAGGTCCATGGTATGTGACAAAAGAAAAAAGTTTACATTCTCATTACTTATCCAATATAACCCAATTTGATTCAGCGTTTTTGGCTTCAGAAGCCACCATTCCCCCCGGTGAACCAGAAACAACTTTTACCCTGATTTTTACCTGCACGGAACAATCCGAGGATATTTAGCACTACAAGGAAAACTAGCAAGACCTAATCATTTTGAAACATATCAAAGGCCTAACCTTTTCAGGGTCATAAATGTCACGTAGTTGAAACATCATTTGAGAGCATGAGTCTGCAATATCATCCCTTTGATCTAACATAGTTCCTGACAGAGTCTTCCGGAGAGCAGGAGTGCAATCAGTGGTGAATCTAGGCAAACCCCATGCTTTTCTACCTAAAAATATTTGACCTGCTTTAGCCATTAACATCGACCTCCTTGAGATCAATCTGACTGGACAAAATAAATGAGAGAATAAAAATCGTGCCCATTGACTCAAAATCCCATATCAAGTTGAACGCAAGGCATTTAATATCAAAGTGGCATGAAGATGGAGGGCATTGAAGAGTAACATTGGACGCTCGAACTGGGACAAGAAGATGTTTTTTTGAGCTCTTTCCTAAAATTGGGTATTATTTTGACTTCTGCTATCACTTTAAAACAGGAAACAATGCGAGATGTGAAAAGGCCTACTAAGAAAATTCTAAAATTTACTGCCAAATAAAAATTTGTCATCCTATTTCATGCTAGGGGATAATCATTAATCCTACATTTATTCATCAAATTCTTTCACAAATACTCCCTCACAAAGTACAATAATTCTTTAAAAAGAAGAAGAGAACAAGTAAGAAACAAGAGGGAGTTTTACTTGAGGCCTGGGGAAGGACGACCACCAGCAGCTTAATGCAATCCCCAGGTTGAACAACATGATTCAAGGCCCACACCAACGCAGTCTTTGGTATCTCCTTTGATGCCTTAACGGCAACCACGACCACTTTTCCGGCCACCATATCTGAGATAGCGTTCCCGTGCATCTCCCAAGGTTCAACCGACAATTAAAAGAAAAAAAAATCTAAACGACTTCTTCAACTCCAACACACCCCACAATCAAAACCCAGATCAAATTTCAGCATCAAGTCATATTCTTGACCACCAAAAGAATTGAATTATCAGTGTCACACAGAAACCAAGATTCTTCAAACTTATAAAAGGCTTATAAACAGCAGAGGACGTCCGCTTCAAGGCAGTTTCCTAAATGGGTACATTTTTTTTTTTTATTTGTTTTACATGTGAAAACACTGTGAACAGCCTTGGATCAAGCAAAACGATGTGATATTTCCTGCAAGCAGAAGCAACTGAGGCCTAAGCCACCTTTTTCTGTTTTTTTTATAGATGTTTCATGTAGAAAGTATGAGTCCGTATTAAAACAGACCACAACTCTTTTAAATTATAAAAAATATATTACATTTAAAAAAATATAAATTATTAAATAATGTCAAATAAATTACAAATTTTTTTGTATATTTATGTAGAGCTGCCACTTATAGAATGAGAAAAGCTGGGCCGTAACAGACCTTGTCTTCTTGACATATGTGATGAAACGGAAAAAAGGCCAAGGAGTGCAGAAAGTGGAACAACGGGACAAAACAACAAGAAGAAAAGGGTGGCTGCCACGCTGAACGACAGTCCTTTGGTCCCATGTATGACCAAGCAGTCAGATGAATTATTGAAAGAGCTTTGCAGCCTATCTCGTCTATAGTTAACCCAAACAGGTTTTCAAAACCTCATTTTGGGAATTCTCCCAGTCCAGATTCTTTCGCAGAAAAGATTAAACAACGCTAGGCTTGCGTTACGTGATTAAATTAAGGGTTTGATTACGTAGGAGAATTCATCCAGACTAAAGTCAAAAGTTGGAATTGATTGTATACTATTTTAAAATTTCAACTTTTCGTAACGGATAATGATATAGAGCACGACTGAGTTAACAATTTTTTTTTTAATTTATTATTTCTCTCATTCTGTTATTTTGATTTTAACCTTTCACCAAATACGGCTCTTGCATGACCCTTTAAAAAAAAATAATTGCTTTTCATGAGCAGTCCCGTAAAACTTATATTCATGACAAATAATACAACCCTTTCTTAAAATATCAAATTTGCTGCAGAAATATCAAAGTGTGCAACAGCTAAAATAAAATATACAATGGACGACGTCTAGTTCTGGTTGCATGGTTTTTGTATCCATTTGCACATTTATTGCCTTAATTACAAATCTAATTATTTTAATCGAAAAAACTGAAATTTTGACATCAAAATTTTATTATTTTTATTAAGTGGAACCCAATGGCCATAAACTTTTCCAATAAATTAAATCGGTTAGGTCCTGCTTAAAGGTTGACATTTTGGCATCATCTAATCTTACGACCGAATAATATGCTGGTAAACTGCATATTCTCCTTTGAGTTTATAACAGTAAGTTTATTTGTATAGAAGTAGTTGAATAAAATATTTAAAAATAATGGTTATTCTAGTTTTGATATACAAATATTATGACCAACATACCTATAAATATTTTTTTTGGATAAACAAAAACCGCATATTCCCCTTTCATTTTGATTCTCATTTTCTAAATGAAAAATATTTGGTGGATTTTTTTATTTAAAATTAAAATAAGATTAAATTAATATAACTTACAAGTTATTAAATAATTAAATTTTTTAAAAAATAAATAATTAAATATCATAAAATAAATTATACAACTACTTTAATATTATATGAAATATAACTATACAGTGAAACTCTTTTTACAATAACGCTACAGAAAATATCAAATTTGTTGATTTCGACAGCCAGTTTTTACCACCGTTTGACGGACAAAAAAAATATGTATAAACCAAAGAAAAAAAAGGGAGAAGGAAGCATAATTTGTAAGTGTATTTTAAAAGCCTAAATTTAGAAGGAGTGGGTTGGGCCTCAAATTCTTAGTCAGACGTTACTTCGGCTACAGGATTTGATGGTTGCAGGACGTCCGGGTTGCACCCGGAGTGCCAAGCAATGGCTGTACCGCCGCTCTAATTTCTTTTGTTGTTTCTTCCTTGGATCGGGCATGGAGTGGCCAGTGGGTGAGGGGCGCAATCGAGGCCTACAATCGCTGACATCAAGACAAAGCTTGTTACTGGCGAACATGGGGTAAGTACAGCTTTTTGACAATTTGCGCCAGAACCATATGCGCCTGCCCAACATGAGAAGAATACCTTCAACGAAGTTGGATGAGGTGGGCCTGACATTAAGCATGTTTTCTCCTGCCATACAGTGTAATTAAGATGATAAAGAAACTCTCCTTTGTGTGAAAAATTGTCGAGTTAAATTCTTGCTTAGTCAAGTAGTGTAACTAAGATCATAAAAGGATTCGTCTGTCTTTGTGTGAGAGATCACAAAATTGAATTTCTATAAGTTGTTAATGGCCTAATAAAACTTGTTGCGTTTTTAAAATTTAGTCCTTCATAATTTCAGTGTAAATAGAAACCCCCATCTTATGATAATCCAATACATTCTTTTTTGGCAGTGATATTATCTTTGCTCATTCATTTTGTTGAAAAAAAAAACTATGAAATTATATCAGCTCGTAGTGGGTCCTTCAATTACACCTTAATTTTATTGTTTTTCTTTTCAATGATTAATGATCATGGATACCTCCAGGTTTCTTTACTAAGTGTATAATTTTTTTAATAGTAAAAATATTTACCATAGTTATATCAATCATCAAATTTATGAATCAACATTGAAATAATTTTTATTTGTATGTCTCATTCAACTCAATTCATAAAAATAAAATTCATCACTCAAATATTATTGAATCTGATCAGACCTCTCCAAGTCAACCAGTACAATTGTCAAGTTTATAACCAGAGAGTGCAACCAATAGTCAAACCAAATAAATTCAGAAATCAAAACCTCCAAACACTATTACTGAAATTTAACTCATAAATAAAAAAATAAATTTAATTATTACTAAATTATTATTTCAAATAATTAAGTGCATCCTTTTTTTTATTATTTTGTTTCTTATACAATTAATTAGAATATTTTATTAAAACTTTTTGACCATGTATTTTAATTTGGGAGATTCTCTTCTCATTTTTTATCTCTTGAGCTTTCTTCCTGAATTGAAAAAGAAAAAACCTTCTCTTAACTTGTCGAGGACACGCACAATTGAAAATGTAAACGAATCGAACTAAGTAAAATTTTATCGTATTAAAACTAAGTTCATTTAGTTAATGAGTTGGATAGAGTAAAATTTATTTTTTATCAACTCAAATTTTGAACTTTTATGAACATACCTGTTTAACTTCATGGTATTAACAAAAATAATTGAAATTATAAAAATTGTTGTTATAATAGAATTAAATAAAAAAATATTTATTTTCAGGAAATTAATTAATTAAAAAATAATTATTTACTTCTTGATGTAAAATTAATTTAAAATTAATTTAGTAGATTGTATCTTCCCGGAGTCAATAGTTCCTTCTTGATGTTTGGTTCAGTCTCGTGCTGTTACACTGCTGAATAATACCATCTGTGTGAGAGCTCCTTTTCCTTCCAGGAAGAGATGCGAGCGGCACAAGGGGTTGAGCGTCGTCGCCTGTAAACGGTTGTGGCCAATGAAACACCGACATGGCATATTAGAGACGTACTGTGTGTCTGCCATTGAATACGAACATGCATCTAATGCATCAGATAATTTTTTTAAAAAAAATATATACTGGACATGGCGTCGGACACGGCGATGATCCGTGTCCGACATGCTCAACTAATTTATAAAAATAAAGACAAAGATTCAAGAGAAAAAATTGAAGGAAAGCAGCTATAAATTGAAAATAACAGATAAGAACACAACGTTTAAGATTTTCCTTATTTTCTTCTTCAATTTTTTTTTACAGCATCCCAAATTGAGATTTCGTCGTTCAGCCATCGACTTTCTTTCATTATTGTCGTCTTTTTCTTAGTTGAGTCTATAGATCTCAAATCCAAACACTGGAGTCTAAGGTTGGATAATTTTTGTGATGGAAGGTAAAAAAAACGTCTTTGATGGTGGCTGATTGGCGTCTTGTTTTATTTTGTTTAGGACTCTGACACTTTTTTTTTCAAAAAAATAATAAAATAATAACAAGATTACGAGATATGGAAGGACATGAAGTTGTGGAGGATAGCATGACACGTTCTCTTTCTTTTCTTTTTTTTTTCAGATTCTATTTTTTTCTCTTTTTTTTAATATTTTATAATATTTTTAGAAGTTATATTTCAGTAATGTGCATAATTATAAATTTTATTTTTGACTATATATATATATATAACTTACACAAATATAGTTATGTTCTTATCATATCTGTATTTTAATTTTTTTAATTTTGACATATCATAATATCTATATCAAATAATATCTATATCAAATCGTATTTATATCAACATATCTATACTCAGTGTTTCACAAGTTGCGGCCCAATTAGATGTTGCTGACTCTTTTGGATTGTGTTAGGACCTACTACTAACCACATGTAACACGTGAGAAATTGGGCCAGGTTTATGGATTATGTATCTTGTAAATTTATTTTAGTTGCTTGTTAATGCGAGGCAGGGCTGGAAATGTTGCTTCCGCAAAATTACTGTGAAGTAAATCATTGTTTCCATTGTTTTCGGTTCTCTGAAGGGAAATATCTGCAAAAAAAAATATATTTTTCTTTCATTAAGACGTTAATTAGATTATAAATTATATAATAAAAATAATTCTCTTCATTACTATAAACTTTGTATCTTTTTTTAAAACCAGAAGTGTAATTCTCCAAAATATATGATTAAAGTATCCTGAGGAACATCGGGTATTTAGAGTGGAATATTACTGTGATCTTATTGTTTGCGAACTATCATTAGCAGTGGTTTCGATCCTAGTAAGTAACATTTTGACTTTTTTTATTAAAAAATTTATTAGATTATAATCTATACAATAAAAATAATTATTTTCTCTCATAAATCTTATCTTTCTTTTTTATAATTTAAACTTAATACATTTAGAGCAGAGGTTCGAGATATAATTACTAAAGTGTTTTGAGGTGTCTTGTAAGAGATGTAACATTTTGTCTTTTAACTTCATTTAAATAGTATTAAAATAATAATAACATTTTTTTCTAACGATATTTAATAATTTATTTATTTATTAAATTTAATTTAACAATATGTATTACTTTAAAATTTTTTAAAACCTCTTATGTGAAGTTTCAATTTTTTTTTGTTTTGAAAATTTTGGTCATCTTAGCCACAGTTTGTCTTATAAAATTGGGTTCCATCATAGTATTTGCATTTTTATTTGTACTTTTTGGATCAAATAATTCTTTGTTTTCTTGGGTTTCTTAACTCTTTCTTTTTCTTTTTTCTTTTTTTTATTAAGAAGTTTGGTGTACGTTACTTGTTATGACATATTCCTTTTACTTTTGCACGTAGGATGCTAGTTGTCCCTTGTTCTAGATCATCGACCTTAGTTGTCACTAGTTTGGCTAGACAGCAATTGAACTCTTTGTAATTAAGAAACTACTTTTTGGGCTGCGGACAAAATATAGCCCTGTATATCATGTTAAATGAGTTATATCTCATTTTTTAAAATATGTAATAAAATTCTTTAACAAAAATAAAAGTCATATAAAATATTAAATAATTAAATTAAAAAATTAATTAAATATTATCTGATGTATTTCGCAACCAATCTAAGACATAACTATGTAATAAAGTGTTTTTTTAATTTTTTTTAATTAGATATACTTCCTATCAAAATAGAAGGACCAAAAATGGTTCTTAGGGACAACGTTGACTTTTCGCAATTTACCAAATATTGCAACAATAATTAAATAAGTTAGGTCTCGTTTGGTAATGATTTTGTTTCTTATTTTTTATTTATTTTTCACAAAAAAATAAAATATGTTTGATATATATTTTATTTTTGATTTTTTGTTGACAAGTTAAAAGTGTTTTTTAAAGAAAAAAATAAAAATTAACTTTTCCATTTTGTTTTTCGTTTTCTTTTTTATACTTTTTCTCAGAGCCTTTTCTCTCTCTATCCAATTTCTTTACCATATCTCTCTTTACTCATCCTCTCTCTATCCCTCTATATTTTTTCTCTCTCTACTCTTTCTCTCTCTACCCTCTCTCCTTTTTCTATCTCTACCATTCTATCTCTACCATCTCTCCCCTTTTTCTATCTCTACCATTCTCTCTCTATCCTCTCTCTCACCTTTTTTTTCTCTCTACTCATTCTTTCTCTACCCTCTCTATCTTTTTTCTCTTTCTACCATTCTCTCTACTGATTCTCCCTCAACCCACTCTCTCTATCTTTTTTCTCCCTCAACCATTCTCTCTCTACTCCCTCTCTCTCTCATTTTTCTCTCTCTACTATTCTTTCACTTTTCTTGCTCTACCATTCTCTTTCTGCCCTCTCTTTCTCTCTTTTTCTCTCTACCATTATCTGTCTACCCACATTCTCTCTCCTTTTTTTTACTCTACCATTCTCTCTCCTTTTTCTCTCAACTCTTTTCTCTACTCATTCTCTCTCTACCCAGACTCTCTCTCTTTTTCTTGTTTTACCAGTCTCTCTACTCATTCTCTCTCTACCCAAACTCTCTCTTTTTTCTTATTTTACTAGTTTCTCTATTCATTCTCTCTCTACTCTCTCTCTCATTTTTCTCTCTCTATCATTCTCTTTACTTATTCTTTCTCTACCCTCTCTCTTCTCTCTCTCTGTCATTCTATCTGCTCATTCTCTCTCTCATTTTTCTCTCTCTACTATTATGTTTACTCATTCTTTTTCTATCATTTCTCTTCTATCATTCTCTCTACTCATTCTATTTCTACTCTCTTTCTCTCTCATTTTCTCTCTCTACCATTCTCTCTCTACCCTCTCTCTCTCCTATTTTTTTCTCTATATTCATACTCTTTTTATCATTTCTCTCACTATCCTTTTTCTATCTACTTTTTTATTCTTATAGAATAAAATAGAAATTGACAATAATAAATACAAAAATTCAACAAATAGTAAAAATAAAAAAATAAAAAAAATAAAAATTGACAACGTCTTCAAACGGGGCGTTAGCTCGAGCATGACTTTAGTTAAGAAATATTGGTTTACGCGACTACTAATTTTCAGTTATACCCCTACAAAATCCAACAAAAAAACAGAAGAAATGAATGCACTGGCGTTGTCAGTAAAAAAAAAAAACAAACAAACAAACAAAAAACAAAAAAACACGCCAGCATCCGTTACTTAGTGAAGCCTCCACCACAATTGTCCGCCGTTCCTCTGTCAACAAAGGCCGTTTTATCCAGACACCGTCACGGCCGACCATCACGATGCCGGCCGGCGAGCTACGATATCCCTTGCCGCCACAGCCAGTGCCGATCCCTAATGACACGTTAACCACCGCCGCTGAGGACGAGGGCTGGGTGTGGGACCAGATCAAAGCAGAGGCTCGCCGCGACGCGGAGGCGGAGCCGGCGCTGGCCAGTTACCTCTACTCCACAATCCTCTCCCACTCGTCGCTGGAGCGGTCGCTGTCGTTTCATTTGGGGAACAAGCTGTGCTCCTCCACGCTTCTATCCACTCTCCTCTACGACTTGTTCCTCAACACCTTCTCTTCGGACCCTTCTCTTCGCGCGGCCGCCGTCGCCGATCTCCGCGCCGCCCATGTCCGCGACCCCGCTTGCGTGTCCTTCTCTCACTGCCTTCTCAACTACAAGGGCTTCTTGGCTTGCCAGGTAATACCCCACTTTTAATAAAAATTTCAATTTCAGAATTCCTTGCTTTATATAAAACTCAAAGTTTTAATCTTGAAACTTATACGCTTAATCCGGCATTGATTGGCCATGAATCGAGTTGTCTCTGCATATCCATTGATATTAATATGTTAGATTTTGATTTTATTGACTCCGTGCGGTTGTTGTGATTGTTAAGCAAGTTTATGCTTAATTCAAAGGCAAGTTCTTGTTTCGGGTTGTGGAAATTTCAAAGCATGATCAATTATCATCGTGTATAAGTATAATTGCCCCCACTGGATTTTACAAAACTTCAGTAATTTTGGTGAAATTTTTAGGTTGTTTTATTAAAATTTTACTTTGGCCCCACTCAGAATTAAACTTTTATTTCCACTAAATAGTAATTTTATTTCTATGTATTTAAAAATTAAGGATCAAAAATGATTTCTTTTACTGGTAGAAAAAGTATGAAGTACAGATATTTCATAAGTTTCAGTTTTGAATTTCTTCTCTCTCAATGTATATATATACTACTTGCATCCATTCATGAAAATGCGATTGTTTTTTTTCCTGGTCCAGTTAATACTAAAGATTAATTTTAAAACTTGTGTTCGACTTCAACTTAAATAATGATAAAATTAGATAATTTGAATGTAAAAATAATTTAATTAAAATTCATTTATAAGTTTATTAGCAAACTCGTTTCTTGTGTATAGAGTTCATTCGGTTAATTCATTTTTAAATCATAGTTATATATTTAATATTACATACTGAAGTTAAACGTTTTATCTTTTAATAAGCTAATTATATTAAATTAGCAATTCTTTATCATATTAATTTTATTTATAACAATAAATTTATATAATTTTAATTATTTATTTTTATATTATAAAATTAAATAAGTTATTAATAAAAGTTCACAGTAATATTTTTTTTTTTAGTAAATGAACTTTAATTTAAATTATTTAGATTCAACTCTTTTGATTTGTTTATCAAATATACCGATATCGAATTTCAATCTTAACCTAATTTATTTAAATATGTCAAAACTCAATTGAAATTGGCTCACTTGCAACTTATATGTTGTTGTTCTCACTAACCATATTTCCTGGCTCTGCCACTACGTGCTTGTCTTTGTCTGTTGCGTTTCTGGATTTATAAGGTTGTTGTGTCGTTGGGTTTCGATTGAAGGATATGGAAATATACTAATTGAATCGTGTAGAACTTTCCTGTTTTAATATACCTTGAAGATGCTACTGCAATAATCTTCTGTGTCAAATTTTACGTAACTCTGCTTATCGACATTAAGCAATTTCTTAGTTTGTTGTTTTGTTGTTGCTTGAGGTAGGCGCACCGAGTTGCTCACAAATTGTGGACAGAGTCTCGAAGGCCTCTGGCACTCGCGTTGCACTCTAGAGTCTCTGATGTTTTTGCTGTTGATATACACCCGGCAGCAACGATTGGGAAGGGCATACTATTTGATCATGCAACTGGGGTGGTGATTGGTGAAACGGCAGTGATTGGGAACAATGTTTCGATTTTGCATCATGTTACACTAGGAGGGACCGGGAAGGTAAGTGGGGATCGACACCCGAAGATTGGGGATGGTGTGTTGATCGGAGCAGGCGCAACGATTTTGGGAAATGTGAAGATTGGTGATGGAGCAAAGATTGGGGCAGGCTCAGTAGTGCTGATTGATGTGCCTCCTCAAACAACAGCGGTCGGAAACCCTGCAAGGTTGGTCGGAGGGAAGGAAAAGCCAAAAAAGCACGAGGAATGTCCTGGAGAATCTATGGATCACACTTCTTTCATCTCGGAGTGGTCAGATTACATTATTTGAGTGGAGTATTTGTGCTCAATTTTGTCTCTCTATGGCCCACACGCATGCATTATGTTACTATGTACTTTCATGCGGACTTCCTGTCTTTTTGTTTGATCGACGTTAGAGTTGATACCTGATCATCCGGACCTGAAGCCCGGGAGTTCCGCCTCTGTGCCAGCTGGAAACATGGACTTGATATTGAGTTATGTGATATAAATCTAGTTGTGCCCGTGTAATTTACAATGATTACGGTGACCAATTATTCGGAGTATCTTTATAGTTTGTTTGTTTTGAAGATCATCAATTGCTAAGTTGATGTTATTGTTAAATTATCTTCGGCTTAATTACGCAATGAAACCAGTTACCATTAAGGTGATCTGAGATTGGCAGCACATAAACTGGCTTAATTTGTTGTCGTGGGTGTTAGTATGGGAATTAGTCGAGTCTTGGTCAACCAAAAAAGTATGATCCTTCTGGCTTTCTTCAAGCCCTTGTTGAGGAAAAACTGATCAAAGTGCCTATACCACAGATATAGTTGTTTTAGGTTCAGTGGGGCCATCGCCTTTCTACTGCAGCACTTAATTTCGCTAGACCGCAGTTCCTTGCCTGTGACACAGTTTAAGCTGCTTATGAGGGCTTCAGACTTCTTATGTCACTCGAGGAACTGGACTTCAGAACTTGCCTACAGTTGCCAAGTCTGCCATCTAAAGGATTGATTCCTTCCGCCTGCTTGAGTGGTACTGGAAAGGATTTATGTTTTGTTTCGACGATAATAATTGAGAACGGAAATGGTTTTTGGGAGGTTATTGAACTATTGCCTATTTGCCTTTGAACACAATGTTTGAATTTGAAATAAAAGAGAAATGTGAAAAAGATAATAGTTTTTTTTTTTTATTCTTTGTGTAAGTTGAAAATAAATCGAAAAATAATATAAATAAAAAATGTATATAAGATTATTTTGTTAAAGTTAAGTATAATTTTCTGAATTTTCTTACTAATTAACTTCAACTAAAATTTAAAATAATATTAAAAATAATTTCAACATTAATGATGCTACAGCAGAACAAATCAAATATTGAAAAAGTGGGGAAAAATTATCTTTGAGGCGATTGTAAAATCAATAAACAAACAAACGATAATTAAAAGGGCCGGGGGCAGGGAGAATTGAGAGACGTTTTGACATCTCCAATGGCGTCTCTGGCATCTCTTCAACACGCAGCTAACACTATCACATTGGCTTCCATCCACGGATCTTCATGCACAAATCAACACTCACACTCTTCTCATCTCTCTTATCCTATCAAATTCCCACAGCCTTCCTTGACCACTTACAAATCCAGACTTTTCTGCTCCTACACCCGCCATGCCTCCACCAAGGTCTATCGCCGCCAAAAACCCCAGAATCCCCCGAAAGAAGGGAAATTTAGCGATAACAATATAAAAAACACGGACCCACTTCCCGGAAACGCTGCAAATGTTCCTCTAAACGTCGATTTGATGAGTTTGTGCAATGAGGGTAAGGTTAACGAAGCAATAGAGTATATGGGTCAAGGCGTGTTTGCAGATTTTGGCGTGTTTGGTGCTCTGTTGGATTCGTGTGGGAATTTGAAGTCGCTTGAATTGGGTAAAAAGGTACACGAATTCTTGAGACGGTCGCCGTTCGCCGGCGATGTTGGGCTGAATAATAAGTTGGTCAACATGTATGGAAAATGCGGAAGCATGAAGGATGCACGCAGGGTGTTCGATAGAATGCTCGAGAGGAACGTGAGCTGTTGGCATTTAATGATAAAAGGGTATGCGGAAAATGGGGAGGGCGATAATGGGTTGTTGTTGTTTCAGCAAATGAAGAAGTCCGGATTGCAGCCCAATGAGGATACATTTCTCTGTGTTCTTGCTGCGTGTGCTAGCGCGGGCGCGGTGGAAGAAGGTTTATTGCATTTTGAATCTATGAGGAATGAGTATGGTATTGTACCTGGGATTGACCATTATCTTGGGGTCATCGATGTTCTTGGAACAGCTGGTTATTTGTATGAAGCCGAGGAGTTCGTTGAAAGAATGCCGTATGAGTTCACGGTTCCGGGTTGGAAGGCCATCGGAAACTTTGCACGGATTCATGGAGATGTTGAGCTTGAAGATCGTGCTGAGGAGTTGTTTGCTATTGAGCCTTCTGAGGTCCGTGCTGAGAAAATGCCCTTGCCTCCGAGGAAGAAGTATTCTGTAACTAATATGTTAGAGGAGAAGAACAGGATCGGTGAGTATCGCAGTACAGAACCATACAAAGGAGCAGGGTATGATAAAGTGAAAGGTCTAAATGGTCAGATGAGAGAAGCAGGTTATGTTCCGGATACGAGGTATGTCCTTCATGACATTGATGAGGAGGCAAAAGTGCAGGCCTTACAGTATCATAGCGAACGTCTGGCCATTGCCTATGGTTTGATTAGTACACCGGCAAGGCAGACACTTAGGATCATGAAGAATCTCCGAATCTGTGGTGACTGTCACAATGCGATAAAAATCATGTCTAAGATTGTTGGGAGGGAGCTTATTGTGAGGGATAACAAGCGGTTTCATCACTTCAAGGATGGTAAATGTTCCTGCAGGGATTACTGGTGAAAACTTCAAAACCCTTCACATGTATGTGGCTACTACTACTGTCTATGCAAAAAACATTTACCTTCTTGCAACCGACAGCTGTACTGCCCGTAATTAATTATCCATTTTGCTTGAAAGAATTATAAATATGTTTTCTTGTAGATTATGTTGTAAGTTGTAATGATATTCAGTTATATGTCACCATTGAAGAAGCTCCGGAATCACCCTTAGTATAATTCTCCACTATAAGTTAAATTTCGATGGAAGCAGCCATTCATTCTTGTTCCATACAATGCAGGGATATCGCTAGAAAATGATTTGAACATTCATAAACTATATGTAGCAACGGGAAATTCTTTATTGATGTAGCAGCTGTTATATGTACACTGGAAATGTTTCCTGCCTTCAGAGAACATGCCCCTTCACAGAATGAATACAGTTCTACATGAACAAGATATGTACAGGACGTTATGTTTTGGTAGGCGCCTAAAACTTGGCGTGGGGGAGGAATATTCATCTGAGGTAAACTGGTGGAGCCGAAGCACAAGAATTTAACTTGAAATCTTAATTTCTTGGGATAAGAAATTTTCTTTTTTTTGAAAAAATGGGAGGTCTATTTACTAGGAATGGAGTGATGGTTGGTTACTTCTCTGGTCAGTTACGGCTTCTATCACTTCTCTTGCTGGAACTCTCAGCAATGATTTCATGAGGTCATAAACTGTAAAGCCAATTGCCACAGATGGCACAACCTGAAAGAGGGCATGCCAAAAATTCAAACGCTAGAACAAAGGAACAGGAAAAATAAAAAAATTTGGTGCTAAAAAGAAAGAAGGAATAGACGCGGGGCACCTTCAAGTAGTTGATTGTCAGCCCAGAAAATAATTGCTTCCACCCTTGCTTCTGTGTTATCGCAACAAGGGTTTCCATTGTTCCTTTCAACTCAGCACTATTGGATCCCAAAAGCCTTTGAACCTATTTAGATTATTTTCACTCATAACTATGTGATCTTTTGGATGTGAATATTCATTGCTGTGGTAAGTTACAGAGTTTCTATAACTACTCACAGTTCAGTGGACTCCGACAGCCAGAAGCAAATTACCTGCATTTGCCTCCTAACAACATCAAGAGGGTATGTGAAGGTTTGTCCCAATAGACCAGCAACAGATCCGCATACCAGTTTTACCACAATATCTTTCTCATGCTCCTTAGGAACATGGCGTTTCATCTCCTCATAGAAGTAAAACTTCAAACCAGCATACGGGAAGATTCCATAAAGTGATGGTGCTGACAATGGGGTTCACATTCAATCAGACAAGGCTCAAAAATGAAAATGAAAACACAAGATTGCAGGGAAACTTGATACAAACTATTTACTACATACCCACACCGCGATAGAGACCTCTAAGCCCAGATTCTTTGTAAGTCTTGGAGAAACAATCAAAAATTCCTCTGTACACTTGTTCACTACTAATTCCACTACTAAAATTCATCTTTGCTGAACTGACAACCTGCACTGCCATGATTAATTTGTCCCCTAAGTTAACTCTTAAATATAGCCTTTTGGTTTGGGAAAGTAAGCGGGGTAGGGAGGACAAGGAAACTTTATCATGCGCTGGGGTTTTGCCTGTAGAAGCCAAAGGATACAAGGCAATGCAGTTTAATGTTACATAAGAGTTTCGCATTTCTCCAGTGAACACAAGTTATGTACAGTCAACCGAGAATATTTTACATTTTCAGGATCCAGGGGAGAGAGGGAGAGAAGTTTTAGTTATATACCTGGTAAGCCAATTTAGTCCGAACTAAATCAAGAGGGTAGGTAAAGAGAACAGCCGTTCCTCCAGCAAATGATCCTGCCACAAGATCAAGTACAGGACCCCTCCCAATATCAGGATAACCGAGAATGATCCATCTACGGTATTGTTCATAGGTCATGTAATGCAGGGCAGCATAGGGCACAATTCGAGCAACACTAGCTCCATTCCCTCTGTAGGCACAAATACAAAACAAATAATTAAGACAGCGAAAAAAGGGTAACAACAGACAATGACGAGGGACTCACCTGTAGAAACCCATAAACCCTTCCGTCTTCGCAATTTTCTTAGCAGATCCAAACAGCCCAATGGCCTTGAATTCATCTCGTCTGGTCTGAACAGGAGAAATAAATCAGCTCAGGGCAGGTGAAATAGCTTCACAACAGTTATTAGTCGCTATTACAGCTAGAAGCATTCAGAATCAAAACTACCCTATATAGTATCAGTGATATGAAAGTATGACCAAACATTAGAGAAGAATTCCAATGATAAGTTACCCAAGACCTCACCAATAAGCTTGTCGCAGATCCACAATTTCAACCTACTTCCTAATGGTGAATGTCAGGTGGTTGCCAAGTTGATGAAATTTCATACAGAAATGTTTTACCTTAACAAGATGAAATAACTTTCAAACTGTGTCCCTATGCCATAGTAAGTGCTAACATGAAAGTAGTACACAAGTGGAGTAAACTGGAATGATCTGCAAAGCAATTCAGACCATGCCACCGGGAAAAAAAATAGGGATGAGAAAAAAATAGGACCCAAACATTGCACTTTTCTGAGGCATGAGGCAATAATAGCAATTCTGTTCAATTTGGCCATTTGACCCATGCGATTTCTATTACCAGGACATCTAGATATATCTTATTTAAGGAAAATATAAGGCTGCATCAATGTTGGTTCACATAATTAGGTATTTTATGAATCAGGTCTGGCCGACTTTCCAATAGTTCCAGAGTCTATGTACCAACCTCAGCTCATGCACCTGACTAGAGAGTAAATGATGTTGACAGGAATATATTCTACAAGGCATAGAAATTTGTCCTTTCAACTAAGTCAATTGGTATTGTTCTCATTCCTTTCGGAAAATCTACAATCATCCTAAAACCCACATTCCAATAATAGCATTTTTATCATCCTTGACACGGAAGCATGCACATCGAAACGCAAGAAAGGATAACCTCCCAAAGTACTGTAACAATTGTAACAGAGATCTACCCTTAAAAAATTGTGAAGATTAAGTAAATCACTTCAGTCAACAACTTCTCCTGAACAGGCAAAAGAGAAAGGAAAGTATGAAGTGTATTCCAAAAAATCCAAACACTCAAGAATGAAATACCAGATGCCTAAGCCTAGAAAACAATTCAAAGTTGATCAACCTAACCAACACACAAATCTCTTTTGCAAGTATGAAACAAATCAAATAAGCTTGATCTCACAGGCATTCACATTCTAAATTTTCTTTAATCACATTATTATATGTGTTGGACTTTACTCCAATATATGATACAGAGGAAACGATGTCAATTAATATTCTTACACAATTCTTGGCATTTACTAGGAACTGCAGATTATGCTGTCACTTTGAAAAAATTTAGCTGCCAACTTTTTTTGCTTACAGTTAGAAAAACGCTACACTATTATTAGGAAGGGAACTAAATCGACTCAGGAATGTCCATTTTCTCCAGAAATCGATACTTAAAAGAACCAAAACAAGGCTCAATCAGACAGAACTATCACCAAGTCCAAGAACCCCCAACAAGAAATTCCACATCCTAACTCAAGCAATGTTATAACAAAAAATATTTGAGAGCTTCGTATAACCAATTTCAAAGAGTTTCAATGTAATATGTGTGGTCATTGAATAATTGAATTCAAAAACAAATAAAAAATAGATAACCAATAGATGCAGACTAAATTAATATTTTATTGTTACTTGAGCGAAATTATGCATAGTTCAATTTATAAAGTCAAAACAAGTGGATAACTACCCAATTGAAAAGAAAAGGTGTCCCAACAAAGAAAAGTATATTCTTTTTCGATAAATCACAACCAAGAAAATGTAAAAGAACACGACGCAGCATCGTCTCCTCAATATATCCGGAGATGACATACAAAACCCAAATCAAGATCCTAGAGATTGAGGAAAGAACCAAGCTTTTCGGTTTTTGTTTAAATTACCTGAAAGAGAATCTTGACACGTTCAAGGGGAGCAACAGCGGTCTTAGCCAACCCACCAGCGACACCCCCAGCAACCAACTCTTTGGCAAACAATGGCATAGCCTCCAATATCCCATCCAAGAACAGACCCATATCTCCTTCCTCCCTCTTCTTTCCCATAACTTTCTTTCTCCCAAAGAGAGAGAAAGAGAAAGAGAAAGAGAGAGAAGATTGTTGTTTCAGTCTCTGTTTTGAAGTTTTTACCGACAGCAGTCAACGAATGAAAGTGGCAGACATAGGGAAAGAAGAATTGAAAAGTTTTCTTCTGACTTCCTAGATTTTGATATGATTGTATTGGACAAAAAAACAGATGTTTGTCTTGGACAAGTCAGAGAAAGCCTACAGCTACAATTCCGGTGTACCACGCTTCTTTTTTCACTGAATTACCAATCTACCAATTAGAAGTTGGCAATTGTTATTTACACGACCATTTTAGCTCCTTATACGCATATAGTAAAGGTACAGTGGGGCTTACAATGATTTCTTGTGCGTGTAAGAAGTCAAATAGGGAGTGTAAATAACAACTCCTTAGAAGTTTTTTTGTTTTTTTTTATAATTGTTTGCACTTGCGAAGTTTTCGGCTTAGAATTATATGAGACTGTTGGACCATTAGACGACACATGCCGTTCAAAATGCGAAGCCAGTTATTTTTTTTTTTATTAGAAAAAATATATTGTGAATTATTGTATACGTGAATCGAGATTGAGAATCTTTTATTTCATTTTTATTTAATCTCCTTCAAAAAAAAAAAACCTCTACATAAATCATGATAAGGTCAAATGAATTTTCTCTAAATTTAATTTCGATACTAAATGAATTTTTTCTAAATTCAATTTCAATACCAACAAACCTTAAAATTCAATAATACGTAATAACAACCTTGGCTACTTTACGAGAAAAGTGACGGTGAAGAAAGTCAAACTCAATCCAATGCTGGAGAAAGATTACTGACTTGCCATTAAAATACTACCTTAAGCATTGTTAATTAGAGCGGCCTAAAGCGAAAATTTTAACATCATCCGTCTGTCTGTCTCTATGAGAATTCGGTGATATTTTTGATTGGCTATTTTGTATGTTTAATAAGTTGTTTAATAATTGGCATTCTCAATCATATGCATAGTGGGTCAGTTATTATTAATAATATGCATTCTGAATCACATTAACAATATTAATAGGTAAAGTCGTTCATAGACGGTGTAAAAATATATAAATTATATTCTTTCTATATCATACCTCAAGAAAACAATGTCTTTCACATTGTGGCATCAAGGTATCACCCCAAAACTGTAAACTTAATATCTGATTTCACAGGGAAAATCATGGAAAAGAAATTACTGTGAAATTCTGCAACATGATAACTGGAGAGTGCAAGGTCAATCTTTTAAACACTTGTGAACCGGTAGAGTGTAGACTAAATAGTCATGTTATGCATAAGTAATGAATGAATTAGATATATCTGATACTACAAATAAGTGAAACATGAAGCAAATGGAAAATGTAAATGCAGACAAGATTCTGCGTGATTGGACCAGAGATAACAACTAAAGATGGTCAGTTGAAGAATTGTGCAAGTGAAGGGCTATTAAGTCACAATAAGTTTAACACCCTAAAAAATGCGATGATTTTAAATTTCGGGGACCACTCGAGTAGGACAAGCCAGGGGGATCTAGATATTATCTTAATTTAAACATTGCAAGATAACAATGAAAACGCTTTAAGCTGATTAAAAAAAAAAAAGCGACAAAAGGCACCTCCAAACACAGTCCATCAATTCTATAAGTTCGAACATGCTTGAATATTTCCAAGCATCTGGGCAGCTCTATGAACCCCATTCAACCCCCTTAGTAGCTGTGCTGAAGGCCAACATAACAGGAAAAGAAAATGAAGAACAAACAAATTTAGGAGACAAAGATTCTAATGAAATGGAAAGTATTTCTCTTCTCTAAAAATTTGTCAAACTTCTCAGGAAATGCACAGTGACTGAGCCCCATATTACTGTCTCTCAGCAATAAGTCACAATCAAAAAGAATTTGAAGAACATCAGCCATCATTAATCGGAAATGATCAGTTGGGATATCACCTTCTAAAGGTGTTTATTTGAACCCCAAAAGGAAACAATGCGTAAGAAAATCATTCAGAATTAAATATATGTTTTTGAAAATAAAATTTGCACTTGGTAGAAGACACCTTTCAAGAAACTTATGACACAACACATCAGGCATTGATAGGACCATATGTTAGAGAGGACAAGATGATCAACACAGATTCTCAAACCTACTAACCATGAATAGCTTTAAAATCATAGAAAACAGAACTACAATCAGCAAGAGAAATTAGCCTAACAGCACTTTGTCATAATGCAATTGAAGAGAATACAGACAAACGCATCAATAGGTTCCGTTGTGAAGAGTGATAACAATATTGAGGTTAATTGAAATGCCATGAATGTACCTATTTGGGAGTAAAATAGCACATGATGTAGGGACAGAAAACACTCAACTTGGAAAACAAGAGGATGAGATGGAATGCCAGCTTGAATCACCTTATGATGTGAAGAGAAGAGAATGATCAATCTTGTAACTCGCCTGAATACTTCTCTTCTCACAAAGAGAAAAAGTTAGGTGGTGCCTCAGTTATACACTGAATTTCATTAATAACTATAGATGTGAAGAATTAGAAGAACTTAAGTATTATGATCATTTGCAGACAGTGGAGCTATTGCCTTCCAGTATATGAGTTTGAAGCAATACCGTGCTTTATCTTTTTCTGCAACTATCATCATGAGAAAGCACAGACACCCTTGTACTCGACAAGTCATGATAGAAACTTCAAATGTTAGTAAACAACCAAAAGGAAAACCATTAACAAACCACAAACCGCTGGTAAAATGAAGCTGCTGGAAATATGAAGAGGATGCATTGAATGTGGAAAAACAACCTCAGCATTTACAACTTCTTCGTTATGTGGGCCAAGTATCAGAATTTGGCTTTTCAGCAACAAGCTTTAAATCTATGCTCTTAGCGAGCAACACAATCATTTCTGCTAAACCCTGTTTTATCTTCTTGGGAACAAGTGTAAACAATTTCAGAAAATAACTTGAACTTAAGAAAGGATAAGAAAGAAACATTAAAGGAAGAGCAGAAGCAGGGAAGAGACAAAGTGTTACTGGCTTCTGAAGATACATCACAGGTGCTTCACAGATCCAAGGCGTTCTTTATTAACCTTCTGAGCTAATATCGGCAAACCTGATATACTCGCATTTATTTCAATATGCATTTAAAGAACATTAAAAGAGAAAGAAAGCCATTCAGGATGAAATATTCATTTTTGGACAATAAAATTTACATGTAGAAAGGATACCTTTGAGGAAGCACATGACATACACACAAGACATCAGGAGGACAGCAAGATAGGGAGGGAAAACATCAAGCATACTGTCACACCTGCTGCCTCTGTGATTTGAGCATCTCCAAGAAAAATATGACCAGAAAAAATTAGCTTAATAGCACTTTTTGTAATAAAATTGAAGATAATGTGAACATTTATACCAATATGGTTCTGTTATGGACAGTAGCAAAGACATCAAGTAAATCTGAACACATGCTTGCACTTGGAACAGATATAAACACAATACCTACTGAAAGAGTAAAACAGCACATAAAGTATGAAACTTCCAATTAGAACAACAAGAGGTTCAGATGCAGTAATCAAGCAAAAGCCAGTTTGACTTGCTTTATGATGTGAAGATCAATGAATGCTCTCTCTTGTCATTAGCCTGGAAAAATATTATCGTCATAAAACATTCAAAGGTCAAGTGGGTGCCACATCCAATACACCAAAATTTTTTAAATTAATACAAGTATGAGCAACTGGGAGAACCTGCAAAGTATGATGCTTGACAGGGGAACTACCAATATACAAGTTTAAAGCAGAACCTATCTTTATCCATTTCCCATGACAATCATTCAAAGAGATCTAGAAAAGCTTCTATCCCATCAAATCCTGTCATGGTAGAAACTTCAAATGTTTGTCAACAACAAAAAAGAAAATAAAAAACAAACAACTAACCTCTGTTATAATGACGCTTTTGAAACAATAGAGGATGCATCTAGAATGGGAAGCAACAACACCGGCATGCCTAAATTTTCCCTTATCAGATGGAGCAAGCATTTGAATTTTTCTGTTCAGCAACAAGATCTATAACCTATGCCCTCATAGGACAGACAACCATTTACGCTAAAAATTTTATTTTATCTACTTAAGGCCAACTACAAACAATGTCAGAAAATAACTGTCCAGTTTTGAGCTTTAAAAAAGGACTGGTAAGAAACATGAAATGAAGGGAGAGTTGGGTAAGAAAACTGTTACTGTTTTCTCAAGACAGAGAACATACGATTTATGGGGCCTGAGGCATTCCTCATCGATCCTTCTCAACTACAATCGGCAAACTAGAAAAACCCGCACATTTATCCGATCATGCATGCAATCAACTAAAAAAAGAGAAATTAACGGACAAAAAACAATGAAAGAACATAAAAAGAAAAGGCAATTTGAATTTGTGGAGTAGAAGGAATTAGTAATATACTCAAGCATCAGCATATGCTAGTTGTATACTATATATCTGATTAGCCACCTGGAAAGGGACTTATGGTAATAAGAAACAATAAACTATCGGCAATGTATTTAATCAACATAAACAGCAGGCCATACACTACCTCATCACTTGTAGTAAGCCAACTGGAAGATAAGAGAAACTTGTCATTAGCATCAGCCCACACAATATATCAAGCACATGAGCAATTCATGATCAGTATATTCTTTTATACTTTGAACTTCACATGACCTGTATTACACAAGTTGATATCCAAATAAATCTAAAAAAAAAATGAGATGTAATATAATTATTTTTACAGTACATGTATAGGATCAAAGATGTTTTACCCAAGAATTGTGCCTTCATTGGTACCTTTTATGCTTCCTCTGTCAACTTCAAGATCTTTTTCTTGACATTGCGTCATTTGTCTATAGGGCGAAAAAATTTTCTGTGCTTCTTGTAATGCAACCAGGTTGTCAACAGCAAACCAAACCAAGACTTAGAGATATCTGCAACTATCATTGAGAGAAAGCCATGAAAAGCTTGTATTACACCATATAAAAACTTCAAATGTTAGTAAAATACTGAAGGGAAAAACCAAAGACAAACCACTAGAAAAAATGAAGCTGCTAGAACAAAAAGGTGGATATGTTTGAATATGAAGAAATAACCTTGACATGCATGACTTTTTCATTATCTGGACCAAGCAACCAAACTCTGACATTCAGCAACAAGCTTTATAATTCTATGCTCTTAGGGGGCAAGAAAATCATTTTCGCTAAAATTTGTTTTTTCTTTTTAGAAGTGTAAACAATTTCAGCAAATAACTATCTAATTTTGAACTTAAGAAAGGACAAGAAAGAAACATGAAATGAGTGGGGGAAGAAAATTTTTGTCAAGATATATAGCAGGTGATTCACAGAGTTCAAGGCATTCTTTGTATACCATTCTAACTAACATGGAGAAAACCTAGAAAACTTGCACAAAAGGAGAAGTTAATTGTGGAACACGAAAAAAAGAGCAAAAGAAAAATACTTCAAATCTCAGAGAGAGAGATTCTAATGGCATGGAAAGGATACCTTCTCCTCCAAAGACCTGTCAGCTTCTTCTGAAAATGCACAAAAATTGAGTTCCATATTCTAAAAAGTGATGCCCAATGCATCTCAGATAAATGAAAATGTAATGAAACCATGTATATACACAACATAGCATCAAAGTCTTTTTTACCCAAGAACCGCACTTTTGCTGGCAGCTTTTAGGCTTCATCTCCCAAATTCAAGATCTCTTACTTGTCATTGCACCATTTTTCTTGAGGGCAGAAAACATTTCTTCTTCCTTCTAAAGCTGCCTAGCTATCAAGTGTCAACAGCAAAGCAAATCTTGATTCAGGTATAAAACAAATCACGGGGAAAGGTCAAGGGAATCTCACTTAAACAGATAATAGTTACTCATTTCTACAATAACAAATGACAGTTGAACTTAGTATGCATAATTATCAATGGAATGGATATGAACATAAGCATAACATACAAAATCCTAGACAGACATTTATTGGTAGCATAATGGTCCTTTAAAAAATACCCAAATCTATAAAAAGGTTTACAAGCACCTGAACCATAGGGCTTAAAACAAAAAGGGACTTCCCATGCAAAAATTTTTCTCTGAAGGTATTTTCTCAACCTTGTCATTTCTCCCCCTGGAATCTGCATAACAGTAGTTGATGAACGATAGTGTCTTTTCCTGTTAAATAAAGTCTCCAATGAAAAAGTATAAAATTGCAAGAAACAAGACATGTATTAAAAAAAAAAATGAAAGAACATCTTCTGGGAATGCACGAACAATGATCCCCATATTACCATTTGTCAGGAAGAAGTCACCATCAACAAGAATCTAGAGGATGTCATCCAACCCAATTGATCAGTTGGTTCATCAACTTATATTACCTCTTTTGCTGCAGTCAGTCAGAGGTTGCAACGATGTTTGTGTGCATCTCAGGAGGAAACAATAAAGTAGAAAGTTACTCATGATATACTGTAACATTTTTTTACAATAAAACTTACACGTGGAGAGGATACCTTTGAGGAAGCTCATGACATAATACACAAGGCATTAGTAGGACTACAAGTTAGAGAGAGCATGCATCCAACATATTGTCACACCTCTTTCAGCGTGTGATTGAAGCACCTCCAACAAAAATATAACCAGAAACAATTAGCTTAACAACACTTTTCATGATAAACTTAAAGAGAATGTGATCAGTAAGAAATACATCAAGGTAAACTGAAATGCCATGCAAGTACTTGCCACATAAATCAATAGATTAACTGGACAGGGAGTAAAACAGCACATAATGCATTAACTTTCAACTGGAAGAAAAGAAGAAGAAAAGAGGTTCAGGTGTGGTAATCAAGAAAAAGACAGTTTGAATCTTCATGATGTGAAGATCAGAGAATGGTCACTCTTGTCATTTTCCTGGAAAAGCACTCTCCTCAGAAAACATTAGAAGTTGAAGGTGTTGCATCTATATACACCAAAATTCCTTAATAAAAACAATATGAAGAACTGGGAGAACCTACAAATTATGATACTTCACAGATGGTGGAGCTACCACTATACAAATTTGAAGCAGAACCCTCCTTTATCCATTATCTGTAAAAATCATTCAAAGAGGTCTAGTGACGCTTTTATCCCACCAAACCTGTCATGGTAGAAACTTCAAATATTTGTCAACAACACAAAGGAAAACAAAAAACAAACCACAAACTCGCTGTTGTAATGAAGCTACTAAAACAGCAGAGGATGTATCTGAGATGTGAAACAACTGCATCAGCATGCATGGTTTTTCCATTATCAGGTGGACAAAGCATTGTATTTTTCTGTTCAGCAAGAAGCTTTATAACCTGTGTGCCTAATAGGGCAAATAACCATTTCTGCTAAACTTTCTTTTATCTTCTCAAGACCAACTTCAATCAATTTCAGAAATTAACTGTCTGAATTTGGGCTTAAAAAAAGGACCAGTAAAATAAATAAAAAGGCGATAGTCAGGGAAGAAAAGTGTCACCATTTTCTCGATACACAGAACAGGCCAGAATCTGAGGCATTCGTAATTGATCCTTCTCAACTACGGATCGGTTAACTAGAAAAACTTGCACGTTTATCTACCATGCATGTTATATACATCCAATTTAGTATAACATAAGGCCAAACAGAAAAACCACCTACGAGAATCACAAAATCTGTCTATCATGCCCATTCTTTTGACTGCACATGAACAACAAATGCAAACAAAGTGAAGGAAAAAAAAACAAAAGAGAATGTGATACTCAACAATCATCATGACGAATTCCTTGCAACCAAGAACACAAGGATAAATTCTTAAAGATGCACCTAGAATTATCAAAAATATGAGCAAGCATTTCAATGGCAAGCTTCAGGTCAGATTACTAGAATTGTGTGAAGGTGGAGCAGAAGAAATAAGTAATACCTTCAAGCATCAACATGTGCTCACAAAGTTGGACACTATATGTTATCAGCCACCTGAAATCACAAAAAAAGAATTAGATAATAAGGAAACAATAAACTTTTGGCAATATATTTAATGAACATAAACAACAGGTTAGACACTACCCTGTCACTTGTAGTAAGCCCACTAGAAGATAGTAATCCCGCCATCAGCATCAGCCCACATGTTATATTGAGCACAAGAGCAATTCACGATCAACTTTATTCTTTTGCTCTTTGAACTTCACATGATTTGTATTCTATAAGTTGATTTCCAAATGAATTTCAAAATAAATAAAATTTACAATAGACATGTATAGCATCTAAGAATTTTACCCAAGCACAGCGTTTTCACTGGCAACTTTCACACTTTTCTCAAATCCAAGATTTTTGCTTGACATTGCACTGTTTTTCTTGTGCGTCTTGTAAATCTACCCGGTAATGAAAAGCAAACCAAACCTGGACTTAGCGCTCTTCATTCAATTCTGCAAAATCCAAATCAAGGTTAAATTTAATATTAGTAATAATGACAATGGGAGGGATGTGAAAAATAAAATAACGTACAAATTTGGCATTGAAAACCAAACCCATTGGCAGGAATTTCAATCCGGCCATTTTTCTTCCATTCCTGCCCTCTCGCATATGCATCACAGTAAAATAGACGTGTCTTCCAAAGTCCTTTTCTGTTCAAATAATAAAGGGTAAGATTGAAAAACCACAGAAAGAAATTTCTGCAACATCACAAAAGAGGGTTTACGAGAATATTAACAAAGAAAAGGAAAAGAAAAAAGAAAGAAAGAAAGAAAGGAGTGGATTTGGCTTCTTTTTTATGACGTCGGTCGGCAAGTTATTTATCTGTTGCAGCCGTGAGATCCCTTCATCTGCAACATCACAAAATAAACACCTAAAATACTGAGAGACAAAGAAACTCCAAAAACAAACTAACAAATCTTTTTAAAGACAAATAAACTTCATATTTGATTTAGAAGATGTAAAGAAAATAAAACATTCTTGGAATCGATTAATGTTGTCAAGTTCATCAAACACTTATCTTTCCGAAAACTCTGACTAAAAGTTCCCTGAACCTCGTTCTTGGAGCAAACAGACATCCAAAACGAATCATTGAATCACTGAAGACGGCTCATTAATAATAATCATAGACTGGCGTCAAGAAAAAGCCAATAAGAAAGAGAGTGTGCGTGATAGTTGAAGAACAACAGAAAAAGAAAGTAAGAATTGAAACGTGGCACAAGTAATTCAAGAAATAATAGAAAAAAAAATGCACAAGAATGATTTCTTTCCAGTGTGTACAGAGAAGACACGGAGTAAATGCGTCTTTCGCAGAGGAAGGAGGAGGAGAGGGAGAAAGCGGATACAGAGTGGGCAGGGGATTCGAAAATATATATGGAAGAAGGCTCAAGAAAAACCGACTCACGGGCGCATTCTTCTAAAATAGTGAAATTACCTTAGCAATCCTAAAGCTATGGGGGAATAAGGATTTCTATCAACCTATCAGGCCAACGCATTTATATTCTTTATAACGGCTATAAAATCAAATTAAGATGTAGAAATTGCTATTATTTTATTATTTTATAATGACTTTGTAAATGACTAAATTATCAAGCTGTTATGTGGTCTTTTTTATTAATTTCTCAATTAAACCTAACATCATATGTAAATATGATGTTAATCATTTAACTTACCAATTGAATCCTTGCACTAATCAACAATTGAGTCTTTTTCGCTGAATGGCCAAACAACTCTCTTTACGGCAACTATATTTTAAATACATAACATGCTCAACAAAATGAAAAAGAAAAATAACTTACAAAATTTGGCGTTGACAACCATACCCATTGCCCAAGGGCTACGAGCACCTGAAAAATCACAGGAAAAAACGTAAAAAGTAAAAAGGAAAAAAAAAAAAAAAAGATGTGAGTTTGTTTTCTTTTCTGTGACCTTGATTCGGTGGTTGGCAAGCTGTTTCTGCGTGCAACATCGAAAAATAAACACGTAAAAATACTGAGAGTCAAGGAAAAGCCAAAAACAAACTTAAAGGTCTTTCTGAAAGAAAAGGCAACAGCAGCCCTAATTTAGAACATGCGAAGAAAACAATAGATTATTGGAATTGATTAATGGTATCAAGTTGAGAGAACAATTATCTTTGGGGGAACAACTCTGACAAGTGATTCTGACTTGCGATTTGATACCGACACAAATCTCGTTACTGGAGCGAACGAACGTCCAAAACATATCATTGAATCACCAGAAACAACGCATTACTAACAATCATAGATTGGCATCAAGAAGAAGCCAACAAAATAGAGAGAAATGTTAATTGAAGAACCGCAGAAAAAGAAACCTAGAATTGGGCCAAAATCGCAAAGCAATTAAAGAAATAGAAGAAAGACATATGAATCCGTGCTTTCTTTCATGTAAATATTTACAGAGAAAACATAGAAAGAAGTACATTCCTGGAATTGATTAATGGAACACTTATCTTTCCGAAAAATCTGACTAAAAATTCCAGGAACCCTCGTTCTTGGAGCAAACAGACATCCAAAACACAACATTGAATCACTGAAGACACCACGCCTCATTAATAATGACCATATATTGGCGTCAAGAAGAAGCCAATGAGAGACAGACTGTGTGATAACTGAAGAAAAGCGGAAAAAATGTTAGAATTGGAATGCAGCACAAGCAATTCAAGAAATAATTGAAAGAAACGCACAAGAATGCTTTCTTTCGAGTGCGTACAGAGAAAACACACAGAAAAACATGTGTCTTCTACAGAAGAAAGAGGAGAAGGAGAGGGAGAAAGCAGATACAGAGCGGGCATGGGATTGAAAAGTATATACAGAAGAAGGACCAAGTTATAACCGACTCACGGACGCACTCTTCCAAAATAGTGAAACTTACTTAGCATTCCTAAAACCTTATGGAATGGGGATTTCTATCAGCCAATCAGGCTCACTTATTTTGGCCCCGTGTCTGTATCAGATCTTTAAATTCTTCAGAACGGCTATAAAATCAAAACAAGATGTAGGAATTCATAATATTTTATTGAAAAAAATTATTGAAAAAAATTAGGCTGCCAGAATTGGGTATCTGCCCGAATTTTTTTTGTGCAACAAGACAGTAATTTTGTGCAACCAAACTGATATTTTATGTAATAAAAAAAATTTGTATTTTTCTGTATTTTTTTGTTGCACAAAATAACAGTCTTGTTGCACAAAATTACTGTCTTGTTGCACAAAAAAATATTCGGGCAGATGCTCGATTCTGGAGATGTAATGGCACCATGACCAACGTGTCAGGTTGTTACGTGGTCCTTTCTCAAATAAGTCCAACTCATGCGTAAATGTAACGTTTAAAAATTTAACCTAGCAACTGAGTGTTTGTGCCGATCAAATTGATGCAATTCTAATAAAAATAATATTATTTATTTTTTTTGTTGTAAAATATAAAAATGTGGTTGCATTCGAATAAATTTTCGAACGCAAATGTGTCTAGTAGTATAATTTTCTTGAATTGAAAAACCATAGAAAGAAAAGCCAAGAAAACAATATCATCAAAGAAAAGAAAAAAGGAAAAAGAAAAAAAAAAGAGAGAGAGACGCGAGTTTGTTTTCTTTTTTGACCTTGATTTGGTTGGCAAGTTGTTTCTGTGACACAAGCGTTAGGTCCCTTCCTCAACGAAATAAAATACGTAAAAAACTAAGAGTCAAAGAAAAGCCCAAAAAAAAAAAAAACTAACTAAAAGATCTTTCTGAAAGAAAAAGAAAAAGCAGCCCTAATTTAGAAAATGTAAAGAAAGCAATAGATTATTGGTATTGGTTAATAGTGTTAAGTTTAGAGAGCAATAATCTTTGGGGGAAAAACCTGAAAAGCGATTCTGACTTGCGATACCGACCCGAATCTTGTTCTTGGAACAAACAGACTTTTGAAACACATCATTGAATCACCGAAAACACCTCATTACTAACAATCGTGGATTGGCGTCAAGAAGAAGCCAATAAGAGAGAGAGAGAGAGTCAATTGAAGAACCGTAGAAGAAAAAAAAAAAAAAACTTAGAATTGGATCATAATCACAAAGAAATTAAAGAAATAGAAAGAAATAAATATGAATGTGTTGTGCTTTCTTTCCAGTAAATATTTACAGAGAAAACACAACATAGAAGACGATGTGTCTCTTCTGGAGCAGGAGGAGGAGAGCGAGCGAGAAGGAGGTCACAGAGCGGGAAGAACTGGAAATGTATCAAATATATGGAGGAAGCCCGGCGTTCTTCTGCCAAGGCCTTGCGGATTCCATAAACAAATAAAGCCCGCCCATTCAAGTCCCGCGTCTAAGTCAGATCTTAAATGGACTTCTTTGTGATACTATATTAGCATATAACGGCTATAAAATCAAAACAAATGAGAAATATTTTTTTGCACACAATTGTGAATATGCAGTGAGCGTACGTATTGTTAAATTATAAAAAATGTATTAAATTAAAAAAAATAAATAGATAAATTATTAAATATCAGTAAATTAATTACGTGTTTTTTGTGTACCTCATAAAACGTGTTCATATAATTATACTCAAAACAGATTTAGGACTCAATATTTATTTTATTATTTTTATTTGATAATGACATATTTGTGGAAAATTTCAGGGGACACCCAAAATGCAGTCCAGAGCCCAGAAGCCTTTTGCAAGAATAAAGCCCAACCACTTTAGCCTGTCATTTAGTGGGAATATATTTTAAAGAAAGTTGGGACAAATTCAAGAGCATAAAAATTATCCAAGAACACACCAACTAAAAGGAAGAAAAAAACTAGTACGAGCTGGTTCAGATGGTAAGAATTTGAAGTTCATTTAACCAAAAATCTCGATTTCGAGTCTTAAAAATGCAGCCGTGTTAAATACTTATTAAGAGACTTTTACCGTTCTTCGAAGTCTTACGCGGGTCGGTCCAGATTAGTTAGCCAAATATGCTGAATACTGAGCGGTTTAGACAAAAAAGAAAAAAAAAAGGAAGAAAAAAAAAAGAGAGATAAATTTTGCAAGATGAAAAAGTTGCAGATTAACAAGAAGAAAAAGATGGGACAGAGATCACTGTCATTCATTAAGAGAAAGAAAAAATCCATTGAAAAAATAAAAAAAAAAAGAAGAAATCTCATTTATCGGGAAAAAATGATTTTTTTTTGGCTTAATTGGCTGGACTGGGACTTTAACTTAAGATCTTCAATATTAAAGGCTGACTCCAATACCAATTAAGCCACCATTCATTGATGGCCCATTTTCAATTTTTCTTTCCCTTAAAGCAAATCCATTACCGGTACAAATTGGCAGCCCGGCCGATGATGCAAGCTACCTTTCTTTCTCCCTTTTTTGATCATCGACTGCAAGCTACCTGGGTCCACACAATTTGCTCTTTTAATCAGAAGGGGGGGTGGGTAGCGGGGAGAAAACAATCAACGGGATCCCCCATCACTCCGATAGAGGGATGCGATCTAGGTTTATATATTAATAGATACACATGTCAAGTAATTTTGTGCGGCAGCAGTGCCTGCTTGGTCAAAGTGCACAACAGTCAGTCTCAACAAGCGATGCAAGAGACAGCCAATATTTGCTTAAAAGCAAACTTCTAGTTAATGAAGAACATATAGACTTTGAGCTAATGCATCATGAGCTGAGAATCTTGCTTGCTGCAAAAAGTTGTCTTAATAAGTTGGGTAAGGATTTTCTCAAGCTCCTCTCCATCAGTCCATTCATAAACACCTGCCCTGACAAGCGTTGGGTTGCTACAAAGGCAATTCCAGAGAGGATAGCTCTTCCTTGGCATTATGTAATCATCTTCTCCAAGTTTCAGAGATGGGCAGTAATCCCCTTTCCCGTCTCCGAGGTAGATAAACCTCTGCTTTTCAGTTTGAAGAACCAACGCACGGATTTGTTCAATCACCAGTCCCTATGCAAAAGCCACAGACTGAATCTTAGAATTATACTAATCTTGGCTTTGCTTCAACACTAAACCACCACATGGTACCTACTGCTGCATGGCTCAAACATAATAAACCAAAATTTTATGCCACTGGGTCAACTATCTATTGTTAGGATTGAGTGTCTGTGGCCTATGACAAAAAAGGAAGGTTTAAACGATATCCAATGCTCAGAAAGCAGTGCAAGCCAAAATAGATTTCCTACAGCCTGTGTTTCCAGGACGACACAGAATTATCTACTGAAAATGGAAAAGAAATCAAAAAATTGTCGATACAAAGAAAGCAAAACCACCCGAATTATAGTTGCAAAGTGATCAACTTTGTCATTCAGCCGTTTAAAAACAAAGACCAGCAATTTCTATGAGAAGCACAAAATAAGCTTCTCAATTCGACTATGTGTTATCAAACAAGTTGAGATTCAATCGATGCTCAACCAATCAAACATTCTTTTGCCGCCCAACATTGTCTTTTAATTTTATACTGAATCTAGCAAAGTGCAATGATCAATGTGAGTCTTTGACTATATGTACCTTGCACATATTTGCAGGGCATAAACTGCAGCCATGAGGTGGTGAGCTCAATGCATGATAGGAAGGATCCTAAGCCTCCCATTGTCATCTACAAAGCTAGGATTTGTGTAGATTTGTGAGAAGCACTCCAACAATCCATGATGTTCCAAGATCCTCTCAATGAAAAACTGGTTTGCATCGCTAACAATTCTTAAGTCACATCTGCAACGATCACATTTCAGCAACAAAAGCTTTCAGTCAGTGTCACATGCCGAGAAAAACAAAATTGGCAAAGAATAAGCCATCAAGGACATTGTGAAGTATCCTACCCGAGCGCATAGGCCCATTTTATGGCTGTTATAACTCGTGGGTGCAATGGAGTTCGACTTAAGCAATCTGCAATATCCTCAGCCATCTTCCCTCGTGCGTGTAGCTCCTCCATCATCCTATCCTGAAAATCAAAGTTTTAGAAGCTTAAAAGTAAGAGATTTCTTTCTTGTAATAGTGAAAGCTAATTATTCCCCTTAAAAATTTTAAAATTAATTCCAACCAACAATAACATACCAAATAATGAGTAATTATATAAAAATTCGTATCATAAAACATCTCGCCTATTACTATTGAAGAATGAGTCAATTAACTTGTTTAATACCCTAAACAAACAAGTGAAAAAAAGTTAGTCATACGCTTAACAGTGGAAATATTTAGATTTTGTGATAGTTATCATAATTCCCAAATAATATTCCTTGAAAGATAAATTGAATTAGCTTCTGAAATTGGGTTATTACGATAAACCAGTTTCCCTTTTAGAAAACAATTAAAGAGCAAAAACAGATTGAACCAGATGCTAACCAAAAGCAAGGAATCATATTTTCACTAATTTGTTCAAGAGCACATTCAGCCATTTTTCGCAGCCACAGGAGGTGGGCACAAAAATGGGATTATATGAACAAATAAAAATATGTATTAAAAAAAAAGTTAGAAAATAAAAGTAAGGAGCACAAGCACACGCATACCATGAGAGAGGTCCAGGGAAGGGTTGAGAGAAGCTGATTGAACAATGGGGTGAGGCCCATCTGAGTCACTACCCATCTGTCGCTATCGCCGTCGATCAACGTCCTGTCGAAGTCGAAAACCACTACGACCCCCGCCATTTCTCTCCGCTTCCAGATGCGTTTCGCCGGCGAGGCGACCAAGAACTCGGTATCTCGGTGCCGCCGCTCAAGGCCGCAGGACAACTAAAAGCGGTTTAAGATGGAATTTTTTAACAAATCAAATAACCCGATTAACATATAAAAAGTTATTGACAAATATGTTAATTTTGCGTTTAATATTTTTGTGCTCTTTATTGAAAAAAAAGTTGAATTTTTGTCCAGATATAATAATATTTAAAATTTTATAATTATTGTAATATTTTTTATAATAAAAATTAAATATTTTATTACTTTTTTATTAAAAAAATCTTAAAATAATTACAAAAAATTGATGTATAGTTATTTTCACATAAAATTTTAAATATTAATTCTTTTAATACTTTAGTAATGCTATAATTTTATATTTTTGTCAAAGTATTTTTAGCACAGGAGTAGTTTTTTTTTTTGACATGAGCACAGGAGTAGTTTGATGGCTAGTAGAGTAGTAGACCTATTTTTCGTATTCAAGTGAAATTTGAATTTTTGGGCTGGCTTCCTTTACGGACAAAAATAATCTGAGTGCTGGCTTTTGTTGGAAGAATTTGTAATATTGTTAGATTTTAAATTCAATAAATCACTTAGAATGGTTAAATTTTATTTAATTTTATTAGTATTCGAATGATTAATCTTTTATATAAAAAAAATTGAAAGAAAATATTTACAAGTCATCTTTAGTATTAGTTTATAAGTGTAATGATTAATATTTTTTTAATACAAATTTTTAAAATTTTTATATTAATATATATATATATATATATATATATTTAATAAGGTATTTTCATTAATTAAATCAATGATGAATGATTGACATGAAAGTGAAGTTACGTGGAAAAAGAGAAGTATTTAAATAAATAAATAAGTAGAAAGAAAGAGGAACACAGAATATTCGAATAACTGGAAAAGGTGGAAACGACAACCTATATCATGCATAATTTCTTCTGGCGGACGTCTGGGACCACAATCAACATGAAACTTTTTAAGGTGATTGTGTCTAATAAAATCAGTCTGTAAAGGAAGAATCTTGCAATCAAACTTGGTATATAAAAAAGGTACGGTATATGACTTTTTATAAATAATTTTAAAATAAATATACAATTTAGGAAATGTATTTATATTTTATTTTCAAGTAGAGAGGTAGGTATTTAGTAAATTTTTTTATATTGTTATTTAATTATACTTATTTTTTTATACAATTCTCTAATAGTAATTAATTGAAAACAAAATATAAATATTATTTAAGTATTTATCTATTTTTGTTTTTCTAAATTTTATAATAATTTATATTATTTTAAAACTATCTAAAACTCCCAAATTTTTTTGATAAAAATTTTATCTTAGTAGCGAAAAATTTTTTTCTACAGTGTTACATTTTAGTGTGCCAATGAGACTCTGTGTCTATTCCGATCAAGGTTGTCAAAACTGAACCGGTTATCAAACTGAAAATATTAGTGGGTCAAGATTCAACCGGTTGAATCGGTCGAACCGGTATTTGAACCGATATTTAATAATATATATGTGTATAAAAGTAATTATAAAAATAATATTTATAGATAGTAATTAAATATTAATTTTTCTAATTTTAATGATGAAATTGAAATTTTTAATAGATTTAGGATTAAATTGAATTTTTAAATTAAATTTAATGCTTAAATTATAATTTAAATAACATTTGAGATCAAATTGTAATTTATGAATTTTTTAATTTTATTGGACCAGTCCAACTAGTTCGATTTTTACCAGTTTTTGACCGATTTTTTCTAGTTTTGAGCGGTCCGAGTCACCCTTTAAAATTTACCTAAACCAGCCTGAACCACCGGTCAATTCCCCGATTCACTCGGTCCTGACCGACCGGTCTAGTCCGATTTTGACAACAGTAATTCCAACAACAATACCTCTTAATTTTTTTTTTTTTCTAGGTTTGAGAGGATGGTTAAACTTATACAAAAGAAAGAAGAGAAGTGTGATTAAAAATTAAATTCTTAATCATATTTTTAAATAATAAAATTAGTGACTATTTAAACTAATATTCACGTTAAAGTCCAACTCCCCTAACTTTCTTAACATAGGAGGAGGCGCATGAATGAAACGTAAGGCACTAATGCACTTTCATTTCCTCGAGCGAATTTGCTCCATGAGAATAATGCTCCACTGACTACCACAAAAATCCAAGACAGGGACAGCAGAACTCCAGACCGGCGAAAGCCCCACATAAGTGGCTGTCCTTCAGACAACTACAGCACAGCTCAAAAACATATAAATTGACAGTTCAGACATTGACAGATTGAAAAAAGAATCAGAAAGACACGCCGGCGAGAGAGACAACCGAACGTAGAGAATTGGCAAACACACATATGAATTAAATAATTACTGAGTTCATCTCCGTTATTAAGTGGTTGCCATTGTGAATAAATTAAAGTCCCTTTTAGAATTTACAGACATCTCAATGGCTCCTTTATGAATGACTACAAAAGAATGAGTACAAGTAATTTCCTATATAAGTTGCAATTTTCTTACTCTTTATCTACACCACCTCCAACTGCTTCTACCCCTCTTCAGGAATCAAAAAGAAGCCAAAACCCCCACCGAAAAAAAAAAAGAAAGAAATTATTTGAAAGCTCAAAAGTTGTTGTACCCCACTCTCTTCCCCTTAAACTTCAAGCGAAATGCGGGTCTTTATCGGTTTAAGTTTCAAACCCATGCTTTCGGGAGAAAGAAGCTCCGGTGAGATGCAAAAAGGGCTGAGTGGGCTCCTTGGACTGCCAGTGAGTTGGCATGGCCTGTATAATCCATAACCCATGAAGAAGTACTCCATGGGTATCAACATTGCATGTGGCTGCTCTTCTGTTACCATTGATCCGCAAGCCTGGACCTGCGAGAACATGACAACTACATTCACATTTATATGTGATATTTAAAGATACTGCCAAAATTAAAGCCCATGGGTTACTTCATATGAAAGCAAAACAAAGCCTTAACTGACAGTCAGTGTCATCAATATAACTTTAAGCAATCTTAAAAAGTAGAGAAAACAAGCCACTCACCTCAACTAAGGCACTATATCTTCTATCCAACTTTGAGATCATGTGGAGGGCCTCAGAGTAGAAAGGAGAGTTATCTCCAACAAAGACGAGAGTGTGACATCTTAATCTCTTCAACCCACTAGTAATGTCTGGTCTCCTGCAGATTTGCAAAACAAAATCTGAAGAACTTCAAACAGCCGAGTAAAAAATTTTCTGTACAATGTTAGCATGAAGACAGAAGGAGAATGCAGCAGTGAAACTTGATACAAATTTGTACCTATTAAGGGCTCGAAGAAACTGGAAAACATTTCCACTCTGCCTCTCATCAAGCAGCTGAAGAAACAAAGAAGACACAGGAATAAAATGACTGTCGTTCCACTGAATCCACTATTTATTTTAGCTAAGTGTTAATTCTTGGCAGAAGGAACAAACAAATTGATAAAAGATCAGGCACTAACTCTTCTGCATGCTTGAACTATGTCTGACTCGGGAACTTCTGCACTACCACGAACTTCCTGTTACAATGTATAGCTATCTTGTAACTCAACTACACCAGCAAACATGCTTGAAGAAACAATATAATTATTATTTTCAGGATACCTTACTAAAGTACCGCTGGAGCAAAAACTCCTTCAGCAAACCGCACATACCATAGAAATGTAGCAAATTTGACATCACCTGCAGAATCAAAATTATCTTTGTTATGGTATAAGCAAACATAGAAAGCCGAGAAAATATAACAGCAGCACTTGCAAACGAACCTTGTTATAGAACCATTCGGACCAAGAGGGTGCCTTGCATAAAGGGGATACAAGTATCAGACCAACAACACGTTCCTTATATTTCATCTGTAATACAAAACCTTCATTGGTTAAAATATGGATTTCATACAAAAGGTAAACCATCATGCCATTCCAAAAAGGAACTTACAGCGAATAGGGTAAGGATGTAGGCACCTGCAGTCACCCCCATGCACATAACTGCACCAAGTCTGGGAAAAAAAATTGTTTTAAACATAAACTTGGTTATCTTAATGTCATCAAATGGCAAGGATTCCTTCAATAAACGTCTCCACAAGCAAGCTCAAACAAAGGAAGGATAACTTTCACAACTTCAATTCTCTGAAGCAACATTAATATCATCATTCAACAATGAAACAACAATATGGCCCTACTTACCGAAAATAGTTTAGAACCTCTATAATCTGATCAGCCAAATCATCAACTGAAAGGAAAGGATCATTGGGACTAATTGGAGCAGCTCCCAACTGCAAGAACTCTTGTGAAAGAGCCAGAAAAGAAATTATGTGAATAATTTGTTGGAACAAAATACCACCAGCTACCTAAAAAATGAATAACTGATGAAACCCTCACTTCAAGCACAAAAATGCGACAAGTCAACTAGGTTACTGACCTCATGCCCAGGAGGACTAATGTGGTAAATGCAGAAGTTATGTAGCAACAAAGAAGCCGCTTCAGGGCAAAAAAATAATCCTTGGAAACAAGACATATCTAGCGAAAGAAAGAAAAAAAAAAACAGAGAGAGAGAGAGAGAGAGAGAGAAAGAACAAAGACTGTCAGAGGGTAATTATACTAATCAGAAAATGAAAGGATAATATCATTTTTCTTTTTGATTATTAACAGAATGTGCAAAGTTTTCAGTGAAACTAGCTGCGAGAGTAACTGGTAGGAAAGCACACTACACTGTTGAAAATAATTTCATGCAATAATGCACAGGATATTTTAGCTGGTGCTTGAACTATAACTAAGAACTATGTGACAAATTTGCCAAATTTATATTAAGGCTTCTGAGTTTAAAAAGGGAATAAGCAGGACTTGAATCTATGCACTTACGGTTCAAGGCCAAGTCAGGATAAGTAATTAGTGCAGGCTTGTCGTGGTCTCCATAGACAATAACAGAGACAGAACCACGGCCAGTCTTTACATGGTGTTCCTGAGAAATTCGCAAATAGACAACAGAAAAAATTTAGCCCAAAAAAAATAAATAAATAAAGAGAGAGACATCAAAAAGTAATGCCTTGCCGTCAAATAATAGAAGAAGGCAGCTATGCACAACATAGCATTATCTAACAATTGACGTGCCATTTCAGCAAGAAAATCCTCCAGTTAAACAAGAACAACCACTAATTTTCCCCATCCCCCATTCCCATTCTATGAAAAGGAACTCCAACTCTGTCCAGATTAATTTATTCCCAATAAAAAAGTTTCCCATGTGAAGAGTCTTGAAGCATACCAAACTGAATTGGCACAGCATATTCATGCTACATAGAAAAAAACAAGTAAATATTTTCTGATTCCAATTATTGTATCAGTTAAAAGCAATGACAGTTAAGAAAAATAAAGCATTGAGTCTTACATACTGAAAGAAACAAAAAAGCAAGAACTGACTACAGAACTAGCTAAAAACATGGGGATAAAACAAAACCTGACAACCAGCCACATTAATATATTAATTCATTGACAAAGGAAAGTATGAGTAGGATTTCTTCAATCAACAGCAAGCAACTTTAGGTAAAAGCGAAGTTAAGAATTTTCCATGGGATTCATTATATCTTAGAAAACAGGTAGAATAAGCCCAAAAAAAACAAAAGAAAAAAAAAACAAAGAAATTGGAAAATGAGAAAAATCAAAGAGACAAAGTGAGCGATAAGAACAACAAAAGAGGATCACAAAATCATTAAAAAAAAAAAAAACTTACCGCCAAATTCAGACAAAATCTCAAAGAAACTTATTAAGGTAAAGTTGAACATAAACAAGAACCGAAGAAAAAATTAATTTTCGGGAAGACTGAGGAGAAAGAAGAAGAAAAAATAATAATAATAAAATGAAGAGCCAATCCAGAATTCTTAAATGGGTCTTTGCAGCACGCAAGAAAATGTGCAGATCTGCTACTCATAATTACATTTTCCCGCATATTCAACTCTACAAAAACACAGAACCAAACCCAACTACAGAAATTCCAAAAATAAAGAAAAGGAAATTAAAAAAAAAACCCCAAGAAAATGGCGATTCAATGAGCTCAAATGGAATTAAGAAAACAGCCAACTTGGGTAAACAAATTGAAAAAAAAAACAATTAAAAAAAAAAGGCAGCCAGTAAAAGACAATGCAAGGCAATGAATGTGTGCACAGAGCAAAAACAGACGAGAAATGAACAGAACCTTTCCGCCGCCGAGATAGATCGTCTCCTCGTCGACCCGAACGGAACCGCTCCACTCTGCCATGGCCGCGGCTCTCTCTCTCTCTCTCTCTATGTCTCCCTCCTCCCTCTCTCTCCGGAGCTCTCTCTCTCTCTCTATATATCAATGTATCTGTATTCCCACTTTTTTTTTTTTTGGGTGTCTGACTTCCTGAAATTTAGGCCTTTTTCTGCCTTCCTCTGGCTTACACACCAAGCGATTCTCTCGCTCTCTTTTTTCAAATCCCTCTCTCTCTGTGCACTGCAAAAATAGCAAAGTCTTGCGGGTTTTTTTACCCTCCACCGACGCTCCCGTGAATTTTCCGTACCAACTGCTTTCTCCCCACTTCTTTTTGACCCCTTTTAACCTCTTATGTATTGTTATTGACTTATATACTGTTATGGGCTTGACTGGCCGAACTGTGTACAGCTCTCAATCCGCAGATTGTCCTTCCTCCGAGTTACTCTGAAGGTGTGTTTGTTGTACGATTAAAAAAAAGAGAAAAAAAAATATAATCATTATTTTTTTATTTTTTTTATTTTTTTTTCACTTTTTACAATATTTTAAATAATTTATTTTTTCTTTCCCTATACTTTTTTTCTTTTTATTTTTTTATCACTCCAAACAATTTTAATTTCTCTTCATTTTTTCTCTCACAGATTACTATTCACTTTTTCTTTCATCATATTTTTTTCTCTTCACTTTCTCTATCACTCCAAATAATTTTATTTTTTCTTTATTCTTTTTTCTCCTCCTTTCCCCACCTTTCCACTTACTCCAAACACAGCGTTTAAGCCTTCTTCTCCTTTGTTAAATCAAGAGCCGAGCATTTTTGTTGGTAATCTAGTATTATTTAATATAATTAACTGTGACATTTTGTTTAATTTTTTATTATTTTATTAAAATTTTTACTCTTTATTTAAGTCTAAATTATTTTGTTTTCATTTCTCAATCTGTTATTTTTTTTTTATAGTTGATGTATTTGTGAATATCTTTTTTCTTTTAAGCTAAGAAAGAAAAAGCTTTCTTTATAACCCATGATTTCTTGATCTGGCATGTGTTCTTAGGATCCATCGCGGCGTCATGTCGTGCTTTTTCTTTGGAATAATTGGTTTGAGTTGGGCTGGTTTGCCGTTTGGCTTGGGAGACTTTAGGATCCGGTTTGAAAAAAGTGAAAAGCGAAGGAAGTTGATGAGTAGGCACGTCAATTATCATATGTGGCTGGCTCTCATTTCATCATTTGGTTTGACCTATATATTCTTTCAAGAAAGTTTAGTATCATATATTAATATTTATATTATGATAAATTTAATTATTTTTATAATAAAATTAATAAAATAAAATATTAAAAATTAACTCATTAATTTTTTTATAAAAATAATAAGTACTGTTATAAAAATAATTAAATTTATTTAATTATTATATTTTTTATGTGTATTATTTATATGCTAATATATGTGCACAAAATCAAGCTAATAGTGTTTTGTCCTCGATTTTCCAGTAGCGTTTCCAGCTGTCATTGACTCGTTGGATGTCGTTTTTATGAGTTGATTTTTATTTTTATTTTTTTTTTACTCATTGGGTGTCTTTTTTATGAGTTAATTATCATTTGTTATGGATGGGTCGATATGGGCACTAGTCTGCTGTCAAAATTATTTGTCTAATAACCATATACGTCCGTCGGCAACAGTTTGTGGGAGTAGTTTGGTGTTGTTTACAAGATTTCGGCAGTTGCTCTTTCAGTAGCTGAATGAAGTGGCTCTTATGCACCGTGTTTAATAAAGCAGCATAATTATTTTTGATAGGCTGTAGGGTTCTATTCTGTTTTTTCATTTTATTAACAAATAAAATAACATTTTTCTGAAAATATTTAATTCAAAATAATATTTATTGTAATTATTTTTAAAAAGCATTTTCAAAACGTTGTTCTTTATATGTCAAATAACCACGCACGTGAAGTAACCTAAATAAGTGAAATCATCGGAGAAAATCTTAGTAATACCAAAATAATAAGATAGATATTTTTTTTGATAAAAAAAATGGAGAATTAAAATACAAATTTAGCACCAATTTTAAATAACAAATCTAACACCAATTTTATATATGATAACAAATCTAACACGTAATAATTTTAAATAAATAAAATCTGTCAGTTTCAATAACATATTTATAAAAATATGTCTGTTTCGATAATATAATAATTATATAAGTTAGTGTTATATTATTGAAATAAATAAATTCTATTCAAAAAATTTTACAATATGTTAGATTTGTTACCATATATAAAGTTGATATTAGATTTGTTACTTTTTAAATTGGTACTAAATTTATTACTTTGATCAAAGATAGTGATAGATTTGTATATTAACTCAAAAATGGATAGATAATTTAAATCTAGCTCTTTAAGCTCAGGTATAAAAATTGTGTGTATTTAGGTTTCACTGCATTTTGACTTAGTGGTATAAATTAAAGTACTTTTGATACAAATCAATAAATTTTTTCAGGGCACTATTTTATTGGTAAATTAATAAAAATTAGTAGAGAATAAATTACCTAAAATCTTTTAAGTAACATTGTGATTCCAATAACACTAGGGGGAAAAAAGCAATGGTAGAAGATAAACACCAAAACAAAAGGAGAGAAAAAGAGTATGATAACATAGCGTTCTTGTAATAATCCTTAATTTCTGCGATAATTATTCACTGCATTTTGTTTTTCATGCTTGCATTGCATAGTGTCTTTCCCACTTTATTCTCCTCTGTTTTCTTCCTTAATAGGTTTTCTTTGCATTCTCTTTCACTCCCCCACGTTTTTCACTCTCTTTGATAATTGATTTTCAGGAAAAAAATTTTATGATTTGTGTTTTGAAAAAAAGTAAAGACACTTGTTGCTCCTTTGAGATGGATGGTTTTTGTTTTTGTTTTTTTTCAATGAAATTGTGATATATTTTATATTTACTACGTATTTAATAATAAAAAGTAGAATTTGGCTCGACAACTCCCTCGTATTGATGACTATATATATCTTTTTGAGCTCTATTATATGTTTATATTATAAAATTGCATTAAAATAATAATTTAATTTATTTAAAGATATCTAATTATTTATTTATTTTTATGTTCAAAATTACGTCCAATTACTAATATTATTTTGATCTCACTTTAAAATTTAATCTCATTTAAAATATTGCACCACGTATTTCTCTCTCTCTCTCTCTCTCTCTTTCTTTTCTCTCTTTTGTTTTGTTGTCGCCCACATTTTGACAAAACACAGCATCCTTCTTTTGATAGACACATCATACTTAATAGCCTTCCGCGTCAATTTTGTTTATGTTGCTTGCCTTTCATTTGACTCAATTGATTTTTGATCTCATCCTAATCATGTTGATAGGTCATTTTTTTAGTGTTTGTTCTCATTTTCCACACATTACTTGAAAACTGTCTAAACACTTTTTGTCTTTATAATTAGAGGGGGAAGAAAAAAAGATTCTTCCAGTCATTTGATTCAACGACATGCAAGCATACCACTCAAAGACACTTTTTCAAATTTTCATTTGACAGCAGTAATTTGCTTGCTTCTCCATATCCTTGTGTTTAGGCTTTGGCCAGTAACAACTTGGTGGGAACATGGATTTGAACAAAATAACTATTTCAAGAACATGGGCACATCGGCCACAAGGATAAGATGCCAATTAGTTGACAGGCTTCAATTAAGTCAGCCAGTGGCTCCATGGCCTACTTTATTATTCCTTTTACATTTGACTCGGGGTACTGCTTTGTATTGTATTTTCAAGCCGAATTAAAACTTTCAAAATGCATACTGAAATTAAAATCAAACAAAAGTCAGCAGTCCCACACTATTATCGTATCAATCAATGGTCAAACATGAATTAATAATTTAATAATTATTTTTTTTACATTAACATAGATACCCTAATTCTTATTGGCCCAAAAAAGAAAATTGTATACAATACAAGAGGAAAGAATCTAGCTAAAACTTTTCTTATCAAGGCCTAGATGGTAACAATATCACTTCTTTTCTATTGTTTGAATTCAAGAAATTCAAATTAGAGACCTATAAGAGGCTTCTTCGATACCACCCCATATTATAGTAAGCAATGAACACGTCGATAGTGAAGTCCTGGTTTTGAGTGTTGTTAAGTGGAACGGTAAGATTAAACGTACAATCAGTGTCATATGGTTGATGAGTAGCTGATGACCCTTACAGGATACCATACGATTTGCTCTTTGGTGGGCTTCGTGTAGTGGCCGACCCACCTTACTAAAAATCGGCACAATTCTCCTTATAAAATTGTGGGATACCACATTTACTTTTCCATTTTATAGGATTTTCTTATTTTGTTTTGTGAATAAATTTATCGTGCTAAATAAATTTACCATTTGTTTCTTGCTCTGTAGGTATGGCTATTTAAGTGATGAGCACTGATCTTTGCCTACTACTCTTCCAGTTTGGCATTTACATCGCACAGTAATAATTAACTTTTTTTTGTAAAATATTCCAACCATGAAGGCCATGGAGAATTGACAAGTCAACAGGTTCATTCCACATTGGAATTCCGTGCTTTCTTGGGAGTCTTTTCATAAACCAACCAATTTATGATGACCATGGAGTAATCATAGGTCTTGAAGGTACCAGTAAATAATGTGAGAAGAAAAGTCACTGTAGCCACAATCTAAACTTGAACTTGAAATGAATGAAATGAAAGATAACAATAATTCCAAGACTCAAGTGCTAGCTTAAGATGCAATACTCGAATGTTGCATCATTGATCTTGACAGTCGTAAGGTGTGTTTGATCCATTTTTCGTAGAATTGGGAGTTACCCATTATCATGGTTAGATAAATGGTTGTATTGAGTGACATAATATTTAATTTAACATTTTTTATCTTGCACCATGTTTGTTTTATAGTGCATTGCTGGAAGTTATGCATGTGCACTTTAGCCTTTGTTTAGGAGAGTGCATTCTTTGCTGGATTTTGGGTGGAACATGTGATATGTATTTGTTTGAGAAAGCATGGAACAGAAAAAATAAAAAGTGAGGTGAGGGCGATTTTTTCGAAGCCTCACTAAAAGCCATTTTGGTGGAAATTGCATAAACGACGTTCTTTTTTTTTTAAAAAATAATAATAAGAGCAGCCTTTCTAATTTTTTCTAAAAAATTCTTTATTAAATTTACAGTTTTATCCTTATTTTTATTTTTTAATTTTTACTTTCTAAGAAATAAAAATGATATTATAATAACATTATTTTTTTCTTTTACTCTTCGCTTGTTTACGAATAAAATATTTTTACTTTTTTTCTTTACATTACACTCTCTGAAACACATAAAACATAAAATATATTTTTCTTTTTTAATATTTATTCCTCTCCACATTTTCCTCCTCCCATTTTTTTTTAACCAAATATAGTGTTAGGGTACGCGTACTCTATTTTTAACTAATCAACAAGACGGATTCTTTTCCCCTTTGACTACGGTTGCCACTTGGCAGATTTGTTTGACCTTTTTCCAGCTTCCATTTCAGGTGGGGTGTCATAATTAGGGTGTTAAAAAAAATTAAAACTTTTAGTTAATAAAAAAAATCAAATTAAATAGAGTAAAATTTTGAACTAACTAAATCAATTTTATAATTAATTAATTGAATTAAAATTTTCAATTCAATTTTAAGTTTTAATATTAAAGAACTGTAGTTAATTGAATTGAACTAAATTATTATTATTATTATTATTATTATTATTTTAATACTAAAAAATATTACTAATATAATAATTATTAACAAATAAATATTAATAAAATATTATTATATGTCAAATAATTATTTATTTATTTTATACATATAATGATAGTTATGATTTTTTTAAATATATTTATATATATCACAAGTATTTTTTTTACATTTAGATTATAATTTGAAAATTTTTTATTATTACATTTAGTTAACCAAACGGTTAAATCAAATCAAAATTTTCAGTTAATCGAAATTTGTTTCAGTTTGAGAATAATTTTTAATTTTACATAATTAAAAATTTTAGTTCAGAAAAAATTATGATGATTTAGTTCAGTTAATTAAAGTATAAACGCTTCTAGTCATAATTAAATTAAATTTATGCATGTAAAGCGTAGATTTCGAGTCTAAAACAATTAAACTCGAAAATACAAAAATAAATTACAAATAAAAATTTAAAATAAAAGAAAATTTACGTGGGGTCGATCTCCGTAGATCCTCCGATTAGTGTTCCTTTTTTGACTCCGTTAAGGGCTGCACGAGCTTGATCTTGACAGAAATAATTTCCACTGCTTTTTCTTGAACTGGGTAGACTGAAACCGGATCTGATTTGGACGTTTTGACTACGGTTAAGAACCGCAGAGATCTGATCTGAGCCGATCTGACTTAATTTCACCGAGAGTCGAAGGGACTTGTTCTCGGATGAGCTGCCTGGATTTTGCTGAGTGCCGTTTGAGGCTTAATCCCAACTGGATTTGTAGTAATTTGATATTTTCAGATTTATATCATAAATTCAGATCTAAGGCGATCGGAAAATATAAATCTAAAAATAACTTTGGAAATGGAAACAGAAAATTTTTTGGGCTTTACCCCTGAAATATCTCTCAAAAAGGAGTTAGGAGAGTAATACTGCAGAGTAAAAGCACGTAAGAAAAGGAGAAATTTTCTTGAGAGATTTTCAAAATTTTCTTTTTCTCTCAAATTCTCTGAATTTTTCTGTTTACAGATTTGCTGAATGTGTTTTGAATTAAGGGGCAGAGGCCTATTTATAGGGTTCCTTTCCCATGTGAATATCACATGGGAAAGGAATCTTTTTTTTTTGAAAATATTTTTCAAAGTTGGCGTTGCCGACTTTGAAATCGGCAACGCCAATTTTGACTTTTTTTTTTTTAAAAAAAAAAAGGATGTTTACAAATGCCCCCACTTCAAGGGTCGGTAAGGAAGAATTTTACAGTAATGATCCGAACCGAGTCTTGAAGTCCAGTTTGAAACTTGGAAACGTCCTGATGAACATTGAATCTTGAAGTCTTCTATCTTTGACCATGCCTGCTGTTGTTGGATCGCAATAGGAACCCGATACGATCTTGAGAAAGTTAGCAGCCCAGCCAATATAAAAATTGACATTCTGCCTCCAGGTGCGTTCGAACTTCCATAGCCCGTAAATGATTTTTTATATGTCTTAAAGTTCCAGAGCTCTAGTGAGGATGATCCGGTAGGCAAAGAACTTGAACCTCCCCAAGAGGAAGGCCCAGCACTTTGGAACTTTAAGACCTACGCACAGAGAGACGAGTTATGGTGATGATTCCCGAATCTGCTTCGACGTAAGGAGAGTAGTTAGAACTTCCCTGCACGTCGCTGCATTTGTAGATCCAGGAGGACGATCAGAACTTCTCGGCTCGCTGCGATAGATGTGAACTAAGGAGAGTAGTTGGAACTCCATGACACCGATGGCGTTCGAGAATGAGTTTCGAGGGTTTCTAGGGATCCCTCGAGAAAGGATACTCCTTCTTTTCTTAGCTCGTGCGCATCCAACTTCTTGATCAAAGAACTTCCTGAGACAAGTGCAGAGACTAACCATTTTCTTTTGAGAAAGAAGAGCTGAGGGGTGAGTATTACAACTCGGGAATGCAATATATATATACATACGATAAAGTTTGTTTGTTTTTTTTTTTTTTTGAAAAGTAAAAAAAAAGGTACGCAGAATCGAGTAGGAACGTGGATGTCCCTTTCCTGCATAAGAGACAAAAGAGGCAGCGGCTGACGCGTGACACGAAAGTCGTTACCGTGTGTTGCAGAAGTCGTTGTCGTGTGCTGCAGAAGTCGTTACCGTGTGCTGCCAAAGTCGTTGCACCTTATCTTGTCGGCCGTCCTAGCGGGGCCCAAGGCGCAGCTCCAAGTCAAGCTCGGTCTCGTCTGGTGGGCCGATGATGTTGACGTCGCTTTCCGGCTGGTTGATGCTGCCGGAATATTCTGAAAATAGAGGCAAAATTTCGCCGGAATGACTCCTTTCTGCTAGAAAAATTCCTCCTAGACTTAAGTACCTAGGAGGGATGAATCCTTGGCTGACTCCGTAAGACCACTAGGACCAGCATGCATTCTCCCATGGGCTACGGCTTTGATGAACATACCGTGGAGAGACCATTGCAGTGGAAGAACTCGGACCTGCTTCATTTGAGGGCGAAGCTGTACCAGTGGGATTTACTATCGGAACGACAGACTGTTCTTTGGAAGAAGCAGTTCTCAGTGTTGGTTTCTTTCTGCTTCTTCGATTCTGGAACCAATAAAACACATTTTTTCCTTCGATTGCCCCGAGCGGGCGCAATCGTGAAACAAGTTGGTAAATTTGAGATGCATTAGGAATAATACCTCCATTGTTGTGGAAGACTTCCTCCAAAATTTGCAGTTGTGCCATGGTCGGTTGCCACCTTGTGCGGGGTGATCCTTCTTTTCCCTTGTCTTGAGGTTCTGCAACTGGTTCCATCTTTCTTGTGGCAGAGGAGCAAAGGTCTTGGTATGTGGTGAAGATCGGTTGAGACTGATGCTGAGTTTCAGACTCAAAACCTCCGTCGCTTTTATATTTTTGGGCCGTTCACAGTTTATACTCATGCGGGCCAGGAGTTGGATTGGATTTTGAACTTGGGTTCTGGACTGTGTTTGGGACTTGAAATTTTTGGGTTTTGGGCTTTGGATTGGTTTTGGGTCGAGTGTTTGAGTTTTGGAATTGGATTTTTGGATTTGGGTTGAGTGTTTGGGCTTCTAGACTTGGATTTTTGGATTTGGTTTTCAGGCTTTTGAGTTGGACTCTGAATTGGGCTCAAGTGTTTGGGTTTGGATTTTCGCTTGGTCTTTCAGATCGGGACTTCGCAACATTTTTTTTTTCTTTCGATTTTTGATTTTTGATTTTTTTTTTTGATTTTTTTTTCTTTTATCTTTTTTTTTATTTTTTTTTCTTTTCTTTTTTCTTTTTTTTTGATTTTTTTGATTTTTTTTTCTTTTCTTTTTTCTATTTTTTTTATTTTTTTGATTTTTTATTTTTTTGATTTTTTTTTGATTTTTTTTAAACATATTTACACATAATACTGTTTCAGAAATTTACCATTGATTGGGCCGATTCGGACGCTTTCTTGGTCTGACAGCATGTAAGCGTTGTGAGTATAGGCCTCCTGCACTAGGTATGGCCCATCCCATTTGGAAGTAAGCTTGTCACCAGGCCGATGCTTCATGTTGATGGGCCGTCGCACTGCAAGAACAAGGTCTCCAACTTGAAAAGATCGAGGGCGGACCCTGCGGTTGAACGTGTTGGTGAGCCGGGCTTGGTAGCATTCGAGTTGCTGTTGTGCTTCGAGCCTCCTTTCATTGAGAGCTTCTAACTCATCCAGACGTAGGCGAGCATTCTCCTTCTGTGTGAGTCCTTCCAGAACAGCCATGCGCAGGGATGGAATCTGTGTTTCCAACGGCAGTATTGCTTCGACACCGTAGACAAGTAAGTATGGCGTCGCCTGTGTTGGAGTCCGGTAAGTTGTACGATACGCCCATAATGCCTCTGGAATTTTGTCATGTCAATCTCTTTTGGATTTAGAGACTACCTTCCGCAACAGGTTGCATAAGGTCTTGTTGAATGCTTCGGCCAAGCCATTTGCTGGGGCATTGTACATGGATGACTTGTACTGCTTGAACTTGAACTTCTCGCAGAGCTTGTCGATCAAGCTGTTGTAGAACTGCTTGCCATTATCAGTGATGATGAATCGAGGGACTCCATAGCGATAAATCAGCTAAGTCCGGATGAAATTGGCAACATGCTCCTTCTTTACCTCTCTAAGTGGAATGGCTTCAGCCCATTTTGAGAAGTAGTCGGTTGCTGCGAGGATGTACAGGTGACCCAGGGATGACTTTGGCAAGGGCCCCACTAAGTCGAGACCCCAAGCTTCAAAGGGCCAGGATGAGACAGTTGGATGCAGTGGCTCCGGTGGTTGATGTATGTAATTAGCATGAAATTGACAAGCTTGACAAGTTTTAGCAAACTCAATGGAATCACGTACCATGGTTGGCCAGTAGTATCCCATCCTTCTGAGTTGGAAGTGCAACTTAGGCCCCGATTGATGTCCGCCACAAACACTAGAATGTGCTTCAGTGAGAGCCTGTTTTGCCTCTTCATTGGCTAGGCAGCGAAGTAGAACTCCATCAAAAGACCTTCGATACAGAGCATCCTTGAGATATATGAACCGGGGAGCTCGTCGTTGAATTTCTGTCTTATGACGACGATCTTCAGGCAGCTTCCCGTGCTGTAGATAGTCAATGATTGGTTGGCGCCAATCTTCGTCCTCCGCGAGACGTACAGATACAGCGTTGGCTGCTGTAGTTTCTTCATCATCCTTTTGTGGCACTATCCATTTTTGGCATACGGCAACAACTATAGCCTGGATTTCTGACTTTGCAAGAGAAGTGGCCAGGTTAGCCAACGCGTCTGCCTGAGTGTTTTCTCGTCGAGGCACATGCTCCAAGGTGATGCTTTCAAATTCATCCATTAGTTGTCGAGCACGTTGATGATAAGGCGCAAGATCCTCTTTCTTCACGTCATACAATCCTGTAAGTTGGTTGATGACAAGCTGGGAATCTCCATGGACTTCTATAGTTGGAATCTTCATATCGACAGCCATTTGAAAACCAATGATCAAAGTCTGGTATTCAGCAACATTATTTGAACATAACTCACCGAGAATGATAGCATATGGTAGTATTTGTCGTTGAGGAGTGACAAACACTATGCCAGCACCAGCACCAGCACCATCACGTCTTGCTGCACCATCAAAGAACATCGTCCACGGTGGTAGTGTCTCAATGTAAAAGACCTCTTCATCTGGAAGATCATCTGTGAACTCCCAATCTGACGGAACAGGGTGATCTGCAAGGAAGTCTGCTAGAGCTTGTCCTTTGACTGCTTTTTGAGGCACGTAGACAATGTTGTAGCTTTGTAGGATTACTGCCCACTTGGCAAGTCGTCCTGACAAGATTGGTCTGGATAAGATATATTTGACAGGATCAGCTCTGGCAATGAGACGTACCGTGTGAGCTTGCATGTAGTGCCTCAGCTTGTCAATGGCAAAGAACAGTGCTAGACATGTCTTTTCAATGGGTGAATAACTCAGCTCCGGACCATTTAGTGTTCTGCTCAAGTAGTACAGGGCAACTTCCTTTCCCTGCTCATTTTCCTGTGCAAGTAAGGCTCCCAAAGATCTTTCCTGCGCTACAATGTAGAGAATCAACGACTTTCCTTGAATTGGAGCTCCTAGGACCGGTGGATTGGAAAGGTACTTCTTTATGCTCTCAAAGGCTTTGCTACAAGCTTCGTCCCACTCGAAGTTGACATCTTTCTTCATCAACCGATGGAAAGGTTGACATCTCCCAGCTAAGTTGGAGATGAAACGGCGAATGTAGGCCAGCTTTCCTTGTAGACTTCGCAGTTCGTGCAAGTTTTTAGGTTCAGGCATCTTTTGAATTGCCTCAACCTTTGACTGATCAACTTCGATTCCATGATAGCGCACCACAAACCCAAGAAACTTTCCTAATGTGACACCGAATGCACACTTGAGAGGGTTCATTTTGAGCTGATGCCTCCGAAGTCTTTCGAACACTGTCTTGAGATCCTCGAGGTGGTCTTTGCGCTTCTTAGTCTTTACAACTAAGTCATCAACATAACATTCTACAATCTTGTGCAGCATGTCATCAAAAATTTTTTGCATGGCACGTTGATATGTGGCGCCAGCATTTTTCAATCCAAACAGCATAACTTTGTAGCAGTATATACCTTTTGGGGTGCGGAATGCTGTCAACTCCTCGTCTTCTGGTGCCATTCTGATTTGGTTATAGCCTGAAGAACCATCCATGAAGGACAATGCTTCGTGACCCGTTGTTGCATCGACTGTGATCTCCGTTATGGGCAATGGAAAGTCATCTTTCGGGCAGGCCTTGTTAAGATCTCGAAAATCAACACATACCCTCAACTGTCCATTCTTCTTTCTTACCGGGACAATGTTGGCAATCCACGTTGGGTAGGTGACCTCTCGGATGAAGCCGGCATTGATCAACTTGTTCACCTCCTACTCGATTTGTGGAATGAGTTCTGGGCGGAACCGTCGTTGTGGCTGCTTAACAGAACGAACACCCTTCTTTACTGCTAGACGATGCACCGCAATTTTCGGGTCAAGTCCAGGCATTTCTTTGTAACTCCATGCGAACACGTCCCTGTATTGACTTAATACCTGAACATATTCTTGTTTTTCTTCTGCAGTAAGTAAAGCACTTACAAATGTAGGTCGAGGATCTTCCGAAGAGCCAAGATTGACCTCCTTGAGTTCATCAACAGTTGCTTGGCCACCATCTTCAAGTTCCGGGGGAGCCTCTTTTACTTCACCGTTTGATGAGTCGGACTCAGCCTCCTCGCTAATTGTGACATGAAATGCAGAACTTCTGACTTCACCTTCTTTGTTTGACTGGATAAGCCTGTCTTGTTTGGTGGTGGTGCTGATGGCACGTGCATCAGCTGCTCGGCTTCGGCTCTTTAGCGTGATCCGCACAGGTGACTTCTCCTGATAGCCTAAGCCAGGTCGGGACTGTGATGTTTGAGAAGCGGCGCCCTGTGTGGACGGCAGCGTACCCATTGTGTTCGGGTTTGAGAAGTCATAGCCCGCCTTTGCCAAAAGCTTGTATGCATTAGGATCAAATCCTTCATGTGTTCTTCTTTCTGGAAGTGAGCCGCCTTCGACTGCCCCCGTGTGTGGTTTGACGAAGCCTTTTAATGGTTTTGAGGACAAAACCGGCTCAATCTTTGGTATCGGCAGAGTGTAAGTCTCCTTCAGGTTGTCCAGTTCCTTTGTTTTGGGTTGGCTATGACCTTGCTCCTGTTTAGGATCAATACAATAAGAGAAAGGGGGTTGACCTTCTGAGCGTCGTGACTTCGGCACATAGCGTAGGATTGGAGTGGAGCTTGAAGATGCAACATCCTTCGGACGGAGTTTAGCAGGCTGTGGCAGCTTTTCATTTGTTGGAGCCTGGGGTTGGGCATTGGCAGGTTCTTCGATAGCTTTTCCCTTTTTGTGGATGCCCCCAGTCCAAGTAGCTTTTGATGGAATGATCTCCGGATTGTCTGTGTCGGTGTAGAAGACTGCATCCGCTAAATGTGATTCAGCATCATCGAATGGCTTTAAGTCAGCATTGACCTTTTGAACGCCACCATTGTAGTACTTGAAGCACTGATGCAGGCTTGAGAGCACAACTCCATTTCCATGAATCCACGGTCATCCTAGCAACATCTTATATGCGGTACGTGCATCAATCACATGAAATAGAGTGCTAGAAGTGAGATTACCGATAGTTAGCTCCAAGCGAATCATCCTAATTGCTTTCTGTCCTCCTTGATTAAAGCCATGAATCATCAAGCGGCTGTCTGATAATTCATCAATACCGATGCCGAGCTCCTTTATGGTGGATTTTGGGATAATATTGACTGCTGAGCCATCGTCGATCAGAATACGTCGGACCTTCTGTTGTCTCACATAGCCTGATATATACAGCGGCCGATTGTGGGGTTTGGACCCCAGCAGGAGATCCTCATCTGAAAATGAGATGGCAGAGTAACATCCGACATGATTTTGGTCCGCCTGTTGCTCCGCTGAGTTAGAATCATTTGATGGCTGTGATTCAGCTGAGGTCTGGAGAGTATTGCTGACTTGATTTTGCCACACTCCTGTTGATTGCAAAGCTATAAACAGCTGAGGGTTAGCGAGAAGGGTTTGGAGAGCTTCATATACCTTCTCCGTTGTCGACTTTTTGTTGTCGAGCAGCTCCTCCTTACAGTGTGTCACTTCTTCTGATGATTTTGAAGTGATGGTGGTTTGGTTTGCCGAGGTTACGCCTTCTTGGTCCAGAATGATTTTATTCTGGCTCTTGAGCTTCATGATTAGCTCATTCAGGACGAAACATTTCTCGGTTGGATGACTTACTATCCGGTGATACTTGCAGAATCTTAGATCGTTGACTCGATCCTTTTCATTCGGCCGCTTGCACTCTGGGAGTTCGATCAGCTTCGCCTCTAGGAGTTGGTCAAGGATGTCGGGAACGTCTGAGTCAGGGAATGGATACTGCTTTTGCTCCAACTCTCGCAATGTCACCTTCCGCCTTTCCTGTTGTTTTGGCTGAGTTATTTGGGTCGGAGGATTTACCTTAGCTTTGGCGCCCACTTTTACTGGTGCGGCTTCAACAGTCATCACTTCTTTTCCTTTTTCGGAGCTGTTGGGTTTCTTAATCTCCCTTCTGCCCCCTTGCTGGTCCAACTGGATGGGAACCGTGCCTCCGGAAGTCTGGATGCTTATCTCCATATCATGTGCGCGGGTTGCCAGTTCTTCGAAAGTTCGGGGTTTGACACCCTGCAAGATGTATAACAGCTCCTAATGCATTCCTTGGATGCACATCTCCACAGCAGAAGTCTCCGTCAGCCGATCTTTGCAGTCCAAGCTGAGGGCACGCCATCTGTTGATGTATTCGACAACGGGCTCTCCTTTTCTTTGTTTGGTGCTGGTAAGCTCCATCATACTTACCGTCCTTCGAGTGCTGAAAAATCTGTTGAGGAACTCTCGTTGTAGTTGTTCCCAACTGTCGATCGATTCTGGTTCAAGATTTATGAACCAGGTGAAAGCGGTCTCCCTGAGTGAACGAACAAACTGCTTCACCAAGAGATCTCCGTAAGTTCCTGCGTTGTTGCAAGTTTCAACGAAGTGGGCGATGTGCTGTTTGGGATCGCCTCGTCCGTCGAATTGTTGAAATTTGGGCGGCTGGTAGCCCAAGGGCATGTTGAGACTTTCAATCCGTCTGGTGTACGGTTTGACGTACATCTGCGATCCTTGGAAGGATGTAGCTTGTTGCAGTCGGATCGTATTGGCTATCATTTCCTGCAATTGTTGAACAGATAGCGAAGCTACAGAATTTGAGGGTGGCAGCTGTGTAGAACTACTTGGTCGCTTTTCTGCAGGGAAGACGTCGGCTGGTGTGGCTTCTGGAGTGAAACCGGGTGGATATGGTTGCTCCTCGCGGATTTCAGGATCAACTTGGATCGGGGCCTTTCCTTTGAGAGCAGCGATCTGTTGATCTTTTTCCTCCACGACTCTGATCAACTGCAAAATTTTATTCTCCAATTCTGAAATTCTTTCCTCTGTGCTGATTGTGTTGGTCATCATGACGGCAACAGATGAGGCTCCGTGAAAGACTGGGTGAGAAAGCTCTTCTGATTGCTCTGTGTGGATCTCTATAGAATGAGTTGGATTCTGTTGAGCAGGCTTCGTCGTGTTGCCCCCAACTTCGATCGGGGTGGGTGATCGACTCCTCCATGCGGCAAGAGAGTCAGGGGAGAGATCCTGTTGTGCGAGTTGTGGACTCTCCATTTCGATATTCTTTTGGGTTTGGACGGCAAGAAATTGTGTCCGTCCCCGGGTTTCTGGACCTGCGTACCCAGGTAGGGTAGTTGATGCAGGTAATGGAGCCGTTGCCTTCTTGTTGGTACCGGCAGCTGTACTTCTTTTTGGTGCCATTTGATGTGCAAAACACCTGAAATTTTTTTTTTTTACTTTTTACTTTTTTACTTTTTTTTTACTTTTTACTTTTTTACTTTTTTTTTAACTTTTTTTTTTGTTTTTTTTTTACTTTTTACTTTTACTTTTTTTTTTACTTTTTTTTTGTTTTTTTTTTCTCTCAGCTCCCCTTTTACCTCTTTTTTTTTTTTTTAAGGAACAAGAGATGAGAGGTGAAGTTGTCCCACCGAGCGTGCCAAAAATTTGTAAAGCGTAAATTTCGAGTTTAAAACAATTAAACTCGAAAATACAAAAATAAATTACAAATAAAAATTTAAAATAAAAGAAAATTTACGTGGGGTCGATCTCCGTAGATCCTCCGATTAGTGTTCCTTTTTTGACTCCGTCAAGGGCTGCACGAGCTTGATCTTGACAGAAATAATTTTCACTGCTTTTTCTTGAACTGGGTAGACTGAAACCGGATCTGATTTGGACGTTTTGACTACAGTTAAGAACCGCAGAGACCTGATCTGAGCCGATCTGACTTAATTTCACCGAGAGTCGAAGGGACTTGTTCTCGGATGAGCTGCCTGGATTTTGCTGAGGGCCGTTTGAGGCTTAATCCCAACTGGATTTGTAGTAATTTGATATTTTCATATTTATATCATAAATTCAGATCTAAGGCGATCGGAAAATATAAATCTAAAAATAACTTTGGAAATGGAAACAGCAAATTTTTTGGGCCTTACACCTGAAATATCTCTAAAAAAGGAGTTAGGAGAGTAATACTGCAGAGTAAAAGCACGTAAGAAAAGGAGAAATTTTCTTGAGAGATTTTCAAAATTTTCTTTTTCTCTCAAATTCTCTGAATTTTTCTATTTACAGATTTGATGAATGTGTTTTGAATTGAGGGGCAGGGGCCTATTTATAGGGTTCCTTTCCCATATGAACATCACATGGGAAAGAAATCTTTTTTTTTTGAAAATATTTTTCAAAGTTGGCGTTGCCGACTTTGAAATCGGCAACGCCAATTTTGACTTAAAAAAAAAAAAAAAAAAAAGAGAGAAAGAGAGAGAGGATGTTTACAATGCAATTGGACCAAATATGGACAATTTTTCGCCACTAAGAAAACGGAAATGTTTGTGCGCCCAAAGATTCTGTCATACAATTTATTGTTACTTAGTATTAGAATGCAACTAATCACCACTTTAGTGTAAGCGTGTTGATATTTTGTATAAAAATAAAATGAAGTAATACTATATATTTATTTTTATTAATTAAATTTTTTAATATAGTTATATTAAATTGACAATTAGTTGTATTTTAATACTATGTATAGCAAAATTGTATGATTACACCCTAAATTGCACAATCCGCAAAAAAAAAATATTACTTTCATACTTTGCTTGAGCGTTTATTGTTCTTTTTCTTTGCCGCGATACATGTCATTGGATTCTCCACTCTTTTTTCCACCATGTCCAAGGTCAATGTTCTTACAGAGAGAAGGAGATGAAAGAGGTAGGAATCCAATCCTTAATTCATTACTTAGTACAAGAATCATAGAGCAATTGAGTTCAACAGTCGATCTATTTGGATTCTAGTTAGATACATTTTCAAATCCACCTTCTACTTATTCACAGAGAAAGACACGACATGATAATTTGATCAGGAAGACAAGTAAAAACAATTTTTCTTTTTTTTTTTTGGTCTAGATTTTTCTCCGAGAAAAACAATTTTTCTCGGAGACTAGCACTAAATTTTTTTGGTTAATAAGCTCAGATACTCAACCTTGCTATTTGTAACTTCGAGAATGAGTATGATGTCAACAAGTCATAGCTCATTAAAATTCTTTAAGAAGATTGAGTTTAATTAAAATCATAGAAAGGGTATATTTTTTTACAGAAAATTGAAATTCAAACCATAAATTTCTTTCTTATCTACCCCATCTTTAATAATAGGTTAATATCTTTAATACAAACAAAATAAAGAAAAAAAATTAAAAAAAAAAATAACAAAAAGAAAGAGTAGTGATATATGAAACTCTTTTCACGATTCTTGTAGCAAGGAGTTTTTTATAATTTCACTTTTATTTTTTAAAATTAAATCTTAAGTGGACTTAGTATTATTTTAAAAAATGAAAAATTTCATAAAATTTTGTAAAGAAATTTTCGTAATGTTTATTTTTATTTTTTTATTTTTTTGATTTCAATGGAGGTACAATTAAAGTAGAAGAGAAACTCTAACTAGTCAGTAATCGAGGTCAAAAGACTCATGAATATCTTACTGTAGCTTAGACATTATTTCAATCAAAGGATTCTAGAATATATGCATCACAACAGTCAAAGAGAATACATGATTCACTATCTAATCTGCCACACCGTTCTCTTTTTTTAATATATGAGATATGTGAACAACTCATTGCTACCGTAACAATTTCCTGCAACCCCTGACCAGATTAAAATGGGGCAGATAAGAAAGAAATCACTGCAAGAGGGTTTGGAAAGCAATCCCAGCAACCCTTTCTGGGCTTCAAAAATCAGCCCGTTCTTTCTTAACACGGGTGGCTTTGGACCGTTGGCAGGCCTTCAACGGGCTTAGATTCCTCGTTATCTTCCAACGTTGTCGGATCATCTCTACATGCAGCGAACAGACACTGGAAAACCGCAAACTGGCGAGTCCCCTGCGCTCTAAAATTCATGGAATGCGACTTTTTGGCTGACCCATCTCCAAATTTTCGATTTCAATTTTCGCCTTCTTTCTCCAGACCCATTTCTTCAGTAGAGTTGCCCCGCAAGCGCCGTAGTAATTTAACATCTCCTGTATTATTTTCTCGTCAAGTAGTGAAATTTTCTGTTCATGGTGCTCTTAGTGCTATTGCATCCTACCCCACAAGTGATTTTACGCTGAAAAGTGCTCGAAATTCATCTCACGAGCTTCTTGAGGCCAATGGAAAGATACCCAGAAAGTTTAAGTATTCCCATAAAGCCGAAGACGTTGTAACGAGTGGGCATGTGAATTTTGGTAAGGAGGTGTTAAAGAAATATTCTGAAATTTTCCGGGAGTGTACGAAAAGAGGGACTTTTAATTACGGAAGGGCGATTCACGGGAAATTGATTAAGAGTGGCGTAGAGCCAGACTCACATTTGTGGGTTTCTTTGGTTAATTTTTATGCAAAATGTGGAAGCCAAGATTCTGCATGTAAAGTGCTTGATGGAATGCCTGAACGAGATGTTGTTTCTTGGAATGCGCTGATTTCTGGATTTGTGAGCGAGGGAAATGGAGGTGGTGGTGTTAGCCTGTATTGTCGAATGAGAGAGGAGAACATAAGGCCTAATGAATTCGTGTTAGCCACTGCTTTGAAAGCGTGCTCCATGGGCTTGGACGTAGAGTTTGGGAAGCAGATTCACGTGGAAGCAGCAAAATCTGGGCTGTTGTCAGATTTGTTTGTTGGGTCTGCACTTGTTGACTATTATGCTAAGTGTGGGGAGCTGGAACTTGCTGTTAAAGTATTCTTGGGCATGCCTGAGAAGAATAGCTTGTCATGGAATGCCTTGCTTCATGGATATGCTCGAACGGGTAACGGGGAAGAGGTATTTATGTTGTTTTCTCGGATGATGGCGTGTGAAGTGATGTTTAGTGAATTCACTTTGTGTGCCGCGTTAAAGGGCTGTACTAACTCTCGGAATTTGAGACAAGGCAAGAGTTTGCATTCTCTGGCAATCAGAAGTGGCTTCGAACTTGATGAATTTTTATGTTGTGCTCTTGTTGATATGTATTGTAAGTGTGGGATCGTATCTGATGCATTAAAGGTGTTCAGCAGAATAAAAGACCCCGACATAGTTACCTGGAGTGCAATGATCACTGGCCTTGATCATCAGGGGCATAGCCAAGAAGCAGCTGAGATATTCAATCAAATGAGAAGAACAGGAGTTCGACCTAACCAGTTCAGCCTCTCCAGTCTTGTTGGAGCTGCTACTAATATGCGTGACCTGCATTTTGGTGCCAGTATACATGCTTTTATATGCAAATGTGGGTTTGAATTTGATAAGTCAGTTAGCAATGCGCTGATCATGATGTACATGGATAGTGGATCTGTGCAAGATGGTATGCAAGTGTTTGAGGCAATGACAGATCCTGATCTAGTTTCATGGAATGCCCTCTTGTCTGGATTCGAATATTGTAATCTGGGACCAAAAATTTTCTATCAGATGCTTGTGGAAGGTTTCAAGCCCAACATGTACACATTTATTAGTATTTTAAGGTCTTGTTCAAGCCTTGTGGATGTAGGCTTTGGAAAGCAAGTACATGCCCAAATCATAAAGAAAAGCATTGACGGTGATGATTTTGTTGGAACAGCCCTAATTGACATGTATGCAAAAGGCAGATGCTTGGAAGCTGCAATTGTAGCTTTCAATAGATTGACTAAGAGAGACCTTTTTACTTGGACTGTCGCCATATCTGGTTATGCACAAAGTGATCAAGTGGAAATGGCTCCTAAGTATCTACGTGATATGCAAAGAGATGGTATAAAGCCCAATGAGTTCGCCCTTGCTAGCTGTTTAAGTGCCTGCTCCCGTATGGCGACCCTTGAAAACGGGCAACAGCTTCATTCTTTGGCAATTAAGACTGGACATTTTTCTGATGTATTTGTTTCTACTGCACTTGTGGATATGTACAGTAAATGTGGCTGCATTGAGGATGCTGAATTAATCTTTCAGGGCTTGGTTTCACGCGATACGGTATCGTGGAACATGATCATTACTGGATACTCGCAACATGGGAAAGGAGAAAAGGCTCTTGGAGCCTTTAGGATGATGTTAGACAAAGGCATTCTACCTGATGAGGTGACTTTCCTAGCTGTTCTTTCTGCATGTAGCCACATGGGCTTGATTGAAGAGGGTAAAAAGCTATTCATATTATTGACCAAAGTATATGCGATTACTCCTTCAATCGAACACTGTGCTTGCCTGGTAGATATTCTGGGTCGAGCGGGCCAATTCAACGAGGTTGCATCTTTTATCGAAGAAATGAAGCTATCTCCGTATCCCTTGATCTGGGAGACTGTCCTTGGCGCTTGTAAATTGCATGGAAATGTTGAGTTTGGTGAAAGAGCTGCTAAGAAACTCTTTGAACTTGAACCCAGGATGGATTCAAGTTATGCATTGTTGTCAAACATTTTGGCAGCCGAAGGTCGGTGGGACGATGCTAAGAACATCAGGGCATTGATGTCTGCCAGGGGTGTTAAAAAAGAACCTGGGTGTAGCTGGGTTCAGGTTGATGGTCAGACCAACGTCTTCGTTTCTCAGGATGATTCACACCACAAAATTAGGGAAATTCACACAAAACTGGAGGAATTGGGACAAAAACTGACTTCTTCTATGGGTTACATACCAAAAACGGATAATGTCCTCCACAACATTGCTAACAAAGAAAAAAGGGAACAACTGTATCATCACAGTGAAAGATTAGCACTAGCTTTTGCACTTATAAGCGCTAGTAGTCCAAAGAAAACGATTCGGATATTCAAGAACATACGAATATGTGGGGATTGCCATGATTTCATGAAGCTTATATCAGAATTGACAAATCGCCAAATAATCGTCCGAGACATCAAAAGGTTCCACCATTTTAATGGAGGCACCTGCTCTTGTCACGATTATTGGTAATTTTATTGATACATTGGCGAACACTTTTAAGGGGTTTTGTTTATTGATCTCTGGAAGCGATTCCATACTAGTACAGTGTATTTTAATGTATATATATTAATAGACATTAACCTCTTAATTCATTGATTTGGTTACATAAACCAGACCATTAAATTGTTTCATCAACCCAATTACAGACGCGGCCTTGGCAGTTTAAGGAAAAGGACAATGATATATTACACTGCTTGTTTCCGTCGAAGAGTGTCACTTATCTCTTCTGGTTTGGTCCTAATTTATTTTTTTTTGTTAAAAAAATTAAATATTTACTAATAAAAATTATTAAACTCCAAGTAATATTTTGTATTATTTTAAACATACTTAATATTATTTTAAATTATATTTTAAAAAAATAATATTTAAATAATATTTAATATATGTTGAACTTATTTGGTATCATTCTAACTCATGATTTAAGAAAAAATACTTTGTTTTTTTGCGTAAAAGATAGGAGGCTTATCCTTTTGATTTTATTATTATTGTTTCTAAGGAGGAAAGAAAACCCACGTACAAAAGTCGGGAAGAATCGTTGGGAGCAGGATTTCGTGCATAAAATCATTATCCTGTGGAAAAATTGAGGAATTTCGAATGTTTGCGTAAATGGTCCGCAATCGAGTCAAATTGTGAGAGTACTTCTGACGACCGATGAAAGGTAAAGAAATAAAAAAAACCACGAATTTTTGGTCCAACGTCCATATCCAATTGTCGTTTTTCAGGTTTAGAAATATTACATCACTATATGTTTACGTTTAGATTATTTAAAATAACATTAAAATGATATAATTTATTAAATAATATTATATATATATATATATAACTATTAAATATTATTAAAAAATTATATAACTATTTTATTATTACTTATAATTTATTAAAACTCTTTTAAATTTTAACCTTTAATCACCCAGTCGCATCTTTTTTGTGTTTTTCTTTTCTTTCTAAAGGTGGAAAGCAAACGCTCACATACATTAGTGAAGAAATGGGGAAGTTATTAGGGGTATTAAAAAAAATTGATATGTTCAGCTAACTGATAAAATTAAATTGAATTGGAAAGCTATGTTTAACCGAAATAAAACTATGTCTACTGTTATGTTTCACTGTAGGAGTAACAATTATAAGTTTATTATTTTGATTAAAAGTACGAAAATTACTATTTTGATTATTGTTGAAAGAGTGAAAATTGATCTTGTTATGTTTTTCTTCAAAAAAAAGTTTATTTTTATTTATTTTTTTTCAATGGATCTGATAACTCAAAGGTAAAAGAACATACGTACATGTGGAAGTGATCACTTTTATTGATACATTGGCGAACACTTATACGGGGTTTTGTTATTGATCTCTATAAGTGATTCCACACTAGTACAGTGTATTCTAATGTATATATATTGTATACATTAACCTCTTAATCCATTGATTTGGTTACAGAAACCAGAGCATTACATTGTTTCACCAACCCAATTACAGCCACGACCTGGGCAGTTTTAGAAAAAATTTAGGAATTTCGAATGTTTGAGTAAATGGTCAATGAAATCAAATTACTGAGAGCATTTCTTGGTTGAAAACCGATGAAAGGTAAAGAAAAAAAAACAAAAAAGACAAAACCCAAATTTTGGGTCCAACGTCCATATCCAGTTGGCGTTTTTCAGGGTTTAGGCCTTGGTCGCCCCCCCCCTTTTTTTACATTTTTTTTTTCTCTTCTCAAGGGAGAAAGCTGACGCTCACATACACTAGTGAAGAAATGGTGAAACTATTAGGGCTATTAAAATTAAAAATTTTAATTAACTTGATAGAATTAAATTGATTTAGAAAGCTATGTTTAACCGAAACAAAACTGAACATTGTATACTGTTATGTTTCACTGTCGGAGTAGCATTTATAATAAGTGATAATATTCCTTATTCCTTATTGACGAGCAAAATATCTTAATTTGTTATAAATTTTTGTTATTTATTTCACGAAATAAGGAATATTACTTTGTCACCTTATGGTTATGCCTTACCGACAGCCTTTACTATTTTCTTTTTTCGGTTTCAAGAGAGGTCGAAATACTATGAAAAATAAAATAAACATATAATTAAAAAGTCTCAAATAAAACTTTTCAGTTAATTATAATAAAAGTACGAAACTTATTGTAAAAGACAAAAAAATCAAAGTTAGGCAGATGAAGAAAAAAAAAAAAAGAGGAGGCAATCTAGAAGGTAAACTTCTAGAAAAAGAAAAAAATCCAAAGTTAGGCACCGGCAGAAAAAAAAAAAAAAAAAAAAGGTCAGCAAAAGGTTGGTGGCACAGTACCACACAGTGCCACCCAAAAAGCCTATAAATAGACAGAACCAATGGCCATTTGCCAAGAGGAAAAAAAAGACAAAAAAAAAACAAAAGACGGGACAGCAACAATTGCAAATTGGAATTGCAAATCCAATTTGCAATTGTCCCAAAGAGAAAACATTCTCTTCCATACGTTTTATATTTTGGGCATATACACTTTAGACGTCATTAAGTGCGATCTTCTAAAGTAAAGGTCTAGAATATTTATCATACACATTTTCAAAAATATTTTGGGTATACACTCTCCAGTCGCCTCAAATCAGAATCTGAGAGAGAAAATATCCAAAATATCAAAATACTGCAAATCCGGCTGGCATTAAGCCTCATACGGCCCTCAGCAAAATTCAGGCAGCTCATCCGAGAACAAGTCCCTTCGACCCTCGGTGAAATTAAGTCAGATCGGCTCAAATCAGGTCTCTGCGGTTCTTAACCGTAGTCAAAATATCCAAATCAGATCCGGTTTCAGTCTACCCAGTTCAAGAAAAAGCTGTGGAATTTATTTCTGTCAAGATCAAGCTCGTGCAGCCTTTGACGGAGTCAAAAAAGGAACATTAATCGGAGGATCTACGGAGATCGACCCCACGTAAATTTTCTTTTATTTTTAAATTTTTATTTATAATTTATTTTTGTATTTTCGAGTTTAATTATTTTAGACTCGAAATTTACCCGTTACAAATTTTTGGCAAGCTCGGTGGGATCACTTCACCTCCCATCTCTTGTTCCTTAAAAAAAAAAAAACAAAAAAAAGGTAAAAGAAAAGAGCCGAGAAAAAAAAAGAAAAAAGAAAAAAAAAAGGAAAAAAGAAAAGAGCCGAAGAAAAGGAAAAAAAAGGAAAAAAAAAAGAAAAAGAAAAAGAGAAAAAGACAAAATAGAGAAAAAGACGAAAAAGGTAAAAAAGTAAAAAAAAAAAAGTGAAAAAAAAAATTTAACAAAGTGTTCAGCACATCAAATGGTACCAAAAAGGAGTACAACCACTGCTTCAAAAAAGAAGGCAAATGCTCCACTGCCTGCATCAACTACCCTACCTAGGTACGTAGGACCACAAACCCGCAGACGGACACAGTTCCTTGCCACTCAATTGAGTCCACAGACTCGCGCAAGAACAAAGTTACTCGCCACCAACAAAGTTAAAATTGAGGACTTGCAGCTCACACAGCAGTTAGATTTCTCACGTGACTCTGTCACTAAACAGAGGAGTCGATCACCTACTCCTACCGAAGTTAGGGGTAGAGCATCAAATTCTGCCCAACAGCAAAATCCGACCTATTCTGCACAAACGAACACAGAAGAAGAAGAAGATCCCTCTACTCCAGTCTTCTATAGAGCATCAAATTCTGCTGAACAGCAAAATCCAACGCGTTGTGCTGAAACAAGTCAGGAAAGATCCGACGGGCCCTCTACAACAGTCTTCCGTGGAGAACCATCTACCGCTGCTGATGTCAGGCTGACCAACACCACCAGAATAGAAAAAATGTTTGCAGATTTAAACCGCGGATATTCACAGCTGATTAGCGGATATGCACAGTTGATTGAAAATATGAAGGAATTAAGACAGCAAATAGATGACGTAAACAAAGGACTTCACCAAGCACAACCCGCTGATGCAGTCAACCGCGAAGATCGTCCTCAATCATCTCGATTTGGGGGCACAGTTTTTAGCCAATCGGACCAACAGAAGGACGAGAGTACCGACTCAGCCACAAGCTCATTTCCAAGTGGGACGGGTCATGTCTAGTTCAAAAAAAATGCTTTCATATTTTCAGGTCAGAAATGTATTTCGACTTGACCCAATAAAGCAGGTAAATTTCGAAATTACTGTTATGTTAAAAAAAATTCTAAAAAAAAAAAGAAAAAGAAAGACACAAAAAAAAGAAAAAAAAAAAGCAAAACAATATCAAAAAATTCGAAAAGAAAAGCCAAAAATTCAAAAAAAAAAAGAAAAAAGAAAAAAAGTGCAAAAAAAAAAAAAGCAAAAAAAAAAAGCACGAATAAAGCCAAAAAAAAAAAAAAAGACGTCTGAAGCTCTTGTGCATTGTCAGAACCCTTCATCAAAATTCAAATTTAGATTCGGGGGCAAATCTCAAATCCCGATTCAAATTCAAAGCCAAACATAAACTCGGCTAAACTTGGACTCAAAGCCCAAATCTAAATTCCAAATCCAAATCCAAATTCGAGGGTAAAACTTAAACCCTGAATCAAATTCCAGCTCAGCAGCTCAATAGCTCACCAAACAGTTTAGTATCTCAACAGCTCAGCAGCTTACCAAACAGCTCAGCAGCTCGACAGCTCAACAACTTAGCAGCTCAACAGCTCAGCAGCTCACCAACTCTCCGGCTACACAGCTCACCAGTTCAACAAAACACTCCTGCCTCGCACGAGTATAAAAGGCGAACAGCTCCACAGTTCAACACTCCTGGCTCGCACGAGTATAAAAGGCGATAATCAATCCATCACAGTTTAGCACTCCTGGCTCGCACGAGTATAAAAGGCGATAATCAATCCATCACAGTTTAGCACTCCTGCCTCGCACGAGTATAAAAGGCGATAATCAATCTATCACAGTTCAACACTCCTGTCTCGCACGAGTATAAAAGGCGACATCACAGTTCAACGCTCCTGCCTCGCACGAGCATAAAAGGCGACACCACAATTCAACACTCCTGCCTCGCACGAGTATAAAAGGCGACAATACAACAATGCAGACCCTAACAGGTGAGAAGCAGCTACAGCCTGCCGAACTTTGCCTGTAGGAGGCTCCATCTGCAAGCACCATCACATTCCTGCACTATGTGTCGAAGTCACGACGTCTAGAAGGTTAGCCCCCTTTTCCCTTTTTTATTATTGTACTAATCTTAAATAGGAGGAAGGACATACCCAACCCGACTCAGAAGTGCTTCGAAGACAGGCTTATCCAGTCAAACAAAGAAGGTGAAGTCAGAGGTTCTACATTTCATGTCACAATTAGCGAGGAGGCTGATTCCGACTCATCAGATGGTAAAGTGAAGGAGGCTCCCCCGGAACTTGAAGATGGTGGCCAAGCAACTGTTGATGAACTCAAGGAGGTCAATCTTGGCTCTTCGGAAGATCCTCGACCTACATTTGTAAGTGCTTTACTTACTGCAGAAGAAGAGCAAGAATATGTTCAGGTATTAAGTCAATACAGGGACGTGTTCGCATGGAGTTACAAAGAAATGCCTGGACTTGACCCAAAAATTGCGGTGCATCGTCTAGCAGTAAAGAAGAGTGTCCGTTCTGTCAAGCAGCCACAACGACGGTTCCACCCGGAACTCATTCCACAAATCGAGGAGGAGGTGAACAAGCTAATCAATGCCGACTTCATCCGAGAGGTCACTTACCTAACATGGATTGCCAACATTGTCCCGGTAAGAAAGAAGAATGGACAGTTGAGAGTATGTGTTGATTTTCGAGATCTTAACAGGGCCTGTCCGAAAGATGACTTTCTATTGCCCATAACGGAGATCACAGTCGATGCAACAACGGGTCACGAAGCATTGTCCTTCATGGATGGTTCTTCAGGCTATAACCAAATCAGAATGGCACCAAAAGATGAGGAGTTGACAGCATTCCGCACCCCAAAAGGTATATACTGCTACAAAATTATGCCGTTTGGATTGAAAAATGCTAGCGCCACTTATCAACGTGCTATGCAAAAAATTTTTGATGACATGTTGCACAAGATTGTAGAATGTTATGTTGATGACTTAGTTGTAAAGACTAAGAAGCGCAAAGACCACCTCGAGGATCTCAAGACAGTGTTCGAAAGACTTCGGAGGCATCAGCTCAAAATGAACCCTCTCAAGTGTGCATTCGGTGTCACATCAGGAAAGTTTCTTGGGTTCGTGGTGCGCCATCGTGGAATCGAAGTTGATCAGTCAAAGGTTGAAGCAATTCAAAAGATGCCTGAACCTAAAAACCTGCACGAGCTGCGAAGTCTACAAGGAAAGCTGGCCTATATTCGCCGTTTCATCTCCAATTTAGTTGGGAGATGTCAACCTTTCCATCGGTTGATGAAGAAAGATGTCAACTTCGAGTGGGACGAAGCTTGTAGCAAAGCCTTTGAGAGCATAAAGAAGTACCTTTCCAATCCACCAGTCCTGGGAGCTCCAATTCAAGGAAAGTCGTTGATTCTCTACATTGCAGCGCAGGAAAGATCTTTGGGAGCCTTGCTTGCCCTGTACTACTTAAGCAGAACACTAAACGGTCCGGAGCTGAGTTATTCACCCATTGAAAAGACATGTCTAGCACTGTTCTTTGCCATTGACAAGCTGAGGCACTACATGCAAGCTCATACGGTACGTCTCATTGCCAGAGCTGATCCTGTCAAATATATCTTATCTAGACCAATCTTGTCAGGACGACTTGCCAAGTGGGCAGTAATCCTACAAAGCTACGACATTGTCTACGTGCCTCAAAAAGCAGTGAAAGGACAAGCCCTAGCAGACTTCCTTGCAGATCACCCTGTTCCATCAGATTGGGAGTTCACAGATGATCTTCCAGATGAAGAGGTCTTTTACATTGAGACACTATCACCATGGACGATGTTCTTTGATGGTGCAGCAAGACGTGATGGTGCTGGTGCCGGCATAGTGTTTGTCACTCCTCAACGACAAATACTACCATATGCTATCATTCTCGGTGAGTTATGTTCAAATAATGTTGCTGAATACCAGGCTTTGATCATTGGTCTTCAAATGGCTGTCGATATGAAGATTCAAACTATAGAAGTCCATGGAGATTCCCAGCTCGTCATCAACCAACTTACAGGATTGTATGACGTGAAGAAAGAGGACCTTGCGCCTTACCATCAACGTGCTCGACAGCTAATGGATGAATTTGAAAGCATCACCTTGGAGCATGTGTCTCGACGAGAAAACACTCAGGCAGACGCGTTGGCTAACCTGGCTACTTCTCTTGCAAAGTCAGAAATCCAGGCTACAGTTGTTGCTGTATGTCAGAAATTGATAGTGCCACAAAAGGAGGATGAAGAAACTACAGCAGCCAACGCTGTATCTGTACGTCTCGCGGAGGACGAGGATTGGCGCCAACCAATCATTGACTACCTACAGCACGGGAAGCTGCCTGAAGATCGCCGTCATAAGACAGAAATTCAACGACGAGCTCCCCGCTTCATATATCTCAAGGATGCTCTGTATCGAAGATCTTTTGATGGAGTTTTACTTCGCTGCCTAGGCAATGAAGAGGCAAAACAAGCTCTCGCTGAAGCACATTCAGAAGTTTGTGGCAGACATCAATCGGGGCCTAAGTTGCACTTCCAACTCAGAAGGATGGAATACTACTGGCCAACCATGGTACGTGATTCAATTGAGTTTGCTAAAACTTGTCAAGCTTGTCAATTTCATGCCAATTACATACATCAACCACCGGAGCCATTGCATCCAACTGTCTCATCCTAGCCCTTTGAAGCTTGGGGTCTCGACTTAGTGGGGCCCTTGCCAAAGTCATCCCTGGGTCACCTGTACATCCTCGCAGCAACCGACTACTTCTCAAAATGGGCTGAAGCCATTCCACTAAGAGAGGTAAAGAAGGAGCATGTTGCCAATTTCATCCGGACTCAGCTGATCTTTCGCTATGGAGTCCCTCGATTCATCATCAATGATAATGGTAAGCAGTTCTACAAAAGCTTGATTGACAAACTCTGCGAGAAGTTCAAGTTCAAGCAGTACAAGTCATCCATGTACAATGCCCCAGCAAATGGCTTGGCTGAAGCATTCAACAAGACCTTATGCAACCTATTGCGGAAGGTAGTCTCTAAATCCAAAAGAGATTGACATGACATAATTCCGGAGGCATTATGGGCGTATCGTACAACTTACCGGACTCCAACACAGGCGACGCCATACTCACTTGTCTACGGTGTCGAAGCAATACTGCCGTTGGAAACACAGATTCCATCTCTGCGCATGGCGGTTCTGGAAGGACTCACACAGGAGGAGAGTGCTCGCCTACGTCTGGATGAGTTAGAAGCTCTCGATGAAAGGAGATTCGAAGCACAACAACAACTTGAGTGCTACCAAGCTCGGCTCACCAACACGTTCAACCGCAGGGTCCGCCCTCGATCTTTTCAAGTTGGAGACCTTGTTCTTGCAGTGCGACGGCCCATCAACATGAAGCATCGGCCTGGTGACAAGCTTACTTCCAAATGGGATGTGCCATACCTAGTGCAGGAGGCCTATACTCACAACGCTTACAAGCTGTCAGACCAAGAAGGCGTCCGAATCGGCCCAATCAATGGTAAATTTCTGAAACAATATTATGTGTAAATATGTTTGAAAAAGAAAAAAAAATCAAAAAAAAAAGAGAAGAAAAAAAAATCAAAAGAAAAGAAGAAAAAAAAATCAAAAATCAAAAAAATCAAAAAAAATCAAAAAAAAAAAAAAAAGAGTTCGGAAGTCCCGATCTGAAAGTCCAAGCGAAAATCCAAACCCAAAAATCCAAACCCAAACACTTGAGCCCAATTCAGAAAACACAAAACCTAAGTCCAAAACCCAAACACTCAACCCAAATCCAAAAGTCCAAACCCAAACACTCGACCCAAAAACTCAAATCCAAATCCAAAACCCAAACACTCAACCCAAATTCAATTCAAAGCCCAAAACCCAAAAAATTCCAAGTTCCAAACACAGTCCAGAAACCAAGTTCAAAATCCAATCCAACTCCTGGCCCGCATGAGTATAAACTGTGAACGGCCCAAAAATATAAAAGCGACGGAGGGTTTGAGTCTGAAACTCAGCATCAGTCTCAATCGATCTTCACCACACACCAGACCTTTGCTCCTCTGCCACAAGAAAGATGGAACCAGTTGCAGAACCTCAAGACAAGGGAGAAGAAAGGTCACCCCACACAAGGTGGCAACCAACCATGGCGCAACTGCAAATTCTAGAGGAAGTCTTCCACAACAATGGAGGTATTATGCCTAATGCATCTCAGATTTACCAACTTGTCTCACGATTGCGCCCACTCGGGGCAATTGAAGGAAAAAATGTGTTTTATTGGTTCCAGAATCGGAGAAGCAGGAAGAAACCAGCACTGAGAGCTGATTTTTCCAAAGAACAGTCTGCTGTTCCGATGGTAGATCCCACCAGTACAACTTCGCCGTCAAATGAAGCAGGTCCGAGTTCTTCCACTGCAATAGTCTCTCCACGGTATGTTCATCAAAGCCGTAGCCCATGGGAGCATGCATGCTGGTCCTGGTGGTCTTACGGAGTCAGCCAAGGGTTCATCCCTCCTAGGTACTTAAGTCTAGGAGGAATTTTTCTAGCAGAAAGGAGTTATTCCGGCGAAACTTTGCCTCTCTTTCCAGAATATTCCGGCAGCATCAACCAGCCGGAAAGCGACGTCAACATCAGTGGCCCACCAGATGAGGTCGAGCTTGACTTGGAGCTGCGCCTCGGGCCCCGCTAGGACGGCCGACAAGATAAGGTGCAATGACTTTGGCAGCACACGGTAACGACTTATGCAGCACACGGCAACGACTTCTGCAACACACGGTAACGACTTTCGTGACACGCGTCAGCCGCTGCCTCTTTTGTCTCTTATGCAGGAAAAGGACGTGGAGGACACTACTCGATTCTGCGTACCTTCTTTTTGACTTTTCAAAAAAAAAAAAAAAAACCTTTATCGTATGTATATATATCTTGCATTCCCGAGTTATAATACTCACCCCTCAGCTCTTCTTTCTCAAAAGAAAATGGTTAGTCTCTGCACTTGTCTCAAGAAGTTCTTTGATCAAGAAGCTGGAGGCGCACGAGCTAAGAAAATAAGGAGTAGTCTTTCTCGAGGGATCCCTATAAACCCTCGAAACTCATTCTCCAACGTCATCGGTGTCATGGAGTTCCAACTACTCTCCTTAGTTCACATCTATCGCAGCGAGCCGAGAAATTCTGATCGTCCTCCTAGATCTACAAATGCAGCGACGTGCAGGGAAGTTCCAACTACTCTCCCTACGTCGAAGCAGATTCGGGAATCATCACCATAACCCGTCTCTCTGTGAGCCGGTCTTGAAGTTCCAAGGTCCTGGGTCTTCCTCTTGAGAGGAGGTTCAAGTTCTTTGCCTACCGGATCATCCTCACCAGAGCTCTGGAACTTTAAGACATATAAAAAATCCTTTGCGGGCTATGGAAGCTCGAATGCACCTGGAGCCAGAAGGTCAATTTTTATATTGGCTGGGCTGCTAACTTTCTCAAGATCGTATCGGGTTCCTATTGCGATCCAACAACAGCAGGCATGGTCAAAGATAGAAGACTCCAAGATTCAATGTTCATCAGGACGTTTCCAAGTTTCAAACTGGACTTCAAGACTCGGTGCGGATCATTTCTGTAAAAATCTTCCTTACCGACCCTTGAAGTGGGGGCATTTGTAAAAGACAAAAAAATCAAAGTTAGGCAGATGAAGAAAAAAAAAAAAGAGGAGGCAATCTAGAAGGTCAACTTCTAGAAAAAGAAAAAAATCCAAAGTTAGGCACCGGCGAAAAAAAAAAAAAAAAAAAAAAAGGTCAGCAAAATGTTGGTGGCACAGTACCACACAGTGCCACCCAAAAAGCCTATAAATAGGCAGAACCAATGGCCATTTGCCAAGAGGAAAAAAAAGACAAAAAAAAAACAAAGGACGGGACAGCAACAATTACAAATTGGAATTGCAAATCCAATTTGCAATTGTCCCAAAGAGAAAACATTCTCTTCCATACGTTTTATATTTTGTGCATATACACTTTAGACGCCATTAAGTGCGATCTTCTAAAGTAAAGGCCTAGAATATTTATCATACACATTTTCAAAAATATTTTGGGTATACACTCTCCAGTCGCCTCAAATCAGAATCTGAGAGAGAAAATATCCAAAATATCAAAATACTGCAAATCCGGCTGGGATTAAGTCTCATACGGCCCTCAGCAAAATCCAGGCAGCTCATCCGAGAACAAGTCCCTTCGACCCTCGGTGAAATTAAGTCAGATCGGCTCAAATCAGGTCTCTGCGGTTCTTAACCGTAGTCAAAACATCCAAATCAGATCCGGTTTCAGTCTACCCAGTTCAAGAAAAAGCTGTGGAATTTATTTCTGTCAATATCAAGCTCGTGCAGCTTTTGACGGAGTCAAAAAAGGAACATTAATCGGAGGATCTACGGAGATCGACCCCACGTAAATTTTCTTTTATTTTTAAATTTTTATTTGTAATTTATTTTTATATTTTCGAGTTTAATTATTTTAGACTCGAAATTTATGCTTTACACTTATTATTCTAATTATTGTTGAAGATGGTGAAAATTGACTATCTTGTATTTTTCTCAAAAAAAAAAAGTTTGGCCACTTCTTTACAGTTTTGTGAAATTAACCCCAACATTAACACCCATAAAAATCATAATTGTGAAGTTGAAATTTCCTTCTAAAAAAAAAAAAAAAAAGTTGGAATTTCTATTAGAGAAAGAAATATAGAAATTTTGGAGCAAAAAAACAAAGGTACAAAAAAATTACACTTTTGCGGTTGGAGTCTTTGATCCTATTGGTGGAGAAGATATGGGGCCACGGCCAAGCAACCAATCAGAAATATCGAAACACGTCTCCTTTTGTTTTTCTTTCCACTAATTTCGAGTCCCTTAATTAACAATATTTTAGGATTATTTTTCATTAACAAAATAACAATATTTTAGGATTTAAGGATCGAAAACACAACCAAACTGAAGCTGTCCTGCTGATCTAAGTCCCATCGTCCTGTTTTGAGTTCCTTAAATTCAGACAGAGAGAGAGAGAGAGTCTGTATCTGGGTGTGTGAAGGGAAAGATGAAGCAAGTGGTGGCTGTTTTGGTGGCAGTGTTGGCGGTGTCAGCGTGGCTGCCAGCCTCTCACGCTATTGCCAAGAAGCCTGTTACAGGCGCAAGAAAAGAGGACATACCCTTTATCAAATGTCAAGTCTGTGAAAAAATCGCTTCACAGTTGTACCAACAAGTTCAAAAGAAGCAGTCTCAGATCTCTCCCAAGAAGGTGACTTTTTAGTTTTACCAACTGGGTTTTGCTTTATCTTTTTGTTTTTTCATGGGTTTTTGCTGGGATTGTTTTTTTGTTGATTTGAACCTTTTGCTTTCTGGGTGTGTTTGTATTATTAGATCTCTGAGTACCAAATTATTGAGATTGCGGAGAATGTTTGCAATTTGAAGAAGGAGGAAGCTGATTGGATTATGAAAATTGACATAGTGGAGCAAGGAGATAGGTTGGAGGTAAGATTAAGTATCTGTTCTCTATTTGTGTCTTCTTATTCGAATTTTTGTGAGTTAATTTATATGCATCTCTGCTAGGAATTGTTGATTATTAATTAGGGTGATGTGAGTAGAGAACCCCAGGAAAGTTCCAGGGCTAATGATTGATTGACAATTTACATTACCTGTGATGTTCTTCAATGTCTTCTACGTCTCGTTTACCTGCTTAACTTCTGAAAGTTATCTCCTTTTTAGCTGGTGGAACAAGACTCTGAAGGTCAGTGCAATTCAGAGTGCAAGACAATCGAGAAGACTTGCCAGGAGGTGAGATCGCGGCACTTAAGTTTGCAATATATATTGGAATACGATTTAGTAACTAGTATTCATACACCATCTTCTTGTTGTATAATTGTCTTGATGCCCCGATGACATTGCAGGTTTTAGGGTATTCTGATACTGATGTTGCAGAATATATTTATGCTTCCAAGCCTGACGTTGATGCGTTGGTGAACTATCTCTGCAAAGATCTGACTAAAGCATGTAGCAAGAAGCCACCCCCTGTCCCTAAGGTAATTGCATCCATATCTGGTGTGTTAATTGATCACTTTGCTGGATATAGCCATCCGAGGAACGATTATTGTCTATGGTAATTACATTCGTAGGTTTTGTAATCTTTTGAAAATGATCCATTGAAAATTGTCTTTCGTATTCTTACATGTGATGGTTTTCCTTTCAACTCTTCTCAAAGATAGGAAGTTGTGGTAGTCTGTGTGACATCCTCTTTTTATGCAATAGCTTGTCAGTTTTTGCTAGCTTGGGCTATTATGCTTTTCATTGACTTTACTTCGGCGCACATCAACAGAACTATCACTTGTACAGAGTAGACCGACTTGGAATGTCACATAAATCATTTATTGATGTTTCTTTGTCTTTTGAGAGCAAGAAGCTTAAGATAAATTGTTGTTGAATGTTATTTTACTGTACATTAGGATAGGGCTCCTGGGGAACCATTTGTTCCTAAACCATCCAAGGAGGCCGAAATGGAGAAGATTATGAGGTCTATGGAGGTAACCATTGTTTCCGTTTTTTAAAACTGTATTCTGTGGTGCAATTGTGGGGTTGGTTTCTGATACTTTTCACTTTTTTTAGGGAATGCCTGGAGCACCTGGCATGAAAATGTATTCTAGGGAAGATTTGATGGGCATGAAAAATTTTGGCGATGAGGATGCTGATGATGACGAAGAAGATGATGAGGGAAACTTTCCCTCAAATTTGGTACCAACAGAACTTGCCGGCTCTATTTCTGATCTACCAAAACATTGTTGCAACAGGCGAAACTTTTTCTTTAAAATCTCATTGTTTTTACTGATGTATAACTCTCTTCTTGTAGGGAAAAATCCTAAGAGAGAAAGAAAGCAAAAGGGACGATTGGAAACAAAAAATCACAAAGGGAATCCTAAACACTCGCCAGACATTGCAGAGGCATGCAAACAAGGTCGCCAACAGGATACGGCAATGGTGGAAAGGTCTGAAAGCAGGGCGTGCAAAGAACTCACAGGCTGGCAAAGCAGAGCTCTAGCACCCTTGTATGATACGGCTGTGGATTTGCAGGTTTGAGATTACAGAAGTACGGTGTTGATCTGTAGGAACTGATAGAAACCATTTTTGCAAGTACCGGTCTTTTGGATAATATCAGAAGATTAATTTTATCCTACACTTCTCATATGATTAGCTGTGCTGAATGTCATCCGAATCAACTTATAGGATGGACTCAATGGAGGGATCCCATTTTGTTGAACTCTTATATTTCATTCTGTTCAGACACTGAGGGACTCAAAATATCAGTTATAACCCATTTTGCTGAAATATGCCGTGCTCCGTAATGACTTATTGAATGTGGTAAATGTCACAGCTGATTTTCCAATGAGCTGACGCCAATCCTAATCCACCTATAACATGAATACATCTTAAGGAATCCATATTTGAATGTGCAATTGCAACATGCACGCTACCAAGTTAGTGCACAAATAAATCAAACATCTTGTCCGTAAATTTCAAATATTTTCGGTGTTACCTTTTAAATGACCTTGAGGTTTGTCAATTGAGACATTTACATTACAGATGAGTTGTATACTTGCAATTCGATAAAGCGAGTTCCTGGAAACCGATTCCATCTCATTCTTAAACTAAGGAAAGACTTTACTTCCAGTGTGTTGGCTAAGACTCTACTTCCAGTGGGTAGTCGGAGATATTGGCCCTTGCTTTCATTTTATAAGCCCATTAGAAACAAAACCCTCATCCAGGAAAGAGCGGAGTGTTGTTAAAAAGGATTCTTCCTGTGGCTCAGGTCTACCCCAGGCATCATCCTAGTAGCTTGGTTTCCAAACATCGCCGTTTGTGGACCTTACAATGTACACACAGCCTGGTGCACCGAGCTGACAATGCATGAATAAATTATTGATATTATTTTTTTTACAAAATTAAAATTTAGATTTAGATGAATATTATTATAAAAATTAAAATATTAACATCATATGAGATTCGCCTAAAAAAAATATTCCTTTGTAATTTTTTTTATAAAAACAACCAAAAATATTATTATATGTTATGTGTGCACTACTCAGCATATCAAACACTTCCATTTGTTTTAATTGTAGAGGTAAATGGCAGTCTAATGAAACCCAGTTACAAAATTCAACGGCTCTTTCGTGCGATTTGTGGACAATTTTGCCTTGGCTGACTCCCTGTGAAACTCAACTGTGGGTTGGGTGCCTTGAAGTATAATTATACTTATCATTTACAGTATGCATCGTTATGTTCAAGTATTGAATCTTCACGTGATTTATTACACACCCTTGATTGCAACATGAGCTAGTGTGTTAAATTAAACAAAGATTTGAAATGCATGGTTACAAGACTCTGTATCCTCAACCGTCTACTTCAATAGCCAAGACTTTGTATCCTCAACCGTTTTTAATAAGGGAAAAATTAAGAGGATATAGAAAATAAGAATAAAGTAACCATAGACAGTTGGATTTTTTATAAACAGAAAAAATAAATTTTTTAAAATCAAAGTTTAAGATAATACTAAATATATTTAAAATAATGGTAAATATGTTTAAAGTTTAATTTAAAAAAAATGAGTTCTTTATCATTTTTAGAGGCTAAACTAGTTTTTATGGCTACTCTATGTTATTTCCGATATCCTCCTAGTAGAACTTTTTCAATAATTTTAGTCGCTTCAGTTTAATTTTTGTCGGGTTAATTAGGTCAAGCGGAATAAATGGTTTCGCTTATACTCCTAATGCGTTCCATCGAAACAGCCTGAACTCTAGTTGTTGTTACTGTTGGTCGACAACTGAGCCTTTTTTTTTTTGACACGATTGGTACACAACTGAGTTCTGTGCGAGACTCAGCGTTATTGATTTCTTTAGATCCCCACAAGCATCGAGTGCTTCTTTTCTTTCTTTATGGCACCAATATAGTATGACTCCAACTATCGAATTAGGCTGAATACGTGCATAGAGGCTTTCATAGAATCTAGAAGTCGACATGACGTTGCTCGTAGATCACTGATTACAAAATGCACAATAAAAATGACACATGATGTGCACAAATATAGTAGTTATAACATAAAGTGCATTCAACACGTCTGTATATTATTAGCACTATTGTCATATTATTTTAGTATTTGTTGCACATCTTAGTCTTGCTTATCATACACCTATTGGCATGTTTTGATGAGAAATTTAAGTTTCAAAATTTTTAGTAGTTTAATGCGTAGGACTATATTCCGTTAAAGTCATTCCTAATATTCACATCATCTTTGTCTTTCATAACTTTTCTGCTGTAAAATAGTAAGCAAAATGGAATATCATCATTATATGTAACTGAAGTTCAAAAGTCAGATCTTATTTATAGTATCATTGTATATAACTGCTTGCTTCCGCATCATTGATATGATAGTTATCGTTTAAAATTCCGATATCTCTGATAAAAAATGAAACACACTCAGGCTAAAGATTTTTTTTTAAAAAAAAAATCTAATATTTAATTTAATCTTTTGTCTTTGCTCAATAATAATAATTATAATAATCTTTTGTCAATTATCTAAAAAAAAAATTTGCTAAAATGTCGGTACCCAGACTTGAATTATCTGTCCATTGCTGAAGCCAAGAAAGACATTCTCTTCAAATCAAGAATATCGAAGATTTTAGCATTCTGTTCACAGCCTCACGCTTGACATCAACACCCCGAATGCGCCTACTAGTGTTCCTGCGTGTGCCTTCCTACTCGGCCTCATTTTCTGACCTTTTAAGCACCCGTGTACCAAAATTTTGAAAACCAAACAGGACTGATCGGACGGAAAAAACCGAGAGGCTAATTGCTTTTGTACGGTGACCGATTAACTTCTGTGAATGGTGTGCGTATGTGTATGGGCTTTTGAAGAGAACACGTTTAAGTCTATTACGCAACGTTGAAATTCATCTCTAACGAGAAAAATTATTATCAAAGGGTATCAAATTCAATTTAGATAGACATATCGGTTGAGGATGGTCAATCCAAATTTAATACTTGCAAAACCAAGTATAGCTATGGAGGGTTAGGGAGTTATCTTAATGTTAGCACTATAATGTCTAATTCAATAATAAAAGTACCGGTCAAGAGAGTTGTCTATAGTGTGTGGTCTAACTTAAATAAAGACCCTCCTATCAACGTATAGATTAATAAGGCTCATGAGACTATGATATGCATAAACTAACGATAGACTCATGTAATAGTAGATTTGAAGGAAAATGAGTTCTAAGGTTTAAAATCTAACATACCCAATTTATTCATTATCAATCTCTAATAAATGATTTGAATTCTATATTCCTAACATAAACATGATTAAATTCTCTCATATTACATAAACCTCCACAATCCATATTTTATCTAAAATTTTGAATTTAAGACCTCAAATATAATATGCTTAAGTTATTTCTCACTTATGTATCCACTACTTTTTGCCTGTAAGGACTAGGAAATTATTACATGAACCTAAATTTTTTTTTTTTTAAAAGAAACTGTATGAGATCCACTATAACTTGAAATTTTATGTTGATTTGAGGTTCCATAACATGTGTTTGAATTTACGAGGCTTTTTGTCCCGACAGTAAAACAACATTTTTATATCCTAAGAATAAGGAAACTATGTGCATAAGCTATGACGCAGAGATGATTGTAAGCGTGTGTGGCTGCTTGCTTGGTTGGCAAGGAGCTGGATTATATATGTAAACATACACTTCAAAGAACATTAATATATAATAAAGCAAAATTTTGTCAAATTTAAGTGAAAGGCGTAATAAACAAATGGCTGAGACAAAGACAAGCCTTGAGAGAACATGAATAAATAAATTAAATGATGCTATGTTTTTATAATGGCAATACCATCTCCAAGCTTTGTGTGGGCGCTCTTGGACCACATTATACCGGATAGTACGAGCAATTATTTTATATGGTGTTAGCCACGAACCATTTTAGGTAGAGGACCACTAGGTCCACTACGTAAGTGTAGGTAGATAGATATAAGTGGAAATAATAATTTTTCAATAATTAGAATTAAAAAACATACAAAAGTTTTGTGGCTCCTTTAAAATAAACGAAATAGTTTTTACCTCATGAGAGAATGACCATACAACGATCTACATTATTACATTACGTGAGAGAGGGCGAGAGGGAAAGAGAGGAGCATGTATAAGGCATGGAAAATTTCCAACAAAAAGGCAAATAATATATTTCAAGCTACGTAATTATAATACATGCAAAAAGAAGAGAGAACAAGTGCAGGTTGACGGACAATAAATAACCAGTGCAATCCTTCTTAACAACATCATTTGGTGTTACCCCTGCTTTTGCATTTTTGTGACAAACAAAAAAAAAAGGAAATTTAATATTAAAGTGGAAAAAGGAAATTGATGGATACACGAGTTGTGGAACAAATTATTGAAAATTTGGAAGTCAAAGCCATTGAGTTCGGTGATCATGCAAGGTGAAGAATCATACAAAAATAAATAAAAAAATAAAAATCCAAGTGTATTACAAGATTAATTATCATTTTTGTTCAAGCTCCAGGAAATTTCCAACATAATTATAAGATGGTTTAATTTCGTCGGTGCATTTTATCATATGTTGTTTTAGGAAACACCGGTTTCCTTCATTAATTGTGACCATTTTTCCTACGGTGTCCACAAGAGGATCAAATCGACATATATACGATGAACATCGAATATCCGCAAAAGAAGCTAAATTTATTTTTGGATGTTAATTGGCGACAAAAGTATTTAAGATGACGAGAAACTAGTTGACTAGAACGTATATACATGTATGTATGCATAATTTTGATAAGACAAAACCTTTGACCAGGGTCGGTACCATATTTCCCAAGAAGATTCATGGTTTATAATTTGGAAAGTGAATCAGACATCTTAAATTCCTTCTATTAAAATATCTAGTTTGTAATGTATATCGGTTCCAAAAAACGAAAAGTCTGTAATATATTATTTTATTTATTAATCCAATAAAAAACTTAAACTATTGGGGTGAGGTATATGAATGAATAAATTTTATATTAAACTCTAATATATTTATTCACGCGAAAATCTTTTAAGTCAAAAATATGAACGAAGGATAGACCCGTTTTACTTGTAAAAATTCAAAATTAAATATGAGGGTAATACAATTTGAACCATAAGATCACCAAAATAGATTGTATATTAAATTTAATAGATAACACTATACACTATCTTTCATAAATCTAATATTCATCCCCTAAAGTTTTGAACCTGTCACTTTCAACATGGCAAGATATTTTAGAAGTAATTATTGGAGACACGTAACAAAAATCTGAATTTAATCATATATATTAATGAGTTAAGGTTCTACATTTGCTTTTATATGTTGATTTTTTAGATTGTTTCTACTAAGGGATAATAAAGTAGATGGCAAAATATCAATACCATTCTTATTCCATGATAATATTTCCAGGATTTTTCAGGTTCTAAACTATTCTACCACCTTTAAAATCTCTTCGTGATACTTCCAGGAATTTTCTGGTTCTAAACTACAGTATGTCTGTCATTCTTTTTCCGACAGTGGACTTTTACTCAAATTAATCAATTCTAACACGTCTCACTTAATGAATTGTGAGAATGCAGTTGTTGCAGCTGGAGTACACGTCCGCATAATGAGTGTTAAACACTTATACATTGTTTTGGGTTAATAATTAATGGTAAAAAAACTCAAAAAATTTTGAATAATTAAGACACAAAATGCAGTCAAAATACTTCAATATTGCAGATAACAAATTAAATAATTGAATGAACATAATAAAATTATATATATATATAATTTAATGTCTGTTCTATCATATGGTTTCAGCCAATAACTTAAACTTTTGGATTAGATTATTTATTGATAAGAGAGACGTTTTAAAATTTTATATAAGATCTATATCCCAAATCTCACTCAAGAACTCAAATTTTTACGGCGTTTAACAGTTTCTTAACAATAATAATGTCCCTATACATAGAAATATTGAAAATGGACAACAAGCAGCATATCGGTGATGACGCACAAAATGAAAGTGACAAAATTGGTGCTTTTACTAGAAGAAAGTGACGCATTGAGCTGTTTAGCAATCAAAGAAAAATCCGGGATAGCGATCATAATCCAATCCCCAATCTGCTTAATTTATGAAACGATTATGATGTTGACAAGAGCAACTTCAAGGATCAAGCACAGCCAGTTGTAAGATTTCTGTTATATCCTCTTAGACCTGTCCTTTTCATTTCGTAACCTATTAGTCCCTATTAGTCCCCATCGGCCTATGAAGTTCTAAGGTGCTTCCCTTGATGATGTTCTGTTGCGCAGTTGGAATCAACTATAGAAGCTGGGGAAGCTGTTCCATCGTTCAACTACCAAATGATTATTTAATTTACAACTTATAATCCTTTCTTGTTTAATTAGGTATCTAACATATATAGGATTTAGTGTTTACTCAACCAGGCTTTATACTTTTACCCATATATATAATAGCCTTGGAGTTTCTTTTGTTCATTAATACATGTAATATTAGGACCTGTTTTTGGTAATTCTCCGGTGAGTTAGATTAGCTATACATTTGGCTTTACTTATATTTTCGGTGAAACAATCAATCGGACTCTTATTTTGGAGGATTTCAGTTTCGGATGTTGGATAAATTATGTATATGGATTGAAAAATACTAAGTAATAACATTTAGATAGTAAGAAAGTAATAATGGCCGTGGATAAGTCATTGAATGATTGAAATTTGAAAAAAAAAAAAAAAGATAAGTCGTCAGATACGATTAGATGACCTAAGTGGCAATTTAAAATTAAGTTGTGAAATGAAGTTTATACGTACAACACACCTTTTAATATAACAACAACAATAATAAATAGTAAAGTTTTATTTCCAAACAAACAAAGCCCTGTAATAGATAAAAATAATCATTGCAGTTGCTCTCCAACCAAAATTTCGACCCATCCCTTAACCCCCATTGCTTTTCTGAACTTATTTCAGGTGCCTCTTACTAGCAAATTGTAGTGAAGTCTTATTCCCAAATTAAAAACCTTTTTTTTGAACAGTGAAAATTTTTAATTCATGGCATCCAATCAACAAAAATGGACACCCAACTGGCCATAAATCCACATAACACTCTTAGAATTGCCACAAGTCTAACAATAATTCTGCCCAAAAACTAGAGGTCAAAAACTGAGCCAAGAAGACAGCCCCTCACTAAAATATACCAGTAGCACCTAAGAATCAGATCAGATATATATCACAAACGTGAAAAAACCCTTTTAATATGTAAAAAAATTATAATAATGACTTTTGCTATCCAGCCAAAAATTTCGACCTCATCCCTATTATTAGTTCCCATTGCTTGTCTCAACCTATCTCAAGTGCATCTTACTCGCCAAATGTATGTATCATGCGTGGCAATTCCTTTGTAGTGCAAAATTGTAATTCATATTAATTGACTTAAAACATGGAATACAATTGCGGAGATTCGTCGAAGACTATATACATCTCGAACTCGTCCTTACCATTAAACTAATCATAGATGGGTGGTAGATTTTAATTGACTTTAATTATTATTTTGTCACTTGTAATAAGAACGTGTTGGAAAAATTTTGCATAAACAGAATCTATTATCCGGATCTGGGAGAAGGAAAAAGCTTGATTTTTGTCTCTCTATTTCAGGCCAAAGCCGGCCAACATACGTAATGAACTATTATCTTATATCATCATTGTTATTTATTTTGCATTACAATAAAATCTATCTCTGATTGCAGATCTCTGCGGACTGCAATAATTTGGAGAAGCATATATTCTCTTCCGTATATCGACTGTTTTTCTTACTGCTTACTTTAAAGGTTTTTTAAATAATAATTATCATGGTTGTTTTTTATTCTCTCGGTTTGTTGTTTGAAATCTACATATTAACGACAAGACAATCTTGACTAAATCTTAACTCTTACATGCGGGCATGTAAATGTAGCAAACAAACTAACATTTGTTAGGCATGCATGTGTATGCAATCTTGTGATAGCATATTAAGTGATCTTCTACGTAATGTAAACAACTTAAACAAACAATGTTGAGATATGTACTCATTGGGCATTTTCTTATGAATAAGTTTGGTATTCTTAAAAAATGTATGTCGAAGAAAACTACGTCTATAATTTGTTGTAGCCAGACAAAAGCTACCACATAAATTTTACTGCAAAGTGACACCAACTCCATAATCTAAAAAAAAAAAAAAAATGGACTACATAGTTTGTATTATGTTATATAAAAGGTTGGTTCATTCTTTTAGAACAATTAGTTGAGATATTATTTTAAAATCTCTTAATCTTATATTTAAATTTTAGTGATTCTATTATGATTTTTTGGTATTTCGGCTTTACTTGTAACCAACAAAATAAGGTCGGCCCAAGTTCTTCAACGTGCTCTTCAAAATTGAATAGAAGTAACAAAAATTGATGTCATCTAATAATCTCATTCAATACAATTTGTATGAATTAAAAACCGTTGAACTTGAATCACCCAAAATCGAAATAACTCGTATACGCCAGACTAGGAAGTTGAATAACCTAAATCTAAAGTCTGAAAGTTCAAATTTTAATATATGTGAAATCCAATGAATTTAAGACCTAATGTATTTGACATATAATTAGTTTGATATTTGTTGATTTAATATTTAAAATACTTAAAATTCGAATGATTTGAAATTTAAATTTGAGATCTCATGAACTCAAAATCCAAAACACCCAAAACTCAAAGCACATCGACCTTAAAACTTAGTGATTCAGAGGATCAAAATAACTCAACGTAAATTCGATTTGACCGGTTTGCTTGTCACCTCTAAAATTGATAAAGTAGGTATGGTTTTACCCACGGTAAATTTGATTGAGCAAACAAAACTGGGAAGGAGAAATTCTCTGGTCTTTTCTTTGGGAGTCTAACAACGCATATGACTTATTTAAATCGTCGCTTACCAATCGAAATTACGATCCTTGCAGCCAAACATGGTTACAAAATTTCAACCAAAAAAATTGTTTTTTCTAAGGAAAACCTATAAAAAAAAAAATTTGTTGAAACTCTAATGCTTGTGTGGGCCCTTGAGGATCTTCTCAGAGCTTCTATTTTGTCTAGATTTTGTTCCCAAATCAGAATCTTAATCTTGTGTAAAATCAAAAATGGTATCTTTGTCCGATCATGAAAAATCAACCAATTTCAGATCCTTCGAAAAAAAAAAAAACAAGTGCTATACGAAATATTTTTTTTACGCAGAACAATGTTCACATACAGGCAATTTCAATTCGCTACTGGGCTCCGACCAAGTCATGCCAAGGCGACTGTAATAAAAAAAAAATATTTTTTGAAAGTTGAACAACAAAAAATACAATTAGAACAAAAAAAAATAAAAAATACAACTAGAATAACAAAATGTATGTAAAAATTTTTTAAAAAATGCAATAAAATAATATTCATTTTTTATTGCACTTTTAACAAGTTTTGGTGTATTTTGTTGTTCAAATTGTACATTTTGTTGGCCTTCTGTTGTGAAATTCTTGTTAAAAATTTCAAATACTGGAAAAGTAATGTTATTTTATTATGATTGTCGTCATCTTCACTTCATCTACATCGGCTGCATCACCCACGTATTTTTCCCGTAAGTTTAATGAAATTTTCTTGGCAACACTACGTAGTTTAATCTTAATAGAACACAAGTAAATATTTAATTTCTTTAATTGTATTTAATAATTAATTTATTTTTTAAAAAATTTAATTATTACTCACATGTATTTACTATGTTCTGTAAAAACTTTTGTTTTTTAACCATTACTTCAAATGGGTTGGGAATGTGTATTTGTGGTGATAGCATAGTGCCATTATGTAAAGGGCATGGGTACGTTTTTAAAATTTTTTATTCTATTTTTTGTCCAAATTATAATGAATTTTTAATTTTTTGTGACAATGATTTTATTTTTTTGTAACAAAAAAATTATCTTCTTTTTTATTATAAAAAATTAAACATTTGTCATAAAAAATAAAAAATTCGATATAATTTAGAAAAAATCAAACAAAACATTTGTAAACTCTACTTCTTCCGTTATTTAAATGTCGAAAGTGAAAAGTCATAAATAACTATGTAAAGAGACTGGTTGCTTGATCGTCACTCAATTCGTTTTCCTTCCCATTGATTTTAGGTCCAAGTTTCTTTCTTGATTTGATTTTATTTTTCAAGTTTCTTTCTTGATGTATGCTCCAATAATTATCTGACGTGACGTGATGGTTTGGTGATAATATACCTATTTTTTTTATTTATTGTCTAAGTTTAAGTCCCAATATAATAACGTCTGAAAACTTTAACTCATGATTTCTCCTGTTTAATCGTAAGATACGCACTGTTGGTTTTATATTCGACAATTATTATATTTGACTTGGAGGAGTCACGGTTGAATTTACAGTGTTCAGATAGTGAGTCTTTTTCTTATAGTTGGGTTGAATGAGACTTTCAAATAAGGGATACTCAATTCTTTACTCATTTATCGATATAACTGTGATAAATTTTTTTTAATATTTATTCTAATAAAAATTGAGATTTATATTGAGTGTATATTATTGTGTTTCAAATTTAAGTGGATCATGAAAATATTAAATTTAACAGTATTTAAATAGTAAATATACTCTATAAAAATTATTAAATGATGATAAAATAATATAAAAAATTAATTTCAATTCACAATAATTATAATTAATATATCTATAAATTTTTTTATTTTTTATTTTTTTAAAAAACTAACTAACTATAGAAAGCGCGGTTGTGCTCATTGTATGACGCAATTCGACACCTAAACCGTGCCCATATATTTTATACCCCTTTGAAAAACCCAATTTAAAAATGAGAACTATAAAAGGATTTTTGTCTTTTTTCTAAAGAAGTTTGTTTTTTTTTTAACCATTATATAACCACATTAGTAGTTAAATTATAGATAAATAATATTTATTTTATGCAATAAAATACATATTTTATATAATCATAATTAAAAAATATACAATAAAAAATAGTAATATTTTTTTAAATCACTTATTATTATTATAATTATACAAAATATATTATTTATTATACAAATTATGAATCTATACAATATTTAACCACTAAATTATATGACCATGCAAGTTTTTTTTTTTTTTTTTCTGTCTATTAAAATTTAAAACTAAGAGGCCAGCAGTGAGGAAAACGATGGAGTCAGTCGGTGATTGGAGGATTCCAACAACTACAGTTAATACTGCTCCTGATTTTTTAAAGAAATGATGCCTACAAAAAGGAATATGAACACCCATGAGCCCATCACCCAGTATCCGCGCTAGAAACACGAAATCAACTACAATATATTGTTCTGGATCTCACAGAGATTGACTATAAGCAGGTGACATAAGCGAACAGTTGTCATGGGGATTCAAATTGCTTCGGTAAAATGGGACAGATTTCGATTAATGCTTACATAATTACATTACAGTATCAATTATTGATACTTTCATGTTTTCTTAATTCTTGAGAAGCAAGCAGGCAAGCTGCACGGACCCCTTAGAACTGCCTATATATAATAGCCTTATTGACCATGAAAGCTTCATTCAAACAACTAATTGTTTCTTATCATATCAGTTCCTCTCTCTCTCTCTGTGCTTACTTTGAAGAACAAAGCTTTACTGTTAGCAAGAAAGGTAGTTAATAAAGTTCCCGCGCAATAATCCTAGTTATGGCCATAGAGATTGAGCAAGCCAACGGTATTGGGCTTTCAAGGGTTGAAGTTTCTGAAGCTCGTGGAGAGGACTCTCCATCCGATGTTGTTGAGCTTTCAAGAGTTGCAGTTTCTGAGACTCATGGAGAGGACTCACCATATTTTGCAGGATGGAAGGCATACGATGAAGATCCTTACCATGAATCAGAAAACCCGTCAGGAGTCATACAGATGGGATTGGCAGAAAATCAAGTAAATGTTATTCGAGATTTTTTATTTTACTCATTTTTTTTAAGTATAACTTACTCGTTATCTTACATTATATAATAATTGGTTCATGAACAGGTTTCATTTGATTTGTTGGAAGAGTTCCTTGCAAAGCATTCAGAAACATCTAGCTGGGGAAATGGGGCGCTAAGCTTTAGAGAAAATGCCTTGTTTCAGGATTACCACGGACTCAAATCTTTCAGACAGGTATTTTCTTTTAAAGATATACGATTCAATTGCAGCTTGTCAGATACCAACCTGCCAAAGAACATTTGAGTAAATTGGAAATCCTGACATGCCATGTGCGGCACTTTCTACAGGCAATGGCAAGTTTCATGGAGCAAATTAGAGGAGGATGGGCGAAATTTGACCCGGATAGAATAGTCATAACCGCAGGCGCAACAGCAGCTAACGAGCTGTTGACCTTCATTCTGGCTGATCCTGGAGATGCTTTGCTAGTACCAACTCCATACTACCCAGGGTAATTTTTTCGTCTTCAGAAAATTCTTTGAAAGTTTATTTATATATAAATGTGTAAACATTTCAACATTCATTGTCTAATTCTATCTCCAATCTGTTTTACAGATTCGACAGAGATTTGAGATGGCGGACAGGTGTAAAAATTGTACCAATACACACTGACAGCACAAATAATTTCCAAGTTACCCCTCAAGCCTTGGAAGCTGCATACAAAGAGGCAGAAGCCATGAACAGCAAAGTGAGAGGGGTACTCATAACCAATCCTTCAAACCCATTGGGCTCCACCATCCAACGGTCAGTCCTGGAAGAGATTCTTGATTTCGTCGTGCGTAAGAACATCCATTTTGTGTCCGACGAAATCTACTCAGGATCCGCCTTCTCTTCGTCTGAATTCGTCAGCATTGCTGAAATTCTGGAAGCGCGAAATTACAAAGATTCGGAAAGAGTTCACATTGTTTATAGCCTTTCCAAGGATCTGGGCCTTCCAGGTTTCAGGGTGGGAACAATTTACTCCTACAATGACAAGGTTGTTACCACAGCAAGAAGGATGTCCAGCTTCACCTTAATTTCTTCACAAACACAACATCTCCTAGCTTCCATGTTGTCTAACAAGCAGTTCACACAGAATTACATTAAGACCAACAGGGAGAGACTACAAAAGAGATATGATATGATAATCCAAGGCTTGAGAAATGCCGGAATAGAGTGCCTGAAAGGGAATGCTGGACTTTTCTGCTGGATGAATTTAAGCCCTCTTTTGGAGACACCCACAAAAGAAGGCGAATTAGAACTTTGGAAATCTATACTTCGTGATGTGAAGCTTAATATATCTCCAGGCTCTTCTTGCCATTGCTCTGAGCCAGGCTGGTTTAGAGTATGTTTTGCCAACATGAGCGAGCAGACCCTGGAAGTTGCATTGAAGAGGATTCAAAATTACATGACCCAAAACAAAACCAACGGAAATTAAACAAATTACAGTATAAGTCTGCGGTAATCTCCATCTTTTTTTATTGGCTTTGGCCATTTCAATTCTTTTTTTTACAGGCCCTTTTGGAAATTAAAAAAAAGGGTCTGTCATTTTGTGTCATGAAAACGCAAATTCTTTTTGTTTTCTTGCTTTCCTGAGCAAGTTACCAAGAAATTCCACTTGTCTCGTTGTAATGCTGCTATACACACTAAGATGTTTTTGTCTAATTGAAGTTCTTATCACGCTATGTCTTTGACTTTATTCTCATCTCGAGCTCTAATCAGTTCAACTAATCACCTTTCAACTAATCATTTCTCAACTAATCACACCCAATCAATAAATTCCAGAACTCCTATACACTACATGCACAGAGTATATAATGGTTGCAATTCCCAAGACACACTCAATAGATATAAAAGTTTTACTGCACATTTAAATTTTGAATAATAACAAAATAATTACGTAATTATTTAATAATATTTAACAATTTATCTTTTTAAAATAAAATTTTAATCATACACCAACATATAATACTTTGATCATACATTGATCCTATCTAAAGAATACCATCAAAGATTTTCCTACATATAATGTTTTTGCAGATTATTTATTCCCATTTCACGTGGCTAACGTGTCAACTTTTTTTGGTTGTTGCATTATTATTTATTGCGGCATATAAAATATAAATAATCTTGTTTAGAGCATGGTCAACATTCTTCTAACATGCTTAGTGATAAATAATAGAGGTTTGAAAGATTGCGATCCTTGAGGCTTAAGGGGAAGCGTAGGACCAAAAGACATACCTAATGGCTAAGTTGGAAGGTTAAGCTTGAATGCTTTGGCATTTGACCAATACGGGATAATACAGGATATATCACTGAACTTTTTTTTTTTTTTTAAATAACACGCGTCATAATTTTATACGACTCAAATTTGTTTTATCATATTTTTATTTGAACTAAGAGTCACTTAAATTTTTTCTATTAACTATCATTTTACATTAACTGAACTTAACTCCCCTTGTTTCGTTCTCTTCTTTACCCGATGAAACAATGTTTAACAACAATAGAATGTTAAAGTTTAAACATATGATCAAATTTAATGGCGAAGATCTAGAGTCGCCCAAAAGGATTAGATGTAATTGATTGAGAAAGTTAAAAACTTAAAATGTCAAACTAACAGTAACGAAGGCAAGATGTGAACACTAATTATTAGATAAAATTATTGTGCTTGATTCTTTGTGCTATGCGTGCGATTCTGGCTTTAAGTCCAAACCTTTGGTCTACCACCACCATGATGCGACATTTGAAATCGGAGACAACACAATATGAGACTACCTACCAATAAAAAAAACATGAAGCAGCCGAAAAAACCTATTTAGAAAATTCATATTAAATAGTCATCCTTATGCACCAAAACTAACACTCAATTTGATCACATTATTGTCTGCTCGATGGCAAATGGAATGAAAACCAGCCTTTATGTGCTGTAAGGTAATGTGATAATTATTTAATTTTTTTTGACTGGGATAATTATTTAATTTAATGCTAATATAGAGCTACACTGTTATAAAAATATATGGGTCCATTTATTTTTGTCCATGGGCTTAATTTTTTGTGAGTAGGCTAATGTTTGGACAAATTTCAGTTTTAGTTGATGAAATTATTGTTTATCAAATTGACTTAAGTTATTTAATCAATTTACTCACTAATTTATATCTGACTCTTTTATTTCTTTTCCCAATCTTGTGGGGTTTCTTTTCCAACTAGCACATCACGATCATGGCAGTGAGATTCGTGAAATCAATGTTGATAGGAGATCCTTTAAAACTCAGTTGTCTTCTGATTGTTGGGAAGAGACTTCTAAGTTGTAACCTGAGTTATGTCTCTATTTTCTTTCTTGGAAGGACAAGAAATGTGAATATTAAACAGATATATCATGTATTCAGTCTTGTAATTAAATAAAAATAGGGTTTTACCATACAGCACAATTTTACATAACACAAAAGTAATCATACAGTTCACATTTAATAATTGATCTATTCTTTTTAATTGTAATTATTTAACGATATATATAACTTTGATCATACCTAATAATCTTACCAAATATTTGGTATAAAAAGCATCACGTTGATGCAACCTGGCCGGCCATCAGTATCATCTTTTAACGGATTCTTGGTTTTTTCTTTTCGTACTTTTTGTATGATTGGATCACAAGGAAAATCGAAGAAAAAAAATAAAGAAAAGTCTATATCAATATGGAGTCATTACGACTTTCACCAGACAATAATATTGTGAAGATACTCGTTTTCCTGAATATCTTATTAAGCAAAATTTACCTGACCTTAAGTGCATATCATATGACTTATGTTATTGTTACGTCTTGTTCTAACTACAGGCTAAAAGATATTAATCGCATGGACTAAAATAAATTAGTTCCTTTCTTGAAATGACGCTCCAGCGATTGAAAAATTTTGATTACTTTTGAGTGAGATGTGAATGAATATACATAGCCGTTGAGATCATGCGTCTCTTCATATATATTTGACAAAAATTCTTGATGCCCACTCACAAACCACTCTTGAGTTTTCCAGCCTTACGTCAACTGTTACATGCCACTGCTTCGTGATTTAAATTCTGATTTTCTGCCTCGAAAACAGACGGATAATAGCCACCTAGGTGGCCCATTGTGGCACACGAGCGGGGCTGATTGATGAAAGTTATCGGACAATGGAAAATATTCAGTGACTCACTCTTGAGCGAGAATATATAAGTAGGCAGGTGTAGTGATATAAATTATTTAATAATTAAATTAAAAAAATTGAGTTATTAAACATGATTAAATTGATTATATATCCACGTATACCTGTTTAATATTATGCCGCCTATTACACACCAGCAGCCAACAACTACTACAATTGCAGGTTGGTGAAATATCAATCCCTGCCAAGTGTTACAATCACCAAGTGTTGAGCTTTTATAAGTTGCGCGATCTCCGCTGCCAATGGCGGTGATTGGCCCACAATTTTGATCACAATCTGATCGCATATGCATGTTCAGCAGTTTGTCCAGACTCCAGATTATAAACAGAATCACAGCTCACGACATGTAGACGTTGGCTCAGTGGAGGGTTTCACATTTTGAAGTAGAATTTAATCTTTTGTATTAATTTTTTGTGACCGATGGAACTATCGATCGATCTATAGATTTTTGTTATTTTTACTCGCATTTGTTTACAAGTATAATAGATACATAATAATTTATTTAATTTTTTTTTAATTTTAAGTGGACACAAAAAGAGAAGGGAAAAAAGTTTAATTTAACTCATCAAAATATAATTCAAATTAACTTAACTTCAATTAATGTTGTTGGGCGAATCAATTGCATTTTGCGGTTGGGCCTTCTTTATAACTATTTAATATTTTTATTCACACTTTAATTGATCTAATTAATTATACACAATAAAATAAATTTTCTTGATCTGACAATAAAATAATTTTTGATGTACCAAAAAAAACAATAAAATAAATTTTGATTCATTAGAAGGTACATTAGATACAAAAGAAAACAATATAGATAAATTTTGTCTTTCTTATTTTAAAAAATCCAATTTATTTTATAATTTTTTTTGTTGATTAAGAGATCTATTAGGACCTGAGTTACGTAATAAGAATAATTCTCTCCTCTTATAAATCTAATTTTTCTTTTCTCATGATTTGAATTCAAGATCTCTAACTACTGGAATATCCTTTAAACAACTATTTTACAAAATAGTAAATTTAGAGTCAGAGCCATTGTTTTTGGGTCAAGAAGGAGGCCCAAGGCCTAAGTACAAGACTCAACTACATGAACTTCCTCTGGGCCAATTGAGAGCTATCTGATCTTGCCTCAAAAGATCCAATATACCATCAGGAGCCAGTGCCATTAAAAGTGTAGAATAAAAAAAGGCCCGCCTATCAATGGAATGTGTCCGAAATTTGGGCCTCTTTATTCTCAAAAAACAGAACTAATGCGAATCTCTGTAGATCAAAGAAAAAAAAAGTGAGTGAGCTGTAGCTCAAGTAGTGAGGGTGGTAACCTCTACTACGCTAGGCAGGGTTCGACTTTCACCTGAATCACATGTCTCTTTCCTCTTATGTAATATTTATAGTTGAGTTATAAGGTGAAAAAAAAAAATAAAAGAAAAAAAAAACACTTACCAAAAAAAAAAACAAAAGAAGAAAAAAAAAAACTAATACTGCCACCCGCTACGGCTAGGCAACTCTTACTAAAAGATCGGAAGAGGGTTAGTCTCCCTAGGTTGGTTGTTTGTTAATTGGATTTACTCTCCATTTTTTGACAAAAAAACTAATACTTAGACCCAAAAAAAAAAAAACTAATACGAATCTCTCCGACGGTCCTGCCTGCATCAAGATCAAATGGGTCGGCCGAACAACATGAGAATTTTCAGATATGGTCTGGAGCGAACCGAATAGATCAACCTTGCAAAGCCTATCTATTTTCCCATTTTGCCACGCAATTGCAACAAACATATTGGGCTAGATTTTTTTTAGATGCACCATATCACTAAAAAAAAATAATTTTTAGCTTTAGTAAAATAAGATGATCGATTCAGTTTTAACGATTTTTAGATTTTTAAACTGTAGTTATAAATTTAATTTTCTTAAATAATAAACAATAACAAATCTCTTTATAACGATTTCATTTAATTTTAAATAAATTGATTAAATTAGACAGGTTGGACTGTTAAGTATATACTCCTAGCCTTATCGGTGGTTCAAACCTCAAATTAAAGTACAGAAAAATGTTACAGAGTGTGTGAATTTTAATTTTGATGAAAAACAAACGGACCCATTAAGGCAAGGGCTTCTCCATTGTACGTCAAAAAAAAAAAAAAAAAAGGCTTCTTCATTGCATGCCCGGCGAACGTAAAAAGGGTTGAAAACTATTTTTTATTATTTACCCCGGTAAAATCCCCAAAGTCAAAACAATAAAGAAAAAGAAAAGAAAAGGAATAAACATATCGCGCTGCATAGCAAAAAGGTAGCGGCGAGAGAAGCGAAAACCGTACGGCTCCACATCTTCACCAATCATTTCGTCTCGTTTCAGAAGGTAAATTCGCTCTCTACGCTTCGATTCACTTCGATTTAGACGGTCCACACTCGTTTCAAGATCCCGAAATTTCCGATCTCCCTCGGCTATTCTACGCTTCTCGGTTGGCTTTCGTTTTAGATGCTCACATTTAGGGTTTTTTTTTTCTTTTTTTTTTTGCGCGAATTGTTAGGGTTTTGATTGACTCGCGTCTGTGCTTTTTCTGCACCGATTTGTTACTTGCGGTCCATCATTGTGGTGCTTACCATATGCAACTTGGGAATTTTTGTAGTGGATGTGCAATTTTTGTGGTGGTGTAGCTTTGCTATTGCTGACCGCCCCGCCTTCCATGTTTCTGGTTTTAAGTAAATGAGCTAATTGGGTCGGCGCGTCCCGTTGAATTGTTAAATGGGTTCGACTTTTGGTTTTTGATTCACCGATTAATGTTTTGTTGTGACGAGTGCAGTTACTGAATTGGGTTCTTGTTTCATTTGCATTTAGGCGTAAGTTGTGGCGATATTGATGGCATCCAAGTTGCAGCAGCTGCAGTCCAAGGCAAGTCAAGCATCGCAGTTTCTGGCAAAGCATGGGTCTGTCTACTACAAGCAGTTGTTGGAACAGAACAAGCAATACATTCAAGAGCCGCCTACGGTGGAGAAATGCAACCTCTTGGCCAAGCAATTGTTTTACACTCGTCTTGCTAGGTCTTAGTTTCTGTAGCCTTGTTGTCTGGATGTTTACTTTTGCTAATTAATTGTTGTTGTGACTTACTGTAATGCCTTTGAGAACTAACAAGTTTTAAGTTTTTGGGACATCAGTCAAACGGGAAACTTTTGTTGCATGCCCTATCCGGAGCTTAGATTTTCATTGAGATGCATATTTACGGTCTGAAAGGCTTAAGAGACGAGTATTACCTGTGCAGTGCAAGCATATGCATCTGCTTATTTGTTAACTTTAGCATTTCTATGTGTGAAGCATTTTCTCCTCTTTCATATAGATTGAAGCAAAGAGTTTAAGCTGGCTATCGTGGCTGCTTAATTTCTCATTGCTATTGTCCTATTACATGTTGATAGGCATATTGAGAAAAGAATCATAATAGTTTTTTTGTTCTAATCATGGTGCCTTCGCATATCTGCATCCTTTTTCCTATTACATGTTGGTTTTTTGTGTTGGTTAGTCAATGGTTTAGAAATGATAATGCAGTGGTAGTGTTGTTGTGGAGCTATGTGTACGCGTCAACTTGCAATTGAATTCTCGATTACCTTAACAGCATCCAAATGCGTTGAGTACCTTAAAGTTAATGCTGCTTGAAATAGACTTGATTAGAAGTTTGACCAATTCCTGAATGATATATCCTTGTACCACAGTACAGGTGAGTTGGATTTGGACTATTGTCAAGTCATAAAGATTTAGATTGGATTTTGGATTTATTTTCTCAGGTGGCAAAGATTTGGGTTTCTTACATTGCTGATTTGCATTTTGGTTGCGTGACAGCACTAAACTATTTTTAGCTGACCTACAATGAATTTAATAAAAAAGTTGAGCCTCATTGGCTCTCAATAAGATTTGTTGTTAGCATGATTTAATTGTGAACTATGGAGGGATCAAAAAATTTGGTAATGTTTTTGTGATGTTCATCCGATAAAGCTAAGTATCCTCTAGCAGTGCCCTTTCTTTGTCACATCTTGCTATATCACATTTATCACACAGTAAATTTTTCTAAATCTAGTATTCTTGGCATTGTTCAGAATTACATGGATGTTTCACATTTGGGTACTGAGTTTTGGGTTAGCATTTCCACTGTGAAGGATACTGTTAGATTGGAATACTTTCAAATGTTGTGTCATTTTATCATACTTGCCAGTGATCAATATATGCTTTGATATAAAGAAGAATGCTCTATTTTTGAATAGCTATAATGTTCAAAGAAGGATTTAATTTGGATGATGCTCATACCTTGAAGAAGGTTGGCTTTGTTGGAGAATGAAAAGGATTGTAATTTCAGCCATTTAGCTTCTTTATGATAAGATCACATGAAAAGATAGTTTTGTCGCCCTTCGTTACCTATTTGCAATTGATGTGGTTTTTTTGTCAGTATTACAGCTTGTGTTACTATTGTTAGGTTTGTTATCATCTTCTCTTTGCTTGGTTCATGTTAGAACAGCAGTGAGTTGAACGTTTGCCCTGTAGATATATTTTTTGTTTATTTGACATAGACATTCGTTCAGGTCAGACCCATGAATTTGGATTTTCATTAATGCTGGAGTTGATGAATGATAATGCTCTTGTGTGGTCCTTTTCTGCAGTATTCCTAACCGTACTGAAGCATTCTGGAAGGAACTTGATTATGTGAAGAATTTATGGAAGAACAGGCAGGAAGTGAAGGTTGAGGATGCAGGCATTGCTGCTTTGTTTGGGCTGGAATGCTTTGCATGGTTTTGTGCTGGTGAGATTGTAGGAAGAGGGTTTACAATCACTGGTTACCATCCCTGAGACAGCCACTTCATGGTATGCCTTTCAGCTCAGGGTTTGGAACATGTAATCTTCTGCTGTCATTTGCATGATTAAATTTCGAGCACTTTACCTGCAAGTTTTGTTTTTCTGCAAAATTTTTGAAGCTGAGGAATCAGTGATTACAGTGATAGATCAATAATTTTGCATTCAAAGCAGCTTAGGAACTTCTGCTGTTTCATTATCTCTGTCGAAAGTCGCTGCTAGTTATGAATGATGATAATACTCCAGGTTTTTTTATTGTTGTTGCTCTGAATTGTTCGACTTCTAATGTCTCAAATTCTTCAGAAGTGACATTGTTAAAAATACTATATTGTTTAATCTGATCTTCCTCAAGCCAAATCTGATCTTTTCATAAAAGGGTATACTGGTCAGGATAATGATTCTTATCCTGCAAACTGTTTCCCAAACGTGTACTGAATCTTTAATTATTGAAATTGAACAGATTGATTGAGATATGAATTCTATGTTTCTACCATTAACAAACATTCGATTAACTTTTTTTTTTTTTTCTTTTGGTAAACAAAACGGTTTTCAGTTAAATTATCATGTTCCTACTGGTTATTTTGCCATCTGTTGATGCCATAATAAATTTGTTTATGTGGTGCTCTAGTGCCGTTGATTTTTGCCTGCGATCATTAAGTGATAGTTATATTCTACAAATGGTGTTGCAAACCAATCTGCGAACAATTTCTCATCACGTTGGCATCACCTGAAAATCGAACTTTGAATGGTCAGCTCTTGTTGCTAGCTACGTTTTTAGAGCTTACACAAACGCTGGAATGACTCCAAGCCTCTGTCATTTGGATCCATAGAGGATCATAATGGTAATATATATCGTCTAACGCTGAAAGATTAGGCCAACTCACGGAAGGCCTAGTCAATAATCCGCTGCGGAGTATATTCATTTGATACTTAAATCTAGATGACAACCATTGATTTATAATTTGAGCGTGATTTCCCTTTTTCTTCCTGTCTTCTTTGTTCTCCTATTTACATTGGGCACAATAATCAGTAATGATGATATAACTCTTGGGGGAATTACACTTCAAAAGTTAGTCGTGGACATTAACAGTCTGTTTGGAGTATAGGGAAAATCAGAGAAAGAAAGAGTGGGAAAAAAAAAGTACAAGGAAATTGAAATAATCCTCTGTTTCTCCAAACAGGGGAAAGAAAATGAGTTGAAAAACTGGCAAAAATTTGGAACGGTCGTACTGTACGGCCGTTCTTTCCAAAAGGAGGAGAAAGTCGAAGAAAAGTAAGATGTGTACAGTGAAATGTCGAAATTGCCCTTGTGCCGTCTGGGAAGTGGTTGTTGGCCGGATATAGAGACCGATGTCTGTGGTCGTTGCAACCGGAGTCGACATTGCATATCCAGTTCAGAAAACACAGACAAAAATCAACGATCTTGGCACAATAATTGAACCGGAATCACCAACAATCAATCAACAACCCCATGTTCAAATTTTTCTCCATGCTCTCTCAACTGCTCCTGTTAATCACTTGCTCCTTAAAAACCAAAAACAAAAACTGAGTCAAGAAATTGAACCCAAAAATCCAGCTATCGAATTTCGTTTCCCAAATGGAAAAAAAAAAAAAAACCAAAAATTTCTATCCACAGCCTCACACCCCAGAGAGAGAGAGTGAGAGAGAGGAAGAGGAGGTGGTGGTGGTGAAGGAATCAGTAGCAAGTGAGGGAAGCGACTATAAACTAAAAAGCCACTAGTAACTACAAAATATTAAATCTATTTAAATAATAATTTAAAAAAAAAAAGGTGCCAGAAGTCTCAAAATTTGGATTGGTGGGTTGCACCAGTACCATCGTCCTTTGGAAGACCCCAAAGTTGGGGTTTAAGATTGTTTGGCATGCGATAAAGTCAAAAACATCAAGAAAATTAGTGAGAAAGGGAGAGAAAGGAGTGATTAGAGAGAAAAAGAAGGGTGGAAAATGTGAGAGAATGAGCAAGGAAGCAGAGGCCATTTTATTTATTTTTTATTTAATTATCTTTTTATTTTTATTAATTATAAAAAAAATTAATTACATATGACATGTCGCGTAATCAAATTTTTACTTGTAAGTGTATCATGTGTGCATAAATTTATTAAGTTGACAGTGCGTTAACTTTGTTACAAAATAATTTAACTGCAATAAGTTTATTAATTTTTAAAATTTATGTTAAATTTATTATTTGACCTAAAGTTGGTAATTTTTTTATGTTAATCTAAAAATTTAGCGGATTATAAGTGTGGAATCCAAATCTGTAATAAAAAAATTTTCTTATTAATCATTTCAGTTAAATTTTAACACATTCTAACTGTAGAATCCAAATTTATAACAAAATTTTTTTTCTTTTCATGCCTGTCATTTTTAATATTAGCTTTGGGGGCATAAATGTTATTTTTAATATTAAAATTTTTTTTCCTCTACTTTCTCCTCATATTCAAACAAATCATTCTTTTCTTATTACTTTCTTTCCTCACATTTCTCTTATCACTCCAAATAATATGAAAAAAAATTTGATTCTCTCACTCCACTTTCTTTTTCTCCACTTTCTCTCTCAATCCTTTTGTACTCCAAACAGAGTGTAAAGAACGGAGAGCTCATATGAGCTTTACGTTGGAATTTTATATTTTCGTATTCCAACATTTCACTACTTTGCGCACATTTGTGTTCATACTGTCTAGTTTTGCACTAAATTTAGTCTCAAGAGACAGTACAATTTTAGCTTCACCATCCTCGACTTTTGTTAGAGATTGATCTACGAAATGATTATTGGAGCTGAAGTCATCAAAAAAATTCTTAGGAGTAGATTCATTCGAAGAGATTGATAATTTTATTGTTTCACAATTCCTTGCTTTAATGATCAGGAATAGATTTAGGGGTCATTTGGTTTGTAGTATAAAATTAGAATTGGAATTAGATTTAGAATTAAGGAGGTGTTTGTTTAGAAAAAAAAAAAAGAAAATCAACTACTTATTTTTCATTCTCATTATTTATTTTATAAAAAATTGATTTTTATTTCTTTAAAATAGGAAATGAGATTCTCCAGATTAAGAAAATCATGATTCTCATATTCAATACATTAATGATTACTATTCTCCTCCTAACTACCTCTAATTACCCCACTTTCTCATCTATTCTCATCTTTTGTTTAAAATTAAAAAAAAAAAATTACTTCTCTCTCGTTGGCCCTTCTCTCCTCTATTTCTCTTCAATTTTTTTTCTTTTCTTATTAAAAACATTTATTATTGAAATGGGCTGTGGAGAATTTTTATTTTTATATTGATATGATATTCTTTTTCTCCTTTTTTATAGTTATAATTATCATTGATTTATTGATAATAAATTATTTTATTATTTATACAATACTATTTCTATTATAATAATAATGATAACTATTATCATGCATTTTTATCATAATTTTTAATTTTATTTTTATGGTAATTTAATATTTTTAATTTGACATTACATTATAATTTTTTTTTATTTCATAATTTTCAATTTAATATTTATAATTTTTAATTTTAATAACATTTATTTTATTTTTAACTTGACATAAATATTATTGTAGATTTAATGTTGATTTCGATTTTAAACTAAAACAAACATTTATAAGAGATTTTGATTTCGATTACAGAGTAAACTAAATATGTTATAAAATAACTGATTCTGTTTTCGATTTTACTCGATTTCGATTCCGATTACAATTTCGATTCCAGACTATAAACCAAACGGTCCCTAAATGGAATTGGAATCAAAATGACTAAAAACATAATGTGTTTGGTTTACTCCGGAATCGGAATCGAATTTTCTTTATTGTTGTTTGGTTTAGTAAGGAATCAGAACCAAAATTATTTTCTTAAACTATTTAAATAATTTAAAATTAAAAATTTATTAATATTAAATTAAAAAGTATGAAATACAAAAAATATTATAATGTAATGTCAAATTAAAAAATATTAAATTACCACAAAAATAAAATTAAAAATTATAATAAAAATTAATAATAATAATAATAATAATAATAATAATATACTTCACAATGATAACCATAAATAGAAAATCCAAAAAGAAAATCTTAACATAAAATTTTATTGTTATTATAATAATAATCACTTGTTAATTTATAATTTAAATTTTTTCTAATTATAATACTATGACATATTATCATTAATAAGTAATAATGGTAATGACAATAATAACAATAACAATAAAAATAATATTTATTATTATTATTATTATTATTATTATTATGAAAATAATATTGTAGATATTATAAAATAATTTATTAATAATAAATAAATGATTATTTTAAATATAAAATTATATTAGTATTTACAATTTAATTATTATCTTAAGTTTTGAAATATTTAATTTTTATTATAATATAAAAACATATTATTATTATTATTATTATTATTATTTAATGAATAAATAAAATAAAAAAGGCAATATAATAACAATATAAAAATAAAAACATGGGAAAGTGAATAAATTTAAAGAATTAGAGGTAGTTAAAAGAGGGAAATGAGAATGATTCATATAATAAACTTGAAAATTATTATTCTTTTTAAATTGAGAATCTCATTCCTCCTTTTAAGGGAATGTGAATATATTTTTTATAAAATAAATAATAAAAATAAAAATTAATGAGTTAATTCTTATTTTCACGTAACTTTTTTACTAAACAAACACCGGGATCAAGTGCAAAGTTAAAGAAGATGATAACGCCGAAATTAGGTACTTCCCTTGAAATTAGATACATTATCACTGTTATTTCAATGTTTGAGTGAGATTAAATTTATTGCACGTCATGTCAAAAAATTGGAAGAATAGTGAATGATTTTGACACCGATTAATGTAACCCCTCAGAGAATTCACGTGGAAATCTCATGAGAGTATGAGACTCAAGTTTCAAGCGTTGTGACTAAAATCCTAACAAATGACAACAAATTGCATTGACGGCGACTGAGCGGTGTAAAAACCTCACCGAGTCCACGGAGGCCCTGTCACTACCTAACCGCTCGCACTTAAGCTTTGTTTGTTTTCATAAAAAAAAAATAGTGAAAAAAAAGAAAAAAAATTATTTATAATCACTTTATTTTTTTATAATTTTTTTATTTTTATTTATGCAACCAATTTTTTTTCAAAAATTTTTTTTTCTCATTTTTTTCCCCAACTTTTTTCTTATTATCTTTTTTATTATTTTCTTTCTCACATATTTTATATTTATTTAAATAAATTTATTTTCTTATAATCAAACACTCTGTTAAAAACTGAATATTAAAATTAAAATTAAAATTATGAATTCAGATAATTTTACTCTCAGACTTTACGACACTTACCTCTTGCTAGTGGCGACGCAATTTTGTCGTTTGGAGGGGTTATTATGTAATTTCATTCGAAGGACGCTGAGAGCTGCGGTTGGCGACTCTTATTTCTTGCGCCTGGCCATAAAAGGCGAAATTTGCCACCAAATCATAAAAATTATTGTATTTGAGATTATATATTATATTCTATAAATAATATATTTTTATACTATATATTTTTTAAATAATATTTTATAAATAAAATTAAAAATTATTTTACATAATTTTTAATTTTTAAAAAATATTAATTTTTATCAAATGATAAAAATTATTATATTTGAGATTTTTTTATAAGTGTCAATATTAAAGAAAATTGAAATGAAAAAAAAAATTATTTAAGAATAGTTGCAAAAAGAAATCATTGAAATTATATAAATGCTAATAAAATAAATTAACATATTTAATTTATGTGAAAAGTAAAAAATAATAATAGTAAAATTATATAAATATTTTTTAAGAGTAATTTGAATTAGAGGACAACTATTGATTGATTTATAATTTGAGAGTGCTTTTCCTTTTTCTTCCTGTCTTTTCTGTTCCCCTATTTAGGTTGGGTACAATAATCAGTAACGATGATATTATTCTTGAGAGAATTACATTTCAAAAGTTAGTCGTGGACATTAAAAAACGCAAAGGTCATATGAGCTTCACGTTGGAATTTTATATTTGCGTATCCCAACATTTCACTACTTTACGCACATTTGTGTTCATGCGATTTATTTTTGCACTAAATTTAGTCTCGAGAGACAATACAATTTTAGCTTCACCATCCTCGACTTTTGTTAGAGATTGATCTTCGAAATGACTATTGGAGCTGAAGTCATTGAAAAAATTCTAAGGAGTAGATTCATTCGAAGAGATTGATAATTTTATTGTTTTACAATTCCTTGCTTTAATGATCAGGAATTATTTAGTGTAAAGTGGATCAAGTGCAAAGTTAAAGAAGATGACAACGCGGAAATTACGTCCTTCTCTTGAAATTAGGTACATTGTCACTGGTATTTATTGCACGTCATGTGAAAATTTGGAAGAGTAGTGGATGCTGTTGATGCCGATTAATGTTACCCCTGAGAGAATTCACGTGAAAATCTCATAAGACTTAAGTTTCATGCGTTGCAGCGTTGGGACTAAAATCCTAAAAAATTGAAAGCAAATTGCATTAACGGCGGTGGAGCGGTGTAAAAACCTCACCAAGTCTACGGAGGCCCTGTCATTAGCTAACCGGCTAGCACGTAGGCTTTGTTTGTTTTCACAAGAAAATAGTGGAAAAAGAAAAAAAAAATATTTACAATCACATTATTTTTTTTTTATAATTTTCTTTCTTATTCTCATCTATGCAACCAATTTTTTTTTTCAAAATATTTTTTTTCACTTTCTTTTCCCAACTTTTTTCTTATTATATTTCTTATTATTTTTTCTCATATAATTTTTTTTCTGTTTAAATAATTTTAATTTTTTATAATTTTCTCATAATAAATTAGTTATTTCAAACTGAATCTTAAAACTAAAATTAAAATTATGAATTCGGATAATTTTACTGTTAACCTTTAGGACACTTACCACTTGCTAGTGGCGACTCAATTTTGTCGTTTGGAGGGGTTATTATGTAATTTCAGTCGAAGGACGCTGAGAGCTGCGGTTGGCGACCCTTATTACTTGCGCCTGGCCATAAAAGGCGAAAATTGCCAAATATCCAAAAGGAAAAAAACACAATTATGAGTCACAATTTCCCATGGACGATTTACCACCACCTCTAATCGTCGACATCCTGAGTCGGCTCGCCGATTCCGCCGATCTCGCTCGGTGCCGGCTCGTCTGCAAGACTCTTAACTCGCTCTCTCGCGACGTCCGGTCCATCAACCTCCACTGCACTTTGTCCCGATACATCAGGTCGAGGTCGCCGGGGGACCGGCCGCTGATCAAGCCGTTCAAGGCCATATTCTACGACCTAGTCCGCGATTCCCGGGTCCTCGAGTCCGTCGCGATCGGCGTCGAGAAGTCGCTCCACGGGATTTCTTACGACGACGACGACGACGAGTCGGACGACTTGTACCTGACGGACGTCAGGTTTGTCAAGGATTGGCTGCCGCGCGTTTGTGGAGAGCTGAGGTCGTTGTCGATTTCGGATTTTTGGGTCCAGTCTTGCTGGAGAAGATCCGATATTTTGTCTTTGATCTCTTCTTGCTGTGAGTCTATCAAGTTTTCCCTTTTCTTGTTTTTTTTTTTTTGGTTTCTTGTGTTGAATAAGTGAATTTTCAATATCAGTAGGCTGTATATAGATATTGGTAACAGAGAATACTGGCAAGTTTTGCTCAGTCTGTTAAGAATCAATCAAGGTTTCGTATGTGCTCTTAATTGCAAAATTGAGTTCGCGTTTTCCTATTGCTACATTGAGCCATAACAACTGCTCTAGCTTGAATAGGACTACCCGAATGATGGATTATTCTCCTGTGAAAAATTTTGGGGCTGGAGGTGGGCTTTTGCTGCCCAATTGTCTTTTTCTTCCCCTTCCCCTTTTAATCCTGGCAAGTGTTTTTATTTCTGATGGGTCGTGCTACTTTGGCATGGTTTTGAAGTTGGAAATTGCTGATTTGTAACATCATCATTTACATTATCCGTTTTATCTGCGTGTACAGGCAATGGTCTTCGCAGTCTTGAGCTCAAAAATGCTTGGCTGTCGGTGGATGGCTTAAACCCAATGCCTAAGCTAACAAGTTTGACACTTGAGTTTGTCAGATTGGATGATGAGGACCTAAACAAGGTTAATCAGGGCTTCCCTTGTCTGCAAGTGCTGAATTTGATAGGAGTTGGAGGATTCAAAGAACCAAAGATTCATCTTTGTCACCTTAAAAAATGTCAATGGACAGTGTCTAATGCTCCACATTCCCTGACCATATTTGCACCAAACCTTATGGAACTCGAGTTAAAGTGCATTGCGCCAGGATCCCTTGTCCTTGACACTCCATTATTGTCTGATTTCAATCTTTCAATTGAGAAAGCAAATAAATTAGAAGTAAAAGAATTTCTTGATTTGAAAAACCTTAAGCTTGAGTCTGAAAACCTTTGTAGCCTCGTTCGTTCATTTCCTTCTGGTACCAAGCTTAGAAAGCTAGCAGTTGACTCGTTGAAATTCATTCGGCCAGTTGAAATCACAACGCTTAGCCTAGAGGCATTGTTTGATGCTTTTCCAAGTCTGTGCTCTCTCACTGTGCGTAAATTGGCGTGGTGCGAAATGGAGACGTGCTTTCTCACCAGTGGTATGCAGAGTCAGATCGAGGTGAGGAGTTTGAAAGAAATTAGTGCACAGTTGGTGATATATGACATTAATGATACTTTGAAGTTCATTTTTGGTATATTGGATAAATGCACCAATTTAGCTGACGTCGCATTGTTCATCCATCATGAGGTTGAACCCAATGTTGTCAGCAACCTCATCTCAAGGTGCACAGCTTATCGACCAAGGGTTAATTGGAGATGGGGAATTTGTAAGGAAGGTACAGATGATACTTGGGTGTGTCATGGCGTATAACTGGCTACTCCAGTCCTGTTAATACGAAGAAGGGAGCAAGGCTTGATCTGTTGCAATCTGTTTATCGATGGGAATAAAAGGGATGCATGGTGACTTCATGAGTGCATTTCTGATAATAAATATTCATGGCTGAAACTTTGTTGTTTCTCCATTTTGTGTGAACATACTTGATCACAGTGCTTCACTTCTCTCTCGTGGAAGAGGTGGGGGGAGAATAATGTAATGACGAGGTGTTTCTTGTACATTTGTATCATATGTATCTGTTTTGGGGATTTCCTTACACTCAGTTTTAAAGACCAAAACCTACGTGTAGCATTTCGTTCTTAGCATTTCCGTGAATGGAGTGATGTGTTTCCTCAGAAAATCAGAATATTCAAAGAGAAGCTGCAAGGACTTGTTTGCAGGATTTCAATGATAGAGATGGTATATGAAATCAAGTTGCTTTGGTATCATATACAGTCGTATCATATGTATTTTAGTCTGTGGACTGGCTTGTACTTAGTTTCAAAATAAAACTTGGGTGTAATTTTGAACATTTCCCTGAACGGAGTGGATGAATTTCTTGGGGAAGTAGGATATTCAAAGACAGGCTGCAAGGACTTGCTCACGGCACGTCGGTGAAGTGCACGACGCCAACAGAATGAGGGAAGTTGCATGGGGCCTTTGTTTTGAGCGTAACATAGTAATGCTCTTTTCTTTGCAGAGGCTTGAAAGGCAGATGTTACGCTGCGTGCTTATGTTACTAGCAGTTGCGGCATTATTTTCCTCTCGGCTAAAGAACTGGGGATTTCAGTGTCATTGGTTATATGTATCTTGCACGAACAATACTTTTGTCAGTAGTATAAACATGTGAAGGATGATGGGATTTTATTTGAAGCAACGCCACATTACTGTTCTTTGCATTGCTTTAGCACACAAAAAAATGAGTCACAACTGCCCACGAAAGTCTTTCATCAATTTTTTTTTATTTGTTATTAAATAAATTTGTTTCTTCCCGCTGTATTTAGGAAAATCAAAAGAAGACACACTTACCAACTATTTTAGCAAAAAAAAAAAGCAAAAATAAAAATCAAGATTTAAGTTGTAAGTATATTTAAGGTAACACTATATATTATTTCAGGTTTAGTTAAATAAAATAAAATATTATTTAAGGTTTAGTTAAAAAAAATAAAATAAAATGAAAGAAAGATTGTCAACTGTTGAACATTTGTTCTAATTTTAGTATCCTATTTTGTGCACAACAGCATTATCCTAATCAATAATTTCTCTTTTTTCCCATTTCTTGGTTTCCAAACGAACAGACTCAAGTCCGTTTTACCAAGCTGTTTGGTGAGAAATTTATCTCAAAAAAAAAAACATTGTTTGATGAGAGAGGGAAAGTTTATAGCAATCTGTGTGCTACTGGCTTTTAGCATTCAGCCCGTTTTCGCCAAAAGAGAGAGGCCATTAGGCCCACTACTACTTCCAGCGGAGCAGCACACAAATATTTTATGATCATCATAAAAAAAAAATAAAATCAACAGACTTAAACGACAAGGATCTGATGTCATTTAATCATTTAATCAAGGATTTGCGTTCGAGTTTTAAAAATTCACCCGAATTAATTTAAATTAATCAATTTAATCAAATGAATGCTATGTAATCTTAGAAATAATATATACCGAATTAAATAATTATTGAGAGATTTTTTTGATCTTTAAAAATTCTGATCGAATAATTTTAAATTAATCAGTCTAATAAATTAAATACTGTACACTCTCAAAAATTATATATATATATATATATATATATATATGTTTAGGAAAAAAAAAAAAAAAACAATGTATATGCCTTCATTCCCATCTCCTACAGTATAATTTCCCGCCTCTCCCTCTTCTATTTCCCGCTCCGAAAAACCCTAACCCGCCCGAAGAAGATGGGCCAGAAGCAAGAAGCCACCGCCGATCCCGCTCCCGCCGACCTTAAGAAACGGAGACGCGTCGGCTTCCCAAACATCGGTGAGTCAACCTCAGTCCTCCGTCTGAAACAACCGCCTTTTCCGTTTTTTCTTTTCCGAAATGTAGTCTGCTCTACTTCACACCCGTGATAATTTCTTGGAGCTTTTTGTTTTTTTTTTTTTTTTACGAACGAACGGCTTTCGTGCAGACGCTGGAATCGACCCCAATCAGTGCATTAAAATTTACCTCGGTATGATTCATTAATTGAATTTTTATTTTATTGTGTTAATAAATTTTTATGCATTTTTCTAATTTGAGTGCAAATCTGTGAACCCTAACCTTCAAATTGGTTGTATAATTGTTCGTACGGGCCATTAGAATTTACTATAAAGAAAGTATTTGCAATAATTACTTTGTGTGTGTGCGTAAGAATTTGTGGATACTGACTGTGAGATTGGATCAGGTTTACTGTCAAAATAGTTTTAAGGTTATAGAGGCTGCCATTAGGTGTTATTAGCCCGTAGATACATATTCTTCACATTCCGTGTCTGTGTTCATAAATGTCAGTTCTCGCATGTTGGATATTTCGTAGTCTTGAGACTATTTGTTGTGAGGTTCGTTGCTCATTTGATTGGTAAGCAATAAGATATTGTACCTTGGGCAGTATGTTTATTTAGTAGAATATGTCTGCTGGTTGAGTCAATTTTAATTGCACCGGTTCTGACTTCTGATTGCGGTTGTTGCTCCCCTTTCCTTTTTGGAGTTCTAGATTACTTTTGTTTTTGAGCTTTTATTCTTGTTTGCTTTTCTTGGAGTTGTAGTTTCTCGCAAGGAAGAAGTGGGTTCTTTGGACAGTTTCTGTCTGACTCCTGTTGACCTGACCAACTTTTTTGAGGAGGAGGATGGGAAAATATATGGTTATCAGGAATTAAAGGTAATGCATTTCCCCCTTCTTTGGTTAAGTGAAATTGTCACTGCTATTGTGTAGCAAACATGTGTGGGACAATAATTAGTATTTACTGATCTCCACCAGTATGGAACTTTCATTGGAAGATAAATTCTGCAGATGGCAATGTTTTTTCTTATCTCATTTCAAATTGTTTTTCTGCAGATAACTATCTGGGTCAGCATCATTTCATTTCAGGCATACGCTGATATTACATTTCAGAGCAAATCTAATGTGAGTAATAGCATAGTTGTGCATGACCCATTGAACTTATGTTTCAAGCAGATCCAGTTAGTTGTGGTTCTGCAAACTATCTTTTATTATTTATGTTTTCAGGGAGGAAAAGGAATCACAGATCTGAAATCTGCTCTTCAGGTATGCACTGACTACTGAGTTCAGAGCTGCTCCTTTTTTATCTGTCTGTTTTTGTTCCTATCTTTTTTCCCTTTTCTGCAGAGAATTTTTGCTGAGACTCTTTTAGAGAATAAAGATGACTTCCTTCGAACATTTTCAGCAGAAAGCTGTTATATTCGGTATAACCTTTTTGATATACTAAACATGTTCTCCAGCCCAACTTCTATATCTCTATGCATTGCTAGTTTTTATTTTTCACTATTTTTTTGTGCTTCATGTTATCAATGTTCTCAGATCCATCGTGGTTAATGGGGAGATATTGCAACACAGAACTTCCAATGGACAAATTGGTGATTCAAATGGTCATTCAGTGGCAACCACTTCAGATTTGGAGGTATTCCTTATGCTATCATCTATAACGTTACGAGGGAATGGTGCAATCTTCAAGTTCGTCTTATGGAGATGTAATAGGGGACAAAGACTTGGTTTTAGTGTCAATAAGATTAGGGAATTACCAGAATTGATGTTAGGAAAATGTGTATCAACTATGCCCAGTTTTATCTGGAGCAAGATATATTATTATGAAGAAATAATAAGAAAGAAGAACGAAGAAATAAAATTGCAAAAAGCAAAATAATGAAGCAAGTAGAAGGTTAAGTAAACATGCCTCAGACAAAACCCAGAAACCTTGAAAGTATGTTGATCCTGGCATTAGCTATGTGAAACTATCTATATTTTGAGCCATTAACTTAGCTGAGAAGCCAAAAAGCACCTATTCAAACATGTTTTCGCTAGTGGCATTGAGACTATTTGCATCAATGGTAGCATAATGCTACACTGCTAAAATTCTTTTAAAATGCCTTCAATTCTTTGCTGAAAGAAAAAAAAAGGGCATAACTAATTTCTAATGTGAAGAGGACTAAATGTGACCTCATTGGAAGGAAAGAAACTACCATTGACAATGCAGTAAAATTGATGACGTATTGAATGTATCCGGCATTTCCACTGCAAGCTTTCACTGCAGATGTTTCCTTTCTAGTGGTCTAATTGGGAGAGAGCTGTTTTACCATGGAGACTACATTCCAAACTCTAGAGATTAATTTCAAGGCCCACAGTTTTCTGAGGATGACTGGTGGTCTTATTCCAATATGTTGAGTTGTTAATTGTGCATTCAAAGCAGAGCTGTAAACCTGGCATACATGGTACAGTTCTCCCAAAGAACCGTTGCTCCTAGTTATTAGAGATGCCAACTAGTGATCGTTTTTGGCTGTTGTATATTTGATGGCATAAATTATATTTGAAAAATAAGCAATTTCCAGTCCGCTTTCTCCTTGTCCTCCACTTTTTTGTTATCCATTTGGTGTGGGGATTTTGGTGCCAAGAAATATACAGGTTTTATTGCTTGTCCCTTTTCTTTTCTGCCGGATTTGTAAAATTGTGTGTTTGAAGCATGGCTCAATTGTAATGGTTAATTAATTGTCACCGTTCAGGTTGTTCGCTTGGTGCTAGGCGGTGAAGCTGCTGGAAATCTTTACAGTCGCTTGGTTCCTCTTGTTCTTCTTCTTGTCGATGGTATTTTTTTTCTTCCTTGGTTTGTCAATGCAATTGTTTATTGCTATGCTCTCTTATGACAAAGGTTTTAAGTATAGCTTGTGAGTTTTTTCATATCTGAACCAGGTAGCAACCCCATTGATGTTACTGACCCAAATTGGGAGTTGTATGTCCTGCTTCAGAGGAAAAGTGATAAACCGGGGGACATCCAAGACAGACTGCTGGGTTTTGCAGCCATATATCGATTTTACCGTTACCCTGACTGCACACGTTTGCGACTTGGTCAGGTTTGTTTTTCCCCTATATCAAGATTGAGTTGTTTTACCGAGAAATCTGGTTTTAGATCTTATGCACAAACTTTTTGATATACTTGTCTCTAGATTAAACCTTACACAGCCAAACATCCAATCTGATGAAATCATTTTGTGATGGCAGATCTTGGTGTTGCCTCCTTACCAACACAGGGGTTTTGGTCGTCATCTAGTTGAGGTGCTCAGCAATGTTGCAGTGTCTGAAGATGTTTATGACCTTACGGTTGAAGAGCCACTAGACTACTTTCAACACGTTCGCACATGTGTTGACATACAGCGTCTGCTTAATTTTGAGCCAATCCAGGATGCTGTCAACTCAGCTGTTACACGTCTGAAGCATGGGAAACTATCAAAGAAAACTAATGTCCCTCGCTTCTTACCTCCCTCTAGTGCTATTGAGGATGTTAGAAAAATATTAAAAATCAACAGGAAGCAGTTTCTCCAGTGCTGGGAGGTTTTAATTTATTTGGGCCTTGATCCTGTTGACAAGTATTTGGAGGATTTTGTGACTGTCATTTCAAATCATGTTAGAACCGATATCTTAGGGAAAGAATCTGGGAGCAGTGGGAAGCAAGTAATTGAAATTCCAAGTGATCATGATCCAGAGATGTCATTTGTGATGTTCAGGTCACCGAATGCTGAAGCTAGTAATAGTGTTCAGATAGATGGCAATCAAACGACGCAAGAAGAGCAGCTCAAGCAATTGGTGGATGAAAGGATCAAAGAGATAAAGTTAATTGCACAGAAAGTGCGTCGTTCTTGAGCTGCTGCACATGCCTTCTAATGGATTGCCCCTTTTTAATTTTGATTTTATTTTTATTTTTTATGTACATGCCAAACAGTTCTGCCTTGTGAGGTCCTGGAGAGCAGAAACTTAGGATTGGGGTTTAGCAATCTCTGCTCTGCCAATGGTTGAGCTGTATTCAGACTGCTAGCATATGACATAGTTCAAAGCTATTAGGAGTCTTCAGTTCTGAATACTGATGATTGACTAGTGCAAGTGACTTCCTTTTCACATAGAGGTAATCGCTAATCACACTGCTCTTTTTCTAGTTTTATTTTATATTATTTTGTGAATCCTTTTTTATTTTCGGCATTTTGTCTTCAAATACTCCAAGCATTGGATGTTAAGGTCATGTTGATGGGCCTATTCTGCCAGTGAACTCAAAGTGAATCATTGTTCTGTACGTAGCTCTAGTGTCTATAACCGATATTTGGTTCTTTGGGAATCAGATAATTTTGTGGCCTTTTCAACTATTAAAACATTTGCAGAACTCGTGTTCGAATGGATTTATAAGTTCGAGAGATCATTTTACCAACTAATCCGCGTATGCCATCAGTATTTATGAAATGGGTACTCCGACAAAACTCAGGCGAGCTTCTATTCATGAAATTGGTCGTTTGGCAGATCGTTTCTGCGATTGATAGCTTCCATGTGACCTATGCCGAATTTTCTTCTGGGGAGAGGGAGAAAGAGAGAGCGAGAGCGCATGCTTTTGGATAGCTAACTCGATGCTGTTAACGCATTTTAGAACATCTACAATCAATCGCTACACGTCCGCCCTGTACAATTTTGGCCTAAAAGAAAAGCACAATCAAACATCATAAAATAGTGGAAGTAAATGCTTACACACCCATTAACTAGAACCACAAACAAATTTCAACACCACCTGCGTGCCAAATTATCGTGAACCTTTCAAGGCTGTAAGAGGCGGTTGGGCTCAACAAATAGAACCCAACATTGCGTGTGGACATTTTTTTTTTGAACCACAAAAAACATGCATCATTAAGATATTCGTTATTTCATATGTGAGTTGAAATCGGGGTCACTTGTTATTATTATTGTTTAATTTCTCTTATAAGGGAACCACTCGAACGCTGTTAAGTTTAAGTAAAACTCTTTCAAACTAATTATGGTGTTAACAAATTTGAAACATGCACAACGCTTGTATAAGTCAACTGACAGTTAAACGAAGAACATTGCCTCCGTTGTACAGGTTAAGACTCGAACCTGAGTCAAACGTGAGGAAAGTACACCAAATTACCATTAAACTACCACATCGAATGATACATATGTACATTTTGACCTAAGAAAATATTGCTAAAATTATTTTAAAAAAGGAAAAAGAATCCATCAAATAGACCATCGATTCAGCTTTTTACCCAACCTGACCCGACTTTAAAATTTTGGGACCATCATTTTTAGATTTGTATACGGTCAGATCGAATTCAAGTTTTTTATTTTTTTATTTTTTTGCGGGTTTGGGTCGACCCGTCGAATCGGTTCTGAGACATATGATGTTACACCATGCCGAAGCCCAAATGATCACAGAACAAATAAAATAGGCCTTCGGGTCAGGGGGCTATATTCAGAACAACATCAGCAACTAACGCGAGTTGATTCTAGACGGACTTCTCCTAGGGTTTTGTAAGTTCCAATTCCAATTCTTAAAAGCCGTCTCTGGTCCCTCTCTCTCACAGCCCCTGTCAAACGCCAAGGTTCCCTCCTTCAATCTCTACTTACCGTCTTTATTTCATTCTTTCTTCTATAATCACAAGTGTTTGCATTTCTAAATACTCATCACTAACCACAAACAGCTACGTAAAAAGTTTGGATTTAACAAGTTGGAAAAAATATGCAGGTGGTAAATTGAAGAAAACCCCATTGAAAAGAAAAATGGTGGAGAAGACAAAGGGAAGAAAGGAGGAGGTGGTTACGAGAGAGTACACAGTCAACCTCCACAAGCGTCTCCATGGCTGGTGAGTACCCCTTTTCTATTCATGAATTTTGGTTTATTCGAGCTTATTCAGTTGATGTTGAGCGATTAACTTGTGGTTTTATTGCCGACTTTTGTGTAACATTCTCTTTTGTAATCCAAGAATGTTAGCTTAAATATAAATTTTAGTGATTTCATTGGAGATTGTTTACTCGCGGAATGGAAGTTAAAGGGTTGCTGGATATTTGTTCCAAAACTGTGTTTGGTCGGTCTCGGTATTAGAATGGTGTTTGAAGAATTATGGACACGCACAAAATATTGCTAAAACCGACGAGTTATAGCTCAATTGGTTCTAAAGTCTTGGTCTCAAGTTGGAGTTCTAGTTGAAGCCATTTAACCCAAAAAAAAAAAAAAAAAAGGCTATTGCTGAAGCTTTTGCTATTTGTTGGAAGGACCCATGAGTGGTAATAGGCTAATGACCCACTAATTGTTCTCAATAAATTTGGAGAATTACCTTAACCAATCTCAAGTTTATGGGCTGCGTGTACCTCTAATTGCTGTTTATGGTTCTACTGAAACTCAAGGGGCTCATGAATTGCAAGGGAACACTGTTTCTTGTACTGGAAAAGTTTACGAAGCATGAATGTTTGAGATATTATGTGGCTGTTTATTGTCGAGTTATCATTTGCCAAACATTCTACCCTTAAAGTGAGGGTATGTGTCTTGCCCTCTTTTATAATTGATGTTATGTATTTTGTTCCAGTCTGTTATTTATTGATTCAATCCAAAAGGGCATACTAGTGTACGAAGATCCCATGCCATGGGGGTCTGCTTTTGGCTGATTGAGCAATATAATTTAGGATTCAATGATTTGATGCAGACCTTTTTTTTTTTCTTTGGGTCCAAATTCTGTATTACAGCACCTTTAAAAAGAAGGCTCCCAAGGCGATAAAGGAGATAAGGAAGTTTGCCCAGAAAGCTATGGGAACTAAGGATGTAAGGGTGGACGTAAAGCTAAACAAACATGTTTGGAGCAGGGGGATCCGAAGTGTCCCAAGGAGGATCAGGGTTCGCATTGCTCGCAAGAGGAATGATGATGAAGATGCCAAGGAAGAGCTCTATTCTCTTGTCACTGTCGCAGAGATCCCACCAGAAGGGCTGAAGGGGCTGGGTACCAAGGTCATTGAAGATGATGATTGATCATTCATTTTTATTAGAAAAGAATGCCATTTATAATCCAAGATTAAGTTGAGTTTTGTCAAATGTTGAACGTTTTCAGAGACATTACTTTCGTTCAATTTTCTTCTCGATTCTTAGATTTTAAGACACTGGTTTACATATGGTTGTACCGCTCATTGGCATTAATCTTTTACGGGGCTTTTTCTTTTGTGGAATGTTTATACATGCGCCTTTCGTCATTGTTGAGGTGATTCTTATTCCTTCAAAATGAAAGGCCATCATGAAGTACACAATTAAGCTATCTTTAAACTCAGCTCCTGTAGTTCAATCCACACACGTAAACTCCAAAGAGAAATGATCTTTTCCTTCTAAATTACCACATGAAACATCTAGGGAACTTCATTAGGATTGCCCTAGCATAGGCTGCCCTTCTAAATTTCATTACCTAAACTTGTCATACCCACTTTAATATGTTAGCTAGGGAAATTGGAGAAGATCCAAATGCATTATCCGACATCTGTACCTATCTGGGTGAGAAAAGCACAATGGTAAATGCTCCACTACCACAATGCTCATGTATTCTAACTTCTAAATAGTATTTTCCACGTAAAATCCCAAAAGATAAGTATACCAACTATGCTTTAACATCTACAAAAAAAATTGGTGGAGACCTGCTTCCTTTGAAGGATAAGAGAGCATATGACGTCAAAGTTCTTTCCAAATGAAAGATACGAATCTTCTTTTTTCCCACCTGCTCTAGCATGAAGCCCCATCACATGAAGCAGTGTAACAAAAGTTTAGCTGCCTTTGAAAGCATACATGTAGCCTCTAAGTTTTCTCAGTTCTTCGGATGACTCATAAAGCATATGGTCAACATAAAGACAGATGCCAGCTCCACTGCAATTTGAAAAGAACATTCACTTCTAGGCGATGCTGTATCAATTATATGCCCATAGATAAAGAAACCAAAAGGACAATTGCTTCTCACCTTAGAGGCCCAAATGGAAGCCAAATGATGTCCCATCGAAATCTTGGCATCCTATTGTTGCAAATAAGCATAACATAAGTAAGCGCAAAACAAATGAATAATGCATGGAAACTAGGAAAGCAAACTACATTTTACAGTTCTACTGTAGGCTCTATAGTTTCACTTTCACCCCCAACCATCAGTATAAATGTAGGCAAAAGACGGCTAGTTTAAATGCATTTCAGTTCTATTCGGGGAAGAAATAGCAACTGGAGAAATTTAAAGGAAAAGGAAGATCAGCGAAAATCAAACAAATGAAATTTATAATGAGACAGATGTTTGAGGCTTCAAAATTTCTGATAAATTGTAAATAACCAAGGAGATGTGCACAGTTACCTCAGCATATAATACAACCAGAAAACTGCCAGTAACAGGCCAGTAACACACGAGTACAAAATCCATTTACTGCGATTCTCCGAATTCCGAAGTAGCCCTATGATGGCCATTGAGCACGCAAAGACTGCTATCCAATCTGCCAAACGTGTCTAAACTCACTAAAACTGATGCATCTTACAATTATGCAAACAGTAGCTACCAATCATGTATGTCATGGCACATTCTCAGGTAACAGATTTGGTAACTCTGAATGGTGCACATACAGGTGAAAATAATATAGGGGGTAGGGCTGCAGACACTTTACCCTCCCGCAAACTCCCGCATTGTGGAAGCCTCGTGCACTGGGACAATTTACATTACATAGCCAATTTCCCATGTAAACCAGATAATTACACCTTACAAAATATGCAGAAAACACCAAGGAAAATAAAACGAAGACGAGCAAAAGCAACCGAACCTGCAGAAATGACTATCCAGGAGTCAATATCTTCCATGAAGTAAGCATGATACCTCTGTTAAATCAAAGAGGAGATGGCAAGTCACGCAACTTTGCTATTTTTATACGATTTGGCAAATAATAATGAAAGAAAGTAAGTATGAAAACAAAATGATAACTTCCGAATTTTCTACCAGTTCCCAAGGAGACGTTGCCTGGTAGTAGATGGAGTACACCATAAACGCAGCGTAGCAAAATATAAGCGCAGCAAACACTCTCTAGCAAAAGAAGAATAAGAATTAAGAAGAAGAAAAAACAAAGAATCAGGTTCAGCAAATAGATGAAAAGAAGACATAACAATCAATGTTTCCCCAGTTTCTAAATTAATTAAGAATTTCACTACACAACTTTACGATAATAACAAAATAGTCACGTGGGACATCTAATAATTTATTTATTTATTTTCTTAAATTTTAATCTCATATCACTTTATCGTTATTTTATTTCGTTGTATTTCCCTTAATTAAATTACCCTCCAAAGAACAGACTGTCTTGCTTGGATCTTCTCCAGCGACCGAACAAAGTCTTCTTGTTCTGTAATTTGAGGGATGACGAACAAGTGTGAGTTTAAGACTATAAATATTAATTGCTCAGAAAACATCTTGGAATTTGTAACATTTTTTCGACGTCAATCGAGAGAGAGAGGGAGCGAGAGAGACACAGACCTTGGACGTCCATGGGACGAGAATCTGGGTCATCCCGAGTCGGGAGTGAGAAATTCGGGTCACGAGATTCTCGCCAATTTTTCGTTATCTTCCTCATTACCATCATCATTACATCCTCTTATTCGACGCTTGGAGGCGGTGGCAGTGGCGGTGGACGGTGGGGCGGTCGGCTCGCCTTCGCTGCTGCCTTTCCGATTGTGTGTCTGGCATTTGATCGTTTTCCATTTGATTTAAAATTGTTTATTGAGGTTTTGCCGAGAGGCCCACTTCAGATGGGCTGCCTCATGCCCAGTTGGCCCAGGCCCATCTTGGGTAATGGGTGAGGACTGACTGTTGCCCAATTGGTTGACAACGAAGAGATTGAACATTCGAACTCCCGATCTCGGTCTCACCCATCCTCTTCACCACTATTGCTCCACAGTTCTTTTTGGACTACAAAATTGGAGCGGTAGAAAACATGCTTTCTACTGGAAGATTAGGGAGTTCTAGGTCCTTCCCTCATTTGTCTTGCTACCCAATTATTAGTTTTATATCTATTACATATAAAAAAAGAGAGAGAGAGAAAAATTATAGAGAATATAATTTCACTGAGACGATATACAGTGAAATGAATAATAAGATAGTTGAATTTAAAAGAGAAAAAAAATAAATTATTAAACGTTATTAAATGTCTGCGTGCTTATTTATATCATATTAAGAGTGAATTACATAATAGCATTCAAAAAATTTTTATAAATCTTTCAAGACACACTTTAGTAACTAAAAATTAAAAGTAAATGGTTTCAATCTTAGAAAACAAGAGTGCGAGAACTCATGACCCTTCCAACGGAAAAAAAAAAAAAAAAAAGTTGTATTAGACCATACCATGAAGGCACAAACATATCATCATCAATATTAAATTTCCCTTAAAGGTGCTTGTATGATGAAAAGATTTAACGGGTGAAATTAAATGTGTTATTTTATCAGTTTAGCGTAGCCATGGCAAAAGAATTAATCTTAGCTAAAAGGCTTCAGTGGCATTTTACTTATATTTAATAGCAGTCAGCAAATAGTCAGAATAATGCGGCCCAAAAAAAATAATTAATAACTTAATGATTGAACCGGAATTCTACATTTAATGACATAATAAGCATAATTTTGTGGGTTTGGATTTTTATTTTCCATTTTTTTTTCTTCTCTTGGATAGAATCACGAGTATCATTGCAACATTACTGGATCAATCGTCCGCTGAATTTGGGAAGTCGCCATTTTTGTGGGAACTTTATTCCTCTTTTTTTGGCCAACGAAGAACCAAGAAAGACAGAATGCCCATAAAAAATTCCAACGCAAGAATCATTCTTGCATCATGATCATTGATAAATACATGCCTTTCACAAGCAAACTTCTTCACCACTTATAATTTTATAATTTCATTGCTTCCAACAAGGAAGCATGCCTAAACAAAAGCTTTCTTAAATTCTTAAGGCAAAGTAGTAGAATACCAACATCCGTGTGTAATAATACGCAAAAATATCACAGGTCTGCCCTTCCAGGGTATCTGGGGAAGGGAATGACGTCTCTGATATTCTCAATGCCAGTGGCAAAAAGTATCATCCGCTCAAAGCCTAAGCCAAATCCACTATGCTTTACAGTCCCATATCGCCGAAGATCAAGATACCACTCATACGGCTCAATAGGCAGCCCCATCTCACTAATTCTGCAAATGAAAAGGAGTGTATTCAATGAGCGTGTTTACTCACCACAAAACTTCTACAGCTTGATAACAAACAGAGAGTTGCACTACATTGGACTTTTAATAAGACAACTTTTAAGTATTGGAGAGCAGATCATATACCTTTGCTTGATAATGTCAAGGCGTTCTTCCCTTTGGCTTCCACCAATCAACTCACCCACCTAAAATGTAAAGCAAAGGACGAACAATACATGAAAAAATGTATGTGGCAATAAAAAAATGAAGTCACAGATTAACACAGAGTATGCAACATGAAAATCTTGGAACGGCCGAAGGACAGAAGCCCACCTTTGGTACAAGGATATCCATAGCAGCCACTGTCTTAGAATCATCATTGAGCTTCATGTAAAATGCTTTGATACCTTTGGGGTAATTATAAACAATAACAGGCCTTTTAAATATATCCTCTGTCAAGTATCTGCGAGATAGAAAAATCCCATGCATAAGCGGGCACAGATAGCACAGATATCAAGCAGAAAAGCTTGCACGCACTTGCATACCTCTCATGCTCAGATGCCAAATCAATTCCCCATTCCACTTTGTTCTCAAACTGCTTACCCTTCTCGACGGCCTCCTCTAGCAGTTGAACTGCCTCTGTGTATGAAATGCGCGCAAAAGGGGTTGACGCAACCATCCCCAGACGATCGATGCAGCTTTTATCATAAAGCTTAGCCATAAGTTCCATATCATCAAGGCACTTATCCAATAGCCACTGACACATATATTTTACATATGCCTCGGCACAGTTCATGTCATCCTGCAAAAGAAATCTTTCATTAAACATAGAAGCCTAGGATCCATGTTCAAGAGAAGTGTTAACAGATGCAAAATTCTGTGCTCCTAATAATGATGCTTCAAATAAACAAACATTAAGCTCTCCAAGTTTCTTGTAGAACCTTGAGATTGGAATGCCTGCTTGAAGACCCATGCAAATACTAAGGGAAAACAAAATCTTGGATCCTCTTTTCGACAGGTAACTACAGGATTGATCGTGAACATGTGCATAATGTATTGGATGAAACTACGCAGGAGGGAGCTGTGTAAACATTGGCTATCATGAACATTAGCCGAAAAAGATTACGGTCCTAATACAGTACAGAGAAGAGTTTCACCGGCTATATGGACACAAAGTTTACACAGGAATCCAAGGTTGTTACACTGCACAAACACCGTGCATCAAATAAGAATATTTTATACCTTAAGATCGGCAAAAGCAATTTCAGGCTCCACCATCCAGAATTCTGCCAAATGCCTTGAAGTGTGAGAGTGTTCAGCTCGAAAAGTTGGTCCAAATGTATACACACTACCGACAGCACAGGCATAGGTTTCAACTTGTAGTTGGCCAGAGACGGTCAAAAATGCTTGGCGGCCAAAAAAATCCAGTGCATAGTCTATTTTTCCATCTTTTTGAGGGATACCCGGTTTAAGCTTAGATCTCTCCTCCAGTCTCGAGAGATTCTCCTTTGCTCTGTTCAGTTCCGCCACTGCAGCCCTAATCTCCTCCCGACTTGCTTTGGCGGATTTCAGCTGCGCAACCACCTCCCCTTTCTCCTTGACCACAAGCTTAGCAGCTTCTACGTCAGCCTCCGATGGAGGCGGATTTTCACGCAGCTCCTTCTCTAGCTTTTCAGCTTCACTTATCAAGGTTGTAACTTGAAACATTTCACCAGCACCTTCACAATCACTCGTTGTGATAATTGGTGTGTGAATGTACAGAAAACCATGCTCCTGAAAAAAGGAGTGGGTGGCAAAGGCCAGTGCGTTTCGGATCCTAGCAATTGCAGCAATCTGGAGTTGCATAACATAATCAACATTCAGTAACAACGTAATTACTTAGAAATCAAAATCAATAAATAAATAGCAGGGAACTTTAAAATCCCAATGCATACTGAAACTTTAAGCAAAATTCAGCATCATTTTTTCCAGTATCGGATTCCATCCTTTATTAATCATATCTTCAAATGAATTCACTTGCTTTATAACAACAACAGCCAAAACCCAAAAACATAATAAAATAAAACAGAAAAAGATTGAAACTCAAACATAAAACCAAAAAAAAAAAAAAAAACAGCTAACAGCAGAAATTCATTAACTCGTTTTTATTATTATTATTAATTTTTTACCGTGTTAGTTCTTGGTCGAAGATGAATATGATCCCTCAGGAACTCCAGCGTGAGCTTTGTTTTCGGAATCGGGTACTTGGTGGGGTCCGTGGGCCCCACATGGAGCACCTGCTCCACCCGCAGCTCAATTTTCTGCTTGGTGCCCTCCGGTGGCAACTTCAGCACGCCCTCGACGGACACGCAAGTCCCCGTGTACACCAGCGGGCCCAGGTCCGCTACGGCCGCGTCCACTATAACCTGGAGATTCGCCGGACATGACCCGTCGTTCACCTCCAAGAAAGCGAACGTACCTTTGCCCTGCTCTCTGCCGGTCTTCACCCACCCGCCGACCCGGACTCGCTGCCCGGCCAGTCCAGCCCCGCCATCGGGTCTAGACACAATGGATCGGATGGGGACCCGATCGGAGAACGGGTGCTTGGCGACCAGGGAGGAGGAAGCAGCGTCGTTGATGGTGACGGCAGCCAGCTCGTACACCGGCGGCGTAGTGGTGTCTCCCATTTCTGGCGTGAGAGACTTGCGTGGAATCAAATGAGAGGGTTGTGGCTGAGACACCTTACGATAAACCCTAAAAAAAAACAGAATAAATCTATCGACCTTAGGCTGCCAATTACTGAGTGGTAATTACCAATTAAGAGGTTTTTGTTTAGGAAAATATATAATGTTGAAAGGAGGATTAACTGTTTTATTCCTGCGATTGATTTTTGTTTTAGAAAGAGTAGAATCACATTCCTTCAATAAAAGAATGGGATTCTATACTTCTTTTCATCTTTAAGTTTAATGTATCAATTATTCCTTTTGTCTTTTTAACCATTTAAAAGTTTAAATTCTTACAAATTCTCAATCTCTTGCCCATATTTTTTTGGCTACTTTTCTCTCATAAGCTCCTCTCCTACTATACCTATCATTTTTTTTTTAATTTCTTCATTAATTTAATTTTTTATTTAAAAAAGTATAAATATTCAATAGTTTTTCTCTTATATGAGTTAGTAATTTTTTATTTTAATTTTTTTCGAAATGAATTACAGTGAATTTCTATTTTTATATTGATACCTTTTTTTTTTTTGCTTTTAGTTATTCATGGAATTGATTGTGATAAAATTTTATTAATAATATTTTTAATGATCGTTTATTTATTAGTAATGATATATTTTATAATCTCTACAATATCATTTATTTTATAATAATATTAAGAATATTTTTTCCTTATTATTATTATTATTATTATTATTATCATTATTATTATTATCAATAAAATTTTATGTTAATATTTTTATTTTAGATGTTATATTTATGGTTATTTAATATTTTTATTTTTACAATATATTACCATATTTTTTGCATTTTATAATTTTTAATTTGACATTCATAATTGTTAAATTTAATAATAATTTCTCTTATTTTTATTGTGTCATAAATATTATTATGCGTTTGATAGTGATTTTAATTTTAAATTGAAACAAATGACTATTAAAGGATTTGATTTTGACCAAACATATTATGAAATAAATTTTTCAATTTTCGATTTTGCTGGATTTCAATTTTGGTGCCGATCCATCAACCAAGCTCCCTTAAATTTAAAGATTATTGACAAAAATATAAAAACACAATTATATGTTAGATTCTAATTTTAACACCTTTTTTTGGTACACTAAAATAGATAAAGAGAGATAGTACTCTATAAACTCATTAAAAAAATTCTATAAGTTTACTGTCACTAAATATGACGGATTATCTATCATAAATCCATCATTGAGGAAACTTTAAGGTCTAATAAGTATTATAGAACTGTTTATAATTTAATAAGACTCGTGTATATTTAATCTAATTACTTAATTTTAACACGACTTATGATTTGTTAACCTTAGCACCAATTATGACAAATTTTGATTCCAATGAATTGGGCCTGACATTCGACTCGATTCTGTTCATTAACCGACTGGGGTTCACCAAGGAAAAAATAACAAGGCCCAAAATGATTTGAAAATTGAAACCAAAGCCCAGTAATAGTCGGGTCCGCCTCACCACCAACGGAATCGTATGTGTATGTATACATTATTATATATATATATTATACATAACTATATTCAAAACCCTAAAGTTGAACTTCCCTTATTCGGCAAAGGGAAACCAGAGAGCAACGGCGCCTAGCAGCAGCTGCAGGAAGAACTCTACAGACCGACGGCCATGGGTGAAGCTCTTGATCCGCTACCGTTTGACGTTGACCTGTTGGGTGTTTAGGCTAAATCATCATTATTGTTTTAATGGTGGACTTTGTTTGTGCAGGTAAAGTGCACGGATCTCTGGCTCGTGCTGGTAAGGTGAGAGGCCAAACTCCTAAAGTGGCCAAGCAGGACAAGAAGAAGAAGCCACGCGGGCGCGCCCACAAGAGGATGCAATACAACCGCCGCTTCGTCACTGCTGGTATTCTCCTCTTTCCTTATTTCAGCTTCCCGCCGATGTGAAAAGTTATTGTTTGTATGTTCTTTGACAGTAGGGGGGTTTCGTGATTTATTTTGGATTTTTGCAAGTATTTCTATGATGGCTGACTGTTTTTGAATTGTGAGATAAGCAATTAGAATGCTTTTAATTGGTGTTTGAAATATTATTGTTCTATAACACTTCAGTTGGCAAACAGAGGTGTATTATGTGCCACTGGTGGGTTTAGTAAATGTGGAATTGTGTTTCACAGATATGAATTACAGTAGACTTAATTCAGATGGAGATGCACTAAATTGCAATTTTATGCTGAAAATGATGCCGTTTTAAGCTTTTCTTCCGGTCCACAGGGCCTTTGAATTTATTTTTTTTTTGGTGCATTTCCTTACATCCTAGGGCAAGCTTGATTTCATTGCGAATTTCCTGCTTGATAACTGGTTTTTGTCAATGTGTTTCAGTTGTGGGATTTGGCAAGAAGAGGGGACCCAATTCATCTGAGAAGTAAGGCTTGAGAAGATGAGAAGCTACAACTAGTTATTTAGGGAAAACTTCTCTTTCACATGGGGTTTATGGGCGGACTATATTTTCAAGTATTGCTACATTGGTTTATGTTGCTGGTATGAAGTATTAATTTATGTTCAAGATCTGCACTTAAGAAGGGATGAGGTGATTTTGTTTACACATTTCTTCATTCTAATCCCCTATTCCTGAGAGTTGAAAATGTTGTCATTCCTGTGGTGTCAGCTAGATTATCTTTCTACAAAGAGTGATTGTCTGGTTGAGCCTTCATCATCTTGTTGTTTTGAAATTTGAGATGTTAATTTGCGAATTAAGGCATTCGTACATTTTAATCACCTATGTTATCTCATAAACAGAATGAAAAAAAAAAAAAAAAATCCCATTAGAAACGGAGGCAGCAATAAGAGGCTAGGGATGCTCGATTGGGTGTAGTCCTTGTCTTCTAGTTGGTTGTCTTTGATTCTTAAACCAAGAGGACCCTAATAAGAAGGTGGATTGAGTGTGACTTGTTGTGAGCACAGACTGGCTTTGCCCAGTCTATCTCATAGGCTTTGATTATTGACTTGGTGGAATGTTTAGGGGATTATCAAAACTATTAAAGTATCTTATGAGCAACGAATGTGGTTTCTCATATCTATGGCTCTTCTCTCTTGGCCATATTTAATTCGTCAATACAATTTAGTGAGCATTGATTATGTACCAGCATGAAGCAGACAAACAGATTAATGACGTTCCTCGAGCTTAAAATTTCCTTTTCATTGTGAACAAGCTGTACAAGCCGATCGATTAAAAATTGAGTAAAGCTTCTTAGCAATACAAGAAGAGGCATGCGGTTAGGTGCATAGAGATATGGAGATGGTGTTAGATGAATTGTGCGGTGTCGTATAATGTAGGTTTTTCTTGTGCTGTTATATAATGGAGCTCTTAAACACACAAAAAAAAAAAAAAAAAAGGCCCCAAACAAGTCCTTAGCATTACTCTTATCGCTTTTCCATCTCGTAAAGTGATGACCTCTGGCATAAATTCATTAATCCTTCTGTACCTACAATTGGAACGTTGTGTTTATAAAGGTCATGTATTCTAGGAAAAATGGCATGTGCACCATTCATGATGAATTTAGTAGACCGTTATCAAACATCACATCGTTCCTATCAACTTATCAGATACAATAAACTTTAAAAAACCTATTGAACAGAATGCAATTGTTCTCCATTCCTTTGTGGTCCCCCAGACATCTACACTTCACATAGTGGAGGATTAACAGAACGCCCTGAATTGTTCTTGCAATAGAGAATGACTGCCTGTATCTTCTCGTCATGATCGTGAGAATCTGCATGCCCACTGCGATCCAATGCAGTTCCGTAAACGCTGTTGTTGTTGGGATTTGCTGCTGGTCTTGGAATGAAACATGTGAAGTAACGCGACAAGAACCTCCAAAACCAAACTTGCTTATTGCCAGCCGTTTTGGCTGATGGAACACCATTGATGGTTAGTGCTGACAATGTAGAAGCAGATGACTCCGTCAAGGCTCCATGGCTGGAAAATGTACCCAAGGGTGGGCTTGACATTGGGCGCTGGTGGCTTTCACATTTGCCATTAGATCTAACCATTGAGCTTTCTATTCTTCTCTCTATGATTCCCTCAGTAAAACAAAATCCCACCTCGCGTTTTCCCAAGATCCTATCCATACCGAATATTCAGTCCCATGAATCTATTATAAGCACCATTTTGCTAGCTTGTTGACTACCAAAAATGTAAACGCATCAATGCACCATAAAATTAGTGCTTAATTGATATGGCAACCGCATCTTTGCCGATATCAAGTACACGATTACATTGTAAAGCCCTTCCTTTGTTAATGGTAATCACATCACTACTTGTTTGACTTAAAACTACTATTGTGTTGGATATCTTACTTTATTATGACAACAGGTACATTATTTCTTTAGATATGAGTTGTGTGTGTTTTTAGTAGCATCAATAGTGATTACCATTCTGCACGTAAAAAGTGGGACAAGTTACCGTTCGAACCTAAAGAAATAACAACTACGTATCCGGGAGCATGTAAAATACAAATACGGTTCTGCATGAACTCTGACTCTGCCAATCTCTAAATTGTTAATCGAAGTGCTTGGGAACAGTACAAATACGGTGCTTGGGTACACATTGCAATTTGAGCTGACTGGGGAAAAAAAATTTTGATAAATCCATATTTTTGAAGGTTTAACAGTGCCTATATTTTATGCCACCACGGTCCTTCCTTGGTTCGTTGAAGAACCTCAAAATTCGTCATGGAGATTTCCTTTGGTTGATTCGGATTCCGATTGATATTTCAGAAGATATCTTGTGGCCAATGATGCATGCAGTGCCGCTCCATATGGAAGCACCTCTTCATTAACTTTGTAAAATCGTGAATGACCTAATGCAAGAGGTCCTTGAGTTTCATTCTTCATCCCAACAAAGAAGAAATACCCGGGAATTGCCTCAGCGAAAAAAGAGAAGTCTTCTGCTCCCATCAGAGGCTGCATTTCTTGGACGTTTTGGGCACCCAGCATGTCAGCTGCAACATTGAGGAAATATTCATGCAGATCTTCGTTGTTTACCGTTGAGGGGTAAAATGGTTTATCATTTACATTAAAGTTGACAGTCACATTGCACCTCTGTACGCTAGCTTGCTTTGTGATCACCTGTTATTTGTATGAAGAAAGAATTAAAAAAAGTCACATAATGTTATTTTTGACATGGTTTAATTATATGGATAGATTATGGCCACTCAGGATTGAAGCAAACGAATATACTTAAAATAACAATGAGATAAAACACACAGCGCACTTATAGCAGTGGCACATAGTAAGAATACCTCTTCAATTCGTTGCTTAAGTTGGACAAAGCTATCTTTGGAGAATGCTCTGAATGTGCCACCAATTGTAACAGAATCTGGAATAACATTGAATGCACCACCTCCTTGGAATTTCGCAATAGTTACTACCTGCATTAAACTGCCTCATGTTGGAAATGCTTGTTGAACAGTCAAAGAGAAACTAAGATCAGCGGGAGAAGCTAAACCAATATGTCAGCAATTTCCAGCCCAGGCTAACTCTAACCTGGGAAAAGTGAGGAGGCAGAACACCAGATGGAAAATAGAATTGCTTGTTATTTGGTTTCTACATATTACATGCAGCAAAACTAATCCATAGCCTTCCCCAACAATTAGAGAAGCGGAAAATTGTCTTCTTCGCACATAAAAATACAAATAACCGTATACATATACATGAATAGGAATGGTCAAAGCAATAGATTTAAGGAAAAAAAAATTGAAAGCCATCAAACATCCAAACATGTCATTGTGCGTTTGTGCATATAAGCATGTAGGGGTCATGTACACAAGAATCTTCATGACCAGTAAATCAATAACATCTCAAAGTTTTTTCTATATAGCACAATTGGCAGACAATGATGCCATGACAACACAAATACTTGAGAGGACTTTGAAAAAGACAGATTCTGGTTGACAAAATCACGAAAACTGTAGACATAAAAAGGACACAACAGCAACTGACATACTAATCAAAAATAAAACTCAGTTCCTTTTGTAGCGTTCCTTGGAATTCATTTTCCAAAATTTACTGGTTTATTCTGACAAACAATATTTGACCTCAGAGTACGGAAGCCTCATGCAATGGGAAAACTATTTAATATATAATTCTTTCTCCATAGCAAAGGGGCAGAGGAGCAGGGGAAGGGAATAAATTAAGTCTCAAGCAAATAATATTCGTGCGAGACACCGAGCGATAGGATGATTTCACCTGTGAATCCAAAGGATCAGCTTCACGAGAAACAAGATGTTGTAAACTGACTATCACACTGGAAGCTGCCAGAATAGGGTCTATTGTATGATGAGGAATGGCGGCATGTCCCCCCTTTCCACTTATCACTGCCTCAAAGAAACCACTGCCAGCCAAAATAGGCCCAGGTCTGGTAGCAACTGTACCAATAGGGATGTGTACACTAACATGGATTCCAAAGATGGCATTAACATCCTTGAGGATTCCAGCTTCTAACATTTTCTTGGCTCCTCCGCCTCCTTCCTCGGCTGGTTGAAATACAAGAACAACTGTTCCCTATAAACCAGAATAACTAATTTTAGTTTTTGCGGCATACAGAAACCATAATATCTATCAGTTGACCAGTAAGAAATTAGTGTCGCATAAGACTTTTGACTCTTCCCCCCAAAAAAAAACACCCCACAAAGAAGAATGCTGCATTGCAAGGATAACTTGCTATACTGACCTGGGACCTAATCAAAATACGCCTAGTAGTTTTAAGGTTGGATATGAAATAATTCATCTTAATTGTAACTTCGGAACCATTTCGCAAAAAAGAGAATCACACAAACAGATAAAGATTAGATTTTTAGTTTCATGATTTTAGGAAAGTTAGAGATTTTATGAGAAAGAGAACCTGCAAAAAATGGCGATGCTCTTGAAGCAGCTTAGCCGCACCAAGAAGCATTGCAACATGGGCATCATGACCACAAGCATGCATTTTACCAGGAATTTTACTCTTGTGCTCCCACTCTACACCTTCCTGCAGCAACAAAAGAAATCACACTTCCAACCTTCAATTCTTCACCAATAACCTCTAAGCCAATTCCAGATCCCAATCATTGCTATATTTGGAAAAAAAAAAAAAAGTGCCCGCTAATTTCAGGTTCTGAAATCAGTTGAAAATAAGCAAGCCAGAAAAATAAATTAGCAAAATTTAAGAAAAACCAAAATAAGACCTCCATGGCCAGAGCATCCATGTCAGCTCGAATGGCAACGAAAGGGGGCCCACCCGTTCCTATATAGCCAACAACGCCAGTAACAGCAACTGGGTGTTTATAATAAACACCCAAACTATCAAGCTCGGCTCTGATAAGCTTACTGGTCTCAAATTCTTCAAAACCAAACTCCGGATTCTCATGGATCCTTCTCCTGATCCCCACCATATAATCCACAAGCTCTGGCTTCTTGGCAGTTTCAAGAAAATACAAAGGGATTTGAGCAGGCTCTTCTGGGGTCAAGCCAGCTTTACAGAAAACGAGTACTGGGATGACAATAAGCATGTGAATGGCCAGAAACAAGGAGACCCATCTGGAGGCAGCCATTAAAATGAGTCAGAAACAAAGAGCACAGGACTTTGTTGGCGATTTTGAGTGAAGAATCAACGCCGACTCCAAGGGGAGTGACTCTAAAAGCCGGCTGGAGCCCGGAATCTCAAAGGGTCACAGTAGAAAAAACTCCATTAACAACCTTTTCTTGCCCTTTCAGGGTGATAGAGACCAATATATTTTTATTCTCATATTTAATGTAGTTGATTTGTTATAAAATAATTTATATTTATAAAATATTTATAAAAAAATTATTTATAATAAAAATAATAATTTTTTATTATTTATTTATAATATAGTTTAAATTTTTTTAAAATAATTTTAATTCTGTAAAAAAGAGTTATTTTATTTAAAAATTTAAAAATTTTTCTTAAATTTTATTTATATAAAATATTTTTTATGAAATAAACTGAAAAAACTTGTAAATTTTTTTTTGTAAAATATTTTACAGAAAACAAATAAATTCTTAGTATAGAAAAAAATATATATGTCGGTGTTTGTGTTAATTTTTATTTCGAATAGAACTGTAACTGTTCTTTTTAAAATAAAAATTAATATTTTTATAATATTTATTATTTTTATGTTTCAAAAATATTAATTATAATTTTAAAATTTAAAATATTTTATTTAGTAAGCTTACTCTTTAGTATATTATTTATTTTTGTTTGTTTGTTAGGATACTTGATGTCGCGAATCTTAACGGACGGCATTGATTGTGACGTTGAAATTGATTGGATCGATAAATACTTCTTCTTTCGTCATTCTTACGTTTTTAAGTATAAAAAAAGAAATTTATTTAATAATTTTTTTATTTATAATATATATTTAATAAGTTGGACCACATGAACTATTAAATCGACAAAAATTATTAATAAAATATACATATTATTATAAGAAGCTCGTTAGAGAAGAATAAAAAATAATCATAAATTAACAATATATATGAGTTTATCTTTTAAAATTAATAAAAAAATTATTTTTAATTAAAATTTAAATTTATTTAGTGTTACTTAAGTATTTTGTTAAAATTTTTTTTATTAGTTTTGTGTATTTTATGATTATTGTTTGTATCTCTTAATTTTTTTTCTTACTATTAATCGGATGAAGTAATAAAAATAATAATATTTGTATTATTAAACAGAAAAATCACCGAAGAAAAATATGCATCAATAAATTTTGTTTGTCTGAAAAAAAAATGGAAGCACAAATGTCACCAGCCACTTTACTTCTCTTATTATAGTAAGGTCAGACATATGCTTAACGTAAAGATTTCAAAATTTAAATCAAGACAGCTGATTTAACCTAAAAAAAAAAAAGGGCACCGGCCTAGAGTTTAGTCAAGCTCAGAATCCAAAACCGATCATTAAAAAGCATATCAATACTTTCAATTTTAAATTTTTTAAATTTTTTATATTTGAGTTATAAATTTGTTTGACATTTTATTTGAATTTTAAATTTTTTAATTTTTTTATTAAATCAATCTCTATATTTACCAAAAATGATCAATCTATTAATAAATAATTTTAACTTTATAAAAAATTATTTAAAAAAAGATTAAATATATGAATTGAATGTCTTTCTTATAAAAAATATGCATGTTACGTATTTAATTCGTATATTTGTTAATTAAAAAATATTTAATGTGCATATTTTATTGATGAAAAAAATATTTAATTCATATATTTAATTTTTTTAAAATAATTTTTATTAAATTAAACTCATTTATTAATCGATTGACCACTTTTTATAATTTAAAAGATTAATATAGTATAAAATTAAAAAATTTATAATTCAAATAAAATGTCAAAAAAATTTAACACTCAAATATAAAAAAAACTTAAAAATTTAAAATTAAAAATATTAATATCTCCCGTTAAAAAGTCATTAGAAAAGACCAACAAAGCAACTGGTCGAACCTCGTGAACAGTTCCAATTTTATTGCGTCGAGTTAGGACTTAAAATCTAAAACTTTGAACTTTTATATCTACTCAATCCGAACCATTTTCGGCTCACTTTGGGCCCATTTGGTTGTGAGGCTCCGACCAATGAATCCTGGATGTTTATATATATATATATATAAATATAAAGAGTGTACGCTAAATTTTTGTTTACTTAATTAAATATAATGGATATGAATACGATAATACGTTAATTTTAAAAAAAATAAGACATTGATACAATATAAATGTGGCTATATAGATATTCAAACAAATGTTATTGTTCAAATTATGTATTATTGTCTTTCTAAAAAAAAAAAAATTTATTGTTTAATAACTATTATTATGTATTATTTACAAAAATAAATACACAAATAAATCTTAATTTATAAGTGTAATGTTAATTTCAAGTTAACTTTAATTTTTATTATTAAAATTAGAAATAATAAACTACATAATATATACAAATACATGAGAGTGTAATATTTAAACATAAAAAAAATTCCCCTCCTTTTTTTTGTCAAAAAAAAAAAAACCTCAGCTTTTTTTTTACGAACATGTCTCTGTATCGTATCTAACGCATGTTCAACGCCAAAACAGCATCAAATTTGTCTTATGTGTGCTTCCTTTGTTTTACAAGCAATGTAAGACCTGTCCTCCCTGTCTGTATCTTGAGACTTGTAATAAAAGATCATGTATAATTATTTATAAAATATGTAAATTAAAGTTTAGTTTAGTTAAATTAAATATATTAACTCAATGATACATAAAATTATTTAATTTTTCAGCTTATAAGATATAATAATCAAATCTTTGTGACTCTAATATATTATACTATACAAATATAAAATTCTTTTAATATATTTAAAACTAAATATTATGATTCAATTTTGGTTGAATCAATTGAACAAATTAAATTTTAAATTTTTAATATTTTTTGATTGTACGATCATTTCAATCTCATATTGAAACGAAAATTTTTAATTATTAAACTATAAGAATTGATGGTTTCGTCAGTCATTGTATGGCAGTCATCAACAAATTTGTCCAGGCAAGCAACTCGAGTAAACAAATTCAGGTGGCTACCAATCGGTGTTTCGTTTGCCAAAAAAAAAAAGAAAATGTCGAAAAAAATAATTATGAGGTAAACAAAAGTTGAAAATATTGCTACAAATACACTAATCATTATATATTTATCATATATCATATTTGTGACTGATATTTGGGTATGAAAGTAAATTATGAAGTATTATGTCAATTATCAAAACAAAATAAAACATTTCAATTTTCTAAAATCTCCTTTATACTCTATTTTTGTTTTATATTTTAAAAAATAATGATAGGAGATAAAAACCTAACCAAATCGCATATATATATATATATATATATATAAAGTAGATTTTAAGGAATCTGCTAGGTTGCTTTCTTCAAAGTTTGCTTTCTTCAAAGCTCGGTGCTTCTCACTCTATAGGTGTGTTGCTTGCTAAATTTATGTACAATTTTTCTTGCTAAATTGGGGCCGCATTTGAAGATATGTTTTGTATCCTTTCTTTGTTAGATTCTGGTGAGAAAGAAAATTAAAAAAAATTATTAAAAAATAATTAAAAAATAAAATTTTATATTTTAATTGTATTAAAAAATTATGAGAAAAAAAAGACAGTGATGATATTATAAAAATGACCCTATAAATAGGTAAATATTAAGTAAAAATTACAAAAAAAAATTTATAAATAATTAAATAAATTAGGGTTATTTTGGTAATTCCTCTTCTATGTTTTTTTTTTTTTAAACTGCTTTTGTACTCTGCTGTTGACAACTTTTGTACTTTGCCAAACACATTGTACGGACTTGAAAAGTATTCTAGATACTGATAGAGTAGAGGTGATGTTTGAAAATTTGTAATTCTTTACCTTTTTGTCCTTTGTTCAAAATTAATCTATTCACTTTAACTAAAATAAAAAAATTAGAATTAATATAAAAAATATCACTAATTTTATTTAAAATAACAAATTTAGTACTAATTTTAAAAAACAATAAATTTAATGTCAACTTTACCTAAAGTAATAAATATAAGACGTTATCAAATTTTTTAAATAGAATTTATCTATTTTGATGACGTGATACTAACTTATATAATTATCATGTCATCGAAAAAGACATATTAAAATAAATATGTCATCAATATTAGCAGATTCTGTTTATATAAAATTATTATGTGATAAATTTGTTATATTAAGTAAAGTTAGTATTATATTTGTTACTTTTTAAATTTAGTGTTAAATTTTATTATTTTAGATAAAGTTAATGATAAATTTATTATTTTTTAAAATTAATATTAAATTTATTACTTTATTTAAAATTAACAATATTTTTATATATTAATCCAAAAAAGTAATATATCTACATTGTTGCCTAGATTGAAACTATAATCTAAGTAAGCAGAAACTAAGAAATGAGAAGTTTTAGAGTCCTCTAAAGTGCGCCTCTATTTGCTAGGGTGCGCCAGGAGGATTTTTGGATTTGTGCTGGCTCCGTCCGACTTGGTTGGCCTTCATGCCATTTTTCTATTTCTTTGCTGATGTTCGAGTCGCGGCTGGGTTGGTGTTTGGTTGGTTTTGTCCTTGGGTGCTTGTTGATCTTCTTGCATCTAGCTTTGGTTGGGCCTCAGTTGTTGGGATCCTTCTCCCCTGTCCTCTTCAATCGCCTCCGCAGTCTGTTGGGGGTGAGGGAGGTCTCGTCCAGCTTTTGGAGATTGGTTAGGCTATATGCAGAGTGGATCGGCAATTGTGGTGGTCTGTTGGTGGCTCCGACGTACCTAGGTTGTCGTGGGTTCGGTTGTAGGGGCAAGAGGCAAGTCGGGCTTCGGTTCTCCGTTCAAATCCAGGGTATTTCTTATGCTGTTGATGGTAGTTCACGGTCGGTTTTGGTATTTGGGTGTAGCCTTTGTGATGTGGGGACGCGTTGTTGCGATGGAGCTCTCATCGGTGTCCGCTGGTACTGATCCATCCCCACTCGTCAAGGAGGCCTGTAGAGCTATCCTTGCTGATGATGGAAGAACTTGTCTACAAAGAATTCTATTGGGTATTTGGAGCTCTGTTCTTTTACCTGCTGGTGGTTTGTGCCTCATGGGCCTATGAGTTTTGGGCTTTGGCTTATAATCTGGGTTATCTTTGTCTGGACTATGGGCCTGAGCTGATGTGAGTCTGACTGCGTCCTCTGCTTGTGTATTTTCTTTGAACTTCTTGATCTATGTTTAGGCCTCTAGTGTACATAATATTAATGTGTTTTGGGTCTGACCTATGTACTTCTAGTTTTAATAGAATGAATATTTATTGTTGTTAAAAAAAAAATCTAAGTAAGAAAATAAAAAGTTTCATTCAAAAGTAATCTAAATCTAAATTTCTGTTAATCTAGAAATAAAATTCTTTGAATAAGAAAATTTCGCCGCATGCTCGTATACACTAGCATTCTTTTTAATTTTTTTGGAACATAACGTAAATTTAATTTCAATTTTTGACTAAACAAACTAAACATTTTATTTTATACACTCCAGCCCAATGAATTCCTAATTCATATACATAAACCAAACGGCGGTTCGAAAACAAGAATTGATTGATTGATCCATACGGGGTCGTTTTGGGGTCGAAGCGCAAAGGCAGCAGGACGAGTCTACGAGATATGTATCTACTGCGTGGGACCCGCTATGCCCTACCAATCAAATCAATGCCACGTGGACAGACGAAAAAGACTTCCACGCCTCCGAGGAAAAGCCAGGCACCTTCTCTTTCTTCTTTCTCTCTCTACATTTCCTACTCCGACAACAACACGCTTAAGGAAATCCCCAATTGACTTCTCTCTCTCTCTCTCTCTCTCTCTCTCTCCGAATTCTCGTCGAAAAACCCTAATAATAATCTATAGATCGGCTCTCTCTCATCTCCCCCAAATTCCCTAAGCAAATCGAATTTCACAGGTGGATAGTTTTTGTAATTTTCTGATCTTGAGATTTCAATCTTTGGGTTGTTCCAGATTTGATGATTCATCGTCGTTTTTGCTAGATCGATCTCTCGACTTTATTGGGTTTTGAGGGCTTTTACTCGGATCTTACAACGTTTGACTCTGTTTGTGATTTTAGGAGATCGAGGGAGGACGCTGTAATAAGGCAACCATGTTTAACCGGTTTTTTGGAAAACCCAAGCAGGAAACCAATGCTCTTACCACCATAGACAAATTAAATGAGGTATATGATCGCTCTTTTATTTTGAAAAATAATTCAATGTTTTTTTTTGGGTTTTTTTTTTCATGGTGCTTTTGTTGAGTTGGTGATGATCTGTGGCTCACGTTTTGATTATTATTATTATTTTTTAAATCTTGCCTGGTAATTTTTTTTTTGGGGATAATTGGATTTGATGAATAGCTGCAGTGAATTTTCTGTCGGTATTTATCGGCTTTTTTTGGGTTGCAACAATATGGGTTATTAGTTGCCAGCGATCAACTGTTGAGTTGAGGTCTGATAATTATTGTTGAATTTTTAACGTGATGCATTGAGTGAATTGTACCCTGTTGTTGCTAAGGTGGATAAACGAGCCCGTGTCACTAATGACCTTGCTTGCTTGCTTTTTTTCTGTTCGATTGTGATTGAGGCTTTAATTTTCTGGTTTTTCTAGACACTTGAAATGCTGGAGAAAAAAGAAAGGGTACTTCAGAAAAAGGCAGCTGCAGAAGTTGAAAAGGCCAGGGAATTCTCTCGGGGAAAGAACAAAAGGGGTATGTTTGAATAACACTTTTGCCATTTCTTTTCTCCTACTTGATTCTATTTTTGATAAATTTATTCCTAAGTTCTTAATTGGAACACAAAATTTTTGTGTTTGTTGGCTCTTTCTCCTTCATACCTGATAATGTGCATGTAATGAAAAAGCTACGCTTCAACATCTTATTATTAAATGCCTCAGTATGAAGTCATAATGTGATCTTTTTTTTTTCTTTTTCTTCATCTTCTTCGTTGTTGCATGGTTACATTTGAATATCTTTAACTCTAACAAGAAATAGCAAGAGGGTCTTTGATATCGTCTGTGGTTTTTTTTTTTTTTTTTTTTGTTTTGAACATGTGTCTAGATGTTATTATTCCTTCCAATGCCACGATAGTAAAGCCACCACAAAGATTGTTGTGATATTAACTCTTGTGTTCGTGCATCTATCAAATCTGATTCCGGCACAATATTTCATACTAATTTAAGGATGTTTTCCTATTTGAAATGCTGATTGATGCTATAATCGTACAGCTGCTATTCAATGTTTAAAAAGGAAACGGCTATATGAACAACAGATAGAACAGCTCGGCAATTTCCAATTGCGTATCCATGATCAGGTGAGCACGTGTTTTTGCAACTACTAATTCTTGCAAGCATATTGGCTGAATATAGAAGATTTTTTTATTGAGCCACAAATGTTTATGAGGCAGATGATAACATTAGAAGGCGCAAAAGCGACTACCGAAACTGTAGATGCATTAAGAACAGGAGCAGCTGCTATGAAGGCAATGCAAAAGGCAACGTACGTATCATATATATATTTTTTTTCATTTAGCTTCTTTGTTTGCTGGTGTTTGTAATTTTTTTAGTTTTCTTTTTTTTTAGTTTAGTTGTTACACGTCAATTATGTAGGTTTTGAACTCCAACAATGTTTGGAACTTTGTCTTTCTGCTGACCAAAGTTTTTGTTTTGAGTGACTTGATGGAAATGCCATTTATTTTACTAGTCTGTCTTCGCTTTACAGTTGATGTCATCCATGTCAGATGTTGACCTTTCAAATATATTTAAATAAACTTCTTTTCATATGATTCGCAAGAAGTATGCAGTATGTACATTTATGTGTGTAAAAATGTTTATCTATTTCAGGAATATTGATGATGTTGACAAGACTATGGATGAGATCAATGAACAGACTGAGAACATGAAGCAAATTCAAGAAGCGTTATCAGCGCCCATTGGTGCTTCGGCAGATTTTGATGAGGTCAGTGTTCTGAAGAATATAGACCTATATTGTGTATAATATACATTTACCAAAGTGTCTCCACATTGTTGATATTCTTAGGATGAACTGGAAGCTGAACTAGAAGAATTGGAAGGTGCTGAGTTGGAGGAACAACTTCTTCAGCCTGCAACAACAGCTCCAGCGGCTCCTGTGCAAGTTCCAGCTGGCAGGCAACCAGCTCGTCCTGTACCTCAAAAGCGTACAGAGGAGGAAGATGAACTTGCTGCCTTACAGGCTGAGATGGCGCTCTGAGCAGGTATAATTTTTGCCTCTGTGTTTTGGACTTTGTAGTTTATGGTTCTCATTTGGTTTGTTGATGCATGATAAATGTAGTTGGTGATCGGTGAGACATTACTGAAAAAAGTTCTTTTTGTGATCACCAAGTGGACCATTTGGCAATGGTGTACCTCACAACAAAGTTGCAAATGCAGCTGTTATGCTTGTTGTTTGTGCACCTAGAGGTGATTTTATTGGTTGAATATAGCAGGTATTGTTTTCTGGAGTGAAGAAGCGCTTCTTTAAGGATTGGCAATATCGTTTGACGGAGCATGGGCTTCTGGATACATGGGTCCTGTGTGCATCCAATGCTTGAACATACTATGTATGTAATGATTGGATAAACTAAGCAAAGTCTCTTAAAAATCTGTATCATATCTCTGGACCTTCTTACTCAGTTTGCTATACTTTCTATTTCCTTTTCATTTATAACAACAATTTCTTCAGTGGTGGCTGTGGCGCCTTAATAGCCCAGTTGGAGATTTTGTTCTCTGTTACCAACTTGGTAGCCTTAATCGTTGGTAGGGCATCCAGTGAATATATATATATATAAATCTCAGTGTCATTGTTGGGCTGATTTTATGTACAATTGTGTTGGAAACACAGATAATGTGCTTTTCAAATGCCGAGCGCAAAACAACTGAAGTATTTAAGTGTTCTCTGATTGTTGTTTTTGGTATAATTTGGGAACTGTTATTCTTGAGTAAAGGTTCCAACCTTGGAGTGGACCTACAAGCTTGATCATTTTCACATCCATTTTCTGTCAATTAAAATGCATAGAATCCTGGTTAAGACATGGATGATGGCTGCTGATCTTATGTGGTCTCTGGATATCTTTTATTCGAGTACTAGTTTATGTCTCTATTTCTTTGAACTTTTCTGGTCGTTAGCTATTTGTGGGCCATTTGTATGCTATTGGGTAGTGTGTTCCATGACTGCAAGTACACCCGCGCCGAAAGAATTGTTTGACAACTGATGCTAAAGACGTGTGACCGTGCGAGGACTGCCAGTTTATTTGTTAACTGAATGCATTAAAAGACAAACTACTTGTAAGTTTACGGACTGCAAATTCCAAGGTTTAAGTGTTAGGTTTTCTTTTTTTTGCTTTTTTTTTTTTTTGGGAGGAAAGAGGGAATTCTAATTATTTATGAATGATTGTTTACATCCTCATCATTAAGAGAATAAATAAATTCTTGGGTGTATCTGGTCCCAGGAACCTCACCCATATGGAGAAAAGCTACTTTGGCAAGAGGTATAGAGTGTACCTCCTTGTACATGTTTTCAAGCTGCTCTTTGGCCTCGGGAAAGTCGTATGAACACCATTGCCGTAGTGTGAAGATGTTGTCTGTGGTTTTTGCCATTATCACAATTTATAAAAAGCACATGGAAGTTTCAAACCTTCACGGAAGAAGGCACAAAATTATGAAGAGGAAAATGGATAATAACCTATCCATCTGTTTGCTGGTCCATGGGCAACTTCAATAGCTTTCTTTGCAATATTCTGATCAAGATCTAAACCCCACTGAAGCTTAACAAGCATTACTATCACCCCTTCTTGAATGAAAAGTGTGTTTCCAGCATAATAATATATCTAAAGCGTAAAAGCATATCTGGGTAGTCCTTAACTGGTTGCTTCAAAAGCAGCAGGATCATTGTCTGCATACTGTCCCATCTCCACCTGATCAATTAGAACTGTCAGAAACCTGAACACTCTGTTCATATTGCCCGATTTGAGCCAGGATTTACCTTCAGCTTATTATACTTTGGGTCAATGGCTTTGAGTCCAGCTAAGGCTTCCTCTCGTTCGTCCTATTAAAACCTTGAGTTAAATAAATGGCATAATCAATCCAACAAGTTAATATCAAAATTCAATGGGAAATGTAACGTGGAATACTCACTGATTCCTCGTGCCCCTTCTTTAATGCACTACACTGATCAACAAGTTCTGCATACCTCTTTTTACCACTTTGCAGAGTTGACTCGAGTTTGCGATATACATTCCTCATCTGTCAAACAAATCGTTCAATGCATTAATTCCAAACCCAATTCATAGAACTCCAATGAATAAGAGAAGCATCAAAACTGTACCTGATTTCCAGCACGGCTAGGGAGACTCCAAAAATATACCTAAAATTTTGCAATCAAAACCCCTTAAGAAAATCATTAAATGAGAAGTTGCATATGAGTGTTGGCAGTTGCTTGCAGGCTTCATATGAGAGAGCTGGAACGCTGCACTATCTACCTTATTGCAGAAAATTAATCATTACCCAAGAGGAAGAAACTACTCACAGAAGTTCCTATCTTGTCTTTTGAAACAAGGTCATCATCCACTGAACTCTGGACAACATCTTTCACAGACTGAGTAATTACACCCTTTTTGGGGCCCAACTTCTCCAGTTCCTTGTGCTGACATAATTTCGACCATTTCCAATATTCAAAATTCTAGAATAAAGCTGTCAACAAAACTGGTTCAACAAAAGTAAAGTTGTCAATTAAACTGTGGTTGAACAACCTAAGTGATGAAGAATGTAGAAGCATCAAAAGAACTCAATGCTTATAGAGGAACCGCATTTACATCATTATCTTTAGTTTGTTGGTTGAAAGCCAATGAACTTCTGAACCCCTTTGGTTTAAGCCATCGGGGCAAAACCATAAGTAGTAACTCTTTGATTCTTTCCACACAAACTCAACCACAAACTTAAGGAAAACTATGGTCAAAGAGATTGAACAGACAAGGCACAACTTATCTCTTTCTCTGTCCATTAGAAAATGTTCTGTCTTCCATTTTACTTAATTAAACTTGGTTAGACAATTGGCTTCAGTACTCCTAAAAGATGTACCGACATCTAACTTGTAATGTCATTAAAAGATTGTCATTTCCAACATGTTTCTTTTCATCAATGCAACAGACCTGCAAACCACCAGAATTGAAAATTTCATTGCAATGAAATAAAATTTCTTCCCACGTTGGAAGCAAATCTAGGAATCGATGGGTTAACAGTTATGCCTAAATTGTCAAGGTCATAGGCCAAAAGACAGTCTCTTATGCTTTCCAGCCATCAACACTGTAATTTACCTATATTCACTGCAATGAGAGAAAATCACTGGCGTTAAGACCAGGAATCTCAAAATGATTGTTACATTTAATAAACAAAGAAGTCATCGGCAATAGGGTTTAGAGCTATAAATCACGTCATAGACAGTTGCCAACTTCCTTTCACATTAGCGACAATCTATTGAAATGAAGGACGAGATGCATAACATCCACTCAAAATCTAGGAAAAGTAAGCACAGAGCCATCCAATAAAAAGCAAACCAATATACTTACAAAGAAGAAGTCTTGTGAATCATAGAATATCTGAAGAATCCTCTCACGCTATTTTTCCAGAGAAAGACCTCGTTTCTCAGACTGTGAAACAATTACAACTCACTCAGCCAAGTAATTAAAGGGCAATCCAGCGCACAAGTCTCACACATATGTGGGGTCTGGGAAAGGGTCGATTTACGCAGTTTTCCCTTGTTTTTGCAAAGATACTATTTCCAGGCAATCATCCAAGTAATTGGATTTTCAAAAAGCAAACACTTAACAGCAATATCACCTATGCAGGAAAGTGAACGAGCCCGACTCCAAATTCCAAACTGTATAAAAGCACCACTTGTGTGTAACTACTCTGGCTACAGTAGCAATCCATAAAGAACGAAATTTGAAAAAAATTCTCAATGGCCTTATCTTCTTGGAAAATTTTTTTTTGTTTGTTTTCTTTAAAAAATGGAAGGCGCAACACGTGGTTCTACAATTGCTTCCACTAGATTTGAAACGCAAAACTGCCATAAAATTATTAGCAAAGAAAATCTGCCCCATCGTTCACTTTCAAGTGATAGTCGAAAGTTCAAACAAGTGGTTACTTGTGTAGCTAGGCATTTCTTCGAGCAAATTAAGATTGTAAGTTAATAGAATTTAAAGACCCAAATGGATCAAAAATCATGCAACTATTCTTTACACAGATTCTGCTGTAAGTACCGTTTGGCCGCTGAGAAAACAATAGAAATGAACAAAAATAAAATAAAATAAAAACCATAAGATGCAATCTACAAAGAAAAAGAGGAAAAATTTATGAATAATTAGGGTTGAGAGAGAGATTAACTTACCATTGAGAAATAACGTTCCTTCTGGCTATTGAAGAAGTTGAGCAACCAGATTATTCTATGGCTCTGTGTGTGTGACTTAGTGTGTATGTGTGTTTTTGTTAGTTCAAGCGAGAAAAGTATGGAGGACGCCTCCAGACAGATGCGGCCCAATTTGGCGGGAACATTTGCCCATTCATTTCTTTGCCTACATTTTGTTTTTTTATTTTTAAATTTTTCTAAATTTAATAATCCTTTTTTTAGCACAAAAAAAAAAAAAAAATCTCGGGTACATGATCATCCGATCTATAAGTCAGAATCGGAATAATTTTCATTTGAAACTGTTTCATTCAACCGCTCCCCAACGAGTAGACCATCCACCTGAGTACCAACAGGACTAAGTATAACTCTATCGTATGAGATTATAGCGATTACCGAGTTTGGAACTCATCGCCGCCCTACAATTTTTAACCACTTCAACGACTACCCAACTATTTATCATGAGAAAATGCATGCAAGTCGCAAATATAAAAATACGCTGATTTATTACTAAGATACCACTTCAAATGATAAATTTGGTAATCTAAATATCCTTTTCTTTTCATCTTGTATGTAGGGTTGCAAACGAGCCGATAAGTTCATTAAAAGATCAGTGACTTGACTCGATAAAAGTTCGGCTAAAGCTTGTTTATTTAACTAAATGAGCGATACACAAATCTAGCTTGTTTAATAAATGAGTTGAGTTCGAATAATGACAGCCTCAACTTGGTACAGGTTCGTAAATATCTCATTTAGAGTTTGATAAATGTATCATTAAGAGTTCGTTTAATAGGTATCATTATAAGCTCATTTAATGTATTAATAACACTTAATTGTATCATGTAACTTCTCAGCATTACCATCGCCATAACAGTGTCGTTTGTTCATGCTATATTGCTGTCTCTAGTACATTATTCCTCCATTATTTTCTCCAGTCTCTTTTTTTTTTATTTGATTTTTTCTTAATTAAAATAAAGTTGCATATTTATTTTTTCTTTGCAAAAGAATATAAATTCTTTAGATTTGAGAAAATTAAAATATAATTAGGTAAATTGATTGATGATGCATGATGTAGTTGGTTCTTATATATATATATATATATAAAGCTTGGATAAAAAAAAATTTACCAACAAAACAAAAATTCAACAAAATTCCAGTCGAACTCCAGTTTCGATAAAAATATAACGAGTCAAGGTCGAACCTCTACTTTTAAAACTCGAATCGAGCTCAATCTCTTGAAAAAATTCTTAACGAGCCGAGCTTAGATTGTTCGACTCATTTGCACCTCTACTTGTATCCTCTATTCTTCTGGATGGCCACAAAGATTCCTTTTTTTTTAAAGATACATATAAACGGAAAGGTGTGATGTCTCACATCACATGATCATCAATAGTTTTAATTATCAACAATCCATTACACACGTTTATATTTGTATTAATATTATCTAAATTGAGAGAATATTGGTAATTTTTATTAATTTTTGAGTAAAAAAGGCCTGTTTAAATTCATTTGTTTAATTTTAAGAAAAATAACTATACCCGTTAATTGTTGTTCGGGTGTTCAAAGGCTTTTTGGCAGTCCCACACACAGACACCTTTGTAATTAAAATTTATGTTTCAAATTTTCAATTCAGATATAAAATATAAAAGGAATTTATCAAGAAAAGATCTTAAACTGCCTTCACCCCGTCACCAAGTCACCGGTTGCTTGTGGATTCGGAGATGTGTTTGTGGGTTGCTTACCATTACTCTAGAAGTTCAACTATTGTTCGCTAGTCAAGCATCGATTTGTACTTCCATGTCCTTTGACTTCCACATCCAACCCAATACAGCAAGTAAGCGCTTAATGAAAACATGCTTTACTGGAGAATCCTTTTAGATACTTTCTGGTTTTTTTCTTCTGCATTACGTTGGAGAAGAGCCTTGTCCTTTTCAGTAGAAGCAGTAAATTTCCCTTGATTTGATAGACAAGCCAATGAAAAAAATTATCATTTTAAATTAATTGAGTTTCACTACATAACTTTAAATAAATAATAATATAATTTTATTTAAAATTATTTAATAATTTATTTATTTTTTTATAAATTTAATTATATAACCATATATAATATTTTATTGTTAGTTTAAAATTATTTAAATAAAATTACTAACAATTTTTTAAACTAATTTTATTACTGTACTTTATTTGACGTCTCGAACAAAACGAAAAACTATCTTGTTCGATAAGACAGAAAAGAAAATTGCTTGTTTTTTTACTCATTACAGCCGTCCATACAATAATGAAAATAAAAGGCAAATTAAGTCAGGCCATCCTCTTCTGTGTACGCTATTGCCAGTCGTAATAAGGGGCTTAGACGACTGTCACGTTTTGAAGTGTTAATGGGAAGAAAGTCACGGGACCTGAGGTAAGTTCGAGGAAGCAAAGACAAGCAAAAATTTACAAAGAGTTTGAAGTTACAGGGAAAGTAACAAAAAGTTCTTTGACATAATCTAGATAATTTGTTTGATAAGGCACGTAAAATGTGGTGTGTGGTAGAAATTAATAACAAATTTGATAAAAAAAAAAAAAAATCGAACGATCGACTTTGGGTCTTTAGCATTGCCTCAGCCCCCATCGCCCAGAAGTGTTGGCCAAAAAAAAAAAAAACAAACGAAGCGAGCCCTCTTTTGTCATCAAATTTCATGTCCGAATTAAGATTATTCAAGAGACACTCTAATAATTAAAAATTTAAAATTTTATATTAAAATTATAAAAATAAAAAAAATTAATTTATCATATAACTCACGACTCAATAAATTTTTTAATAAAAAAAACACAAGCTAACATAGTGGATCAGCGACAATTAATATCAGAGTCTCAAAGAGTATGGCTTCCACAAACTAGCACAGAACAAAGCTGGCTTGGAGTTAGATGGGAACGGTAGTGACTATATAATTTTAAGAAAATAAGAAGTTATCCTTTGGTACTTGGCACTAACCGTACTTGACAATTTCTGAGGAATTTCTCTTATCATTTATAAAGCCACGCTTTTACAGATAAGATTATGCCCCTGCCCCAACGTCTAAGAAATTATTGGTGGGAAATAGTTGGTGAGATTTTTTTTTTTTGATATTATTAAAGTTAAATCAAAGTAATATAACAGTTAGACTGTTAAATTAAAAAAAATAAATTGATATAAATTACGTAATTACATTAGTATTACTTGAAATAAATTCATGCAGTGGTCTTCTTAATTATTTTATAAGCGACGGCATAATAATCAATGACGGCACCGTTTCTCAATTGTCCCTAAGCTTTGATCTCGTGTCAGAGTGCTGGGTGATTAATTAACGGGCTGGCCTAAAAGCAACCAATGAAGTGTGTGACTGGATGGTATTTACGAAAATATTATCCAATCAGATTAACGGGTACAAGGATCTTTAAGAAATAATACAACAACAAAAGTTAGAGAATGGTTACAATATGAATTGACAATGAAAAGTCACAGTTGGACTAAGAAATTAATTCTAATTGGATTTCATAAGTTAATTGGGTTGGGTGATAGAGATAACGATAATTTGATCCTTGTGTCTTGGATTATTATCTTGCATATTGACAGCAATACGTTACACGATACAAGCTTACAATTTAGAGACAAGCATAATGTTGGTCTGCAATAAATCCCCCAGGCTATAAAATGAACACTGATAGATATTCACGAGGTATAAACAGGGCAACACGCGGTCAGCTTTTGATACGTTCAATTTAGAATGTAAAATTATGTTGAACGTTAAAATTTATCATCTGAACTTTATTAGTGATTCGATGTATCTCTCTCATAACAACTCAAATTTGAGTCCTTGTGCCTACAAATTGACATACACTCATTTTCTGAGCTCTAATGAGTTGTTAAACGAGAATAGCAACGGTAATCTTGATCTCGACTCACAAGTTCGATAATGACCGACATATTAGTAATGTATTTTTCTTTTTATAAAAAAAAAAAAACCCTTTAGGATTTTGATTTTGAAAGGATTTGATTATCCACTTAGAGTAATTAGAGATTAATAACTATTTTATGGGGTTGCAGATAAGCACACATGATTTTGCAAGGCCGTTTACGAAACAGGTGTTAAATTGAGAAGGGCTGATTCGGCGAACCATTATTCTGCAAGGCCGTTTACGAAACAGGTGTTAAATTAAGCGGCAAAATAAAGGATAATGATAGCCAGACAGTAAGAAAATGATGGGGGAGTAACGGGAAGAGACAAAGAAAAAGAGTTAAGGTTGCTATGTAGGTCTTATAGGTTTTGCATAATTTTTTTTTTTTACTTAAAAACATATCATAAACAAATCAATTAAGATTGGTATGCAATAGAATTATAGAACATAAAAAATGTGCCAAAGAACTATAATTCTCTCTCTTCTCCGTCTCTACCCAAGTGTCCGGGGTTACAGAACCGCAAAATAAATTAATTAGCCAAAGTAGGTGCTGTCCTGCCAAGAATTTAAATTATTGACTTACTGGCTTTGTCGTAAGATAAAAGAAAGGGGTTGCACTGCAATGAATCTGCAAGTAAGCAAATGGGTATGTACTAAATGTATTATGTGTGTATACGCGCATTGACGTTATGATGTCTACCGAAAATAAAGAGTGGGGCAAAGTTTCTAACTTCTAAGAACAAACACAAACACAGTCGTTGATGGCTGTTGTCAGAAGATTGAGATATTTTCTTCATCTTTGAATTGGACAGCCAAAGCCAATGCAACTTTCGTGATGAATGACTGAGTCAGAAGCAAACAAATTTTGCTGACTGCATCCCTTACGTTCATGGAACCCTTGCAACAAATTTTGAACCAAATGGGGCTGGACCGACCGTATCAAAGTTCCGACTAGCAATGTGGGCAAAAATGCCCCACATGACATGAACATGACTTACACAATATGTGCTACTAATTACCATCATAATCAATACCTATGATAGCATCTACGATTCTATATCAAGTAGCAATCTCTTCCTTCTTTTTCTGGTTAATCAATTAGTGGATAAATTACGAGCTGACAAACTAGTAATTAGGGGCCGGATTAGCTACATATGAAGCAATTTCACTGTAATTTTCCTGAGAACCAAAGTCAGATAAGAGATCATAGAAAGACTCGGATCCAAAGTCCAACGAAATTTCATCCTCCTGCACTCCGCTTCCGTTTCCGGACCATGAAACAACTCTGTTCTCCAAAACTACGGAAGACGAAGCCGAAAGACTCGGAATTTCTTGAGAAGATGATGTTAGAGTACTATAACTGGTACATCCACTTGAGCCTAAATTTGGAACTTCCATAACATCTGAAACTGGGAAATTAGTCTGGTCCCAAATCAGCATTTGCGAATCACAATGCTGCTGGTAACTGATCGGCTCCATCGGGGGTGGCAAATTAGCACCAGAATTTGCAACCAAGCAATAAGGTGAACGTGCAGTATCATTGTAGTAATCAAATTCTGGAACAGGAACGGTGAATAATTCAGCCAAATTGGGATCATTGGCGTTGCTAGTGGCCACCATATGATTATTGTTACTACAATCACTGCTTCTCTTTGCACCAATAATCTTTCCAGCCAATAGCTTTTTCTTTAATGTAGTGTTCCAGTAGTTCTTCACATCATTATCTGTTCTTCCTGGCAGTTGGGAAGCTATAACAGACCACCTAATCCAAGCAAATGAAAAATTAAACAACGTGCGTACAATTGTGAACTCTATACAGAAATATACGTAATAAAAAGTAATAGAGACTTGCCTGCTTCCCATGCTATTGTAAAGGGTGCAAATGATATTGTCTTCTTCGTCGGTAAATCCTCCGTGCTTGATGTTGGGTCTCAGATAATTCAGCCATCTCAAACGACAACTCTTGCCACAACGCTTAAGGCCTACAATTTTCATGGAACAAAAATCAACAAGGAAAAATGTTAGATAGAAAAGGTCCTTTTGGGGCAGGAACTTATAGCGTCTTAAAGATGAAAGATGAAATAAATTTGGGATTGGAAAAAACCTGCTTTTCGAGGTAAAGCAATCCAATTGCCTCCGGTGCCATGTTTTTGAAGATAGTCTTTCAGGGTGGCGTCTTCTTCGGGAGACCAAGGCCCTTTTTTAACGTTGGCCTTGTCGCAGCATGGAGTTCTTCCCATGACTTTACCCACCCAGTGACCCAGTACTACTCAAACTTAGCTACAATACCACCGTCAAGTTCAACCTGGGGAATGAGAGAGACGGGGACAGCTATTGGCGAGGGAGGATAAGGTTGGATATATAAGAACTTTTATAAGCTTGACTTTGTCTGACAAGACTAACTTTATTTAACTCATTTCCAACATTTTTTGTTGGAAGTAGTCCAGGGATTCCAATATTGTTTTTTTTTTTTTTTCCACACCCAAATAAAAACACTGAACGAACACCATTTGTTTCTACTAAACTCGACAGTTACTCCATGTACCTTTTTTCTTTACGGTCTCAGTTCGAGTCTTTTTTATGACACCAACTCCAATATCTGAGATTTAATGTCGATAATATACTATTAATTTCAATATTCATTAATTCTATAATTAATTGTAAGTAAAATTCACTCGAGCTGATCAGTGTTTTGATAGTAAATTTATTCTTATGGAGTATTTAATGAAGTATTTAAATAAAATTACTCTAGCATCGATAAAGGGCTTGTTTGGATATTTTTCAAAAAAAAAGAAAAAGATTTTTTTTATTTTCTATTAATTTAAGCAACTACCTTTTACTTTTTTTTTCTCATAAATTACTATTCATTTTTTTTCTCACAACTTTCTAATCCTTATTTTATATCAATCATAACATCATTATTGTTATATTATTTTTTATTCTTTTTTTTCATTCACTTTTTATTTAATTTCTTATTATTTAATCACATTATAAGAAATGCATTGACAAATATATTAGTTATGTATTTTTTTATTAAAAAAACCTTCATTTTTTACCAAAAATAAATCTGAACTAGATAAGACAAGGGAAAAAAATTTGCCTTATTTTCATTTCTTGTTTGAACTAGTTTAAATAAATTAAAGCTAGCCGTGTGAGACAAAGTCTACTAAAGCAAATTGGTCCTTGTTACCATTTTCTGTGTTTTTTTTTTCCCCCTCTTGGAGAGCGGGGAGTCTCGAGAAGAGAGATGGGAGTTTTTTTTTTTTTTTTGAACACGAGAGATGGGGGATGGGGAGAGAGAAAATCGAGTCTCTACTCTCTACATCCTAGTTGGCCGCAAGGGTCTGTGACCAGCCTGTTTAGAGCAGGCAGGTCCTTGTCTGCATTTTCTCTCGTTAAGGGGCTTGATCAGTTTCATAGAAGATGCGTCTTCATTGTTTTTTAGACCTGGAAAGATAATACGGAAAAGCCTCGTGGACGAGCCCAGATTTTACGCAGACTCCACTCATTTTTTTAAAAAAATTGTAATGTGCAACGAGATAAGTAGAATGTGTAATAGAAATGATAAAATATATAAAAAAAAATGTCCTCAAAAAGTTCTTAGATGTTCATTATATGTTATATAATACACGTTTGTACATCGTATTTGTATATCATGTATGTTTCAAAAGGAAATAAACAATGAAAATAATGTGAACCCTAGGCATTGCATCGGAACCTGTCCTAAGGGCTCGTCCATGTAACGAGATCCTTTTAGAGGTTTCATCTCGGTGGTCTACTGTAGAATTTCTGACAAATAAAAGAAAAAAGTTATATTTTAAAAAAAAAAATACGAAACGCTATTCGAATGTAATTAACTGAATTTTATATATAAAAAAATGACAATAATTTTTTTTTCTCTTTAATTACACTTGAAATTCAGTTGATTGTACATCAAATTCAATCAATTGTATTTACACATTAGTTTAAATATTTTTTTCTCTAAAAATATACCAGTGTTCCAAATAAAATCAATCAATGCCAGGCGCACGGAGATTTTATTTCTTTTTTTTTTTTTTGGTCTAGACCCCCGGTATCCGCATCTCTCGTGGGCAGCGACTAATCCGGAGTCGAGATTTAGTCACAGTTAAAACTTCTCACCCCTGGCCACCAGTGTGTTTAGTGGGGATCGAACCCGAGAGCTCTTCCCACCTACTCAACCTGTGTTGCCAACTGAGTCACATCAAGTGGTTACGGAGATTTTATTTCTTATAACGCGGTTTTTTCCTGCGTGTACAGTAGACCACGTAAAACGATGTTGCTTTTACGGTTTTGCCCACGTCCGGCCCGCCTTCAGGCCCTTCACTCTTTCTTTTTTTATTCAACTCCTTTAACGCGTTTTCTGCTTGGCCGCCGCGACATAACCATCCATCCACAAAATCTTACCAACAGTTGATTTCCTCAGCGTATCCAGAAGTCAACCGTCAGTTATACTGAATTTAAGTTAAAGAAAATTGACCGAGACCCAGTCTCATTATCGTGTTTACTATAATTATCTGAAATTATAGTATTGTAATAAAGATATTTTACAGTATTTTTTAGCAGGATGTCAAACGTTATCTTTACCTTCTTGCTTTTTACACCCATAAAAAAAAAAAAGGGAAAAGAAAAAAGAAGATCGATGTAGAAGATAAAATGAACGTGATTAGATTTTCAATAGGTACCAACTTATGTTGAAATTAAACTCGGAACATTATTTCACGTTCTAGAGAGTTGGATGGAATACTATTACTTCTCATAGCTTAACTACGTTCCGGCGAGGTTCCTACTTCCAACCCACACATCGATTGATAAATGACTACGCGCCATGCAATTGCAATTATACATTATTATGATGGGCCTTTGGCCCACACCTCGTAACTTACCTTAGGGTCTGGCCTCTTCAAAACCGAGTCACTCAGTATTTATCAAGAGAACTCACGCAACTCGGCCTTAAAATCCCTAAAGATCAACTCATTTAGATAACCCTCTCTCACCTATGACAGAGTGTGTTTTTTCGTAATTATTTAGATCGTACACTCCTCTCCTGAGATTTCGATGCAATTTTTTCTGGTAGGACTAACTAGGACACCAAACTCACTCTCTTATTTTCTTATAAATAAATAAATAAATAAATAACTCTCTCTCAAGTAATTGCTGCACTCCAACTTACGGAACACATTTATACTTTAGAAACAAAAATTTTGTATGCTTTTTTTTGGTGCAAAAAAAAGTTTTGTATGCCGGCAATTATCTTTCATCGACTTGCACTTTATTTATTTATAAGGTTTTTATCTGTTACATTTTTTTTCATGGGAAAAAAAAAATCGCGCTCATTTTAATTTTGTAGAGAATCAGGTCAGCCTATTTGTTTCTATTTTTTTTTTTTTTTTTTTTTTTTTTGGTCTAGATGGAAGGCGTAGCCTAGTACAACAAGTGGAATGAAGGGAAGTCTAAAAGGCCACCAGTCGGGGCCAAGCAACCCCATGGCGGTCCTGCTGTATCTAAGAAGCGTATTTGTTTCTATATCATAATCTTTTTTTGGTCTGAGATCGTCTAGTATTCAGTCCAATGGACTGACTAATCTGAACCGACCCGGGCAGGACTTCAAAGGGTGACAAAGGTCTCCCAGCAAATATTTAACGCGCCTGTATTTTCATGGATTCAAACTCAAGACCCCTAATTAAACGGTGACGGACTTTTACCATCCACACCAACCCTTGCTGATTTTCTATATCATAATCTGGTTGATGAATTCACAGATGACTTTTGAAAAGCTGCTTGGCAGTTGGCCCTGAAGGCCTGGACGAAAAGATTTGGAACTGTTGGACCATTATATGGCCCAAGTCATTTGCTGAACTTGATCACACGCTATCAGTAAAATGTCCGCGCCTTCAGCTCTCGTAATCGTCTTTGGGGCCTGGGCTGTTGTTAAATTGGACTGGATTAAACTGGACTGCTCTTTCAATTGTGCGCTGGGCTCTATTTTTTGATAAGGTAGAAATCGAAACTGACTATTTAACTCAGTTGATTTATAAGTATTGTGTCAGGGGAGGAGTTAGGAGTTGGACCTTTGCCTCTCTCCTTTTCTTCCCCTCTTTGTATTCCAGTGGACAAAAAAGATAAGATGGGCTTCTAGGGTCTCTCTATTTATTTGATCGTATTGTAACTATATTCCGCTAGCTTAAATCAATTGAGATTCCAGTCTATTTCGTTTTTAAACCAAACGCAGTAACGTTAATTTCTTTGGAAAATATTAAAATTAACTTCATACCCGGTAATCTCACGAGCGGACATTCATCTGTAATAATCTCGCATTTTCACTAGTCTCATAGTAACGTTCACGGGCTTTTAAGATTGTGAGCAAGTCGAGCCGAATTTTGGTGTATATTAAAGCTTAACTCGTTTGGCTAACAAGCGCAATGAATCGAATATATTTTTTGCTGAGTTGAATTACTAGTTTTTAATGAGCAGCTCGTTTAAATTTATATTATTAACAGAAATAATTGAAATTACAAAAATTATTGCTTTAAATATAATTAAATTGACAAAAAATAGTTATTTTAATAAAAGTAATTAATTAAAAAATGAGTGTTTAATTTTAGTGTATCCTTGTAAATATAAAAGGACTTCTAATGCCAAAGTTTACGCATGTGTAAGATCTAAGGAGGAACAGATGTACATAGTGGTACTTTTATTTTTGCTAAGGGATCGTAACTTGAAGCATAGAACAAGGCCTATCAAAACATATTTTCTAACGATATGCACTCTTTCATTTTTTATTCCTCTCACTTTTCTCACTCCCATTTTCATTTCTTCTCTATTTGTTCTGACGAGGGCTTACGGACCATGATAGCGACCTAATCCACCCAATTTACAATTGCACTTTGTAACATCAGTCGATGGTAATCTCAGTGTGCCGACAAAACCTCAATACATCAAAACCCATTTCCCTCATCGAGCATACTTAGATTGTGTCATTGACAAAATGCACTCCAGTGCCCATGCCCCTCATTTCTCACTCAACGTCAATGGATACGTGGGCCCATGAAAATTTTCTTTTGCCACCTTCAAACAAGGCAAGCCGTCTTGTCCACGCTTGTTAGTCTTTTTTTTTTTTTTTTTTTAATGTCAAAAAACATAAGACAACCTCATAATTTTATTAAAAAAATATTATTTTTTTAAAATAACTTTAAAATTATCTAAATAATTATAATATAGTTCAAGTTTTATAAAAAAAAAAGAGTATGTCTAATCCTATCGCGCGGCGCCACACATTTGAACCCAAGATTTCGCAATCGATACGGGTTACCGATTATACTACAAAACACGCGGTGGTATTATTAGTATTATTTTCAGGGATATTATTGAATCTTGTACGGACCTTGGCAATTGGCATTGGTCCAACTAGATGCCTCTTATCCACTAAATCTGATAATATAAAAAAAAATAATCAAGATTTCTTTATTCACACAATAAACAAGATAATAATGGGGTAGAATGTGATAATGTGTTAAGTTTTAAATTTATTAATATTGTGATTTGTAAGAAAAATTCACTTAAATATAATAACGTTTTAGTAATAATAGATCATACCTTATAGAAAAGGTTGATTTAAGATATTAATAAATAACTCTAATCTCGACTCATAAATGTGACTCATAAATATGATAATTAATATATTTACGATATAATTTTTTTATTAAAAAAGAAAGGAATGTGATAATTAACTACAAATATTGTCAAAGAAGTAGTGGCCCGCTGGCCCCCTTTGATCTTTATCTCCAAAAAAAGGGCAACATGGTTTCTTTGGCAAAACAGACATGGTACAAAGGGATGTAGATAATTGCTGGTGATGACTTATAATATAGCCACAGCTACAAATTCGATGAAAGAATTCAAAATTCAGACACCCGATACATCTTAAAGTCCGAAGAACAATCTCGTGGTTCCACATCTCTGTGTTTTTTTCCTATGAATCCAATGTATTAGACAAAGCACGCACATGCCCTGCTATAACTTTAGCAGTCTTGTTCGTTGTGAGAGACGTGTCGGCGGTGTCGCCTTTAATTGGCCGGTTGGGGGACATTTCACATAAAATATGAAACAGCGTTGTGAGTTGTAACGTAGTTCAAAAATTTAGCTAGAATTTAAATTATGCCGATGCTTGGCAGGAATTTGAAATTTTTGATAGTTCTCACAAAATTCCTCTAAAAATTGTATTCATGTGACAAATTAAAGTAAGTATGCCTATTGGTATTGCTATAAAATATTTCTCATAAAAGATATGATAATTTATTTCTGAGTCCAAAGCCTGTGTTGTGATGGGAGTGTCTCTGGTGTTTTGAGGCAGGTGATGGTTGTTTTAACCTCACCCGTAAAATCTCCGAATGAAAGTAGTGCGTGACACCTAAATGGCATCTGTGGTATCTCTTTTCTGTATATGTATTTTTTTTCACTCATTTACATGTACAAGTATGTAATTTATTAAATATCAAAATATATAATTAATTATATATATAATATTCTAATTGTCATTTTATACGTAATAGCAATAAACATGAGTCATTTTCAACTATAATCTCTTAGTTTTCAGGTCACAAGCTTTTAGTCATTACTTAATGAGTTTCAACTATCAGCTAATCTTGACAAGTAAACCAACAAAAAATAAAAAGAGCCACTGAACCATTTTGAGATTTTTCTCTTTTTTTCGTGAAGACAAACCAATGGGAGTAAACAGATTTAAGTCTTCAGCTTAGAATGTTTAATAAATGGAAGCCAACTGAAAATGGTTTCCGCATGCGAAATAACTGTATGCCGTTTACTTTTCGTATTAAGTTGTGTAAATGTTACATAACCCTCTGTTTTTTTTTTTTTTAACAACTAAATGTTACATAACTTAGAAAAAAGATTTGTGTTCAATGCAAGGTTATCAGAATCAGACTGGTTATTGAACCGGAAACATTAGTGGGTTAAGGTTCAACCGGTAGTTTGGTTGAACCGGTATTTAATAATATATATATTTATAAATATAATTAAAAGAATAATATTTATAAATAATGATTAAATATTTATTTTTTTAGTTTTAAGGATTAAATTAAAAAATTTGATTAAGTTTTGGACTAAATTGAAAATTTAAGTATAGTTAAAGGTTAAATTATAATTTAAGTAAACAATGAGATTAAATTATAATTTATAAATTTTTGGTTCAATTCTAAACCGATCCGACCGGTCTGGTTTTTGACTGATTTTTATCGATTTTGACCGGTCCGGTCAGCCCTCCCTTTTTATGCCTAAATCGGACCAGACTTAGGACCGGTCACCGGTCTAACTGGTTGAACTGACCGGTCCGATCTGATTTTGATTACACTGGTTCAATAAAATGCATTGGTTATCACACACATTTATTTATATTTATAAAAAAAACTGATTTAATTTTAATAGTTAAAGGAGACACTAATATAAAATAAATAATTAAAATTTTTCTTATTTTTTATTTTTTTAAAAATATTTGATCAAATTTGTTAAAAATTATTATTTTTTTAAAAAAATATTTTTATTGGGTGTTCTTACATACATAAGGTCTTTTAATTAAAAAAAAAAAAACAGAAGAAATATCTGAAGTGAACCAAAAATTTTTTTAAAAAATTAAAAGTTCTACTAGGAATTGTAGTTAAACACTTCTTTTTTCCGCATGTAGCAGCCATCCACCATTTGTTTTCGAGATACATGCCGCCAACTAACCCCACATAAAATAATTATCTGAGCAATCTATATCGGTGATTTTCAATGTCTAAATCAACTGGCACGCCTTTATCTATCAGGATGACGTCTTCAGGGCCTGCACGCCTTGACACGGTCCTCAAATTTGCACCGTCCACAGATGTAAGGACGGCGATCCAACGGTCAAAGGGTGACGAGGGGACGTTATGAAAGTAAGAAATGAAGAAGGACATAACCGTGGGGCCCCTGGGCTTCTTGTTTGTTGCGTGTTGGACGGGGTTAAATCAAGGAACAAGAAAACTTGGAAACCAACGAACGGTAGCCATGGTTTCATGGGTCACACGAACTTTTTCCTCTTTTTTAATACCGTCCACATATTTGCATTTATATTGGATACAACCCAAAGAGTCATGGAAGCAGGATAGTGAAAACTAATGCCCAACAAAAATAAATATGGTGAGAGCCAATGCTGCCCGTAACAAACAAGAAAATCATTTATGATAATAAATTAGTAGTGATTTAGTATTTTTTTTTATTAATTTAAGTTTGACCCGTCTTGTTGTCATCTATTTTTTACAATTTATAAAAATTTATATTGCGATATAATATTTAATTATAAATTTATTAATATTAAAATTAGATATGAAATGAATTTATATAAATTTAATAATACTTAAATAAATATCTCTTTATAAAATATATTAAATGAAGTCGCTGGGAGATAATTTTAACTTTAAATAATGGATACAAGGACTGATACTGTTACAGTTCCGCCCTTTTCTGCTATAAGAAAAAGCAAACAAGAAAGGAACTCTCAAACAAATATCTTGTCGGACAAGATGGGAAGAGGAAGTGAGGACGAAAGCTGGCCAGAAACATTTATGAGATATGACTAAAAATTAATGAGTAATGAATAAAATATTTTAAAATATATAATTTTAAAAAAATTAATTTATTTAATTTAATAATATTTAAAAATTATAATTATATATTTAAAATATTTTAAAATATAATTTTAAGATATTTATCATCAAGAATAAAACAAAGAAGATTCAAGAAAGCCATAAAATTTTGTAAACACAAATCACCATAAAATATAATTTGTTTAACATAATATGTTATTAAATGCAGCATAAATTGAAATAGTACACGCCAAAACTTAAAAGAAAAAAAAAGAAAACACCAAGTCCAAAAAAAACAAAAAAATAGCAAGGAACCTTGTTGTACTGCCGTAAAATTTTAATTTAAATAATATTAATAATATATTAATAAATATAAAATTAAGAATTCCACCTTTTAACTTTTTTAATTGTTCCTCTTCTTTCAATTAATTAACTTAAATTTTAAAAAAATAAAAAAATCCTGTTGTACCCTACAATACAGATACATTACATGGGATGGTTATAAAATTTATTTAATGATAAATTTTACTTAAAATATTTTTTAATTTTTTATTTATCATTTATATTTTTTTAAAATTATATTTAATACGTTAATTTTATTATAAATTTTATTTAAAATATTTTTAATTTTTTAATTATTATTTATAATTTTTTTAAAATCATATTTAATAAGTTAATTTTATTTGTTTAATAATACTCATTAAATATTTTTTTATTAATTATAAATATGTGATAAATATTTAATTACTATATTAGATAAAAGGTACCACATCATCAATGTTTGTTTACCAGGTAGGTGAATTTATTTTTTTAAAATTTTTTTCAAATTTGTTTAAGAATTAAAGAAATAAAAAAAATAAAAAAATAATTTTTTTGATAAAATTTCTTTTTAAACAATTAAACAAAAAAAATATCTCTCTCCCCTACCTCCCTCTACTCTCCTAGCCTCTCTCTTCCTTCTCTTCTTCCTTCTCCCTTTCTCTCTCCTCACCCCTCTCTCCTTCTTTTCTCTCTCCTCTCTCCAAAGTAAACCAAACCCACAACTCGAATTTGTGGATGATAACTAAGAAAGAAAGGTATTACAATATCCGAGTATTTTTTATGTTACAAATAATTGTGAACGAGTTAAAAACAGTAATTATACAAGGAATACTTAGTTGTGCAAAATCCTGCTATAACAAACTTAACTTTCTATAAAAAAAACTTAAATTTCTATAAAATCCTTGGCCGCCGACTGAGTCACCGCGGCGGCCACTGCCTATTTCCTCCGAGTCCGTCTCTCCGACGGACTATTTTCATGGCTCCAAAAGTCGCGCAGAAAGGTCTTGGCGGCATCCGAGCTTGGGTAATAAGTCGGTTCAAATATATAGATTCTCTCTCTTCATTGCGTTGTAGGTTTGGTTTACTTTGGAGAGCGGGAAGAGACAGGAGAGAGGAAGGAAGGACGGAGAGGTGAGGAGAGAGAAAGGGAGGAGGGAGGCGAGAGAGGAGAGAACGGAGAGGCAGAGGAAGAGAGAGAAAGGAAGCAGAGAAAGAGGAGAGAGGAAGGGAGGAGAGTGAAGGAGGGGAGAGAGGGAGGAAGAGAGAGAGAATTTTTTTATTTTTTTATTGTTAAAAAGAGAAATTATTTTTTTTTAAAATTTAATTGTTAAATAAATCTAAAAAATTTATAAAAAAAATTAAATTCACTTGTCACCTTGGCTAATGTTGATGATCAGGTAACCCAACAATGTGATAACTTGTATCCGACGTGGGCAGTCTAATATTTGCTATTTAATCACACTTAACCGAAAAAGTACATGATAAATATTATTAGATTGACGAATATTAGATTGACGAGAATAATGTGTTGAGTATTATTTAATAAAAAAAATTATGGACAATAACTAAAAAATCAAAATATATTTTAAGTAAAATTAATCATTATAGGTGGCCTGATGAATCAGCACTAGGCAAAGTCGAATTAGTTAAAAAATCGTTTAGGCCTCTAAATTGGAAAAAGTCCATGTATTCCACCGAATTTTTAAATTTTAGTTAATTTAAAAATGTGATTGTATCATATTGAATTTCTTTTCTAAAAAAATATAAAATTTGAGTGTTTTTTAATATAAAAAAACTTTTTTCCTTCAAGTCTTGTAGAAAAAAAAAATTATAGAAGTAAGAAATTTATTGGGTGTACAAAGAAAAAAAAACAGAATTTTGTTTAAAATATTAACCCAGCACCAGTTAAGCTCAATGATGATTGGACCCATGGTCCATTAATTTAATTTTCAGTTTGGGACAATACCCGGCCCAATTTACCAAAACAAAAAGGCTGGTGGACAAATTTTTTGTCCACATAATTAAAATAATTTGACATAATAAAATTTTTAAATTTATATTTTTAACTTACTTTTTTTTGTCTTTTTATAATTTTGAGTAATTTTTATAAATTTAAAACTTATTTATCTAAATTATTTGTTTGATCTATTTATCCATAAAATTTAATAAAAAATCTAACAAATATTCAAATTAAATTAATCAAATTTCAATAAAATTTTAAATACTCAGATCTCTGAAAATTAAAAGAAAAAAAAACCCAACTCGCTACCAAATTGGTACACAGGGTCTGATGTCCACCCCCGTCAAATGCATCAATTCTTAAACCACTTAAATGTATGCTTGTGAAGGAGAAAAAAAACAGCAGCAAAGAACAGAATAAACAAATCGGATCGGAATTAAACAAAGCGCGGGCGGCCACAAAATGGGAACTCAAAGTAAACTATGGACTTCTGCTCAAAAACAAAAAAAAAAAACCTACGGAACTCAACAAAACGGCACACATTACAAAGAAAGGAAAACAAGTAACCCCTGGCAGACAATACCACAGAAAAAAGTGGAACATATCGAAATTCAATATTATATTGCGTTTAATTTTGAGGAGCACGAGAACATTACCAAGATACATCTCCAGAAATGCCTTTTCTACAATTACAAAGATCACCAAAATATGTCACAACTACACTACATTGAAACAGAAACATATACCAGCCATTGAACAAACAAATCTAAAAGAGAGGAACAGTCCCACTTTGCTATGCTTGCTAGTGATATCTACACACAAAAACAGAAAAACAAAACAAAACAAAAAAAGTGCTAATATTCCTCTCCTCTTCCATGTTTAATGGCCTTCCAAATCCGGAAATTCCGAGTATCTTTGCTCCAAAAAACAGATTCTACACCCAACGATGTTTATTTTTTTTTTTAATACACACACACACACAGCAAAAAATGAAATTGCTTGCTTCGAATGCCATGTTTGATGTTTTGGCCCCACTGTCTTCAGAGACTATATGCACAAGTTAAAAAGAGTCAACAAAAAGCTTCAATTAACCGCAAAAATCGCAAACAAATATTCAATCGCCACGTGGCTCACTTTTTACTCCAGGATGTCCGACACCCACTCGACATCAGGAGCACCGGTAGATTGACCCGAATCTGGCCCGACCCGATACAGCGAGTTCTCCTTGCTCAGCTTCTCGAACATCTTCGCACGCAAGTCTCTCCCCGACTCCACCCTCTCCATCGCAGGCTCCTCTTCTAAAGCCATGTCCCAGAAATCCAAGCACCCGAATCCCGATCGAGTCCGCACGCGGGCGGTAGTCGGGGTTGCAGGCAAGCTGCGGAAACCGGGTCGGATAGTGCACCTGATTGGAGACCCGAACCCGGATCCACCACCCTGCAGGTTCCAAGACACAGGCATGGACTTTACCTTTCCCAGCTGCAATTTCCTCATAGAAGTGATCATTTCGTTGATCGAGTTGGAACCGAGGGAATGACTTAATGACGGAGTAATCGGCGGCGAGTCTCCCAACGGAGTAGCCGGAGGCGAAACCGACACCGGAGAGGACGAAAACGACAGCGATTTGACGCACGAAGAAGCGTCGATCAGCTGCCTCAAAGGCAATGCATCGGAGGACGAATCAGCCGAACAACAAAGACTCCTGGGACTCTGGTGGTGAGTCAACACCCTGAGCTGCTCCGGCGAGTGAGCGAAAAAACAGACTCTCCTCCTGCAGTTAGTCCCGTCTTTACACGGCTGAGTACGGTACCGCGCAGGGTGCAGCCAGCACTCGAACACGCCGTGCGCCAGCTCACAAGCATCTCCTTTCTGGCAGTTTCCTTTCCGAAAATCGGGGCAAGCCGTACCCGAATAATGGTACTTTCTCGGGTCTCTCCTCCGAGCTTTCTCCCCCGGGTGCGCGTACGGACACTCGGTCCAGTCATGTGACCTGCCACGTGCGCACTGCCTCACCTTGAACTCGTAGATACGGAAGTGATCGCAGGAGTACGCGTCCACTGGAGAGTCCGATGCCTCTCCATCCGAATCCATGTCCGGGTCGTTCGACGGCAGATAACGCTGCAGTGCGGCCAACGCTTCTTGGAGATAGTAGGGACTGTAGTCAGAGGCGGTGGAGGCATCGCCGGAGCGGGGAGAGTAAATATCTGGATTCAGTTCGTCGGTTATAGTCCACGGCGGAGCCGGAGCTGTGCCGAGCATCATCTTTTCTTTCTATGTTATTCTATCGCGGTGGCCTTCGTTTTTGTATACAGAATCACCAGCATTGCCTAGCTTGGTTTGTATATAAACTGCTCAAAAAGGTGGGGAATTTTAACTCTGGTTCTGTTGGGTTAACCCTGGTTAGATTAAATTCCTCGCCAGCCATATTTTCCACCGCGGTTAATTTATTCTAAAATACCGAGCTACGCAGTGGTCAGGCAGCGTGACCTAAAGGCCGAATGAGGGTGTTAAACGTGTTCAGATTTCGGATTCTGTTGAACGCGTGGCGGATTCTAAACAATGGTGAGCGAATAATTATCAGACAAGCTGTTCGTTGAACTCTTGACTTTATCAGGATTTTTGATTGTGGGCCACGCCCCTAGTGTTTCAAAGGCCGTGAATGGTGGGACACGCGAAATAAAGATGGAAAATAATACCCCATTGCTTTTTATCTTTTTTTTATTTTTTTTTTTAGAAAAATTGCCCTCAAAAACATAAAAAAATATAAGAGTTAGAATACATTTAATCTCATATAATTTAATTATTTTATATTTTTTTTTATAATTTTAATTTAAATAATAAATTTTTTTATATTTTTTAATTCTAGTAACTAACACCAGTGATTCATTAAATTAATTGACATAAATTAGTTAAAATTATATTATTTTATAATTTTGTTTCTTTATAAAAAAATATGTCACTTATTTTTTAAATTAAATTTTAGTATATCTCACATTATTTACTTTACAATTTTTTTTATTTTTAATTTACTGTAGATATTGATATATAAGTATTTGAGACAGTATTTATAATTAATTTTTACATAAAATATAATGAAGTTATTGTAATTATAAAATAATATAATTGTTGTCAATTTTTATTAATCAAGTTAATAAATTGTTGTAAGTGGAGTTTATTGTCAAAATTAAAAAATATAAAAAAATTTATTATTTAAATTAAAATTATAAAGAGATAAAATGTAAAATAACTAAATTATATTAGAATTAAATGATTTAACCCCGAGATATAAAGCTGTATTAAATATGTAGTGCCCGAAATTTTATCTGAGAAAGAAATGATTGTTTTTCCATATTAAGCCAATCAATAATCCTCAATGCTAACGATAACAGTTTTTTAAGAGGAAGCAGCCAAGTTTAGCGTGAACCTCCTAAGTTGGAATCAAAACCGATGCGAAACACTGTAATTTCCCATTGTAATTTCCCACCGGAGGCCAATACAGGGAGCGACCCTGTGGTCATAAAACTGACTATACTAGGTGCCGGTTCTACTCCCAAAAATTATTAAAAATTTATTTTTATTTTCTTTTTTTAAATTTTAAATTTAAATAAATTAAACATAGTTAATATTATTTTAAACATACTTAATAATGTTCATAAATATATTTTTTTAAAAACTAAAATTTTTATTTTTTTTAAAATTATTTTTTCATTAAGACAGAGAGTTGTGATTAGCGTAAAGCTAAAATTAAATATGCCCTCTACCTTTACCGTTTCCCACAGTCAAATTAGAAGATTAATATTTGTGAGTATCATGTGAAATTGTGTTTATATATATTTTTTTTCCAAATACCATGTTCATACCTTTTTTATAGGTTGGGATGGTGAAGAGACTCACCTTCAAATGTGAGTCACAAATTTACATTCCTACTTAATCAAGTGATGATGATATATGTATATTGAGCTTATAAAATAATGAACAATTTGATGATATTTATTGAGCTAATAGAGTTTCATATAAATTTAGTATAAATTAGTGATTCAATACGAATAAATTTATAAAATGTTATCTTTACTGATTTTTTTTTTTTTTAAATTATATCATGTCCATGACACTATTTCCCATCAACTGTGTGTGATCGATGGATTACATTTGATGGAGTGTTTCTCATTTTGTTTTTTTTTTTTTTTTTTTTGTAGCTGAGTATGAGCTGCTACTCCCCAAATTCTTAACTGAGTAAAAATTCATAGGGGGAAAAAAATTGGCCATAGAAAAATAATGAACACCGTCCAAAAGTTAATTGCAGTCACTAGACGATTTTGTACCCACGATACGACAACGCGAATTAAAAGCAGTTGAAGGGTAGGTGGTCCTTTAAAAGCTAACAATTGCTACTTAGTTCTCCATTTCCATTTTCCATCCCCATCTACGGGAGTGTGAGGAAGGGTGAAAAAAAAGGAAAAAAATAAAAAAAATAAAAAAATAAAATTATTTAGAAAAGTAAAAAAATGTTAAGAAAAAATATAATGAAAGAAAAAATAAATAATAATTTATGAGAGAAAAAATAATAAAAAAATAAGTTATTTAGATAAGTAAAAAAATTTAAAAAAAAATAAAAAAATAAATTATAATAATTATAAATTTTTTTCTTACAAAATAAATAAATCTGATTTCAACTTAAATAAGCTGACCAGTTAAGCATTTGCTCCAATAGTTAAGGGGAGTGCCTCTCTATTATGAAGTGAAGAGTCCAACTTTTATCAATCTTATTTCTCTCTTCTTTTATATGCTGAATAGAATTTTTATAAATAAAAAAAATATAATTTAGGCAGGATTCTAGCCGTTCATTATGTGTAGAAAAAATTATTGTGAGCACTTGAAAGCAGGAAAGAACATTACGCTACACGTGGAGGCTTAATATGTTATAAGGACAAGAAATGCGCCACGTGCGATCAAAGACTGCCAAATTCGGCACAGAAAATCTTCTGGCATTTTGGCAAAAACTCTGCTAAGCACCTGGCTTGGCTGGTTCTGGATGACAATTTTTTTTTTTATTTTGGCAGGTTTTGGCTTGTAATTAATTTCGAAGAAATGTCAGCGGGTTTACTCTGAATAATAATGTTGGCGCACCCTCCAACTAATGCATTAAATTGATAATCTTTTCTCCGTGTTTAGAGGAGGGAATTGGGGTGAGAGAGAGGAAAACCACGTGAAAGCAAATTGGTATCGTTTGTGGAACTTTACGGCGTCTTAAAAACTAAGGAAAATCTCAAAAAATATTTTATTGGAATATATATAGATGCATAAAATATAAATAATTAGATTATTAAATTTAAAAGAAAAAAAAAATAAATTATTAAATATTATTATAAAGTATGTATATAATTTTATCATGTTAAAAATGAGTTATATAGTAATAGTCATTCACTAATACATTAACAAGTTTATTCTTTCAGATTTATGTCCATTTTAATCCTTGCATATTTTCTTTGTATTAAATGACCTCTGAGATCCAAATGAATGGGAGAATTGACTTGATTCTTATGTGTTGGAAAATACAGAGAAACTAAACAAAAAAAAAAAAGAAAATATAGAGAAAGAAGTAGCTACTGTTTAATGCGTCCAAATTATGTCACACAGATTGATTACAGGCTTCCGAAACACTTCCCAATCTAGGCAAGATTAGATGATCGAGCGGCGTCTATTTTCCACAACCCAAAGCCTCTCATGGAGAATATACATAAGTTATAGTAGGAGGAAGTTTCCCAGATGCCATTAGAAGCAGGATTTGTACTTACTTTACCTTCGTATAACTTTAGACATTTAACTATAACGGAAGAAGAGGCTACAACTCTCGGATTTCTCTCTAATAATTGTGAGTCATTTGTGGGGAGAGGTTACAGACTCCCAACTTTTAAAGTAGGGTGGAGTAAGCTCATCATGGGGGATCATTAAAAATATACCAACACTATATATTATCATTAAACTTTCAACATTCCTATATGCCTTTTGTTCGTGCCTGTTTTAAGACGGACTTTACAAACATTGTTCTCCGTTATTTCTTTATTTTTTTTTCGAATTTAATAATTTATTGACTCATGATCTCTCTTTAATTCTACTTATAAAATCTTACCTATTTTCCAATTCCATACGTGCATGCATATCCATTTATTTTTTGAGATGTCTGATAATCACTATCCGTGTGATTTAGTTGCTAAGAGACTTAAACTTTCAAATTTATTAGTAAAAGTTCAAATTCCACCAAAATTGATTGATAAATTCAACTTTATGGTTCACATTATATTAATACTCTGATTGGCAAATTAGAATAAACGAAAAAGAAAGAAAAATACGTAGATTAAGGTAAAATCTGTTGTTTGGGAAAAATGAAATGAAAAAGCATGGAAGGTTGCAAAGTACCAGTTCGGTACTATCCAATATAAAATTTTAAAGAAAAAAGTACAAGAATTAGAAAAAAAAATAAGAAGAAATTACCTAAATACCCTAACTCATTATCTCACCTAACTAATAATATGGACAATTTGATCATTTAACAATCTAACTAAAATCATTTCACTTTTTACTCATTTTTTTTCTCATGTTTTTTTATTTATCAAAACAAAAGATCCATTCACATTTCTTTCTCACAAATTTTTTTCTAACCATTTTCTTTTTTAATCTCTTTCTTTCTAATTAAAATTTTACTATCCAATCAAGGACAAAGAGTTAAGATGGCAAGTATTATCCCTTATTCTTAGTTTTCACACCAAAAAAAAAAGGATATCGAGGTGAAGTCGCCGTCAGAATTTAAAGCGACTCACGTTTTTGGCGGCCTAATGTGCGGTAACAGAAACAGGGCACTACAAATGAAAACGCCGATACATGACCTTGGATTCACGGTCGACAAGGGTAAAAGCAAGCCGACAAAAGTGGAAGGAGCTCCCGATACAACTAAATATGAATAAATGATGTACGGATATTCCAAAATATATACCAAAGTACGCAAAATCCTCTTTCTCTACACGTGGCTTTGTCTTTTTCCGGAACATCGACGATACCTTCCTGCGTGACTTTCTATTATAAACGTGGCGAAACCTGCACGGTCCGATCTCCTGGATGTCGAGATTCCCCTGATTTTAACATTTAATTTGTATTTTAGCGTGTGTTTGTTTCTTGTAAAATTTTTTTTTATATTTGTTTCATAAAAAATATTTTACATAAATAAAATTTAGAGAAAATTTTCAAATTTTCAGATAAAATAACTTCTCGTTTTGCAGAGCTGAAGTTATTTTCGGAGAAAACACAAACTGTATTATTAGTAAATGACAAAGAAAAATCATTATTTTCATTATAAATATTTTTTTCTGCAAATATTTTATAAATATAAATTATTTTACAGTAAACAAATAGACCCTTAATAGAAAATAATTGTGTGTTAATTTTTTTTATATTAAATGTAATAAAAGTAATAATTTTTGTAACAAAAATATAATATTTACAGTTAAAAATAATAATTTTTAATTTTTATTATAAAATCAATAAATTTTATTATAAAAATTATAAATTTTATTACATTGTGTATGCTAATCAACACACTAAATATAGACACACGCATTAGTGTTCATATTTTTTTACAGAACATTAGTGTTCATATTTTTAACTGTGCTGAAACCTAATGCAAGAATTGACAAATAAAACATTTGCATAAAATATACAACGAAGAGGCCTATTACCTAGACCGGGCCCTTAAAAGGGGTAAACAGAGTTAGTGTAGCCCTGAACGCCGGAATCTGCCTACTTTTTCTTATTTTCTACAAAAACACATATGATGTGAAACGGGTGATATAAAATATGCAAATGGGTATCATATAATTTGCACGTAATATTTTTTGAAAGTTGTTTGCAAATTCTTTTTTTTTTTTTTTTTTTCACATTCTCTTTAACCGTACCTTAGCACATCATATATATTTTTTTTGAAAAAAAAAAGAAAAATGCAGTGGAGATAGGAGGCCACCCACGCCTAGTGTCTCCCCACCCTGTCCCTCTATCGAAACCGTACAATGAAATGTAAATCAGCATGCGACATGCCAAAAAAATAATGGGCTCATAAACTTAAAACGCAATGTTATTTTCAAACAACGTAGAGGGTTAAAAATTTTTATTTTTCGAACATACTTTCGGTGGCAATATGGTATGTGGTCATAACTGGATTTCAGTTACTATTGTCTTTTCGATATAAAAGAAAGAAAATACTCTTATATTTAAAAAAAAATAAAAATAAATGTAACTTATCAGATTTTACGTGTAACTGATTGAATTGTAAGTGTAATTAAGTATAAGAAATTTTTTTCTTTATAATTAATTATACTTACTATTCAATTAATTATATATTTAATTCAATTAATTATATTTGATTAATATTTTAAGTTTTTTTTTTTTTTTAGAAATGTAACTTTTTTTTCAAAGGACCAAAAAAACTGACATGTTGGGCCAATGGTTGACTGCTTACCGAAAAAGACCCCGAACAACTGTAGGTCACCGCCACATAAGGTCATCAAAGGTTCCCAAGAAGACTTTTACATAAGTGGCGGATGCTGCCTCAGAATTCACGCTGCTCTTTTGACAAAATGAATTAGATGATATAACTCTACCCGAGGCTGTGGAAAGTCCTGTATGGTGCTACAAGTGAAAGGACAATTTTAATCCCCTGTAGTAATCGTCATTTCAAAGTTTAGACTTTATTGCAAGACAGGCAGCAACTCTAAAATAGACAATAATTCATCTATATATATATTATATTGAGCAGAGATTGTCAACATTATTGAGATTTAGACAACGAAAGAAAAGCATGTGAAAGGTAGTATTTTAATTTGTGGCTTCACTGGTTTTGCGTCCCGGGACACAAGCCCCAAGATAGTGGTGCACTTTGGCAAACAACGATCCAGTGGACAACGATGGATCCACGGCACTCTAGTAAAGAAAGCATGCTCAGCATGTCTAGACAAGCCTATCTTAATAATAATTATAGCAGTTCATGTTGGCCCAGAAATTGGTCTTTATAGAAAGGAATAAATAATTATAAAAAAAAAGTGAAACGTAAAATTAATATTTTATAAATAATTATTTTTTTGTAATAATATTTTTTTAATAACAAAAATATATTTTTCTTTTTACTTTTATTGTAGAGAGAAAGAAAAATATAACCGTAAAAAAAAATTTAATTATAATATATTTACTTTACGTATTATATTTTTTCTGTGATTATATATAATTGGACACTCTCACGATTATCGATCTAAGCGGAGATGGGGAGAAGTAATGATCCCAAAGCTTAACTTTAAGTTGGAAATATTGGTGTCTTCCTTACGTGGAATAAGAAAAATGTGCATTCGAAAGTTAGAATGACGGGGTACCTAATCCTACGTGTTAAAAACTTACTAGTTTTTTTGAAATTTAAAATTCTTCTCCTAAAACACCAAATATAGTGTGTTTGTTTCCTATAAAATATTTTATAGGAAAAAATTTTACAGATTTTTCGGGCGTTTATTTCACGGAAAATATTTTACATAAGTAAAATTTAAAGAAAATTTTCAAATTTTTAGATAAAATAACTTCTCCTTTTACAGAGCTGAAATTATTTTTAGGAAAAATATAAATTGTACTATAAATAAGTGAGAAATAAAAATTATTATTTTCATTATAAATATTTTTTTTTACAAATATTATATAAATATAAATTATTTTATTACAAACAAACACGCAGTAAATATGAAACAACTTGCAAACGCACGTGAAGTTTACTTTTTGATACATTTGTTACACAATCTTTGTTACAAATTTTACAGCTTCTATTACACACGGTGAATTTTTTAACAAAAAAACATTGAAATTCCCAAAAAAAAAAAAAAAAACTTTTTCAAAATCATGAAACCCACCGAGCCATGTCATTTCTGACAACTTTACGTCTATTTTACTATGTCCACCAATGATTTCCTCGGTGGAGCGGTGGATAAACCAATGATGTCAACTGAAATACCTTAGAGTGAACGTACTTGATGACAAAACAAAATAAGATTAATTATTGATTCGATCCGCCAGAGTGTTATTGGTTTAAATGGTGCATTGATCTTCAAAATAACTATTTTGGCATGAGTTAATTAAGCAGCTCAATTCAATTCGATTTAGCTGAGCACTCTTTGTTGGTCTTTGAAAAATTCAGGGTCTTACACTTATGTTGATGTTATTGATGAAAGTAATGATAGATCTGATTAGAGTTGTTGGGCGGCGGCGCTACCAAGATATGCAATGTTCTCTGAACTAAAGTGAATATTGGTTTTTATTATCTGCTATTTATTGGTCGTCCAATTGTGGGTGTTTGATTCAATGTCTTGTTCAATTACACGTGATTATGTTTAGAAAACATAAGGATTTGTTGGATATTTCAGAATTTTATTATTCCTTAAAAAAGTCAAAAGTACATGTCTTGAAAAGAATTTGTGTGCGTTTTCAGGTTGGTGAGATCATCAACAGATTTGAGAAGAAGGGTTTTTCTTTGAAAGGTAATTTAATTTTTGAATTTGTTGATTTTCAGATAATTATGTGGATTTGCATCACTGGTGATTGTCCCCTTATTTTTATCACTAAAACTAAAGAACTCAATTTTATTAATATTTCAAAAAAATATGGCAAAGATGATTAAATGATATCAAAGATTCAAAATAAGTATGTTTTAGAGAGAAGTCAATTCATTACTTACTATCTAAAACAAAATACAAATTTATGTCCTAACACTGCCTCTCCCGCTCTCTCTGTAAATTCTTATGGATGGAATGATCAATGACGATAAATTATATAAAGTTTGGTCGTCTTAAATATAAGATAAAAAATAAAACTTTGGTCATCTTAATTGTCCGACAAAAAATATGAGAATTCAAGATCCTTTCGCCTGAATTCTTTTTAGGAGATTAGTTCAGTTTGACTAAATTCTTTTCTGGCACAAGTTTGACTAAATTCTGATACTAAAGAATATCCCAATGACACATACGACGCACCATCAACATTCAACCGCGACAGTTACACGATCAGGACATGCACACTCGCGAAATAAAAGTAATATCAAGGGTAGAGTACTAAAATCCTTCTAATAAATGTGTGACATATATTCTGTGAATTAATAATTTTAATTTTTTATTTCTAAAAAGATACTATAATGATTAAGAATTTACACATTTATATTTGAGGTATTGGAATCTAATTTTTAGACAATGAGTATAGAATTTTATGTACTTCACGGTATAAATGACATCTAATAAAAAAATAATTTTACTTTTCTATATTAATTCTATGCATAAACAGGGTTATAATATGACGTGTCAACTGTAAAATGCGAACTGATTTTTAGTAAACTGTTTACCATCCCTAACATTGAAAAAGAATGCTTTAGTAAGACAATTACGTGTGATGAGATTCTATATCTTGACTCTGAATTTGTGGAACGGAGTGCATCCACTGAAATAGTCTACGCTCCACACCATAACATGAAATCTTTCAGTGTTATCATACGTACACATAATCCAGATGTTATGGAGAAAGGCCTACGAAAGTCAGAACAAGCAGCTAACCACTCGTTTCCACGGGAAGTAGGTGAAATTGCAGAGCCCGCGGGTCATCATTTCAAGTGGACTGCAGCATGTGCCCAATGGCCAGACAACATGCTTCGAGAATGTGCGATGCTATGGCAATTTGTTTTTGAACGTCTTTTATTTTATTTTGATGAAACAGGAAAGTTGGAGTAGTATTTTATAATATTGTTAAAAAAAATATCATAGAATAGTAGAAGATTTTTAATTTAAGTTATTTTTTTTATGAGTATAATTTATTGATAATATTATATCATATATATATATAAATGAGATTTATTTAAAATAAAAAATAATAAAATAAATTTATATAATATAAAATTATCAGTAAGTTACGATCATATAAAACATAAGGAAAAATAGTAAACACTTAGTTGATTATAGGTATTGACTTGCTATTTTCATGGTAACAAAAAAAAAAAGAGAGAGAGGTCCTGAATAATTGGCTTAGGTTTTTGAAATGTTTATATCTATTGCTGCAATAAGTTTATTGGAAGTAAGAAATTATTTAAACTCAAAGTTGAAATCCTAAGTCATATCTATAAAATAGATCATATATTAAACTATAATATGTTTCTTCATGCAAAAGTGTGAACAAAAGACAAGACATGATCATAACTACAGAATTTACAATTAAATGTGTAGGCAATGTAATTTAGACATGAATATCCTTGTTCATAAAAACTTGATTCTATATTAAGGAACGATTCAAATCAAAATTTGAATGACAATCAAAAATAGATTATGCGTTAAACTCTCAAGAGTCCAACATTCATATGTTTGATACTAAAATATAAATTAGGTCAAACCTAATAATCAGCCCTAACATTTTTTAATTTGGCTTATTGAAGAAGAAAATAGATAGATTTGACACTAAAGGGGTTTGGTATTACATTTTTTTTTTTTTTTGGTGACAAAGCGAGGCTTTAAGTCAATTATAGGGCCGCGAAACAGGATTAACGCACCCCATAATAATGGCTCATATAGCGCAGAAGCCCAATTACACACAAAACAAATTGAAGCCCTTGCGATAGCTCCTCAGATGTGTTACTGTTTTTATGATTTACAAAAATAGAACCGATCCGTGTGTGAGAAGTGTATTTTTATTTATATTTTATTCAAAAAAAATCTTAGATTTTAAATATTATTTTTTAAAAAATTTAAATATTGAAAAATAACTTTATCTTAAAAAAAAACAAAAAGAAGAATTTACAACTAACCATATAATTATCTTTGTCATTTTAATTTTCTTACTAAAAAAAATGAGAGTTCGTTGTCCGCATTCCTCACTTGCAGTGGATTAGTCCAAGAAACTTTAAAAATATAAAAAATAAAAAATAATAAATATTAGAGGACTCGCGCTTAAACAGCAACGGCTAATTTTTCTTAATTTTTTGGGCACTATTAAACGGCACTGCCCGCTCTCGGTCTCTCCCAATTCGCCAAAATCCTCTCTCTCTCTCTCTCTCTATTTTTTCGTTTCGCTCTGTTCTTTTATTAGCATTGCAATCTCGCTTCAACAATAGAGATCGCTGATTAGCCCTTCGGACTTCGGCCACATGAAACGCCGGTCATGGCTTTCATGGCGGTTTTGGATTTCGATCTCCGAGCGCTATCCGCGGAGGCTTGCCGTCTCTATGCCGCCGTCAAATACGGCACCGAACGAGCAATCTTGAAGGTATACCGTTCCATTTGCTTGTCTTGCTCGATTGACTTGAAACGGAAACTGTGTGCTTGAATTATGTTCTTGGTTTCAAGATTCAACTTAGTTAGTGTTTGGAGAATCAAGATTTTGAATCTTGAATCTTTGTTTTGAAGGAATCTTTATAACTCTTTTCTTCTTGGCGGTGGCTCCGTTGTCAAGTCTTTGGGTTCTTACTTTGCGGTCTGTTACTTCTTAGTGTTGGTTGGACTGTGGTTGTTTGGATATCTCGTCTGATTGATCTCTATCTATTTGTTGCAAGAAAAAACGGCTCAATATGTTTCGACTTCTTCAAATCAACAGATTGTCCGACAGTGTGCGCAAGTAAGTTGGAATTCTTTTCAAAAGGCTTTTGATAAAAATTGTCATTGAAAGGCTTTTTGATTTTTTTTTTTCCTGTTAGTTTTGTCTCTCATCAAGTTAATCAATCATCTGTAAAAAGATGTGTAATTGTGGGCTATTTTTGCAGTACTCTGGCGCTGCTACCTTCAGACAGGCAGTAGCCTTGATTTTCAGTTTGTGATAGGTGGTTCACGCCGAGTCACTTCCGGTTTCAAAAGTTACTTCCAGGAGGTCATGTTTCTTGATCTATTTCAGTTACCGGTAATCTTAATTGCATTATCAATGATGTTGTATGTGTAGTTCTCAATGTGTACCTCTAAATGTTTGCCCGTGTATTGTTTTGGAATTTTGCAGTTCTTTTCTCCAGTGATTGTGCTATCAGTCAAAAGCTGATAGAAAACAATTGCGAAATCCTTTAAGAGAAGGGCTTTTCCGGAGATTAAGATAGAGAAATTGATTGTTCGTGAAGTTAATTGAATTATCTCTCCCTCTCTCTTCCCCGCAATCTTCCTCTCTCTTCTCTGTTCTCTCCCCTCTCTGTTTTCCCGTCTTTCTTTCTCTCTCTCCTTCTCTTTCTCTCCCTTTTTTTTTCTGTTTTGTTTCGGTCTCTTCTTTTTCTTGGCATTGCAATCTTGCAAGAACGATAGAGATCGCTGATTAGCGGTTTCGACTTTGGCCGCATAAAGCCCCGACCATGACTTCTTGGCGATCTTGGAATCCCGATCTCAGACTTCTCGATGCTGTGGCTCGCCATTGTTATTCCGCCGTAAAAGACGGTGACGAACGCACATTCTTGAAGATATACAGTTCCATTTGATATGTATCCTTTTTATTTTTTGTCAATCTTTATATCTTTCTTGATTGACTTGAATTGAAAATTTTAAGAAAGTAAGAGCGCTTTTTCAGTTTTTTTTTCTTCGTTCTTTTTTATATGCTTAGTGTTTGCGTGCGTGGATTTATGTTCTTGGGTTCAAGATTCAACTTAGTTAGTCTTCAAGTATTTGGGGAATCAAGAAGTTGAATCTTGAATCCTGAATATCTGTTTTGAAGGAATCTTTAATAATATTTTTGGTTTCCGAGAGAAGACAAGGGCTCTTGCCTTCGGGAGTCTCCTTGTTTTTTACATGGAAAGTGACCGCTGTTGTCTTGGGTCCATGGATTTTAGTTGTTTGGATCTCTCTCTTTGTTGCAGTAAAATACGGCTCAAGCTTTGACTTCTTAAAAACAACAAATTGTGCGACAGTGTGCTCAAGTAAGTTAAACTTTTTTTTTTATAAGAGGTTTCTGATTGGAAATTGCCATTGAAAGGCTTGCTGATTGCTTTTTTTTTTTCCCCTCTTAGTGTTGTCTCTCATCAAATAAGTTATCGGTAAGAAGTTGTAATTGTGGGCTACTTTTCAGTAGGGAAATGGTATTGCTGCCGCTATCTGCAGACAGGCAGTAGCATTGATTTTCAGTCATGTGGTCAGCAGTTCATGCCAATTCCCTCTCTTCAGATAGCAAAAGTTGTTACGGGAGGTCATGTTTCTTTATCTTGTTCATTTACCAGTGAGGTTAATTGCAACATCGATTGTTCAGAGTATGTCGTCCTCACGATCTTGTGGGTCCGAACATTCAAGAATCCAAATGCCTATGTGTGTGATGTATGTATTACCTTCATTGCAAATACTGGCTGGGAAAAGTGGAAAAGGCCAGTATAGAGGGCTTTATATTCCGTTGAAGTCACTATTTTAGTTTGCAAATTGTCTTCGGTATCTCTCTCTCTCCCTCTCTCTTTTTCTCTCTCTTTCCCATATTCACAGGCCTAACCCAATTATGAATAGGGGAAACAATTTGCAACGTTGATGAGGGATATTCCAACGAAAGATAATCTCTTAGCCATATTTCATATTTTCGATAAAGGTAAAAATGAGCTGTTTGTCAATGCAGTGTAACAAGTTTTGCATTTTATCTTACAGGTGAGTTGGTTACAAGCCAGTTCTCTTGGACAACATTTGTGCTGGATACACTTGAGTGAGAATTATTTTCTACCTTTCTTTTATTCTTCTTGCAAACATGAGTATTTTCTCACAATTTTCTTAGAATCAATGGTTGTGTTGTGTTAATTTCTTCTTCAGTGCTGTTTAAATTCTTGTAAATGCTGTAGAATGCTTTCTTGATGTTATAATCTGGAAAAAAAAGGGCTAGGTATGTGATACGCTGAATTAGGATATTAGATTTGGAAGCTTTTAAAGTTTTTAGTAGTCACTTGGAAACTGCGGTTCTGAAACTAGTTGGACAGTGTTTGTCTATTTAGCTTGTTACATGGGTATAATATAAGAAATATATGACCAAAACTTGTGAAAAGAAAAGATCATCTTGGTTCTGGTTCTTTTTATCTGAACCATCATAATGTCTTTTAGTGATGTTCCCAATATTAACAATTGTTGAGCTGCTTTTGTGCTTGTTTTTGTTTCCTTCTACAATTACTTGTTGGCTAAGCACTTTATTCTTATCGGATAAGCTGATTTATGTTATCATATCCGTTATGATTTAGTTTCTGTCTTTATGTCCAGCATTAAGATGGGAGGCAGTCTATAGGCTTTCTTGGTGCAGTCGTCGGAATGTGGTTGCATTATTAAAGCTGTGCGCTGTAAAAGCTGTTGAGTGCTTATTAACATCATTACAAGGGAAGTAAATTGAAACATGCGGGAAGGCTTTTGTTATTGAGCTAAATTGTGGTGATTTTTAGTATTTCTTTTGCTCAGTTTTTCTAATGCTACTGTTCCGCAGGTTCACTCTTTCCATTACATGATTAATTTCAAGTTCCTCATGAACAGGTGATTCTAAGAATGTCCTTACCACTGTCTACATTTTTTTTTGGTTAGGTTTCAGCAAAAGTTGTGCAGTTATAATATTCTCTTCGAAACTTGTCAGATTTTGTGTTACGAATATGCTCATTTTTTCTGACTTCACGTGGTACTGATGCTGAGGTAGCTTCTTTCTTATAGATAAGTCCAGCTATATCTCTGGCACGTGCATATATAATTTATGCCATTCTAATGAATGCTTCACTTTCACCTTACTGCATTATGTTTCTCTTTTCTGTAGCTTGAAGGAGAAGCTGGAAAGTCATCATTGCAGCTGCTCAGATTATCAGAGTATCCAGTTTGTCCCTTGCTACCGAGTGTGAGGTATGTTTGAATAAAATGAGGTATGTTTGAATAAAAACCATAGTTTTCTTTTTCAAGTGAGAGAAGGTTGTTCCCCAAAACGCTTACGATGAATGTTTTTAAGACCTTTTGTTTTGGAATTTGTAGTTCTAAAATATTGAGCTTTAAACTAATTTGAAGAAACAATGGCAAAATCCTTCTTGGGTAAGAGGGTTAATAACACAAAGAGAAGCCCATTTCTGGAGATTAAGATAGAGAAAAGGCATTGTTGAGTCTTTGCTTAGTAGAAAACAGCTGTGTGCATTGGCGCGCAGTTGTAGCATCTTTAGGTTTGAACTTTCACAGCAAGAGCAGAAATCACAAGTTAAAAATAGACAATGAAGGAGAATACAATTGCTAGAATAAATAATGAACTTGGCAATCAACATGTTGACAAGGGTTCTGTCACAGGACCAATCTTTTTGATAACAAATGTCCCTCCTTTTCCTACTAATTCAAGTATCAATTTTACGGGAGTGCCGTAATCTGTTGTCGTCTTTAAGGCCTATTCTTTCATCTCCTTTTACGGAAAATTTCTTTTCACTACTTTACATCTCACTTGCTTAATTTTAAACCTATTTATGTGATGAGTTGAATATTTATTCCTAAATTAATGGTTGCACTACTAAATTGTAAATTGTTCTGCTGACCTGACCAAAATTACTTTTGTATTGCATTGTGCAGCTCAATGAATGTGGCAATCTCAGCATCATGTATTTAGTTTTTATGTTTTCTCCATTTTCACTTGTTATTTTCATAACTTCTGCACAAAACTCAGCCACATTTGAAAGAAGTTGCTGAATACATTCTGCAAGTCTACAAGGGCAGTGATGATGAAGTGGCTCTTGAAGCCTGTGAATTCTGGTATTCCTTTACTCTATGATTAAATCCTTTAAACATTTTTGTAGCTTACAATACTTGTTTGGAGACTTGGATGTAGGCACCAGGCACCATGTACTACCCACTAGATCCATTTCTGTCTAGGATAGACTGCAGAATTAACTTTAAGTTTGTCACTTGTTGGTTCCCTAGTATCAGCACAATATATCTTACTTATCAAAATTTTGTTGGCAACTTGTGGGGAACTCATCTTACTTATTAAAATCTTCTTATCAGAGATAAGTACTTTTGCATCAGTCTTATTGTGATAAACAGAAGTCTATGCGCCTTTTGGGCCTTCATTATTAACATCATGCAGGTCTCTTTACTGCAAGGTGCAATTACCACTTGAGAACTTGAGAGAATTCTTGCCACGTTTAATTTTGGTGTAGCTATTTTGTTCTTCTTGTTTAAACATTGTGCTATCACTTTTTTTTTTTTGTGCATTTTGTTTTTTACAGTTCTTGTTGTCTAGCATGGTGTATGCTGATGATGATGATGAGCCGCTTGCTGAAGCTGAGGTTGAGCTCTTCTTAATCACTTTCTATTTTTAGAACTTCATACTTAGCATTTTATGACTCATTTTTATCTAGCATCACTTGATTGTTACGGGAGGATGAGTCACTTCCAGGTCATGATGAGGTTAACTTAATTTCTTTCTTGTAAGTTGATTTGATGGATGTTGCAGGGTGTTAGCATCTTTTTATGCAATTCTTTTTCAGTTGAGGTGTCATTACCTTCATTTAATTTGACGTTCTTAATTGCAGGATCAGAAACCTCTGTTTTGCTCATCACGATTTCATGGATCAGACAGTTTGGAAGGTGATGTAAGTTGCCAAGGCGTCTAAAAGCTTTCAAAGACATTGGCCAGTTTATTGTCTGGTGTATACAACTAAACTGCTGCATGCTTCTAATGTAGAGAGCTGAGGTCATTATTTAAATGCTTGTGAATAACTAATTTGGTATTAATAGCATGATGACATTGTTAATGTATGGGATTAGAAAAAATGCAGTGCAGCTGCCTTTGATATTCTCTCATATGTGTTTGGAGATGAGATTCTTCCAACATTAATTCCCGTTGTTCAGGTAACAGTTTTGTTTGCTCTCATGTGCACTGGTTTCTTTTTGAAAGATATTTCCTTCCATTTCATTTCAAGTTGTGCCCCAGTGGAATATCAAGGAGGCTGTTTGCTCTGCTTCTCCAACACTTGAAGAGGTCATTGCAAGAATTGCATTTCAAGTTGTCCAGAATTTTTTCTGGTTGCATGCATTTCAAAGAATTTGATGATTTATGTCTCTCTGCAGGAGGCTGCTGACCAGTTGGCACCACCCTTGAAAATTATTTTACAGTACCTCCTATGTGCTTTTGGGAAATATCAGGTTCCTATCTACTGCATATTCTTAACACTTTCAATTTTAAAATCATTTTAGTGTAGGATGGTTGAAATTTTGTTAAGCTTGTAAATGACAGTAATATTGTACCTTCTGTGTCCGTGTGATTTGATCCAAGGATGGAATCTCAGAATAGTATATGATGCGGTTGAAGTAGAACTAAGTCAATTATCAGTATCCTGTACTAACCCTTTCCCCCCTATATTTTTCTCTCTTTTGTTCTCATGAATTGATAAATAACGGTAGAAATTATGCCAGAAGTTTCGTTTTAACTGCATTTGCTATCTTGCCAATTTGCAGCCCCCTTGTGTCAGAATTTTGATGCCACCACTGCTAGCAAAGTGGCAGCAGCTCTAAGATTCAGACAAGGATCTCTTTCCCATGTTAGATTGCTTTACATCCACAGCATAGGTATGAATTGCTGTTTACTTTTAATTTGATAAATAATTTTTCCTTACATGTATGATCACAGTATTGAGATCCTAAGGTTTCATTATTCGGTTTTGATGATTACAAAACATTGAGAATTACTAATATGTTTATTTAAGCGTGCAGTTAAAGGTTTTTAATCAAACATACATAAATTGGAATGGAAGAAATGCAAGCACAAGATAACTACTGATATTAGTTCTATTCAGTTCAAGTATCATCATATACAGTCAAATTTCAAAGGCTCGTTTGTTAATATAGAGATGAATTAGATGACAAGCCATACATGGTTGGAAAGCTAGAGGAGTCTAGTTTCCAACGCCACTAGAATCGTGACAATTGGAGTTCTGTATAGCAAGTTGTGACTAAAAGAGTAATGAGGACTCAAGCTGTGATAACACAACGCATGGGTACATTTTCAAAGAATGTTGCGGATTGCTTAGCACAAATTACATGCCAAGCTATATGTCATTGGAAAGCATATTGAGTCTACTTTCAAATGGAATAATTTTCACATTGATTGGAATTGTGTGGAAGAAGTTATGGGCAATAAGGTGGAACATGTACAAGCTGTCAAGACATTCTATATAAGTCAGCTTCTAGAAGCTATAATGATCGGATGGAGCACAATTTTGTGGCAAGCTATATATGGATAGAAAGCTGATTGAGTCTAGGTTTCAAATAATGTAGAATCGCATTAATTGGATATTCCTATAGAATGTTATTGGGCAAAATGGAAGCTTGGGCAAGCTGTCAAGATACATTGGTTTAGTCTACTTTGAGAGATCACTATGGACAGCTGGAGAAGAATCATGTGATTAATCTTATATGTATGGAAAGATAATTCTGTCTACTTTCCAAATTCTCAAGAATCATCTCAATTGGACATTTGTGGAGGAAGTTATGGTCTATGAACTGAAAGGTGCTCAATCTGTCAAGGCTAACAGGATCAGTCTACTTTAAGAGTTGATTACTACCAAATGGGAAAGAATTAGCTGTTGAACCTTATATGCATACAAAGATAATTCTGTCTAGTTTCTAAATTGACCAGAATCGCACAAATTGGATTTCTTTAGAAGGAGATATTGCCAAAATACTGAAGGGTGTACAGCCTGTCCCGTCCAGCGGGATCAGTCAACTTCCAGAAAGCACCACGGCTAGCTGGAGTGGAATCAGGCCATGATATTTATATGGATGGAAAGCTCTGGATGTCTACTTTCAAACGCATGAATTGGGACACAATTTGGAGCTATATACAGAGATATATGAATGATTTTCTAAAGAGCTGTCAAATCTGTCAAGGTATAATCATCTTTAAATACCACGATTTTTGGGGATCCATTGGCTGTAAAATCAGCCCTCATTAATGTCTTGCAGCAGCCCCTACACCCTCCTTCACCTATAAATAGGTGTCTCCACCAAGACTCCATTTATCCCTCTCCATTCCTCTCATTCTCTCTTAATCTCTCTTAAGTGTTCTTTGCATATGAGCTTTATTGTGTAAGTATTGAGTGCTAGAAAAAGAAAGAGAGGAGAGCAAGTTTTTTTTGTAATCTTTGTAAGAGAGAGTGAAGCCATAAGTGAGGAGAGAAAGGGAAAAAGTGAGCTTTAGTGAGAAATCTGTTCTTTTTGTGAGAAAGCTTTGTGAATCTTTATAAGGTCGTGGACCTTCGTGTGACTGTGGTCAAGTGACCATCAAGTGATTGTGAGAAGGGTCAGGTGACCTTTGTGTGATTGAGAAAAAGAGCTAGTGTGCTCTTGGTCAGGTGACTAAAGTGTTGTAAGGGTTTAATCTTCACCCGCGAAGAAGATTGATACTGGATTGTGAAATTCCCAAGGGTGATCTTGGGGAGTGGATGTAGGCTTGGGATAAGCCGAACCACTATAAATCTCTTGTGTTGATCTCTCTATCCTTTTAACTCATTCATTATCATTGCTCATTAACACACACGTGACACATATTGTTTATCTCGATCTCTTTCACAAACACACACGATTAAAATTAGTTATTCTCTTGTGTTTGTTTTTATCACTTGCACACGATTCACTTATCTTTCATATCATATTTTTATTTATTCAAGTTTATTTATTTTGCTATAAGTTTTTAAATTACCCAATTCACCCCCCCTCTTGGTAATTTCGGGACCAACAATTGGTATCAGAGCTAGTCTCTATATCATAGGTCTAATCGCCTTAGAGTGAAGATCCTATGGCAATTCGTTCGGGTTATGCAATAAATGAGCCTCCTTGTTTTAATGATTTTCCTTTCTTGCAGTGGAGAGGAAGAATGGAAGTTTATTTACAATCTGTTGATTATCGATTGTGGATCATCACTAGAGATGGTTTTTTACCCAAACCGAAGTGTGGTTGGGATGATGATTATAAAGAGAAATTCTCTCTCAATATTAGAGCCATGCGTATTTTGTTTGATTCTTTAGATGATGATATTTATGCTAAAGTTTATACTTGCTCTAGTGCTAAAAATATTTGGGATTTACTTGAACGTTATTATTCTTCTAACGTAAATATTTTCATTGTTGACCATATTGATGATCACAATTTTGCGAAAAATAATTCTTTACATCAACATGAGGAGTGTCAACAAAAAGAGCATATGCTAGATGATGACTCTTCAGATTATTACGTGGCGTTCAAATCTTCCACCTTGGTGAAAAAAGAAGTGGACAACATCAATGATGAGGAGGACAAGGACGAGGATGATTGCTCATTCAATGACCAAGACCAAGAAGAGTTTGTGATGCTTGCACGAAAGGTCTCAGAATTTTTGAAAAAGAAAAAACAGTTTGGTCGAAAGTCACTTAAGCATTCCCCCAAAGGCGAAGATGTACAAAAGAATGAGATCATTTGTTATGAATGTAACAAACTCGGACATATTGAAATCAATTGTCCTAATAAGAAAAATAGAAAGAAAAAGCCAACCAAGAAAGTTTACAAGGCTACTGGGGACGATTCCAGCGACTCAGACGACGAGTCCTCTGATGAGGAAGCCAATTACATGTGCTTTATGGGAAAAGATAATGAGGTAAACTCTGACTGTGACTCGTATGATGATGATATGATGAATATGCTTGAATGTATGAATAAAGAAATGTTTAAACAAGCAGCCAAATTTAGTGATCTCAATGCTCGCTTCAAAGCAATTGAAACTGAGAATGAGATTCTAAAACGCGAAAATGAATCACTTAAAAATGAAAGTGAAGATTCGCAAAAAGCTCACAATATTGCTTTAAATAAGCTAAAGGAGGAAAATCTTCACCTTAAAAAGGAAAATGAAGACCTCCGAATTTCCCTTTTAAAGTTTGTTAAGGGGAAAGAAAAGCTTGATTCATTGATTGGATATCAAAGGCCACTCAATGATAAAACTGGATTGGGTTTTCGCTCACATAAGACCCAAACCAAGGCTGCTAATAAAAATGCACAAGCATCCACTTCTAAGAGCAACAATTATGCATTTATGTATGCTCATTCATCACGACGCCATAATATGCCTCACTATTCGACTAGACAATCATCGTGGCATGATCATTCATCACGAAAAACACCAATTTACGATTCATCTAGTTCGTTTTCCCATAAATATAGGCCTCATATGTATAACTTCATTCAAGCATCTCATGAACATTCATTTTCTCAAGAGAAATATCATGTTAAATGTCATTATTGTGGAGATTATGGTCATATGGCATACTCATGCAATATTAGAAAAAGCATTCAAAGCATGAGATATTCCTTTGTGAGTGCAAAAGGCACTAAAACTAACACCAAAGGACCCAAATACATTTGGGTACCAAAAGCTCCTACTTAAATTGTTTTGTAGGTGGAGAAGAGTTGCGTCGTCATCCAACTTAAAAAAAAAAAAAAAAAAAAAAATTTGCAACTTGGATGACGTGACGAAATTGGGTGAAGTGGAACCATTGATCTTATGGTGTTATAAATCAAATCAACGATACTTTCAATGAGATAACTAAGAGAAGAAGAAAAAGAGTTCAATGAGAATAAGACAAAGGACGTCTACAATCAGTTGGCATTATAATTTTAACCAAGAAGCTTCACAAGATTTATCAGTTGGATCAAGATTCACTATTACAAAATGAGACATATCTTACAAGGTTTGAAGTATTTAGTCTCACATTCATGGCATTCTCATTTATTTATTGGCTTCATATTCTTACTTGAAAATTGCAGTTATGATTCATTTTACCCCTAAAATCTCATGCATGTTCCATATTAGCTAGGGGGAGTAAATGTTTACTACATTAGTGCATATTTTGCAATAGAAAGGGGGAGCACGTCATTTTCATGAGAATATGATTTTTATGGGCATATATTATGAGACACCTTTTTATTGATCATTTTTATCTATTGCATTGTTTGCTTACATGTCATGTCTCATTCATGTGAAATTAGAAGTGAACTCTTTGGCATGATTTTTATTATTTGAGAAAAGAGATTTATATATATATATGGATTTGATTCATCGACTATCACGTGTCATTACCATATATTGCAATTTTTTGTAGCATCGTTACGTTATCCTCGCGAGATCAACATTTGAGTATATATTTTTTAGGTCACATGATATACTATCTCCGTGACTGTTTGATTGGTTCTTACATTCTCGAGATTACATTGTATGAGTCCCCTAAGGTTTCATTTAGACATTTTCCTCTAAGGAAATTACATCAATTATCGCATTGCAGGATTGAATTCTCTACATGCTCAAATTGATGTTACTTATTTTTTGAGATTCATTATGATCATATGCACTTGAGTCAAATTGCTTTTTTAATCTTTTTATCTATCTATGCGCCTATCCTGAGTGATGATATCATTTAGAATATTTGTTTGCTTAGTTGAGCAAAAAGGGAGAACCTTTTGATATATTAAGGGGGAGAAGCATGGTACTCTTTTTTGTCTATAGACCCTTTTTGATTTCTGACAAAAAGGGGGAGAAATATATTGATGCATTGCCTTTTACATTTGACTATATTATTATTTGCATCAATGTTTTGTCATCGTCAAAAAGGGGGAGAATATTGAGATCCTAAGGTTTCATTATTCGGTTTTGATGATTACAAAACATTGAGAATTACTAATATGTTTATTTAAGCGTGCAGTTAAAGGTTTTTAATCAAACATACATAAATTGGAATGGAAGAAATGCAAGCACAAGATAACTACTGATATTAGTTCTATTCAGTTCAAGTATCATCATATACAGTCAAATTTCAAAGGCTCGTTTGTTAATATAGAGATGAATTAGATGACAAGCCATACATGGTTGGAAAGCTAGAGGAGTCTAGTTTCCAACGCCACTAGAATCGTGACAATTGGAGTTCTGTATAGCAAGTTGTGACTAAAAGAGTAATGAGGACTCAAGCTGTGATAACACAACGCATGGGTACATTTTCAAAGAATGTTGCGGATTGCTTAGCACAAATTACATGCCAAGCTATATGTCATTGGAAAGCATATTGAGTCTACTTTCAAATGGAATAATTTTCACATTGATTGGAATTGTGTGGAAGAAGTTATGGGCAATAAGGTGGAACATGTACAAGCTGTCAAGACATTCTATATAAGTCAGCTTCTAGAAGCTATAATGATCGGATGGAGCACAATTTTGTGGCAAGCTATATATGGATAGAAAGCTGATTGAGTCTAGGTTTCAAATAATGTAGAATCGCATTAATTGGATATTCCTATAGAATGTTATTGGGCAAAATGGAAGCTTGGGCAAGCTGTCAAGATACATTGGTTTAGTCTACTTTGAGAGATCACTATGGACAGCTGGAGAAGAATCATGTGATTAATCTTATATGTATGGAAAGATAATTCTGTCTACTTTCCAAATTCTCAAGAATCATCTCAATTGGACATTTGTGGAGGAAGTTATGGTCTATGAACTGAAAGGTGCTCAATCTGTCAAGGCTAACAGGATCAGTCTACTTTAAGAGTTGATTACTACCAAATGGGAAAGAATTAGCTGTTGAACCTTATATGCATACAAAGATAATTCTGTCTAGTTTCTAAATTGACCAGAATCGCACAAATTGGATTTCTTTAGAAGGAGATATTGCCAAAATACTGAAGGGTGTACAGCCTGTCCCGTCCAGCGGGATCAGTCAACTTCCAGAAAGCACCACGGCTAGCTGGAGTGGAATCAGGCCATGATATTTATATGGATGGAAAGCTCTGGATGTCTACTTTCAAACGCATGAATTGGGACACAATTTGGAGCTATATACAGAGATATATGAATGATTTTCTAAAGAGCTGTCAAATCTGTCAAGGTATAATCATCTTTAAATACCACGATTTTTGGGGATCCATTGGCTGTAAAATCAGCCCTCATTAATGTCTTGCAGCAGCCCCTACACCCTCCTTCACCTATAAATAGGTGTCTCCACCAAGACTCCATTTATCCCTCTCCATTCCTCTCATTCTCTCTTAATCTCTCTTAAGTGTTCTTTGCATATGAGCTTTATTGTGTAAGTATTGAGTGCTAGAAAAAGAAAGAGAGGAGAGCAAGTTTTTTTTGTAATCTTTGTAAGAGAGAGTGAAGCCATAAGTGAGGAGAGAAAGGGAAAAAGTGAGCTTTAGTGAGAAATCTGTTCTTTTTGTGAGAAAGCTTTGTGAATCTTTATAAGGTCGTGGACCTTCGTGTGACTGTGGTCAAGTGACCATCAAGTGATTGTGAGAAGGGTCAGGTGACCTTTGTGTGATTGAGAAAAAGAGCTAGTGTGCTCTTGGTCAGGTGACTAAAGTGTTGTAAGGGTTTAATCTTCACCCGCGAAGAAGATTGATACTGGATTGTGAAATTCCCAAGGGTGATCTTGGGGAGTGGATGTAGGCTTGGGATAAGCCGAACCACTATAAATCTCTTGTGTTGATCTCTCTATCCTTTTAACTCATTCATTATCATTGCTCATTAACACACACGTGACACATATTGTTTATCTCGATCTCTTTCACAAACACACACGATTAAAATTAGTTATTCTCTTGTGTTTGTTTTTATCACTTGCACACGATTCACTTATCTTTCATATCATATTTTTATTTATTCAAGTTTATTTATTTTGCTATAAGTTTTTAAATTACCCAATTCACCCCCCCCCTTGGTAATTTCGGGACCAACACACAGTTTGATCAAAAGGAGTTTCAATTGTTTAGTAGTGATGTGGATATATAAAAAAAGACATTAATTTGATAAAAATTGGGGAGTGTTACTAAGATTTCTAATCTTCATGCTGATCAATTTTCAAGAAGGAACTTTCTTATGCTTTAAGTCTTAGAAATGAGAATAGTTCCATAGGTGCAAAATCAGTTACTAAATCACATCTGCAAAATGCCATGACAATCCAATTATCTGTACAACAAGATGTGAACTTGCACACCAAATTTATGGACAGCCATTAGGATTATGAGTAGCTTGGTAAATCACGCACATGGCCGCTGTTTCTTTTAGAAAATGTCTTGTAAGTGGTATCGTACTTGGCATTTGACACTCGGCTAGTAGTAAAGCATGCACTTGATGAGATTGGAGAAGGTCAAATTAATTTAAAGCCAAGATATGATGTGGTTTGTAGATCAGACTGCACGTACGAGTAGTCAGGATATGGAAGTATAGGTTCTATGTGCAATTGGAGAATGATCTTTTAGAAATCCTTATTACGCTTATCCTATTCAAGGACTTGACTTTATTGCTTCACGTCATAGTGTGCCATTACCTCATGCATTTCGGTGTTTATGGTGCAACTACAAATAAATACCTATTAGAAGTTGCCGTTAAGGCAAACAATTATGTGCTTTATATTGGTCATCCACTAGGTGCAGGATTTCCTCAATTTGCTGAACCTGTATTCCAGAGGTGCATAAATATCAATTGGAGAGAACAGCTGGCAAAGGTTTGGAATTTTGATATCCAGCTATATGATTCAGCCTTGATGGTTTGTGTTTATAGTAACTTGTTTCTACTTTATAGTTGTCCGTATCTTTCAAAAAAGTTCATTTGTTGACCTGCACAATGTGGTGATATATATGTTAATACATTGCTGGTTTCTCGATTGACTTGAAATGGAAACTGTAGTCTGTAGGCCAGTAAGTGCGTTTTCCAGTTTCTTTTTATATTTTAAATGTCATGTATCTGTGTGCATGAATTATGTTCTTAGTTTCAAGATTCAACTTACTTAGTCTTTTAAGTATTTGGAGAATCAAGATTTTGAATCTTGAATCCGTGTTTTGAAGGAATATTTATAACTCTTTTCTTCATGGCGGTGGCTTTGTTGTCTTGTTTTTGGGTTTTTTCTTTGTCATCTGTTACTTCTTAGGCTTGTTTGGATTGTGGCTGTTTGGAAGTCTCTTGTCTGATTGATCTCTATCTCTCTGTTGCAAGAAAATAATGCTCAAGCCCTTTATATATGTTTGGACTTCTTGAAATCAACAGATTGTCCGATAGTGTGTGCAAGTAAGTTATTTTTTTTGTTCAAAAATTTTTTGATTAAAAATTGTCATCGAAAGGCTTTTTGATTAATTTTTTTTTCCTGTCAGTTTTGTCTCTCATCAAGTTAATCATCTGTAAAAAGGTGTAATTGTGGGCTATTTTTTCCGTGCTGGTGCTACTGCCTTCAGAGAGGCAGTGGACTTGATTTCCAGTCGGTGGTTGGTGGTTTATGCCAAGTCTCTTCTAGTGTAAAAAGTTGCATCTGGAGGTTATGTTTCTTGATCTATTTCAGTTACCAGTAATTCTAAGTGCATTATCAATCATTCAGAGTATGTTGTTACTCACGATCTTGTGGGTCCAAACATTCAGGCATTCAGTTGTATGTCTAGTCTGCAATGTATACCTTTAAATGTTTGCCTTGTGGATGTAATGTATGTATTTCCTTTAAAGCAAATCTACTTGCAATAAGCTCTATCCACTGATAGGTGAAGGTGGAAAAGGCAAGTAGTGTGGGTTTTATTTTTTATTGAAGTTCACTCTTTTAGTTTGCAAATTGCCCTCAGTATCTGTCTCTCTCTTTTTTTTTTTCCTTATTTTTGCCGTTGTCACAGATTCTTCCACTTAAATTTGGGATTAAGGATTTGCTTTTTTTGTTGTTGTATCACAGGACTAATCCAAATATGAATAGGTCATTGGGGCATGAACTTGTTGCCGGTGATCCAACTTTGTGAGCGATATCCTAACAAAATTGGGAAGCTTGGCCTTGTTTTACTAGATGAACCGACGACTCTTTTCTGCAGATGAATTAGTACGTGCTACTTGAAACTAATAGATAATCGTTTAATCAGATTTCATATTTTCACTATTGGTAAAGATGTGCTGTTTGTCAATGTAGTGTAAAGTTTTATACTTTATCTTACAGGCTTTGGTACATGTCAGTTCTGTTAAACAAGTAGTTGCTCTGGATATACTTGAGTTACAATTATGTTTTGCCATTCTTTTATTCTTTTGTGCAAACTTGAGTATTTTCTCAGAATTTTTTTAAGATAAATGGTAAATTTATTCTGTGCTGTGTTTAAATACTAGTCTATGTTTTAGAATGCCTGTGTTTAAATACTAGTAAATGCTTTAGAATGCTTTCTTCATGTTATAATCTAAAAAACAAAATCTGGGCATGTGATGCGTTGAATCAAGACACGAGAGTTAGGAAGCTTATAAAGTTTTTAGCAGTCACTTAGAAACTGTTTGCACTTATTCTTCTTTGATATGGATTTACATGTTTGCACTTATTCTTTGCATGGTTGTATTTGTTTTTCTTGATCTTCATATTCTTCTTTGGAGGCGCATCATCCAGAGTCATTGTGGACGAGGGACTTTTGTTGAGATTGCATCAGATATCCTTTTCCACTTCCGTGATTTCTTCTGTCATTCTGCTTAATCTATTATATTATAATTTCCTTAATCCCTGTGTTGTGTGGATACAGATAAGACTATCAAAGCTAAAAGTAATTATTTACTACCTGCTACACTCTTCTCCACTTTGCCACTGCTTGTCTTTCTTAACTTCTTACTTTATGGGGGAAAAGGAATATGTTGTTTCCATTTTTGTCTTTTGTCAACTAGAGCTACACCTACATATTGCTTTCAAACTAAAAAAACTTGCTCATGTAATATCTAGCACAGAAGCATTTTTCGTATTTGTGAGATTTAACATGATAATCTTGTTGTTGTTGTTGTTGTCCTTCTCAAGCAATTCCTTAAACAGGACTAGCGAGAAGATGAGTACCATTTTGACTAAACTGCTGACCAGTAATACTGAAAGCTACTGGAAGAGAAGGTACACATGATATTTGACGTTTATCAATGCTAGAAGTTACTCCTTTATTTATAATCTTGATCTGACCAGTAATTTAGTGGCAGAGCATACATCTATGGCCATATTTTGAAACCAGCAAAATTTCCTTTTTTCTTTTTAATTTTATATTTTCCTTTCACCGTGAGACTTATAAGTTTTAATTGACAATAGAAAACTAATTGTAGACTTCAATCATATCATTTCTGAAGGTTATATCGTTGCATGAAGTGTTTGTAATTATTTAGGTTGTGATCTTGATACCTTGTTCATTAAGCCTATAGAGCTTGTTGCCCAAGCATGCAGAGCAGCTTTGAACCTTTGATGCTTTGCATGAACCTGTCTCATTGTTGCTAGTATTCTCTTTTTTGACAACCCAATGAGCCCACAGCAATCTAGGAAACATTTTTAAATATATGTACTGGAAAAATGCACAACACTTCTTAGTGGCAGGTTAAATGAAATATGAAAGTGTTCTACTATCAGATTGAGTCGCTCAGTCATATTTGATAGTGTTCCTTTGGTTTTGGAGATTTGCAAATTTCTACTTAATCTCCAGTTGAGGATTCTGCTGCTTCTTTTGTTCTTTTTTTCTGAAAAATGAATCTTCTTGAATTTCTGGTCTCTTGAGCTGACGAACAAAAGGGAGTGAACTTTTTCGAGCTGTTGTTAGTTCCTGTTCATGTTTCGGCTAAATGGAGAGGTCAGACATGTATTTAACATTCAGTAGTATAAATATGAAACTATCTTCAGGTTAATCCACCTCGTCTAATGGCATTAAAGCTTCCTACCAAAGGTAAATTTTAGCTCCAGTCCTTTTTTTCCCGCTGAACTTATAGCCTTCATTTGTAATTGTATGTTGCTTAGATCCTGTTGGAAGGCTCTGGTTTGATCTCACAGACTCACCTTCTTCCGTGAGTTTTGTGGAAATTTGCTCATTTGAATCTTTCTCTCAATTCTTCGCAGATAAGGGAGGGTATGCAATATGCTTTGTCTTCTTTATCAGCCCAAATGCTTGAAGCAGAGGTTTTTCACATTAAATCTGCAATTGTTGTGCTTTGATTTAATGGGTCATTGGCCACTTATTTATTCTTCTATCAACCTAATGTGATTTGCAGGTGTTTGGCTCGCCAGCATAAAGGTAAGGAACCTTACAGAGAATGGGTTACCGAACACATTGGCAAATGACCCTTTTTCACTTTTCTTTTATCTTCACTTATTGTTTCATGTCGATTCATTATTTTATTGTCGTCAGTTTACACCAGTCACACATTCACCTTTGGTGTAAGTAACTTGATGCTTCTTCAGCATTCTGATAGTTGTCTATTTTTTAAACCATTTCTTACAACCATCCAAATGTTCTGCAAATCAACAATAGAGTTCTTGAGCATTGTCTATCTGCTCCCATCAAGGCAGTTGGCATGAGTGCATGAGCATAGATATTTGTTTTATCACCTATCAAGAATGATGTCACTTTTACAATCGTGACTTTTGTGGCCCCTTTTGGTACTGGTGAAAGTTGGAAGAATCCAGGTTTATTCAGCCTCAAATAATGTGCTAATTTTTATCACCTTCTGATATTCTTCATCAGGTAATGCTTGCAAATTTAATTTCTTAAGTATTATTATTAAACTTACACTTGTCAACTACAATGTAATTATACTTAATAGACATCTGATGAAACTTTAGGCACTTGAAACTTGGTAAGTTGCAATTATGGCATGCTGATGTGGATATTTATTTGCATGTACCTCTTCCACTTCCTTGCCTGTTTCCTACTCAGTGTTTTTTTATGACTTTGTCTCAGTGTTTGAATTGCAGACCAATTGTCGCATTGCCGCATTTAGCTCCAAAGCAAACTTTCATAGCAAGAATCACCAATTGAGAGAGTGGGAGGTTTTTTTTTTTGTTTTAATTACTCGTCTCTTAGTCAACAAGTACAGGGATGTGAACTTTTCCAACTTGGTGTTAGTTCCCACACATGATTCCAAACAATGGTGAGGTTGAATAGACGCTTTCTACTTCATTTCATTTTATTAGCACAAATGTGAAACATTTTATTAGCACAAATGTAGAGCTAGAGTACAGGTAAGTTTTGGATCCAATCATTTTCTTCTTCTACAGACTCTAGTCTGCATTTGTTCTTACATATTTTGGAAAATTCTAGTTTGATCTCACATGTTGTTCCACTATTTTTACTGAAATTTGCTCATTTGAATCTTCTCTACTAATATGCTGCATTTAAGGGAGACCATACTATAAGCTTTGGCTTCTCTTTCAGCCAAATTGCATAAACAAGAGGTTTTTCACATTATTAGGCTCTAATGAGCTGAATGGCTGGCCACTCATTTCTTTGCTAATGATACTGAATTATTTTTCTATCTAACACTGTTTGCAGGCTCTGGTGCTTACCAGCATCAATTTAGGGAACCTTGTAGAGAAATTGGGCATTGAAACATGTTGTAACAGGTATTTTTCAACTTTTCTTTCATTGTTCTTTGTTTTTTCATGCTTCACCTGATTATTAATTCATAGTGTTCCCTCAGTTTTGGAGATTTTGAAGTTTCAACTTAATTTTCTTCTTTAGGATGCTGGCTGCTAGTTCTTGTTTCAACAGAAAGATTTGAACTTTGTCAAGTTGGTTTTAGTTCCTATACATGTTTCAACTGGATAGCAAGGTCGGATAGTTTCTGTTTTTTTTTTTTTTCTCTCATTAAATAGTATCAAATTATAAGTATAAAACTAAGTTCTTGTTCACCTACCTTTTCTAATAAAGTTAGGACTTCCCACCAGAGATAAGTTTTTAATCCAACTTTTTTTTTCTTTGAACTTATAGTCTGTAACATCTGTTGCTTAGATCTGGCCGGAGGGCTCTGCTTTGATCTCATAGATTCACATTTTTCCCTTGGTTTTATTGAAATTTTCTTGTTCGAATCTCTCTTAATTCACTGCAGATAGGGGAGGGTTGACAATCTGCTTTGGCTTCTCTGTCAAAGCAATTGCGTGAAATAGAGGCTTCTCATATCGAAACTGTAATATTGGGCTTTAATTAGCTGGGTCAGTATCCACTCATTTGTTATTTCATAGTAGTATAGTATTTTTCTAAGAACCTAAGGCCATTTTCAGGTTTGCTTCCTAACCAGCTTTGATATAGGTAACCTTGTACAGCAATTGGTCACTAAACACATTGGAACAGGATTTTTTCAGTTTATCGTTTCATCACTTCATTGTTGTCAGTTTACATGTGTTGCAGATTCACCTTTTTGGTAAGAGACATGATATTTCCTTAGTGTCCCGATGGTTGTCTCTTTTTTAAACCATTGCTTACAACCCTACAATTCTTTTTGGAGATCAGTCATGGAGTCCTCAAGCATTTTCTTTCTACTACTATCATGGCAGTCAGGAGTATGCGAGCATAGATATTCATTTTTTGAAGCCTGCACTTCCTATTAAGAATGATTGCAATCTTGTAACTGGTGACTTGACTGCCCCCACAGGTATCAATGGAAGTTGGAAGCCAATGAAGATTGTATGTAGCCTCAAATTATTTGCTAACTTTTATTACTTTCTGCAAATTTAATTTGAAACTTATACTTGTTAACTACCATGTGATTCTTCTTAATAGCTGTCTTTCAAAACCGTAGATTTGTACTTGCAACGCCGTAAGCAGCAATTATTTATGCCCATGTATCTCTTCCACTTCCTTGCCTGTTTCCTGCTTAATGTTTCTTTTTTATGACTGTGTCTTGGTGTTTGCATTGCAAGCCACAGGTCATGAAGTATCAAAATCTTGTAGGTCCAGTAGCTCCCCTGGAATTTTTAATCCCTGGACATCGCATGCTTCTGATCCTTCTATCAGCAGAGATACAGTTGGAGTTCTGCAGGTATTTAGCTTCAGCATTGTTTTATACCTGTGATGATGTTTCTTCTTTCTTCTATAATAATATACATGTTTTGTTTTCAAACATGGATCCTTAAAGATGGACATAGCTCAGAATGAAAAATATTAGTGAATTTGATCTCTGACCTTGTGATCAGTGAAATAATGATATAGTCAAAGTGCATCTAGTTAATGTGGATTTTTCTTGACTATGTGAATTATCTGATATCCTGATTTGATTTTTGCACTCCATAAACATGGCATATGAAAAATGATGGATACTTTATGCTCCTGGTGCTGTTTGTCCACTGGTTCCTAGAATTTGGGCATATATTGGGCAATGCTTAAGCAAAATGTTGTTGCAGGAGTAAGTGAACATATTGTCTTTCAGTTGTCCAACAGCAATTTAAGTTTCTCATGCCTCTTGGTTGTGATGATTGGTCACTCCAGAAGACTGAACGGTGGCTGGATCTGGTGACAATGCTATTGAAAGGTTAGATTTTCTTGACATGTGAAGCAAGCAATTTCTAGTTATATTGCTTAATGATTCCTGCCATAAGAAATTGTCGTTCGCATACCACATATTCACGACTATGTTATTCTTCTTAATAGGTACCTTATGAAACTGTAGACGTGCACTTGAAACACCGTAGTTCACATCACCTGCATTATTTCTGCTTCTGTGCTGATAGGCTACACATTATTTCTGCATGATTCTCGGCTTCAATGCATTGTGTCTCAGGATCTTTTATTCATATTTTTATTTTATTTTTTTTTGCGCATATTGATATTCTATAAAATTGTTTTCTTTTGGAATCATGATTTAAAGGAAAATCTAATTATACCTAAGGTGAAACACCTTTTGCCCTCTCATTATCCTGATTGAGTGTAGGGAGATTCGAGGGGCCTGTGAAATTAAGGTGGCATTCTCTGCTTTGGCGTTGTTTCTTATCATCAGGCCATATCTAACGGGAAAAGTTCCTGTGCAGACCATCCAATTAAGGTTCCTTTGTCCTGTTAAGCTCTTGATAGTTGCTCTTTTGATATTATTCCGTGAGCTTACCTATGAAGTCTTCTGTAGGGATAGCAACTCGTGCTAAAGCACAATTGGGTCTTAGATGTTGATACTGGTGTCAATTTCCATAAATGTAGTCTGATACAAATCGCGTGATTAATGAATGTGAACGTATATTATTTGTGTTGGATAGTTTATTAAATGAGGATAAACCTAGACACGAATATTGTTGCCAGGCTGGCCTCTGAATGTTGGAAGTGTACGAGTTGATGTAATTGAAATTTAAAAGCAGAAGTTCTAATTGGGTTGATTATCATTTCAGTTCTGTTTTTATTTTTCTGTAATTGAAATTTAAGAGCAGAAGTTCTAGTTGGGTCGATTATCATTTCAGTCTTGTTTTCGTTTTTCTTCCTTTCATGTTGTCTTAGTTTCAAACATACAACCGCAAGCTTTGAGCCAATTTTTGCAGGTCGGGAAGAAATGCAGTGGGAGGATGTAGAATCTGGTAAGAATTCTCTACCTTTTTCGGTCCGTTAAGAATTGTCTATCTTGCTTAACTGTTCCTGCATCCTTCACATGAACAACTCAAAGCAATGGTCATGGCATTTAATGAAGTTTGTTGACACGCACAAAATTTATTTTTTCTCATTCACTGTTTTATTTGCTTGAAGCACTGCGTTAGTATCTTGTGCCGCATCATTTTTTCTCATTCACTGTAATGCATTTTCTTTTCAATACATACGTCTGTGTGCGCGCGTATTTGTGTGTGTGCGAGTGCGTGCGCATGTGGCAAAAAAAACAACCTACGGTTTGTTTAAACGGGTAAATCAATCGCTGTCTGGCCTCGTACGAACTCAATGTTTGACAGCACTGGCCTCACCTGTTTGTCGGTAAAATAGTAAATGTTTCCAATAATTTGCCAAATAAGTTGATACTAAATTCTGAAAGGACACTATTCAGTAACTGTTACATTAAATAATTATTAAGTAATTATTATTATACAATATATTAAATAAAATATATGGTTAATAACTTAAAATATATAACTTTTAATAATAATATATGACGTATCATATTAAATTATATAATTTAATATTAAAATTATAATAATAATAAAGAAGACAAAAAAAATTCATTCATTAATTACAAAATTATAAAAATTATTTAACTGTAAATCAAAAAGCATTTCCCAATTCTTAACATTGGATACATGGACGAAATAGAATAATATATTTGATTTTATCAATAATAAGATTTAATTAGTTTATCTCTTGCTATTTTTATCGTATCTCCTATGCTAACAACTCAGCCCCCCGGGGGGGCCAACAAATCTTTGGTGGCTGCCTTTGATAACCTTGGTGAACTGACAAACGCAAAACTGAGCTGCGCTACGAGAGCTCCAGATACTTGGTATTCGAGACACAAATATCATGGTTGTTAAAATTAAATCAGAATGGCATGTTCGACGATTTAATTGAGGATTGGTTAATTTCTTGGTTTGGTTCATGATCGATTTATGGTTAGTTTTAAAATTGATCAAAATCAATAAAAATTAGATTTATCGAATTGATTGAATCGGATCAATAAATATTAGAGATTTATAACTTGACTCTAAAGTTTATTTAAATTATAATTTAAGAGTAAAAAGTAATTAAAATTATAATTTAGTTTTAAATTTAATTAAATATTTCAATTTAATCCTTAAAATTGAAAAATTAATATAAAATTACTGTTTATAGGGATTATTTTTTTATTACTTTTATAAATAGATATGTATTATTTAACAATGTTTCTATTCTATCAATTGAATTTTAAATTACTAATTTTTTCGGTTCAGTGGCTTGTCTAAGTCATATCAACACTACAAATATTCGAATACTTAACGAGCCCTCCGCCTTAAGAAAACAACTGAAAGTATAATCTTGTTTAGTATGTGAAGTTCGGAGTATTTCCCTCATGTTTTTAATGGCATATATCACTTGATAGGAAAAAAAAATTGGAAGAGTACCACTTTATGGATGTAAGAAAAAAAAATACAAGTCATCACACAATTTATTTAACGATATATTATAAATATCTCACCTAACCTAAATAATTTTTATTAGTAGAAGTAGTAGTCTGGTGGTAATTAAACATACTTTCCATATGTCTGACTTAAGTTTAAGTTTCATGGATAGGACTTTGAATTTTTGACTTTCGAGTTTGTTCGAACTGATCGTGTTTGTGCATCTCTAATTTTAAACTCGTTAACATCATTTAGTTTGCTCGTGAGAAGTCCACTCGATCCTAATAGTACTTGATGGGCTTGTGAGAAGCTCACTCAATCACACAGTTCATTCAACAACATGTTATGTATATCTCACTTAACCTAAATAATTTTTACTAGTAGAAGTAGTAGTCTAGTGGTAATTCGACATACTTCTTATACGTCTGACTTAGGTTTAAGTTTAACAGACAGCACTTTGAATCTTTGACTTTCGAGTTTGTTTAAATCTTTGACTTTCGAGTTTGTTTAAATTAATAGTATAAGCACATTCTTAATTTCAAACTCGTTAACAATATTTAGTTGACTTGTGAGAAACTCACTTGATCTGAATAGCACTTGGATGATGAATTTCTTCTCATAAATTTAGTTGAATAAAATAAATAAATAGAGTTACTTTGTCTCTAATTCGTAAGTTCAATAATAAAAATATCTAGACAATTTTCAATTCAGAAATAGAGTAGTAACTTGCCTGCCTCATCCACACAAGTGTCGTCGAACGAAAGTTCGAAGAATTAATTGTTTCGTTCCAAGCAGTCCTCCCGTACGGGAACAGGTGGGCCAAAATCAGATCTCCGCTTTAAAAGCTACAGAGTGTGAGAACTAATGTGATTGAGACTGCCACAGAAAATCAGTGGTCTCCCAGCCACCCAACTCTTTGTACGTTATTATAACCATCCGTCAATAAAACACTTGACACGTATTTGATGACACAGAAGTAATGTTGACCATTAGATACAACAATAAAATATTACGATTATTAGAATAATAAAAAAAGTTATTTAAAAAATTATATTGTAATCGGTAGGATGAATCCGAATTCAAGTCGAGTAAGATTTCGCTGTTAAATAGAAAAATTAAAAATAATATTTTTTTAATTGTATTTAAATTATGGAAAATATATGTTCTTTCATTCTAAAACGAGCATTGCTCTACACTTTAGGTGGCTGCAACGGTAAGTGGTGTAAGGTGGCTGCAACGGTGTGTGGTGAGTGCACGTTGCCAGAGTCTCTGCAACGCGAAGCATCTTGCCTGTTAGGTTGCAACTTTGCAATCGATGAATAGAAAACAAAGGCGTTTTCATAATACACAAAATTGAGTTTTTGTTTTGTTTCTTTTTATAAACAATTTTGTTTGATAGTGATAGATTATAACCTTGTCGTGTACAAAAAAACGCGTTACATGGTTCCAAAGTTTGTCTAATAATTTTTTTTGTTTGAAAAAAAAAAAAAGAAAACCGTGTTACATGGTTCCAAAGTTTCCAGCTAGTCTTGACTTATGATTCTCAATACAGCCAAGGAAAGTGACAGCTGTGTCCCGATATCTTTGTTTTTTAAAAAAAAAAATATTTTGTGGAATTTTTCTGATGTGTTTTGAGTGAAATTAAAGTAATGTGGATTATTTGATAATTAAAATTTTTAAAAAATAAATTATTAAATATTATCAAACAGATTGTATGATTAATTTTGTAATATTTAAGTTTCACCATATAATGGGGTCTTCTTTTTGTTAAAAAAAGAAAATCTTCTTTTGCCAAATGGTTTTCTTGCTGTCAATTACTGCTAGGTGTGTTAACAAAGATCTAAGCTACTCAATGTTTTAGTTTAGTAATACAGCGTGGTTTCATGGACAAAGGTAATAAATCGAAAAAGAATTAGAGATGAACATAGATGTAAATTTTATACATTAAAAAATAATTTTGTTTGAATTTTGCACTTATTTGCCAAAAAAATACGCTAATTTAAAAAAAATAACAATTTTTATTTTATAAGTCTCGTTCATCCGCTTACTTTAACTCTAATCTAACAGAATTTCTATACTTATCAAGATTTTCCCTTAAGCATTTCCCTAAGGAAAGAATTACTTTTTCAATCATTACTATAATTATTGCTTTATCAATTCTTTACTATTTTTTCTCTACATTTTCTCTACTTATTCAAATAATTTATTTTTCTCACTACTTTTTCTCTCACAAATTATTATTCAACTTTCTTTCTCTACATTTTTTTCACTTATCCGAACAATTTATTTTCTTACAACTTTTTCTCTCATAAATTATTATTTATTTTTCTTTCTCTACACTTTCTCCACTTATCTAAACAATTTATTTTTTATACTACTTTCTTTCTCATTAATTTCCTTCCTACACTCTTCCTCTCAATCCAAACACACCATTAGTCAACGCATGAAAGTTTGCCTAAAGCCCAAAATGCAGTGTAAAGTATTATCATTACTCTCTCATTTTTTTTACTTTCATACGTTGCTGGAATCCTTTAAGATTGTATTTGGATTAAATTTTACGGAAGAGGAAAGTAAGGGAAAAAATTATTAGAAGAGAAAAATATTTTTTATCCTCTCTCATTTTGAGAAGGAGTGATTGAGAGAGAAAAAAATTAATTTTTTTTTGAAAAATAGTAGAATGTGACAAAGAAGAAAATAATGTATTAAAATTTCAATTTTATCTTCCAATAAAAAAAATTATATATAATACTGAAAATATTTAATTTGTAAATTATATATGAAATATTTGTATAATTTTAGTTTAATAAGTTTACAATATTTGTATAATTTATTTTATAAAATCTAATAAAATTTTAAAGAATTTATTTTTTTTTATTTTAAGTAAATTTGTAGTTATTAATATATAATTAAAATAATATAATCTTTTAATTAAAATGTAAGAGAATCATTAATTTTTTTCTCAAATCCTCTCAATTTGGAGAGGAATAATTTAGGTGGATAAAGAAGATTAATGAATTAAAAACTATTTACTCTTATACTTTTAAAATATTTTACATATATAATAATTTACCATAATCTTTTTATTTTCTTCTTCCTATTTTCCTTTTCACTTTTCCCAAACATAATAGTCTTTAGGTATGAAGCTGCGTGCCAACCCAAATGCGGCAACTCGAAGAAGATGCCAAATCAGGATTATCGATTCTGACGTGGCATTATCTAGGCCGTCAATCCCTTTTCCACACAAATGCCTATTTTAGAGGAGAGGATAATAGAAGAGAGAAAAGTAAAAGAAAAATATTATAACAGGAAATAAGTATTTTTTATTCTTTTTTGTATTTACAGAAAAGTATTGAGAGAAAAAAAAACTAAAAATTTATTATTTAGAAAAGAGTGGAAAGTGATAAAAAGAAAAATAATATGTGTAAGAACTTCAATTTTGCATTCCAATTAAACAACACTATATATAATATTAAAATTATGTGATTTGTAAATTATGTATAAAATATTTATATAAATTTAATTTAGTAAATTTATAATATTTTTATAATTTTTTATTAAAAATTTTAAAGAATGTAGAGATTTTTTTATTTATTTTAAGTAAATTTACAGTTATTAATATATAATAAAGATACTATAGTCCTTTAATAAAAGTGTAGGAGAATCAGTAACTTTTTTTTTAAATCCTCTTAATTTTAGAAAGAATAATTTTGGTGGGTTAAGAGAATCAGGAGAATCAAAAATTAAATCTTTCCTCACTTTTTAAATATTTTTTAAATACAATAATTTATCTTAATCCTTTCAATTTTTTTATCTCCATCTCCCCCTTTTCTCTCTTCCCGAACATAGTCTTTGTGGATGCTTCAAAGGATTGATGAATTCGTTTACTTTGAATTCCCTCAACGGAAAAAGTCCGTAACTAGAGGAAATTTGCCAAAAAAAATTATTTATAATGGAATAAATTATCAATTTTATGGAATCACATTAATCTTTTATCACCGGCGTCGTTCTCGGAAATGGCCCGTTGATCTTACGACAGAAAATAAGTTAAATGTGCTTGTTGTGCATGACTAGATGCCGCGTCATGATGTCCAAAAAGAAAACACAGTTGTACTATTTTGAATGCACTTGCAGATAATGACATGCAAGTGCAACGTAAAGCTGAGTCAGTAACTATCCTGTTTCAGGCTTCTCCCCGTATTTACTGCAAACTTGTATCCTTAGATGCAAAAGTCAATCCATGCATGAAAGGAAATTTTGTGAGAAACGGATCCTCAGATGCAAAATTCAAAAGTTGATCTTTGAACATTATCTGGATGAAGACCATTCTACGTTAGTGTTTTGCACTAACTAGACTCCTTGTTTAATTACAATCGATTAAAAAAAATAAGAAATATGTAATTAATTTGATATGTTTTAGTCATGTTTAATACCTAATAGTTGTTTATTTTCAAGATAAATCAAGTATTATCTAAATAAAAAAAGTTTATTTTTAGCATTTATTAATTAGATAAATAATTCAGAATGAATTAGAAATTTTTAGAATTAATAATTAGGTTGTGATATATTTGTATGCCTAACTCTTATTTTTTTTGTTAGAAGAAAAACAAAGTCATTACAAGTATGAAGAAGTCTTAACAAAGTGTCCCGTTACACTAGGATTATGGATAATGTTTATCATATGTTTGGATTCTATCCAAATCTTCTTTGGAGATTAAAATGGCTATAACAAGAGAATCTAAACTGAGATTTTCTTTTTAAGGAGTCTAAAAAGTTCCAAATATCAAGGAAGGACCTTTCTTTCTCTTCTTGTTTTTTTATTTTTATTTTTTTTATTTTTTAATTTGTTTTTATAACAAATAAAGGAAGGACTTTTAACTATAAAATTCATGTTCCATATCTCCAAAGTACCACAATCGTACGCTGGGCTTTTATTTCTTTCCTTTTAGCTTACCTTTTTTTGGCTTGGTGGGAAAATGACGGTTCTTGTGGAGCAACTCAGGCTGCAGGGTATGATATTTTCCTTCCTTGTTCTCTTCCTCTCCCCTTTTTTTGGCTTAACAGAGAAACAATCACGTTATTGTGTTTGTGTGATCATTTCTTTAATCATTGGTTGCCGTGTTTTTGTTAGACTCACAATCGGAGGGCCAAAACTTCCGTGATGATTCCAAGGAGTTGGCTCGGGATGGTGGATATATGTCACCAAAGCATATTTCAGGTGCTGGATTTGAGGCACCGGACATCAATTCATTCGGCAACTCATTCAGGTTTTTACATAATTTTCCAGAATTTACTTTGCTTATTGGAAGAAATCTTTTGTTGAATATTAATACGATCAGAAGATGTGTTGTTCTACAGGGATTACAATGCAGAAAGTGAGAGACAGAAGTCGGTGGAGGAATTCTATAGACAGCAGCACATCAACCAAACATATGATTTTGTAAGCAAACTTAAAATTTTCACACCCCAGAAGATGTGTAGAGTGAAATATGGATTTTTTGACCTGTCCTGTTTCTATAATTATGTATTGAATCATGCAAAACTGTAGGTGTTGAAGATGAGAAAGGAATACGGGAAATTAGACAAGGCTGTTATGAGCATATGGGAATGTTGCGAGCTCCTGAACAGTGTTGTGGACGAGAGTGATCCTGATCTGGATGAACCCCAAATCCAGCATTTGCTGCAATCAGCTGAAGCAATTAGAAAAGATTATCCTGATGAAGATTGGTTGCATTTGACTGCTCTTATCCATGGTATATCCCCTAATTAAAGTTCCTTGATGCCCTTCCACATGGGTAAATTTAATCATATATTTTAATGTTCAGAACCATTGGCTTTTATTAGTTACTGTTGACCATTTAGCCCACTAAAATGAGAATTATGAGCTAATTGGCGAGGCAATTTGAAAGATGTTTTTTTAATTCGTTTTTGTCTATTTCTGGATGTCAGATCTCGGAAAGGTGCTTCATCTCCCTCAATTTGGGGGCCTTCCACAGTGGGCTGTTGTTGGTGAGCACTGCATTTCAAATTTGGATATGTGATTATACCCCTCCCCCCCAACTTCTTTTTTTTTTCCTTCTAATTCAATTAAGTAATTTCCTGGAATTGTCAAATTTCCTTGTATCTTGCAGGGGATACTTTCCCTCTTGGTTGTGCTTTTGATGAAGCCAACATTCATCACAAGGTATGTAATTCCTTGTCTATTTTGTTATATATAGTATGACACCTAAACAAATAGAAAATGTGACAGATGAAGGAAAAAATTTTTATTTCAGTACTTCAAGGAAAATCCAGACTACCAAAATCCTGCCTACAATACTAAGAATGGAGTTTACAAGGAAGGATGTGGGCTGGAAAATGTGGCTATGTCATGGGGACATGATGACTACATGTACTTCGTAAGTATAGCACTATAGCTGTCAGCTTATTCATAATTTTTGTGAAATCTATGAAATTGAACTATGATATTCTATAGTATCAATTAACCCTTTATGTGAAACCTGCAGGTGGCCAAGGAAAATGGAACAACTCTACCATCTGCTGCATTATTTATTGTTCGATATCACTCCTTCTATCGTATGTACCATCACTGCAATTTCTTATATACTTGACCAATAATGAACAATCTTAAGATAATTGCAATCAGTGGAATTATGGGCTCCAATTCCTCTCATGATGCAGCTTTACATACCGGCGGAGCGTACAAACACCTAATGAACAAGGAGGATGAGGAAAATTTGAGGTGGCTACACATATTCAAGTAAGATTCATTGTTTTGTCTCTTCAATCTCTGCTTTTTTTTCCCCCCTTTGGCTGTTTGACCTTTTGCAGGAGATGCCATGAACTGATTGTGATGTTTGGTCACATTATGAATTATGTGCAGCAAATATGACCTCTACAGCAAGAGCAAAGTTCTTGTTGATGTAGAGAAAGTCAGGCCATACTACCAGTCCCTAATTGATAAGGTGTGTAAGGCTTTTGCATTCTCTGGGTGGCAACATTTTTACCTTCATTCCCATTTCACCATTTGGCTAAAAAATGGAGTTCTTTTGTTGCAGTACTTCCCACAGAAGCTCAGATGGTAGACTCTGAAACTGTGAAGTACAATGCATGAATCAGAATTGAAGATGACAGCATAGTGGGTTGGGGCTAAGGACCATTCCTTATCCTTCTGAGGCCATTTACTGTAGTTGCAGTTTGCAATGGTAGAGTTGTGCGGTAGCTGTGTCATTGTCGAAGTTCCTTAATGTATTTAGTTTGACCAATTCCACTTGCTTTTGCATAATGGAATGCTGTTTTTTCCATTTTCAAATTGTTTATTGCTTGTCAATGATCAAGTTTATTTTGGAAATAAAAAATAATAATGGAGACGAACCAACATTGACAAGTGAATTGCTGTCGCCATCGATGGATATTAATAAATTTCAATCCTGCCTAACTCGAAAACCTGGTCTCTGAATTTGAATTGTCCTATACATTCCCAATGAATTTTGTAATTAATACAAACTAACCTCCTCCTCGTGGGTTTTGATTTTCTTCCTTCTTGGATTTGTTTCAATAATACTCGCTTTTAGCTTTGTAATAATGTTTTTTTTTGTTGGCCGATTGCAACATGCTTTGTCACCTTGTAGTAAGCATGACAACATACAAGCACTTTTAATCTAATTGTTGGATTAGTGGTCAGACTGGTTGGTAAGTTTTTTATAAAAATAATTACTATTATATATTATGCCAAAAAATAAAATATTATTAAAATAAAATTAAGCATATAGATACAAGTAATTTTAATAAAATAACACAATCATATACTGTTTTTGTAAAAAAAAGAAAAAGAAAAAGAAAAAATTCGTCGGATTCATCAATTCCATTGGATGTGCATTCTGCATGGGCAAATTCGAGTTGAACAATTTTTTGGGTCCACTGTCTTATCCCATTTTTCAATCAATCCAAACTGGTCCAATGATCGGTCAATTGGTTTTCTGTTTGGACAACTTGCCTGATCCAAATTTTAAAACTATACCATCTAATTATCTCCTATTTGGTTTTTTATTTTTCATGGACATGTAAAATAGCCCAGGTACATCACTCAGTGGCACCCCAAGTTTGTTAAAAACTTATAAATTGAAGTTTGAATCTTAAAATCAAAGCATAAAGAGTAGATAATTAGTTTTGACAAAGATGAATTGTAATTGATTGTTGTGGATAAATAAAGTCAATAGAATTGCTTGAAAATTGGCCTACAATATTACTCAAACTAAAAGCTCAAACCTTGGAATGGGAACCAGAATAAATAAGAAAACCAGATAAAAACGGGCAAAGCGTTTTTTGGGCCAGAAGAACACAAATGTTCATAATTTAGACTGGTTGGGTGGAAATTAATAAGGATGGAGATGTGGATATCAGTTCTGGAAGTGCAGGGGTTGGTGGGTTCCTGCTCAATAAAAATGGGACCACATTTTCTGGGCTTGAATGTGCTGGTGAGAGAGCCATAGAAGGCTGGTTTATGAATGGTGTTCCACACAAACGGTCCATACGCAAGTCTGGCGGAGGACCACAGAGATTTGATGGGGCGAGATTAGGTGAATAGAGAGAATCGTCGTCCGTGTATAAACCTTACAGTTAGATTTGGAATTTAAGTCTCAAGTCTCAATAATTTATTTTAAAAAAAACATCTCAAACTTCACCAAAAGAAAACAAAGTGAACCGTTCGTGTATATGGATTAGAGCACCAAAATATATCTTTATTTTTAGTGTTTAAATTGATGTCCTAAATATAACAAAATAGATAATTTTTATAATAAAATTAATGATTTTTGTAATTTAAATTAAAAAATTATTATCTTTTTATTACAAATATTATCAATTTTTTTACAAAAATTATTAAAATTAAAAAAAATTATTAATCTTATTTTATAAAAATAACAATCAAATACTAAAAATCAGCACAAACATTTTTACTACGGATCTATACGAAATGTGGTGGATGATTGGCCATGCAAATGTGGGCCTGTGCCATTACAAGTTGACGAGAATCCCACCAGGAGTTGGGCAGCTGCTGTTGTATGATGCCCGTGTGAGTAGCTGGCAAGGCCCCGCACGATCCCACTTGTTCCTGGTCTTATGTCGGGCGTAGGCCCTCCGTTGAACTCCATAAAAAGCGTGAAAAACATATGTGCTCTGGTAAATAAAAATAGCGTTTATTAGGACCAAAAAAAAAAAAATAGCGTCTATGACCCGAAAAAAAAAATAGCGAAATATTTGACAAAATTTTTTGTGAACTAAAATTAAAGCTGCGCAGATAATGTAAGTTGGGATTTTCATGTGGATTTCTTGGATTCTAATTCTTTTTTCTTTTTTTTAGTATTAGATTCTAATATCCAAAAACTATATTGCGCTCTAATTAATTAGGTTCGAGTTTCTGTCGGATCACTTACGGGATAGTTCTCTTCCTGCCATTTTTTTCATTCGCAAAATTTGAACTCAAGATTTTACTTAAAAGAAACAGAACTCTTTTCATTTCGAACAACGATCGTTGATTAGGTTCCTATTCCTTTGCCTTGTGTATAAATGCAAAAAACTATTGTAAACATTATCGATTTGACTAGCCCACAAAAAATAGAAATACTTCATTTTGGTTTTTGTTTTTTTTGTTTTTTAGCTGAAAATTAGCGATACTTCGTAAAAAATGTTGAAAAGTAGACAGTAAGAAATCTATAGACAACTATGTACCCAAAAAAAAAAATTCCATAGACAACTAGGCCTAATTTGAAATGTAAAATTTGCAGTCAAATCCTCGTTAAGTTTTATTTGGTTTGTTAGCCAAAATGGTTAGAAGAGCCCAATAAAAACAAGGGGTGAGACCCCAGTCAGGTGCTTGGAGAGTGGACTCTCCGTCCTCAATCGTCGTTAAGTTTGAATTTCGGTGTTGGGTTAACAAACAATGGGATTGCACCACGTTGAACCAATTGGGTCGTTAAAATCAAAGGCGCACTTTGTTTTGTTGTTTTTCTTTTTTTTTTTTTAAGGGGTCTAGCACAGGCGTAAAATTTAAGCTAAATAAATTGGCCGGTTGATGCCTGGCCCTTGCATTGTAAATAACGGCCTACTCGCTGAAGCTGGGCAAACCATCTAACAGTTTAATGGGCCTTCTGCAGACTAAATTTTCAAAAAAGTAAATTAAATTTTTTTAAATATCATGAATTTTATAAGAGCTCTAATATTTTGAGTTAAAATTTTAATTAAAGTTAATTAAATAAAAAAATATCATAAATTTTGAATGTTTGTTAGATATCCATGGTATTGTCTTGCGCTTATACAATTGGTTAAAATTTAAGATGCACCGACACGTGAGTTTGAGTGAAGTGTCCATGTTAGATATGCGTCTAACAAGTTAAAAATGTGTCCACTAAAAAAATTTTTTAAAAAAAAATCGAACACATCTCGAATACAATAAAGACATGCTTTGGACACACAAAAGACACATTTAAAAAATTTAAAATTTAAAAAAAAAATGATGATATGATGGCCCGGCAACCATCTCTTTTCAATAGCCAAGGAGATGATCGACAGACCCTATTCTCTTATCCTTTGTTATTATTTTTTATTTTAAATTTACAGGTTAGAGGAGAGAGAGAAGATTTTATTTTTTTTTTTCAAGTTGTATACTTTTTTTTTTTTTGAGATAACAAGTTGTATACTTCCTTATGTTACTAATTTAGTATATATTATAGAATTCTGGATATAACTAAAAAAATATATTATAAGATTTAATTTAATAACAAAAATTAAATTTAATCTAAAGTGTAGATTATAATTTATATTATATTTAAAACAATAAAATTTTTTAGATTTATATGTGCATATAAATATGTATATATATACACGTGTGTATGCCGCATTTATATCATAAATTTTTTAAGATTGACATATTATCGTATCTATATTTGTTGTTTCTGTGTCCATACAACTTAAGTTAAGATACACTTGTTAGAACCTTTTGATTCCATATTTGAGTCATAATATCTCTGTACTCGTTTTGGATCTTTCGATTTCCCTTGTAATCCAACAAAAAGAAAACCATAATATTAAACTTTACCTGATTCTTGACTATGACTAAGGAGTAAGCGATTGTGTCACCAGTTCAACCATTAGTTGAACTGTTGAAGCAGTGATTTAACAATCAATAATTATATTCTCATTTAATTAAAGTTCGAAAAATTAATACAATTAATTCAATATAATTTATTTTGGCTCAGGCTAAAACAATTAATGAATTCATTAAACAAGGTTTCTTTGGTCTAATGACCTAAAACAAGTCTAAATGACGAAAGAAATGTGCTTTTTATATGAAACTCTTTCCATTTTTTTTTTGTGTTAACAATGTGAGATTGTGGCATGCCTTGTGTCAATATGTAGTTAATTCCACATGACTAGCCGAAAAAAAAAAACAGAATGAAGGATGAGTTTTGTTATAAATAATATCCTTCCCTCGTTTAAAATAAACAGCCCTCCCCTATCTTACACCTTACGATGCTTTGAGATTATGTCTACTTTTCTTTATTAAGTTGGATTAGGGGATCCCATTAAAAGTTTAGTACGAGTTTTCCGTGGTTTTACTTCTGCCCAACAAAACAAAAGTAATGGTTTTTTATTGGGACGTAGCCACCAAAGCAATGTGCAAACAAAATTAGCAAAAAACTGCTGGGGGCATTGGTGGGCTAACTCGGGCTGGATCAATGTCACGTTTACCTATTTTTTGGTCCAGTTGATCGGTCCGATCCAAATTTATGGAAAACAATAATATAATTGACTGAGCCCCCACTAGTTTCTGTTTCTTAAGTTACGATTCTGAGATAACCGTGAAGCTTAGCTGAGGTCAGCTTTCTTTTATTTTTTTTTCTTTTTCCTTTTCGTGGAATAATTAGTCAATTTTAATTTTTTTGGGAACTTCGAAGAGGAACTGCAACATTCGAGGTTCTGTTTTGATCTGAAGATTCTTTTGATATTCTACTTTTTATGCCACAAATCACCGTGACATTAATTAAAAATACTTAATCAATGCAGAAGTTAGGAAATATAACTAATAAAATAAGGTGAATATCATAAAAATTATAAAAATCGAATTAATGAAAAAAAAATTAAATTAAATTATTTTATTAATTTTTGTGTCTGTAATTTACTTCCAACATCAATCTGTTAGACATTTACAATTTCCCAATTATTGACACGTGCCACAGAAAAACTCGCCATAACAACTGCTCAAAAAAAAATCTTACATGTTAAAAAAAAAGAAAATATTAGATAATAATATTTAAATTATAACAAAGTGACGTAGAATATAGTATGATTGTTGTTAAAAAAATAAATAAATTATTAGATGATATTAGATGAATTATATAATTAATTTATTATTATTTAAAATTAAATTGTATAGTAAAATTTAAAATTTTATTTCTAATTGCATGTTCAAATTTGTATATAGTAATTAATGAATAAAACGTCCATCCCATCATTTGATTTTTTTTTTAAGGAACAAACGCGCAAATTATTTGTACAATCGCCCGTAATTTCCAAAGGGAAAAATGCCCACGTGGGAGGTTCGAGTACGAAACGTCGGGGTTTGAATCTATTTCTGAGTTTTGTTTTCTTGTCTTCTTCCCCAGCCACCACCTCCTCCCCCGACCCAATAATCCGGCCTCGTTCGTTCCTTGAAAAAAAAAGCACAGGTTGTTTGTATGAAGTGGACATTTTCGTCGGTGGATATAATAATAAAAAAGAGAAAATTTTGGTGGACGAGATATTGTGGATAGGAAAGAGACAGAAAATTTTTTTTGTGTGTAATCAGTTAATTTATTTGTGCAACGAAATGTAAAATTATTATAATGAAATTTTAAAGTATTTTTTATCTATTTTTTCGTTGTAGAAATTAAGTATTTTTTTGCACAAATAAATTAACTGGTTACAAAAAATTTTTTTTTTCGTCTGTTATCCGTCCACCAAATCCCGTCTACGTAACAGTGCTACAAAAAAGATTAAGCAGCCATTTGGTTCTGCGTCGGCATTTGCGTTAGTAGGTTCATTTGTGTTAATTTCACTTCCGGGGGACCGTGATAACTTATATCAAAATATGTATAATAAAACCAAATAAAAATATTTAAAAAAAAGGAAGAAAAAACGTGTAACTAATATTTTCGGGAATGATATTATTTAATTTCAAATATTTTAAGTCATAATATGTTAAATATATCTCTATATTCCTATCTAAAACAACCTTTAAAATTTGCAGTTAAAATGTTGATAAAGAATAAAAGAATTATAAGTATTTTCGTCTTTATAATTTAATAAAGATACTAAACCTGTTAAATGTAGGATTCATTTATACAATAATTTTTATGTATTATGTGTTTTATATCCTATTTATGACTTAATATTTGAAAAAAAAAAGTTTATATACTTCCGTGTCATATGGCACGTTAATTATTTGTTAAAGGGAAAGTTATGTAATTTAAATGTTTGATTTAATTTTTAATTTTATTATAGACTTTTACGTCTTATGATATTTGACATTAACCAGTTTGTTAGCTTAGTATTTTAACAGTTATAGGATTTCTAATATGTAGTTGATTTATAAATTATAAAATAAGATACTTATCTCTTTTCATAAATCCTACCCATTTCTTAGGATCGGAATCTAAAACTTTTAGTATAAAAGTCTAAATTCTAATTATTAGGTGTTCTTAGAGGGAATATTAGGTTTATTCAATTGACTAAACTCTCTTTTTTTTTTTTTTAAATAGAAAAGATAAAACAAAAAAAATTCCAAATTGATATTTTTTTATGAAAGGAAAAAAAAAATACTCAACTTTTTATTTTTTCCCTTTTGTTTTTCTCAAAAGAAAATTACTCTCAAATTTATTTATTATTTTTTAAAATAAAAATATTCACAATTTAAATATTTTTTTATTTTTTTAATTAAATAAAATATAAGAAAAATGCAAAATCCCGCACATTGCTCACAGCTAATACTAGTCTAATATTTAATATTAAATAGTCAGGTACAAATATATAGTAATTAATTTTTTAAAAAATTTTAAAATAATTAATTAGAATTGTTTCTAACCTACACGAAGCACGTGATGATATCTTTGTTAAATGCGACCAAAACGATGCCACGGAAATCAGTTTTTTTTTTTTTTTTTTTGGGTACATACAGAAACCAGATGATAAAGCAAAAGCAAAAAAAAGTTATCAACTACAACTACACGTAAAAGTAGTTATAAAGTTAAAAAATAAAATTTAAATTATTAAATTATAAAAAAATATTAAATTTTTTAAAAAATTGTTAAATCAATTACAAATATTCCGTATATTGCATAACGTGTGTCGAATAATCTTATTCTAAAGCAAAATTTTTGAGTTCGTGATGCTGAAGTCATCCAATTGATCCCAAAAAAAAAAAAAAAGCAATAATGAAAGAAAAATGACAAGTTGATCTGATTCAATTGTTCAAGAAATTTATAATAAAATAAAATTAAAAAAAAGGCTACTTTTGTGACGTGTAATTCAGAAAACAACTCAAATGATTCGGAATTTGCAATTTGATATTTTGCGTCACGAAAGCTAAAAAACATGGGAATCCGCCTCGTCGTGGGGCCGCAGGCGGCGATACCGACCATGTCACCCTGGCCAAACAAAATATTCCATTTCCTGACCACGCCCAAGAGTCCTGTGACCAATGCGTGAACGCTTCCATCTTCTTCTGTCCAATTTTGTCTTGAGCACTGTTACCTAATTTTATTTAAACAGTATTAAAATAATAATAATAGTTAACTTATTTTTTCTTTTTTTTATCAAAATTTTTTTTATTAAAAATGACAGTCTTTAAATTTTTGAATCGAGATTAGAATAATTCTCGTTATTTAAGTCATATTCAACAATTCTAAAAGAGCCGACTCACCTCCCGAGCACCAATAAGGTCGAGCGTGATTTTGTTATTGGAGTCCTGACAGACAATTTTGGCACAAGCGTTAAAAGTTAAACCCAAAATTTATAGCGTGAAAGTACGTTAACTTATCACTGAACCACCACCTTAATAAAAAAAAAAAAAAAAAAAAAAAAAAAAATATATATATATATATATATATATATATATATTAAATATAACTATTTAATCGCTTACATGACCTAAAAAAAACTTTTAAATTCTTTCCAGTTCTACATTCCGAACGTTTTTTTTATTTTTGTCTTGTTACAACTTATTTTGGGCAAACCGATACTTTTGGTAATGAATGAAGACAATTCTTCTCAGACCAACGAACCAGTCTGCTCTTTATAAGTGTACCTCACTGCCCGGCAGATATCAGACATATGATATCTCCGTTTCATTGTATCTCTGTCGGCCGTGGAAGGTTTTAACAAAGGATCGATCATGGGGCAGCAAAGCATAGAAGCTCCACTTCTGGGAAGTCCCAGTGTCTCGCTTCATTGTAATAACCAGAACAAGAAGAAGAAGAATTGGAAGACCATAGCCCTCTTCCTCTTTCTCACTTTCATTACCTTTTCTGGTCAGTTTCTCCTTTTTTCCTTTACTTTTGTTTTGTTTTTGTTTTGTTTTCTTCTGTTTTCCATTGGAAATCTTAGCTGAGTTTTTGATCGTTGACCACACCACATTGAAGTACAAGAAAACATGCCGATAATTCGATTTGGGTTCTGTGATTTTCAGGATTACAAAAAGAAAAAAAAAAAAAAAGTCTACTTCTTGGAATAAATTATACACGGGTCTGGCTTATCTCTGTTCAGCATCAGACATCAGTTATAGATTTCCATTTATATCATCACTAGGGAACATATTTAACATAAACATGGAAGTATTATAGGATTGTCCGAAATTTGCTTTGGTCAATAAGGGGAAAGAGGTTCTTAGTATAAATACTACCGTACAAACAACAACCAATTTCTTTCTTTTTTGATCTAATTTCTAATTGGGCAAAAAGGACCAAATTTTAAGTTTTCTGTGGATATTTCAGTTGCAGGCCTCATATGGAGGGGTAACTTAACTTGCTGGGTACCAAGAGGAGGAAATGTGGACGACGCAGGGATTGAAGTTAATATTGCTGACATTGTTGAGTCAGAGCATGGTGTTGTTGCTGCTGACGATGGCCGATGTTCCAAGATTGGAGTATCGATGCTCAGACAAGGCGGGCACGCTGTTGATGCTGCCGTTGCCACCGCCTTGTGCGTTGGTGTTGTCAATCCAATGGCAAGTGGAATAGGAGGTGGTGCTTTCATGATTGTAAGGTCCTCATCGACCTCGAAAACTCAAGCTTTTGACATGAGGGAAACTGCTCCATTAGCTGCTTCCCAGGTTTGCAGTTCTCTCTTATCATCTAAGGTAGTAGAATTTGACATTTTTATGGTTGGACTAGGATGCCCTATGGGATCCAATGGATTCAATTAGTTATGCTGCTCTTATGGCTTTTTGAAATGGAATTGTCAACAAACAGAATATGTATGCAAACAACATAAAGGACAAGTACTTGGGTCCACTATCAATTGGGGTTCCAGGTGAGATCGCTGGCCTTCATGAAGCTTGGTTGCAACACGGGCGTTTGGCGTGGAGGACCTTGTTCCAACCTGCCATAAAGCTTGCAAGAGATGGTTTTGTAGTTGCCCCTTATCTTGGACTAAACATAGCAAGGAATGCAGAAAAAATCGTGAATAATGCTGGATTGCAGCGAGTCTTTGCACCAAATGGGAAGCTGTTACAAGCTGGTGATAAATGCTACAATGTGGAGCTAGCCAGGACTCTAGAGGCAGTGGCAGAACAGGGCCCACAAGTCTTTTATAACGGCACTATTGGTGAGAAATTGGTGAAGGACATGAAGGAGGCTGGTGGAATACTAACAATGGAGGACTTAAAGAATTACAACGTGGATATAGGAGATGCAATGGTTGCAACCACAATGGGCTACACCATATATGGAATGTCACCTCCTTCAAGCGGGACTGTAGGGCTGTCTCTGGTGAGCTATCCTTCATTTTCTCCATTAATTTAAAAATATCCTGCAGCAAATGCTGCCTAGCTTTTGCAATAGTATCAAAAGAGTTGTGACCACTTCAATGGTGCCTTTAACCCCAATGACATCCATAAACAAGATTGTGGTTTTCCAATGAGCTAATAAGCCTAGTTATGATGCAATTTATTGATTGTTGAAGAAGATATGAAATTTGGGATCGGGTTCATCCAACAGTGATGTTAACAGGTTCTGAACATCCTTGATAGCTATGGAAGTTCTGATGCTGCAAAGGGGGATCTTGGTCTACACCGCTTAATTGAAGCACTCAAACACATGCTTGCTATCAGAATGAACTTGGGCGATCCTGATTTTGTGAACATAACTACATATATATCTGATATGCTTTCTCCATCCTATGCCAAGAAAATTCGCGAAAAGATACTAGATAATACAACTTTCCCATCAGAATACTATATGAACAGGTATGCGGCACTTAATTTTCAAAGAGAAACTTCCCCATCCATTGTATGTTTCAACCGGTATCATTGCCACGAAGCTATGATTGCAACTCATCTAGTTCTAAAATTCAGGTGGAGTCAGCTTAGAGATCATGGAACAAGCCATTTCTGTGTTGTTGATGCTGAACGAAATGCTGTATCAATGACAACTACCATAAATTATCCTTTTGGAGCTGGAGTGCTCTCTCCTTCTACTGGAATTGTGCTCAACAATGAGATGGGTGACTTCTCAGCACCCACAGAGATATCTCCTGATATGCTTCCTCCAGCCCCGGCCAATTTTATCGTACCCAACAAGAGACCATTATCATCAATGACCCCAATTATTGTTACCAAGGTATAAATTATTAAGTTCACCATTTCTGCTTCACATAGATGATAGTCTTGGCCACATTGCTTAGATCCTTTCAATTGCGAATAAATTATCAACGACTGAGCTATCCTAGAACCTACTATTTGATCTATTCTCACTTTGTAAACCTTGCAGGATAATCAGCTGGTTGGGGTCCTAGGTGCTAGTGGCGGAATGTACATCATTCCTGCAGTATTACAAGTTTTTGTCAACCATTTTATCTTGGGCATGGATCCTTTAACTGCCGTTCAAAGCCCAAGGGTGTACCACAAGGTTCCCAACTTGGAGAGAAACAATTATTACCTTAATTGCTCGGTTTCTTTTTTTCCCCTTTCTAAATCTGAAATATTTGTTTACATCTGATTTATTCTTGATTCTATGCAGCTGATACCGAATGTTGTTATATATGAAAACTGGACTGTGATAGATGGGGATCATATAGAGCTTGCAGACGAAAGAAAGACTTTCTTGAAAGAAAAGGGTCATCAACTGCAAGCTAGGGCAAGTGGGGCTATTGTGCAGCTTGTTGTTCAGAATCTCAACAATTCTGTGGAAATGGGCCGCAAATTTGGAAGAAATATTAACGATGACAAAGTATTGCATGGCAGACTAACTGCAGTAAGCGATCCAAGAAAGGATGGTAGGCCAGCAGGTGTTTAGGGTGCCTGTAGTAGCAGGTTACAAACTAAAGACGAAAAAGACGAAATAATGTAATGGCAATATATGTAAGTGTAATCTTTACTCGCAAAAGTTAATGGCAGCATTTGTCACAATCGCAAACACAATAATCTCCCTTGAAGAACTATGGGTCTCCCATTCTTTGGCTTTTGGACGCGTCTTTCATTTGGAACTTGTCACTTGTGCTTTTTAAAGAACAAATGTGTCAAATTTGTTTTCCTGCTCCATCTTTTAACCTACCATTCATGAGGTTAACTTTTAACCTCTTTTTGTACATAGTTGGGCATCTCCCATTTTGTAGTCATTGGACATTCTAGACATTGCACATCAGCTCTTGGCAACATGCAAGGTTCTCAGGCACCATAAAATAAATGTATCGCACCAAGTTCTTGGCAAGACCAATAAGCTTGACCCCTCTATTGTAATTAAAGCAATTCATCAATACATAAGGGATTTCATTTATAAAAGGAAAGAATTTTGCATTTTTTTTTAGCTGATTGATTGTGTACATAAATGGGAACAAGATGTACATGGTTCAAAATCAAGCATTTCATGATGTTTTCTCCATCAACTGTATGGGGCTGGCCCATCTCAACAATGAAGCCATTCATGACCATCTCCTCCATGAAATGTGCTTTCCATCATCTCGGTACCCCTTCATCCGCCAATCTATTTTTTCCGAAAAAATAGAAAAATTCAATAAAGTAAACAACCTTACTGCAATTTATAGAGAAACCTATGGGACAAATTAAAAGCAAACGAAATTTACTGTCACAAATAGTTGATACAAACACGACAGCTTTTTCCAAAACTGATTAAAGGCATTAGCGCCTTTCATCATTCATATACTGTGACTATGTGTGTGTGTGTGTGTGTCTATACCCACACACACACACACACACACACACACACACACACACAAATATATATCCTGTAAAACTGTTGAGTCAAGAGTGTGCTTCAGAGCCTTCATGGCTTCATTATCACTCATTTGCAGCTGTCCTCGTCCTGCGAAACTTCATCTTCTTGGCAATTTCCATCATCCAAACAGCGGGGTAGCTGGCTCTTCCTCTTCGTTCTCTTTAATGATATCACCTTTCTTGTCTTCTATGACATTTTTAGCGCTCAAAAAACTAGGCTGATTTGTTGAAGACAGGAACCTCGCCCACATCAAGTCTGTTATGACCACCTTGTGCTGTTTCTTGATGATTTGCAACAGACCTCAGCAGACCAACCAGCCAACAATCAACAAATCTATACACGAAGCTTCATTTTTCGCTTACAGCAGGCAGTGTCATAAGATCCTAAGCTCCCAAAGTCTGGGGGCAATCTAATGAAACAGAGAAATCATGATAGGTATCATGAGTGATTGATAGCATTGTTCCACAATCCTTCAAGGATTTTTCTGGCAGAAACAGAAATTGTTATCATACAGGAAAATAGAAACAAAAACCATCGGTGTCATTCTAGAAAACAAACAGTTCTGTGATATGTAACGATTCTACTCATGTAGAAGGGGATGTAAATATGTCTCCCATTTACAAAACTGCTTGTAAAGCCAGTGTAACCAGCCATTGCTCCACCCACAGCACTTTGAACAAGAAGTGTACAGTAGACATTGTCAGATGCATTGCTTGGAACAGCACGAATCATATATGCGGGATCTGCCAAGGGAAAAAGATAAATTATCAAGACTTGGTTAGACTTTCCCAAAATAGCTTTCCCGAGTGATTTTTATTGGTGGTACACAAATTGAGCCAACTTATATATTTGAGGTTAGTATTATTCTTCTTCCGTTGGAAAAATGGTCCTGCAAAAGGGCACTTACCAATCAATTTGCTGGGAAGTATCATGTCGTGACATATCTCTTACTCATACGACATAAAGAGGCAGCGACTGATATAGACTTACTTTGATTTTCTGGGACAGCCACAGCCCAACATCTCGGAGAAGCTTGTTTCCTGAAGCATCCTGCTGGACAACCCCACACTCAGAAAGAAGCTCCTGACCAGCACCTTCAGTAATCACATTAACCACATGTCCATTTTCTTCAAGATGCCTCTCGATGAATTCAAAAAGTCTGCCTTCGCCTTCCAGATAAAAGGGTGACTCAGGAATTAAGCAACAATCAACATCTCGACTCGCAAGAGTAGCACACATTGCAATAAATTCTGCACCAAAACTTCGATTAGATTTCTATAGTGCGAGAAGAATCATACCAACCAAGTTTAGATGAGCGAAAAATGAAATAAAAAACAGCAAACTCAGAGGGGGCGCATTCAAAGGATAAGAAAACAGGGAAAGCCGCCTGCAAGACAGAAAGGGAACTTATTTGCAACAGACTAATTAGATGGCTTTAAAACCACAACCATGTGGCTGCCATTTGAAAATGCGAATAGGCTACATTAAGACCAGAGGTAAAATGAAGATATGAAAAGTGGCTTACCACTGTAGCGACCCATTAGCTTCACGATACCAATGCCATTCTCAATGCTTTCAGCTTCAACAAGTGGAGCATTAATGGCCTGTTGAGCCTCCTCAACAGCAGTGTCAAAGCCGAAGGACTTGTCAATAACCTATATTGAAAAAAATCATTTTGAGAACATTTAAAAGCTTATGTCACTCATAATGTCAAACATTTTTGCTATATAAGGTGCCCAAGCCATGGGAAGTACCAGAATGTCATTATCGACGGTTTTGGGGATTCCAGCAAGTGTGACTTTCAGACCTCTTCTTCTGATTTCCTGCAAGATTGCAGAATTAACTATTTGGAGATTGATTACTACAGAAGCCCCTAAACAGCTTATATGGATTCGAAAAGTGCAATTACCTCAAACATAAGTGATGCCCCCTTCTGAGTTCCATCTCCTCCAATTATATAAACCTGACTTTGCAAAAAGGCTAGAAATGAACACCGTTGGTTGACAGGCAAACAAACCCTGCATTACAAACAATGTGAATACCAAATATTTTCCTCCACAAACCTGATTGATTCCCTATCCCGAATGCTGTCAACTATTTTTGCAGTGTTATGACCACCTCTTGAAGTCCCAAGAATAGTTCCGCCATGTTTATGGATATCATTCACGACCTTAGGTGTCAAGAGTCATAGTGTTTCAAGCATAGCAGCCCTTGTATCCACCCTGCAAATTCCCTTACACTGTCAACTGACAGTCCCTGTCGATCATGTAAATGTGCTTAACAGCATTGCAACCTTACTCCTCAGCAGTCACGAAGAATTCATAAAAATGGGAAATGAAAATGGAAACCACAAAAGTTCTACAACTTACACTTGAACTGAAAAAAATAATACTTTCGCATTTCTTCTAAACGAGGAAATTGCATTAATTGAAACACATAATCAACAGCAGACATCAGGAATGTATAAAAGTAGACCACTTTACATCTATCCCCAGAACTCTCCTCACACCATACATATCATACAAACCGCATCGTATTTCCCTAATTACGGTGTTGAGAGACCCCCACATGTCACAATGCAAGCACGAACTTCATCTGAAGGAAAATAGACCTGAGAAAATCACCCAAAAAAAATAAAATAAAAGAATGACGGATAACCAGACAAGAAACTTCTAAGTGTTCCATCAACCATCATATTCCACACACATCGTATGTTCATGAATAATCAGAACACACCTTGTGTCGAGGTCCAGCACGTCGAAATTGCACCCCTCTCGGACCGTTCTTGTGAACAACGATCTAATGAGCAAAGAAAAGCAAAATTAAACACATAATTAGGCAAAATTACGGCTTTGTAATTCATCACCTACGAGCTCACAATTCATTAATCGGTCTGCTCCTTAAGCAATGCAGCTCCTTTTCGATTTAAGAAGCAACCAAATGCAGACATCTATTATATATTTTACGATCTCCAAAAAGGGAAGGCTGACCTTCTGCGGAACACTATAGTCCACATGGACAAAATACTGCCTGAATTCAAGACTCACAAACAACGTTAAATCCTAAAAAAAAAAGTATGTTCCAGAAAGAAGTGGCATTAAGGACAAGAGAGACAAAATGAGAAGGTAAAAATGGGCTTACTTAACAACCGAGTACACATAAGTCTGCAAGACAAGAAAACAGAGACAAATGCTCATCACCGTGCGTAGCTCGACATTTGCTTTTTATTAATTAATTCGACTAAAATTTAAATTCGAGACATTTTATAAAATATTTTTATAGAGAATATTCTAGTATCAACGAGTTCAATACGTAGCCAGACATGAAAAAACGTACGGGAAGATCAAGAATGTAATCTGTCAAATGGGGAACGTCTTGAAGAACGCAACCGCGATCTCCTGTAAGGATCTTCGGGTTGGGTGGATTGTACATAGTCAAGTTATTGAGAGCAGTAATTATAAACCGTAAGTTTTAAAATTTTAATTTTAAATTTTATTTACATAATTTTTTTTCTTTTATTGTTACTGCCGTTTTAACAACTTTAAAAGATAAAAAAAATAAACAATAAAAATAAGGATCTTCGGGTTGAAGTTGTTGCCTTCTTTCTGGGAAGCCACGGGGCCTCTCGAGGATCCGATTGTGAAAGAACCCGGACCCGGATTACCAAGACTGAACAACGAGAATTTCCGAAAACCGTGAATTCGAAAAACAAGAGGCCGGCGTGTAAAAAATTTCCCACTCACAAAAAATTAGAAAGATAAATTCAGACAAATTTCTTCAAGAAATTTCATAAATAACGGTTAATAACTTACAATGTCTGCAAGAATTTAATTTTAAAAAAGTTAAAATTATTAAAAATTTATTACCACATCAGCAATCCAATGAAGTGTAAAAAATTAAGTTTGCATCTGCTCTAATAAAAGGGAGATGGAGTTTATTTTGGAAGGAGAAGTAGACATCATGAGATTTTTATCTAATTTTTTATCTGAGTGACGCATGTGCATACAAATAATTTTCAAGTTTTTACAATTACATTACTTTTTTTATAATAAAAAATAAAATATATTTTTTTATTTTATAATTTATTAATATGGTTACCAAAATTCATTACACTTCCATTCCATGCGTCATTTGGACAAAAATGTTTAGACATATACGAGCGCCCTTTTATTTTTGTCAAAATCTTAAATTAGTATATAATGTTTGAGTTAATATCTATTTACATAGATAACTTTTTTTTTTTTTTTTGTAAAATGGGTCTCTAATATTTTTGTTTTAGAATAATTTAATATTTTTCTGTATTTAACCGTTTAATTTATTAAAGTGTACATCATCTACTTGTTATGTTATTAAACTAGTTTTTAATTGGATGTAATGTTATTAAAAATATGATGTCATGACGTTTTATTTTAATTTGTTTTCATTTTTTCTAAAAATAGGAAAAAATAAAAAAATAAGGAAAAAATATTACACTGACATATTTTTTATGATATAATATAATATTAACAGATAATTTGATGGCACAACGAATAGATAGTATATTTTTTAGTAAATTAAATAGTCAGATGATAGAAAAATTTTAAATTATTATGCAGTAAAAATATTAGAGACTGATTTTACAAAAATAAAATATTATATTTATAAATAGATATTGATTCATACGTTAGGTAACAATTTATGAATTTAGCCTTTATTTTTTTCTCTCGGAGAAGTGCGGGTTTTGCAGATTTATTTTAAAATCTTTTTATGTATTTAAAAATATCGTGTAGATACGATTAATATACAATTTGCAAACAGTAAAAAATGTGTATACGGCCTTTGGAAAATGTTTTTTTATATATGAGTCTAAATACAGTGGCACTGAAAATAGACAAAAGAGGGGCACACATTAACATGTTAGGCATGAGTCTTGTATAAAATACACGTTTTTTTTGTTGAAAAAACTTAGTATATGCACACAAATAAGTGAAATGTGTAAACTAATTATTTAATTAATTGTATACGTAAGTAATAATATTTTTAATAATTATATGTACATTTTTGTCATTCTTTTTATATATTTATATACATGTTATAAATTTTTTTTGCTTAAAAGAAAAAAGATGCAGGTGCACCCACGTCATGCTGTCACCCTCGCATATCTCCACATCTGGTCTCCTTTAGACGTGTTAAAAAATGATCCGATCCGATAATTTATTTGAATTCATCCGAAAAAATTGAGTCAGGAATCCGATTTTTCAAAACAAATTCAAAAGTGACCCAACCCGAAAATGACCCGAAAATTTTGGGTTGGATCCGGGTCACCCGTTGGATTAAGAAAAAGACGAAATAATAAATTTTTTTTTGACTTTTACCTTTGACTTATCTTTTTTAAATACTAATTAGTACAATTTTCGTAAAATATAAATATATATAACGAAAAAATTAAATTAAAACGTTTAGTTTATTATAAAAATAAATTTTAAATTTAATTAAAATATTTTATTTGAGTGAAAAATGACTTAAAAAAATAATAGTTCAGTGCGAATTCGACCCGAATTCGATCTGAATTCAATCCGAATCTAAAACGACCAAACCTGAACCCGAAACGAATGTAACGTGACCTAAAAGTAACCCAACCGAAAATGACCCAAACTTGAAACAACTCAACTTAAATCCAACCCAACCCAACCCAACTTTTTGATACCACTAGTCTCCTTCATTCACATATTGGATAAAATTTTAGTCTTAGTTTCCCTTTTGGCTTGGGCTTGTTGGATTAGCTGGTGCGTTTATATATATAAACCTCGCTTTGCTACTTCGACCCGTGACTTCTAAACACTTCTCCATTAATAATATGGGGAAAACTTGTTGTCTCGAGAGTTTGCCCCGAAATAAATTTTCATAAACATGAATTTTTAAGCAATATGTTATTAATGAAAAAAAAAAAAAACGTTTTGAAATTTTCTCGTGTAGGGAAGAAGAACATATTCTTGTGAGCATAAACTTTACTCTATACAACTAAATCATAAGATAGCTTTATCCTTTCCTGCAAAAGCTGGGTGCACTGGTGCAGTATATGCACTGTATATCGACTTCGTCCATCTGTCCGTAACATTAGGAATAAATGTTTTAATTAGTAGACTTGTTATTACTATTCTCCAACATGCTTGAAGGAGAATCTCAAGTGACGCTTTGGTTCTTTATGTTCTGTTTTGTAGGCATAACCTACATAGACAATCAGCAAGTGCTGGTGCGGATGGTATGAGTCCGTCACCACTTAACCAAGAGGTCTCAAGTTCAAGTATCTGAAAATGCAGTCTCGTTAAACATTTGCTGTGAGACCTTTGTCATTCTTTAAGATCCTGTCTGGTCGGTCCAGATTAGTCAATCCATTAGGCTGAATACTGGACGATCTCAAACCAAAAAAATAATATACATAGACAAATATATAATAAAAAAAAATCAGCAAGGCCATAAATAAAATACAGTTAGAGAGGGAGTAATTCCTAATCTCGGGATATTCTACCTCACGAATGTTTAGAATTCCCCCGTCATTCCTCCTTGAGGGGCAAGCCTCGTGTTTGTGATATAAAAGTCATACATTCAAGTTACATAAATATTTAAATATAAAATTTCGTATATTCAATCTTTTAACAGACCCCACAATATTTATAGTAGTTACAACTTAACCACGAAATCTGTACACATGTAAAAATAGGCACACGGCGAACACTCATTCATTTATTTTTGCTTCAAACAAACAGAAATTATCAAAATCTAATACATAGAGATTTTAAATTCTAAAACACAAAAAAACTCGGAATTGCTTCCTCCATTTCGCCACCTAATTATGTACACGATTTCCCACAACCATCTTACGGGTCGTTTCCCTTGTAAGAGATATTCCCGTGCATGTAAGGGACAAAGTCTTACACAAAGATGATCGTATTTGCAACCTGAGAGTTTAAGGAATATCTCATGTTCTATCCAGGATTTCACCCTTCAGTTATCCCTTGGCCAAGATGTGTTTGTCTATAGAAAGGAGGAAAACAATTTAATTGTTACTAAATTTCACTTAACTAGAGAGAGAGACAGAGAGATGATGCCAAATGGTTATAGAACATGCATAGAATATACCGATCAATATTTTTTTGGTAAGAATAAATCAATTGATATGATACAGAATATCTAATCTATTAGAGGCTAATCAGATTAGGGGTTCCCTGTTTTTTAGGCATTGCGAAAATTTTAACGCATAAAATGATTGTTTCCTTTTCCTAGAAAAATTAAGAAAAGGCATGGAGTCAAAGAGCATAGAAAAGGGTAGGCCAATCAAAATTATTCACAAGTTGAAACTTTTGGCCTTCTTTCCGTACAAAATTATCACGCTTAGCATACATTTCTTCTCCACTCCTCTCTTCTTCTGCTTCTTTTATTTTTAGTCAATCTCGGAAAATGATAGATGGACGGATAAAAGGTTACACAAACTAATGGGGAGAGAGAGAAATAGGGACGGGAGAAAAATATAATTGTGAGTCTCATAACTTTTTTTTAAAAAAATATAATATAAATAATAATTAAAATTAATATATAACAAATTTAAATTTTTTTCGGTATGATATAACAATAATAATGAAATAAAAAACACCCTACGTCTATCCGACATTAGTGCCCGTCTCCATACATTGCATGCAGCTTGAAGTAGCATTGAAAAGATATCGGGCCCATCATGACCATCTATTTGTTGGCTAATTATAAAACAGCTGTGTGTCCCCTTCATCATTTACTCTTGACTGCCCCAAAACAAAAGAATGTTATAAACATAAATTGCTAACACCATCATCTGATCTAACATTTTTAGTGGAGAATATTTTACTAATTAAAATTTAAAATTTTATTATAAAAATTTTAAATTTTAATCTAAAAAAATAACGCTTATAATTTACAAACAAAAAAATAACTACCTATTATACAACTCATAATCTAATAAAATTTTTAATTAAAAAAAATAAAAATAATCAACTTATCTAATATACTTTACGCGCACATAAGTCTTCCCACAAGGGCCCGCACAAAGAGTGGGGCACTGCACTGAATTGTGTACGAGCATTTTGCACCCTATAAAACTTCCCCTGAATAGAAAAATCATGAGACAAAAGGCGCAAGAGATAGAAAAATACAAGGACCAGCGAGACCGCAGACCACTGGTTTGTATAGGGCTAAGTTTATAATATATGTGAATGTTAATGTCTCCCTTCTTCTTGAAGACTCCAAAGATTTAATTTACATTGTTTAATAAAAAAAAGTTACATAAATAAAAAAAAATAGACACAGACTTACTTAACTTTAATTATATAGTTAGTACTTCTTGACATCGATGTACATTTAATTCTCAATGTAATAGAATTCTATTTTAGAATTGAAATGATTGATGAGAATTTTTAAACAAAATCAAAATAGGATGAAAATAATATATATATATTTATAGTGATTGAAATTAAAAAAAATTAATATATAAAAATATCACCAATTTTGTTTAAAGTAACAACTCTAGTACTAATTTAAAAAGTAATAAATCTAATAAGTTATAAAATTTTTTAAACAAAATATATCTATTTCGATAATGTAATACTAACTTGTATGATTATTATATTATCGAAACAGATATATTTCTATATATAAGTTATCGAAACTGATAGATTCTATTCGTATAAAATTATTATGTACTAAATTTGTTACTTTAAGTAAAATTGATACTAAATTTATTATTTTTTAAAATTAATATTAAATTTATTATTTTAAATAAAATTTTTGATTTTTTTTATATTAACCTTACAAAAAAAAAAAAAAAAAAGTTAGCTTATCAAGCAACTTTTTGGCTTGGATGATTTAATAATACATCTAATCTAATAAGAAGTTGTGGTGGTGGTCCATCAAGTACACTGCTCATTTGGCTTGCATATCAAGCAACCTGTAATTCCTCTCAACCTCCTTTCTCTTTCTTGCTGCAACATTCATGGCAAACAAATCATGACCAACACTCCAGCTCAAAACCCTGGTGAGTTCCTATCATTCTTTTTTCCTCTATATTTCTATCTTTCCATAGCATATTCTCTATCCCCTCTACAAATATTTCTGCTTCATTATATTTTAAAGGTCAAGTCATCATTTTTTGTTTTTTTTGGATTGTCACCACATATATTTGATACCGTATTTGTTACTCAAAGTGTCCTGGCACGCATCTGTAATTAAATTTCAAAGCTTTTCTTTTGTTTTTTTTTTCGCTCTTTTTCCTCTTCACAGATTAAGTTCTAGCTAGCTTTATCGATGGTTAACATAAAAAAAAACCAAATAAAGAGGTTATTTTTGTAGGTTTTTTTTTTAGTAATAAAATAAAGACCACAATTCCGATGGGGTTGGGGGAATTGCTTTAGAAAAACAAATTTTCTTTCCTTTTTTTTTTCCTATGATTTTGTTGGTGTTTGTTTGTTTATCTCTCTCATGTTTTCAGTCTCTTTCTCTCTCATAAACCGCCTACATTCAACTACTTAAATTAGCAAAGGCTTAAAGCTGAGTATACGCTTAGCCTTGAGAGGGGGTATACTTTTTCCTTTTCCTCACTGGCTTCAGTTAAAGTTAAGAGAGTAAAGAGAGGGATTTCTGGTGCTTTCAATGGTTAAAGCAGCAGGTTTATAGCTCAATCCCACTGTCACAGTTTCCCCTTTCTCTTTCTCCCTTGCTCCTTCTTCTCTTCTCTTGCTTACACAACTTTAACTTTCTTTCTTCCCAGGAAAAAAAAAATGTTAGTATTTCCTTTTTCTGAAAGGGGTTTTCTCATCTGGGTATTGCATAACTGGATATTTAAGTGCACGGTTTGTATACTTTGAGCTCTTTTTTCTTCTGTTCTTGTCCAAATCATCTGGACAATAAGTGCACGGTTTTCTCATCTGGGATTTTGAAGTTGTTTTATCAATATATTTTTTTTAATTTTTAATTCCCACCGACAAATCCCAGAACCAAAATCAGTTGATTATAAATTCTCCTTTTGTTTGTTTTTTCGGTGCATATAGCAGTTTGATTTCCAATCCATTAAAAGTAAAAATATTTTACACATCTGTTTATTGTGGTTTTCATTTCTGATTGGTTATGTTTAATCAGATCTCAAAATCAATAATTTTTGTGGTATAGATAGTTAAGAGGGACATGGGTAGCGGGTTGTTTCATAAAGTTGATTTTTTCGTTGAAAATTTTAAGTTCTTGAGAGAAAGAAGATAGCATAGCTGTGCTTTGTGTCGTGTGTGTTAGGGAGAGCAATGAGTAGAACCAATTTGAGCTCCATCACCGGCTCCAATCTCATCGATGCAAAGCTTGAAGAGCATCAGATTTTTGGATACAAGCAGTGCCCCAGATGTGGACGGAAGCTTGAAGGAAAGCCAGTGCGTATCTGCCTATGCAGTATTTCACAAAAAAAAAAGAAAGAAAGAAAGTTCTTTTGAAATTTTTAGCTTTGCTTGTATTTGAATGGAGTTTGTTTGCAGGACTGGGTTGGTCTGCCGGCAGGCGTTAAGTTTGATCCAACAGACCAAGAACTTATAGAACACCTTGGAGCAAAGGTAGAAGCAAAAGACATAATTAAGTCACACCCTTTGATAGATGAGTTCATCCCCACTATTGAAGGAGAAGATGGGATTTGTTATACCCATCCAGAGAAGCTTCCAGGTCAGATTAATTTAACTATTATGCACCATAAGTTTCATTAGAAAATGTACATAAACACTGAGAAAATAGATGTGGATAGACGCATAGCAATGACCGATTGTTCAATTAATGTTTACAGTAATAATTAATGTATTTTCTATTAATTTTCTATTATAAATATTAATTATTGGTTGCATAAAACAATCGGCTGTCCCGCTTGTTTTTCCTGCGTCTAATTATTCTTTTGTTTCTGACTTTGTTTACATGTGAGTATTTGATCTATATAGCTATTACCACTTTATGTTACTTAAATTTTGAAGGGGAAAGAAAGAAGGTGCTAATGTTTGGTGTGACTTTGGGAGAATTTTATGGTGTCACAAACACTGAGTTTTTGTTTGTTACACCTAAGTCAACCTAACTTTGATTCTCAACTTCAATATTTCTTGCAGGTGTGACTAGAGATGGCTTGAGCAGGCACTTCTTCCACAGACCTTCCAAAGCTTACACAACCGGAACAAGAAAGAGAAGAAAAATTCAGAACGAATGCGATTTGCAAGGTGGAGAAACAAGGTGGCACAAGACGGGAAAGACAAGGCCTGTAATGGTGAACGGCAAGCAAAAAGGTTGCAAGAAGATCCTAGTTCTCTACACTAACTTCGGGAAAAATAGAAAACCCGAAAAGACTAATTGGGTCATGCACCAATACCATATGGGGCAGTATGAGGAAGAGAAAGAAGGAGAGCTGGTGGTTTCGAAGATATTCTATCAGACGCAACCCAGGCAATGTAATTGGAATGATAAGAGTGCAACGACAGGCGAAGGAAGCAGTGATCCTAATAGCAGAAGAGATAGTGGCAGTGGCAGTTGTTCTTCTTCTAAGGAGATAATAACGCAGAGAGATGAAATATCTGGAGATGCCGTTGCTGCTGCTATATCCAGTTACAGTGGCATTGACCTTCAACAACTGAACTCTGATCATTTTGGATTCCCCCCATTTAGGAATGAGGTACGTGTCATCCATTCATCGAGCTTTGTGTATATTTTTGTAATTAGCATCTTAAATCTTATGCAATATTTGTGAGATGGATAAATATATTATACATGTGAATATGTATTTATGATTTATAACTCTTAGTCTGTTTGCACGTCAACTCTTAAAAAAAAAAAATTATGTAGACCCGCAAAATTTTGTGCCTATTAGTCTTTTTCTCTCTCTCTTTATTTACTCTCGCATTTCTGTCTCATCCATTCAGCTATCATTATGCGTATTTTATTTATGCACTACGCAGAAATTAGACATGGTAGAAAACATGACCTTCAATTATAGGAGGACAAAATTATCCTCCCAAAGATGGGTCCCTGTCTCCAAATGATTTCCTTTTTTTGGCGTTTTTTTTGGCTCAAAATCACTAGGCTTTTCATGCTAATTTCAAAAAGGCTTTGGGGTTACTTTTCTCAAATCCATCGCTTGCAAGTTCAGCATGAAAGAACTCTATGGACCTCACTTGATTACTCACTTGTCAGCAAACCACATAATAACTCACCAAAAAGTGCAAGTAACATAGAAAAGAAACCACTGTTCTCTAAATGACTAACAAAGAAATAGGTATGAAGAGCAAAGAGAGGACTTAAAAGTGAAATGAAGGTACGATTAAAATGGACAGGCTAGCAAACTGCTTCATGGTGATTAAATTAAGCGTGACCATTTCAGGTTGGGATAGGAGAGGCGTCAGCAGTAAGCGAAGCTCTCCCAACATCATCGGGCACGTGTGATGAGATTCAGGAGCAGCATCATCAAAGGGCACAAAGTGTGGTCCATGATCATCAACATCAGCGGCAGCAACAACAACAACAACATCACCCTCATCAGCACCCTGATATACAACATCAGGTTGCCGCTGCTGCAGCCTTCCACGTTAGCAGGCCTTCGCATCCCATCTCCACCGTCATTTCTCCACCTTCCCTCCATCTCACCTCTATCATTCTTGATGAAGACCCCTACCATATCTCCCGTATGTTGCTTCAAAGTGAAATCCAGGTAATTAGCAAAAATTTCCCATTTACATTCCTGCTTTCATAATTGACCTATGTTGTCCGAATCATCACATCTAATATCACCATGATCGTGAAGATATTGCATTTTTTTTCATATTTAGTTGGAGCGAGAAGACATAAGAATACTTACGTCTTTTATGTTGATATCTTTTGTTTTGATGGATGAATGCAGCAACAGCACCAACAGCAACAGCAACATCATAAACTGGTAGGAAGATCTGCATCAGGATTGGAGGAAATCATAATGGGTTGCACTCCAAATGATAATAAAGAAGTGAGTATGAACTTTTTGACCCTGAAATCAATGAGCATTGTGTTTCTCATTATTCCTACTAAACAAGAGAAGAGAAGCAAGGAAAAGTGAGGGTAAAAAAAAAAAAAAAGGATTAAAAAGAAAGAAAATTTACTCCTTCTAGTCCGCTATTTAAATTAAAGATGGAACCCGAAACCTTCCTTTTTCCCCTTTGTCCCTTTCCCTTTTGTTTTTCTTTTCATCTCCATCAATGTCTCCGAGGTTTCATCAATCAAAATTCAGTGAATTGAGAATACAACACAAACCCTTTTTCTTTTCTTCTTCTTCTCTCTCTTTTTGTTTTGTTTTGTTTTGTTTGAGTAGGAGAATAAAACACAAACTTAACATTGGCGACTTACATATCCATTTTGTTTATTTTTCTTTAATTTTTCTCTTCTGTTATTTTAGAGAGAGAGATGTATAGATAGCTTTTGTAGAGGAGATTGAAAGGAAAAAAAAAGAGGCAGCTTATTCACTCTATTTTTCATATGAGAAAATCTTCTGTTCAAATCCTAACCCCCCATTTTTTACATGCCCGCAAACAGGAATCATCCATTGCAAACACACAAGAGGCAGAATGGCTGAAGTACTCTTCTTTCTGGCCAGAACCTGACAACCAGGATCATCATGGGTAGGACTGAAAACTTATGCATCAGAATAATCAACAGGAAAACCTTATACATATATATATATATATATATGTGGACACCATCATTATCTTCATCATCATCATCATTAGTGCTTAGAGTCCCTCCCTTGAAGTTTCTTTTCTGAAAGGGGCCAATAACCCACATATATGTACCCCTTGCTCTCTTTTTCTTTCTTTTCTCTTGAGGGGTCCTGTCTAAGGTCCAATGCCTCCCAACTGAACTAACTGCACAATAGTCCATGTTGGAAAGACAAAAAGAACAGAAGGAAAAAGAAGGCAAAGAAAGAAAGAAAAGAAACCCAAGAAAGGCTGCTCTCAACAGACACTAGAAGGGGAACAAAAGACACAAAGCAAGATCTTCCCTCATGAAAATCATCACCATTATGATTAGAAGTATACTCTTTATGTCACTATTCTTGTTAATTTTTTATTATTTTAAGGCATATGTATATAAGTTCTTTTTCTTTGATCTTTTTGGACAAAAATTATGCCGAATAGTTTATCAGTTTGTGCAAATTGCAAGAAAATCTTAGTTAAATATTTGTTGTGCTTGGTCACTTTTAGGTGAAATACGAATAGAAACTTATATAATATCTCTATTCAGAAATTGAAAGGTGCTAGTCGGAATGCATGGGTTATCACTTTATTTCGTGGATGCCTCACTTTTTACACTTCTTTTGACCTCAAGCCGGAATTTTGACTGGTGATTGTTTTTTTCAATATTTTTCTAGTGGTTAAAATTGATGATTTGGGTTTCTTTTTCGTTTCTTTTTTTTTTTTTTTGGTTTTATAAATGTGGAGGAGATAGTTAGATTAACAAAAATCTTGGAGTGGCTCAGGTTTACAGTAAGAAAGGAGACTTATACGGTCTTGTCTCCCATAATGGCATGTTCTTGATACAGCTCTATTGAGGTTTAAATTTTAAGAACCACTGTATAGCTCACATTTGAGGAGTAGAAATAACACACAATCTATTAAATGAAATTTACCGAATAATATTTAATTGCTTATCTTTTTTTTTCCTCCTAAATTAAACTATCTAACGAATATGTGTCTCGATAAAAATGAGCTATTTAGTTTTTCTCTTAAAATTTTGGGCTACGATATAAAAGTTCATAAGTGAGATCAAAACTTTTATTAATGCTAAAGGTTAGTCTAGCTAGTTGGCAAATAGGGAACGGTATAATTTTTCTATAAAGAACACAAAATTCACATTGATATAATAAATGACCAAAATAATTACAGATTTTCAAATATAAGACTTTGCGACAAGTTCGGTTTTTATTTTTTTCCCACATTATTTGGGCATTCAAAGCTTTTACATCATTTCATCTTTTTGTCAAATTTGTGTTTTTATTCATTAGGTCTATTAGACTGTAAATTACATAAAAAAGACCATTGTTGAACTTCTGGTTAATTTGTTTTTCTCCCTTCAAACTTCGCCTGTATAATCTTATAATTAAAAGTGGCTTGTCGTCATACTCTTTAAAGTTACAACGGGCCAGGCCTCATCCATTTTATGTCTAGCTTAATAAATTTTTCAGGGAGTTGTGGATGTGGGGTTGGCTTGATTATCCGGAACCTTTGTAACGTAGTAAATAAAAGAAATCACATTTTGAGTCTGTCACCGTCTCTTGTATTTTTGTTGCTTGGGAAACTTCTTTGCAGCTTTATTCTATTCCATATTCGAGCTTTCTTGCATCATTATAGAGTACGCAGAAAATGTGCTTATTATCCAGAGACAGAGACAGAGAGAGAGAGAGAGAGAGTGGAGTGGCATATCTTTTTCATTCATGGGACGTGCATGAGATAAAGTTAAAGGAACGTGGAGGCTATAGGCACCTTCATCGTAGTTTCTGAATGGAATAAAGAGGGAACAAAGAATGAGCTGAGACAAAGAGAATAACCATTAACTTTGACATGACTCTTTCTTATTTACTTACTCATATGCAAAATGTAATTCCCTCAAGATGTTCCTCTTTTCTTTCTTTTTGTTTTTTTCCACTTCGTTGAATGTGACACTTCACGTCAAATTAAGAAAAATTTTGTGACGACGTACTTCTTATTTTTGCTTACTTTTTTTTTTTTTTAAGTAAATGTGAGTAAAATTAAAAACCTTCTAAAACTAAATGGTATTGATCTCACCATTAATTACTGAGAAATCCATCATTTATTAGTTAACAAATGTATAAGAAGTGTTAATACACCAAATCACTGGATTTCATAACAGTATTACATAAAACATTTGATACACACCTTTCAACTTCCTAACTAACTTATCAAAAAAAAAAAAAAAAAAACCTACAAACTAAAATGGGAAGTGCATTATAAGAGTAAACTAAGATCAAAAGGTTTGGGTGACAACAAAATAGGAATAAGCCGAAAATCAATATTGCTAAATCTTTATAAATAATTTAAATGCAGTTTTATTACTATTTATTTACTTTCTTCTTTGATTGCTAAAAATTTGTGTTTCGTTCCATATAAGTCTATTTTTAAACAAAATTAGTCAAACCATTTAAAAAAGGTAATGTGCTCCAAAAAATTCAAATTCCGTTCAAAAACTAAATGGAAATAGAACAAAAGATAAAAATATAAGACTAAAATGAGAAAGCAAAAAGTAATAGGATTGCATGGAAAAAATTTGTAAAAATTTAAGTCTGATTAGTGTCTTATTTTCAAAAAAAGGTTGGGGTGGGGGGGCGCAGAGGATCCAAATGCTATAAAATGCACAGTAGCGACGCTTGATTTGCAGCTAGCTGGTATGGTATTTTCTTTGTTTCTTAAAATAGAAAGATAGGAGTGATGCCCCATAATCCCCCAGTGAGTATTACCCATACTCTTAAAATAACTTATGAACTGGCTGAATGGTTACAGTATAGTCCAATATTATAAAGGAGATGAGTATATTTAACCCCACTAAATACCCTGTCAGCCTTTGAACTCAAGACCTTTAGTTTGACAACGTTCGACATTTACCACTAAACCACAACGATTGGTGGTATGATATTTTCTATAATCAACAAAGAGCGACATATCCCATTACGTAGGATTGGAAGTTGGAGGATCAATACACAGAGTGTGGAACAAAATTTTGCAATTTTTTCCCAACCTTGCAATACAAAATGAAATGAAACAAAATAAATTGAAGGGAATAAAAGGTCTAGTTCATTCTGAAAAGGTGTTATTTCAATTCTTTCACTTTATGAAAGATTTAGGATGGTTTTCTGTAGTAGCAACATTGCGATTTGCGAGGGTTTCTGGTTGTTCTAGTCACATAAAGAAAGTTGCAGGAAGAATTGTTTGTCAGTGCAAAGAGGAACATCACAACGTGGGCAAACCAACTTTTTGGGATTCTTCAAACCGGGCTCAACATGGGCCCACTGTCTTTTTCTAAGTCTAATCTACTGGATTCAATTTGGAGCCTTTCATGGGGCCTTTAGTTCTGTTCATAGCTTTATGAATTCAGTGACTATTACTCGAATCTGGCCCATAAAATAAGCCCAGAATGCCTTCTTGGGACGTGGCACTGATTTAAATTTGGAATATTATCTTGGAGGTTTTGGAATTTAAAGCTTGAAAAGAGAGTGAAACATGTAAACCAAAAAAAAAAAAAAAAAAGAGAGAGTGAAAGATCTATAAAAATAGAAGAGCTACCATGTTATGTACTTCCACTGATTTGGGCTCCTAATGGACCAAAGAAATAAGCCTTGTATGCTTCATGTTTCGCATTACGACAAAACAATTGTGATTAGTATAATTATGTCCTAACTTTAAGTACCATTTGTGTTTAGGCTTCAGGATGCAGGGCAGTTGGTGGTTGGAACTGGAAGCTAGTCTCGGAACAGCCGTGTTAGAGATGAGAGAAATAAAAGAATGATTAAAGGAAAAACAAAGATCAATTACAAGTTAGTACAGCGAAAACCTAGAGAAATTAACCCACTTGACAATGTCAAACATGCACTGTTGATTTTGGCTTACCTCCATAAAAATAAAACTTTTAATACTTTCTCTATTAGATCGAGAGTTTGAATTCAAAAGAAGCTCGAGTAACTCCATCTAGGATCGATGAGGACTGCTTATCTGACATAGAAAGCTGGTTCCAGAACTTTGCATCGACTGCTCCTTACGGTTACCAAACTGATGGGTGTTTGCTTATGGAAGTGCCTGTCAAATTCATGCGCAACCACATGTCCAGTTGCTTTGGTAGTGTATCAATATCAAAGGGCTGACAATAGGCAACCAACTGGAACTCCAACATTAACTCCTTCATGCAGCATCAACTTCAACAGCAAGAGAATCATTTGCAAATAAAAGAAAAGGCACCTGCCTAAGTGCGTGCCGGCTTGGGTTTATGGGTGGGGAGAACGATCAGACATACGCAGTCTTATCTTTAATTTTGTAAGGAATAAAAAAAAAATTTGAGAATGATGCAAAAGTTAAATACAAGCAAAATTTCCAATTGTATGTCCATGTTAAAATTTATTTTGGGGGTTAAAATTTATTTTGGGGCTTCCCATGAACTTGACTTGCTTGAGCTGAAGTGTCGAACTTAATGACGAACTTGATGTTAGATTTATCTTTTGATTTTTCCTTGTATTACATGCTCATTACAATTATCTTCTTCTTCCGATGTGCGATTCTCCAACAGTCCACTGCATGCACAATATTGAGTTTTCTACATTTTCTTTCTCAAGCTGTGGTTTACTTAGAACATGATATTTTCATAAAAAATGTGAACTTATTTGACAATTAGTTGAGCCACAGAACAACATATCATGAAGAATTCAGAAGATTAACCGGCAGGCGCGTTGGGCTGCAGCCAGGCAATAATAGGTCCACAGACACCCAGAAAGAAATAGCAAATCCTCGCAGCCTTCGGGTAGTGGGGCGTGGGCGTCCAAGACACAAGGATGGGTCGGCCCGGCGTTAGGCCATGCTAAAATAACATATTTTACTAATGATCAAGCCCAATTGACATGTTAGTCACCTGGTTTCTTCATCTTGTCAATCGATTATTATACTTTTTTTTTATATATCTATAAATAAGAAAAAGGGTGATACTCACGTACCGTGCCTCTACATTAAATTTACTGAAAAGCAAATTTTACAATGTTTAGCAAAAGTTATTAATTTCTCTTATAATTATATGAAACCATACATAATTTATGTCTAGCAACCAATTTAATAAGGAGTTAAATTTATGATCTTATAATACAAATGAAATCTCTTGGCTACGAGACCTTTATAGTATAATATTCTTTTTAGTGTAAAATAAATGAAAATTCCGTGCACTAAAATACATTAAAATCTCAAAGTGAGGTTAATTCGTTAAATCAATTCTCATATTTTCATTTTTTCCATTTTCTCACCTTATTTCAGTTGCCAACAGTTTTTCAGAAATAGAAGTACATCTCTCAATAAAAGAAGGTTTTGAAAAGTTTTAAATCTTTTGAGCAAACATTTTGTATTAAAAAATTAGACATAGATAAAAGTAGCAAATGATATGACATAAATTTTTAATCATAAATTTTTAAAGAGAATTAATTTTCTAATCTGTATGTCAATAAGTTCTTAAAGTCCAGGACTAAATTTCTTGGCCCAACTTTAATCAATCTAATTCCGAAATTTAAGTTAAAAAAAGGCACGTGAGTGAGAGAAATGAAATTCATACTTTAAACCTCTTAACTAAAAGTAAATATTTTTAATCACTCTATTTAAAGTTAATCCTTGTTTGGAAGCCTAAGATGGGCCTAAAACTGCAGCTAACATGCATCTTCTGCACCTTGCAATTGAGGACAGCCATGTATCGTTGCTGCTCAAGCGGGCTATGAGAAGTCGCTTCTTTGTTTGTCTCTTTCACCCTTTTCCTTTCTTCATTCTTGGTTGGCAAATACTGAAATGTGTAAGACTGTAAAGAGTAGTCATGGAAGCTAGCTGCCATCCAATATCCGACATCACTGTTGCACGCGCTTCCTTCATGTTATGTTTCCAATTTTCCACAATGAATGATGAACGTTGCAGAATGCCCAACCATTCACGTAAAGGGCCCTCCATGTTACTAGCAAAAGTGAAAAGTTTTTTTTCTTTTAATTATTTAACTTTAATTGAAACTTAAGATTGAGACATTCAATTTGCGGATGAAGGTATTAATAATCGGACAAAGAATTATATAATAAAAAATGTATTAAATTTAAATAAAAAATAAATAAATTATTAAATATTATTATATTAATTACATATTTTTTATACACTCATTAAATATATCTACGTAATCATCTTATCATATTCAACTTCATAATCTTCGTAACCTGAGTCACTTTATTTGACGATATATATATAGATAAATAACTCTACTCAGCATCTTATCTACCACAATGCTGCAGCTAGGGCTGAGTTTGACTTGAGTTGTTTCATTTATGGGCTTAGATCTAAAATTAATGAGCTGTTTTCTTTTTTAACTCCTAGTTTGAAGAAATAGAAACATAATAACGATGTCTCGCAATTTTATCATAAAACGATGTGATTTTATACTTAAAAGTGTAACATGATTGAATAGTTGAAACATTGTTCATGCTAATTGATGAATTATAAATTTAACATTATTACTTGCTATTATAAAATTCCATCTTAAAATCTCTCACCTAAAATAAAATCCTTTAATCTAGCTAAACCGCACAAGCTGTGATGCTGTATGAGCTTTTATTTTATTGACTTGATTTCAGCGAATTAATGAAGCCCTTAAGAACATGAATCGCAGCTAACCATTAGAGACATGTTTCCTTAAAACAACCATCAGAGACATGAAAATGGAAATTATGTACAAAAAAAGCGTTATTGTTACACCGATTTGTTGATTTTCACTCGGCCATCTCGTTAAGCCAAATAGATTTCCGAGATATTGGCCTCGTAGAAAAAGACCATTCTATGTGACTGCGAGGCTAAAATTAAAATTATTGGTCTAAATTTACGTTTCATCACTTGTTGTTAATTATATTTTAATTATTTTAATAATTTATATTCTCTTCAAATAGAAAGTCATAATACTTATTAATTCATCTCTAATTTCTCATTCTTTTACACAAAAGAAAAAAAAATTATTGGATAAGAAAATAACTACTGTTATAAATGATACAAATGTTTATTTTTATCTCTTTATAAAATTCACTTTTTTTTGTGATAGTATTTTTTTATTTCATTAATTTTGGTCAATTGTGTCTATTTTTCACCAAATAATTTCCTTCACGCGACAATTCAATCCTCTAATCTTTCTACTCTAAATAAATATTTGTGAAATTCGCCTATCATTTCCAATCACTTAAAAAAACCCTCCAGACAAATAAAAGTCTGTTATGGTCCAGTCCATGCCTGTAAACAAATCAAAAGATAGAAAAAAGAAAATTAAAACAAAGGGTGTGTTTGTACGGCGGAAAATATTTTATAGAAAAATATTTTTTTTACTTTTTGATATTTATTTCATATAAAATATTTTATAATAAAAAATTTTAAAAAAAATTGAAATTTTTTTTGAAATTTTTAGAAAAAATAAATTTAATTCAAAATGAGATAATAGTATTTTTTTTAAAAAAATACAAAATATACTTTAAGTGAATGATAAAAAAAATATTATTTTTATTATAAATATTTTTTTTATAAATATTTTATAAAAAATTATTTTTTAACAAATAAACATATTCAAAGTCGTATTATTTTTTCAAGAAGCTGCGAGGTGCCACTTTTACATTTTTATTTTTTTTAGCGAGAAAGAAAAGAAAATAAAAAAGGATAAGAAGTAGGAAAAATAAAAACAGAAAGTAACCAGCCCCATAAACCCAACCCTTTCTTGCTTTTAATGCACATGACCTTTTGCCAATTGTATTGCAAGCAATTGAGCAAACCCCACAATAATCACAGCCTGAAAATGATGGAGAAAAGCTGTCTTCTAACAGTACTATTCGTCTTGCAAATGATCCCCAGAGAAGCAGCAGCTTTTAGCATTGGTGGTGGTGTCGGTGTCGGAATAGGCAGTGCAGGAGGAGGCGGTGGAGGAGGCGTGTGGATAGGCGGTGGAATCAACACCCCAACAACAACTCCATCTGGGCCTTCTTCGTCTAACATCAACAGCGTTTACCCTGCTCTCCAAGCTTGGAAATCAGCAATCACAGATGACCCATTGAGGGTTTTGGACACCTGGGTCGGCACTGATGTCTGCTCTTACAGAGGAATCTTTTGTGCTGCTGATGATGTTCAAAATGGTGGGTTGGTCACTTCCACAACTGGTCTCATTATTGCAGCCATAGATCTCAACCATGCAAATCTCCAGGGCACGCTTGTTAAAGAACTTTCTGTTCTTACAGACATGTCTATTCTGCATCTCAACAGCAACAGGTTTTCAGGCACCATTCCCGACACTTTCAAAGACCTCGTTTCTCTCCAGGAATTAGACTTGAGTAACAACTGTCTTTCTGGTCCTTTCCCTTTAGTTACGTTATACATGCCTAGTCTCATTTATTTAGACATTAGGTTCAATGGCTTCTCGGGATCCATCCCTGAAGATCTCTTCGACAAGAAACTTGATGCTATTTTTCTCAACAATAACCAATTTGTTGGAGAAATTCCTCAGAACTTGGGTAGTTCTCCTGCTTCCGTCATAAATCTGGCTAATAACAAGCTGAGCGGAAGCATTCCCGCTAGTTTGGGGTTTCTGAATTCCAAGTTGAAGGAGATATTGCTCCTTAACAATCAGTTGTCAGGCTGCATTCCGGAGGGAGTTGGGCTCTTTGCAGAGATTCAAGTCTTGGATGTGAGCTATAATTCACTGATGGGTCATTTGCCAGACACAATATCTTGTCTGGGTCAGATTGAAGTTCTCAATTTGGCACACAACGAGCTCTCTGGGGAGCTGCCAGACCTAGTTTGTTCTCTAAAAAGCCTGGCTAATTTGACTGTTGCTTACAATTTCTTTTCTGGGTTCAGTCAAGAATGTGAGAAATTGTTCTTTAGAAATGTGGGTTTTGATTTCTCTGTTAATTGCATTCGTGGGAGAAACATGCAGAGGCCGCAACCTCAGTGCTCTGTCGTGCCAGGAGGGGGCTTGAGTTGCCTGAGGATCCCTGCTGCACAACCTCTTATTTGTGGGTCTTTGGTGGAGACCTTAAATGAGCTAGGCCCATCATCTCCATGAATGAGTTGTAGATTAGAGTGCATGTTGAAGATGCAAAATGTACAATAGCCTGGTGATGGCTGTGTCATTAATTGATAGCAATTATGGTCTTCAACTTCCTTATTTATTTCTTCAAGGATTCAGTACCCTTTTGAGTTTTGGAGTATTGTATTGTCTTGTCCGTCTCTGAAAGGATAAGTCACGAGGTCAGAAATTAAAAGAGGGAAAGGATCGTAAATAATAATTGCTAGAAATTTAGAATTTACCATATTCACAAAAGGGTCGAGAAAGGTAGACTAGTAAGGTATTCACCGTGAAATAATCTTGTAAGCTTTTGCAGCAGGAACCATCCTTCTGGTTGTTACGATTCCAGTGGAATCGGCAAGATTTTTTTATCAACTCGGAAATATTTGCTCCGCGAGATGAAATTGCAGAACGCCCCTGGCGCCCCCTGGCGCACCATTAATCGGCAAACAAGTGGAAATTTTTCATTTGTTTGCCTATTTTTTTGATCTTGGGAGGACTAGTGTCTGTACAAGAGAGAGGAGCAAAGTGACAGGATGGAACCCTTACCACACTTTTGGCTACAAAAACCTACTTGCACGGATTTTAAACAATTTTAGGCACACAAACAGAGCATAGAGCATTGCATATGAGTTTTTTCGAAGATGGGAAATGCAATTTTTCCATTTCTTCTCATTTGAACATCTTAGGTTTGCCGAAATTACCCTATCAATGGTTAGAATTTGTGTACACATTCCATTTAGAAGCTTAGTCAATATGTATTTCAAGATCACGTTGATAGAACCTATCAGTACTTTCCGAGTCTGAATGAAGACCACAGTACAAATAGAAACGCACATTGTTATTGATAGAATCTATGGTGGATCGAAGGCCTTGACCTCGACCTTATCCTCTAGCTGAACGCGTGCGAGCAATTTTGGAGAGAACCCAAGAAGAAAATAATTGCAATTAAGCAATAGAGTTTTGAATTGTGAAGATTAACTACCTTTATTCGTGAACAACCAGATAACAGAATCATGGGAAAGCCGAAGTACAACTGAGATTCAGATAACATGGCGCACTACTTCCATCGTGCTAACTAACAGACTCATGGGAAAAACTAATGTAGATATCTTGCAACAACACAAAACATTTCAATTTTAAATAAGATTTGCAGGGCAGTCTTGCAATATTTGCCAAGAGCCTCGTGTCTTTTCCTACGCAATGTAGTACATAGGATTTGGAAGTTTAAAGGACCTCTGTGCTACCCCGAAGCCAAGCAAATCACTCCACTGATCTCCAGAGGACCCAATGATTCTGTAGCCTTTATATATCAACTCTGATCTCTTCTGGGACTTGAAGAGAGTTGCATTTTTGCCTTGATCAGATTCTCCCCTATACCGTGTAAGCTAGACATCAATCGTTTGGCCCAATATTTAACCCTCTGATTAAATTTAGATTGCCATGCATGCATGATACCACAAAAGCCTAGAGCAAGTTTAAATTAATCAATCACAGATGGAATAAAAAGACCCTGTCCATATAATAACGTACCTCAGAATTAGCCTCTTCCAACCGCTATATCCGGCGGAAAGAAGATTCTTTTCAGTGGCACTCCTTTGATATTCGCTCCTCCCTGTTAATAAGAATATAGTGAATCCCCGCGTCTTCAGCTTCTCGTACAAATCCCGACTTGCTGGTAAAGCAGGTGCCTCGGCTAAATCCACCCACTGATCGAAAGATGATTCATCGAAAGGTTCTGATCTGCAACCAGACGAAGACAAATTTGTAATCAATAGATCTAGAGGCTAAATATGGACAAAAAAAAGGAGGAAATAAAAAACAAAATTTCTGTTGCAGTCCACAATAGATATTAGGTACAAGAGCATTGAAAAAGACAAATATATAATTCTGGATTATACTTTGTCACGGGTTTAAAGGGGGAAAAAGGGGAAAAATAAACCTTAAAATGCATGAGTGGGATTAGGTTAGGAGGTAAGTCCCTTTCAGTTAGATTAGACTTATCATCTATTTGCAAACCACAGCAATGAATTTCTTTACATCTTAATGAACTGAGGTAGTAATTTAGTGGTAATATGACATATTTCCTCACTTACGATTTGAATTCAAGTTTGAGTGGCAGTATTTGAAGGTTTTGACTTTTAAATTTGTTTGGATCGATCGTTGACAGTGTGTCGCTAGTTCTAAACTCGACTATTACTTTGATCGGCTTGGAAGAGCTCTACTCTAGTCTAACAGTACTCGACGGTGAATTCCTTTTTATGAGTTACAGTAAATGAGACATACAAATAGATAGGAGTGTTCACAGTCGTCCAACCCATCAAAAACCATCCAACCCAATCCGTTATAAATGGACCCACCAAGACCATAGAAAAAAAAATATATAGATGATTTTTAATATTTTTAAACCTCTAAAAACGAATTAATTGCAATTTTAAAGCCATAAAAACTGCCAAAAAACTGAACTAATTGCCATTATTGGATAGTTCCTTAAACCGAAAATATATACTTTTACCACTTCTAGTACCTATGTCATACAGTTGTATTCGTTTCATACGCCAACATATGCCTCTTGTCTAGTTGTTTTTCTTGTTGATTTCGGTACAGCATGTACGGTGAACAAGGAAGTTTTTGCTTGTATACTAGAAGCTGCAGTAAACGAGAATCTACCTGTTGTTATGAAGAGGCTCAAGTGCTAGTAGATTTCTTTGGTTAGACAAAGGGATTCATCCACGTAGACAATGCAATAATTAAGAAAGCTACAATTATTTGGGGCAAGGTTGTCTAAGAGTGTTTTTAACTTGTTTGTTTCAATTAAGCACATTGTAATAGACTGAAAAGAACATTTATGATACAATGTCTCAATCCGCAACTAATTCTCCACAACCAATCCGCAACCGTCTTATTATGTTAGATGATTTGGAGTAATTAATGAATTGGTTAAGAATGATATTTTAGAAAAATCGTCATCGGCAGTTTAGATATGATTTTTACTACAAAACTATCTAATCAGATAAACGAATACTCCTATATATAAGAATACTCCGGCTTCAACTAATAGATTTAATAACCAATATACTCATGATAAATATTTTTTTATTTGTTAAAAAAAAAGCCTTGTTTGCATAACACTTTACATTAAAATGCGTTTTTTTTTGGGGGTATAAATTCAATGCGCTATTAGTTATTTAATATTTTTTTTTTTGGTAAAAAGTTATTTAATATTTTACCAGACAAGCTTGTTCGTGTTCCACAAAATAATTTCACCTGGCCTGGCCCAAAATGGTTAATAGTTGAAGAGAGGTTCCAGGGCCTATCACTACGTCTTCTAGTGCATCAAATCCTATGATATGTTTCTACGTGGCATACTGCAATTGGTTCGCCCTGCCAGAACATTGGATCAATGCATGCGGACACAATCAAACGGCTAAAATAATCTTGACGTACCCGAATCCGTGTGCCGCGTAGTAAGGCAGATTGGAGAGCAGCGTCTCATCAATATCGAATACCCAAGCGTCCATCTCGTCGGCGGCGAGGTCCAAGGTGTTAGCAAAGGCAAGAGAGTCCAGAGCAACAACCTCGAAGTCGGAACGGTACTTGTCCCCGGTCACGTACTCCTGCACGTAGCTGACGCATCTGGAAGGAACAGTCTTCCAGGAACCGGCGTTGTTGGTTTCCACGGATAACCTCCAGCTGGAGCAGTTCAGATCGTTGTCTCTGGTGGGGGCATCTCGGGCGCTCGGGATCTGGATGATGAATGGTTGACGAGAAACTGTGGCGGAAACGAGGGTAAAGAGTACTGCGAGGAGTAAGAGGAGGGTTTGAGAAGCGGCCATTGACGAAATTGAAGGGTGCTTTGAATAATTGGCACAGCTCTCTAGCTAATTTATATTGACGTCTCTCCGTCGCTGATGTTTTACTGGCCTCCTTTCCGAACAGCAGCGCATCCTTAAAAAAACGAATTGTTAAACGACCATGCGCTTCTGTTTGTGACCTTGTGCACTGGACCACTGGGGCCTTTTTTTTTTTTTTTTTTCGGTTAAAAAAAGTTTAGGGAAGATGAGGTTGGCACAATTTAAAATCAGGAAAAAATACATTTTTTAAAAAAATTTATATTAAATTTACGTATCATATATTAAAAAAAATCATTAATATAACTAAAATCTTATATTTTTTAGCTTTAAAATCTTACCAATTTAACCAATCTCTCGTTGGCGGAGTTTTTTTTTTTTATTTCTCCGGTCCCGTTACCTATACACAGGTTAGAGGGTCGGGCATGGCGTGAGAGAGAATCATGGTATTTTTATAAGAGTTATATTACATTTTTATATAAAATATTATTTAAAATATTATTTGAATGTAATTATTTGTATTTAATTTATAATTATTTGAATTTTAAGTATAATTAAAACAAAAAAAAAAATTATTGTCATTTTTTATATATAAAATTTAACTAGTTATACATCAAATACAAATAATTATATTTAAGTAGTATTTCAGAAAAAAAAATTTCAGATAATATAATTTTTTATTTTTTATAAATTTTTTATGATTTATTAAGCGTTATCTTTAGCTAACTTGCACGTGTTTTAGAACAGGGAGTGGATTAGGAGCCGAATATTTTATACGAAATTTTATTTCAATATATATTTAAAAAGTAATAAATTTTTAATTTTTTAATAATATTGATAAAAAAAGAAACAAGAAAAATAATACATATCTTATTATTTTATTTTTTTATTATTTAAAGTATATATGTGATTAAAAAAATTAACAATTTGTTATTAGACAAAAAAAAAAATTGAGACAATTTATGTGGCTCTAACACTTGTCCGTTCAGAAAAAAAATTTGGAAAAGAATACGACCATGAAGCTGATATGGGACCAATTTGGGCACACATCCATGGGTGGTAGCAGTGTTGTAAAAACTGGCTCGGACCTGTCGGTCCGACCGATTCAATTGGTGACCGGTTAAAGGTCCGGACCGATTTATGGCTACAGTTACCCTTTAACTCGGATCGGTAAAAATCGGTTTGAACCGGTAAAAAATCGGTCAAAATCGGTGAAAATCGGTCAAAAATCGGACCCGATTTAACCGGTTCAAACCGGGTATAAAAGTTTTATAAATTATAATTTGATCCCAATATTTATTTAAATTATAATTTGAGTTTTAAATTTAATTAAAATTTTTAATTTAGTTCTAAATTTATCAAAACTTTCAATTTAGTCTTAAATTTATCAAAATTTTCAATTTAATCCTTAAAAATTAAAAAAGTAATATTTAATAATCATGTATAAGTATTATTTTTTTAAATTATTTTTATAAATATATATATTAATAAATATCGGTTCAAATATCGGTTCGACCGGTTGAACCTTGACCCACTAATATTTTTGGTTCGATGATCGGTCCGGTTCTGACAACCTTGAGTGGTAGGGATCAGATAAGTTACGTAAAGTTAATTGTGTACTTTAGTTATGTAATTTGGAAACAGACAGATAGATGGGTAGGTAATTCCTAATTGAAGGTCAGAAACAAGAATTGAGTATTGAAGAAAAAAAGAAAAAGGAAATGCATAATGATGTACAAAATTCTGTTTAGAAATAATAAGTGACATCTTATAGTTAGTAGTAACACATAAATAAAATGATGCGAATTGTTATATGACTGAATTAAAAAAAATTTTAAAAATTGATAAATTATTAGATAAATGGTATTGTATGAACTACGTAACTATTTTAGTGTGATCTAAATTTAAATTGTACAGTAAAACAAAATAAATTTTGTTATTAGCTTTAAATTAAAAAAATTTTAATTGTAGAATTCACAATTTTTTTGTTAAATATGTGATAAATAAGACACTTATAAAAATCACAGCGAGTATAAAGATATATTACTATATAAATATGTTGAATTTTACGACAAAATTAGAAATAGATTACGGCTTATAAATGAATTATACGAGGATTTAAACTTTAAAATAGGATATGCATGGCATAATTGATGAGTCTTGAAGATACAGAAAAAGTAATCTCTAGTATTTCTTAAAAATAATATACTTCCTAGGACCAAAAATAAAGCTATATACGTACAATAAATTGTACTATGGATTTTGAAATGCATTTAAATTAAATTCTAATACGAATTTTATAATAGCCAACGACGTGTCTAGAGACAAATTACAATACTTATATTCGATTTTATGGCTTAGTTACAATTAGACTATGATCGCTAAACTGAAGGAAGAGAAATAACTTAGATGACTTTGGATGGTACTTAGCTATACAATAAATTAATGTGATTTTTAGAGATTGAGTATTTATTTAATTGGTTGAGAAGAGTACCTCTTAATCAACATGTGAAAGGTTCAAACTCCACTTAAACTCACTTCTCCTTCCTCAAATATTCAATAGAGCTACTTGTAAACAAAAAAAAAAAGTTAATGTGATCTCCACACTAAAATAATTAATGTTTTCAAATATAAAATAGTATCACCTTATTTTTTTAATTTTAATTATGTATGTGAGTAATGTTGTAATTTTTTTTTGAATTTTCTTAGATCTAAACCAATTGATTGAGAGAAGAGAAAATAATTGGGGAGGTCGAGGGTTTAAACCCTTTATTTATCACGCACTGATATACTGTTAATACCGTTTGAGTTACAAACTCACGGTAAATAATGTTATAAAATTGAATACAAAGTGTCGTAATTACATTATAAATGCATCGTAAATATTAGTTGAAGGTGGCTTACAAAGAATTTCACATTATTAAGCGACCCTTAAAGTTTTCATGTAACTTTTAAACAAAAAAAAGAGCTTCATGTGACTTCTGAGCACCAGCCAATTTCTTTTGACCTCTTTCCGTCACTAATGTTTGACTGGCCATTGGACAGGGTGGGTATAGGTCTGGCTTTTTCCTTTCCGGACAGCTCCTTAAAGAAACGAATTGTCAAATGGCGCCAAGGCGCCATTGTTTTTATTTCTCCGGTTTCGTTACCTAGACATAAGAGAGGAGAAACGGGCGTGGCGGGACACAGAATCATAGTACTTTTATACATTTCTTATGATTTGTTACATATTATCTTTATCCAACGTACACATGTTTTAAATATGTTTTATCATGGTATTATCTTTATCGTCCACAAAACTTATACAAGTTTTAGTTTCTCAAAAAACTTGCACATGTTTTAGAAAAAAAAAAATTGGAAATATTATTTGGTTGTCACCATGGTGGCTGTCAGTAGCTGCAATGAGTGGGATCCAATGAACCAACCAATAGGAAAAAAGACAAATAATTCTATTTGTGTTATTGTTAAAAGGGTAAGGATGGAATTGGCAAAAGGGCAGTTACGGGAAACCGAAAAGTGTGGGTTCGCCAACTTGCTTTTGTTTTGAGTATTTTTATATATGTTTTTTATGTTCTTTTAGTATGGTTTTCAATGTTTTTTGAACTGTATTGTATAAAATGATATTGTGTATTGTTTTTTTAGAAGGAAAAATTATATTTCGCACACTTAAGTAGCTTCCAAATAATAAGAAATTGACATAAAGTGTTAAACGTTTATTTAGATAAAACTAACTAATTAAAAAAAATTTTAATTTCGATGTATAAATGTAAATATATGTAATATATAATTTTAAAAATAAGTCTAATGAAATTACTTTTATTGCATAATAAATGATTTTTCTCAATTGTTATATAGAAAAATTTTTAAACAAGTTGTTCACGAATCTAATTAAGTCACTAGATTTGGCTCGGTTATTAAATAAGTTTTGGGTTTAAACTCATATATTATTTGGTTAGCTAAATGAACGAACACAAGATGAGTTCTTACTACTGAAACGAGCTACCAAACTATCAATGCACGTATTAACTTACTTGTAACCCTAACTTCTTGTAATATACTAAGTGCTAGACCGAAGCGCCCTTTCCTTGTTATCAATACCTTGCCATAATTGACAGTCAAATTTTATTAGGAAGGAAGTAAAAAATTGGGTAAAATATTAGAGTTTCTTTACACATCCTGAAAATTTGTTCGTGTTTTAATGTATGTGACCTTAGTTTGTGTATTTATATTATGGATCGAGAAACTAAATAATTATAACTAAATGTTGCAAATGGCATATGCATTAAATCATTCGAATCCATGTAACATTAGTGAATATTTATACTCTCCCACCATGAAAATGACAGATTAAATTAGAACGTCATGAATTGGAAGTTGAAAGTTGCAACTACACATAAATTCATACGTGCAAATACAAATGTTCATCATTTCAGATAAGAACACCCTATTGATTTATTCAACTTTCCCTTTATAGCTGCAAATGCACAAAACTAAATTAGCATCATTTCATGGGGAGACAGAGGGAAGAGAATTAAATTTCAACAAGCAATTGCTTTTCCTTTGTCTGTACTTTTTTTTTTCTGTAGGTTTATAAATTTGTACACAACATTTTTCCGACTAGGTGCAAATTTCTAGTGTATACCAAGAAATCAAATTTCAGCTACAAATATAACAGAGAATCGATCATGCATTTGATCGATTAAATTCAACCTATCCGGAGTCCACAAGATGTGATTTTTCGTATAAGCAACTGATCATAGTTTTGGACTCCATGATTGATCCAAGAAAACAGTAATATTGCCCAAGTCCCAAGCTTCCAATTGCACTTATTTGTTGCCATTAATATGACATAATTGGGAAGGAGATAATAAAGAATGAGAAAGGCGATAGCCAAATGCGGATAATTTATTTCTGACACGTAGGAGGGGTTGCCATTAAGACCAAAATGTGTATGCTGCGTACATTTTGGTAGACCACGGGACTGTTGGTCAAGACCTTTTTCAGGAAGAGTTATCATTGGAATTTAACATTTTAATGCTTTGTACTCATAAAATAATATATTTCTAGTATGTAGGACCTCTCTCTTGCCATGCCTCCAGTCGTCCCCATGGTTTCTAGCTGCTGACAGAGAATCCAGGTGGACGGAGGATTAGCCATGAATCGGGATTCAATCGAGAAACACGGTTAATGAAATAAGGATTTAAAAGTTTTTTAATATGTAGGTTGTAGAAAATATTTCATAAATTTTTCTTATTTGAAACCCAATGGAATGGGCCAAGCGAAAGTTTTTTTTGGCTTAACGAGAGCCAGTTTGAGCCCACAACGATCTATAATCGACGGGCTCATCCAACAAAGTCCTACAAATGAAGACTCGGGCCTATGAAGCCTACTTTCCTCGATGAGAGCCCACAGAAGGGCTGAAGCATTGACTAATTTGTCTTTGACTCTTCCAGAGAAGGGACAAATGGGGTGACCATGGACGGAGCTGCAACCGGAGAGATCATATATCATTATCACCCATCCCTTACGCTCCCTTCCCGCCAGCTCTTTCTCGATGGAAAAGTTTCTCATCATCCATCCTTTCTTGTTATTGCTGATGAAATCCAGCGGGAGAGATCTGACTGATTTTACACAAGAATAGAAGTTAAAAACCTTGTCAATCTGGCTGGTTTTATCATGACTAAAACAGCTAGTTAATTAATAGCTTGGTGGTAGCCATCTTATTAATTAATTGCAATTATGGTCATGAACTTCCTTACTTATTTCTTCAAGGATTCAAAATTCTTCTGAGTTTTGAATATAATTTCGTCTTATCTGTCTCTAAAAAGATAAGTGACACCCATAGGTTAGAAATTAAATGAGAAAAAAGATGGTAAATACTAATTGCTAGAAATTCAGAGTTTACTATGTTCAGAAAAGGTTCAAGAAAGGTAGACTACTAAAAGTATTCGCCGTGAAATACTCTTGTAAGCGAAATTATACAAAGACTCAACTAACATTCTCGTAAACTCAATTGGGGGGAGCACAAGGCATTGTGAAGGGCGTTGCCGCAGGAACCATCCTTCTGGTTGTTACAATTCAGTGGAATTGGCAAGATTTTTTTGATCAACTTGAAGATATTTGCTCGGCGAGATGAAATTGCAGAACTCCGATGGCACACCATTAATTGACAAAACAAGTGGAAAATTTTCATTTGTTTGACCTCTTTAACTTTTTTTTTTTTTTTTTTGACATGGGGAGGACTAGTATCTGAACCAGAGAGAGAGGAGCGAAGTGACAGGGTTACCACGACTTTGGCCACAAAGGCCAGCTTGGCCAAGTTTTAAACCAATTTAGGCGCATAAATAGATCATAGAGCAGAGTATCTCATATGAGTTTTTTCAAAGATGGATAGTTATTTATGCAATTTTCCCGTTTCTTCCCATTTGGACATCTTAGGTTTGCTGAAATTGTACTATTAATGGTTAAAATTTGTGTGCACATTCAATTTAGAAGTTTAGTGATTTATATTTAAAGATCACGTTGTTGGAACCTATCTATGCATTGTTCAGTCTAAATGAACAACATGGAACAAGCAGAGACGCATAACATTAAAAAAATAAATCTATGATGGATCCATGGCCTTGACCTCAACTTTGTCCTCTAGTTGAATGCGTGCGAGCAATTTTGAGGGGAGGGAAAAAAAGGAAGCAAGCAGTTGCAATTAAGCCATAGAGTTTTGAATTATGAAGATAACTACCTTTATTCATAGACAGCCATCCCTTTATAAAGGCCCAAGTACAACGGGAATTCAGAGAACATGGCGCACTACTTCCATCGTGCTAACAACAACATAATCGTGGGAAAAACTAAGCTAGATAGTGGAGATGGCAGTCTTGCAACAACACAAAACATTACAATTTCAAATAAGATTTACGAGGCAGTCTTGCAATATTTGCCAAGAGCCCCGTATCTTTTATTACGGAATAAAGTACGTAGGATTTGGAAGTTTAAAGGACCTCTCTGCTACCGCGTCGCCAAGCAAATCACTCCACTGATCTCCAGAGGACCCATGAATCCTGTAGCCTTCGTAGACCAAATCTGATCTCTTCTGGGACTTGTAGACAATTGCAGGTTTGTCTTGATCAGAATCTCCCCTATACCGTGTAAGATATACATTAATCGTTTGGCCCAATATTTAACCCTCTGATTTAATTTAGATTGCCATGCATGCATGATACCACAAAGGCCTAGAGCAAGTTTAAATTAATCAGTCACGGATGGAATAAAAAGACTCTGTCCATATAATCACGTACCTCAGAAATAGCCTCTCCCAACCGCTATATCCTTCCCTAAGAAGATTCCTTACAGTGGCACCCCTTCGACTTTCATTCCTGTAACTTATTAAGAATATAGTGAATCCCAGCTGCTTTACCTCATTGTAAAAATGCAGACTTGCTGGTAGAGCAGGTTTAAATTCTTCGGCATGTTCTGATCTGCGACCAGACGAAGACAAACTAGGTAACTTCAATTAACCAATAGAGGCTAAATATGGACAAAAAAAGGGAAAAAAAAAAAAACAAAATTTCTGTTGCTGTCCGCAGTAGATGTAAGGTACAAGAGCATTGAAAAACGCAGATATTCAGTTTTGGATTATATTTTATGGCACGGATTTAGGGGAAGACAAAAGGGAAAAATAAACCTTAAAATGCATGAGTAGGATTGGGTTATGAGGTAAGTTCCTTTCAGGTAATCTTAGGATACTTTTGGGAAATGGTGAGTTGGTAATAAAACATACATAACGTGATGACGAGAATTTTTTCGTCTCACAACAGGTTTTCTTGTCTTTTTATAAACTTGTAAAAATAATCTTCTTAAGAAGACTATAAGGCATTACTGACATTTTCCTATTTTATTAAAAAGAAAAAAAAGAACTTGCAGTCATAATGTTAAAATCCAATGTCTTGGATTATTATTTGTCTGGACGTGATCCAGACTACCCACAAATAACGTTTTGCTTTCTTTATGCAATTGCAAAGCATTTATTCTCCAATAACTTGTGACTTGCCTGCAAGTGCAATCAAAAGCATTTTCCCCAATCCTATTTTTGAAATGGAACTGACAAGATTTGCACCGATTTCAGTCTAGTTCCAGGCGGAACCAGCCCGATGGTCAGGTCTAGATAGCAATGACTGTCAATGTTTCTTTGTTTAATCAACTAGACTTAATTTTGTTGACCACAAGAATAAAATTATCCGGAGGAGGAGGCTGTTGGTTAAAACTCCAATTACCAACCATTCTCACAAAATAGGAGTTTCATTCGAGATATATCTAAAAAAGAAAAAAACAATTTAGCTTAACATGAGTGATATAAAAGTAATAATAAAATTACGTGTAGTTATATAATTGAATTTATATAAAAAAATAATTATCAGATATTATTAGATAAGATTATAACTTTATTTAACTATAGTCACGTAATTTTGTTTATTTGAAAATAGGCTCTAAATATTTTCATCCAGCTAGCTTTCAATATTATAGAGCAACAAACAGCGAGCAACAGAGAATGCTTAAGAATCATCTTACCTTGTTTTAATAAACTAAATCGATACCCAAAGCAAAATTCTATTACAAACTTCCTGTTAGAGTCTGTTTTTTTTTCTTTTAATTTCTTGTCGGCGAATTGGAAATTATCATTAGACTTAGCATCTATTTGCAAACAACAACAATCAATTTGTTTGCATATCACTATACTTGTAGATTTCTATTTTTGTCTGTCACATTACCGTTACCTATCAGTTATATACCACATAAGCTAGTCCTTGTTCCACAAAAATAATTTCACCTGGCCTCGACCAAAAAGGTTAAAAAGTTGAGGTGAGGTTCGACGGCCTATCACTACGTCGTTTAGTGCAACATATGCTAGGATTTGTTTCTACGTGGCATGCCGCAATTGGTTCTCCCTGCCAGAACATTGGGATCAATCCATGTGCACAGAACAATCTAACGGCCAAAATAATCTTGACGTACCCGAATCCAAATGACTCTTGGGAATGCTGATTGGAGAGCAGGGTGTCACCAATGTCGAAGACCCAAGCGTCCTTCCCGTCGCCGGCAAGGACCACTGTCTTAGCGAATTCAAGCGACTTGCAAGCAATAATCTTGGAGTCGGAACGGAACTGGTCCCCATTCATGTAGTCTTCCACGTAGCTCTTGCATCTGGGAGGAACATTGACCCAGTAACCGGCGTTGTTGGTTTCCACGGACAACCTCCAGCTGGAGCAGTACAGATCGTCGTCTCTGGTGGTGGCATCACGGTCACTCGGGATCCGGATGATGGATGGTTGGCGAGAAAGGGTGGCAGAAACGAGGGTAAAGAGTGCTAGGAGGGGTAAGAGGAGGGATTGAGAAGCGGCCATTGATGAAGGGCGCTGTTGTGAATAATTGGCAGAGCTCTCTAGCTAATTTATAGTGAAGTCTCCCCGTCGCTGATGTTTGACTGGCTTCCTTTCCGGACAGCATTGTATTTTTATACATTTTTTTTTTTATGATTTGTTACCCGTTTATCCTTAGGCCTTAGCTAACTCGCAGATGTTTTAGAAAAACAATTTGGGAAACCGTGCGAGCACGTGGCTGAAGTTTATATAGAACCAACGTGGGCACACATCAATAGATAATTAAGATGAGATGAGTCACGTGAGGTTAATTATGTAATCTAGTTATGTAATTTGGAAACTGGCAGATAAAGTCGATAATTCGCAATTGAAGGTCAAAACAGAAATTGGGTATTAAAGTAACAAAAAAAAGGAAATACAAAGTCTCCGTTAATGATGTATAAGATTTGGTTTAGGAATATTATGCAAAATCTCATAGCTTAAGATAGTTGAATCATAAAAAATTCAAAAATAGATAGATTATTAAATTATTACTCATAATATCTATATTTATATGTAAGTATATAAAATCGAAATTAAGAGAAAATTTCAGTATTTCTTTCTCTGACATACAACAATTTCTCATAAATTTATAAATTAAAAATAATATTAAAATATTTAATAATTGTGAAAATTCTATTACAATTAGAATTAAAATTCACTATTAATATAAATCTAATTATAATAAAAAAAGAGTTTTATTGATTTATATATTCTTACTTTGACTATATTTAGCTCTCAATAACTATAAATTTCATAATAAAATAAAGTAGTAAAAAAGAAAAAAGAAAATAAAATAAAATAATGTATTTCATGAATACTTCTTTTTAGAAAAGAAAAATGATTAAAAAAATCTCTCAAATTTACCTCTAATTTTTTCCTCAAAAGAAAAAGATACTACTTCCAAATTTGTTTTCATAAAGAGAAAAAAAAGTTCTTTTTATTTTCTTAAAAAAATTTAAAAAAGTTTCAAAAAAAAAAACTCAAAATTTAGATTTTTTATTTTTAATTTCAAATAAAATAAAGCAAAAATAAATTTTTTAAAAAATATAATTAAATCTGCTCATCATACGAGTCTATTAATAGTATCATATATAAAATATAATAATAGAAATTTAAATAATATTCAGATACTTACCAGACAGTATCTGATGCTAGAATTCTAAAAAACTTAATTTTTAGATTTTTGAATTTTTTAATTTAATAAAGTCTCAATAATTGTAATTTTTATTAATTAGTGTCTTAATCAATAATTGTAATCTTTCTTCATATATCCTATTAAAATTAGAATTGTAATTGCAATAGATTTTAAGATTCCATATGCACGTAATCCTTTTTTCACATATAAAAGTATAAGTATCCTATTATTTTTCTTAACTAAATTTCTTAATTTCAAGTTTTAACTTGTTCATCTAAAGTCTCAATAATTGTAATCTTTATTAATTAGTGTCTTAATCAATAAGTGTAATCTTTCTCTATATATCCTATTAAAATTAGAATTGTAATTTTAATAGACTTTAAGATCTCATATGCATGTGGTCCTTTTTTCACATATAAAAGTATAATTAAGTATCCTTTTATTTTTCTTAATTAAACTTCTTAATTTCAAGTTTCAACTTTTTCATCTAAATAATTTTGTATCAAGATTAGTGCTCATAATTAATTATAGTTATTTAAGTTTTTTGAGTTATAGTTTTTTCTTAATTTTTTTATTTTATTTTTTAACTTTTTATTTAATATATACATAAAACATAAACTCTAGATTATTACTCATAATATGAATTATATAAGGGTTTAGACTTCTAAAATAGGATTTGTATGAAATACTTTAAAAGCTCTAAAGATATAGAAAAAAGTAAACTTCTTCACTGCGTCTTATGTGGTAAAAGTAGCTTTTATCCATAAGTGACAACTTATCTATTTTCTCCTTCATCAAATTTCAATTATTTTATCATTCATATTATTTTATTGTTAATTTATTACTACTTAAAAGTTTTAAGTTAGCATTTTGCAAAAATATTGTACTTACTAAGACAAAAGATAAAGATATATACGTACAATAAATGCATTTAAATTAAATTCTAATATGAATTTTGTAATAGCCAACAATTTACGCCGTGTTTGGAGACAAACTACAATACTTACATAGAATTTTATAACTTAGTTACAATTAGACTATAATACTTACACTAAAAGAAGAGAAACAACGTAGATGGTTTTGGATGACACTTATTATACAATAAATCAATATAACCTCTACACTGAAATAATTATCATTTTCAAATACAAACCTTGTGTTTTTTACTTTTAATCATGTATGTGAGTAATTCTGTCATATAATTAAATGCAAACTATTGTAATTATATTTCAAATGAGTTTTAAACATTAATTACTTGAAGGTACATTACAAAGAATTTTCCATTGCTGACCCTTAAAAGCTTAACGTAACTACTGAGTACTAGCTAATTTATTCTGGGAAGAGCTTTTGTAACTATTATATACAATATTATAAAAAAAATTATATAACGTGTTAAAAATATTATAAAAAGTACAATTATATATTAAAAAAAATTTTAATTTTTGATAACTGGTTGCATTTTGTGTAATTTCTTATAACATATCATATAATTTTTTTTAATTTTTCTGTTATGTTATATAATTTTTTTATTGTATTATGTATAACAATAACAAAAATTACCTAATATAACAATCATTTAATTTTTTTTTTTTTATTTTGACCTCTCCTCCCTGTTGATGTTTGACTGGTCGTTGGACAGACTGGACATTTGTCTGGCTTTGTCCTTTCCGGACAGTAGGGTGTCTTCAAAGAAACGAAATGTTAAAAGACCATGCGCTTCATGCTGCCCTTTTTTAATTTCTGCACTTCCGTTCCCTAGACACAAGGAAGACAGACGGGCATGGCCGGAGAGAATCACACTGTCTTTATACATTTTTTATGCTTTGCTACCCATTATCTTTATCTAATTAACTTGCACACGTGCTTTTTTTTTTTTTTTTCCCCTAAAAACGTACTTACACATGTTATAGTTTCTCGAAAAACTTGCACATGTTTTAGAAAAAAAAAAAAATTAGAAAGTACTATTTAGTTGTTCTTTAGGTGGTGTAAGTAGCTGCAAGGAGTGGGAATCAGCGAACCAACCAACAGAAAAAGGGCAAATAATTCCATTTGTGTTATTGCTGAAAGGGAAAGGATGAAATGGCAAAAGGGCAGTTACTGGATACCTAAAACTGTGGGCCTACCTGCTTGCTTTTGTTTTAAATATTCTTATCTACGTTATTTATCTTCTTTTAGTATGGTTTTTTGATGTTTTTTTGAACTGTTTTGTATAATTTGATATTGTATATTCTTTTCAAGAAAGAAAAATCATGTTTTGTTCACTTAAATAATTTTAAAATAATAATAAATTAATATAAAAATATCAAATGATTAAATTTATAAAAATAAAAAATAAATAAATTATTAAATTTCATTGAATAAAATTGTAATGTTATTTATTTCAATTTATTTGCAGTCATGATAAAACTCTTTTGAGAATTTGGCTTGCAATTTATTTAATGCAAAATTGAATGCTGAACAGTTTTATTTGTCAATATTTATTTCAGCCATTTAAAGTCAGTAGTTAAAGTAATTAGAAACAATTAATTACAATACAATTGAACAATTCAAAGTTCGCTCATATCTTTATCTTAGATGGATAGGAAATAGTTTTATTTATTAAGAAATGCAATTGCTAGTCTGTGAAATTATAAATATGGTTAAAGAAAACTGAAATTAATAAATTGTAATAAATAAATTAATACACTTAAAAATTATATTGAGCCGACAAATTAATGAACTGGCACATTCTCTTTCAACTATCACATCGTTAGAACATTGATGTCGTATAATTAATAGAAAGTGGGGTAAAATATACCGTAACATGTTATATATGTTGCGAACTTTTCATATAAAATAATTAATGGTGGCATATTTCTATTATAAAGTGTCGTGAATTTATTCAATTATATCATTTATTGTTTAGAGTTGATGTTTAATTTTATTATTGGTTGAAAACAACAAATCAATTCTTTTATGTTTTAGCAGAGTGGATCCCACGCGGTGTTCCAATTTCTGCCCAAGAGAGTCGAAAGGTGAGTTTAGGGCGGTAATTGAATTGTTCATCGATAGGGGAATATAATTTTTGAAACGATGATTCTGGCAAGTAGCCATGCTATGCCAAGATGAAGACCCCAAGGACAACGACATATAAAATTAGACAGATTGGCGGTCCAGCCACTTATTAGCATTTTATTTACCTCGAATCTACGATAATTAGGTTCTACTCTAAAACGCACACAGTATAATCATAAACTAGAAAAGCGATATTCAGAATTTTTATAAATTTTTTTATCGTGTAGCATGTTTTATATCTAAAGGTGTTAAAAATATATTTTGCATTGAAATTAGTAATTTGTGTGACTATGAATGTTTAATGTAAGTTCAATTGGGTTAAATAATTTATTAAAATAAAAAAATTAATTATTTGTAAGAAATAAAGTGCTTTAGTCTATCTACTCATATAATAAACGATTTTATTTAACTAATAATTTGAGAAGGAGGAAAGTGAGAGAGAGGAAAGCTAACTTTCTTCCTCAGCTCATCAAAATCATTTTTCCTAAAATTGAAAGATTTAAGAGAAAAATTATTAATTTTTCTATATTTTTATTGAAAGACTATATTACCTTTATTATATATTAATAACTACAATTTTACTTAAAATAAAAAAATCTCTACATTCTTCAAAACTTAATTAATTTTTTAATAAAAAATTGTACAAATGTTTTGTGTATAATATATAATAATTTTTCTTTGCAGGGTAAATTAGAATTCTTATATATATTATCTTTCTCTCCCTCACTTTACACCCTTTTTCAAATAAGAAATTTATAATTTTTTTTCTCTGCTATCACCTCTTCTCAGATACCAGAGAGGATGAAATTTTTTTTTCCTTTAATAATCCTTTCCCTTACCTTTCTCTCCTCCATTTTCCTTTGCCCCTAGGATTTTATCCAACCATATTAGTTTCTTAAAAAACTTGCCACATGTTTGGCATGAGAGAGAATCATAGTAATTTTATACAATTTTTATGATTTGTAACACATTATCTTTAAATAACTTGCATATGTTTTAGGTAAATTTAAGTGCAATTCGGTGTTTACCTGCTTTGAAGAGTTTTGTTTAAACGAACCCTAAGCCCAATTAATGAATAGTTTGCTTTATCATACTAGTAATAGGCCAATATAGTAGTGTTGTAATCTTGCTTTGTGCGAATCTTTTCGATGCTTTTGTGTGGGATTTATGTACGATATTATTTATATTAATGCAATGATTACTGTGTTAAAACAAAACAAACAAAACTTGCACATGTTTTAGTTTCTCAAAAAACTTGTTCATGTTTTAGTTTCTTAAAAAACTTGCACATGTTTGGCGTCATAGAGAATCATAATATTTTAATAAATTTTTTAAATGATTTGTTACATATTTTCTTTATCTAACTTGCAAATTTTTTTAGTTTCTCAAAAAACTTGCAGATGTTTGCGTTTCCTAAGAACTTGCACATGTTTGGCGTGAGAGAGATTAATCTTAGTATTTTAATACACTTTTTTTTTTAATGATTTGTTACATATTATCTTTATCTAAATTACAAATTTTTTAGCTTCTCAAAAAACTTGCAGATGTTTGCTTGTGTTTTAGAGTCTCAACAAACTTGCACATGTTTGGCCTAAGAGAGAATCTTAGTATTTTAATACATTTTTTATGGTTTGTTACATATTATCTTTATCTAACATGCAGATTTTTTAGTTTTCCAAAAACTTGCACATGTTTTAGTTTCTCAAAAACATGTTTTAAACCTCAAATACGAGACATTGTAAGAACAAATGGAAATGCCTCCACCGGGTGTAGGACGGACACTGCTGTTCAGTGCCACCTTTCCAAATGAGATACCGGTCTGCTTTCCTTTCTGTACAATGTTCTCTTTGTTGCTATTATTTCCCCTACACAACAGGCGTCTCAGAAAACAAATTAAAAAAATAAATAAATAATTGAATGTTTTTGATGAATATGCGAGGTTTGATAATATAGATTTTTATTGATGGAAGGAGGCCATTGAGCATGTTCCTATTTGTTTGTACAAAAAACTACTTTAAAATACTGCTAAAATCACAATTCAAAAAGCAAAAAATTTAAATCAAAATTAAATAAGAAAACATATTACAGTCCGCCCAACGTACTGACATATCCTTAGTATTATAAATAAATCGAGAAGGACATTGCTACGTAAACTAAGGTAATAAAATATTATTTTTTTTGTTTTTCCTTTGTATAAAATTAAGATTTAAATTTAAATAAGTATTACTGTAAAATATAAAGTATACACATATATAAAATTTGTTAAAAGAATTTTTTCAAAAAATAAAAAAATATTATTATCTTATCTGTGTGTACAATCTAAGTATACAAAATATATATATCAAACATTTTTGAATCAATGTTGCAAACGACACACTTGCATCACTTGAGCATTTGGCCTAACGGTGGAGCAATAGCACAAATGGTGGGGGTAATGACTTCGATAATACTATGTAGGAATTCAAATTCTTACCATTACAGTTCTCCTTCAATGTTTAAGTTCAAACTCCCGACTATTAGGCCAAAGATAATAATAATAATAATAATAAAACATTACTGAATATTTTGTATCCTCTTCCAACATGAAAATGACAGATTAAACTAAAATATCATGACTTGGAGGTTGAAACGCTCAGCTGTTGACACACATAATTCATGCGGGCAGTGCAGCAGATATACACATGTAAATCATTTCTTTTTCTTTTTCCAATAAAAAGATTTATTATGAGTATATCAATTGTCGAATTTGTGGGTCAGAGTCTGAATAATTCTCATTTATTCTGTCTTCTTTAACTTAACTCATGAAAAGAAACCCACAACTTAAATACTGTTGAATTTAAGTAAGCTTCTTCCTAACTGACCAAACAATGTTAATGAATCTGAAATCAAGAGTATGTAAATCATGATCGAATCAGACAAATTTATAGGTCTAAACTTCAAAGTGTTATCCATGAAATTCGAATCCAAATTAATAGTGGAAGAAGCACACTGGATTATCATCCAGAAATTACTTTGAGTGCTACATGTACGTCATTTCAGATAAGAAGAACGTGCTCATATTGATTTATTGAATTTTCCCATTATAGCTGCAAATGTACAAAGATAAGTTACCATAATTTCCTGCAGAGATGGAGGGAAGAGAATTAAATTTCGATAGGCAATTGCTTTTCCTTTGCCTGAATACTTTATTTCTGCAGGTTTATAAATTTGCCCACAACGTTTTTCTAACAAGGTGCAAATTATCAGTATATATTGATAAAAAACCCAATCAAAAAACTTACCAAGAAATTGAAATTTCAGCTAGAAAAATAAGGGAGAATGGACCAAGGAAAGCCTCCCCAAGTAAAGCAGGCACGCATCACGCTCTTAGCAGAGGAAAAATTAACGGACTTATGGGGGAAAATAAGGACGGATTTAGGAAAGCCGAAAGCATAGCTCAAACCAACGGTTATTTTCTCTATCATAATTAGAAATATTGAAAAATAAGAGGATATTTTAAAAAATTTAAATTTTACATAAGAAATAAAAGTCAAGTATTACTTAATAAGAGAATAAATAAAGATATTAGAATCTCATATAAAAAAAATATTAAGTATTACTTATTTATAAATCACTAGGTTGCTTATATCTCATAAAACAAAGAGTCATAAGAGATTTCACGCAACTCAGTCTTAAACCCAATATAAGCAAGTTCATGCGGCCTTACGTGGTGGTCCCTCGAGCCCAATTTTTTGAAATCATTTAAAATTTTCAGTCAAATTAACCGTTTTTTAACTGTCGGAAAACACCACCATCATTGTGTCTATTATCTACCTTTATGACTATAATTCCCTTTTATAAGTTTTAAAGCTTGAACCAATATACAAAAATTATCTTCTTCTTCAAAAAATATCTATTCATATACTCTTTTCTTTCATACACTTTTTGCCGTTGGAATTCGCTGGGTTAATCAAAATCAAAGTTGTTTTTGTCACCTACTATTTAAAATGCACATTAGTAAGGTCTATTGTATCATAAGAAAATAGTCGGTTCAATTTATTGCACTATCTTAATTTAATAATATGAAAAAAAAAATTATCTTTAAAAACAGTACTTAACATGACTCAGATAATTTATATTTTTAACTATTTATTTGCATCCATTTTTTTTGTTTATTTTACTTTGTTATTTCTAAACAGAAGTAATTGGTTGTCACGGCAGGTTAGCTCAAAAGCCCACTTGCCCAGATTTTAAATCAATTTAAGCACATAAATACAGCATAAAGTATCGCGTTTGAATTTTTTCGAAGATGGGTAGTCATTAATACGATTTTCCCATTTCTTCTCATTTGGAGATCTTAGGTTTGCCGAAATTATACTATTAATGGTTAGAATTTGTGCACAAGTTCAGTTTAGAAGCTGAGTCAATTTGTATTTAAAGATCATGTTGTTGGAACCTATCTGTGCTTTTCCAGTTTGACTGAAGAACACAGCACAAGCAGAAAAGCACAATGTTATTGATAGAATCTATGGTAGATCGATGGCCTCTACCTTGACCTTGTTCTCTAGCTGAACGCATGAGAGCAATTTTGAAGAGAAACAAGGAAGAAAATAATTGTAATTAAGCAATAGAGTTTTGAATTGTGAAGATAACCGCCTTTATTCATGGACAAGCAGCCTTTTATAAAGGCCCAAGTACATCGAGAATTCAGAGAACATAGTACACTTCTTCCATTGTGCTAACAACAACAGAATCATGGGAAAAACGAAGCTAGATAGTGAAGATGGTAGTTTTGCAACAACACAACATTTCAATTTAAAATTAGATTATAAGGCAGTCTAGTAATATTTGCCAAGAGCCTCATATCTTTTCTTATGCAACGAAGTACATAGGATTTGGAAGTTTAAAGGACCTGTCATCACTCCACTGATCTCCAGAGGACCCACGAATCCTGTTGCCCTCGTTTACCAACTCTGATCTCTTATGGGACTTGTAGAGAATAGCATTTTTGCCATGATCATATTTTCCCCTATACCGTGTAAGCTATATATACATCAATCGTTTGGCCCAATGTTTAATCCCTCATTTAATTTAGATTGCCATGCATGAAACCACAAAAGCCTAGAGCAAGTTTGAATTAATCAATCACAGATGATATAAAAAGACTCTGTCCATATAATCACGCATCTCAGAATTAGTCTCTCCCAACCTCTATATCCTACCGAATTAAGATTTTGAACAGTGGCATTCCTTTTATCTTCGCCCCTCCCAGTTAATAAAAATATGGTGAAGTTCAGCTTCTGTAGCTCTTTGTAAAAATTCAGACTTGCTGGTATGATCCATTGAAAATTTTTGATCTGGGACTAGATGAAGACAAACTTGGTACCTTCAATTAATCAATAGATGCTAAATATGGACAAAAAAAAGGGCGAAAAAAAAAATTCCGTCGCAGTCCACAGTAGATATAAGGTACAAGAGCATTGAAAAAGGGAAATATTCAGTTTTGGATTATACTTATGACAAGGGTTCAAGGGGGGAGCAAGGGAAGAATAAACCTTAAAATGCATGATTAGGATTGGGTTAGGAGGTGAGTCCCTTTCAGGTAATCTTAGAATGTTGTTGGGAAATAATAAGTTGGTAATAAAGCATACAGAGGGGTGATGACCCGAATTTCCTTGGCTCACAACACGTTTTCTTGTCTCTTTACAAACTAGCAGTAATAATTTCCTTAACAGAAGAAAAAAAAAAAAAAAAAACTTGCAGTCAACGTTAAAATCCAATGTCAAGGATTATTATTCGCCTGGACGTGGTTCAAAATGGGATCTAAACGATCAAAAAATAAAGTTTTGCTTTCTCTATGCAATTACAAAGCATTTGTTCTCCAACACCTTATGACTTGAAAGCAAGTGGAATCAAACCCTAGCCTATGCCATTTTTGAAATCTATTATCAGGACAAGAAGCCTCTGAACAGTCCCTTCTTGTTAAAGTTTCAAATCTATGGCGTAGTTTTATGGGAGACAGATGCTCAATGAAAACTTGGTCAAAACTATCTAATTAGCAGAGCATTTTTCCTAAGAGAAAATGTATATGAGTCGGTATTTAGTGTGTCGATTTTTATTCTGAATAAAACCCTGACTGTTATTTTTAAAACAAAAATTGATATTTTTATAACACTTGTTATTTTTACATTTCAAAAATATCATTTACAATCTCAAAAATAACAAGCGCAGTTTATTCAAAGACAAAATCCGAAACATTTTACCCGACCCATGTAAACTTACTCTTTTCCCAATCCCGTTTCGGAAACAGAGCTAGCAAAATTCGCACTAATTTCAGTCCAGTTCCAAGTCGAACCAGCCCGATGGTCAGGACTTGATAATAATGACTGTCAATGTTTCTTTTTCCGGAGCAAAGCAATGACTATGAAAGTTTAATCAACTGGACTTAAACTTTATTGACCTCAAGAATAAAATTAACTGGAGGAGGCTGTTGGTTCCTACTCCAACTACCGGACATTCCGACAAAACAAAAGTTTCAAATGAGATAAGTGTAAAAAGGAAAAAGTTTTTAGCTTCAAATTAGAAATAAGAATGAAGTAATATATATTGTTAAATAATTAAATTTATAAAAAAAATAATTTATCAAATAAAATTTTATTATTATTTAAATATTATCATGTAATTTTATTAATTTAAAAATAGACTCTAAATATTTTTGTCCAACTAAGCCAACAAGAATGATTAAGAATCATCTTACCTTGTCCAATACCCAAAGCAAAATTCTTTTACAAACTTCCTTCTCGGGTCTTTAAAAAAAAAAAAAAAATTCTTGTGAGGGCATTGCGAAGAAAAAATGCAGGTTAGACTTATCGTATATTCGCAAACCACAAAAATCAGCTGCAATTACCTACACATTGGTGATACAATTTTTTTTTCTTTAAAAAAAAAAGCATAAAAATTAATTTGTTTGCATATCATTTTACATTTAGATTTCTATTTTTGCCTGTCACATTAATGTTACCTATCAGTTATATACCATATAAGCTTGTTCCTGTTCCACAAAATAATTTCACCTGGCCTGGACCAAAAAGGTTAAAAAGTTGAGGTGAGGTTCCAAGGCTTAACGCTACGTCGTCTAGTGATCATATCTTTTTACGTGTCATACTGCAATCAATTCGTCCTGCCAGACCATTGGGACCAATCCATGTGCACACAACAATCTAACGGCTAAAATAATCTTGACGTACCCTACTTGGACTGACTCGTTGCAAGTAAAGAGCAGCGTATCATCAATATCGAAGACCCAAGCATCCCTTCCGTCCTTGACACGGACCACTGACTTAGCGAATTCGAGCGAGTCCTGAGCAACAAAATTGGAGTCGGACCAGAACTGGGTCTTGATTTAGTCCCTCACGCACCTCTCGCATCTCGAAGGAACAGTCTCCCAGTAACCGGCGTTGTTGGTTTCCAGGGACAACTTCCAGCTGGAGCAGTACAGATCGTTGTCTTTGGTGCGGGCACTGCTGATGGTGAATGGTTGACGAGAAACGGTGGCGGAAACGAGGGTAAAGAGTACCTGGAGGAGAAAGAGGAGGGATTGAGAAGCGGCCATCGATGAAATTGAAGGGTGCTGTCCATAATTGGCAGAGCTCTCTAGCTGATTTATATTGAATTCTCTCCGTCGTTGATGTTTGACTGGCCTAGCCTCCTCTCCGGACAGCAGCGTATCCTTAAGGAAACAAAATGTTAAACGGCCATGTGCTTCTGCTCGTGACTTCGTGTCATGCTAGATCACGGCGCCCCTTTTGTATTTCTCCGGTTCCGTTTCCTAGACTTAGGAAAAGAGAAGCGGGCATGGCGGGGGGAGAGAATCATAGTATTTTTATACATTTTTCACGATTTGTTACACATTATCTTTATGTAATTTGCACATGTTTTAGTTTCTTAATGAAATGATATTTACTGTTTGTTCAATAAATAAATAAATAAAAATAAAAATAAAAACCTTGCACTCTTTTTTTTTTTTTTTTTGAGTAAGAAGAAGAAACATTTATTGAATCAAATTACAGTTTCTTACATCTATTTTGAACTAAAGGAAAGACATGTAAGCAAAAATCATCCAGCAATTGTTCAACACTACCAGTTAAAGCAAGCTTTTCCAATGCATGGACTATCTTCCATGTTGAGGTGACGACTCACATGAAAAGAGGCCAAATATGCGCAATTTGAAGACAAGGCTTTGATATCTTCCGCCGCTTGACCAGCCGTGGTATTAATCTCTTTTGGATTTTTGAGAGCTTGGATAGCCAAAAAAAAAAAAAAAAAACTTACACACATTTTTATACATTTTTTCAAATGTTTTTTTTAGCACAAAAAAAATTATGCATATAATATGTAAGTTACCGCATGTGTAGGTTAAGAATGAAGATCACTCGTTTTGTCTTTATTTAATTTCCCTCGAATGGAAAACCTCAACCCAAATATTGATGGAACTTGTGTAAAGGTTTTTTTTCCTCACACTATGTGCGGACTTATAAATATTTTAACAAGGAAGCGTTAGATGGCTGAAGTCTCACGGCCTGGGCTAAGCCATTAATATAATTTTTTTTTTGAAAATTTTTTGAAATAATAATAAATATGTTTAAAATAATACTAAGTATATTTAATGTTTAATTTTGAAAAAAAAAAAAAAACATTTTTTTAAACTCGGTATACCTAGACCGAAATGGTTTGTACTCTACTAAATAAAGCATAAAGAAGTCGGCATATCTTAAGCATGCTCTTTATTCTCTCCTCACTTGTCATCAAATCTCCATGAGTCAAAAACAAAACTGGATTTTCATCTGTAATAGAATCAAAAATAAATAGACATGATGAATTGATTTTTTTCCCCCCTTTTGTTGTGAGGGCAGAATGCACATTCAGATTTCAGCCATAGAAGGCTAATAATCTTAAAAGTTCTTTTTTTTTTTTTGGATTATGTCTTATTTGTCAAATAACTTCCAAATAATATTTGGGCTAAAATGCTCAAAGAGACAATGTCTTACTATGGCCAAAGCCAATCTTGGGAAACTCAATATGAGAGCGAAAATATTTAACGAGGAAAGAATAAATAAGGAATTAACAGCGAAAGTTTATGGAATCTGATTATTTACAATTTCCAGTTTGACAAATTCTTAGTTAACAAGATGGAAATCAACCGTCGTTGCATATTGCAGGTCTTACAACCTAAAGTTGCAACCCACTAAAATTTACCTGTGCTGATTAATAGCGATGCAACTGTTTGACCACATGATGAACTACACAAAGACATGTGATGAACTAAAACATGTGCAAGATTTTTGAGAAACTAAAACATGTGCAAGTTAGATAAAGATAATGTGTAACAAAATCATAAAAAAAAATTGTATAAAAATAGTATGATTCTCTCTCACGCGAAACATGTACAAGTTATTAAGGAATTAAAAAGATGTGCAAATTTTTTGGAGAAACTAAAACATGTGCAAGTTATAATGTGTAACAAACCTCTGAAAAACTATTTTAGCTAGTTGTTTGGTAGTAAGTTGATTGTTCTTCTTTAGTATTGACTTGGGTTTTAATTCTGTTAAAGTGAGCGAGATTGTTATGGTGAGATATTGAGTTTTAAATTTATTAACACTAAAATTAAACTCGGGGAAATCCTATTAATTGTGTTGTTGTTAAAAGGGTAAGGATAGAATTGGTAAAGAGGCAGTCAAGGGAAACCAAAAAATGTGAGTGCACCAGCTTTCTTTTGTTTTAAATATTTTTATTTATGTAATTTATTTTTTTTAGTATTGTTTTTTTATGTTTTTTTGATTGTTTTGTATAATATGATGTTGTATGTTAAATGATTGAATTTATAAAAAAAATAAACAAATTATCACATTTCGTTAAACAAAATTATATTATTATTTGTTTCAGCCTATTTGAAGTTATGTAATTAAACTTATATAAGAATTTATCTTATAATGCATTAAATGTACAATTGAATGCTAAATACTTTTATTTGTTAGTATTTGTTCCAGCTATTTAAAGTTAGTAGTTTAGGTGGTTGAAAACAGTGATTTTTAATTGAAATATGAGTTCCAATCACATATCCCTATATTAGATGGAGAGGAAATAGTTTTATTTATTAGGAAATAAAATTTCCAGTTTCTGAAATTATAAATATGGTTAAAGAAAACAAAAATTAATAAATTGTAATAAATAAATTAATAAACTTAAAAAGCACTAAATCAAAAGGAATTATTTCGAATGGACACATTAATGAACTCGCACATTCTCTTTCAACAATCAAATCGTTTGAATATTAATGTCATATAATTTGTAATGTCATATATATATATATATAACGTTTGATTGTTGAAAAATAATTCTTATATCAAATCGTTTGAATATTAATGTCATATAATTTGTAATCATTTAAAATTATTGCATAGATCAATTTTTAAAAAAATTATTCACGAGTCTAATCAAGCGACCAAATTGTTGCAATCTTCTAATTATATGAATAACTTCTTGTATAATTATAAGCATTTTTCTTAGAAATTATTATAAACCCAAACCTTGAATTTGATACATAGTATAAAATAACATAACATAGAATATATTAGATTTATACCACATAAAATAAAATAAAATAAAATTAATTTATCTCATATTATGATACTTTATATTATGTACCAAACGTATCTAAAAGAGTCAAAAAAAAAAAAAAAAAACACTGTAAACGAGAAAAAAAAGACGCTGGCAAAATCGGCTTGCTGACTTTGAAAATTGGTTCATTGCTATGTTTAAAATCGACAATGCCGCCTTTAGACAGAAGAAAAAGGATCCTTTTCCTCGGTTCACTGCCTATAAATAAATAGCCAGTGAACCAAGTTTTGGCAGACATCAGCACATATTGGAAAAAAAACATTTGCAAAGAAAACTTATAAAACATTTTCTTCTTTACTTTCTTTTCATATTTTAGATGTATAATATCTAATCGTCATTGAGTTAGATATTTCAGATTGAAAATTCAAAATATTTAATGTATTCATTTCCCAACACATTTCGAGTGTATACTCTCTGATTATCACTGAATGAAATCTATTAGAGCGAAAATTCAAAATATTAAAATATTAAAAATTTATTTAAAATTAAACTTTCTATCGCTCTCAGTAAAATTATGTCAGCCAATCTAAAATTAAGCCCCTATGGCTCTTCGTGTAATTAAGTCAGTTTGATCGAAATTAAATCTCTACAGTCTTCATCGTAGTCTAAGCATTTACTTGACATCCAGCCTCGACTCTCAGTAAAATTTATTCCGTTCAAGATAAAACTATAGAGTTTATTTTTGTTGAGATCAAACTCATATAATCCTTGACAAAATCACGAAAGAGTATTAATCGAAGGATTTACATGAAAATAAAGTTTACATCAATCTTAAATTTTCTTTTATAATTTATACTTATATTTTTAAAATCTAACTGTTTTAAATTCAAAATTTACAGCCCTTTACATAGACTAGTAAAGTATTCACCGTGATATACTCTTGTAAGCGAAGTGAAGGGCGTTGCAGCTGGAACCATCCTTCTGGTTGTTACAATTCTGGTGGAATTGGCAAGATTTTTTTGATCAACTTGGAGATATTTGCTCGGCGAGATGAAATTGCAGAACTCCGATGGCACACCATTAATTTACAAAACAAGTGGAAATTTTTCATTTGTTTGACCTCATAACTTTTTTATTTTTTTGACATGGGGAGGACTAGTATCCGAACAAGAGAGATGAGCGAAGTGACAGGGTTACCACGACTTTGGCCACAAAGGCCTGCTTGGCCAAGTTTGAAACCAATTTAAGCGCATAAATAGACTATAAAATAGAGCATCTCATATGAGTTTTTTCGAATATGGGTAGTTATTTATGCAATTTTCGCATTTCTTCTCATTTGGACATCTTAGTTTTGCTGAAATTATACTATTAATGGTTAAAATTTGTGTGCACATTCAATTTAGAAATTTAGTGATTTATATTTAAAGATCACGTTGTTGGAACCTATCTCTGCATTGTTTAGTCTAAATGAACAACATGGAACAAGCAGAGACGCATAACGTTAAAAAAATAAATCTATGATGGATCCATGCCCTTGACCTCAACTTTGTCCTCTAGTTGAATGCGTGCGAGCAATTTTGAGGGGAGGGAAAAAAAGGAAGCAAGCAGTTGCAATTAAGCCATAGAGTTTTGAATTATGAAGATAATTACCTTTATTCATAGACAGCCATCCCTTTATAAAGGCCCAAGTACAACGGGAATTCAGAGAACATGGCGCACTACTTCCATCGTGCTAACAACAGCATAATCGTGGGAAAAACTAAGCTAGATAGTGGAGATGGCAGTCTTGCAACAACACAAAACATTACAATTTCAAATAAGATTTACGAGGCAGTCTTGCAATATTTGCCAAGAGCCTCGTATCTTTTACTAAGGAATAAAGTACGTAGGATTTGGAAGTTTAAAGGACCTCTCTGCCACCGCGTCGCCAAGCAAATCACTCCACTGATCTCCAGAGGACCCATGAATCCTGTAGCCTTCGTATACCAAATCTGATCTCTTCTGGGACTTGTAGACAATTGCAGGTTTGTCTTGATCAGAATCTCCCCTATACCGTGTAAGATATACATCAATCGTTTGGCCCAATATTTAACCCTCTGATTTAATTTAGATTGCCATGCATGCATGATACCACAAAGGCCTAGAGCAAGTTTAAATTAATCAGTCACGGATGGAATAAAAAGACTCTGTCCATATAATCACGTACCTCAGAAATAGCCTCTCCCAACCGCTATATCCTTCCCTAAGAAGATTCCTTACAGTGGCACCCCTTCGACTTTCATTCCTGTAACTTATTAAGAATATAGTGAATCCCAGCTGCTTTACCTCATTGTAAAAATGCAGACTTGCTGGTAGAGCAGGTTTAAATTCTTCGGCATGTTCTGATCTGCGACCAGACGAAGACAAACTAGGTAACTTCAATTAACCAATAGAGGCTAAATATGGACAAAAAAAAGGAAAAAAAAAAAAAAAAACAAAATTTCTGTTGCAGTCCGCAGAAGATGTAAGGTACAAGAGCATTGAAAAACACAGATATTCAGTTTTGGATTATATTTATGGCACGGATTTAGGGGAAGACAAAAGGGAAAAATAAACCTTAAAATGCATGAGTAGGATTGGGTTATGAGGTAAGTTCCTTTCAGGTAATCTTAGGATACTTTTGGGAAATGGTAAGTTGGTAATAAAACATACATAGCGTGATGACGAGAATTTTTTCGTCTCACAACAGGTTTTCTTGTCTTTTTATAAACTTGTAAAAATAATCTTCTTAAGAAGACTATAAGGCATTACCGACATTTTCCTATTTTATTAAAAAGAAAAAAAAGAACTTGCAGTCATAATGTTAAAATCCAATGTCTTGGATTATTATTTGTCTGGACGTGATCCAGACTACCCACAAATAACGTTTTGCTTTCTTTATGCAATTGCAAAGCATTTATTCTCCAATAACTTGTGACTTGCCTGCAAGTGCAATCAAAAGCATTTTCCCCAATCCTATTTCTGAAATGGAACTGACAAGATTTGCACCGATTTCAGTCTAGTTCCAGGCGGAACCAGCCCGATGGTCAGGTCTAGATAGCAATGACTGTCAACGTTTCTTTGTTTAATCAACTAGACTTAACTTTGTTGACCACAAGAATAAAATTATCCGGAGGACGAGGTTGTTGGTTCAAACTCCAATTACCAAACATTCTCACAAAATAGGAGTTTCATTCGATTTATATCTAAAAAAGAAAAAAACAATTTAAGTTAAAATGAGTGATATAAAAGTAATAATAAAATTATGTGTCGTTAGATAATTGAATTTATATAAAAAAATAATTATAAGATATCATTAGATAAAATTATGGTTTTATTTAAATATAGTCATGTAATTTTGTTTATTTGAAAATAGACTCTAAATATTTTCATCCAGGTAGCTTTCAATATTATAGAGCAACAAACAGCGAGCAACAGAGAATGCTTAAGAATCATCTTACCTTGTTTTAATAAACTAAACCAATACCCAAAGCAAAATTCTATTACAAACTTCCTGTTAGAGTCTTTTTTTTTTTTTTTTTCTAATTTCTTGTCGGCGAATTGGAAATTATCATTAGACTTATCATCTATTTGCAAACAACAATCAATTTGTTTGCATATCACTTTACTTGTAGATTTCTATTTTTGTCTGTCACGTTACCGTTACCTATCAGTTATATACCACATAAGCTGGTCCTTGTTCCACAAAAATAATTTCACCTGGCCTCGACCAAAAAGGTTAAAAAGTTGAGGTGAGGTTCGACGGCCTATCACTACGTCGTTTAGTGCAACATATCCTAGGATTTGTTTCTACGTGGCATACCGCAATTGGTTCTCCCTGCCAGAACATTGGGATCAATCCATGTGCACAGAACAATTTAGAGTGCCATTACACTTCCAGAATCGGGCATCTGCCCAAATTTTTTTTGTGAAACAAGACTGTAATTTTGTGCAACAAAACTGTTACTTTGTGCAACAAAAAAATATAGACTTGTTTCACAAAAAAATATTCGGGCAGATGCCCGATTCTGGAGCTCTAATTTTTTCCAACAATCTAACGGCCAAAATAATCTTGACGTACCCGAATCCGAATGAATCTTGGGAATGCTGATTAGAGAGCAGGGTGTCACCAATGTCGAAGACCCAAGCGTCCTTCCCGTCGCCGGCAAGGACCACTGTCTTAGCGAATTCAAGCGACTTGCAAGCAATAATCTTGGAGTCGGAACGGAACTGGTCCCCATTCATGTAGTCTTCCACGTAGCTCTTGCATCTGGGAGGAACATTGACCCAGTAACCGGCGTTGTTGGTTTCCACGGACAGCCTCCAGCTGGAGCAGTACAGATCGCTGTCTCTGGTGGTGGCACCACGGTCACTCGGGATCCGGATGATGGATGGTTGACGAGAAAGGGTGGCAGAAACGAGGGTAAGGAGTACTAGGAGGGGTAAGAGGAGGGATTGAGAAGCGGCCATTGATGAAGGGCGCTGTTGTGATTTGTTATCCGTTTATTTTTAGAGATAAGTATTTTTTTAGTTCTAAATTTTTAAGTTTTTTTATATTTAAATGTTAAATCTTTTTGGTATTTAATTTGAATTTTAAATTTTTTAATTTTTTACCAAATTAGTTACTCTGTTTAACAAAAATGATTAATCTATTAAAAAATAATTTTAACTTTACAAAAAATTATTTAAAAAAAATTAAATATATAAATTAAATGTCTTTTTTATAAAAAAAAATATACATATTTTCTATTTAATTTGTATATTTTTTGATTAAAAAAATATTTAACATGCATATTTTGTTAATTAAAAAAATATTTAACTCATATATTTAAATTTTTTTAAATAATTTTTATTAAATTAAACTTATTTATTAATAAATTAACTACTTTTCGTAATTTAAATGACTGATATAGTAAAAAATTAAAAAATTTAAAATTTAAATAAAATATTAAAAAAATTTAAAACTTAAACATAAAAAAATTTAAATATTTAGGAGCATAAAATGTTTATCCTTTTATCCTTAGGCCTTAGCTAACTCGCAGATGTTTTAGAAAAACAATTTGGGAAACCGTGCGAGCACGTGGCTGAAGTTTATATAGAACCAACGTGGGCACACATCAATAGATAATTAAGATGAGATGAGTCACGTGAGGTTAATTATGTAATCTAGTTATGTAATTTGGAAACTGGCAGATAAAGTCGATAATTCGCAATTGAAGGTCAAAACAGAAATTGGGTATTAAAGTAAAAAAAAGAAAGGAAATACTAAGTCTCCGTTAATGATGTATAAGATTTGGTTTAGGAATATTATGCAAAATCTCATAGCTTAAGATAGTTGAATCATAAAAAATTCAAAAATAGATAGATTATTAAATTATTACTCATAATATCTATATTTATATGTAAGAATATAAAATTGAAATTAAGAGAAAATTTCAATCTTTCTTTCTCTGACATACAACAATTTCTCATAAATTTATAAATTAAAAATAATATTAAAATATTTAATAATAGTGAAAATTCTATTACAATTAGAATTAAAATTCACTATTAATATAAATCTAATTATAATAAAAAAAGAGTTTTATTGATTTATATATTCCTACCTTGACTATATTTAACTCTCCATAACTATAAATTTCATAATAAAATAAAGTAGTAAAAAAGAAAAAGGAAAATAAAAAAAATAAAATAATGTATTTCATGAATACTTCATTTTAGAAAAGAAAAATGATTAAAAAAATCTCTCAAATTTACCTCTAATTTTTTCCTCAAAAGAAAAAAATACTACTTCCAAATTTGTTTTCATAAAGAGAAAAAAAAGTTCTTTTTATTTTCTTAAAAAAATTTAAAAATGTTTCAAAAAAAAACTCAAAATTTAGATTTTTTATTTTTAATTTCAAATAAAATAAAGCAAAAATAAATTTTTAAAAAAATATAATTATATTTGCTCATCGTACGAGTCTATTAATAGTATCATATATAAAATATAATAATAGAAATTTAAATAATATTCATATACTTACATGACAGTATCTGATACTAGAATTCTAAAAAACTTAATTTCTAGATTTTTGAATTTTTTAATTTAATAAAGTCTCAATAATTGTAATTTTTATTAATTAGTGTCTTAATCAATAATTGTAATCTTTCGTCATATATCCTATTAAAATTAGAATTGTAATTGCAATAGATTTTAAGATTCCATATGCACGTAATCCTTTTTTCACATATAAAAGTATAAGTATCCTATTATTTTTCTTAACTAAATTTCTTAATTTCAAGTTTTAACTTGTTCATCTAAAGTCTCAATAATTGTAATCTTTATTAATTAGTGTCTTAATCAATAAGTGTAATCTTTCTCTATATATCCTATTAAAATTAGAATTGTAATTTTAATAGACTTTAAGATCTCATATGCATGTGGTCCTTTTTTCACATATAAAAGTATAATTAAGTATCCTTTTATTTTTCTTAACTAAACTTCTTAATTTCAAGTTTGAAATTTTCATCTAAATAATTTTGTATCAAGATTAGTGCTCATAATTAATTATAGTTATTTAAGTTTTTTGAGTAATAGTTTTTTCTTAATTTTTTTATTTTATTTTTTAACTTTTTATTTAATATATACATAAAACATAAACTCTAGATTATTACTCATAATATGAATTATATAAGGGTTTAGACTTCTAAAATAGGATTTGTATGAAATACTTTAAAAGCTCTAAAGATATAGAAAAAAGTAAACTTCTTCACTGCGTCTTATGTGGTAAAAGTAGCTTTTATCCATAAGTGACAACTTATCTATTTTCTCCTTCTTCAAATTTCAATTATTTTATCATTCATATTATTTTATTGTTAATTTATTACTACTTAAAAGTTTTAAGTTAGTATTTTGCAAAAATATTGTACTTACTAAGACAAAAGATAAAGATATATACATACAGTAAATGCATTTAAATTAAATTCTAATATGAATTTTGTAATAGCCAACAATTTACGCCGTGTTTGGAGACAAACTACAATACTTACATAGAATTTTATAACTTAGTTACAATTAGACAATAATACTTACACTAAAAGAAGAGAAACAACGTAGATGGTTTTGGATGACACTTATTATACAACAAATCAATGTAACCTCCACACTGAAATAATTATCATTTTCAAATACAAACCTTGTGTTTTTTACTTTTAATCATTTATGTGAGTAATTCTGTCATATAATTAAATGCAAACTATTGTAATTATATTTCAAATGAGTCTTAAACATTAATTAGTTGAAGGTACATTACAAAGAATTTTCCATTATTGACCCTTAAAAGCTTAACGTAACTACTGAGTACTAGCTAATTTATTCTGGGAAGAGCTTCTGTAACTATTATATACAATATTATAAACAAATTATATGACATGTTAAAAAAATTAAATAAAGTATAACTATATATTAAAAGAATTTCTAATTTTTAATAGCTAGTTGCATATCATATAATTTCTTATAATATATCATATAATTTTTTCTAATTTTTTAATTATGTTATATAATTTTTTCTGTTATATTTTATATCACAACTACAAAAATTACCTAATAAAACAATCATTTAATTTTTTCTTTTACTTTGACCTCTCCTCCCTGTTGATGTTTGACTGGTCGTTGGACAGACTTGGATATTGTTCTGGCTTTGTCCTTTCCGGACAGCAGGGTATCTTCAAAGAAACGAAATGTTAAAAGACCATGCGCTTCATGCTGCCCTTTTTTAATTTCTGCACTTCCGTTCCCTAGACACAGGTAAGACAGACGGGCATGGCCGGAGAGTCTTTTTACATTTTTTGTGCTTTGCTACCCATTATATTTATCTAATTAACTTGCACACGTGCTTTTTTTTATTTTTTTTCCCTAAAAACATACTTACACATGTTATAGTTTCTCGAAAAACTTGCAAATGTTTTAGAAAAAAAAAATTTAGAAAATACTATTTAGCTGTTCTTTAGGTGGTGTAAGTAGCTGCAAGGAGTGGGAATCAGCGAACCAACCAACAGAAAAAGGGCAAATAATTCCATTTGTGTTATTGCTGAAAGGGAAAGGATGAAATGGCAAAAGGGCAGTTACTGGAAACCTAAAACTGTGGGCCCACCTGCTTGCTTTTGTTTTAAATATTCTTATCTACGTTATTTATCTTCTTTTAGTATGGTTTTTTTTGATGTTTTTTTGAACTGTTTTGTATAATTTAATATTGTATATTCTTTTCAAGAAAGAAAAATCATGTTTCGTTCACCTAAATAATTTTAAAATAATAATAAATTAATATAAAAATATCAAATGATTGAATTTATAAAAATAAAAAATAAATAAATTATTAAATTTTATTGAATAAAATTGTAATGTTATTTATTTCAATTTATTTGCAGTCATGATAAAACTCTTTCGAGAATTTGGCTTGCAATGTATTTAATGCGAAATTGAATGCTGAACAGTTTTATTTGTCAATATTTATTTCAGCCATTTGAAGTCAGTAGTTAAAGTAATTAGAAACAATTAATTACAATACAATTGAACAATTCAAAGTTCGCTCATATATTTATCTTAGATGGATAGGAAATAGTTTTATTTATTAAGAAATGCAATTGCTAGTCTGTGAAATTATAAATATGGTTAAAGAAAACTGAAATTAATAAATTGTGATAAATAATTTAATACACTTAAAAATTATATTGAGCCGACAAATTAATGAACTGGCACATTCTCTTTCAACTATCACATCGTTAGAACATTGATGTCGTATAATTAATAGAAAGTGGGGTAAAATATACCGTAACATGTTACATATGTTGCGAACTTTTCATATAAAATAATTAATGGTGGCATATTTCTATTATAAAGTGTCGTCAATTTATTCAATTATATCATTTATTATTTGGAGTTGATGTTTAATTTTATTATTGGTTGAAAACAACAAATCAATTCTTTTATGTTTTAGCAGAGTGGATCCCACGCGGTGTTCCAATTTCTGCCCAAGAGAGTCGAAAGGTGAGTTTAGGGCGGTAATTGAATTGTTCATCGATAGGGGAATATAATTTTTGAAACGATGATTCTGGCAAGTAGCCATGCTATGCCAAGATGAAGACCCCAAGCACAACGGCACATAAAATTAGACAGATTGGCCGTCCAGAAACTTATTAGCATTTTATTTACCTCGAATCTACGATAATTAGGTTCTACTCTAAAACGCACACAGTATAATCATAAACTAGAAACGATGTTCAGAATTTTTATAAATTTTTTTTATCGTGTAGCATGTTTTATATCTGAAGGTGTTAAAAATATATTTTGCATTGAAATTAGTAATTTGTGTGAGTATGAATGTTTTATTTAAGTTCAATTGGGTTAAATAATTTATTAAAATAAAAAAATTAATTATTTGTAAGAAATAAAGTGTTTTAGTCTATTTACTCATATAATAAACGATTTTATATAACTAATAATTTGAGAAGGAGGAAAATGAGAGAGAGGAAAGTTAACTTTCTTCCTCAGCTCATCAAAATAATTCTTCCTAAAATTGAAAGATTTGAGAGAAAAATTATTAATTCTCTTATATTTTTATTGAAAGACTATATTACCTTTATTATATATTAATAACTACAATTTTACTTAAAATAAAAAAATCTCTACATTCTTTAAAAATTAATTAATTTTTTAATAAAAATTGTACAAATGTTTTGTGTATAATATATAATATATTTTTTTTGCAGGGTAAATTAGAATTCTTATATATATTATTTTTCTCTCCCTCACTTTACATCATTTTTCAAATAAGAAATTTATAATTTTTTTTTCCCTCCTATCACCTCTTCTCAGATACGAGAGAGGATGAAATTTTTTTTTCCTCTAATAATCCTTTCCCTTATCTTTCTCTCCTCCATTTTCCTTTGCCCCTAGGATTTTATCCAACCATATTAGTTTCTTAAAAAACTTGCCACATGTTTGGCATGAGAGAGAATCATAGTATTTTTATACAATCTTTATGATTTGTAACACATTATCTTTAAATAACTTGCATATGTTTTAGGTAAATTTAAGTGCAATTCGGTGTTTACCTGCTTTGAAGAGTTTTGTTTAAACGAACCCTAAGCCCAATTAATGAATAGTTTGCTTTATCATACTAGTAATAGGCCAATATAGTAGTGTTGTAATCTTGCTTTGTGCGAATCTTTTCGATGCTTTTGTGTGGGATTTATGTACGATATTATTTATATTAATGCAATGATTACTGTGTTAAAACAAAAAAAACAAAACTTGCACATGTTTTAGTTTCTCAAAAAACTTGTTCATGTTTTAGTTTCTTAAAAAACTTGCACATGTTTGGCGTCATAGAGAATCATAATATTTTAATAAATTTTTTAAATGATCTGTTACATATTATCTTTATCTAACTTGCAAATTTTTTTAGTTTCTCTAAAAACTTGCAGATGTTTGCGTTTCCTAAGAACTTGCACATGTTTGGCGTGAGAGAGATTAATCTTAGTATTTTAATACACTTTTTTTTTAATGATTTGTTACATATTATCTTTATCTAAATTACAAATTTTTTAGCTTCTCAAAAAACTTGCAGATGTTTGCTTGTGTTTTAGAGTCTCAACAAACTTGCACATGTTTGGCCTAAGAGAGAATCTTAGTATTTTAATACATTTTTTATGGTTTGTTACATATTATCTTTATCTAACTTACAAATTTATTAGTTTTCCAAAAACTTGCACATGTTTTAGTTTCTCAAAAACATGTTTTAAGCCTCAAATACGAGACATTGTAAGAACAAATGGAAATGCCTCCCCCGGGTGTAGGACGGACACTGCTGTTCAGTGCCACCTTTCCAAATGAGATACCGGTCTGCTTTCCTTTCTGTACAATGTTCTCTTTGTTGCTATTATTTCCCCTACACAACAGGCGTCTCAGAAAACAAATTATAAAAAAAAATAATAATAATTGAATGTTTTTGATGAATATGCGAGGTTTGATAATATAGATTTTTATTGATGGAAGGAGGCCATTGAGCATGTTCCTATTTGTTTGTACAAAAAACTACTTTAAAATACTGCTAAAATCACAATTCAAAAAGCAAAAAATTTAAATCAAAATTAAATAAGAAAACATATTACAGTCCGCCCAACGTACTGACATATCCTTAGTATTATAAATAAATCGAGAAGGACATTGCTACGTAAACTAAGGTAATAAAATATTATTTTTTTTGTTTTTCCTTTGTATAAAATTAAGATTTAAATTTAAATAAGTATTATTGTAAAATATAAAGTATACACATATATAAAATTTGTTAAAAGAATTTTTTCAAAAAATAAAAAAATATTATTATCTTATATGTGTGTACAATCTAAGTATACAAAATATATATATCAAACATTTTTGAATCAATGTTGCAAACGACACACTTGCATCACTTGAGCATTTGGCCTAACGGTGGAGCAATAGCACAAATGGTGGGGGTAATGACTTTGATAATACTAAGTAGGAATTCAAATTCTTACCTGATTTACAGTTCTCCTTCAATGTTTAAGTTCAAACTCCCGACTATTAGGCCAAAGATAATAATAATAATAATAATAAAACATTACTGAATATTTTGTATCCTCTTCCAACATGAAAATGACAGATTAAACTAAAATATCATGACTTGGAGGTTGAAACGCTCAGCTGTTGACACACATAATTCATGCGGGCAGTGCAGCAGATATACACATGTAAATCATTTCTTTTTCTTTTTCCAATAAAAAGATTTATTACGACTATATCAGTTGTCGAATCTGTGGGTCAGAGTCTGAATAATTCTCATTTATTATGTCTTCTTTAACTTAACTCATGAAAAGAAACCCACAACTTAAATACTGTTGAATTTAAGTAAACCTCTTCCTAGCTGACCAAACAATGTTAACGAATCTGAAATCAAGAGTATGTAAGTCATGATCGAATCAGACAAATTTATAGGTCTAAACTTCAAAGTGTTATCCATGAAATTCGAATCCAAATTAATAGTGGAAGAAACACACTAAATTATCATCCAAAAATTACTTTGAGTGCTACATGTACATCATTTCAGATAAGAAGAACGGGCTCATATTGATTTATTGAATTTTCCCATTATAGCTGCAAATGTACAAAGATAAGTTACCGTAATTTCCTGCAGAGATGGAGGGAAGAGAATTAAATTTCGATAGGCAATCGCTTTTCCTTTGCCTGAATACTTTATTTCTGCAGGTTTATAAATTTGCCCACAACATTTTTCTAACAAGGTGCAAATTATCAGTATATATTGATAAAAAAACCCAATCAAAAAACGTACCAAGAAATAGAAATTTCAGCTAGAAAAATAAGGGAGAATGGACCAAGGAAAGCCTCCCCAAGTAAAGCAGGCACGCATCACGCTCGTAGCAGAGGAAAAATTAACGGACTTATGGCGGAAAATAAGGACGGATTTAGGAAAGCCGAAAGCATAGCTCAAACCAACGGTTATTTTCTCTATCATAATTAGAACTATTGAAAAATAAGAGGATATTTTAAAAAATTTAAATTTTACATAAGAAATAAAAGTCAAGTATTATTTAATAAGAGAATAAATAAAGATATTAGAATCTCATATGAAAAAAAATATTAAGTATTACTTATTTATAGATCACTAAGTTGCTTATATTTCATAAAACAAAGAGTCATAAAAGATTTCATGCAACTCAGTCTCAAACCCAATATAAGCAAGTTCATGCGGCCTTACGTGGTGGTCCCTCGAGCCCAATTTTTTGAAATCATTTAAAATTTTCAGTCAAATTAACCGTTATTTAACTGTCGGAAAACACTACAATCATTGTGTCTATTATCTACCTTTATGATTATAATTCCCTTTTATAAGTCTTAAAGCTTGAACCAATATACAAAAATTATCTTCTTCTCCAAAAAATATCTATTCATATACTCTTTTCTTACATACACTTTTTGCCGTTGGAATTCGTTGGAATTCGCTGGGTTAATCAAAATCAAAATTGTTTTTATCACCCACTATTTAAAATGCACATTAGTAAGGTCTATTGTATCATAAGAAAATAGTCGATTCAATTTATTGTACTATCTTAATTTAATAATATGAAAAAAAATTATATTTAAAAACAATACTTAACATGACTCAGATAATTTATATTTTTAACTATTTATTTGCATCTATTTTTTTGTTTATTTTACTTTATTATTTCTAAACAGAAGTAATTGGTTGTCACGGCAGGTTAGCTCAAAAGCCCACTTGCCCAGATTTTAAACCAATTTAAGCACATAAATACAACATAAAGTATCGCGTTTGAGTTTTTTCGAAGATGGGTAGTCATTAATACGATTTTCCCATTTTTTCTCATTTGGAGATCTTAGGTTTGCCGAAATTATACTATTAATGGTTAGAATTTGTGCACAAGTTAAGTTTAGAAGCTGAGTCAATTTGTATTTAAAGATCATGTTGTTGGAACCTATCTGTGCTTTTCCAGTTTGACTGAAGAACACGGCACAAGCAGAAAAGCACAATGTTATTGATAGAATCTATGGTAGATCGATGGCCTCAACCTTGACCTTGTTCTCTAGCTGAACGCATGAGAGCAATTTTGAAGAGAAACAAGGAAGAAAATAATTGTAATTAAGCAATAGAGTTTTGAATTGTTGGTATGATCCATTGAAACTTTTTGATCTGGGACTAGACGAAGACAAACTTGTTACCTTCAATTAATCAATAGATGCTAAATATGGACAAAAAAAAGGGCGAAAAAAAAAAATTCCGTCGCAGTCCACAGTAGATATAAGGTACAAGAGCATTGAAAAAGGGAAATATTCAGGTTTGGATTACACTTATGACAAGGGTTCAAGGGGGGAGAAAGGGAAGAATAAACCTTAAAATGCATGATTAGGATTGGGTTAGGAGGTGAGTCCCTTTCAGGTAATCTTATAATGCTGTTGGGAAATAATAAGTTGGTAATAAAGGATACAGAGGGGTGATGACCCGAATTTCCTTGGCTCATTACACGTTTCCTTGTCTGTTTACAAACTAGCAGCACTAATTTCATTAACAGAACTGTAAAGTATTATTCTTACTTTTTTATTTTACTAACAAAAGGAAAAAAAAATAAAAAATTGCAGTCATAATGTTAAAATCCAATGTCTTGGATTATTATTTGCCTGGACGTGGTTCAAAATGGGTTCTAAACGATCAAAAAATAAAGTTTGCTTTCTCTATGCAATTGCAAAGCATTTGTTCTCCAACACCTTATGACTTGCCAGCAAGTGGAATCAAACCCTAGGCTATACCATTTTTGAAATCTATTATCAGGATAAGAAGCCTGTGAACAGTCCCTTCTTGTTAAAGTTTCAAATCTATGGCGTAGTTTTATGGGAGACAGATGCTCAATGAAAACTCGGTCAAAACTATCCAATTAGCAGAGCATTTTTCTCAAGAGAAAATGTATATGAGCCGGTATTTGGTATGTCGATTTTTATTCCGAATAGAACCGTAACTGTTATTTTTGAAACGAAAATTGATATTTTTATGACATTTGTTATTTTTACGTTTCAAAAATATCATTTACAATCTCAAAAATAACAAGCGCAGTTTATTCAAAGACAAAATCCGAAACATTTTACCCGACCCATGTAAACTTACTCTTTTCCCAATACCGTTTCGGAAACAGAGCTGGCAAAATTCGCACTAATTTCAGTCCAGTTCCAAGTCGAACCAGCCCGATGGTCAGGACTTCATAATAATGACTGTCAATGTTTCTTTTTCCGGAGCAAAGCAATGACTATGAATGTTTAATCAACTGGACTTAAACTTTGTTGACCTCAAGAATAAAATTAACTGGAGGAGGCTGTTGGTTCCAACTCCAATTACCGGACATTCCCACAAAACAAAAGTTTCAATTGAGATAAGTGTAAAAAGGAAAAAGTTTTTAGCTTCACATTAGAAATAAGAATGAAGTAATATATATTATTAAATAATTAAATTTTTTTAAAAAATAATTTATCAGATAAAATTTTATTATTATTTAAGTATAATCATGTTATTTTGACTGATTTAAAAATAGACCCTAAATATTTTTGCCCAACTAAGCCAACAAGAATGATTAAGAATCATCTTACCTTGTTTTAATAAACTGAACCAATACCCAAAGCAAAATTCTTTTACAAACTTCCTTCTAGGGTCTTTTAAAAAAAAGAAAATTCTTGTGAGGGCATTGCGAAGAAAAAATGTAGGTTAGACTTATCATCTATTCGCAAACCACAAAAATCAGCTGCAATTACCTACACATTGGTGATACAATTTTCTTTTTTGGTTAAAAAAAATCACAAAAATTAATTTGTTTGCATATCATTTTACATTTAGATTTCTATTTTTACCTGTCACATTAATGTTACCTATCAGTTATATACCATATAAGCTTGTTCCTGTTCCACAAAATAATTTCACCTGGCCTGGGCCAAAAAGGTTAAAAGTTGAGGTGAGGTTGCAAGGCTTAACGCTACGTCTTCTAGTGCATCATATCTTTTTACGTGTCATACTGCAATCAATTCGTCCTGCCAGAACATTGGGATCAGTCCATGTGCACACAACAATCTAACGGCTAAAATAATCTTGACCTACCCGAGTTGGAGTGACTCGTTGTAAGTAAAGAGCAGCGTATCATCAATATCGAAGACCCAAGCATCCTTTCCGTCCTTGACACGGACCACTGACTTAGCGAATTCGAGCGAGTCCTGAGCAACAAAATCGGAGTCGGACCAGAACTGGGTCTTCATGTAGTCCCTCACGTACCTCTCGCATCTCGAAGGAACAGTCTCTCAGCAACCGGAGTTGTTGGTTTCCAGGGACAACTTCCAGCTGGAGCAGTACAGACCGTTGTCTTTGGTGCGGGCACTGCTGATGGTGAATGGTTGACGAGAAACGGTGGCGGAAACGAGGGTAAAGAGTACCTGGAGGAGAAAGAGGAGGGATTGAGAAGCGGCCATCGATGAAATTGAAGGGTGCTGTCCATAATTGGCAGAGCTCTCTAGCTGATTTATATTGAATTCTCTCCGTCGTTGATGTTTGACTGGCCTAGCCTCCTCTCCGGACAGCAGCGTATCCTTAAGGAAACAAAATGTTAAACGGCCATGTGCTTCTGCTTGTGACTTCGTGTCATGCTAGATCACGGCGCTCCTTTTGTATTTCTCCGGTTCCGTTTCCTAGACTTAGGAAAAGAGAAGCGGGCATGGCGGGGGAGAAAATCATAGTATTTTTATACATTTTTCACGATTTGTTACACATTATCTTTATGTAATTTACACATGTTTTAGTTTCTTAACGAAATAATATTTACTGTTTGTTCAATAAATAAATAAATAAATAAAAGTAAAAATAAAAATAGAAACCTTGCACTCTTTTTTTTTTTTTTTGAGTAAGAAGAAGAAACATTTATTGAATCAAATTACAGTTTCTTACATCTATTTGAACTAAAGGAAAGACATGTAAGCAAAAATCATCCAGCAATTGTTCAACACTACCAGTTAAAGCAAGCTTTTCCAATGCATGGACTATCTTGCATGTTGAGGTGACGACTCACATGAAAAGAGGCGAAATATGCGAAATTTGAAGACAAGGCTTTGATATCTTCCGCCGCTTGACCAGCCGTGGTATTCATCTCTTTTGCATTTTTGAGAGCTTGGATAGCCAAAAAAAAAACAAAAAAAACTTGCACACATTTTTATACATTTTTTCAAAGGTTTTTTTTTAGCACAAAAAAAAAATTATGCATATAGCATGTAGGTCATTAAATGTGTAGGTTAAGGCCGAAAATCACTCATTTTGTCTTCATTCAATTTCCCTCAAATGGAAAACCTCCGCTCGAATACTGATGGAACTTATATGATGTGTAACAAAAAACCTCACACTACGTTCAGACTTATACAAATTTTAACAAGGAAGTGTTAGATGGCTGAAGTCTCACGGCCTGGGCTAAGCCAATAATATATTTTTGTTTTTTTGAAAAATTTTTGGAGTAATAGTAGATATGTTTAAAATAATACTAAGTATATTTAATGTTTAATTTTGAAAAAAAAAACATTTTTTTAAACTCAGTATACCTAGACCGAAATAGTTTGTACTCTACTAAATAAAGCATAAAGAAGTCGGCATATCTTAAGCATGCTATTGATTCTCTCCTCACTTGTCATCAAATCTCCATGAGTCAAAAACAAAACCGGGTTTTCATCTGTAATAGAATCAAAAATAAAAAGACACGATGAATTGATTTTTTTTTTTCCCCTTTTGTTGTGAGGGCAGAATGCACATTCAGATTTCAGCCATAGAAGACTAATAATCTTAAAAGTTCTTTTTTTTTTTTTTGGATTATGTCTTATTTGTCAAATAACTTCCAAATAATATTTGGGCTAAAATGCTCAAAGAGACAATGTCTTACTATGGACAAGCCAATCTTGGGAAACTCAATATGAGAGCGAAAATATTTAACGAGGAAAGAATAAATAAGGAATTAACAACGAAAGTTTATGGAATCTGATTATTTACAATTTCCAGTTTGACAACTTCTTAGTTAAGAAGATGGAAATCAACCGTCGTTGCATATTGCAGGTCTTACAACCTAAAGTTGCAACCCACTAAAATTTACCTGTGCTGATTAATAGCGATGCAACTGTTTGACCACATGATGAACTACACAAAGACATGTGATGAACTAAAACATGTGCAAGATTTTTGAGAAACTAAAACATGTGCAAGTTAGATAAAGATAATGTGTAACAAAATCATAAAAAAAAATTGTGTAAAAATAGTATGATTCTCTCTCACGCCAAACATGTGCATGTTATTAAGGAACTAATTAAAGATGTGCAAATTTTTCGGAGAAACTAAAACATGTGCAAGTTATAATGTGTAACAAACTTCTGAAAAACTATTTTAACTAATAGTTTGGTAGTAAGTTAATTGTTCTTCTTTAATATTGACTTGGGTTTGAGTTTTGTTAAAGTGAGCGAGATTGTTATGATGTAATGTTGAGTTTTAAACTTATTAACATCAAAATTAAACTCGGGGAATTCCTATTAATTGTGTTACTGTTAAAAGGGTAAGGATAGAATTGGTAAAGAGGCAGTCACGGGAAACCCAAAAATGTGAGTGCACCAGCTTTCTTTTGTTTTAAATATTTTTATTTATGTATTTTATTTTTTTTAGTATTGTTTTTCAATGTTTTTCTGATTGTTTTGTATAATATGATACTGTATGTTAAATGATTAAATTTATAAAAAAAATAAACAAATTATCACATTTCGTTAATTAAAACTATATTATATTTGTTTCAGCCTATTTGAAGCTATGTAATTAAACTTATATAAGAATTTGTCTTGTAATGCATTAAATGTAAAATTGAATGCTAAATTCTTTTATTTGTTAGTATTTGTTCCAGCTGTTTAAAGTTAGTAATTTAGGTTGTTGAAAAGAGTGACTTTTAACTGTGAAATATGGATTCCAATCACATATCCTTATCTTAGATGGAGAGGAAATAGTTTTATTTATTAGGAAATAAAATTTCTATTTTGTGAAATTATAAATATGGTTAAAGAAAACAAAATTTAATAAATTGTAATAAATAAATTAATACACTTAAAAAGCACTAAATCAAAAGGAATTATTTCGAATGGACACGTTAATGAACTCACACATTCTCTTTCAACAATCAAATCGTTTGAATATTAATGTCATATAATTTGTAATGTCATCTATATATATATATATATATATATAACGTTTGAGTGTTGAAAAATAATTCCTATATCAAATCGTTTGAATATTAATGTCATATAATTTGTAATCTCATATAATTTGTAATCATTTAAAATTATTGTATAGATAAATTTTTAAAAGTATTATTCAGGAGTCTAATTGAGCGACCAGACTAATAATTGTTGCAATCTTCTAATTATATGAATAACTTTTTGTATAAATATAAGCATTTTTCTTAGAAATTATTATACACCCAAACCTTGAATTTGATACATAGTATAAAATAACATAACATAGAATATATTAGATTTATACCACATAAAATATAATAAAATAAAATAAAATTTATGTCATATTATGATACTTTATATCATGTACCAAACGTATCTAAAAGAGTAAAAAAAAAAACACTGTAAACGAGAAAAAAAAAGACGTTGGCAAAATCGGCTTGCTGACTTTGAAAATTGGTTCATTGCTATGTTTAAAATCGACAATGCCGCCTTTAGACATAAGAAAAAGGATCCTTTTCCTCGGTTCACTGCCTATAAATAAATAGCCAGTGTACCAAGTTTTGGCAGACATCAGCACATATTGCCAAAAAAACATTTGCAAAGAAAACTTATAAAACATTTTCTTCTTTACTTTGTTTTCATATTTTAGATCGTATAATAACTGATTGTTATTGAGTTGGATATTTCAGATCAAAAATTCAAAATATTTAATGTATTCATTTCTAAGCACATTTCGGGTGTATACTCTCTGATCATCACTGAATGAAATGTATTAGAACGAAAATTCAAAATATTAAAATATTAAAATTTATTTGAAATTAAACTTTCTACCTCTCTCAGTAAAGTTATGTTAGCCAATCTGAAATTAAGCTCCTATGGCTCTTCGTGTAATCAAGTCAGTTTGATCGAAATTAAGTCTGTACAGTCTTCATCGTAGTCTAAGCATTTACCTGAGATCCAGCCTCGACTCTCAGCAAAATTTATTCTGTTCAGGATAAAACTGTAAAATTTATTTATGTTGAGATCAAACTCATATAATCCTTGACAAAATGACGAAGAAGTATTAATCGAATGATTCGAATGAAAATGAACCTCACATCAATCTTAAATTTTCTTTTATAATTTATATTTATATTTTCAAAATCTAACTGTTTTAAATTCAAAATTTACAGCCCTTTACATAGACTAGTAAAGTATTCACCGTGATATACTCTTGTAAGCGAAGTGAAGGGCGTTGCAGCTGGAACCATCCTTCTGGTTGTCACAATTCTAGTGGAATTGGCAAGATTTTTTTGATCAACTTGGAGATATTTGCTCGGCGAGATGAAATTGAGGAATGCCCATGGCACACCATTAATCGACAAAACAAGTGGAAAATTTTCATTTGTTTGCCCTCATTTTTTTTTTTTTTAATTACTTGAAGAACGAATTTTCGTACAAGAGAGAGGAGCGAAGTGACATGGATCAAACCTTTACCACGCCTTTGACCACAAAGGCCTACTTGCCCAGATTTTAAACCAATTTGGGCATAGAGATAGAGCATAGGGCATCTGATACGAGTTTTTCAGGAGATGGGTAGTCATTTATGCAAATTTCTCATTTCTTCTCATCTGGACATCTTAGGCTTGCCAAAATTATACTATTGATGGTCAGAATTTGTGTACAAATTCAATTTAGAACTTCGTTAATTTGTATGTAAAAATCACGATGTTGGAAACTATGTGTGCTTTCCAAGTCTGAATGAATAACGCAGCACAAGCAGAAACGCACAATGCTATTGATAGAATCTACGATGGATCGATTGCCTTGATCTCGACCTTGTCCTCTGGCTGAATGCGTTTGAGCAGTTTTGGAGAGAAGCAAGGAAGCAAATAACTGCAATTAAGCCATAGAATTTTAAATTGTGAAGATAACTACCTTTATTCATAGACAACTAGCCTTTTATAAAGGCGCAAGTACAACGAGAATTAAGAAAACATGGCGCACTACTTCCATCGTGCTAACAGCAACAAAATCATGGGAAAAACTAAGCTAGATAGTGGAAATGGTAGTCTTGCAACAACACAAAACATTTCAATTTCAAATACGATTAACGAGGCAGTCATGCAATATTTGCCAAGAGCCTCATATCTTCTCCTACGGAACGAAGTACATAGGATTTGGAAGTTTAAAGGACTTCTCTGCTACCGCGTAGCCGAGCAAATCACTCCACTGATCTCCGGAGGACCCACGAATCCTGTAGCCTTCGTATAGCAACTCTGATCTCTTGTGGGACTTGTAGAGAATTGCAGGTTTGTCATCATCAGAATCTCCCCTATACCGTGTAAGCTATAAATCAATCGCTTGGCCCAATATTTAATTTAGATTGCCATGCATGATACCACAGAAGCCTAGAGCAAGTTTAAATTAATCAATCACAGATGGAATAAAAAGACTCTGTCCATATAATCACGTACCTCAGAATTAGCCTCTTCCAACCGCTATATCCTGCCGAGTCAAGATTCTTTTCAGTGGCTTCCCTTTGACCTTCCCTCCTCCCAGTTAGTAAAAATATGGTGAATCCCCGCCTCTTCAGCTCATTGTACAAATCAAGACTTGCTGGTAACGCAGGTAAATTTTCATCGAAACGTTTTGATCTGCGACCAGACGAAGACAAACTTGGTAACTTGAATTAATCAATAGAGGCTAACTATGGACAAAAACGGGGGAAAGAAAACAAAATTTCTGTTGCAGTCCACAATAGATATAAGGTTCAAGAGCATTGAAAAAGGGAAATATTCAGTTTTGGATTATACTTATGGCACGGGTTTAAGGGGGAAGAAAGGGAAAAGTAAACCTAAGATGCATGATTAGGATTGGGCGGTAAGTCCCTTTCAGGTAATCTTAGGATGCTTTTGGGAAATAGTAGGTAATAAAGCATACAGAGAGTGATGATAGGAATTTTCTCGGCTCACAATAGGTTTCCTTGTCTCTTTACAAACTTACAGCAATAATCTCCCTAGTAGGAAGGTAAAATACAACCCCTGATTTTCCATTTTATTAAAAAAGAAAAAAAAAACTTGCAGTCATAATGTTAAAATCCAATGTCTTGGATTATTATTTGTCTGGAAGTAGGTCAAGATAGGATCCAGATGATCCACAAATAACGTTTTGCTTTCTCTATGCAATTGCAAAGCATTTATTCTCCAACAACTTGTGACTTGCCTGCCAGTGGAATCAAACCCGAGCCTATGCCATTTTCCAAATCTATTATCCGGACAAGAAGCCCGTGGACAGTCCCTTCTCAAATCTATGGCACATTTTTATGCGAGATAGATGCTAAATGAAAACTTGGTAAAAACTAGATAATTAACAAAGCATTTTCTCCCCATTTTGAAAACGGAACTGACAAGATTCACACCAATTTCAGTCCAGTTCTAAGCCGAACCAACCCGATGGTGAGGTCTAGATAGCATTGACTGTCAATATTTTCGACTGTCAATCTTACCTTATCGTAATAAACTAAACTAATAGTCATGTGTTTGTAGTTCAAAAAAATTATCAGGTAAATTAGGCTTATCGACTATTTACAAATTACGACAATCAATTTGTTTGCATATCATTTTCCATTTAGATTTCTATTTTTGCCTGTCACATTAATGTTACCTATCAGTTATATGCCATAAGAGCTTGTTCCTGCTCCACAACATAATTTCACCTGGCCTGAACCAAAAAGGGTAAAAAGTTGAGGTGAGGTTCCAGGGCCTATCACTACGCCGTCTAGTGCATCATATCCTACGATCTTTTTCTACGTGGCACACTGCAATTGGTTAGCCCTGCCAGAGCATTGGGATCGCACGAAGAGAAATTGTTGCTACCCCTATGGGGCAGCGGAAGAGAAGCGGGAGCTGGCTTAGGAGCAGTGTAGGTGTGGGGCTCACTCATTTTACTCTAAAAATTAATGGAAAAAATTATTAAAAAACAGTAAAATATAATTATTTACTAACAAAAACAAGTACATTTATATTTTATATAATAATTTTTACTTTTAAAAAATATTTCAAATTTTTTAATATATATTTTGTAAAATCTATACTTTAAATTTATAATAATATTCATCTAATTTTAATTTTTTATTTTACTATTTTAATTTTTTATAAATTTGATTTCACTGTGTTAATAAGTAGTCAAAAAAATTTTATTTAATACATATGCAGTGATATTTATATTTTAAATTTTAAAATAAAACTTATTTAATTTTAAATTTTAAAATAATTATCTCATATTTTATAAATTTAATTATATTTTCTTAGTTTCTTATATTTTCTTTTTGTTTTGAAAAAAAAAAAGACTTTTGTGTGGCGGGGCCCATCTTTGATAGGGAGCCCCGTTCGCGGCGGGCCGGTCGGATTCTAACGCGCGCCGTGCACAAAACAATCCTACGGCTAAAATAATCTGGACGTACACGAATCCGTGTGAGCCTTCGTAAGTGGAGAGCAGCGTATCATCAACATCGAAGACCCAAGCGTCCTCGTCGGCGACGGGGACCACTGTCTTAGCGAAGTCAAGCGAGTTGTTACCAACAACCCAAGAGTCGTAACGGAACTGGTCCCCAGTCATGTAGTGATCCACGTAGCTCTTGCAGTTGGAAGGAACAGTATTCCAGTAACCGGCGTTGTTGGTTTCCACGGATAACCTCCAGCTGAAGCAGTTCAGATAGTTGTCTCCGGTGGGGGCATCTCGGCCACTCGGGATCCGGATGATGGATGGTTGACGAGAAACGGTGGCGGAAGCGAGGGTGAAGAGTACTGGGAGGAGTAAGAGGAGGGATTGAGAAGCGGCCATTGATGAAATTGAAGGGTGCTGCGAGTAACTGACAGAGCTCTCTAGCTAATTTATATTGAATTCTCTCCGTCGCTGATGTTTCACTGGCCTCATTTCCGGACAGCAGAGTATCCTTAAATAGACGAAATGTTAAAGGACAATGTGCTTCTGTTTGTGACTTCGTGCCATGCTAGACCACGGGGCACCTTTTTCTTTTTTTATTTATCCGGTTCCGTTACCTAGACATAAGTAAGAGAGACGGGCATGGCGGGCGAGAGAATCATAGTATTTTCGTACATATTTAATGATTTGTTACACGTTTATCTTTGGCTAACGTGAACATGTTTAAAAAAAAAAATAGTACTGTTATATACTCACATGACTAGTAATTAGATTGTATCTTTTATATAATAAATATTAAAAAATATATATTTATATCAAAAAGGTGCACATCTAAAAAATATAAGAAGTAGTCTTTATCACATATTTTTTAAATACATATTTTCTCAATATTTATTACATTAAAAGTATAATCTTACTACTAAACAATTTGACTCTCTCACATTTTTCTTCAGCAGTGAAAAACAAGGGAAAAAGTTTATGGCCAAATGATTTCTCCCAATTGTCTCCACACGAAATTTTTTTTGTGCAACCTAGAAACGTATTTTGTGCAACCAAATCGATAAAAAGTAATTCAAAAAATATTATTATTTTTTCGTTGCACATTTTTCCTATATGGTTGCACAAAAAATACTTGTGGTTGCACAAAAAAAATTCATGTGGATGTAGTAGGGAAAAATTGTTTGGCCATGTAATGATACCCGAAAAACAATTTGGGAAAGAGTGCGACCAGGTGGCTGAAGTTTACAGAGGGCCAATCCGGACACACATTCATACGAGAGGGTAGTTAGGTATTATAGGCATTATGTATTGAAATTTTGTTCTGGATAAAATTATATATAATATTTTTAAAATTATAATTGATATTTTTGAAATGTAAAAAATATAATTATTTTAAAAATATTAATTTTAATTTTAAAAATAACAATCTCAATTTTATTCAAAATAAAAATTGACGTAGTACACTAACATTTACTCTTCATGTATATAGAGGGTTGGAACGAGATAAGTCACGCGAGATTAATTATATAATTTAGTTAATGTAATTTGGACACTGGCAGATAACTAGCTAAGATTCGAAATTGATGGTCAAAACAGGAATTGGGTATTAAAGAAATAAAGAAATAGGAAATGCAAAGTCTCTGTTAATGATGTATAAAATTTTGTTTAAAAACACTGTGTGACATCAAATGGTTGAATTTAAAAAAATTTTAAAAACAGATAAATTATTAGATGAATAATGTTGGATGAATAATGTGGCTAATTTAGTGTGACTTAAAATTAAGTTATGCAGTAAAATAAATTAAATTTTATTGTTAGAATCAAATAAAAGAATTTTTAATTGTTGGATTCACATTTTTTTTTTTTTGTTAAATAAGCCATAAGGAAGACACTTATTAAATTTATGACAAGTATAAAGATATCCTATGACATAGATGCCAAATTTTATGACGAACTAACAAATAGATTACAACTCATCATATGAGTTATATGAGGGTTTAGACTTTAAAATAAAACTTGTATGATATAATTTAGAAGCCCTGAAGATATAGCAAAAAGTAATCAGTTTCACTACGCCTTATGTGGTAATAATGTAGCTTTTATCCAATAGTGACAACTTATCTATTTTCTCTTTCATAAAATTTTAATCATTCAATAATTCATATTATTTCGTTGTTAATTTGTTGCTATTTAAAAGTTCTAAGCTAATATTTCCCAAAAATAACGTACTCACTAAGACAAAAAAAACAAAGTTATGTACGTACCATAAATTATACTTTAGATTTCCAAATGCATTTAAATTAAATTCTAATATGAATTTTGTAATAGCCATCAATTTACAACGTGTTTGGAGACAAACTACGATACTTATATTAAATTTTGCGACATAGTTATAATTAGACTAAGAAAAACAACTTAAATAGCTTTAGATAACACTTAGTTGTACAATAAATTAATGTGATTTTCATATTAAATTAATTATTGTTCTCAAATACAAAATGACCTCATGTTGTGTTTTTTTACTTTTAATCATGTATGTAAGTAATTCTATCATAAAAATAAATGTAAACTATCGTAATTATATTTCAAATACATCGTAAACATTAGTTGAAGGTGCCTTACAAAGAATTTCCCATTATTGAGCGACCTTTAAAACTTTACGTAACTTCTGAGTACTAGCTAATTTATTTTGACCTCTCCTTCGTTGCTGATGTTTGACTGGTTGTTGAACAGACTGGATATTGGTCTGGCTTTGTCCTTTCCGGACAGCAGGGCATCTTTAAAGAAACGAAATGTTAAACGACCATGCGCTTCATGCTGCCCTTTCTTAATTTCTCCAGTTCCGTTACCTAGACATAGGTAAGAGAGACGGGCACGGCCGGAGAGAATCATATTATCTTTATACATTTTTTATGCTCTGTTACCCATTATCTTTATCTAATTAACTTGCACACGTGTTTTATTTTCCCAAAAAAAACTTGTACATTTTTTAGAAAAAAAATTTGAGAAAGCTGTTAATTAGGTGGTGTAAGTAGCCGCAAGGAGTGGGAATAAGTGAACCAACCGATAGGGAAAAAGGCAAATAATTCCATTTGTGTCATTGTTAAAAGGGCAAGGATGAAATGGCAAAGGGGCAGTTACGGAAACCAAAAACTGTGGGCGCACCAGCTTGCTTTTGTTTTAAATATTCTTATCTACGTTTTTTATTTTCTTTTAGTATGGTTTTCCGATGTTTTTTGAACTGTTTTGTATAATTTGATATTGTATATTCTTTTTAAGAAGGAAAAATCATGTTTCATTCACTGAGGTAGCTTTAAAATAACAGTAAATTGATATAAAAATGTTGAATAATTGAATTTATAAAAAAATAAATAAATTATCAAATTTCGTTAAATAAAATTGTATTACTACTTATTCTAATCTATTTATAGCTATATAATGAAACTATTTTAAGAATTGGTTTGCAATGCAGTTAATACAAAATTGAATGCTAAATAGTTTTGTTTGTCAATTTTTGTTCAAGTTGGTAATTGAGGTTGTTAGAAATAGTTACTGACAATTAAAAAATTTAAAATTTAAATCTCATATCCTTATTTTAAATTAATAAGAAATAATTTTATTTATTAAAAAATGAAGCCCCTAAGGAGGATGAAGCCCCTAAGGAGGATGGCACATAAAAGAAGACATATTGGTAGTTCAATCGCTTATTAACATTTTATTTACCTCGAATTTACAATAAAGTTTAATTATAAACTAGAAAAGCGATGTTAAGGATTTGTATAAATTTTTTTTAACACATGTAGCATGTTTTACATGTAAAGGTATTAGAAATATATTTTGTATTAAAAATAACAATTTGTTTAAGTATGAATACTTTGTTTAAGTTTAATTTAAGTTAAATAACTCATTAAAATAAAATAAAATTACTTATTTATAAGAAATAAAGTGATTTAATCTCTTTATTCATTCAATAAACAGTTTTAAGCAATTAATAATTTAGGAGGGATCTTCCTCAGCTCACCAAAATCATTCCTCTCAAAATTGAGGAGATTTAGGAGGAAAATTATTAATTCTTCTATATTTTTAATTGAAAGGCTATATTATCTTTATTATATATTAAAAACTATAATTTTACTTAAAATAAAAGAAAATCTCTACATTCTTTAAAAATTAATTAAATTTTTAACAAAAAATTATACAAATATTTAGTCTGTTTATTCATTACCCTCTTTAAAGGGTTTTGTTTAAACGGATCCTGGCCCTTAATAGTAAATAGTCTGTTTTATTAGATTAGTAATAGGCCAATTTGGTTGTATTGTAATTATGTTTTGTGCGGATTTTTTCAATACCTTTATGTCGAATTTGTGTACGATATCATGCTATATTAATGCAATGATTCTTGTGTTAAAAGAAAAAAAAAAACTTGCACGTGTTTGGTTTGAGAGAGAATCATAGTATTTTGATACATTTTTTATGATTTGTTACATATTATCTCTTTCTAACTTGCAAATTTTTTAGTTTCTCAAAAAACTTGCAGATGTTTGCACATATTTTAGTTTCTCAAAAAATTTGCACATATTTGGCCTGAGAGAGAATCTTAATATTTTAATACATTTTTTTTATGATTTTTTACATATTATCTTTATCTAACTTGCAAATTTTTTTGTGTTCAAAAAAAAAAAATTACAAATTTTTTAGTTTCTCAAAAAAGTTGGCATATTTTAGTTTCTCAAAAAAACTTACACATGTTGGCGTGAGAGAGAATCTTAGTATTTTAATACATTTTTTAATGATTTGTTACATATTATCTTTATCTAACCTGTAAATTTTTTTAGTTTCTCAAAAAACTTGCACATGTTTGGCGTGAAAGTGAATTATAATATTTTGATGCATGTTTTTGTGATTTGTTACATATCATCTTTATCTAACTTGCAAATTTTTTAGTTTCTAAAAAAACTTGCAGATATTTGCACATGTTTTAGTTTGTCCAAAAACTTGTGCACGTTAGCGCTGCGAGAGAATCTTAGTATTTTAATACATTTTTTAATGATTTGTTACATATTACCTTTATGTAACTTGCAAATTTTTTAATTTCTCAAAAAACTTGCACAGGTTTTAGTTTCTTAAAAAACTTGCACATGTTGGGCGTGAGAGAGAATCTTAGTACGTTAATACATTTTTTTATGATTTGTTACATATTATCTTTATCTAACTTGCAAATCTTTTAGTTTCTTAAAAAACTTGCACATGTTTGTTTCTCAAAAAACTTGCACAAGTTTTAAGCCTCAAATACGAAAAATTGTCGAACAAATGGACATGCCTCCACCGGGTGTAAGATAGACCCTACTATTTAGTGCCACCTTTCCAAAAGAGAGACAGGTCTGCTTTCCTTTCTGTACGAGGTTCTCTTTAGCAACATTATTTCCCCTACACAACTGGCGTCTCAGAAAACAAATTATCAAAAAAAAAAATAATTGAATGTTTTTGATGAATATTCGAGGTTCGATAATATAAATTTTTATTGACCGAAGGAAACCATTGAGCAGTCCCTATTTGTTTGCACAAAAGACTACTTTAAAATACTGCCAAAATCACAATTTAAAAAGCAAAACATTTAAATCAAAATTAAATAAAAAAAGATTACAATCCGCTTAATGCGCTAATATATCCTTTGTATTATAAATAAATCACGAAGGACATTGCTACGTAAATTGAGGTAACAAAATATTTTTTTTATTATTTTTATTTTTACAAAATTAAAATTTAAAGTCAAATAGATGTTACAACAAAATTTAAATTAAAATATAAAATATAAATATCATATGAGATTTGTTAAAAAAAATTCAAAAAAAAATTACAATAAAAATATTATTATATTTTATATGAAAACAATTCGGTATAAAAAATGTGTATGTTAAGCATTTTTAAATCAAGAAATTAAATATTTATAGCTAAATGTTGCAATTGACACCTGGGGTAAATCACTCGCATCCATGTAACATTACTGAATATTTTATATTCTCTCCCAACATAAACATGACAGATTAAACTAAAACATCATGACTTGCAAGTTGAAAAGCTCAGTTGCCAGCACACATAAATTCGTACGTGCAGTGCAGCAGATACACATGTACATCATTTCAGATGAGAAGAACATGCTCATATTGATTTATTGAACTTTCCCATTATACCTGCAAATGTACAAAGATAAATTACCATAATTTCCTGGGAAGATAGAGGGAAGAGAATTAAATTTCAACAGGCAATTGCTTTTCCTTTGTCCGTATAGTTTTTTCTGTAGGTTTATAAATTTATACACATCATATTTCTAACAAGGTGCAAATTATTAATATATAATGATAAAAAAAAACCCAATCAAAAAACCCACCAAGAAATTGAAATTTCAGCTACAAAAATAAAGGAGAATGGACCAAGGAAAGCCTCCCAAGTAAATCAGGCACGCATCACGCTCCTAGCAGAGCAAAAATTAACGGACTTCTGGGGGAAAATCAAGACAGATTTAGGAAAGCCGAAAGCATAGCTCAAACCAATAGTTATTTTTCTTTACAATGAGGTAGAACTAATTGGTTGTCACGGCAAGTTAGCTCAAAGGCCTACTTGCCCAGATTTTAAACCAATTCAGGCAAATAAATAGAGTATAAAGCTTCGCATATGAGTTTTTTCGAAGATGGGTAGTCATTTATGCAATTTTCCCATTTCTTCTCATTTGGACATCTTAGGTTTGCCGAAATTATAATATAAATGGTTAGAATTTGTGTACACATTTGATTTAGAAGCTTGGTCGATTTGTATTTAAAGATCATGTTGTTGGAACCTATCTATGCTTTCCCAGTCTGAATGAAGCACACAGCACAAGCAAAAACGCACAATGTTATTGATGGAATCTATGATGGATCGGTGGCCTTGACCTCGACCTTGTCCTTTGGCTGAACGCATGCGAGCAATTTTGGAGAGAAATAAGAAAGCAAATAATTGCATAAGAAAGCAAATAATTGCAATTAACTCATAGAGTTTTGAATTGTAAAGATGACTACCTTTATTCATAGACAACCAACTCTTTATAAGAGCCCACGTACAACGAGAATTCGGAGAACATGATGCACTACTTTCATCGTGCAAACAACAACAGAATCATGGGAAAACTAAGCTAGATAGTGGAGATGGTAGTCTCGCAACAACACAAAACATTTCAATTTCAAGTAAGATTTACGAGGCAGTCTTGCAATATTTGCCAAGAGCCTCGTATCTTTTTCTGCGGAATGAAGTACGTAGGATTTGGAAGTTTAAAGGACCTCTGTGCTTCCGGAAAGCCAAGCAAATCACTCCACTGATCTCCAGAGGACCCGCGAATCCTGTAGCCTTCGTATACCAACTCTGATCTCTTATGGGACTTGAAGAGAGTTGTATTTTTGGCTTCATCAGAAACTCCCCTGTACCGTGTAAGCTATACGTCAATCGTTTGGCCCAATGTTTAACCCTCCGATTTTAGATTGCAATGCAGGATAACACAAAAGCCCAGAGCAAGTTTAAAGAAGCAATCACAAATGGAATAAAAAACTGTTAAAAAACCAGTAAATAAAACGAACAGAAAATGGATGCAAATAAAATAAATGAAGGATATGAAAAATCTGAGGCGTGCAAGGCACTGTCCTTAATGATAGTTTCCACCCCCGTTCACAAATCGTGACAGTGCAGTAGGTCCCAGCGGCTACCCTCCCAGGATACAACAGACCTTCCCACTAATGTGCACTCCAAATAGTGAAGTAACAGAAACAACTCTAATCTTGATTAAACCAGCAAAATTGAGCAAAGAAAAAATGTACAGGAATAATAGTATCTCAAAAGTTGTGTTTCTGGAGAAGGAAGAAGTTGTTTATAACCTGGTTCAGCCTTCAAAAATAATAAAAGTGAATAATGGTCATAAAGGTGAATAATGAACAGAATAATGGAGGTTAAATGGCTGTAACTGCTGCAACGACTAGTTTTCCAACAGCCAAAAACGGCTAGTTTGACCGGAGGGTCTGAATGGTCTCAAAAATATTGGGTTCAGGGGTGGACCGGCCAAGGCTAGTCCACTGCGTAAGGTCCTGTGGGCCCGTTCCTATCGGGCCCGTGACTGGTTTGCGCAAGACCTCTTATGAGTCTTTTGTTTTATGAAAGTGTAAGACACATATTAGTTTATAAACATGTAGTACATAACTTTTTTTATCTATGTGGAAATTAAGTCTCCTTATATACTCATTTATTAAGTGCTATTTGCCTTCTCTTTCCCACGTGGGATTCAATCCTTTTAAAATATCATTTATTTTCCAACAAAAACTCGTCCATATAATCACGTACCTCAGAATTAGCCTCTTCCAACTGCTATATTTTGCCGATTTAAGATTCTTTACAGTGGCATTCCTTAGTTCTTCCCCCCTCCCACTTAATAAAAATATAGCGAATCTCTTCTTCTTTAGCTCATTGTACAAATTCAGACTTGCTGGTAGAGCAGGTGCCTCGGCTAAAGCCATCCACTTTTTGAAAGGCAATCCACCGAAAGGTTCTGATCTGCGACCAGACGAAGACAAATTTGGTAACTTCAATTAATCAATAGACGCTAAATATGGACAAAAAAAAAGGGAAAAGAAAACAAAATTTCTGTTGCAGTCCACAATAGATATAAGGCACAAGAGCATTGAAAAAGACAAATATTCACTTCTGGATTATACTTATCTCACGGGTTTGAAGGGGGGAAAAGGGAAAAGTAAACCTTAAAGAACATGAGTAGAATTGGGTTAGGAGGCAAGTCCCTTTCAGGTGATCTTAGGATGCTTTTGGCAAATGGTAAGTTGGTAACAAAGCAAACCGGGTGTGATGACAGGAATTTCCTCGGCTCTCAACAGGTTTCCTTGTCTCTTGAAAAACTTGCAGCAATAGTCTCCTTAATAAAAGTGGAAGGCATCATTCCTGCTATCTCATTTTATTAAGAGAAAAAAGAACTTTGCAGCCATAATGTAAAAATCTAATGTTTTGGATGATTATTTGTCTGGAGGTAGGTCAAGATATGATCCAGTCGATCCACAAATAACGTTTTCCTTTCCCTACGCAATTGTAAAGCATTTATTCTCCAACAACTTGTGACTTGCCTGCAAGTGGAATCAAACCCGAGCCTGTGCGATTTTCCAAATATATTATCAGGAAAAGAAGCCTGTGAACTGTCCCTTCTGGTTAAAGTTTCAAATCTATGGCATATTTTTATGGGAGATAGATGCTTATGAAAGTTGCGATGAGTGTAAAGATATATTACTATATATATGTCGAATTTTACGACAAAATTAGAAATAGATTACCACTCATAAATGAATTATACGAGGATTTAAACTTTAAAATAGGATATGCATGGCATAATTTAGGAGTCTTGAAGATATAGCAAAAAGTAATCTCTAGTATTTCTTAAAAATAATATACTTACTAGGACCAAAAATAAAGCTATATACGTACAATAAATTATACTATGGATTTTGAAATGCATTTAAATTAAACTCTAATACGAATTTTATAATAGCCAACGACGTGTTTGGAGACAAATTACAATACTTATATTCGATTTTATGACTTAGTTACAATTAGACTATGATCGCTAAACTGAAGGAAGAGAAATAACTTAGATGACTTTGGATGGTACTTAACTGTACAATAAATTAATGTGATCTCCACACTAAAATAATTACTATTTTCAAATATAAAATAGTCCCACTTTATTTTTTTAATTTTAATCATGTATGTAAGTAATGTTGTAAATTTTTTTTTCTGAGTTTTTCTAAACGTAAACCAATTGATTGGGGGACGAAAAAATAGTTGGAGAGGTTGAAAGTTTGAACTCTTTATCTATCACTTATTGATAAACTATTAATATCGTTTAAATTACAAACTCACGATAAGTAATGTTATCAAATTGAATATAAAGTGTTGTAATTAAGCGACCTTATAAAGAATTTTGCAATATTAAGCGACCTTAAAGTTTTCATGTAACTTTGAAACAAAAAAAAAAAAAAGAGTTTCATGTGACTTCTGAGCACCAGCCAATTTCTTTTGACCTCTTTCCGTCACTAATGTTTGACTGGCCATTGGACAGGGTGGGTATAGGTCTGGCCTTTTCCTTTCCGAACAGCTCCTTAAAAACGAATTGTCAAATGGCCATGTGCTTCTGCTTGTGCCTTCGTGTCGGTTCCGTTACCTAGACATAAGGGAGGAGAAACGGGCGTGGCGGGACAGAGAATCATAGTATTTTTATACATTTCTTATGATTTGTTACATATTATCTTTATCCAACGCACACATATTTTACACATGTTTTATCATAGTATTATCTTTATCGTTCACAAAACTTAAACAAGTTTTAGTTTCTCAAAAAATTTGCACATGTTTTAAAAAAAATGAAAAATATTATCTGGCTGTCAGTCTGTCACCATGGTGGCTGTCAGTAGCTGCAAGGAGTGGGATCCAATGAACCAACCAATAGGAAAAACGACAAATAATTCCATTTGTGTTATTGTTAAAAGGGTAAGGATGGAATTGGCAAAAGGGCAGTTACGGGAAACCCAAAAGTGTGGGCTCGCCAACTTGCTTTTGTTTTAAGTATTTTTATATATGTTTTTTTTATGTTCTTTTAGTATGGTTATCAATGTTTTTTGAACTGTATTGTATAAAATGATATTGTGTATTGTTTTTTTAGAAGGAAAAATTATATTTTGCACACTTAAGTAGCTTCCAAATAATAAAAAATTGACATAAAGTGTTAAATGTTTATTTAGATAAAACTAACTAATCAAAATAAATGTTTAATTTTGATGTATAAATGTAAATATATGTAATATATAATTTTGAAAATGAGTTTAATGAAATTACTTTTATTATATAATAAATGATTTTTCTTAATTATTATGTAGATAAATTTTTAAACGAGTTATTTACGAATTTAATTAAGTCACTAAATTTGACTTGTTTATTAAACAAGTTTTGGATTTAAACTCATATATTGTTTGGTTAGCTAAATGAACAAACACAAGATGAGTTCTTACTACCGAAACGAGCTACCAAACTTTCAATGCACGTATTGACTTATTTATAACCCTAACTTCTTGTAATATACTAAGTGCTAGACCGAAGCGCCCTTTCTTTGTTATCAATACCTTACCATAATTGACAGTCAAATTTTATTAGGAAGGAAGTAAAAAATTGGGTAAAATATTAGAGTTTCTTTACACATCCTGAAAATTTGTTCGTGTTTTAATGTATGTGACCTTAGTTTGTGTATTTATATTATGGATCGAGAAACTAAATAATTATAACTAAATGTTGCAAATGGCATATGCATTAAATCATTCGAATCCATGTAACATTAGTGAATATATATACTCTCCCACCATGAAAATGACAGATTAAATTATAACATCATGAATTGGAAGTTGAAAGTTGCAAACACACATAAATTCATGCGTGCAAATACAAATGTACATCATTTCAGATAAGAACACCTTATTGATTTATTCAACTTTCCCTTTATAGCTGCAAATGCACAAAACTAAATTAGCATCATTTCATGGGGAGACAGAGGGAAGAGAATTAAATTTCAACAAGCAATTGCTTTTCCTTTGTCTGTGCTTTTTTTTTTTTTCTGTAGGTTTATAAATTTGTACACAACATTTTTCCGACTAGGTGCAAATTTCTAGTGTATACCAAGAAATCAAATCTCAGCTACAAAAATAACAGAGAATCGATCATGCATTTGATCGATTAAATTCAACCTATCCGGAGTCCACAAGATGTGATTTTTCGTATAAGCAACTGATCATAGTTTTGGACTCCATGATTGATCCAAGAAAACAGTAATATTGCCCAAGTCCCAAGGTTCCAATTGCACTTATTTGTTGCCATTAATATGACATAACTGGGAAGGAGATAATAAAGAATGAGAAAGGCGATAGCCAAATCCGGATAATTTATTTCTAACACGTAGGAGGGGTTGCCATTAAGACCAAAATGTGTATGCTGCGTACATTTTGGTAGACCACGGGACTGTTGGTCAAGACCTTTTTCAGGAAGAGTTATCATTGGAATTTAACATTTTAATGCTTTGTACTCATAAAAGAATATATTTCTAGTATGTAGGACCTCTCTCTTGCCATGCCTCCTGTCGTCCCCATGGTTTCTAGCTGCTGACAGAGAATCCAGGGGGACGGAGGATTAGCCATGAATCGGGATTCAATCGAGAAACACGGTTAATGAAATAAGGATTTAAAAGTTTTTTAATATGTAGGTTGTAGAAAATATTTCATAAATTTTTCTTATTTGAAACCCAATGGAATGGGCCAAGCGAAAGTTTTTTAGGCTTAACGAGAGCCAGTTTGAGCCCACAACGATCTATAATCGACGGGCTCATCCAACAAAGTCCTACAAATGAAGACTCGGGCCTATGAAGCCTACTTTCCTCGATGAGAGCCCACAGAAGGGCTGAAGCATTGACTAATTTGTCTTTGACTCTTCCAGAGAAGGGACAAATGGGGTGACCATGGACGGAGCTGCAACCGGAGAGATCATATATCATTATCACCCATCCCTTACGCTCCCTTCCCGCCAGCTCTTTCTCGATGGAAAAGTTTCTCATCATCCATCCTTTCTTGTTATTGCTGATGAAATCCAGCGGGAGAGATCTGACTGATTTTACACAAGAATAGAAGTTAAAAACCTTGTCAATCTGGCTGGTTTTATCATGACTAAAACAGCTAGTTAATTAATAGCTTGGTGGTAGCCATCTTATTAATTAATTGCAATTATGGTCATGAACTTCCTTACTTATTTCTTCAAGGATTCAAAATTCTTCTGAGTTTTGAATATAATTTCGTCTTATCTGTCTCTAAAAAGATAAGTGACACCCATAAGTTAGAAATTAAATGAGAAAAAAGATGGTAAATACTAATTGCTAGAAATTCAGAGTTTACTATGTTCAGAAAAGGTTCAAGAAAGGTAGACTACTAAAAGTATTCGCCGTGAAATACTCTTGTAAGCGAAATTATACAAAGACTCAACTAACATTCTCGTAAACTCAATTGGGGGGAGCACAAGGCATTGTGAAGGGCGTTGCCGCAGGAACCATCCTTCTGGTTGTTACAATTCAGTGGAATTGGCAAGATTTTTTTGATCAACTTGAAGATATTTGCTCGGCGAGATGAAATTGCAGAACTCCGATGGCACACCATTAATTGACAAAACAAGTGGAAAATTTTCATTTGTTTGACCTCTTTAACTTTTTTTTTTTTTTTTTTGACATGGGGAGGACTAGTATCTGAACCAGAGAGAGAGGAGCGAAGTGACAGGGTTACCACGACTTTGGCCACAAAGGCCAGCTTGGCCAAGTTTTAAACCAATTTAGGCGCATAAATAGATCATAGAGCAGAGTATCTCATATGAGTTTTTTCAAAGATGGATAGTTATTTATGCAATTTTCCCGTTTCTTCCCATTTGGACATCTTAGGTTTGCTGAAATTGTACTATTAATGGTTAAAATTTGTGTGCACATTCAATTTAGAAGTTTAGTGATTTATATTTAAAGATCACGTTGTTGGAACCTATCTATGCATTGTTCAGTCTAAATGAACAACATGGAACAAGCAGAGACGCATAACATTAAAAAAATAAATCTATGATGGATCCATGGCCTTGACCTCAACTTTGTCCTCTAGTTGAATGCGTGCGAGCAATTTTGAGGGGAGGGAAAAAAAGGAAGCAAGCAGTTGCAATTAAGCCATAGAGTTTTGAATTATGAAGATAACTACCTTTATTCATAGACAGCCATCCCTTTATAAAGGCCCAAGTACAACGGGAATTCAGAGAACATGGCGCACTACTTCCATCGTGCTAACAACAACATAATCGTGGGAAAAACTAAGCTAGATAGTGGAGATGGCAGTCTTGCAACAACACAAAACATTACAATTTCAAATAAGATTTACGAGGCAGTCTTGCAATATTTGCCAAGAGCCCCGTATCTTTTATTACGGAATAAAGTACGTAGGATTTGGAAGTTTAAAGGACCTCTCTGCTACCGCGTCGCCAAGCAAATCACTCCACTGATCTCCAGAGGACCCATGAATCCTGTAGCCTTCGTAGACCAAATCTGATCTCTTCTGGGACTTGTAGACAATTGCAGGTTTGTCTTGATCAGAATCTCCCCTATACCGTGTAAGATATACATTAATCGTTTGGCCCAATATTTAACCCTCTGATTTAATTTAGATTGCCATGCATGCATGATACCACAAAGGCCTAGAGCAAGTTTAAATTAATCAGTCACGGATGGAATAAAAAGACTCTGTCCATATAATCACGTACCTCAGAAATAGCCTCTCCCAACCGCTATATCCTTCCCTAAGAAGATTCCTTACAGTGGCACCCCTTCGACTTTCATTCCTGTAACTTATTAAGAATATCGTGAATCCCAGCTGCTTTACCTCATTGTAAAAATGCAGACTTGCTGGTAGAGCAGGTTTAAATTCTTCGGCATGTTCTGATCTGCGACCAGACGAAGACAAACTAGGTAACTTCAATTAACCAATAGAGGCTAAATATGGACAAAAAAAAGGAAAAAAAAAAAAAAAAAACAAAATTTCTGTTGCAGTCCGCAGAAGATGTAAGGTACAAGAGCATTGAAAAACACAGATATTCAGTTTTGGATTATATTTATGGCACGGATTTAGGGGAAGACAAAAGGGAAAAATAAACCTTAAAATGCATGAGTAGGATTGGGTTATGAGGTAAGTTCCTTTCAGGTAATCTTAGGATACTTTTGGGAAATGGTAAGTTGGTAATAAAACATACATAGCGTGATGACGAGAATTTTTTCGTCTCACAACAGGTTTTCTTGTCTTTTTATAAACTTGTAAAAATAATCTTCTTAAGAAGACTACAAGGCATTACTGACATTTTCTTATTTTATTAAAAAGAAAAAAAAGAACTTGCAGTCATAATGTTAAAATCCAATGTCTTGGATTATTATTTGTCTGGACGTGATCCAGACTACCCACAAAAAACGTTTTGCTTTCTTTATGCAATTGCAAAGCATTTATTCTCCAATAACTTGTGACTTGCCTGCAAGTGCAATCAAAAGCATTTTCCCCAATCCTATTTCTGAAATGGAACTGACAAGATTTGCACCGATTTCAGTCTAGTTCCAGGCGAAACCAGCCCGATGGTCAGGTCTAGATAGCAATGACTGTCAATGTTTCTTTGTTTAATCAATTAGACTTAACTTTGTTGACCACAAGAATAAAATTATCCGAAGGACGAGGTTGTTGGTTCAAACTCCAATTACCAAACATTCTCACAAAATTGGAGTTTCATTCGAGATATATCTAAAAAAAAAAAAAATTTAGGTTAACATGAGTGATATAAAATTTAAGTATAGTCACGTAATTTTGTTTATTTGAAAATAGACTCTAAATATTTTCATCCAGCTAGCTTTCAATATTATAGAGCAACAAACAGCGAACAACAGAGAATGCTTAAGAATCATCTTACCTTGTTTTAATTAACTAAACCAATACCCAAAGCATGTTTTAGTAAACTAAACCAATACCCAAAGCAAAATTCTATTACAAACTTCCTGTTGGAGTCTTTTTTTTTTTGAAATTTCTTGTGGGCGAATTGGAAATTATCATTAGACTTATCATCTGTTTGCAAACAACAACAATCAATTTGTTTGCATATCACTTTACTTGTAGATTTCTAACTTTGTCTGTCACGTTACCGTTACCTATCAGTTATATACCACATAAGCTAGTCCTTGTTCCACAAAAATAATTTCACCTGGCCTCGACCAAAAAGGTTAAAAAGTTGAGGTGAGGTTCGACGGCCTATCACTACGTCGTTTAGTGCAACATATGCTAGGATTTGTTTCTACGTGGCATACCGCAATTGGTTCTCCCTGCCAGAACATTGGGATCAATCCATGTGCACAGAACAATCTAACGGCCAAAATAATCTTGACGTACCCGAATCCGAATGAATCTTGGGAATGCTGATTGGAGAGCAGGGTGTCACCAATGTCGAAGACCCAAGCGTCCTTCCCGTCCCCGGCAAGGACCACTGTCTTAGCGAATTCAAGCGACTTGCAAGCAATAATCTCGGAGTCGGAACGGAATTGGTCCCCATTCATGTAGTCTTCCACGTAGCTCTTGCATCTGGGAGGAACATTGACCCAGTAACCGGCGTTGTTGGTTTCCACGGACAGCCTCCAGCTGGAGCAGTACAGATCGTCGTCTCTCCTGGTGGCATCACGGTCACTCGGGATCCGGATGATGGATGGTTGGCGAGAAAGGGTGGCAGAAACGAGGGTAAAGAGTACTAGGAGGGGTAAGAGGAGGGATTGAGAAGCGGCCATTGATGAAGGGCGCTGTTGTGAATAATTGGCAGAGCTCTGTAGCTAATTTATAGTGAAGTCTCCCCGTCGCTGATGTTTGACTGGCTTCCTTTCCGGACAGCATTGTATTTTTATACATTTTTTTTTTTATGATTTGTTACCCGTTTATCCTTAGGCCTTAGCTAACTCGCAGATGTTTTAGAAAAACAATTTGGGAAACCGTGCGAGCACGTGGCTGAAGTTTATATAAGAACCAACGTGGGCACACATCAATAGATAATTAAGATGAGATGAGTCACGTGAGGTTAATTATGTAATCTAGTTATGTAATTTGGAAACTGGCAGATAAAGTCGATAATTCGCAATTGAAGGTCAAAACAGAAATTGGGTATTAAAGTAACAAAAAAAAGGAAATACAAAGTCTCCGTTAATGATGTATAAGATTTGGTTTAGGAATATTATGCAAAATCTCATAGCTTAAGATAGTTGAATCATAAAAAATTCAAAAATAGATAGATTATTAAATTATTACTCATAATATCTATATTTATATGTAAGTATATAAAATCGAAATTAAGAGAAAATTTCAGTATTTCTTTCTCTGACATACAACAATTTCTCATAAATTTATAAATTAAAAATAATATTAAAATATTTAATAATTGTGAAAATTCTATTACAATTAGAATTAAAATTCACTATTAATATAAATCTAATTATAATAAAAAAAGAGTTTTATTGATTTATATATTCTTACTTTGACTATATTTAGCTCTCAATAACTATAAATTTCATAATAAAATAAAGTAGTAAAAAAGAAAAAAGAAAAAAAATAAAATAATGTATTTCATGAATACTTCTTTTTAGAAAAGAAAAATGATTAAAAAAATCTCTCAAATTTACCTCTAATTTTTGCCTCAAAAGAAAAAAATACTACTTCCAAATTTGTTTTCATAAAGAGAAAAAAAAGTTCTTTTTATTTTCTTAAAAAAATTTAAAAAAGTTTCAAAAAAAAAACTCAAAATTTAGATTTTTTATTTTTAATTTCAAATAAAATAAAGCAAAAATAAATTTTTTAAAAAATATAATTGAATCTGCTCATCGTACGAGTCTATTAATAGTATCATATATAAAATATAATAATAGAAATTTAAATAATATTCAAATACTTACATGACAGTATCTGATGCTAGAATTCTAAAAAACTTAATTTCTAGATTTTTGAATTTTTTAATTTAATAAAGTCTCAATAATTGTAATTTTTATTAATTAGTGTCTTAATCAATAATTGTAATCTTTCTTCATATATCTATTAAAATTAGAATTGTAATTTCAATAGATTTTAAGATTCCATATGCACGTAATCCTTTTTTCACATATAAAAGTATAAGTATCCTATTATTTTTCTTAACTAAATTTCTTAATTTCAAGTTTTAACTTGTTCATCTAAAGTCTCAATAATTGTAATCTTTATTAATTAGTGTCTTAATCAATAAGTGTAATCTTTCTCCATATATCCTATTAAAATTAGAATTGTAATTTTAATAGACTTTAAGATCTCATATGCATGTGGTCTTTTTTTCACATATAAATGTATAATTAAGTATCCTTTTATTTTTCTTAACTAAACTTCTTAATTTCAAGTTTCAACTTTTTCATCTAAATAATTTTGTATCAAGATTAGTGCTCATAATTAATTATAGTTATTTAAGTTTTTTGAGTTATAGTTTTTTCTGAATTTTTTTATTTTTTAACTTTTTATTTAATATATACGTAAAACATAAACTCTAGATTATTACTCATAATATGAATTATATAAGGGTTTAGACTTCTAAAATAGGATTTGTATGAAATACTTTAAAAGCTCTAAAGATATAGAAAAAAGTAAACTTCTTCACTGCGTCTTATGTGGTAAAAGTAGCTTTTATCCATAAGTGACAACTTATCTATTTCTCCTTCATCAAATTTCAATTATTTTATCATTCATATTATTTTATTGTTAATTTATTACTACTTAAAAGTTTTAAGTTAGTATTTTGAAAAAATATTGTACTTACTAAGACAAAAGATAAAGATATATACGTACAATAAATGCATTTAAATTAAATTCTAATATGAATTTTGTAATAGCCAACAATTTACGCCGTGTTTGGAGACAAACTACAATACTTATATAGAATTTTACAACTTAGTTACAATTAGACTATAATACTTACACTAAAAGAAGAGAAACAACGTAGATGGTTTTGGATGACACTTATTATACAATAAATCAATATAACCTCTACACTGAAATAATTATCATTTTCAAATACAAACCTTGTGTTTTTTACTTTTAATCATGTATGTGAGTAATTCTGTCATATAATTAAATGCAAACTATTGTAATTATATTTCAAATGAGTCTTAAACATTAATTACTTTAAGGTACATTACAAAGAATTTTCCATTATTGACCCTTAAAAGCTTAACGTAACTACTGAGTACTAACTAATTTATTCTGGGAAGAGCTTCTGTGACTATTATATACAATATTATAAACAAATTATATGACATGTTAAAAAAATTAAATAAAGTATAACTATATATTAAAAGAATTTTTAATTTTTAATAGTTAGTTGCATATCATATAATTTCTTATAACATATCATATAATTTTTTTTTAATTTTTTTATTATGTTATATAATTTTTTCTGTTATATTATATATAACAACTACAAAAATTACTTAATAAAACAATCATTTAATTTTTTCTTTTATTTTGACCTCTCCTCCCTGTTGTTGTTTGACTGATCGTTGGACAGACTTGGATATTGTTCTGGCTTTGTCCTTTCCGGACAGTAGGGTATCTTCAAAGAAACGAAATGTTAAAAGACCATGCGCTTCATGCTGCCCTTTTTTAATTTCTGCACTTCCGTTCCCTAGACACAGGTAAGACAGACGGGCATGGCCGGAGAGTCTTTTTACATTTTTTTATGCTTTGCTACCCATTATCTTTATCTAATTAACTTGCACACGTGCTTTTTTTTTTATTTTTTTTCCCTAAAAACATATTTACACATGTTATAGTTTCTCGAAAAACTTGCAAATGTTTTAGAAAAAAAAAAATTTAGAAAATACTATTTAGCTGTTCTTTAGGTGGTGTAAGTAGCTGCAAGGAGTGGGAATCAGTGAACCAACCAATAGAAAAAGGGCAAATAATTCCATTTGTGTTATTGCTGAAAGGGAAAGGATGAAATGGCAAAGGGGTAGTTACTGGAAACCTAAAACTGTGTGCCCACCTGCTTGCTTTTGTTTTAAATATTCTTATCTACGTTATTTATCTTCTTTTAGTATGGTTTTTTCGATGTTTTTTTTGAACTGTTTTGTATAATTTGATATTGTATATTCTTTTCAAGAAAAACAAATCATGTTTCGTTCACCTAAATAATTTTAAAATAATAATAAATTAATATAAAAATATTAAATAATTAAATTTATAAAAAATAAAAAATAAATAAATTATTAAATTTTGTTGAATAAAATTATATTGTTATTTATTCTAATTTATTTGCAGTCAAGATAAAACTCTTTTGAGAATTTGGCTTGCAATGTATTTAATGCAAAATTGAATGCTGAACAGTTTTATTTGTCAATATTTGTTTCAGCCATTTGAAGTCAGTAATTAAAGTAGTTAGAAACAATTAATTACAATACAATTGAGAAATTCAAAGTTCGCTCTTATCTTTATCTTAGATGGATAGGAAATAGTTTTATTTATTAAGAAATGAAATTACTAGTCTGTGAAATTATAAATATGGTTAAAGAAAACAGAAATTAATAAATTATAATAAATAAATTAATACACTTAAAATTTATTTTGAGCGGACATGAACTGGCACATTCTCTTTCAACTATCACATCGTTAGGACATTGATGTTGTATAATTAATTGAAAGTGGGGTAAAATATACCGTAACATGATACATATATTGCGAACTTTTCATATAGAATAATTAATGGTGACATATTTCTATTATAAAGTGTCGTCAATTTATTCAATCATATTATTTATTATTTAGAGTTGATGTTTAATTTTATTATTGGTTGAAAACAACAAATCAATTCTTTTATGTTTTAGCAGAGTGGATCCCACGTGGTGTTCCAATTTCTGCCCAAGAGAGTCGAAAGGTGAGTTTAGGGCGGTAATTGAATTGTTCATCGATAGGGGAATATAAATTTTGAAACGATAATTCTGGCGCGTAGCCATGCTATGCCAAGATGAAGACCCCAAGGACAACGGCATATAAAATTAGACAGATTGGCCGTCCAGCCGCTTATTAGCATTTTATTATCCTCGAATGTACGATAATTAGGTTCTACTCTAAAACACACACAGTATAATCATAAACTAGAAAAGCGATGTTCAGGATTTTTATAAATTTTTTTATCGTGTAGCATGTTTTATATCTAAAAGTGTTAAAAATATATTTTGCATTGAAATTAGTAATTTGTGTGAGTATGAATGTTTTATTTAAGTTTAATTGGGTTAAATAATTTATTAAAATAAAAAAATTATTTGTGAGAAATAAATTGTTTTAATCTATTTACTCATATAATAAACAATTTTATACAACTAATAATTTGAGAAGGGAGAAAGTGAGAGAGAGGAAAGTTAACTTTCATCCTCATCTCATCAAATTCATTCTTCCCAAAATTGAGAGATTTGAGAGAAAAGTTATTAATTCTCCTATATTTTTATTGAAAGATTATATTACCTTTATTATACATTAATAACTACAATTTTACTTTAAACAAAAAAATCTCTACATTCTTTAAAAATTAATTAATTTTTTAATAAAAAATTGTACAAATATTTTGTGTATAATATATAATAATATTTCTTTGTAGGGTAAATTAGAATTCTTATATATATTATTTTTCTCTCCCTCACTTTACACTCTTTTTCAAACAAGAAATTTATAATTTCTTTTCCCTCCTATCATCTCTTCTCATATACGAGAGAGGATGAAAATTCTTTTTTCCTTCAATAATCTTTTCCCTTACTTTTTTCTCCTCCATTTTCCTTTGCCCCTGGGATTTTATCCAACCATATTAGTTTCTTAAAAAACTTGCCACATGTTTGGCATGAGAGAGAATCATAGTATTATACAATTTTTATGATTTGTAACACATTATCTTTAAATAACTTGCATATGTTTTAGGTAAATTTAAGTGCAATTCGGTGTTTACCTTCTTTGAAGAGTTTTGTTTAAACGAACCCTAAGCCTAATTCATGAATAGTTTGCTTTATCATACTAGTAATAGGCCAATATAGTAGTGTTGTAATCTTACTTTGTGCGAATCTTTTCGATACTTTTGCGTGGGATCTATGTACGATATTATTTATATTAATGCAATGATTACTGTGTTCAAAAAAAGAAAAACAAAACTTGCACATGTTTTAGTTTCTCAAAAAACTTGCGCATGTTTTAGTTTCTTAAAAAACTCGCACATGTTCGGCGTTAGAGAGAATCATAATATTTTAATAAATTTTTTAAATGATTTGTTACATATTATCTTTATCTAACTTGCAAATTTTTTTAGTTTCTCAAAAAACTTGCAGATGTTTGCGTTTCCTAAGAACTTGCACATGTTTGGCGTGAGAGAGATTAATCTTAGTATTTTAGTACACTTTTTTTTTTTTTTATGATTTGTTACATATTATCTTTATCTAAATTACAAATTTCTTAGTTTCTCAAAAAACTTGTACTTGTGGGGCGTGAGAGAGAATTTTAGTATTTTAATACATTTTTTTTTTATGATTTGTTACATATCATCTTTATAAAACTTGCAAATTTTTTAGCTTCTCAAAAAACATGCAGATGTTTGCACGTGTTTTAGAGTCTCAACAAACTTGCACATGTTTGGCCTAAGAGAGAATCTTAGTATTTTAATACATTTTTTTTATGGTTTGTTACATATTATCTTTATCTAACTTGCAAATTTTTTAGTTTTCCAGAAACTTGCACATGTTTTAGTTTCTCAAAAACATGTTTTAAGCCTCAAATACGAGACATTGTAAGAACAAATGGAAATGCCTCCACCGGGTGTAAGACGGACACTGCTGTTCAGTGCCACCTTTCCAAATGAGATACCGGTCTGCTTTCCTTTCTGTACAATGTTCTCTTTGTTGCTATTATTTCCCCTACACAACAGGCGTCTCAGAAAACAAATTATAAAAAATAATAATAATAATTGAATGTTTTTGATGAATATGCGAGGTTTGATAATATAGATTTTTATTGATGGAAGGAGGCCATTGAGCATGTTCCTATTAGTTTGTACAAAAAAACTGCTTTAAAATACTGCCAAAATCGCAATTCAAAAGCAAAAAATTTAAATCAAAATTAAATAAGAAAACATATTACAGTCCGCCCAACGTACTGACATATCCTTAGTATTATAAATAAATCGAGAAGGACATTGCTACGTAAACTAAGGTAATAAAATATTTTTTTTTTGTTTTTCCTTTGTATAAAATTAAAATTAAAATTTAAATAAATATTACTGTAAAATATAAAGTATAGATATATATGAAATTTGTTAAAAAAAAATTTCAAAAAATAAAAAAACATATTAGTATCTTGTATGTGTGTACAATCTAAGTATACAAAATATATATATTAAACATTTTTGCATCAAGAAAATAAATATTTATAACTAAATGTTACACGCTTGCATCACTTGAGCATCTGGCCTAGTGGTGGAGCAATAGCTCAAATGGTGGGGATAATAACTTTAATAATATTAAGTAGAGGTTCAAATTCTCACCTAATTTACAGTTTTCTTTCAATGTTTAAGTTTGAACTCTCAACTATTATAGCAAAGATAATAATAATAATAATAATCATAACAAACATTACTGAATATTTTGTATCCTCTTCCAACATGAAAATGACAGATTAAACTAAAATATCATGACTTGGAGGTTGAAACGCTCAGCTGTTGACACACATAATTCATACGGGCAGTACAGCAGATATACACATGTAAATCTTTTTTTTTTCAATAAAAAAATTTATTATGAATATGTCGATTATCGAATTTATGGGTCAGATTCTGAATAATTCTCATTTATTCTGTTTTCTTTAACTTAACTCATGAAAAAAGACCCACCACCTAAATACTGTTAAATTTGAGCAAACTTCCTCTAAACTGATCAAACAAAATTAACGAATCTGAAACTAAGAGTACGTAAGTGATGATCAAATCAGACAAATTTATAGGTCAAAACTACAAAGTGTTATCCATGAAATTCAAATCCAAATTAATAGTGAAACTTAACTTATGAAAAAAGACCCACCACCTAAATACTGTTGAATTTGAGCAAACCTTCTCTAAACTGATCAAACAATATTAAAGAATCTGAAAGTAAGAGTATGTAAGTGATGATCAAATCAGACAAATTTATAAGTCAAAACTACGAAGTGTTATTTATAAAATTTAAATCCAAATTAATAGTGAAAGAAACACGCTGAATTATCATCTAGAAACTACTTTGAGAGCTACATGTATATCATTTCAGATAAGAAGAACGTGCTTATATTGATTTATTGAATTTTCCCATTATAGCCGCAAATGTACAAAGATAAATTACCATAATTTCCTGCAGAGATGGAGGGAAGAGAATTAAATTTCGATAGGCAATTGCTTTTCCTTTGCCTGAATACTTTATTTCTGCAGGTTTATAAATTTGCCCACAACATTTTTCTAACAAGGTGCAAATTATCAGTATATAGTGATAAAAAACCCAATCAAAAACTTACCAAGAAATTGAAATTTCAGCTACAAAAATAAGGGAGAATGGACCGAGGAAAGCCTCCCCAAGTAAATCAGGCACGCATCACGCTCGTAGCAGAGGAAAAATTAACGGACTTGTGGGGGAAAATAAGGACGGATTTAGGAAAGCCGAAAGCATAGCTCAAACGAACGGTTATTTTCTCTATCATAATTAGAACTATTGAAAAATAAGGGGATATTTTAAAAAACTTAAATTTTACATGAAAAATAAAAGTTAAGTATTCTCACATGAAAAAAAGATATTAAGTATTACTTTTTTATAAATTAATAGGTTCCTTATATTTTATAAAACAAAGAGTTATAAAAGATCTCATGTAACTCAGTCTCAAACTCAATATAAGTAAGCTCATGCGGCCTTACGCGGTGGTTCCTCGAGTCCAATTTTTTGAATCATTTAGAATTTTCGGTCAAATTAACCATTTTTTAACTGTTGAAAAACACCACCATCATCCTGTTTATTATTCACCGTTACGGCTATGATTCCTTTTTATAAGTCTTAAAGCTTGAACTAATATACAAAAATAATCTTCTTCTCCAAAAAATATCTATTCATATACTCTTCTTCTTGTATACACTTTTGCTATTGAAATTTACTAGGTTAATCAAAATCAGAGTTATTTTTGTCACCTCATTATTTAAAGTACACATTAATAAGGTCTATTGTATCATGAAAAAATAGTCGATTCGACCTACTGCACTATCTTGACTTAATAATATGAGAAGAAACTATCTTTAAATACAGTACCTAACATAACTTAGATATTTTATATTTTTAACTATTTATTTGCATCCATTTTTTTTGTTTATTTTACTTTATTATTTCTAAAAAGAAGTAATTGGTTGTCACGGCAGGTTAGCTCAAAGGCCCACTTGCCCACATTTTAAACCAATTTAAGCACATAAATAGAGCATAAAGTATCGCATTTGAGTTTTTTCGAAGATGGGTAGTCATTAGTACGATTTTCCCATTTCTTCTCATTTAGAGATCTTAGGTTTGCCGAAATTAGACTATTAATGGTTAGAATTTGTGCACAAGTTCAGTTTAGAAGCTGAGTCAACTTGTATTTAAAGATCATGTTGTTGGAACCTATCTGTGCTTTTCCAGTTTGAATGAAGAACACAGCACAAGCAGAAAAGCACAATGTTATTGATAGAATCTATGGTAGATCGATGGCCTCAACCTTCACCTTGTTCTCTAGCTGAACGCATGAGAGCAATTTTGAAGAGAAACGAGGAAGCAAATAATTGTAATTAAGCAATAGAGTTTTGAATTGTGAAGGTAACTACCTTTATTCATGGACAAGCAGCCTTTTATAAAGGCCCAAGTCCAAAGAGAATTCAGAGAACATAGTACACTTCTTCCATTGTGCTAACAACAACAGAATCATGGGAAAAACGAAGCTAGATAGTGACGATGGTAGTTTTGCAACAACACAACATTTCAATTTAAAATTAGATTATAAGGCAGTCTAGTAATATTTGCCAAGAGCCTCATATCTTTTCTTATGCAACGAAGTACATAGGATTTGGAAGTTTAAAGGACCTGTCATCACTCCACTGATCTCCAGAGGACCCACGAATCCTGTTGCCCTCGTTTACCAACTCTGATCTCTTATGGGACTTGTAGAGAATAGCATTTTTGCCATGATCATATTTTCCCCTATACCGTGTAAGCTATATATACATCAATCGTTTGGCCCAATGTTTAATCCCTCATTTAATTTAGATTGCCATGCATGAAACCACAAAAGCCTAGAGCAAGTTTGAATTAATCAATCACAGATGATATAAAAAGACTCTGTCCATATAATCACGCATCTCAGAATTAGTCTCTCCCAACCTCTATATCCTACCGAATTAAGATTTTGAACAGTGGCATTCCTTTTATCTTCGCCCCTCCCAGTTAATAAAAATATGGTGAAGTTCAGCTTCTGTAGCTCTTTGTAAAAATTCAGACTTGCTGGTATGATCCATTGAAAATTTTTGATCTGGGACTAGATGAAGACAAACTTGGTACCTTCAATTAATCAATAGATGCTAAATATGGACAAAAAAAAGGGCGAAAAAAAAAAATTCCGTCGCAGTCCAGAGTAGATATAAGGTACAAGAGCATTGAAAAAGGGAAATATTCAGTTTTGGATTATACTTATGACAAGGGTTCAAGGGGGGAGAAAGGGAAGAATAAACCTTAAAATGCATGATTAGGATTGGGTTAGGAGGTGAGTCCCTTTCAGGTAATCTTAGAATGTTGTTGGGAAATAATAAGTTGGTAATAGAGCATACAGAGGGGTGATGACCCGAATTTCCTTGGCTCACAACACGTTTCCTTGTCTCTTTACAAACTAGCAGCAATAATTTCCCTAACAAGACTGTAAAATATCATTCTTACTTTTCTATTTTACTAACAGAAGGAAAAAAAAAAAAAAAAAACTTGCAGTCATAATGTTAAAATCCAATGTCTTGGATTATTATTCGCCTGGACGTGGTTCAAAATGGGATCTAAACGATCAAAAAATAAAGTTTTGCTTTCTCTATGCAATTGCAAAGCATTTGTTCTCCAACACCTTATGACTTGAAAGCAAGTGGAATCAAACCCTAGCCTATGCCATTTTTGAAATCTATTATCAGGACAAGAAGCCTGTGAACAGTCCCTTCTTGTTAAAGTTTCAAATCTATGGCGTAGTTTTATGGGAGACAGATGCTCAATGAAAACTTGGTCAAAACCATAGTTTTAAAAACCGGACCGATTATTGAACCGGTGAGAAGACTGGATTAGTGGTTTAGCGGTTCAACCGAAAAACCGACGGTTGAACCGGCGGGTCAATTCTGATTTGATAAAATAATAATTAATACTTATAATTTTTCATTTTTTAATAACAAATAATGAGTATAACTATAAAAAATATAATATGAGTCTACTTAAATTTAAAATAAAATTTAAATATAAGATATTTATGATAATTTTTTAATTAAATAAATTAATAAAGTATAAATATCAATTAAAATTTTGATAAAAATTCTTAAAAAATTATTTTTCAATGTAAATTGTAATATATTACTTAATATATGAAGTTATGAACAACGTTAAATTATTATATACAGAAAAATATATAGTGAAAAGTAAAAAATTCTTAAATTGTACAAGAAAATACTATATAATATTGTTTAGTATTATGAAAATATTATTTTTATCATTCACACAATAAAAAGATAAAAATATAATAAATTTTAGTATGTAAATATTATGTAAATATTATTGTTGATGTAATAAAAAGTAAAAAAAATATATATAATTTTTACTGTACAAATACTGTTTATTATTAAAAAAATTATTATTTTTACTGTTTACACAATAAATAATGAAAAAAATAATTTTTTACTATTTAATTGTCTCGGTTACTGTTCATTTTTTACTGTTTATTATTAAAAAAATATTATTTTTACTGTTTGTACAGTAAAAAGTGCAAAAAAAATAATTTTTTATTACTTAATTGACCCGGTAATTATTTATGTGAACCGGCCCGGCCCAGTGCCCGGGTCACCGGGCCGTCGGTCCAACCGGCCGGGCCGGGCCGGGTTTAAAAACAATGGTCAAAACTATCTAATTAGCAAAGCATTTTTCCCAATCCCGTTTCGGAAACAGAGCTAGCAAGATTCGCACTAATTTCAGTCTAGTTTCAAGTGGAACCAGCTCGATGGTCAGGACTTGATAATAATGACTGTCAATGTTTCTTTTTCCGGAGCAAAGCAATGACTATGAATGTTTAATCAACTGGACTTAAACTTTGTTGACCCCAAGAATAAAATTAACTGGAGGAGGCTGTTGGTTCCAACTCCAATTACGGGACATTCCCACAAAACAAAAGTCTCAATTGAGATAAGTGTAAAAAGGAAAAAGTTTTTTAGCTTCACATTAGAAATAAGAATAAAGTAGTATATATTATTAGATAATTAAATTTATAAAAAAAAATAATTTATCAGATAAACTTTTATTACTATTTAAGTATAATTATATAATTTTACTCGTTTAAAAATAGACCGTAAATATTTTTGTCCAACTAAGCCAACAAGAATGATTAAGAATCATCTTACCTTGTCCAATACCCAAAGCAAAATTCTTTTACAAACTTCCTTATAGGGTCTTTAAAAAAAAAAAAAAAATCTTGTGAGGCCATTGCGAAGAAAAAATGCAGGTTAGACTTATCGTCTATTCGCAAACCACAAAAATTAGCTGCAATTACCTATACATTTGAAGACAAGGCTTTGATATGTTCCGCCGCTTGACCAGTCGTGGTAATCATCTCTTTTGGATTTTTGAGAGCTTGGATAGCCAAAAAAAAAAAAAAAAAACTTGCACACATTTTTATACATTTTTTCAAAGGTTTTTTTTTTTTAGCACAAAAAAAATTATGTATATGGTATGTAAGTCATCGCATGTGTTGGTTAAAGTCGAAGATCACTCGTTTTGTCTTCATATTATATGTTAAATGATTAAATTTATAAATAAAAAAAACAAATTATCACATTTCGTTAAATAAAATTATATTATTATTTGTTTCAGCTTATTTGAAGTTATGTAATTAAACTTATATAAGAATTTGTCTTGTAATGCATTAAATGTAAAATTGAATGTTAAATACTTTTATTTGTTAGTATTGTTCCAGCTGTTTAAAGTTAGTAGTTTAGGTGGTTGAAAACAGTGACTTTTAATTGAAATATGGGTTCCAATCATATATCCCTATTTTAGATGGAGAGGAAATAGTTTTATTTATTAGGAAATAAAATTTCTAGTTTGTGAAATTATAAATATGGTTAAAGAAAACAAAAATTAATAAATTGTAATAAATAAATTAATACACTTAAAAAGCACTAAATCAAAAGGAATTATTTCGAATGGACACATTAATGAACTCGCACATTCTCTTTCAACAATCAAATCGTTTGAATATTAATGTCATATAATTTGTAATGTCATATATATATATATATATATATATATATATATTGTAAAAAACGTTTGATTGTTGAAAAAAAATTCCTATATCAAATCATTTGAATATTAATGTCATATAATTTGTAATGTCATATAATTTGTAATGATTTAAAATTATTGTATAGATAAATTTTTAAAAGAATTATTCACGAGTCTAATCAAGCGACCAGACTAGTAATTATTGCAATCTTCTAATTATATGAATAAATTTTTGTATAACTATAAGCATTTTTCTTAAAAATTATTATAAACCCAAACCTTGAATTTGATACATAGTATAAAATATCATAATATAGAATATATTAGATTTATACCACATAAAATATTATAAAATATAATTAATTTATCTCATATTATGGTATTTTATATTATGTACTAAACGTATTTAAAAGAGTCACACAAAAAAAAAACACTGTAAACGAGAAAAAAAAAAGACGTTGGCAAAATCGGCTTGCTGACTTTGAAAATTGGTTCATTGCTATGTTTAAAATCGACAATGCCGCCTTTAGACATAAGAAAAAAGGATCCTTTTCCTCGGTTCACTGCCTATAAATAAATAGCCAGTGAACCAAGTTTTGGCAGACATCAGCACATATTGCAAAAAAAACATTTGCAAAGAAAACTTATAAAACATTTGCTTCTTTACTTCGTTTTCATTTATTAGACGTATAATATCTGATTGTCATTGAGTTAGATATTTCAGATCGAAAATTCAAAATATTTAATATATTCATTTCCAAACAAATTTCGGATATATACTCTATGATTATCACTGAATGAAATCTGTTAGAGTGAAAATTCAAAATATTAAAATATTAAAAATTTATTTGAAATTAAACTTTCTACTGCTCTCAGTAAAGTTATGTCAGTCAATATGAAATTAAGCCCCTATGACTTATCGTGTAATCAAGTCAGTTTCATCGAAATTAAGTCTCTACAGTCTTCATCGTAGTCTAAGCATTTACCTAAGATCTAGTCTCGACTCTGAGCAGAATTTATTTCGTTCAAAATAAAATTGTAGAATTTATTTTTGTTGAGATCAAATTCATATAATCCTTGATAAAATCACGAATGAGTATTAATCGAAAGATTCACATGAAAATGAACCTCACATCAATCTTAAATTTTTTTTTGTAATTTATACTTATATTTTCGAAATTTAACTGTTTTAAATTCAAAATTTACAGGCCCTTACATAGACTAGTAAAGTATTCACCGTGATATACTCTTGTAACTTGTAAGCGAAGAGAAGGGCGTTGCAGCTGGAACCATCCTTCTGGTTGTTACAATTCTAGTGGAATTGGCAAGATTTTTTTGATCAACTTGGAGATATTTGCTCGGCGAGATGAAATTGAGGAATGCCCATGGCACACCATTAATCAACAAAACAAGTGGAAAATTTTCATTTGTTTGCCCTCATTTTTTTTTTTTATTACTTGAAGAACGAATTTTGGTACAAGAGAGAAGAGCGAAGTGATCGAACCTTTACCACGCCCTTGACCACAAAGGCCTACTTGCCCAGATTTTAAACCAATTTGGGCATATAGATAGAGCATAGCCTACTTGCCCAGATTTTAAACCAATTTGGGCATATAGATAGAGCATAGGGCATCTGAGACGAGTTTTTCAGGAGATGGGTAGTCATTTATGCAAATTGCCTATTTCTTCTCATCTGGACATCTTAGGTTTGCCAAAATTATACTATTGATGGTCAGAATTTGTGTACAAATTCAATTTAGAACTTCGTTAATTTGTATTTAAAGATCACGATGTTGGAAACTATCTGTGCTTTCCAAGTCTGAATGAATAACGCAGCATAAGCAGAAACGCGCAATGCTATTGATAGAATCTACGATGGATCGATTGCCTTGATCTCGACCTTGTCCTCTGGCTGAATGCGTTTGAGCAGTTTTGGAGAGAAGCAAGGAAGCAAATAATTGCAATTAAGCCATAGAATTTTAAATTGTGAAGATAACTACCTTTATTCATAGACAACTAGCCTTTTATAAAGGCGCAAGTACAACGACAATTAAGAAAACATGGCGCACTACTTCCATCGTGCTAACAGCAACAAAATCATGGGAAAAACTAAGCTAGATAGTGGAAATGGTAGTCTTGCAACAACACAAAACATTTCAATTTCAAACACGATTTACGAGGCAGTCATGCAATATTTGCCAAGAGCCTCATATCTTCTCCTACGGAACGAAGTACATAGGATTTGGAAGTTTAAAGGACTTCTCTGCTACCGCGTAGCCGAGCAAATCACTCCACTGATCTCCGGAGGACCCACGAATCCTGTAGCCTTCGTATAGCAACTCTGATCTCTTGTGGGACTTGTAGAGAATTGCAGGTTTGTCATCATCAGAATCTCCCCTACACCGTGTAAGCTATAAATCAATCGCTTGGCCCAATATTTAATTTAGATTGCCATGCATGATACCACAAAAGCCTAGAGCAAGTTTAAATTAATCAATCACAGATGGAATAAAAAGACTCCGTCCATATAATCACGTACCTCAGAATTAGCCTCTTCCAACCGCTATATCCTGCCGAGTCAAGATTCTTTTCAGTGGCTTCCCTTTGACCTTCCCTCCTCCCAGTTAGTAAAAATATGGTGAATCCCCGCCTCTTCAGCTCATTGTACAAATCAAGACTTGCTGGTAACGCAGGTAAATTTTCATCGAAACGTTTTGATCTGCGACCAGCGAAGACAAACTTGGTAACTTGAATTAATCAATAGAGGCTAACTATGGACAAAAAAGGGGGAAAGAAAACAAAATTTCTGTTGCAGTCCACAATAGATATAAGGTTCAAGAGCGTTGAAAAAGGGAAATATTCAGTTTTGGATTATACTTATGGCACGGGTTTAAGGGGGAATAAAGGGAAAAGTAAACCTAAGATGCATGATTAGGATTGGGCGGTAAGTCCCTTTCAGGTAATCTTAGGATGCTTTTGGGAAATAGTAGGTAATAAAGCATACAGAGGGTGATGACAGGAATTTTATCGACTCACAACAGGTTTCCTTGTCTCTTTACAAACTTACAGCAATAATCTCCCTAGTAGGAAGGTAAAATACAACCCCTGGTTTTCCATTTTATTAAAAAAGAAAAAAAAAACTTGCAGTCATAATGTTAAAATCCAATGTCTTGGATTATTATTTGTCTGGAAGTAGGTCAAGATAGGATCCAGATGATCCACAAATAACGTTTTGCTTTCTCTATGCAATTGCAAAGCATTTATTCTCCAACAACTTGTGACTTGCCTGCCAGTGGAATCAAACCCGAGCCTATGCCATTTTCCAAATCTATTATCCGGACAAGAAACCCGTGGACAGTCCCTTCTCAAATCTATGGCACATTTGTATACGAGATAGATGCTAAATGAAAACTTGGTAAAAACTAGATAATTAACAAAGCATTTTCTCCAATCCCATTTCGAAAACGGAACTGACAAGATTCGCACCAATTTCAGTCCAGTTCTAAGCCGAACCAACCCGATGGTGAGGTCTAGATATCATTGACTGTCAATATTTTCGACTGTCAATCTTACCTTATTGTAATAAACTAAACCAATAGTCATGAGTTTGTAGTTCAAAGAAATTATCAGGTAAATTAGCCTTATCGACTGTTTACAAACCACGACAATCAATTTGTTTGCATATCATTTTCCATTTAGATTTCTATTTTTGCCTATCACATTAATGTTACCTATCAGTTATATGCCATATGAGCTTGTTCCTGCTCCACAACATAATTTCACCCGGCCTGAACCAAAAAGGGTAAAAAGTTGAGGTGAGGTTGCAGGGCCTATCACTACGTCGTCTAGTGCATCATATCCTACGATCTTTTTCTACGTGGCACACTGCAATTCGTTAGCCCTGCCAGAGCATTGGGATCGCACGAAGAGAAATTGTTGGTACCCCTATGGGGCAGCGGAAGAGGAGCAGGAGCTGGGTAAGGAGCAGTGTAGGTGTGGGGCTCACTCAATTTTTTTCTAAAAATTAATGGAGAAAATTATAAAAAAACAGTAAAATATAATTATTTACTAACAAAAACAAGTACATTTATATTTTATATAATAATTTTTACTTTTAAAAAAAATATTTCAAATTTTTTAATATATATTTTGTAAAATCTATACTTTAAATTTACAATAACACTCATCTAATTTTAAATTTTTATTTTATTATTTTAATTTTTTATAAATTTGGTTTCATTGTGTTAATAAGTAATTTAATTTTAAATTTTAATATAATAATCTCATATTTTATAAATTTAATTATATTTTCTTAGTTTGTTATATTTTCTTTTTGTTTTAAGAAAAAAAAGACTTTTGTGTGGCGGGCCCCATCTTTGATAGGGAGCCCCGTTCTGGGCGGGCCGGTTCGGATTCTGACGCGCGCCGTGCACAAAACAATCCTACGGCTAAAATAATCTGGACGTACCCGAATCCTTGTGAGCCTTTGTAAGTGGAGAGCAGCGTATCATCAACATCGAAGACCCAAGCGTCCTCGTCGGCGACACGGACCACTGTCTTAGCGAAGTCAAGCGAGTTGTTACCAACAACCCAAGAGTCGTAACGGAACTGGTTCCCAGTCATGTAGTGATCCACGTAGCTCTTGCAGTTGGAAGGAACAGTATTCCAGTAACCGGCGTTGTTGGTTTCCACGGATAACCTCCAGCTGGAGCAGTTCAGATAGTTGTCTCCGGTGGGGGCATCTCGGCCACTCGGGATCCGGATGATGGATGGTTGACGAGAAACGGTGGCGGAAGCGAGGGTGAAGAGTACTGGGAGGAGTAAGAGGAGGGATTGAGAAGCGGCCATTGATGAAATTGAAGGGTGCTGCGAGTAATTGACAGAGCTCTCTAGCTAATTTATATTGAATTCTCTCCGTCGCTGATGTTTCACTGGCCTCATTTCCGGACAGCAGAGTATCCTTAAATAGACGAAATGTTAAAGGACAATGTGCTTCTGACTTCGTGCCATGCTAGACCACGGGGCACCTTTTTCTTTTTTTATTTATCCGGTTCCGTTACCTAGACATAAGTAAGAGAGACGGGCATGGCGGGCGAGAGAATCATAGTATTTTTGTACATATTTAATGATTTGTTACACGTTTATCTTTGGCTAACGTGAACATGTTTTAAAAAAGAATACTGTTATATACTCACATGACTGATAATTAAATTATGTTTCTAATATAAAAAATATTAAAAAAATACATATTTATATCAAAAAGGTGTGCATCTAAAAAATATAAAAAGTAGTCTTTATTGTATATTTTTTAAATACATATTTTCTCAATATTTATTACATTAAAAGTATAATTTAACTACTAAATAATTTAACTCTCTCACATTTATTTTTCTTTAGTAGTGAAAAACAATTTGGGAAAGAGTGCGACCACGTGGCTGAAGTTTACATAGGACAAATCCGGACACACATTCATATACGAGTGCAGTTAGGTATATAGAGATTATGTAACGAGATTTTATTTTGGATAAAATTATAATTGTTATTTTTGAAATTGTAATTGATATTTTTAAAATATAAAAAATAATTATTTTAAAAATATTATTTATAATTTTAAAAATAACAATTTTAGTTTTATCTAAAATAAAAATTGATGTACCAAACAGTACACCAACATTTACTCTTCATATATAGAGGGTTGGAACGAGATAAGTCACGCGAGATTAATTATATAATTTAGTTAATGTAATTTGGACACTGGCAGATAACTAGCTAAGATTCGAAATTGATGGTCAAAACAGGAATTGGGTATTAAAGAAATAAAGAAATAGGAAATGCAAAGTCTCTGTTAAAGATGTATAAAATTTTGTTTAAAAACACTGTGTGACATCATATGGTTGAATTTAAAAAAAATTTTAAAACAAATAAATTATTAGATGAATAATGTTGGATGAATAATGTGGCTAATTTAGTTTGACTTAAAATTAAGCTATGCAGTAAAACAAAAAAAATTTTATTGTTAGAATCAAATAAAAGAATTTTTAATTGTTGGATTCACAATTTTTTTTTTTTTGTTAAATAAGCCATAAGGAAGACACTTATTAAATTTATGACAAGTATAAAGATATCCTATGACATAGATGCCAAATTTTATGACGAACTAAGAAATAGATTACAACTCATCATATGAGTTATATGAGGGTTTAGACTTTAAAATAGAACTTGTATGATATAATTTAGAAGCCCTGAAGATATAGCAAAAAGTAATCAGTTTTACTACGCCTTATGTGGTAATAATGTAGCTTTTATCCAATAGTGACAACTTATTTATTTTCTCTTTCATAAAATTTTAATCATTCAATAATTCATATTATTTCGTTGTTGTTAATTTGTTGTTATTTAAAAGTTCTAAGCTAATATTTCCCAAAAATAATGTACTCACTAAGACAAAAAAAACAAAGTTATATACGTACCATAAATTATACTTTAGATTTCCAAATGCATTTAAATTAAATTCTAATATGAATTTTGTAATAGCCATCAATTTACAACGTGTTTGGAGGCAAACTACGATACTCATATTAAATTTTGCGACATAGTTATAATTAGACTAAGAAAAATAACATAGATAATTTTGGATAACACTTAGTTGTACAATAAATTAATGTGACTTCCATATTAAATTAATTATTTTTCTCAAATACAAAATGACCTCATGTTGTGTTTTTTTACTTTCAATCATGTATGTAAGTAATTCTATCATAAAAATAAATGTAAACTATCGTAATTATATTTCAAATACATCGTAAACATTAGTTGAAGGTGCCTTACAAAGAATTTCCCATTATTGAGCGACCTTTAAAACTTTACGTAACTTCTGAGTACTAGCTAATTTATTTTGACCTCTCCTTCGTTGCTGATGTTTGACTGGTTGTTGAACAGACTGGATATTGGTCTGGCTTTGTCCTTTCCGGACAGCAGGGCATCTTTAAAGAAACGAAATGTTAAACGACCATGCGCTTCATGCTGCCCTTTCTTAATTTCTCCAGTTCCGTTGCCTAGACATAGGTAAGAGAGACGGGCACGGCCGGAGAGAATCATATTATCTTTATACATTTTTTATGCTCTGTTACCCATTATCTTGATCTAATTAACTTGCACACGTGTTTTATTTTCCCAAAAAAAACTTGTACATTTTTTAGAAAAAAAATTTGAGAAAGCTGTTAATTAGGTGGTGTAAGTAGCCGCAAGGAGTGGGAATAAGTGAACCAACCGATAGGGAAAAAGGCAAATAATTCCATTTGTGTCATTGTTAAAAGGGCAAGGATGAAATGGCAAAGGGGCAGTTACGGAAACCAAAAACTGTGGGCGCACCAGCTTGCTTTTGTTTTAAATATTCTTATCTACGTTTTTATTTTCTTTTAGTATGGTTTTCCGATGTTTTTTGAACTGTTTTGTATAATTTGATATTGTATATTCTTTTTAAGAAGGAAAAATCATGTTTCATTCACTGAGGTAGCTTTAAAATAATAGTAAATTGATATAAAAATGTTGAATGATTGAATTTATAAAATAAATAAATAAATTATTAAATTTCGTTAAATAAAACTGTATTACTACTTATTCTAATCTATTTACAGCTATATAATGAAACTATTTTAAGAATTGGTTTGCAATGCAGTTAATACAAAATTGAATGCTAAACAGTTTTGTTTGTCAATATTTGTTCCAGCCATTTGAAGTTGGTAATGGAGGTTGTTAGAAATAGTTACTGACAATTAAAAAATTTAAAATTTAAATCCCATATCCTTATTTTAAATGAGTAAGAAATAGTTTTATTTATTAAAAAATGAAATTATTAATCTGTAAAATTATAAATATGATTAAAGAAAATAGAAATTAATAAGTTATAATAAATAAATTAATACACTTGAAAAGCATTAAGTTAGAAAGAATTATTTCGAACGGACAAATTAATGAACTGGCACATTCTCTTTCAACCATCACATCGTCGGAATATTAATGTGGTATAATTAATAAAAAGTGAGGTAAAATATACCGAACATGTCGTTTATATTACGAATTATCATATACAATAACTAATGGTGGCTTATGTCTGTTGTGGAGTGCTGTCAACTTGTTCAGTTGTGCCATTTATTATTCAAAGTTGAAGTTTAATATTATTATTAGTTAAAAACGACGAATCAGTTCTTTTATGTTTAGCAGAGTGGATCCCACGTGGTGCTCCAATTTCTGCCCAGGAGAGTCGAAAGGTGAGTATAGGGCGGTAATTGAACTGCTCATCGACAGGGGAACATAATTTTTGAAAAGGTATGGTTCTGGGGCGTAGCCATGTTATGCCAAGATGAAGCCCCTAAGGAGACTGGCACATAAAAGAAGACATATTGGTTGTCCAGTCGCTTATTAACATTTTATTTACCTCAAATTTACAATAAAGTTTAATTATAAACTAGAAAAGCGATGTTAAGGATTTGTATAAATTTTTTTTAACACATGTAGCATGTTTTACATGTAAAGGAATTAGAATTGTATTTTGTATTAAAAATGACAATTTGTTTAAGTATGAATACTTTGTTTAAGTTTAATTTGAGTTAAATAACTCATTAAAATAAAATAAAATTACTTATTTATAAGAAATAAAGTGATTTAATCTCTTTATTCATTTAATAGATAGTTTTAAGCAATTAATAATTTAGGGAGATTATCTTCCTCAGCTCACCAAAATCATTCCTCCTAAAATTGAGAAGATTTAGGAGGAAAATTATTAATTCTTCTATATTTTTAATTGAAAGGCTATATTATCTTTATTATAGATTAAAAAATATAATTTTACTTAAAATAAAAAAAAATCTCTACATTCTTTGAAAATTAATTAAATTTTTAACAAAAAATTATACAAATATTTAGTCAGTTTATTCATTACCCTCTTTAAAGGGTTTTTTTTTAACGGATCCTGGCCCTTAATAGTGAATAGTCTGTTTTATCACATTAGTAATAGGCCAATTTGGTTGTATTGTAATTTTGTTTTGTGCGGATTTTTTCGATATCTTTATGTTGAATTTGTGTACGATATCATGCTATATTAATGCAATGATTCTTGTGCTAAAAAAAAAAAAACTTGCACGTGTTTGGTTTGAGAGAGAATCATAGTATTTTGATACATTTTTTATGATTTGTTACATATTATCTCTTTCGAACTTACAAATTTTTTAGTTTCTCAAAAAACTTGCAGATGTTTGCACATATTTTAGTTTCTCCAAAAACTTGTGCATGTTAGCGCTGCGAGAGAATCTTAGTATTTTAATACATTTTTTTATGATTTGTTACATATTACCTTTATGTAAATTGCAAATTTTTTAGTTTCTCAAAAAAACTTGCACATGTTTTAGTTTCTTAAAAAATTTGCGCATGTTGGGCGTGAAAGAGAATCTTAGTATGTTAATACATTTTTTTATGATTTGTTACATATTATCTTTATCTAACTTGCAAATCTTTTAATTTCTTAAAAAACTTGCACATGTTTGTTTCTCAAAAAACTTGCACAAGTTTTAAGCCTCAAATACGAAAAATCGTCGAACAAATGGACATGCCTCCACCGGGTGTAAGATAGACACTGCTGTTTAGTGCCACCTTTCCAAAAGAGAGACAGGTCTGCTTTCCTTTCCGTACAAGGTTCTCTTTAGCAACATTATTTCCCCTACACAACTGGCGTCTCAGAAAACAAATTATTAAAAAAAATAATAATTGAATGTTTTTGATGAATATTCGAGGTTCGATAATATAAATTTTTATTGACCGAAGGAAACCATTGAGCAGTCCCTATTTGGTTGCACAAAAGACTACTTTAAAATACTGCCAAAATCACAATTTAAAAAGCAAAACATTTAAATCAAAATTAAATAAAAAAAGATTACAATCCGCTTAATGCGCTAATATATCCTTTATAAATAAATCAAGAAGGACATTTTTACGTAAATTGAGGTAATAAAATATTATTTTTTATTTTTATTTTTATAAAATTAAAATTTAGATTTAAATAGATATTACGTAAAATATAAAGTATAGATATCATATGAGATTTGTAAAAAAAAATTTAAAAAAAATTTAAAAAATTACAGTAAAAATATAATTATATTTTATATGAAAACAACTCGGTATAAAAAATGCGTACGTTAAGCATTTCTAAATCAAGAAATTAAATATTTATAGCTAAATGTTGGAATTGACACCTGGGGTAAATCACTGGCATCCATGTAACATTACTGAATATTTTATATTCTCTCCCAACATGAAAATGACAGATTAAACTAAAACATCATGACTTGGAAGTTGAAAAGCTCAGTTGCCAGCAGACATAAATTCGTACGTGCAGTGCAGCAGATACACATGTACATCATTTCAGATGAGAAGAACATGCTCATATTGATTTATTGAACTTTCCCATTATAGCTGCAAATGTACAAAGATAAATTACCATAATTTCCTGGGAAGATAGAGGGAAGAGAATTAAATTTCAACAGGCAATTGCTTTTCCTTTGTCCGTATAGTTTTTTCTGTAGGTTTATAAATTTATACACATCATATTTCTAACAAGGCGCAAATTATTAATATATAATGATAAAAAAAAAACCCAATCAAAAAACCCACCAAGAAATTGAAATTTCAGCTACAAAAATAAAGGAGAATGGACCAAGGAAAGCCTGCCAAAGTAAATCAGGCACGCATCACGCTCCTAGCAGAGCAAAAATTAACGGACTTCTGGGGGAAAATCAAGACAGATTTAGGAAAGCCGAAAGCATAACTCAAACCAATAGTTATTTTTCTTTACAATGAGGTAGAACTAATTGGTTGTCACGGCAAGTTAGCTCAAAGGCCTACTTGCCCAGATTTTAAACCAATTCAGGCAAATAAATCGAGCATAAAGCTTCGTATATGAGTTTTTTTCGAAGATGGGTAGTCATTTATGCAATTTTCTCATTTCTTCTCATTTGGACATCTTAGGTTTGCCGAAATTATACTATAAATGGTTAGAATTTGAGTACACATTTGATTTAGAAGCTTGGTCGATTTGTATTTAAAGATCATGTTGTTGGAACCTATCTATGCTTTCCCAGTCTGAATGAAGCACACAGCACAAGCAGAAACGCACAATGTTATTGATGGAATCTATGATGGACCGGTGGCCTTGACCTCGACCTTGTCCTTTGGCTGAACGCATGCGAGCAATTTTGGAGAGAAATAAGAAAGCAAATAATTGCAATTAAGCCATAGAGTTTTGAATTGTAAAGATGACTACCTTTATTCATAGACAACCAACTCTTTATAAGAGCCCACGTACAACGAGAATTCGGAGAACATGATGCACTACTTTCATCGTGCAAACAACAACAGAATCATGGGAAAACTAAGCTAGATAGTGGAGATGGTAGTCTTGCAACAACACAAAACATTTCAATTTCAAGTAAGATTTACGAGGCAGTCTTGCAATATTTGCCAAGAGCCTCGTATCTTTTTCTACGGAATGAAGTACGTAGGATTTGAAAGTTTAAAGGACCTCTGTGCTTCCGGGAAGCCAAGCAAATCACTCCGCTGATCTCCAGAGGACCCGCGAATCCTGTAGCCTTCGTAAACCAACTCTGATCTCTTATGGGACTTGAAGAGAGTTGTATTTTTGGCTTCATCAGAAACTCCCCTGTACCGTGTAAGCTATACGTCAATCGTTTGGCCCAATGTTTAACCCTCCGATTTTAGATTGCAATGCAGGATAACACAAAAGCCCAGAGCAAGTTTAAAAAAGCAATCACAAATGGAATAAAAAGACTCGTTCATTTAATCACGTACCTCAGAATTAGCCTCTTCCAACCGCTATATTTTGCCGATTTAAGATTCTTTACAGTGGCATTCCTTAGTTCTTCCACCCTTCCACTTAATAAAAATATAGCGAATCTCTTCTTCTTTAGCTCATTGTACAAATTCAGACTTGCTGGTAGAGCAGGTGCCTCGGCTAAAGCCATCCACTTGTTGAAAGGTAATCCACCGAAAGGTTCTGATCTGCGACCAGACGAAGACAAATTTGGTAACTTCAATTAATCAATAGACGCTAAATATGGACAAAAAAAAAGGGAAAAGAAAACAAAATTTCTGTTGCAGTCCACAATAGATATAAGGCACAAGAGCATTGAAAAAGACAAATATTCACTTCTGGATTATACTTATCTCACGGGTTTGAAGGGGGAAAAAGGGAAAAGTAAACCTTAAAGAACATGAGTAGAATTGGGTAGGAGGCAAGTCCCTTTCAGGTGATCTTAGGATGCTTTTGGCAAATGGTAAGTTGGTAACAAAGCAAACAGGGTGTGATGACAGGAATTTCCTCGGCTCTCAACAGGTTTCCTTGTCTTTTGAAAAACTTGCAGCAATAGTCTCCTTAATAAGAGTGTAAGGCATCATTCCTGCTATCTCATTTTATTAACTGAAAAAAGAACTTTGCAGCCATAATGTAAAAATCTAATGTTTTGGATGATTATTTGTCTGGAGGTAGGTCAAGATATGATCCAGTCGATCCACAAATAACGTTTTCCTTTCCCTACGCAATTGTAAAGCATTTATTCTCCAACAACTTGTGACTTGCCAGCAAGTGGAATCAAACCCGAGCCTGTGCGATTTTCCAAATATATTATCAGGAAAAGAAGCCTGTGAACTGTCCCTTCTGGTTAAAGTTTCAAATCTATGGCATATTTTTATGGGAGATAGATGCTGCATGAAAACTTGGTCAAAACTTTCTAATTAACAAAGCATTTTCCCCAATCCATTTGGGAAACGGAACGGGCAAGATTCGCAAAGTCAAACCAACCAGATGGTCAGCTCTAGATAGCAATGACTGCCAATGTTTCTTTTTCAGGAGCAAAACAATGACTATGAATGTTTAATCAACTAGACTTAACTTTGTTGACCATAAGAACAAAATTATCCGAGGAGTTTGATGGTTGAAATTCCAATTACCAAACATTCCTACAAAATAGGAGCTTCAATCGAGATAAATCTAAAAAGGAAAAAAAATTTTAATTTTACATTAGTGACTTAAAAGTAATAATAAAGTAATATGTATTATTAGATTTTATTATTGTTGAATCCAATTAATTTTATGAAAAAAAAATTGTTAAATGTAGTTTAATGAGATTCTATTGCTATTTAAATATAGTCACGTAGTCTTATTTATCTGAAAATAGACTCTAAATATTTTTTCATCTAGCTAGCTTTCAATATTATAGAGCACCAAACAGCGAATAGAGAAGAGAATGCCTAGGAATCATCTTACCTTGTCACACTAAACTAAACCAATACCCGAAGCAAAATTCGTTTACAAACTTCCTTTTAGGGTTTTTTTTTTTTAAAAAAAAAAAAAAATCTTGTCAGGGCGTTGTGAAGAAGAAATTAGCAGTTAGATTAGACTTATCATCTATTTGCAAACCACAACAATCAATTTGTTTGCATATCGCTTTACTTTTAGATTTCTATTTTTGCATGTCACAGTAATGTTACCTATCGGTTATATACCGCATAAGGCTGCTCCTGTTCCACCAAATAATGTCACCTGGCCTGGCCCAAAGAGGTTAAAAGTTGAGCTGAGGTTTCAGGGCCTATCACTACGTCGTTTAGTGCATGATATACTATGATCTGTTTCTACGTGGCATACTGCAATTGGTTCGCCCTCCCAGAACAAAGGGATCAATCAATGTGCACACAATCTAACGGCTAAAGTAATCTTGACGTACTCGTTTACACGGCGAGTGGAGAGCAGCGTGTCATCAATATCGAAGACCCAAGCGTCCAACCCGTCGGCGGCAGGTTTCACGGTATTGGCGAAGGCAAGCGAGTCCTGAGCAACAACCATGGAGTCGGAAAGGAACTGGTCCCCAATGATGTAGTCGTCGACGTAGGTAGCTCTGGCATGTGGGAGGAATAGTCCAGTTACGGGCGTACGCGTTGTTGGTTTCCACAGACAACCTCCAGCTGGAGCAGTACAGATCGTCGTCTCTGGCGCGGGCACTGCGGACGGTGAATGGTTGACGAGAAACGGCGGCAGAAACGAGAGTAAAGAGTACCAGGAGGAGTAAGAGGAGAGATTGAGAAGCGGCCATTGATCAAATTGAAGGGTGCTGTTGTGAATAATTGACAGAGCTCTCTTGCTAATTTATACTGGAGTCTCTCCGTGGCTGATGTTTGACTGGCCTGCCTTCCGGACAGCAGGGTATCCTTAAAGAATCGAAATGTTAAATGGCCATGTGCTTCTGCATGTGACTTCGTGCCATGCTTGCTAGACCATGGCGCTCTTTTTTTATTTCTCCGTTTCCGTTTCCCAGCCATAGGAAAAGAGAAACGGGCATGGCGGGAGGGAGAATCATAGTATTTTTATACATTTGTGATGATTTGCTACACATTGTCTTTGTCTACCTCGCACATGTTTTTTGCTGATTTGTAATGCCTATGTTTATGTTTACGTTAGTATATTGGCTGTCTCGAAAATTGTTGCGGAATATACTCACACAATTTTTGACCTATATCTGCCGAAGTGCGATACATATTGCTATAAACAGCCTTTTCTAACCGGATGTAATTTGGTAAGTTTTCTTGGGCTTTTTGTCCGCATAATTAATCATCAGTTTTACTATATGTTATGTAAGACTTTTATGCCATTTTTTTTTTAAACAGGTATTTTTAACATTTTTTCTAGTAATTTTATGCACGAATTCACTGAAAATTAATCTAATGATTTCGTTTCAATCCAAACAATCTTGCACATGTTTTAGTTTCTTAAAAAACCTGCACATGCTTGGCATGAGAGAGAATCATAGTATTTTTACACATTTTTTTATGATTTGTTACACATTTTTATTATTATCTGACTTGCATATGTTTAGTTTCTCAAAAAATTTGCACATCTTTTAGTTCCTTGAAAAACTTGCGCATGGTTGACGTGGGAGAGAATCATAATATTTTTATACATTTTTTTTATGATTTGTTACACATTATCTTTATATAACTTGCACATGTTTTAGTTTCTCAAAAAATTTCACATGTTTAAGTTTAGAGATGACAATTTTACCCGTACTTATCGGAGATTACCCGTACCCCCGACGGGTACGGGGTCAAACCAGTTGACTAGAAAACGGGGTGGGAATTGGGGATGCCCATATTTTTTTAGCGGGTATGGGGATGGGGATGGGGATGGGTTTACCTATCCTCATCCCCGACCAGTTTATTTTTTTATTTTTTATTTAATTTTTAATATTTATTCGTTTTTATTATTTAATGTTTACTGCTTTCACTTTTCAATAACTTATATTTTAGTTACTTTAAAATTATTAATGGAATTGTTAAATTATTAATGAAATTATTTTTTTAACCCAATAGTTTATTCAAAATATTGATAGTTTCGAGGTCAAGGATTCAAGTAATAAAAAATTCTAATTGCAATTAAGAAATTATTAATGGATACTGCAGGAATCACAACAACTTGTTGTATAAGTCATCCACCAATAATTTAAAGGTTTGGCCTCGAATATACAAGTTAGAAACATCATCTTTTTATTATAAGTCTTATTTTAAAATACTATTATTTCTTTTTTTCTAAATGTGTCAGTATATAAGTGCAAAAAATATGAGAATAAATTGTTTAAAAAATTATGAACAAAGTTAAAGCTCCCAACATTATAAGAAATCCAACACTATATATAAAAAATAGATAAAAAAAAATACAAAATCATGCGATGATGTTTTTATAATTTTTATTTATTAAATTTTTCATAATTGAGTTTTTTTTTTATGTAATCCATATCTTTATAAAATGCAGTTTAAAACTTTAATATTATATAACAACTGAAATATTAAATACGATTTATCTAAATTATTTTTCTATATCAGTATTTTTAAAAATAGTATCATTATATCAATATATAAACTTGAGTAACATAACTTCAATACTTACTTATTATAAACTTGAGCAATATAATATCTTTAAAAATAGTGTCATTATATCAGTATATAAACTTGAACAATATAACATTTTCAAAAATAGTGTCATTATTCTTTTACATATCGTGCATCAAGTTTATGACCTTAATTTCTATTATTAATTCTTAACAAAAAAAAACTCGTGCATTTAAATTTTAATATTCAGATCACTTATTCATTATATTTTTAAATCACATGAAATTTGTAATATAAATAACTAGTTTATCATTGATCGTAAGTATCAAGTAATTTGAATTGTGAAAATATATAATTTTTTAAAATTTTCTTTTAGAAGGGTACGGGGGATGGGTATCCCCGTTCCCCAACGGGAATAAGGATGAGGATTAAAATTTCATACCCGACGGAGACGGGGACAAGGATAGTGATGATGGTAATAAATGGGTACGGAAAACGGGGAGACCATCCCCGCCCCCAACTCTCCCCATTGTCAATCCTATTTATGTTCATCATGTGTAGTTCATCACAGATCTTTGTGTAGTTTATCACTGGCTCAAACTGTTGCATCTCTATTAATCAGCACACGTAAATTTTAGTTGGTTGCAACTTTAGGTTGTAAGACCTGTAATATGTAACGAAGGTTGTCTTGTCAACTAAGAAGTTGTCAAACTGGATATTTCATGAAAGATGGAATTTGTTAAATAATCAGATTCCATAAAATCCCGTTGTTAATTCCTTATTTATTATTTCCTTGTTAAATATTTACGGTGGCTCTCATATTGAGTTTTCCATGGTTGGCTTTGGCCATATGAAGCCATTGTCTTTTGCTTTTTCTTTTTCTTTTTTTTTTAACGTTAAGGGAAATTGTATTAAAGAAACTACATGTACAAGGCCCTAGCTAGAGGCCCAGATTCCAGCCCATTACAAAGACTAAGTCCAAGCACACAAATAAATGTACCAGAGGCTCAAGACAAGACCCACCCAAGTAGGCCCAAAGGCCCAAAGCTACCCCTAAACAGACGCTAGAACCGTCGCCACATTGTCGGACGGTGGCGACCAGGCATCCGACCAAAACTGGTTAGAAACGAGCCTCGGCACAGCTGCAGCACGAACCCAGAAAGGCACCGGCACCAGAAAAGAAGCCAACCTCCGGCCACCACAACACTGCAACAATGGAACCAACATGCTGACCAAAGCGGCTACAAACGGGAGCAAAGGAGCGGCATTCTCGCCGTCGACCTCCGCCAACTGAGTAAAGCATTCAAGACTCAAGGCCCAAAAAAAAGCCATCCACCGACGAATGCTATACATGAGCCGACAGCCTTTCAAAAAGGGTGAGTCCCTCACCTCCACGCCCAAATTAGAGAAGGCGGATAGGCAGGGGACCCGACGAAGCCACGAGCCAGACGCGTAGGAGAAGAGCAAAACAACGACCTCTAAAAACACGAAACAAACTAGAAGGACAGTCGAAGCCAACACCAGAAGCATCAAGGCCTCAAGACGCCTAGGGAGGAGCACAATATGGCCACATAGACAGACCAAGTCGGACAGGGACATTGGCAAATGCCGACTCTCTCAGGCACACGATAACAAAATCAAGCGCACAATAGGCAAAAACGAGGCCTCTGAGACAAATAATATGAAGGCATCGTCTCTTTGGAGCATTTTAGCCCAAACATTATTTGGAAGTTATTTGACAATTAAGACATAATCACTCACTCGGTGGAAGAAAAAACTTCTAAGATTTGAGCACCGGTTGGCTACCTGAGGAACGCAGCGCCATGATTTGTCTTGAGAATAAAAATATTATAATTTTTAAAATTAACGTATGTACTTTTAATAATAAAAAATTAAATAATAAAATTTCATTATTAAAAATATTAACATTGTTATTTAAAATTGAGCTCTCATTACTTTTGAACATTTTGTCAGGCTAAAAAATTCTCTATCGTTAAAACTTTTTCCTTAAGATTATTAGCCTTCTATGGTCGAAATCTGAATGTGCATTCTTCCCTTAAAAAAGAGGAAACAAAAAAAAAACCAAATTCATGTCTTTTTATTTTTAACTCTATTACAGATGGAAACCTTGTGCTGATTTTGACTCGTGGAGATTTGATGACAAAGTGAAGAGAGGATCAAGGGCAGGCTTAAGATATGTCAACTTCTTTATGCTTTATTTAGTAGAGGAAGAGACTATATAAAAAATAAGTTTAACAATTTGGTATTCTTTTAATCTACCAACTATTTCTTTAGAATAAAAGGCGGTGGTTACATGGACCGAGAATTGTCGGTCCAGTATACTGGCTAATAAAAAAATATTTTATCATATTATTATTTAAAATTAAATTTTAAATATATTTTTTATTTTAAATACACTTATTATTACTCTAAAATTTTTTTCCACAACAACCAAACAAAAAAGAGAAAACAAATATTATTTTAATGTCTCGGTTCCAAGGTTAGGCCTTTGGACTCAAACCATCTAACATTTCTGATAATAAAATTTGTATAAATCCGCACGTAGTGTGAGTAAAAATACTAGTACACATTATTTCAATAAGAGCACCCTAGTGATTTATTGAACTTTCCCATTATAGCTGCAAATGTACAAATGTAAATTTCTATCATCTCGAGGGGAGACAGACGGAAGAGAATTAGATTTCAACAGGCAAATGTACAAAGGTAACTTGACCATGGATGTAGCCCCAACCGGAGAACTAGAGATATCATATATCATTATCATCCATCCCTTACGCTCCCTTCCCGCTCGTTCTTTCTCATTGGAAAAGGTTCTCATCATCCATCATTTCTTGCTATTGCTGGTGAAATCCAGCTGGCGAGTTCTGATCCATTTTACACAAGAATAGAAGTTGAAACCTTGTCAATCTGGCTGGTTTTATCATGACTAAAACAGCCAATTAAGCCAGAAGAGTAAACTAGACACCGAACGTTATATAAGATTTATCAAAGATCGGCAGTCATTTCTACAATTTTCCTGTATCTTCTCATTTGGACATCTTACGACAATATACTATCAGCGGTTAGAATTTGTGTACACATTCGATATGGAAGCTTAGTCGATTTGTACTTAGAGGTCACGTTGTTGGAACCTATTCGTGCTTTCCCAGTCTGAATGAAAACACGGCACAAGAAGAAACGCACAATGTTATTACATCAGACAATGTGCTGTGGCGAGAAACTTCCACAAAACAATTCAATTTCAGATAAGATTTACAAGGCAGTCTTGCAATATTTGCCAAGAGCCTTGTATCTTATCCTAGGCAATGTAGTACATAGGATTTGGAAGTTTAAAGGACCTCTGTGCCACCGCCAAGCCGAGCAAATCACTCCATTGATCTCCAGAGGACCCATGAATCCTGTAGCCTTGTTTTACCAACTCTGATCTCTTCTGGGACTTGTAGAGAGTTGCCGATTTGCCTTGATCAGAAATTCCCCTATACCGTGTAAGCTATACGTCAATCGTTTGGCCCAATGTTTAACCCATGATTTAATTTAGATTAGCGTGCATGATAACACAAAAGCCCAGAGCAAGCTTAAAAAAATCAATCACAAATGAATAAAAAGACTCGTCCATATAATCCCGTACCTCAGAATTAGCCTCTTCCAATTGCTATAACCTGCTGAAAAAAGATTCTTTACAGTGGCATTCCTTTGATATTCGCTCCTCCCAGTTAACAAAAATATAGTGAATCCCAGCTGATTCAGCTCCTTGTACAAATTCAGACTTGCTGGTAAATGAGGTGCCTCGGCTAAATCCACCCACTGATCGAAAGATAATTCATCAAAATGTTCTGATCTGCGACCAAACGAAGACAAACTTGGTAACTTCAATTAATCAATAGAGGCTAAATATGGACAAGAAAAAAGGGGGGGGGGGGGGGGGGAAACCAAAATTTCAGTTGCAGTCCATAATAGATATAAGGTACAAGAGCATTGAAAAAGGCAAATATTCAGTTTCGGATTACACTTATGACACGGCTTTAAAGGGGAGAAAAAGGGAAAAATAAACCTTCAAAAGCATGAATAGGATCGAATTAGCAGTTAAGTCCCTTTCAGGCAACCCCCGATGCTTTTCCAAAATGCTAAGTTGGTAATAAACATACGGAGGGTGATGACAGGAATTTCCTCAGCTCACAATAAGTTTCTTTGCCCCTTGACAAACTTGCAGCGATAGTGTTAAAATCCTATGTTTTCCATTATTATTCCTCTGGACGTAGGTCAAGATAGGATCCAGACAATCCAAAATTAACTTTTTGCTTTCTCTATGCAAAGCATTTATTCTCCAACAAACCCGAGCTTATGTCATTTTCCAAATATATTATCAAGACAAGAAGCCTGTGAACAGTCCCTTCTTGATGTAAGCTCCAAATCTATGGCATTTTTTTATGGGAAATAGACGCTGCACGAAAACTTGGTCAAAACTATCTAATTAACAGAGCATTTTCCCCAATCCCATTTCGGAAACGGAACTGGCAAGACAATTCGCACCGATTTCGGTCTACTTCCAAGCCGAACAGGCCAGTGGTCAGGTCTAAATAACAATGGCTATGAATTTTTTTTTTTTTTTTTTTTGGTTCTTGAGCAAGGCAATGACTGTGAATGTTTAATCAAACTTTACTTTTTTTTACCACAAGAATAAATTCATTTGGAGGAGGGTGTTGGTTCAAACTCTGATTACCAGACATCGCACTTAATATGAGTTTCAATCGAGATAAATCTAACAGATAAAAAAAATAAGTTTATAAGAATAACTTTAAAGTAGTAACAAAAAAGTATAATAAGACGTTAAACAATTAAATTTATAAAAAAAATAAATAAATGATCAAATATTATTAGATGAGATTTCATTGTTACTTAAATAATTATTTTGGTCATAATTACTATTTAAATATAGTATATAGTCTTACTCATCTAAAAATAGACTGTAAATATTTTCATGCACCTAGCTTTCAATATTATAGCACCAAACGGCGAACATAGGATACTAAAGAATCAACTTACCTTATTTTAACGAACTAAACTAACACCCAAAGCGAAATTCTTTTACAAATTTCCTTTTTTTTGGGTTTTTTTTAAAATAAAATTATGTAAACACATTTAATGCAGCATACGAAACGTACGTAATTAATCAAATAATTTATATTTTTTTATTACATTTAATACATTTTCACGATTCGACGGTTCAAATTCTATTTGATAATTTTGTAACAACTTACGTGTACATTGCTACATAGTTTTCTATTCTTTAAATTTCTTGTAACGGCATTGATGAAGAAGAAATTATCCGGTGGATTAGACTTACCATCTATTTGCAAACCGAAACAATCAATTTGTTTGCATATTTCCTCAAAAAATTTGTTTGCATATTACTTTAGATTTAAATTTCTATTTTTGCATGTCACATTAATGTTATTTTCTTTCATATCATTAAGATATTTAGTTGTGGATTTGGTATATTCAATGCCTTAACAGTTATATACCATAACGAATACTCTAATTTTGACTCTCAAATACAATAACTTACATATTAATAATATTTTTTTTCATTAAAAAAAAATAAACACAGTTATGTGCCACACAAGCTAATTCCTGTTCCACAAAATAATTTCACCTGGCCTTGACCAAAAAGGTTAAAAGTTTGAGGTTCCAGCCCTACCGCTATCTGATCTATTGCATCTTATCCTATGTAATGTTTCTACGTGGCACACTGTAATTGGGTCACCCTGTATGAGAGCAAAAATCACCCATTAACAAAAAAAAAAAAAAATTCTAGCTTATGATTAGATGATATTTTATCTAAATTCTTTGTTTTATTTTTTAAAAAATAAATTTTCAATTTATTTAATATTATATTAAATATACTTAATATTATTTTAATTTTTAAAAAAAATTGTTAAAGTAGTATGAATACTATTCGAATGTCCGGCATGGTCGTGCAATTTTACTGGAAAAAAAAAAAAAATCGCTTGCGGATATCAACGCTATCGGATCAATGAACGTGCACGGAATCTAACGGCGACAATAATCTCGACGTACCCGAATCCGTGTGACTGATAGTAAGGCAGATTGGAGAGCAGCGTCTCATCAACATCGAAGACCCAAGCGTCCTTCCCGTCGGCGGCGAGGTCCACGGTCTTGGCGAAGGCAAGCGAGTTCAGAGCAACAACCTCGGAGTCGGAACGATACTTGTCCCCAGTCATGTAGTCCTGCACGTAGCTGATGCATCTGGAAGGAATAGTCGCCCAGTAACCGGCGTCGTTTGTTTCCACAGAGAACCTCCAGCTGGAGCAGTACAGATCGTCGTCTTTGGTGCGGGCAGCGCCGTCGCTCGGGATCCGGATGATGATTGGTTGACGAGAAACAGCGGCGGTAAAGAGGGTAAAGAGTAATAGGAGGCGTGCGAGCAGGGATTGAGAAGCGGCCATCAATTGACGAAGGTTGCTATCAATCACCGACGGAGAGCTGTTCTAGATATTTGATTTTGATTTTGACCTCTCTCCGTCGCTGATGTTTGACTGGCGGTTGGACAGACTGGATATAGGTCTGGCTTATGAAACGAAATTTTTAACGGCAATGTGCTTCTGTTTGTGACTTCGCGTAATGCACTAACGATAGACCGACGGCGCCCGTTCTTTTTCGTCACCAATGCCTTACCAAAACGGCACCTGTCCGAAAGATTTTTTTATATTTTTTGTCTAACGTATTAAAGTATAATAAATTTTTATTTTTTTAATCTCTTTAATATAACGCAAAATAAAAAAATTATTATTTTATTTTATTATGTTAAAAAATATCAATACAATTGTAAAAATAAATATGTATTATAATTTGATGCGCCGGTCAAGTAAAAATTTTCTGAATAATTACTTTTTTCCCAACCAAAATTTACAGGAAAATTTTATCAGGAAGGAAATATAAAATTGGTTAAGTATTAGAATTTTCTTTACACAACATGAAAAATTCGTTCATGTTTTGATATTATGTGACCTCAGCTTGTGCGTTTATATCATGGATCGAGAAACTAAATATTTATAACTAAATGTTGCAAATGACGTATGGGTTAAATCACTCGTGTCCATGTAACATTAGTAAATGTTTTATATTCTCTTCCATCGTGAAAATGACAGATTAAATTAGAGCAGCATGAATTGGAAGTTGAAATGCTGAGTTGCAACACACATATATTCTTACTTGCAGTGCTGGCAGATACAAATCTACATCATTTCAGATAAGAACACCCTATCGCTTTATTGAACTTTCCCATTATAGCTGCAAGCGTACGAAGGTAAATTACTATCTTTTCGTGGGGAGACAGAGGGAAGAGAATTAAATTTCAACAGGCAATTGCTTTTCCTTTGTCTGTACATTTTTTTTCTGTAGGCTTATAAATTTGTACACAACATTCTTCTAACAAGTTGCAATTTTCTAGCATATAGTGTTAAAAAAACACAATCAAAAAACCCACCAAGAAATTGACATTTCAACTACAATAATAAAGGAGAATCGACCAAGAAAAGCCTCCCAAAGTAACTCAGGCACTCTTCACGCTCCTACCAGAGGAAACATTAACGGACTTTTAGGGGATAATCAGGACGAATTTAGCAAAGCAGCAGGCATAGCTCAAACCAATAGTTATTTTCTCTATAGTGAGCTAGAACTAATTGGTTGTCACGGCAGGAGAAGGGAAAAAAGTTCAGGAGAAATCCTGCTCATCATGGCAGAGCTCCTTCCTGAGTTTGCGTGAGAAAAGTTGGCAAGCATCCATGCTAAGATCAATGGCAGCCGAAAGAGCCACAAAAAGAGCAGCATCAGCCGTGCAAGTTACATGCTGCATGCCAATTTGTATAACAGGCCTGCTAACTTTTCCTTCACCTTCAACTGTTGCGCCCATTACGAAACCTTTCACCGGTGACCTCGAACTCAATGGAGAATCCCTCATTATTCTACTGTCAATGCAAAATTGTCCACCTTTTTTGACACTCATTGTGCCTTCAGCAATTGGGATTCCGCTATTAGGGCCATCATCCGTGACAAGCTCGAATCTATAACCCAAGCCATCGAGAGGACCTCTCTCTCGCCATGCCTCCAGGCGTCCCCATGGTTTCCAGCTGCTGACAGAGAATCCATGGGGACGGAGGATTAGCCATGAACCGGGATTCGATCGAGAAACACGGTCTGATCCTGGTGAAGGGACAAATGGGGTGGCCATGGAGGCAGCCGCAACTGGAGAACCGGAGAGATCATATATCATTATCATCCATCCCTTACGCTCCCTTCCCACTCGTTCTTTCTCATTGGAAAAGGTTCTCATCACCCATCCTCTCTTGTTATTGCTGGTGAAATCTGGCGGAAGAGATCTGATCGATTTTACACAAGAATAAAATGTTAGAACCTTATCAATCTGGCTGGTTTTCATCATGACTAAAACAGCCAATTAAGCCAGAAGAGAAAACTAGAAAAGAGAACGTTAAATGGTCAAGCAGAAACAAGCAATTTTTAAAACTCCCAACGAAATATCAGCACATGAGAGGGTATCCAAGGTAGTTGAGTTTGACAGTTGAGAGAATAGGGCGTTTGTGTGATTGACCAAACAGGTATACAAATACAACTATAGCTACCAGTAAAGAATAAAGACATTTGTCTGATGCGAAGCCGTTTCTATAATGGAAGGCTACAAGCAGTTCATGGTATGCAGGGGTCCTCGCGTTCAAGCAGCTAATAATCTTAGAATCCTACTAAAAATGTGCAAGATAAGTTCTTAGTTCTGCAAGTTTTGCACCCAAGAAGCACACGAAATGATAATTCACTGTGGTTGCGCAGGAGGTAATGATTTATCAAACATCAACATCAGCTTTAATTAATTGATAGTTTAACCATAAGGTCACATTATTTGGCATGTGGTGTTGTTTGCCACCTAATAGATAGCCAACCCACATGCATAGATTATTTAAAAAATGAAAATTTAGTGACAAATATATGTTAAAATATTAAATAAATTATGTGTTTGTTGCATGTCATTTTATCTTTATTTTAAACCCATTTAGAGAACCACAAATCATTATGACTGTGACCAACAGGCCCTCAATTAGGGAAGCAGGCAATTATTTACCAGGAATAACGCACCAACCAACTAATTACTATTCCAGTCATGAAGGCGTGGACCTCACCGGCAGCGTACATTAGCCTAACCACGTTTTTCATACTAAAATGTACCGAAGAAAAAAAAATGAACTGCCGGGGTAGAAAAACGGAGAGAGAGAAATAACACTAACCGTGATCTTGAGTTCCGGTCAGCACTAAACTTGCAACTGAAAACGGGCTGGCGTATGCTCCCCTGTATCTGGAACACCACCGGGCTACACTCCGGTTCGCCACCGAACTGGAAAACGAAACGCGGGTCCGGCTCAGCCCTGACCACAATGTGAAGCCGCGCCGCAGGCTTATCAGGTTGGTTTCCTACGTTTAGCCAGCCGTTCTGAAATATAATGGGCCTGCTGGGATCACCATTATTCCTCATATTAACAATGATCCCAACCCGGCCAAGCAACTTGCCGCCGCTGACCCCGCAGGTGCTGCCCATCCTTCCGGTGAACACCTCTATATGGAGCGTGATGGGTTTGCTTGAAAAGCGGCGGACAGCGGGTCCATCGAGGTGGAAGCCAGCGGCAGAGGTTGTAGTGTCCGGCAGGTGGTCACTGGCGGTTGAACAAAGAGGCAAGAGGGCGGTTTGGGAAGGGAAGTTCTTGATTCTTAATTTGCAGAAACACGGTGTAGTCGACGGATGGACGCCTGAGCCGGCAGGTTTGGTGGCCAACGGCAGCTTTAGTGCTAGCGATTCGACTATTAAACGAACAAAAGGACAGGGATCCATATGTGTCTTTTTGCCTTGGGATCGGTTTGTTTCGCCGGAAGGGTCGTAAGCTTCGAACGGCTAACTCGAATGGTACGTCCGAGGATGAGTAGAGAGCTTCGAGAACATCTATGCTCAGTTTGCTCGTGGAGAACGACGGCTGTCGGCTGAGCGGTTTTAATGTCTCTCTCTCTCTCGCTCGTCTGGAGTCGCTCTGTGTTCCTATATCTCTATCTGTTATAAGCTGTTTCTGTGTTGTTTGGTGGGGGCCTTTGTCTTTTGTCCCTTTTTTTTCCTGAGGTGGGAAAAGTAAAAAGAAGAAAAACTAGGAGAAATTGTGTCCCACGCATAAATATTGTTTTTTTTTTTTCCTAAAATATATATTCGCACGATTTCTTTTGTCACCTGATGTCCTAGAAGACGCTCACAATTTTTTGTAAGAATGATACAAGTTACTAAATTATTTATTTGGTGTTTTTAGTATAATTAGTTAGAATAATGTTCTTGTGAGATTTTTTTTTTAATTTAAGTGTTAGTGATTATGTTTTCTTTTTATGATCTTTCTGTTTCTTTGTAACTTAAAAAAAGTGTAATTTTTTTCAATCATTGTCTTACATTTATTTTACAATGTAACAAAACTTTATAAAATAAATTTACTATTATTTTTGGTATCTTGAAAATTTTTTTGGTAGATCAGTATTACAAATTGAAATGCATGCTTCAATTATTTTTGTTGAATGTGATATGAACTAATTCAACGTCTATTTAGATGATTATGAAAAACAATTAAGTGTACTAATCATAGTTTTAAAAACTGAATCGAACCCACAATTGGACCAAAAAAATCGATAAATTGACCATTAGTTTGATCGGGTCGAGTTAAAAAAATCCAGATGAAGTCTTGAATCCAAAAAAAAAAAAAAAAAAATCGTTTAACCAAAATTGATCTGAAAAGTTTGGCCAAATGGTCGGATTGATGAATCACATGAATTCTTGCTTTTTAAAATTGCAAAGAAATTATATGTGATTATATTATTTTATTAAAATTACTTGCATGTATATGTTTAAATTTTTTTCATTGAATTTTATTTATTTTTATATAACATAAAAATAGTAATTTAAAAAAAAATGATTTAACCTGCCAATCTGACCATTCACCTAATAATCAAACTAAAGACCGAAAAATTGAACTATAAAAGATTAGGATCTGATTCAGTTTTAAAAATTGACAGTACTAAGCGTCTCATAAGTTTGAATTCTCGATTCGGTGTGACTAAATGTACAATTGCCTTTATAATTTCTACGATGGCTAAGTGATCAATGACCTTTGCTAAACAACATGGGGTTTGCTCCTCATAATTCAGTCCAGCATCTGAATCTACTTTCGAGTAGTTCAATATAATTTTTTTTGATAAGTCTGGAAAATATTATTTATATTCTCTTATTTTAAAAAAAAAAATGACATATGAGAATTGAGGAGAAAATGTAAATGGTAAGAGGAGGGAATTTCATATCGTGGGTGGGGGAATGATCGAATAGAGAGTCCTAGGGTGGTAGGGACAACACAGCTGGATGAAGGCTGTCACCACGTTGTCGCTGGCCTATTATGGGAGTTTGCGATTCAAGCTGGAATTTGGTCTGGTCGCAATTTCTCACTTACATATGTATTATTTAATTTGATTTGGCAAGTATAATGCCAAAATATCTGAGTCGGAGTCTTTGGGGGGCGCTGCGCTGGCGGCCATCCTTTTCGCTCATCGCCGTTTTGGGCGGCAGTTTCTTTCCTTGACGGCGCTGATTGGAATTGGATTTAACGCTTTTTTATTTTTAAAATATATTTAACAATTACAAATATGTGACCGGCGGTGAAAATTAATTCTGAATATTAATTTGTTATTATTTAAATAGAAGTTTGAGTCTTATCAAATATAATTTCAGTAATTAATTTGCATTAAATGTCTGATATTTACTATTATAGATATAAGATGTGATGTCTTAATTTATCGTGTAACTAGTTAAGAAATATAACGATGACCTGTACTTTTCAATTATGTGACCATGTTATTAGGGTATGGATACTTTTTGTAGTTGGTATTTTTCTTGCATCATTTTGTATTTGTATAACATTATAAAAGAAATAATTATTAAAAGCGGATTTATAATCTTGTTAGTTTTTATATTAAAATTAAAACCTAAATTATTAACTATTTGAAAAACATTTGAGTGAAATCACTTTTTTCTTAATTCTATTATTGTGACTAACCAACTTAAATTTAAAATATCAGATTCCTCAATTTTTAAAGCTGTCATTGCTTCGCGAGGAAGAGGAGAATTTCCAAGCCTTACTGGCTAATCATGAAAGAGAGCATCTGGCAATGGGTTTGGTTTGGAAAACATGATTGGAATTATATTATACCCGAAATCGAATAGAATCGAAGACTCTGTAGCAAACTCACTTAAATATGACAAATATCAAATGCAAAACCTGTCCTATCCATATGAAAGAGTCGTCATAAATATAGAATATACCTGACAATTTTCGAGTTAACTGAGATTTACCTAATATTTTAAATTGGACATAAAATGCTAAACATTGGAGATAAAATGCGAAACATACTCGCATTATTGATCAAGTAGATTAATCTTTGACACTCAGACTTCTGAGAGGAGGGGATTAAATTAATTAATATTGAAGAGCCACGTTAAGCCAAATGTATCAATTAACAAACCATCAAGCCACCAGACAGAATGTCAGATTCCACATAATAACCTATAACTTACGAAATTAATTATATTATTATTCTCTTGCTAATTATTTTTTTAGGAGGTTACGGTAAGCTACACTACTCTCTTTAGATTCATAAATTTCACACATTCTTTTTTAGAATTAGAATGTAAGATTTTGAAAATATATGTCTACCGCTCAACGCCCATATTAAGATTGCTAATTATAACTTACAGAAAAACTTTTTGAGTGTAAAATTTAGTAGCTGTAAGTAACTACAAAAATGATACAATAAACAAAATATATGACATATTTACAAAGAAAATATATGATATGTCAAAAAGAAATATACGACCTATGTAAACAGACAAAATATATAACGTGATAGAGTAATTATAAGTAAATTATTCGACATATTAAATGGAATTATAGGAGTCACGTGAATAACCATTAAAAATCAAAATTTTTTAATTTAAAAAGTATATAATTATTTAGACGAGTCATATATTTCTTTGTGACATATCAGATACTTTTTTTATAAGTATAAGAAAATATCTTATATTTTTGTCTATTATGTCATTTTTGCAGGTACTTGCAGTAACATAGTGGTTCTCTTATATTTATAAGTGGTTGCTACTGTGTGCCCATATTTAGATTAATGTACATATTTATAAGAATAAAAACTGAAGCAACCATTCCATTATCGAAAAACAAATTCTTCAACTAAGATTAATTGGCAGAGATTTGACAAATTGTAAAATCAACTTTTGGAATCTGTTATAACTAACCTCAAATAGACTTCATAGTGGCACCTTTTCCCGGCCACTTCGTCGTTGACTTCTGAGACCTGGCTCATGCTTCCATGATTGTATTTCCTACTGGGTCAAATGAAAAATAAGAATCCTCGGTACTCATTTTAATTTCAAATTTTAATTTTTATTATCTAAAACAAACATTCCCCGAAAGAAAAAGATGTAAATAATTCTATAAATCAAGAAACAATTTATGTAAATCATGATTAAATAATAATTTCCCATCAACGTTTCTTTTCTTCTATATTTTCTTCCCTTTGTTGTCGATCCCGTTCTTTGTTCCCAAATGTAGTGTTAATCCTCTTTATATAAAACATAAATTGACATGAGCTGGAAATATTAACCAATTAAGATAACAAAAAAAAATTATCCACAAATTTAGTACAATAACTAAAAAAATTCGTGAAAACTAAGGAAATAAAAATTAACAATGACGGTAAACATTTGAGATCATTTTGTAATATTTTTTAGTAAGAAGAAGGCCCAGCCAATGCTTCGAATTCGAAGTCTTCGATGGTGTAGGTTCCTACACTTATACGTGAACGGGTCGTGGGGCAAGGGTGTAGTGTAGAGGCACCATTCAAATAAAGTCATGATGCTTGTTTGTTTCTCTACTACGCCATCCAAAAATTGTTCAAGCACTGTGACACATTTTGATACCAGTTTCATGATAAAACTGCTGCCATACGAATGCTTAGTCTATGCGAAATTACCCCATAGCCATGACCCCGGGTTCGATTTTGGTTTCAGTTTTAGTTTCGTTCTCATTTCAGTTACAAACCGTTGGTTTTGATTCCAAAATTAAAGAAAAATTATAGTCAGAACAACAAATTGACAAATTGACAGTTTAGTTCCAATCTTATGTTCTGATTTTGGTTTGATTATAAGTTTTAGTTCGATTCAGATTTCAAATTCAGTTTGATTTGATTCGGTTTAAAATTATTCAATTTGAACTGATTTAGCTAGTTTGATCATTTTCTTAAAAAAATTTGCAATATATTTTAAGTTTTGATAAACAAAAGTCATATAGATCTTTCTGAGAGGCAAAAGTCATAAAGATCTTTGGGCCAATGGTAATCTTGACTATTGATTTTATTTTTTTAATTTTTGAAAAAAAATCACTAACTTCGTTTAAACCGCAATTTGAAGTTTTTTTTTTTATAAAAAGTAAAACCGTAACCGTACCATCTTTTGACCAGTTCCAGTCCCTCAAAATTAATTCTAGTTCAGTTCTAATTCCAGACCGATCTAATTCTAGTTTGATTCCAACTTAAATCAGAATCGGGATCAAATGCGTATTACTCCATTCATTAACTTAACCAGTGGATAATTCTTGCTTGACTTTTTAAATGCAGCCGAGGGCCGCAGCTTATTTCATGCATGGGCTGTCGATTGACCCCACTTTGCTCTTTACCTCTCCCTTGGCCCACCTCGAGTACGGACATGTCGTCAGTTTGTCCACAAGCCGTGTAGATTTGGCCTGTTTTTTCTCGTATGAAAAAAAAAAAAAGAAAAAGCTGAGGTTGATTGTTATATTTATAGATTAAAATTGAGATTACGTACAAACGTCTCCATTTGACTTCTCCAATAAAAAAAATTTATTATCTGAGTAATAGTAAGTTTGAACAGAAACTCTACTATAATAAATTACTTTGATTATCAAAGTTAAAACCCAACACCAACATTCCACCAAATCCTTAAAAACCAATTTTGGCTCCGACACCCTATATATTTCAACTTGGGAGGACTGATAGAGTGGAGATTTAAATCTAAATCCACAACGTGAAATATACATTGGATTATCATCCAAACTCCTGTGCAGCAAATTGGCTTTGTTAATTACTGTGTACTTCACGATTTAAATCGTGTATTGAATCAAAATTGAACATTTGTTTCAATTAACTTAGTCTAATTGAGATTTTCAGAAACATTTTCTGTCACCTTTTTATTTATTACAACAGTAATAAATCAAAATCACAAATCTAGGTCTTGATTTCAAATTACAATGATTAGTTCAGCTTTAAGAAAATTTCAAGCCTTTTTTTTTTTTTTCTTCAAAACCATGCCTAATTGCCCATCATTAGCAAACTTTTCTGTTTAGTGTGGTGTAAGCCTGTGGGGTGGACTCACATGGCTGGAAAAGAGATTGGTGGGGCAGGCCATGGCTTTGTAAAGGAGTAAAGAAGTTTATGCACAGGAGAAACCATTAGAAACAGACAACAAAAAAGCTCCCTCGATATCTCAATTTTTTATTTTTGAACAGAAGGAAATAGGTATTTCATTAGTAAAGGCTTAAGACATTTATATAAAAGGTATAAACATAATGTCAAAAAAAAAAAAAAAAGGTATAAACATAGAATGCTCACACTACAGTTACATAAGAAAATAATCAACTCACTCTATTTAAACAAACACAGTCTAACCCAAATACAAGTCAAGCATAAGACTCAACAACATCCAAGTAGCCCGATGCAAGCCCAAACTTGGACCCATAGCTCGAGTTAGAAAGAAACCCGCTTGGAAAGGAAGCAAGGGCCGGGAACCAACGACTCTCGAAACTCACCACCACCACACGGTAGTGAAACCTCATATCGAGGAGAGTGGCAAACCCCACAAGGCTATCGGCTGCAAAACCTCGACAACCAACTGAGTGCCGGCCGAACACGCCAAAGCACAAAGATAGTGCATGACAATAGTAAGGAAGTTGTCGAGCTCAAAGAAGCCGGAAGCAGGAAGGCCGAACAAACGCAGTGGCTGACAACCAAGCAAAACGCTAAGATGGCACGAGCAAGCTATACAGAAAGACCCTCAACCCAAAAAATAATCATGGGAAGACCACCAAAATAGCCAAGAAGCAAACCAAATGCCCACGAATAGTAGCCACCAACCGAACAAAAACAACGAAAGCCACCAACAACCTTGAAACCTGAGACCACCACCAAAGGGACAAATCCCCATGAAATCCACAAAGGGGTAAAATGCTCACACTAGAGCACACACCCTTAGGCCAAGCAAAAGCTGGCCAAGGGACAGAAACCGAGAAAGAAAGAGAAAACGCTTTCAACATACGTTAGCAATAACGTACGCACAATAGCATTTTCTCCTCAATATCTCAATTTAAAAGCCTTCCCTTGGTAAAATGACGAAAAAATTGGTAAAATTAATATATTTTCCATTTAGATTCCCAATAAAATAATCATGAAATGGACCGTATTTCCTTCCCCTTTTGCCCCCATTGTTTAAGTTGCCCTATCCTATTTTCTTTTCCTCTAAAAACTGATGTTTGCTACCTTGGTTGTTATGCTACATGTTTAAGATGCAGGCTTGCCTCAGGCTTTCAATGTACTCAAAAACATGATTTTTTAATATTGTAGTTTAGTAATAAGGACGTTAATTGTTGACATACTAAAGATTATGGATTCGATTCTCGATTGAAATGTTTGGTAAAGTTAAAGACATATTTACAGAGTTTATTTTTCTGATAAATTCAATTTTTCTCAACGGAATTGTAAGGTATCACTACACCTTTCTCAATTATCATATACAAGAAAAAAAAAAAAGGAAAATAGGTCCCTAGTAGCCACACAAAGGATGAACAAATAATTTCTCTTCGAGCAGCCGCTTATCAAAAAATTGTTTCTTTTTGAACTTCAAAGTCAATGACAATTTTGGAAGAAAATTCTATTATGGTCGTAGACGCGGTGATCTATAGATATTGTCTTCATAAAATGAGCGCTACTTGTATGTGGGATTCACCTTTTTTTTTTTTTTTTGAGCAAAATTCAATATGAGATTGTTTGCTTACGGATTTTCTGATCATGAATTCAAAGAACTGAACAACCAAGAAAATCTCCAAAATTTCATGATTTAGACAATGAAAATGTTATTTTAAATTCCATGATTTTCAAATCCCTACAAACAACCCTTAATATTGCTGTATACCAAGTGCTAGTTGCCCATTTTTCCTTGCAAGAAATTCACAGACAGATGCTTCAAATTTTGTGTAAAATGTAGTATTAAAGTTCTACTAAATTATTGCTCATTATGAGCGATCATGTTGATGAATAAGATCGTTATGAACTATATTTTAATATCTATGGTTGAAGTCAGTAGCTTTAAATTAAGAAGATTAGAGCTTTAACTCAATCCCCTTTTATTTTTTTTTCTCTCAAATTATTGGGCCACTAGTTCAAAAAATTTAGAAAAAAAAGTTGTTATAAATTTGTGATGAAATTTCCGGTTTGGATTTCAAGAAAACGAAAGGAAATTAGATGAAAGAAAATTTAATATTTATTTTCTTTTTTATTATTTTTTTTTACTTATTTCTTATCTATACAAACAATATTCTTTTGCTACAAAATTTTCTTTTACAACTTTATTTCTTATTTTTTTCTTATCATTTTTTTCACATATTTTTTATTTAATTAAATAATTTTATTTTTTATAACTTTCTTTTTTACAATTTTTATTTTTGACAAATTTCACGCAATCCAAACATGCTGTATAGTTCTAGGACTGAGGATAAGCAGACGTGAGCATGACATCAAAGTGCAATTGTGGTGTCGGGTGTTGATCGGATTGCTGATTGGCAGCCAGCCTGTGCCTCCTGCACGACAAGCGGATATGGCCAGGCCATAGATTGCGAGCCACGCCACAGGCCCTCCCAGTGAACATGACCTCATTTTGCCAATGATCATACATCTATTCCATCCCGCTGATTATTAATCATGGTCATCAATTGGTTGATTGGTTCTTGTTTTATCATTTATTAATTGTTTTTGCAAGCAAACAGAGATTATTATGAGCTGTTAAAAAGCAGGAATACAATTGTGATTTAGGACCACCGGAACCACCACGCTTTGCTATAATCTTGTTGGGGATGCAAGGATGAGATAGCATTTTGGATAATTTATTTATACTCGCCGATTCCATTATCTGCTTCATCAAATCTATGAGTGTTTTCCCCCTTTTTTTTTTTTTTAACAAAAAAAAATTAGCTTCTTGCTTTTGTTTCCTATTTATTTTTAAAAGCATCGTTACATAACTCATCATTAAATAGACATAATTATTTAGCGATATCTAACATTCCATCTATTTTTTTTAATTTCAATAATTCAATAATTTATATCACTTCATGCCCACGTGTGCACTAATAAAATCGAGCCATTTAATTTTTCTTAATTTGTATTTTTCTTGATAGTCAAAATGAAATGCAACGGAATGCTAGAATTAATTTTAATTTATTAGGAGATCGATTAGGTCCATTCTCTTTGTTCTCATAAATGACAGTACAAAATCCAAAACTTCAGATATATATATATATATATAATTTTAAAATAAATTAAGTTTTTAACCACCCAAAGTCTTTGATAGATAAGTCTACATTAATTTTAACAAAAAAAATTTGGGAGATTCACCTAAGGAGTTTTAAAAAATTTTAAAGTAATATAAGACGTTAAATAATTAAATTTAAAAAGATCAAAATAAATAAATTATTAAATACTCGTCAATAAGACTATACTACTATTTAAGTAAAATAACGTAGTGATAGTCTAATTTTAATGAGCATTGTTATATGAGCATACCTTTTTTTTTCTCATATAATTTGGTCATATTGCACCAACATATATACTCTTTACAGCAACATACATATTTTTTGTAAAAAATGTAGATGTTGTTATAATATGATCAAGTCGTTTGATAAAAATGTATGCTCATTAACATTTTTTGAATTTTAATTGGAGAAAAGAAATAGACAACAAAAAGTGGAAGATTTCGGGCTAAAGGCTAATAGAGACTGCCCATGGGCCTGACAACCAAGAAGCTTGCCCTCAAATTCGCGAGCCCTTTTTCTCAATTAACGCGCACGGCACTCTTAAAACTGAAGTAAAAATTAATAAAGCACATCACAAACAATTCACAGCAACAAGAAGGAACTTTCTGGGTTGTGACATTGGCCGCCTTTGTTTTAAATCCTTTTAATTTATTTCTATTAAATTAAATTAAATTAAATTAAATTAATAAAAGTTCGCGTTGAAGAAACCGAGACTCCATCGGCGCAAACAACTCTCTGGTTCCGCCATGTCTTCTCCTGCCGAGTAACTGCATTATTCTTAATCAGATCTCTCAATTATTTTATTTTATTTTATTTTATTTTTGGTTAGATTCGTCTTCTGAATTACCAGTCCAGATTTTTTTTTTTTTTGTGTTGTTGTTGTTTATATTGAATTGGGGGCTGGTAATTTAAGTTATGGGCTTTGTTGCAGATTCTACCAATCGCTGCCGCCGATAAGCAAGGCTTATGGGACTACGTGCCTGCTTGTCACCACAGCCATTCAACTTGGCCTTCTTGATTGGAAACTTATTGCTTTAAGCTATAAACTTGCTTTCTTCCGTTTTCAGGTTTGGGCAAACCTTGTTTTTACTCCAATTGGTGCTGAGATGCTTGTTTGGCAAACCTTATTATTACTTGTGTCGGTTTTCGAACAAGTTACTTGGCTTTAAGATTATTATCGATTCCGATTTAAATTGGCAAATTTTTGTGATGTTTGAGCGTGATGAGGAGATGGCGTAATTGCTAGTATCCGTTCGATTTCGTGATCTTGCGAGCCATGGCTAATTGTTGGCATTGTTTCTTTGGGCCATTGGGGATCATCGCTGCCCTGTGATCAAGTGATTTTCTTGTTACTGGGGACTATTTTAGTTCACATTAGATGCATCAGTAAATAATTGTGTTCTATCCCACGTAAAAACATCTATGCCAATTAAAGTATTTGTGGATAACAAGAAGCTTGTTGAAGTTTTAGGGTTGAGTGGATAGCATAAGCAGGAATGTGGTAAGAAAGGCGTCAAAGCAGTTCATTCAAGATTATCTTTTATCTTTTGGGTGGTCGCTTAAATTGTTGTGTTCTTCACGATTAACAGTTCTTAGTGGTTTCAAAACAAATATGGTCAAATGTAGTTGAGGTCTAAACCCTGTTGCTAGACCGCAAGAAGGTTGTGATAGTTATACCAATGGAATCCTGTTGCTATTTCATATTTCTCTCTTGTATGCACACACGCACACACACAAATGTGATCTCGCATGAAGGACATGCGTAACTACACCAATATGAGTTGCCCATATTATTCTCCTTCAATGTTTGATTTTTTTGAACTTAATTTTGACTGCTGTTCAACCTTCTCTCTTCCATTGAAACTTGCACATAGACCACTTTTATGACATAATGCGTGCTTCATATATAGGTGTGGAGGCTTATTACGAACTTCTTTTTCCTAGGAAAATTTTCTATCAACTTTGGAATTCGCCTCTTAATGATGTAAGTTTTGCTTTAACATAACATTAGATGGATGGATTTGGTTTTATTTTGCTGTTGCTGTTACTGGCCCTCAAACTTTTTGATCTTAGCAAGCATCAACCGGTGAATTGCCGTCAAGGCAACATGAGGGTGGTAAATGTTGTTTTATTTATGGCGAGAACCCTGCACTTTTGGTTAAGAACCAAGGAGTCAAACTGTATATGGACCCAAAAATTATTTTTCTGAGTGCTGATGCTTTCTGGGTTAATTTCTATGTTTGCACAGAGCGAGATATGGAGTTCAACTGGAGAAGGGACCATTTGATAGGCGTACCGCAGATTTCTTGTGGATGATGATCTTTGGAGCCTTGTCATTATTGGTGTGTGGTTACTGTTTTTGTCGTTTGTTATTTGATGGATGAAATTACCGTTTTGAACCTCTGGATGATATGTTGGTCAATAAAGTTAAACGGATTTACAATTGGACATGTCCAAGTTAACGTGAGTTTTGGAACATTTTACAAAGTAACTGGTCGAGCATGGCTCTTTTTGTTTTGTCTTCCTGAGGTTTCCTGCTGAACCTTTTTATGCCTTGTTGCAAACCCAACTCCAAGACTTTATTTCATAAAACAGCTTTAGTTAGGAACACGATTCTCCATATAAGGTGTGCTTTTTGTTGATTGTATGCTTAAATATTACCGATGCAAATTTATATTGAGTGTTCCTTTTCCTTCATTAGGCACTGTCTGCTATATCCATTTTCTATACTCCCTTCCTAGGGATATCACTTGTATTCATGCTTGTCTATGTCTGGAGTAGAGAATTTCCAAATGCTCAAATCAACATATATGGCCTTGTCACTCTAAAGGTATGTAGTTGTAATTTTTATGGTTGGGTTGTTTCTTGCATCTATTTTGTAGATATTATGGCTTTCATGTTTGATGGGATGTTAATTTCTTCCTTTGTTTTGTCAGGCATTTTATCTGCCATGGGCAATGCTCGCACTGGATGTTATTTTTGGTTCCCCTATTTTGCCCGATCTGTTGGGCATAATTGCAGGACATTTGTATTACTTCCTGACGGTGTTGCACCCACTTGCAGCAGGAAGGATCTTACTGACAACTCCTAGATGGGTGTATCCTTACATTGCATGGAACATGAATGGACAAGCGTGTTTAGCAAGTTTCAAATCTAGCAAATCGTATGCTTAATGTGAAAACATCATTATTAGTGGTTTGTATATTCGTCGCGGTCGCTTTACAGATATGCCATAGATGGATGCCCACACTTTCAATAGACATAGTAATTCACTACTTGGAGAAAGAGGGATCGGGCTTTTCCGTTTAACTTTCCTGTCATGAGAACTTGGGTTGCATGTTAAATTATATGTGGTTAATCTGCGTGAAAACATCAATTAGTTAATAGTATGCATTATTCCTTTTACTTTATGGCATCTAATGAGCAAGTATTGAAACAAGAATCACATTGAAGTAATCTGAAGATGCATGACATTAGCTGATCTCCTTGTTTCTGTTATTTTAATCTGCAAATCAATTGTTTTATGCTTCTTTTCGGTTTGCTTTTATTACTTCATTGCAATTTCCTTAATGTTATAGAAATAAACTGGTTGCAAGGTGGAGAATAGGAGCTCCGAGTAGGACCCCAACTCGAACAGATATTCGTGCTCAGCCGGAGAGGAACACTGGTGGGCCTTTCCAAGGGAGATCGTACCGACTGAATGACTAATCAACTTTATCTCTCCTTCTCCATTTGCCAAGATCGGGCCACTAACAGGGAGCAATGCTCTCGGGACGGAAGTTGTCAAGGGTTTGACGTTTGAACTGACTGTTTTTCTTTCTTTAGCAACCCAAACGTTTTTTTGGAAGTTTTATTCACAAGGGTAGTTGAGTTCTTGTAGAGCCAAACAGACAATGAATACCCCCAGATAAGTATTTGAAGTTGACACAGTTGCCATCGGACTAATCCATCCATACATTTGTTTTCTTTGCGGAACACGAGTCTGATAATCTGATCTAACATCAACATCCGGCTTCTTTGAAAAGGAATAACCCCAGATAAGTGGTTGTAGTTGGCATATTTGCCATCGGATTAATCCATCCATACATTTTTCTTGGGAAATCGATTTGAGACACCGTTATTGGTCAATATTTTCTTTCTCAAGAACATCATTTAATCATAGGGGGAAAAAAAAAACAAAAGTGCTTCACTAGTGTTGTTTTGAAGTAACAATAAAATGACGTGGGCTATTAGGGTTGAATTTATATTAAAATAAATAGAAAAATTGGAATGTGGCTTTAGGTTTGTTGCAATTTATTGCTTCTTAATTGTGATTATATAGACTCGCATACATTATTATAGGGTAAATGAGAAATCAATATATAGGCTTTGTAGAAATGATAGTTGAATTTTCTCAAAAAAAAAAAGAAAAAAAAAATGATAGTTGAAGAAGGAATCGGGGGATGTGAGGACGACGCCGTATAGTAGTAGCAAGGCGCGCCACGAAGAAGGCGGATGAATATGACACGTGCCGCGAGAACGTAACAATTTTGTCTGTAGAAATCAGAAATGGAGCCTGAAATAAGGCGGAGGAAGCGTGCATGGGGGCACTAATTGAAAACCGCGCAAAACGGACGGCCCAGAGAGCACCAATCAACAGCAAAACAAACAAAAAAAAAGAAGAAGAGACCAAACAAACAATTAAGGAGGAAGCAACAAGCTATTTGGTTGGTGGTTGGTGGTCGTGTTACTACGATTAGACGGACAGAGAAGCTAATTGTACGAGGAAGAGAAAGCAGAAGAAGAAGACGAAGAAGAAGAAATATTATTAAGGATGTCGTGGCAAACTTACGTAGACGATCATTTGATGTGCGACATTGAAGGCCAGGGCCACCACCTCACCGCCGCTGCCATTGTCGGCCACGACGGCAGTGTCTGGGCCCAAAGCTCCTCCTTCCCTAAGGTGATAAAGAGTCAAAAAAAAAAAAAGAACTACAAACGTTGTTGTCTTTATTTCGGTCCGACGTTTATCTGACCTGGTCTAATTAATTGTTCTCTTTTAGGGGAAAAAAAAAAAAAAAGAAAGAAAAATTCTTTTGTTGCTGGCTTGATCTGGTTGTAATGTGCACAAAATTGATCGTCTCGTTGACAATGTTGGTTCTGTTTTTGGTTGATCTCTCGGTGATTTGCTATGACGTGGCCGTTTCTATTGAATCTGGATGAATGCGGGTTTGATTTAATGATTGCATGTTGATTTGTAGCAACCTTAAAAGTCGCAAAATTCTTATCCGTTATTTTCTTTAATTACTGTCTTTTTGTGATCCTTACCTCTGTGATCTAGTCGCTATAAAAGGAAATGATGCTATCGTGCATATCTGTATGCTTTCCTGCAGTGATACTTATTATGGAATTCCTATCATGTTGTAGGAGGAGTCAATTAAATTATTTAAGACTGTGAAACGAAAAAAAAAAAAAATTAGTCAGACACTTAAAAATCGGAATGTTTCATTATATGGATTTCGGAACAATTATCATTTTTCTTCCTTATCGGGATTTCTTTTAATAGTTGTTTCTTCGTTTGTAGGTGAAACCTGAGGAGATCACTGGAATCATGAAAGATTTCGACGAACCAGGTCACCTGGCTCCTATAGGCTTACACCTTGGGGGAACAAAGTACATGGTTATTCAGGGGGAACCGGGAGCTGTAATTCGTGGAAAGAAGGTGATGGACACTACCCAATATGCTCAACCTGATCAATATTGCTCGCTATTCGCCACTATGCTTTTTTATATTATACGATAGTGGATGACTGGGATCCTTCTTCCACCTTTGCCTTATTTTCTAGACCTATGATTAACTTTCTGAATGTTTTTGCTCTGTTTAAGTTTTTTGTTGTTGTGGGGGGAGGGGGCGGGGGGTTAAATGGAGGGCATTAGGCCCATAAACAGGAACAAAACCTCATTCCGCTTTTCATCTCCACTGGACGCCTACAACAACATGCACACCCCAGTCAAGTGAAAAATGTAAAAGCTGATGGCTAGTCTGCAACCATATTGCCCTCCTTTGATTGCCTATAAGACGCATCATATTTTTAGTGCATTCTTGTAATTGTGTGGGAAATTTCAACTCTTTGTCACTCTTTAATTTGAGGGGCTTATATACAGATTCCGAAATCAATACTGTAATTAAGCAGCTGTTTCTTTCGAATATACCACATGTATTCAGTAAAATACTTGACTGTTTTGTTTGGCAGGGATCTGGAGGCGTCACCATAAAGAAGACAGGCCAAGCTCTTGTTTTCGGCATCTATGATGAACCTGTGGCACCTGGGCAATGCAACATGGTTGTCGAGAGGTTGGGAGATTACCTTGTTGATCAGGGGCTGTAGGCCTGCTTTGCTGCATCATAACTATAATGTTTCATGTTTGAGAGCGCAAAGTACTGTTTTCACTTCTCTCTGTTTGTTTTGTCACTGTTATCCTAGTTTTAAGTTTACACCATTTGCTGAACCCCTTGAACTGCAGTCAAGATGCTGCAGATAATAACTATACAACAACAACAACTACTTCTATTACTATGTGAGGATCAAATTGGCTGCTGCCCTGATGGCTCCTGATTTTCCTGTATTCCTGCAGTTTTGTGGTCGTCTATTCTTGGTTTAGTACATTTGAATTCCTTTTTGAGAACTTACTTGTGCTCCATAACCTGGCTAAACCAGATGCCTAGTCAACCTTTGGTTGTTTCCATAGGGTGAAGGAAGAAACTGACCCCTGCCTGCTAAGAAATGCATGTTCGAAAAGCTTTAGATATTTGGTTTAGGCCATGTCCAAAATTTGATTGCCCAAAATTGAAGGCCATGTTTCATGGACAAGCAGGAAGCTGAGGAATGGTTAAATGAGAGGAGAAACAAACAAGCAAACGAAAAAAAAAAAAAAAAGAACAAAAATATCTCGATGATATCTTCTAGAGTAAAAATACATGATTACACTTAATTTTATCAAAAAGTGTATATAACTTAACATTAAAATAATTATATAATTTATTTAATGATATCTTACAACTTATTTTTTTTAAATAATTTTAACCATCAAAATTTGCTATTCAGTGATTCTTAAAAAGTGTTACCTAGTATTTTTATTTTTATTTTTTTTTATGAATTTAACAATTCAATTCTATAACTTTGCTGTTATTTTGAAGGAGTATCTGTATATGTTCCGAACTTTTTGTCTTGGAAAATGTCTATGGTGAAATTGTAATTGTTATTTTTGAAATTACTGCTGATATTTTTAAAATATAAAAATAATAAATATTTCAAAAATATCAGTATTCGTTTCAAAAATATCAATTGTTATTTTAATCAAGACAAATTTTAAGATAAAAATTATTGAAATATTAACTTTTTTTTCATTTTGAAGCTATTTGTGTGTGAAGGTAAAAAGTTTTTTCCATACTCAAATTGACAACATCTGCTTTTTAAAGGATCGGTTAACATTCTAGATTTTAAAGCTTTTGTGGACCTGCAGCACTTGCAACAGTATGACACTTACTGCACCCAAACAAAAAAAAAAAAAAAGACGCCGGAAACGTCCGGAAAGAGTGATAATAATCGTTATCTTAGGAAAGCGTAGTGCGAGATAACTTCAGAAGATTATGAATTTAGATTTGAAAAAAATTTAATGATTTCACTTAAATAATTTTAAAATGATATAAATTATTACATAATTAAATTTTAAAAAATAAAAAATAAAAAAATTATTAAATACTATTAATAACATTATATAATTACTTTAAAGCTGTTTAGGTGCAATCATATAATGTTATGTTTTAAATTAACCTAATTTGTTAGTAAATTTATAGATGACAATGTTCAATTTATTCCAATGTGCCGAAAAGACTATGTTTAATTTATTATATATCATTATCTGAGGTGATAATTTAGTAATAATTTAATATATTTTTTTAGTATTGATTCAAATTTAAATCTCTGTGCTGACGTTTACCTTTTTAATTAAGGATTAAATACTATAATGCAGTATTGTGAGTTTAAAATTTATTAATATTATAATCGAATGTAGAGAAGAGCCACTCAGACCCAATAGTATTCAGGTAGGAAGTCTTTTCTTATAAATTAGATTGATTGAACCAATCAAATGAGTATTATTTCAGTTCTAACTTATAGATCTGATTATCGATATATTCACGATGTATTTCTTTTTTAGTTTGAAAAATAATTTATTATATATAAAATGATACGTATAATTAGGTGATTAAACTTATAAAATATTAAAAAATAAAAAAATTATTAAATATTATTAAATAAAATTATATAATTACTTGTTATTAGCAAAATTACTCTTGAAAAGATAGGCGCACAGCACACTACGTGCAAGTTTTTTTTTAAGATAAAGTCACTATTTAAAATGCAACACTTGTGGTGAAGTTGTGCTGGTTTAGGTTAGTGAAAGTGAACCCAAAATGAAAAAAAGTTATATACCCTATATCAAAATAGTTATAAAGTTGATACGTAAAATTTATATTAATGGATCGCAAAAAATATATTAAATTTAAAAGCATAAAAGATATATAAATCGTTAAATAAACTGTATACCTTTTACGTATCACATATTACCTACTTACATAGTTTTAACCAATGTTTAAAAGATACTATTTAAATGAAAATTTTCACCAAGCAGTTTTATTTGTGGTAGCAATAAAGTAATCATATAATTTATTTAAGTGTATCTAATAATTTATCTATTTTTTTAATTTTAATTATCTAACAATTTATTTATTTTTTTAACTTTGTTATTACTTTTTTTTTTTTCGTACTTCTTTGATATTTTGTTTTTTTATCAGAAAATACTTTGATGATATTTATTTTTTCTCGTAAATGAAATGCACATTACTATTAAAATGTCACTTTATGTATAAAGAACTAATACATATCTTGAATTTTGGTGTCCCGATTGTATTTTGTTTTTTTTTTTGTGAGGAAATACTTTGATGATATTTATTATTTCTTAAATGAAATGCACATTAATATTAAAATGCCACTTTATATATAAAGAACTAATACATATCTTGAATTTTTGTATCTCGATTGATGTTTCAATTGAAATAAAAATTGGTAATTTTAAAACAAAATTGATAATTTTTGAAATACAAAAATAACAGTTGTTAATTTCTGTTTCAAAATTATTAGTCTTATTTTAAAGTTATCAGTTTTAATTTCAATTAGAACACTTATCGAGACACTAAAGTTCAACACACCAATGTTTTCTTATATATATATATATATATATATATATATATATATATATATATATATATATTACAACCCAAGTTACTCGTGAAAACTTATTTCATTTAAAAGCCTTTTTTTTTTCTTTGACAACTCTTTTAAAAGCATTTTAAATTCTATTTAGGTAATATTTTTTATGTGCCCTAAAAATTTTGCAACATTTGGGGTGGTGAAGTTGTTGTGGTTCAAGTTTTAATGTAATAACCATAACTTTAAAACCATTTTAACTACTATTTAAATTAAATGCACGTCACTATTTAAAATGCCAATATATATGTGCATGTGTGTGTATATATATATATATATATATATATATATATATATATAATTACACAAAAAAAAAAAAACAAGCCAACCTGTAAAAATAACTACTACCAGAGATTCTAAAATTAGTCCATGTCTTCAAAAACCAAACCGACAAAAAACAAACGTCAACTGCATCCTGTTTTTCCTTTCCAAAAATTAATAGGAGAAACTGAAAAAGCAACCGAGCAGGCCAGACAATGATGCAAAAATGGCTTTACGTTGTATACAGACATCTCATTGCAGGCTTGCAGCTGCTGAAAAAACGTTATTCGCGCTGTGTTATTAGCTTTGCTGACAGCCTGTCACCGAAACGTGCAGTGCTCCACCACTGCTGTCCCCACCATTTTAAGACAACGAGCGATTATAAATTGTACAATCGCTGTCCTTAAAAAATTCAAGCTTTCAATATTTCAAACTTCAGTAAATTACAGATTTGCCATTGCCAACGATTTGTTTGATATTGTTGAAATGGGGAAAAACAAATCAATAGTATCTCCCATCGACAATAATGAACGTCCGTCTAAGCGTCCAAGAGGTATAGGGAATTTTCCTCCAGCGTGTGGAGCGTCTACTTCCAAGGTTTTTGATACAGCCAACAATTCAATGCAGGAAAAAAATTCTGATGCAATCAGGAATGGTTCGCTCACAGCTTCTGGAATGAGGCTGGATCCCCATTTGGTGGATAAGTTGCCAAGCTCGAGTTCTGTAAAAATTAATCTTGTGCCGCCTAAAGTAGAGTCACTAAGGATGAATCCAGTCGTAGCCGCAGGTGATGCACAAGTCGTAGCCGTGGGAACACTTCCACCTAAAAATGGTAGTTCAAGTTCTGAGGATGAAGCAAGGAACAAAGTCGTCGTAGCACTGCAACTATTCCATGCATTCCGTAGGATGCTCTGGCACGAAGACCAATCAAAGGAAAAGGGGTGTGCGAAAACTCGTAAAAGGTATGACCTTCTTGCTGCCAAAATGCTAAAGGAAAAAGGATGGTATTCTAACACAGGAAAACAGATTGTTGGATCGGTCCCAGGAGTCGAAATTGGCGACCGATTCCAATATTACGTAGAAATGAACATTATTGGCCTGCATCGTCAACTACGTAACGGTATAGATTATTTAAATGAAGGTGGGAATAGTCTCGCAACCAGTGTTGTAGCAGGTGGGGGCTGCTACCATGACCATATAGACGAACCAAATGTGTTGATATATATGGGTCAGGGAGGCAACCTGCATTGTAGAGGCAAAGAACTCGAAGATCAGAAGCTGACACGAGGCAATCTCGCGTTAAAAAATAGCATGGATGCAAAGACGCCTGTGAGAGTGATTCGTGGCGAGGCAAAGCTTTCGAATTCATCTGATTTAAGGAGTAAAACATTCGTGTATGATGGGTTATATTTCGTGGACAAGGTCTGGCAAGAATTGGCACCACATGGTAAGCTTGTGTACAAATTTAAGCTAGTTCGAATACCTGGTCAGCCAGCGGTTTCATAGAAAACCTTCCCCCTGTTAAAAACTTACTGATTCTGGCGTATAATTCTATATAGAGTGTAAGTTTATTGTTTACTGATTCTGGTATAGAATTATGTATGAAGTGTAAGTTCTATTCTCGAATAATATCAAGGATCTGCTGTTTGAAATAATATTATAAAATAATAGAAAACGGATGCGAATAAAAACAAACAAAAATATGAAAAATGTTTGAAGCGTGCACTATCCTTAAAAATAGTTTCCGCTCTTGTACTCAAATCAAAATAATGCAGTAAGTTGCAGCAGCTATCTTCTTATTATACAGCAAACATTTCCACTAATATGCACTTTAAATAGTGAGGTAACAGAATTAATTTTAATATTAACTAACCCAACAAATTCCAACAAAAGAAATATATAGAAGAAGAAGAGTATATGAATAGATCTATGTTGGAGGAGAAGAAGATATATATATATATTAATTCAGGCTTTAATATTCATAAAAATGAATAATGGTCGTAAAGATAAATAATGCATAGAATAATGGGTAATGACTGTAATGGCTATAAGGGCTAGTTTTCCGACAATAAAAAATGACTAGTTAAAAACAGTTAGATTATGTAATGGCTATCAAGGACCAACGAACGTTTGTCAACTGTGCAAAGTTGCATGAGCCTACTCATATCAGGCTTGAGTTTGGGTTGTGCAAGAAGTATAAAGAGAACATTGGTTTATAAACAAATAAAATTTAATTTCTTTTTCTCATGTAGGATTTAAGTCTTTTAAACTATACTCTTATTTTCCAACATCTACATGATCTTTATTGATATTATTCTATTCTATTAAAGAGTTTCTATGGTATATAATTCTTTATAGAGTTTAAGTTATATTTTTGTGGTATATAATTATATAGAGTTTAAATTATATTTTTATGGTATATAATATTGTATAGAGTTTAAGTTATATTCTCTAATAATGTTAAGGATGTTTATAATCTCTATTAATATTATTTTATTCTGTTAAATAGTATAAGACTCTCATATTGATAAAATATAAAGATCAGACATGTCTTCTAATATTCTCAAACTTTACTTCCTACTAACTTAAATTTTTTGACAAATTTGAGATTTAAGGATTTTATTTGACATTGCCCTATATTGATGAATGGTTGGTAATGGAAAGCGATGGTGGATATGCGTTTAAATATTTGATTACCAAGCTTCCTCGACAGACTTTCAGCTTCAAACAACTTGTTGGCGTTGGTAATGTTTGACAAAGAGCTCGATAATCTGCTCGATAGAAATCTTGTTAAAATTACACACTACTTCATCTTTATTTAATTTTGCTGCTTTTAAAAAAAAAATTAGTTGAAAAATATATAAACTATCTTTTGAAAACCTTACATCTTTTTTTCTAAACGAAAGGAGCAGCCACCCTCTTTCTTCTTGAATCGTCTTCTTCGCTCACTTCTTCTTCTTCTCTATAGCGGACCAACGTCGACCATTACCCTTGTCATCGGCGTCGGCCATCGCCCCCTTTCCATTTCCGTTACCTCTTTTTATCTTCTTCACTTCATTTCTTCATCTCCCTCTTCAAACAAACCCTCAAAATATTAAACCTCCACTCTTACTATATCTAAGTCAAAACATGACTATTAGATTCAATGTGACTGAGTTTAGGGGGTAAGGATCTCCTCCCCATCTTTATTTTTTCTACTTCTCATTTTTTGAGTTGATTTTCTATCTTTTGTTATATTTCTGTGACCATTTTTGTTTATGGGATGAAAAAAATGTGGGTTTGATCTATTTGTTTTCTTGTTCTTAGGATTGGGTAGGTGTTTGTGGTGTGAAGATGAGAATTTGATTTGAAACAATGGAGATTTGGGTCTAGGTCTGGTTGTTGGAGTGGGTCAACTGAAGCTTTCACTAAAAATTCTAACTCAAACGAGCCGAATTTATATCGAGTTAAGCTTACATTGAGTTTAAATTAACAATAATTTGAGAATAAAAAATTAAATAAGTTGAGCTCAAGTTCTATAGTTTATTATTGAGACAAACTCGATCTCAAATATTAAACTTGAATCGAGTTTGAGTAATGATCAAGTTCAAGTTACATGGTTGCCAGTCGAGCTTGAACATATTAAAGTTCGATTTAACTCAACTCGTTAATAACCTTACTATTATGCATGCATATAATTTAAGTCATATAATTAATCTAATAGTTTATTTTTTATAAGTTTAATAAATTTTTTACTATTCAACAATTCATTTTTTCTACCTATCAATTATATATATATTATTATTTGTCTATATAATTTTTCTATTTCCACTTTTTAATCAATTTTGATGTAAACTTAGACCGTAGCAACGTTGAAAAATGTAATAAACTTTGCTAAAGATTGACTAGAATCATTCAAATGAGTTTTTTTGACTTGTCGGCAAGATATAATATATCTTAAATTTAATATATTATTTGAAGAAAAAGTAGAATAAGTATTTTTTTAAAACAATAAACATAACATAACAGTGATCAATGAGTTTTGTATAACGGTCATAATTTTCCCTTTGATTTTGCTCAAAAAAAAAAAAATTAGCATTTATAAGTTTCATTGTATAGTTTAATTAGTTAAAAAATTCAAATTTTGTCATAATTTACAAGTCTTAATAATAATTATGAATTTTTTTAAACAAAGTTATGATTATGAATTTATTATTAAAAAAATTAACTGCTTAGAATAATTAGCTGGTCAAAATTATGTCGGAAGAATATTAGGGCTCCGTCTCATTTTTTTCAAATCTCCAAAAAAAAAAAAAAAAAAGAATAAAGAAAATTATAACAACAGCGATATGAGGCAGGTCCCGTCCTTGCAACGCAATAATCAACGCACTATTACAGAACAGAGCCCTAAAAACCGCAGAGACACGCCCGCAGAAAGAAAGGAGAAAGAGGGGGGAGAGCTGTGAGAAGGAGGAGAAGAAGAAAGAGAGAGAAAAAAAGATGTCGTGGCAAACCTACGTGGATGAGCACCTTATGTGCGAAATCGAGGGCAACCATCTGTCCGCCGCCGCCATCATCGGCCAAGACGGCAGCGTTTGGGCCCAGAGTTCTACCTTCCCTCAGGTTCTTGTTCTCTCTCTCTCTCTCTCTCTCTCTCTCACTCTTTTCTTGTTTTTTAAATTTTTTCTGCCATACAATTTATTTTTTTTAAAGGCACAAGTAGTCTCCTTTCTGATCTGATTTCATTTCTTAGATTTTCTTCTTTTGGCGGAATCTTTATTCTTCTTTGTTCTTTTGAGCACCTTATGGACTTTACTTCTTTTGATCTGATTGATTGATTAATTGGTATTATTAAAGTTTTTTTTTTTTGAATTATTGTTTTGTTTACTGCCCATGTTGAGTAAATTAGGAATTTTTAATGGGTTTTTTTTTTTTGGTGAATTTCTCTATGGTAATTGGTGCCTGATCCTTGGATTAGCTTCGTATGGTTAAGATTCAGAGCTAATACTTTCAAGTTTTGAGAAATTTGCAACCTTTTCTGTTCAACTGTGTGTTTGATCGAAATTTGGGGATGGCATAGTTGGATAACCAGAAGGAAAGTATTCTTAGCAATTGCAATCTTCCATTGTTGTTTTTTTTTTTTTTTTAATTTGTTGTCTGAAGCGAATATGTAGTCTGGGATGGACGAATCTGATACTTAACCTTGTAGGATCTGTGCTCATTTCTGGTTTTCATGGTGTTTCTTTCAGTTAAAGCCTGAGGAAATTACTGCCATTTTGAATGACTTTAATGAACCTGGGTCACTTGCACCTACTGGATTGTACCTCGGTGGCACTAAATATATGGTAATCCAAGGGGAGCCAGGAGCCGTTATTCGTGGGAAGAAGGTGATGACCCCATGTGTTCTTTAGTGGATTCATGTTCTTTACACTTACCTATAGATTAGTTACTGCTTATGTTTTAGAAACCGATCAAGTTTTTGTGTTCGGGTAGATTTTTATCATTGTTGGCTCATGAGCATTTCATCGCCTATATTCTCAGGGACCTGGTGGTGTTACCGTCAAGAAGACTAGTCAGGCCTTAATAATTGGTATTTATGATGAGCCAATGACCGGAGGCCAGTGCAACATGATTGTCGAAAGGCTTGGTGATTATCTCATTGATCAGGGTCTTTAACCGCTTTGTATGTCTAATTATGATTGCAGTTTTCTTGGCTTCTATACCATCTAGTGTCTATCTACCTCCGGCTGGAATGGCTGAATGCGGTGAAATAATTCTATGAAGTAAGTCATTGAAAACACTGTTTGGAAGGAAAGGGTTTGGTGCTTGTCAAACTGATGGATATGATCTATCCTTTTTTTTTGTGTTTTTGTACTCTTGGATTGGTGTATTTTGATATTGTCAAGTGACTGGCTTTATCTTAATTACCACGAATACCAGTTTGGTGTTCCAAACTGGATGATGCAAGAGACAATTTGCAGAACTCTGTTGATGATGCTAGGAGAAGAGGCGACAAGATCCAAAAGAACGTCGACAAGTGGTTGACTGACGCGGAGAAAGCCATGGAAGGGGCCGCAAAACTCATTCAGGGAAAGAAGATGCAAAGAAGAATCGGTGTTTTGCTGGGTTTTGTCCTAACTTGAAGGTCTGCTATCAATTGGCAAGAAAGCAGCCGAGGAAGCTTTGACTATCACCACTCTGAAAAATGAAGGTAAATTTGATCGAGGTCAAATCTCCTATTGAGGATGCTCTTCCATCCAAAGCTCTTCCCTCAATTTCATTTCCAGAACATCAACGATTTTTCCTTGAATTTTCTCTAGCTGTGGCTTTTCAGACACTGTAACCATAACCACTACATCAAACAGCTCGTCCTCTATTGCTTGTCTCTGTACCTCTGATGCAAGAGTGGTCTTCCTTATGCTGCCCATCCCATGCAGCCCTATCATGTTGACATCGAGATCTTTTAGTGCATCCGTAACTTGTTTCAGAACAAACTCTCTTGGAGTCAAGCCCTCGAAACAATTGACAGTTGAGGTCCCAATCTACTATAGAGGGGCATGGTACCTCGATTAAATTTACCTTTATTCTCTAGAGTGGCGATAGCCAAAGCTTCCTCGGCTGTTTTCTTGCCAAGCTGATAGCGGACCTTCAAGTTGGGACACAACCCGACAAAACACTGATTCTTCTTTGTCTCTTATTCCCCTTGGATGAGCTTTTTGGCCCCTTCAATGGCTTTCTCCGTGTCAGTCAACCACCTATCGACGTTCTTTTGGATCTCGTCCCCTCTTCTCCTAGCATCGTCAGCGGAGTTCTGCAAACTATCTCTCATACCATCAAGTGAGTGGCTTTATCTTAATTACCATGAATTTAAATTGGTCAGCCTTTTTTCCCCTTTCAGTTTTGTCACTTTGGTGGTCCAAATATTTGACAATTTTCTGACTCAAATATTGCAACTATTGGATCATGGTTCGAAGAGTGGGCTAGTGAGTGCTTTGACTCGTTGATGAAAGAGATTATAGGCTTCTGCATGTGGAATTTTAACAGATCATAGATTATCATTAGGAATGGTGTTTATGGCTTCATGGCCATTCAAATTTCTGGAGTTGTGGCTTGGTGGTGAAGAAGGCCACCGGGGATGATTAGTAGTCCGGGAGGGATACAAGTCTGGCTTGGCAGGTAAGCAATATTTAGTTACTGGTTTTGTAAGCTAGCATACAAGACACAACAGAGCTTAAAGCTTTTAGGCATGGCTGAGCCACTTGTGGCACCTAGTCAAGTAACAAGTACCAGCAAAGTAGCACCGACGCGTGGATTTGGAACACCCATCAGATACGACACGTGTATGTGTCGGACACGTCAAAAAATTACAGCATGGACATGTGTTGGACACGTCAAAAAATTGTTTAAAAAAATTTCTGACATGTCTCGGATACATCTTGGATATGAGGACACATTTTGAAAAAAAAAAAAAAAACACCGGTAAGCCATGCTTTGTAATTTTTTTTTTTTTTTGACTGTATGTTTTGTTTGTAATTGTCAAATGGGAAGGAGAGATAAGATATGATTTTTTTTTTTTTTGAAGTTGTGTTATTCTGTGTTAAGAAAATCGAATCGGACTAGTTGGTTCAACCGGTTGAACCGGTGATCGGTTTTAGGTCTGGTTTGAGCCTAAAAATAGGGGAGATCGAACTGGTCAAAATAGGTGAAAATCGATAAAAAAATCGGACCAATTAGATTGGTTCAAGTCAAACTAAAAAATTTTAAATTATAATTTGATCATAAATGTTATTTAAAATGACAATTTGAGCCTTAATTTTAATTAAAAATTTTAATTTAGTGTTAAATTTGATTAAAATTTCTAAGTTAATCTTTAAAATAAAAATAATTTATATTTAATCTTTATCTATAAATATTATTTTTTAATTACTTTTCATAAATATTTATATTATTAAATATCAGTTTAAATACTGGTTCAATCGGTTAAACTTGATCTACTAATGTTTCAAGTTCAATAACCGGTCTGATTTTGACAACGTTAATATTATCTTGTGCTATATGAGATTTAAGATTTACAATATATATATATATATTATGAGATTTATTTTAATAATAAAAATTAAATTAAATTTATATAATATTTTGAATAATAATGTATACTTAAATTTCTGTGTGTATATAATTATAAGTATATATATAAGTCACGTTTATGCTTACCTAATTTTTTAAAAATTAACATGTTACTTATTTGTATCTGTTGTATCCATAGAACCTTAGGTACCTAAATCATTAAGTTAGATGACCCAACACAAAACGAGGAAGATCTCAAATGAAGAAAGCAGAATGTCACCAGCCATGTGATCTCCAAAAAACAACACGCAAAAGAAAAAGTAAAGAAAGCGCTAGACCAAACAATGAGGGCGGAAATGGGATCACAGCCTTAGTTTTGGATTTAGAAGTAATCATAAACTCACAGAATTTTGCCAATAAACTTGTCGGAAGCTTAAGATTTGAGCTTGATGCGAACAGAGTCAATATTTAACAAAACGTACTCAGGGAGAGCAACACTTTCGACACAAAATGATACATATGGCTGCCTAAGAGGAATATGGACTCTTGTATTTGCAAAGATACGTGACAGTTGATTGCATTACGTAGATGGAACTGTTTTGCATGCCATCTCTCAACACCTACAAATATATCATACAAAAACTTGGGGAGTAAATAGCCCTCTCCATGAACCAGGAAAAACTAGCGTTCTTGCTTTTTCCTTTCTACCCAGCGGATTTTACCCTGTTCCTCGATCGAGCTTACTTACGCAATGATCAAAACAAACGAGGGGAAAACCATCCAAAGGAAACTTGATATCCACGTAAAAAAATCATTTTGAGGGGAGGAAGAAGTCGAAGCCATTGCTGTCGTGTTTCTTGCTGCTGTCTTATTGGTCCTGTGGCACAATTGCAGAACTATATTTAGTGTGCGCTAAATAATAAAATTCAACCCACTTAAATGGAAGGTCAGCTGTCTCAAATAAAAACTTACCCGGCAGTCACATACAAGCAGTTATCATAGCCTGCAAAAACAAATGTTAGTTTTGTATAGCAGACAAGAAACTTCAGGGAAAATGCAAGCTAAAGGCAGCTACCAATTGATGTCTGCCAACTTAATGACTCTAATAATCCTACGAAGAAGCTTAGTGAATCCTAGCAACAGCAGATGTAAATTAGCAGTTCATGATAGTGGAAAATCCAGAAACTTGGCATGGTGGCCAAAGTTTGAGCGCTTTGACATTGATGCGGTAGTCTCTTAATTCAAACTACTTCACAGACTGAAAAATGCTATTTCCAGGTGGATGGGGCGGCACTAATAATCCATGCAAATGGAATGAAAATAGTTAAACCAAGAAGACTTCAACCAGATGTGATTGCATAAACATACTTGGATCTTTGTCAACTTTAACTCCTGTCCCTCCAAAACTGCAAGCAACATCAGTGGCACCATTCTGCTGGTAGTAACTGTTAAATACAAAAGATGCGTGAGAAAGTAGAGTATCTGGCTCAAAACAAGGCTGGCTAGGTTGAACAGCAGAACAATCCACATTCCCCGGACCACATGCCCAATCTAAGGCATTCTGTAAGTCAAGCTGAGAAGCATTATTTGAAGCAATGCACCATGTAGTTCCATTAAAACTGGTGGAACTTGAGTTTGAAGGCACATCAACAACACCTTTTCCTGTGAAATCCAGATTATAAACACTCGTCTGGTCAGGATAAAATAAACCCCAATTCCTCTCAGATTCAAGACCAGGCTTTCTGTTCTCGTTGAATAATGAGAAGATGTACACATCTAGCTCCTCTCCAGGCTTCGCAGGAGTACCAGCATTATCAATGACATGATGGATCAAGTTAGTGTTATAAGTTTGGGCATTATCGGGAGTTGCGGCTTTCTCCCTGGGTGATCCTTTCGATGGCCAGCCCGTCTCAGTGACCATAATCTTAATTGTTCTAAAGTTCAGAGCCATTAGGGCAAAATAAAGGGAATCAATCTGAGCATCAAACATATTTGTGTAAATCAATCCAGTGTTCGGATCAATCACTTCTGAAGACGACTCAAATAAAGCATAATCCAAAGACACATTGTTTGGGGAGTCTCTATAGGCATAGTAAGGATAAATGTTAATCATAAAAGGGGATTGGTTTTCAGCAAGGAATTCCAACATAGGCTTCAGGAAAGAAGCATAGCTGCTGTTAAAAGCCCCGGCAGAAGGTGGAAAAGAGCGGGACAGAACCCCAAGAGAATGGGTGCTTGAAACCTTAATCCTTTTATGCAGACCAGCTTTTATCAGGGCTGTGAGAACATTTTGCATTGCAGGTACAACCATAGCAGAGGCATTATTGGGGCTTTCTGTCACTTCAGCACCAACAGTGATGTATGTGATCTTTGTAGCTGGATAGTAAGGTAGGATGCTGTTCTTCAACCAAGTGTCTGCATTGGATTGGAATTGGGATAATGGTAACAAATCTGAATTGGCTACCCCAACCATAAGTTCAACTCCAGTGTTTGCAAAGGCCTTGAGGACCTGGATGTTAGAGTCATACATCCTCACATATTTTATGTTATGTTGCTGAACCAGCTGTGCAGCCTTATCAGGTGTTGGAAGATCATCTGCATTTCTTCCATAGCAAACTCCAATTGTGCTTCCCCTGCAGAAATCTACGACAGACACTAGCATGAGTTTTTAGTCCCTTTCACCAGTTTTAAATTTTAAGATCTCTATATATGGCTCATTGCTTTTAGCACAAGAACAAAGATGCCAAGCAATAGTTTGCCTCAGTTAAATGCATGAGAGTGAGCCAACCTGGCTAAGCTTGGTTGACCATAAGAGAGTGTGTTGGTGGTTCAAAGCCCAATGTACTCAAATTCCACAAAATCTGGGCTTTACAACCGATGTACCAAAAAATATGCACGAAAGTGATCCAGGTGGATGCTGCGGATCAACATTTAAGTGATTTAGGGTCATCCTTCAATGTCACCACAGTAGACAATGCAAATGTAATAGGCAACATCTGCTTTGTCATTACAGCTAGCTTTCAAATTTATCTCACATAAATGTAACCATAAAGCAGATGACACCAAATTGAAAAGGCAAACCAATGCTCTTGTGATCCTGTTCTCTCTCATTAGGACAATCGGTTTGCTATCTTTTTTTTTTTAATCTTTCTTGGCATGCTATTCCAATTTCAAGGAATGAAGGCCCTATTCATGGGCACAAACAAGTAGGTTATCACTAAGCAGAAGGCAACATTGTCAGCAATTCACCATCCTCGGACAAAAGACCCCGTCGATGCAGTTAAATTGCTTACTGAATGTTGAGTTGAAATCCCTTTGTTACACACTTACCTTTTGAAACGTCAACAAATTATTTCGGATTTATGAAGCAGCTATATTTGATGCTATACAATGTCTTGTGATTGTGATATCACAAACACCATCTAATTGATGATCAGCCTTCAATGTAATCATGGAAGCTCATAAAGGAAAATCATAAAGGGGTCCAGTCCATGAACTGAATACTGCATTCTGCCAGGGAGAATTAATGGGATATCTCTGAATGCAACTACTGGTCATTAAAATTTACCAATGGTTAAATGGATTCCATTTATTCCAGACTACAAAAGAACAGCGAGGGGGTATTAGTCCAACAAACGCTTTTGGCTCATTAGCCCACTCTAATAAACAGAAGCATCTTCCAACCAATGAGCTATAGCTCAGTGGTACTGGAGCCGACTGAAGGCCCCGAGTTAGAGTTCCTGTCCTCGAGTTGGAATTCGAGTCGGAGCCAACTAATCCAACAAAAAAAAGAAAGAAAAAAGAAAATTCATCTTCCAAGCTGGTAGTCCTGAAACCCTTTTAGGCAGCAAACTTTAAAAATTAAAACTAGGCCAAGATATAGTAGGGCAAAAACTGAGAAAAGAAAAGGATAGGAAGACAACCAACATTCCTGATTTAAGTCGAGAAATAGACTCAAATTAGTCCATAATATCAAATTCGCACTTAAAAGTCGAGAGGAGAAAACTTAATTATCTGCACAAAGAGAGGCAAGGTTACAATGGAAACAACTCAAAACTCCCCACACTACATACATATAAACAAGCAAAATAACCCAACACTGAGTAAAAAGGATAAGAAGGCCACATTGATCAATTAAGATGTAAGATGCACCAAAATTAATGAAAATAGATAACTTAAGGAAAATGCATTACAGAAAAGAAGAAGAAGAAGAAGAAAGAGACCGTACCAAGCAGTAATGTAAGCAACAGTGACATAGCGAAAACGAGTTTGAACCCTCTCGCCATTTTTCTCCAGTAAATAGTAAAAACCCTTTTCTTTTCTTTGAGTGATCAGTCAGTAATCCTCAAATGCTCTCTCTTTCTCTCTCTCTCTCTCTCTCTGTGGGAGTCTGATACAACTTTACACTTATTCTTCTTCTTCTTCTTCTTCTTCTTCTTCTTCTTCTTCTTCTGCTTTAATCTTCGTCTGATACTGTTAACGTTCTTCTTTGTTGTGGGAATCTTTTGAGAGCACAACGTCTCTCTCTGTTATCAGCCAGCCTCTCCCAATGGCTTTTTCGCTCGCGGCCCGAGAGAGAACGAGAGAGTACTTATGTTACTTGGACGAGTGGGCGCTGCAGTGTTGTTGGCTTTTTGCATAGCGTAGGGGCTTTTGAGAGGGCACTGTCAGCCTCGATGGTCGTGTCTGGGTGCTGACACAGTGGTCGGACCGGGATTTCGGATTTTTTTTATTTTTATCAAATAGAGTTTAGAGACGCGTCTCGATTCCGCTAAATTTGGCGCGTCTGTTCTGTTCTCTTCTGCTTTTCATGTTCCCCAATAAACCCCACCCACCAACACAGCGCTAATAAGCTACTCTTCTTTAAATAATATATCATAATTAATTTGTTTTATTAAAAAAATAGAACAGTGAATAATAATTGATGATTTCTTTTTTTCGCTCTTGTGCAACAGACCAAAGATTTCATGGAATTTCTTTTTTTTTGAATTAGTGATCTCATTATATTCCCCGCAAAAGCAAATGACTGACATATTATGTAATCATTGTTTAAGACATTGTTTTGTTTCCTTCTTTTATCTTTTTTGAAAAGGAGATTGATTTTTTTTTTTTTCCTCCCAGAAGATGATGCATCTTTTGAAATTTTAGGAGGCATGTTAGTTTGTATTGATTTTTTTGTTTTTGTTCAATTAAATCGACGAAGGGGGGCTTTTTTTTTTTTTTTTAATCAACAAGGAAGGAATTATACCCAAGTAAAACAAAGAAAGTTACATCTACATATACTAAAAAAGACCATGCCTTGGCCAATGGACTCCCAATGCATCTTGCCTAAGCAATTGCAGTACCTGAGAGAGTGGCTCATGATAAATGTGAAAACCCCACTCTAGAAAAAGAGCAAAATTAACCATTGAGTCAGTTACTATATTTCCTTCACAATGTATATGGTGAAGTGTGATAAACCAGTGTCGGCTCAATAATTCACAAACATGCTAAATTAAGTTTGGGGGGCTTTTTTTTTTTTTTAACAACAGAAAAAGATGCATTGTATTAAGACATATAGTAAAGAGTTAGGGCCCAAAAGTATCCATTACATATGGAGAACCCACACAACTCAAAATCCATCTTAAAGGCCCAAAGGAGGACAACACCAAGAAACAAGACAATCGGGCCTGAAATACCTGAGCCCACGCCTAAACAGAAACCCAACCCAAGACCGAGGGCAAGAACAACACCGCTCCATATCCCGTCCCCGATCAGAAAGAGAGCTGCACCAGTGTTGTTAAACCCGGACCGGACCGGTCGGTTCAACCGGTCGGACAGGTGACCGGTCAGAGGTCCGGTCCGGGTTTAGCTTTAAAATACCATCAGACGGGACCGGTCAAAACTCGGTCAACGAACCGGTTCAACCGGTTTTGGGTTGACCAGGTTGACCGGTTTAATAATTAAAAAAAATTTCACCTTACTTTGTTAAAGTTGGGTTTTGAACCTCTGATATGAAAGGCATGTCTCACACCACTAGACCAACTTACAACTTGTTGTAGACTTTCTTTTTTTTTACTTATTATTTTCTCATACTTCTCACATAATACATATATCATCCTATATAATTAATACATTAACACTTACTATTTTCTCTTTTTAAGACAATTATTAATTTTCTAAATTTTTTAATTTTATTTTCTAATAAATTGTTAATCATTTATTTTAAATTTATAAATGTAAGTATTTTAATGCATACATATATATTATAATATTACATTATACATATAAATTTTTAAGTGTAATGTATATAAATATGTATTTTTTATATATTTAATATTAAATACCGGTTTTACCGGTTCAATTTTCGGTTAAACCGCTTGAACCGGTTGGACCTTAAACTACTAAACTTTTCGGTTCAATGATCGGTCCGATTTTTACAACATTGAGCTGCATTAGCAACCGCCGGTGTGAGCAACAACGCCGACAAACGGCAAACGCCTTAAAGGCTTCAACAAACTACCGAACGCTACATAAGTCCAGCTCCAGATGCACAAAAAACCTCAAGAAACAGACAGCAAAACCTAGGCACTGAACCGTCTCGACTCGGAGATCGGCTCCACCACACCACCCAAGATGAACCACCTACACAAGCTGTACATAGCCCGACTAGTGAACACAAAAAAGAGACCTCCCCCACCCTCCAACCACAAGGCAGGCAGAGGAGGCAGGGTAGAGCACGCCAACACAAACCCAACCTAAAAACAAAACAAGAACGAGACGGCCAAGGAACAAAAGCACCGAACCCAACAATTAAGAGGCAAAAGTCTGACGCAACACCCACCAGAGGGTGACAAACGGCCACTGAAAGGACCGACGAAGACCAAAAACCCTCCCTCTGGCACACAATATTGGCACGCGCTAGAGGAAGGGGGGCATTTATGCACACAAAAAATTAGCATTAAATATGTACCTTGATTACAAGAAGATCATTCATAAATAAGTTTTGTTTTCTTAACATTCTCTCATTAAACCCTCTTAAACAATTATATATTAACTGGCAATAAATCTCAAATTTTTGCGTTAAAAGTAATATTGCATGCTAAAATAACGCACAAATCATAATATGAGTTGATATCCTCTCTACAACTTCAACCTTTTTTTAGTGTTATAAAATTTAGTCCTGCTTGATCGATCAGATCGGTAACCTACAAAATCGACCACATGACTGACTTTGTTAACTAAAAAACTATTTGAATCATTAATTGGAAAAACTTTGGTCGACTAGAATGAGTTTTTGAAACCTGATTAACTCTGAGACCACGACAAATCGAATTGGATCCCTCTTCTGACTAACAAATTAAAAAAAAAAAATGAAAGCTTCTAGAGGCTGGGTTTTAACTGTTAACTTCAATTTTATCGTTTCTTCACTCTCATAAACAATTCTAGATCGGGACAACAAATCCTAGCCACATTTTATGTCAACTCAGTCTCGTTTATGATTTTTGGATTTCAAGTCAATCTCATTTTGTGATTTCAGGTACATGGATCTTCTTCTTTTCCTATCTCATTTTGCTCCTGGTCTCTACCTATCTTTCCAAAAATTAAAACTTTGTCTATCATAGTGTAGTGTAATTCTTGAGCAAATTTCTTGTCCGATTTTTTAAAGTTGACACATTTCTTCACCAATTTACTCACAAAATGCTTGCTTCGAGTCTACTATTTCTTGGAATCGTAAAATTCAGGGTAATTTTAATTGATTATTCTTCTTACTTAAATATTTAAATCTCTTTTCAAAGTTATTTTTAAACATAGTTTATCTTTTTATATACAAACGAACATTGGTTTTGGTTTAATGATCGATTCTTAACATTTTATTTGCTTATCATGTTTCTTTTTTTGACATTTATTTATCATGTTTCTTCAGTTTCCTTTCTTGGCTATGTGAGCTGCCAACTAACGAGATGCTTTATTATTTGATATTTGACGTCTGTTGCTCATACTAAATTATATACAAGAAGACTAAAAATTATGGACAAAAGAAGTATTGTTTATATATTATTATTTTTTCTATATTTCTTTTTTTTTTTTGTAGAATCTTTTATCTATGTCTTTTCTTTTTTTTTTAGAACTGAAGATTAATTGATAAGAAATAAGAGATGAGGTAAAAGAATATCAGATCTAACCGGTGGAAGGTGAAAGAAAAGTCCTCCAACCACTACAACTAACACTACAAACACCCCCCCCCCCCCTCTATGTTTCTTCTTACTTTGTTAATTCAGAATGTTATGATTGAACTGGGCCTCTATAAATTGTTAGTCACCAAGAAAAAATCTGCATATGCTTGTACCGAGAACGAGGTATGTTAACTTATCCAGGAATTGCAAAAGCTTCAACCACCGCGAAATTTTCGGTACCGAGAAAGAGATTTGTTAAGTTTAATGCAATTATTGTAATTTTTTTTCTTTTCGGAAAAGTTAGAGCGACCAAAGATTTTGAAACGAATACTCCGAGCCATTATTTTAATAATTCTGTGTTGGGTTTGAAAAAAGATTTAGCAAGAAAATTTTTATTTTTTTAACAATATTTAATACATATATTTTATATTATAAAATAACACTCATTTAAATTTAAATTTAAATTTTATAATAAAAAAATTTAAAAATAATATTTTTTAAAATAAATCTCATTTAATACATATATTTTATATTTTCAAGCAACACTCATTTAAAATTAAATTTCAGTTTTGTTAAAAAAAAGAAATACCCTTTTAATTTGTCTCGGGTGCTACTCTTTGCACCTAACAACACCTTTTTCTTTTTTTCCAAAACTTAAATAAAAGTACATAATATATATATTAGTCATCGTCTTTATATACTAAATATATTAAAGTTAGAAGTTATCAATTGACGATTTTATTTAATGTTCTCATAAAAAAGATATATTATTAAAATATTATTAAGTCTAAATAAATTTTTTTAAAATTTAATAATAATATTAATAAATTTAAAATTTAATATTATACTCATACTTAATATTTATTTAATTAAAAAAAATTTAACAATAAAACTTAAATCTGTACCAATGTTAAAAGAAATACACCGCGTCAGTGTCTAGGGTGAAATCATTGTAATCCTTCTTTCACTTTTTAAATATATCCATCATTAATATACACATCATCGTATTTATAAATTAAAATTATAAATTATTTTATACTCTCATTTAAATTTTTTATAAATAAAATTTTTCACTTAAATACTAATAAACGTAATCATTACTCTCCCCAACCTACCTAATATATCAAATCAAATTCTGCCTTCACCAAATCCTTCACGACTATCGACGAGAACACATAATACGTTTACCAAGGGAATTCCACAGCACAAACATTAAGATCTGAATTAACTGTATACAACAGATGCTGAATTACCGTCAAAATTACCATCAAACGATTGAAATTATTGTAATCCATACGTTCAAAATAAGGTTGTCAGAATCAAATCAGTCATTAAATTAAAAAATTGAGAGATTTAAAATTTAATTAGTTTGATCGATAAAACTGCAGTTAAACTGATAAAATCGATATTTAATATTAAATATATAAAAATTAAATTTTTATATAACTTATATAATTATAAAAAATATTATATTATATAAGAATGATAATAAATATTTAAAATAAAGTGTATTTTAAGAATTATATTAATATTTAAATACATTAAAGATATTACAATTAATATATTTAACAAAATATAATTTATAAAAGTTAATTGAAAAAATAATATTTATAAATAGTGATTAAATATTAATTTTTAAATTTTAAAGATTAAATTGAAAATTTTAATCAATTGAAGACTAAATTAAAATTTTTAGTTAAAATTAGAGTTTTAATTATAATTTAGATAAAATTTTGGGTCAAATTATAATCTAAAATTTTTTGGTTTAAATCGAACCGGTTCAACAGGTCCGATTTTTTGGCAGTTTTCTCGATTTTTGATCGATTTTTCCGGTTTTTGAACGATTTTTTCTTATCCGAATCGAATTCTATTTTAGGGTTGAACCGGACCGAATTTAAGATCGATTCCCAATTTTTTTAGTTGAATCGACCACTCCGGTCTAATTCTTACTTCATTGATTCAAAAACGCAAAAGTATTATTTTTCTGTCAACCACTTAAATTATGTAATTATATATTTTTATAAATGCTTATCATATGTCATGTTGTGGGGAGACGATGAGAACGGTCGCATCCGATTGCATCCCTTTCCTCAATCGATTAACCGCCACGTACCATGAGATTCCGATTTCAAAATTTTAATAATGCGCGGTCCGGTCCTCCCTCAGTTTGAATTTATGCAGGGTCTCTCTGTCTTTCGTTACTTTTTAAAAAACTGAACCCAAAAAATTAAAAAAAAAAAAAACAAAAACAAAAGCAAAAACCCCTTGAAAAAAGGACTTATTAAAACCCTAAATTAAAGGATTATTTTTTTTAACAAAAAAAAAAAAACAAGAAGAAGAAGGGGAGCATGAAGAGCAAGAAGCCATTAGAGCAACTGAAGCTCGCTGTTCCAGCTCAGGAAACACCCATCTCCTCCTTCCTGTAAAATTTCTTTCTTCTTCCACTTCTGCTGTCTTTAATCTAATTTTATTTAATTTAATTTAATATAATTTTATTTTTCATATTTGTATTTCTGGTGTGTTTTTTTTTCTTTTTCTTACATATGTGGATCTGATTGGTCTTGTTTTGGGAAACTACTGATTGCAATAGACAACTTAGTACCGATGATTTTTGCTCTTTTTTTTTTTTTTTGGGTTTGATGTTGTTGGATGTTTTGTTCAAGATTAGGTTCTTTAGTCCTTTTTTAGTAAAAAGTAAAATAAAATTGGATTAAGCAATCAGTTGATGTGGTCGGGTCTGAGTTGTCAGGACGGCGAGTGGGACATTCCATGATGGAGATTTGCTATTGAATCAGAAAGGATTGCGGCTCATTTCCGTCGAAAAGGAATCCCGAGTAAGCTTTTGTTTGCTCTCCATTGTCTATGAATGCTGTATATTCTTTGTAAACTGATCGTGACTTGTGCCTAAAATGCGCGTCTCTTAATTACACACTCTGATTTCAGCAAGCTTTTTACAAGCCGCGCTCTTTTGATGGTTGCGAATTTTGCATCTTCTCTAGCTAATTGTGACTGATAGATCATAGGGTTGAATTGGTTTTGTGGGAAAATTCCCATGTGATCTTTTGTATTGTCCATTAACTTGTGACTTGTCAATGCATTTAAATACACTGACGCCCCTGATTCTCAGATATGTATTTGTAGTGAACATCTCTGCCTGTTAGCTTGGTTCTTGTAATTTGGGTTCTTGATTGAGGGCTTCTTCTTGCCTTTCTATTTGGTTTATGTTTCCATTTTGTGGTCTGGCTAGTTTGTTTCCTGTTCAGTTTGCAACTAATAGCAAATTCAATTGTTCATCAATTCTTCATTGTTGTTGACTATGTGTCCAAACATCGTACAAACATTTTAAGCTCCCAACTTCAGTTCTGCTTATGCAAACAATAACCGAATAGAACTGACTTTTATAAGTTGCTGGGGTCCAATGATTGATTTTCTCATCCTTCTGTATAAAAATTCAACTTTGTCACTATAACCTATTCTGTTTTGTTTCTCGCCCTATTGGGTATGCATGTTGTGCATGTTGGTTTATTCTCTTTGCAATAAATTGTGACAAAACAACATTTGTCCATCTAACAGGAGAAAATATTGAACTTCTCTTGTGTTTTTGAACAGCCTTCAGATGGCAAGGAGCTTGATTTTGAATTTTCACTCGAAGACCTTGAGACAATTAAGGTCATTGGAAAGGGGAGTGGAGGTGTTGTGCAACTTGTTCGTCATAAATGGGTTGGAAAATATTTTGCCTTGAAGGTGATGATTATAATGGGGACTTGCATGGATGATTTCTTTCTTGATGTCTCTTCATATATTTATTGACTGTTATTAATTTTTGCATGAAATTTTCTTTTTGGAAAAAAAAAAAAAGGAGAAAAATGCTTAATCTTTGAGATAGATTGATGATACCTGTGCTTCAAATTCCTTTGAAGCATCAGAGGTGTATGACCTGTTAATTACAATGTGGCGGATGCATCTCGTTTTCGCCCCTGCCTTCTTGCCTCTTGACGTGTAAAAAATGGATTCCACCTATTTGACTTGAGTTCTCTATGAAGTAGAAATCACTTAAATAACTTTAACTTCATTACTCATATTTGTGTATAAGTAGGAAGTTTATGTAGCAGGTCATCCAGATGAATATACAGGAGGAAATTCGTAAACAAATTGTCCAGGAGCTGAAAATTAACCAAGCCTCACAATGTCCTCATGTTGTCGTTTGCTACCACTCATTCTATCACAACGGTGCAATCTCTCTTGTATTAGAATACATGGACCGTGGGTCTCTGGCAGATGTAATCAGACAGGTCAAAACAATTCTTGAACCTTACCTGGCAGTTGTGTGTAAGCAGGTTTGTTAGCATCTTTGCGGGATTTCAGATATCCAACTGAGACACCTTCATTCTTTTTTGGTTTTGTGCATTCTAAACTAAGCATTTGTATTTATTCCAGGTGTTACAGGGTTTAGTGTACCTGCACAATGAAAGACATGTCATACACAGGGACATTAAACCATCCAATCTGTTGGTAAACCACAAGGGGGAGGTGAAGATCACTGATTTTGGTGTAAGCGCAACACTAGCTAGCTCTATGGGTCAAAGGGATACATTTGTTGGAACTTACAATTACATGTCGGTATGTGCACATGCTATTTCTTATTGTCGTTTTTAATCAAGGATGTATTGTTTTTCCACTACAGATCACAGCCTTAATTTATTGTATTGTTCTCCATCATCTGAAATGATTTCTTCCAGTCTTTCAGGATTTTACAATGTATGACCTTTAGTTGATGGTTTTCAATTACCCTGCTTTCAGCCAGAGAGAATTAGTGGGAGCACCTATGATTATAGCAGCGATATTTGGAGTTTGGGCTTGGTAGTGCTTGAGTGTGCTATCGGATGTTTTCCTTATATGCAATCTGAAGATCAGCAAAGCTGGCCAAGCTTTTATGAGCTCTTGGAAGCCATCGTGGAGAGCCCACCACCATTTGCTCCTCCAGATCAGTTCTCCCCGGAGTTTTGTTCATTTGTATCAGCCTGGTAATTACCTGATAAAAAATGTTACATAACTAAAATTTAGAAGCATTAACTTCTAGAGCTATCTTTAATGTCTCTCGACTGGCCCTCTTTTGGCTTCTTGCCTTCCTTTTACTCTATTACTTTTATATTGGTATGACAAGAATCATTTCTGACTTTCTGTGTGCCCACGATGGTGTTTGCAGTGTACAAAAGGATCCTCGAGACAGGTCGTCATCTTTGGACCTCTTGGTTAGTAACCTACCATGTTCTGTCTGCAAGACTAACGTTTTCAATGCTTTTGCACCCATTAAAACAAAAAGGGTCAAGTCGAATTCTAATTGCCGGCTCGTTTTCCTGCTTTCAGAATCACTCTTTCATAAAAAAGTTCGAAGACAAAGACATTGATCTTGGAATTCTTGTAGGCAGCTTGGAACCTCCGGTGAATTACCCAAGATAATTTGCCTTGTAAGGACGCCTTAGGCCTTACCTGTTTGATTAAAGTTGTGCGAAATTCAGCTTATATTGTAATGAATACCGAGTAAAAAGGTTTTACCCCCTGTATCAGCTCTGACCTTGGTTATATTTACCTTATTGCAACACAGTGTTAAAGCAAGCTTTTAACAGAAATTTTCCCTACATTGAAGATGTAAAATACAAGTTTGAGCTACAATTTTACATTATCTTGCTGTTGGATCTCCACAAGGTGAATGTTCAGTCTAAGCAGGAAAAAAAAAAAAAAAAACTTCCTGGGGTCTATTTTATCTGAAATCAACAAAGTTCGTGCTATGTCTGGGTTAGCGGTGAAATCTAGGGGACTTCATGTGTCTTACATAAGTGGTGAAATTTAGGGAACTTCATATGACCCGCAGTCTTTGAAAGTTGTGGATAGAGCATTCCACCCAAAAAACGCATCCATTGACACTTCATGTTATCAATTTTGTCTGCAATAGTCAGTCAATTATGTGCTCATGAACCTGCCGTTTCTTGTGGGGACTTTACCCACCATGCTTGGACGACACTGTGGTCTAATTTGTTGAACGAGGACTTTAGAAGAACCAGCCGCAGCCAACAATTTGAAAAGTCTTCTAATAATTTTCAATGTCAAGGCCCCAAAAACACCGGCCAATTCAATTCTCTTTTTATAATTAAGAAAAATATCGTCAAGGGTTGTGGAGGACTGAAGTAATTGATCAAAATTGCCCCTTGAAAGAATGTAGAAATAATGTTGTTTTGGCTTAAGGAAAATATCATCAAGATTTTGTACGAGGCAGAGAATTGGAACACATCCTCTGTAGTTCAAATATTTTTGTGTCTGGATCAGCTCTGGTCATGTTTTAGCCAGTATTTTTGACGCAGATATCTAGTCAATTTTATCGTCTCTTTCCCAACGCAAGCATCAGGTGTTGCGTTTCAACAAAAGACTGCACTGATGAAAGCTGGGCTGGGAAGATTTGTATGTTAACTTTCTTTCCCACCACTTGTTGTGATTTGTACGGTATCATTTTGTAGTCAAAAGCAAACATTGGCACTAAACGGTGGTCCATTCCTCTTTTTTTCAGTAAAAAAATAAAAAATTAAGTGGCAATTCACAAATTCAGTACAGAAGATTGCTTTGTTTTATTGTGCAAAGAGCCATCGTATTCTCAATATTCAACAAGGATTACCAAATTACTCCCATAATTATATAAAAATAAATATACATTTAATTTTATTGAATAATTTAACTTCTTAAGCCTCTGTCCCTAAATATTAACAGCACATTGACAAAGTTTCTTACGTTGAATACCTGCACTGTCCCAGATCATTGCACCAAAAATTTTCATTAGGGGTGTGTTTGGAGCAAATGAAAGGGCTAAGGAAAGAAGAAGAAAAAAAAATAAAGAAAAAATAAAATTATTTAGAATAGTAAAGAAAGTGAAGAGAATAAGAAGTATGATGAAAGAAAAAGTAAATAGTAATTTATGAGAAAAAAAAGTGAAGAGAAAATAAAATTATTTGAAGTGATAGAAAAATAAAGAAAAAGAAAATATGGTGAAAGAAAAAATAAATTGTAATTTGTGGAAAAAAATAAAAAAAAATAAAATTATTTAAAATAATATAAAAAATATAAAATTTATATAATAATAATTATATATTTTTTTCTTTTTTATCGCACAATAAATACAGGATACAGGTGAATCTGTGGATGGATGGGTCTAAAGAGTAAAAGATCTGTGGGTACAAAACTATTTAATAATAGAGGTTTATTATAAATAGTTATTTTTTATTTTTTTTTATAAATATTAATTATAAATTAATATATCAATACTTTTTAATAAATTTTTATAATATTTTTAATATTTAATTTTTTGATAATTAATTAATATCTATCTCGTAAATAATAATTAAAAAATAATAATAAAAATGATTGTTGTTAATATTTTTTTAATATTATTATTAAAAAAAAAGTCAGAGAGATTACAACCTGTGGGCAGTGGATAAGAATGGTCTAAAATAGGCATAGGCCTACCTGCAAGGAGCACGTGGCGGCAGTTCCATGGTCGTCAGTCATCAACTGCCCTTATCCATCAAAATGGTTCTCAAGTCAACCTTATCCTCCTCTATCTTCACCCACAATCTTTGTATTAAACAATGTTGGTAAATTGCCATTAAGAGTGTCGAATGATAAGATCACGACATTGGATTCCACGTTTTTGGACAAATGGTTTGGCTCTTCGAATTACCTTTAAAAGTTCATATGGTCTAGCCAGCGCCCTCTCATAAAATACGTGATAATTCTTGGTCTTAAAAATAAAAAAATAAAAATAATATCTCATAATTTTATCAAAATATATTATAAAACGACTGAATAATTATATTATCTTTTGTACCAGATGTAATAATTCTAATTATATAGAAACACTCTCAAATTCCAAAATGAGACTTTAAGTTTATGAGAAAAGAATAAACTAAATGACACGGTGGACACAATGAAAAAATAAAAAAAAGGGAAAGAAACACCCACGAGATAAATTTAAGAAGAAAAAAAAAGCTTTTTATTGAAAGACGATTAAATGTGGCCCTTAGCCGCAATTTTGGACTACCAATACAGCTAGCGGGAGTAACTAGATTCCCACCGCCCCTAATCTAGCTTTGTGGAAACTTACAACGATTAAGCGACCAATGAGAAGAAGGCAATCTATATGATATATGGTAGAATTAATATAAGTCTATAATAATAAGTTGTTTAACCACTGAATATAAACTAATGACCATCAATTTTATAATTTAGGTTAATATTTAAGATTTAAATTTCACGTTTTATTAATAATTAAATCTCTCTCTTTGCTCTAATTGGACCAAAAGAATAGTAATAATTCATTTTAAATAATATTAACCAATCAAGCGACACAAGACAAGTTAGCTCAATAGACTACATGAGTGAGATTTGATGGGTTCTACTGATTGAGTTAAGAAACTAAACTAATTATTTATCGACCATTTTTTCCAGAAATTTGTAATTCACCCATTTAAATCTGCAATTGTGTGGAATTATTCAATTCAATTGTTGAAATTGGAATTTAAGATATCAAATTATCTTAAATTCGAATAGAGCAATATATTTTATTAATAATACTTGTCTAATTGTATCAAACCTATAATTTATTACCACTCAATGTAGTATTATGGATGGTGATCCGACGTATTTTCTCTCGTATTGATTTGGATTTTAATTTCTTTGTTAACGTCGCCCTCATTAGACTGAAAACTTCTGTTGAGAGCACAAAAATGAGTTTCATAACGTGAGAAAAGACTGTTCAGACTATCAGTACTCGGATGGTGGACTTGGCCCTATGAAGATGCTTGAGCAAGGTATTCAAACATGAATATTGTATTCTCGGCTCGTTTGTATTATAATCAATATATTTATAAATATATATATATGGTTAAAAACACCTATAATCTAATTCTCTTAGACGCATAATTTGATTTTTTACCATTAAACTAAGGTAACATTGACAAAATTTGAGTATTTTCACCTCCAGATAAGTTTCTAGTCACATTAATAGTTTAATGTTTGTGACTCAACATAATCAATTAAGGGAGACGGAGGTTTATACTTAAGGAAAAAGAAAAAAAAGAGAGACGCCCAAAATGAAAACGCCGTGTGTAAGAAGAAGAAGTTGTGAGTTTTGTATGGGATTCGCACACAATTTTTTCTAAAGAAATTAAAATAATTAAATAAATTTATCATTAGATAGATGGCACAAATAATGAAAATAAAAATACATACAATTATAAAAAAAGTTCACCGCGTATCTGCTTCTGTTATGACGGAATGCACGCATAGTCATTGAAGTTGTATTTACCAAATGTTTCAATTTCAGTTACACAAAGATGATGGGATGGGTGGGGAACAACCTAATGCCCACCAAAGATTAGATAGCTCATCAAAACTTATCGTTAAGTTTCTGCCAAATCCCAAGAGATTCTTTCACTCTTATGGGCTGGTGTTGCCTAGAAAACGTGAAAACGTGTAAAGATGTCATTGCTTTATGAGGCAAAGGTACGAGATAGCGACCATAGGTCTTTCCCATTACAAGAGTATGGTGACTCAGATTGGATGTCTTCAAATTTGGGCCTTATCCACATTCCGTGTAGCATGGGAAAGCTTATCTACTAGACATAAAAAGCCCCAATACATGATGATGACAAAAAACAGGATAAGGAAACATCAAATAAAACAACATAAATAAATCCTAGAAGCAATGCCTAGTGATCAATACCTTCCAATTCTTCCTTTCTATATGAGCCATTTCTTGTTCTAAAATATTGTTCTTCTTATGTAATATTCTCTGGTGCAATCAAGCATGTAGGTATATGTACATGCTTCCTCCAAGAAAAGCCAAATAGTTGAAACAACCCCACAACACTTAGAATCTCTTTTGTCCTCTCTTCTACTTTCCCTTTTCGCTTGCCCCTTGCTGGTACTGAAAATGGGTGGAGAAGCAAAAGATCAGATCTTTTTGGATCTGACTCTGGAGAAGAAGCATTCTTATTGGGTAGACATGGAAGGTGATGGTGTTGATGTTTATGAAGAGTCAACATCTATGGAGAACTCCACGGAAGATTCAACAAACTCTATTGCATCATCTTCCTCTTCATCAGATTTAGTAGAAGATGTAACCTCTTCCACGTCCTCATCATCATCAACTTTGGCATCACATGCAAATGGACCCTTATATGATTTATCAGAGCTTGTGACCCAACTTCCCATAAAGTGAGGGTAGCAATATCCCTTTTTCACTTTCTGCTTGCTAAGATTTTCAGTTTAAAAATCTCAAAAGATTATAGAGACTAAAAATGGGTTGTTCTTGTTTTGATGAATATCAGGAGAGGTCTTTCAAAGTTCTATGAAGGCAAGTCCCAGTCCTATGCATCTCTAGCTTGTGTGAAGACCATAGAAGACCTTCCAAAGAAAGAGAACCCATTTAGATCTAAGATGAAGTCCAGTAAAAGCTATGCTGGGTGTTTGGATGGCCACAACAAGTCATACAGTCCTAAAGCTACCATTTCAAAGAAGGCCTTAAGAGGGTCCTTATTATCTTCTTTAGGCAAGAAAGGAACTCTAGTGAGTGGCCTTAGGCCTTCTATCCCTTTTCAAGGTAACTTTTGATGTGCCAAAAACTCACAGCTTTGATTTGGTAATTCATTTTGAGGAACAATCACCAGCTTTTCACAAGCCAATTTTAGAGGATTTCAGCTTATTGTTTCTTTTACGAAGTTTAGCTGTAGATCTACCACACAGCACACTGTAGTACCTGATGTCATGGGTTGGTTCCATTGCAAGAGGGCTTAGGCAGTTTTTTGGGGTTTTTCACCCTTGTATTCCAAGTCTTCCAGGCACATGTCTGTTGTGAAATTCAATATCGTAGTCCATGTCTGTGAATACAAAGTTTTATCAGCCCAGATTCCTGAAAATTTTCTATTTGTGATTCATCTGCCAGCTTGTTGACCATCAATTGGAAAGATTACAAGTAAACCAATTATAGTACAATTTCAGAAAGAAATATTATCCTATAAATATTCGTAGGGGTCATAAGCCCATTGGCGAGGCAATGAGTGCAATTCCATAGGATGTCCTAATCTGACCATATATCTTCGATCTTGAGGTTGGTTCTTGCTTATTTCCGTACGTGGGTTTTTATAATACTTTCATTAATTACTAGATTTGTTTGAAATTGAGATGCAACATGAGGTCTAAATTTGTTCTCCAACCAGAAAACGTTTCCCTAATTGCCAATGCTGGCACAAAATCTGTGTAAAAAGATTTTGGTTAAATTTTCTTGGGACTCGGCACAATATCGACTAGAGTAAGAAGGGGAATCAAAGAATAGCAGCTTTTTTTTTTAAAAATATTTTAAAGCTTAATCATAACGATGCATATTTTGATCCTTATCTAATCTACACCCACTCACAAAAGCCCGTGCTCTTTTCCTCTAAACCCACCTAATATTCGGGTAGAACAGCTTAAGCAGTCAAGCGTCTCCGTACGCAGAATTGCAAACTTCCTTTTTCTTTCCTTTTGGTTTTATCTACTTTTTTTTTGGCATGGATAGCCAGCCATCTGTGTATATTCGGTTTAGTTGTTAAAAGATTCACAAGTTATCCTTCAGCCGTTTAGTATGCATAATTTTTAGAATGAAAGAAGATTGTTAAATTTTTACAACATAAAGTAAAATAAAATTTATTATAAATATTATCAGTATTATTATATTTAAAATATTAATGAAGATATTAAAATTATGCATACTAATATTTTCTCTTCTACTAAATACCACTAATCTTGTGAGATATCTTTGCCCGTGTACCTTATAATGGAGTCATCAATTGTCAGTTACAAGTTGCTAGTCTTTATCAACTAAATCCAACCAGCCTGGAGGATCTGAGCAAAACAACCATTTCCACAACATTAATGTTTAGCCTAATTAGCCATATGAGCATCAAGGCAGAGAAGGGGAAGATGCGGTTAAATTAAAGACGTTTGCAATTACCAACTGATTACACGGTTCCCCAGATAAAATTTAAGTAACAATTGAAGATTGATAGTCCTTCAGCACAACGTAAGAATATATTTTTTAGCCATACAAAACGTGCATATCTATGATTCTATGAACCCCTCCAAACTGCAAATAACTAGAAGCCCGACTGTATATTTTCAATTGCACAACATTTTCTGCCCAGTATTGTCAGGAAATATCAACTGTATGTAGTTATTCCAAGGTGCAAGAAGGAAAAAAGAGCATTGAAAGCCATTTATAATGGCCTAGTATTATCATAGCTTGTAAACAGGTTCAAATTCTAGAAGTTAAAAAAAATATATATCCCCTTCCTCATGACCATAGATAAAGCCTACATGATTCCTCCGGTGAACCTTTTACATTTTAAGGTGGTCAAATGTGTATCTTTTGTTACTTCTAATTAAAATTCACAGTAGTAAAATTTCTGGTTTATTTTAAAAGTTATATATATATATATATATATATATATTTTTAGGTTACAAAGAAGGCCAAAAAGTCAGGAATCAGAATAATCATCAAAATTTGTACATAGGACTAAGAGATTGTAACAGAGTGTCTCAACAAATTGTGTTAGAAGATAATAAGAGGCATAACTACCGATACATTGGTGTTTAAACCAACACTAATGTGTGGATCCGGATAAGCAATTCTGCTACTATTGCTGATTTATGTTAACAGAGATTTTGATCTTAGAAATGGACTGTGAAAATATGATTGGGAGAGATAAATGGAAGAAGAGCAGGAAAAAAAATACCCAGCATCAGGACAATCAGCATGATTTCTCATTGTCATGTGGTTATAACTTGACCAACTAGGATCATGACAATAGAGATTCAGATATAAATTCTCAGTGTAACCATAATAAACGTAGGAGCAGTTGAGGTCACATATATTTATGCACCAGAATTCTAAATTTACATACAGTGCAAGTTCAAATCAATGTTAATGGTAGCCACTGCAGTTAGGAAGACAACTCCCTCTCATCAACTCTACTTCGTCTCTGCCAGATTCCTTACTGATAGATTAGATCCGAGTATGCGCCTTCAGGAAATGTACAGCAGTGTTTCCCAGATGAGACATCTTGGAGGATGAGAGATGGGCAAGCTGTACTAGCAGGAATCGGAAGCAACAAAAATTTTGGCGGGGAGGGAGGGGGGAAGAGGGTACATTTCAGGTCAGTAGTTTCCTATTTTCAATGGCCTCAGAAGCTTCTTCTGATGTACAGTCTAAAAGCAGGAAACAGCAAATGCACATTAATGCCAAGCATTTGGTCACAACTGAACATGTGATTCATCAATCTGTTGTTCCTAAGGTAGCATATCTACCAAGACAGATTAACAAGACATCATTACACCCAACATTCACTAGCTACTACGTAATTCCAAAAATTGGCACCTTAAATTTTCTTTTTCCTGTTAGGAATCCTGTGCACATTAGGCAAGCTAACCAAATCCAATAGGCCAAGTCGTAAAATAAGCCAATTTCCGGATTAACATCGTTTTTGTCATAAACTTTTTAGAATTTTTTCAATGTAGTCATATATCATTTCTTAATTTCATTTTTGTCTTATAACTATGATTTCAGCTGTAATTAAGTCTTACATGGACAGAAATGTTAGTCAAAATGTTAAAATATGTATTTGGTAGCCTTCACACATTGCTAGAACAGCTTCTGCAATTTCAAGCCTTTATGTTTTTCTCTCCAATTTGTAAATTTGTATTGTGGTATTGTGTCTTGAATTGTAAAGTTTCATTGGTCAAATTTGGATGGCTAACTCCTACAATATTGAAGACATTGATCATGTGTTAAATGTTTATTTTTCAATGTTAGATTTGGTCTTATTTGGTTAGCTAACCAACTTTGAATTGGAAATTCAAAGTTTGGCAAGTTTGAACAAGATTTGGAAAATGACCTAATTGTTGACCTTTTGTGCTTGAAGATTTAGTATATATATGTGTTGGCATCTTCATTTGCTTGGTGTGGGCAACCGAGAGGGATTGAGGGATTAAGAACAAGGTTTGTTCTTTTGTTATTTTAAGTCCTGCACTCTCGTGTTTTGTTATTTGGTGTATGTGAGGTTTTGAATTTGTTGTTGCAAAAGGAGTGAGTGTCAGTTTGGGTGTATCGGGCTTTTGGGTATTGTGAGCCTTTAGAGTGACACTGTAATATCTCTCATTTGCTTTGTTAATGAATATTCCCTGCGTGTCTTCGCCCGTGGACGTAGGCAATAAGCCGAACCACGTAATTCTGTGAGCCCATTTATCCTTTTTTTTAAGCCTTCTCCATTTTGTTGCGTCTATTTCTCGCGCTTCCGCTGCCCATCTGCACAACAAACTGGTATCAGAGCTGTTTAGTTTTGTTCTTGAGGGCTTCCAAGTATGACGTCAACAAAATTTGAAATCGAGAAGTTTGATCGCAATACTAGTTTTCTGTTGTGGCAGGTAAAGATGTCTGCTCTCTTAACTCAATCTAATTTGCAAATTGCTTTACTTGGAAAAGAAAAAATGCCCGAGTCTATGACCGCAGAGAAGAAAGATGAGATGGATGCTAAAGCACTCGCCCAAATTCAATTGTGTTTGTCTAATGAAGTTTTGCGCGAAGTCATCCATGAAAAGACAGCTTTGGGATTATGGCAAAAGTTAGAGTCTTTGTACAAGACTAAATCCCTCACTAATAGACTGCACCTGAAGCATCGCCTGTATATGCTTCGTATGGCAGAAGGCACACCAATCAAGTCCCACCTTGATGAATTCATTTATATTATTATGGATCTTGAATCCATTGACCTCAAAATCGAAGACGAAGATAAAGCCTTACGGCTCTTATGTTCATTGCCTCCCTCTTACAGGAATTTTCGAGAGACTCTGCTTTATGGTAAAGAGACCATTTCTCTCGCAGATGTTAAAGCTGCTCTTTTATCTAAAGAGCTTATTGATAAAGAATTATCTGGTGAGAGCTCTGTCGTTCTAGCAGATGGTTTGCTCACAAGAGGAAAGTTCAGAAATGCAGGCTCCAGTAGTGACAATTATGAATCCAGGTATAAATCTAAACACAAAAATATGACCTGTAATTATTGTCGCAAGAAGGGACACATTAAGTCTGAGTGCTATAAACTCAGAAATAAACAGCAGAATGATACTCTCCCTGGAGAAGCTAGTTTTGCGGTAGATGATTCTAGTGCTGAGGTTCTTTTTGTTGCAACCGGTGATAATTTAAGTTCCAAATCTGAATGGATCTTAGATTCTGGCTGTTCCCACCATATGACTCCAATTAAGGAGTGGTTTTCCACTTATAATTCAGTTGAAGGTGGAGTTGTATTTATGGGGAACAATACATCTTATTTCATTGCTGGAAAAGGTACCGTCCAGATTAAGATGTTTGACGGGACATTGAGGACTCTCTATGATGTGTGGCACATTCCGGACCTGAAAAGGAATATCATCTCTTTGGGTACTCTTGAAACTAATGGGTACGTGTTTTCAGCTCAAGGTGGAGTTTTGACAATTACTAAAGATTCTCTAATTTTTCTGAATGCTAACAATAACAAAATTGGGAGTCTTTATGTGCTGCAAGGTGTTACCGTTGCAGGTGGAGCTGTTTGTGTTTCGTCTTATTCGTTAATGGATTATGGTAATATTCCAACGGTCAAGTTGAAGTCTACTGTTGGATTTGGTATGAATTAAAGGGGGTCATTCGACTCTTTTGGAGAAGACTTGTTGAAGGGAATTTTGTTGCTACCTCGCGTATTTTTTTTTTTTTTGTAACTTTCAATTCAAGTCAAGGTGGAGATTTGTGGTATTGTGTCTTGAATTGTAAAGTCTCATTGGTCAAATTTGGATGGCTAACTCCTACAATATTGAAGACATTGATCATGTGTTAAATGTTTATTTTTCAATGTTAGATTTGGTCTTATTTGGTTAGCTAACCAACTTTGAATTGGAAATTCAAAGTTTGGCAAGTTTGACAAGTTTGACAAGTTTGAACAAGATTTGGAGAATGGCCTAATTGTTGACCTTTTGTGCTTGAAGATTTAGTATATATATGTGTTGGCATCTTCATTTGCTTGGTGTGGGCAACCGAGAGGGATTGAGGGATTAAGAACAAAGTTTGTTCTTTTGTTATTTTAAGTCCTGCACTCTCGTGTTTTGTTATTTGATGTACGTGAGGTTTTGAATTTGTTGTTGCAAAAGGAGTGAGTGTCAATTTGGGTGTATCGGGCTTTTGGGTATTGTGAGCCTTTAGAGTGACACTGTAATATCTCTCATTTGCTTTGTTAATGAATATTCCCTGCGTGTCTTCGCCCGTGGACGTAGGCAATAAGCCGAACCACGTAATTCTGTGAGTTCATTTATTTTTTTTTTAAGCCTTCTCTATTTTGTTGCGTCTATTTCTCGCGCTTCCGCTGCCCATCTGCACAACATATATCTACCACACAACCTCTATTCTGCTTGTAGGAGTTGATGCTTCACGACATTGAGTGATCTCTGCAAGCATGTAAACAAAGTATTTACAAATTTTCTCGATTCAAATATGTATTTTAACATTTTGACTAATAATTTGGTACACGTAGGACTTAATTGCAATTGAAATCATAGTTATAGGACTAAAATGAAAATAAAAACACATGTAGCACTGGATTAAAAAAATCTTAAAAGGTATTAGACTAAAATGATGTTAATCCCGCTAATTTCACCTACAGTTTCATTTCACAAGTCATAGATGTGTCTGTAAGGACAGCAGAATCCACAACTTCTTGTGGCATTTAAGGGCATGATACCTAAAAAATGCAGCTTGTTTATGAGCTGCCCAGATTCAGGTATGTTCCTTCGCTGATCTGCACAAAATTCTTATAGTTGCCATTCACACAGCCCACAAAGTGTTTCTGTTCTAGCTATATTCCAACTTCTCATGATACCACACTGTTTCGCTTTCAAAAGCCTAAAATCCCTCGTAAAATTTGAAGGCTTTGCTTTTCAAATCATACTACTAAGGGACCCTCTTACCTTCATTCCAGAGCTAAAGTTGCTTTTTCTTTTTCTTTTTCTTTTTCTCTTTTTTTTTTCCCACTATAAAGCAACAGTTATTCTGTTTTACTTTCGTTTTCACACTTACATTCTACAGTCTGTTTCTCCATTAAAAAGAAACTGTTTACCAAAGAGTCAAAAAGTTTTATAAAGCTGGCAAATTTGAAGCATGCTGAAGTAACTTTTCCACCCGAAACATCAAATGGAGACTCGCAAAACTATTAAAGTGTGGTTTTTCAAAATGAAAAAATGAACTATAACTCAATTGATACAAGTCATGATCAAGACCCAAATTTTCAAATTTGAATCTTCGTTAGTACTAATTAACAACGAAAATAAAAGCGAGGAAACCTCAAACCAAGGGTTTAGGAACTAGTTGACCTGTTAATACTAGAAAAGGATGTCGAGACATATGGATTATTTCTCGAGCAAAATCATAAGAATTTCCCAATAATTCTTGTACAGATCCTCATTAATCAGCTGAAAAATAATTAGGCAAAATACTACAAATGTCTTACTTAACAGCACCCTAATCCAAGTGCTTCAGCAGGTTGATCCAGTTCCTCTTCTGTCCGCTCATCAGCGTTGCCTGTCAAGCAGAACGAAATACTATAATTTGAAAGTAGGAAGGCTATGCATAAAAAATATTTACGTTTTTTTTCTTTTTTTTATATGTAGTATTGGAAAGAAAGAACAATTAAGCTTACTTATTGATTAAATAAATCAAGTGTAATATCATTTTAAATATCACTACTCACAATGGCAATGAGTTATCGTTTTAAGTATTGAAAATTATATATATATATATTTTGGTGGTTATAATTGCTTTAAATATGATAGACAAATCTATTTCATAATACTTAACTTATGTGTAGAAGATTAATTTGTTCAATTTGTAAGTTAAATTATTTGTATATTGTTTAATTTTAAGGAGAAAAAGAAAGAAATATTAACACTTATGTGATGCAACTGGCTATGGGCTAAGTTCCAAGTGAGAAATTACCTGTTCAAGTTCCCCTAAGCTTAAATAATGGAAGCAAATGTACATCAGTTTTGCCGGGTCACTGATGACACTTACTGGACACCAACGTTTGCTCCTTATGCACTTAGTATATAAATAATTTAATCTACCTGACCACGATAAATTTACATAATATTGTTGTAAGTTTGTAGGGTATCATTTTACTTACCTGTTTCTGTAATGACAAAAACAAAAAAGGAAAAAAAGAATATAACACGTTCATTGGCCAAAGTAAAATTAAACTAAATTAGCAGCAAAAAATTTCTATTATTTTAACTTGCACGCCTAATTTTGTTTTGTCCGACTTATTAATCTCGTATGAGCCATTCATGTTTGTACTAAAATTTATAATCAAATCAATCGATTTTTACTTAGTTAAAAAATTCGTTTGTAATACAAAATCAAAGTGTATGAATTCCATCAAAACCTTTAATAATATTAAATGTAAATTTAATCCCACATGATTTTGAGGCTTAGTGCCAAGCCTACCGTACAATCCACTTAATACAATCTGATTGGACATCACATACGTTCTGTTTGTTCTTCTAAGAAAATATGAGAAAGTATGATAAATATAATTTACAATCATTTTTTTTTCTTCATCATTTTATTTCTCACATATTTTTTATTTATTTAAATAATTTTTTTAACAACCTTTGCTTTGACCACTTTTTTTTATTTTCTTTCTAATTATTTTATTTCTTATTAATTGAAACAAATTTTTTTTCACAATTTTTTTTATTAATTTGTCACAATTCGAACACACTGTCGAGCTGCCTCTGCTTTCTGCTCTGCTATTAAGAAAAAAAAAAACAAAAGGAATCAAAAACGTGCGCGGTTCAATGGTCATTGGCTTGTTGGGTCCAAAATATCTCAAAGCTCGCCTCTGCCACGTGACCAGAACTGACGGTGCTCGCGAAGTCCAAACTTTTAAAATACCGTTTTCGCCCCGCTGTTCTTATCCGATCGCCGTCCTCGAATCACAACACTACACGAGTACACGGTCGCATGCCCACAGTAACATCACTAAAATAATAATAATAATAAAATATAAAAAAACAAAAAAGAAATTTAAAAAGAACAACAAATTTTCATTAAAACACAATAAAAAAAATTATATGATAAAAAAAAATTATCAAAAAATCTTTTAAAAATACAAATTATTAAATTTATTATACAATAAAAAATAATAATTTTTTATTATTTAATTATATTTATAATTAAAACAGTTGTACAATAAATTTAATAAATTATATTTTAAAAATTTTTTCCGTTAATTTCTCGAGTAATATAATAGACCCAACGCAATAATAAAAGGCCTAGCCCCATTGTCCAAACTATCTCTCAGTCTAGCAAGTGAAAAAAAGAGCTGCGATCGAGAGAATGAAGAACGCAGGGAAGAGCAACAAAGGCAACAACGCCGCCAAGTCCGATGTGAAGAGAGACAGGAAATCGGGAACCGGGATGAGCGGATCCCCCAAGAAGGGAGGCCACGGAGGTAAGTTCACTTGGGCCGGCGATGGCCGCTACTCCCAGGCCGAGATCGGCTTTGTAAAGGAGACCATGGATGTTAAGGATCCCAATTTCGAAGATCCTGAAGAAGAAGAAAAAGAAGAACAAAAACAAGAGGTCCAGACCGTTTGATTTTCAGCCATCTCGAGAGATCAGATCATCTAGTCATTTGTTAAATTTGCCGTTGTCTGTAAATATTCTCCTGATGATGTCCTACCTGTCTTTTTGTTTTTTCGCTAATAAAATGGCGATGCGATGTAGCTTCTGATGGCCTCTTGTTATGCGTTATATAGATCGGTGTTCGCTTGTGTTTGCCGATTGTGTAAATACATATGGAAGTAAATGAATAATGGAATTGACTTAAAAATGTTTCAGACCAAAGAGGCGATAAAGCCTGAAATGTTATTACATCGTCGGCCCGATTTTTGTTAGTTCCGACTATTCCTTTTCCGCCCGCACTTTTGCCTTGGAAGTTGGAAGTATCCAAAAATCCGAATGGCAAAGAAATGAGAACTCTACTTGACAGCCGCGTGGCCAAGGCTGTTTCAGAATCATCTGTGGGTGGCCCAGGCCCAATAATTCCACCCAGTTTGTGCCTCAACTAAAGTTTTTTCTAGGCGGAGGCCCAATAATTCCCCAATTTTTTGATCTGAGAAAACAATCCCCAATTTTGTGCCCCAACTTATATTCCTTCTTGTCACCTTAACCTGCCGATTGATCAAGCAAGTTCTGAGGCGGAGATTCGGGTTGATCTTGAGAGACCAGTTGCGGGCTTAATCAGCTTGGATTTCGAGCTATTGAGTTGGGACAGGACTTTTAGCAAAGCTGTCAGGGACTTCAACACGCAAGATGAGAAAGTTAAGGGGAGTAGATGTCGGGTGGATACCCAGAATTTAGAGGTATCAAAATCTGATCCAATTTGATAGGTTGATCTGAATCTGTCTGAAAAATACGATCCGAATCTGCTCCGAAAAATGGCTAAAATTGAAATAACTCAAATCTGAAATAACCCAAAAATCTTAAGTCAAACTCGAATCTAACTCTAACCCGACATCTGACATGAATTTTTTTTTCTTAAAGAAAAAAAAATACAATAAAAAAATTTAGCATATTTTATATTATAAAAAGTATAGATTCTATTATTTTTAATATAAATATTAATTATAAATTTTTTTAGAATATTTTGAAATTTTTTATATTATTTTAAATTTCATTTTAATTTTTAGAATATTTTAAAAGAAATTTTTTTAATTATTTTTTGATCATATAATTTTCTTTAATTTTAAAGAATTTTTAACAAAATTTTTAAAATTTTTAAAATTTTCAAAATTTTTAATAAAAAAGTCACATTATTATTTTTGATGATGTGACCAACCCGTGGATTGATTCAAACTCGAATCGAATCTGAAGTGACTCAACCTAAAATGACTCGAAGATAACTTGACTCATAAATAATTTGACCCGAAACGACCCAATCCAAATTCGACTCAATGACCTATTTTGACACAAAAACTGATATTAGTATTTCAAAACACAAGTTAGTATAATATCAAAAGGATTATGAATGACATAATAATGAAGAATTATTGTGTAACTTGAAATTGTAGCTCAGTCTGATATTTATAGTTGAGTACATACATGTCGACGTCATTCTTTTGGGATATTCCTAGCAGGGTATTCTTCTAAAAGGTATTCTTCCGCATTGGGCCTATTCTTTGAACTTATTAGGGAGGATTGGTTTGAAATTTCCTTGACGTTTAAAAACAGATAGTATTAGATGGAGTTAGAGTCAATTTTTATTTTTATCATAAGATAATTTAAGAGCAAGATATTAAAGTTAGTAAAATGATCAGAGTGTGGTATATCAATTTTCAATGAATCAAAGTTGTGATTACAATCAAATCTTGCAAATATCTGTGTATGTTGTAGTACATGTAGAATACATTTGTCCAAAAAAAAAGAATTCATATGGATCAAAATAAAATAGAAAGTTAATAAGAGTTAAAGTAGAAATTTATAAAATTACATTATAAAATTAATTAAAATTTAAGCCTGCTTTAGGCTTTTCTTATTATCTAGTGTTCTCGATATCAATTTTAAAATTACTTTATTTATATAATCGATTAAATTTAATTCAAATTAAACTTACTCAATGAAAAAAAAAAAGAAGTTTAGTGATAAGTCACCTAAACTCTAGTTTTCGATAAATAATTAGAGCGTCACTCAATCCTCTAATACTGTGTTCACGTAATAAAATATAATTAAACGAAGATATTAACAGTAAGCTCTCAGGTTTGCAAGTACCAACATCTCTCTAATCATTTTTTATTTTAGCTCGATTAAAATAAAACAAATAACGTATTAATTTTCCGGGGGAAAAATGACTTGCTAAAATTCCAAACGTACCCATCCAACGTAAATCCGCGGTTTCACCCAGTCAGAAGCAAAAAGCTTTCTCACGCAACGGCGCTGTCTTTTGTCTCGGTCCTCGGTCTCCTCTCCGGCACTGGCTTCGCCGGAACGCCTCTCCTCCGGCGGAAAACCGAGGTGAATTCCGATGTGCAAATGAATATTAATAACAATCAAAACACACGGCGATAAAGAAAAGGAGGCGGTTTAAAGAATGGGCAACAAGATCGCGCGGACGACGCAGGTGTCGGCGTCGGAGTACTACCTGCACGACTTGCCGTCGTCGTACAATCTGGTTCTGAAGGAGGTGCTCGGCCGAGGCCGATTCTTCAAGTCGATTCTTTGCAAGCACGACGAGGGTTTGGTCCTCGTCAAGGTCTATTTCAAGCGTGGCGACCCTATCGACCTCCGGGAACACGAGCGCCGCCTCCAGCACTTAAAGGACACTTTTCTTGCCCTAGACCACCGCCACGTCTGGCCCTTCCAGGTCCCAATCTTCTTCTTCTTCTTCTTCTTCTTATTTTTTTCCAGTTTTCCGGTTGCTATTTACTCGATTTCTGAGAAAACAGGAACGCGTTTTTTGTTAAAGAAAAACGTAGATTTGAGGTTTTAGATTGAGTTCAGTATAATTCTGTAACTCTGCCAGTAAGGAAATTTGATTTGAAGTGCTGGAATGGGGCAATTTAATCCCATGTATCTTGCTTGATCTGTGCCTTTTTTCGTTATAGGGTAGAATGCTGTTAAACAATGGGTTGAGTTTTAAGTATAAACTAGGGAGTTCATTGCGCTGTTTGGTTTCTCTGAAGAACACGCGGAGATTTGTAAACCGAGAAAGATGAGATTAGTGAGGATTTGAGTATGGCTTGGCTGTATAGCAAAAGATGAGTGGGGAAATTGCATTCCTTTAGTCAAAGCTATCTAATAAGCAGACAATCTGGGTAAAGAATGGTACATAGCTTACTTATAACGCTATTTATTGTAATAGTTTCTAACAAGGTAGTGTCCTATTGCAGTTTTGGCAGGAAACTGATAAAGCAGCTTATCTTGTAAGGCAATATTTCTTCAACAATCTTCATGATCGATTGAGTACTCGTCCCTTCCTTAGCCTTGTGGAGAAAAAATGGTTGGCTTTTCAGGCATGTTTTGATCTTTCTGCTTCTATTTTTGAGTGATACAATTTTGATGGGTGAAATTTCTTTTGAGTTATCATACATTGGTACTTGTGCAGTTGCTCATTGCCGTGAAACAATGCCATGAGAAGGGAATTTGCCATGGTGAGTGAAGTGAGTGCAGAAAAGTTTCCGTTTTGTGAAGATGCTAATCTATGTGACCAGTTTTATTGTCTTCTTTTGCCTGGCATAGGTGATATTAAGTGCGAGAACGTGTTGGTCACTTCCTGGAATTGGCTGTATCTTGCTGATTTTGCATCATTTAAACCAACTTATATCCCTTATGATGATCCTTCAGACTTCTCATTCTTCTTTGACACGGGGGGAAGAAGGCTTTGTTACCTTGCACCGGAGGTTGGCTTTTATTTTATTCTTCTTTTCTACCAAATGTTTACTAACTTCAAGTGTACTTCCTATTCAAAGGAATTTTCTTAAATTATTCTATTTCAAAGTCAATACTCACGTAAATTAAAAAAAAAATGTCTCAAAGCATGAGGTTCCCACATTGTGGGGTCTAGGAAGGTTAGATGTATGTAGCCCCTCGTTTTTATAGAGAGGCTATTTTACGACTTGAATCTGTGATCTCTAGTCACAATAGAGTAAGCTTACCATTATACTAAGCCCGTCAAGTCAGTACTCACACTGAAAATGCAAAATGCTTTTGTTGAAAAAACATTTGAACAAGTGATAGATTGTGAATATGAAGAAATCACCAGTTTTTCAAGCTTTTTATGTACTAAATTTCTAAGAATACATGCTTAATTCAGAGAGCATTTTTTTTAGTTCTTCTCAATTGTTAATTTCTTGTATCCCCTGTTTTCCCCAATGTAATGATTTCTCAATATATGACAATACATCCTCAAATTTTCAGAGATTTTATGAGCATGGGGGTGAGATGCAAGTTGCTCATGATGCTCCATTAAAGCCTTCTATGGACATTTTTGCTGTTGGGTGAGCATTCTGGGTTATCGAAATTATATCCTTCTAAGATTCTTTATGTTTGTTTGCAACCCAGCGTGGCATTTAAGCTATTGATTAGAAACTCCATGGAATAATCCAGCGAAAAGATGAGTATGCATAAATCTTTCATTGGTGAAGTACCATTGCACAGAATGATTGTGGTTAAACATGTAGGTTGTTCTCCGATAATGGATAAATTGGGTCTGTTGATTTCACATGACACATATGTTCTCGTGGAAAATATATATTTTTTATTTCTGTGGTGGGCGGTGTTATCTGGCCTGCATTAAATTTCTTGACGACGACAGAGACGTAAAATCCCACATTTGGGGGGGATATATTGCATCTGCCCTGTTCAGCCTAACATATGGTTGTCTTTGTTCTTTTTTGCGTTGTTTACTTATATAATAATTTTTTTGCATTTGCTGTGTCTCCATTTAGGTGTGTAATTGCAGAGCTATTTCTCGAGGGTCAGCAATTGTTTGAACTCTCTCAGCTACTTGCTTATCGTAGAGGACAATATGATCCCAGCCATCATCTTGAAAAGGTTCACTATCTCTCATTGTGTGTCTTTTCAGACCATCTCAATCACAACTCCTAAGTTACTGATCTTTTCAATCCACACGATTTCTAATAGATACCTGATTCTGGAATCCGCAAGATGATACTTCATATGATCCAGCTGGAACCAGAGGCACGATTTTCGGCTGAAGGCTACCTGCAAAACTATGCAGCAGTTGTTTTTCCCAGCTATTTCTCACCATTTCTCCATAATTTATACTGTTGCTGGAATCCTATTCATTCTGATATGAGGGTAGACAATTTTTATATGATCTGCATATGCTGTTTTACTTCTTGCAACACACACATACTTTACTGATTTTTCATTTCTGTTACAGGTTGTTATGTGCCAAAGTGTTTTCCATGAGATACTAAAGCAAATGATGAGCAGTGGAGCAAGTGAGGAGACAGGCATTGGACTGGATATATCTGTGAATGGCTTGAGTGCTAAACTGTCAGAAGACAGGGACCCAAGAAAGGGAGAATCAATGGATAAGGGTTTAGCTAATAGTCGATGCAAACTTCTTGGTGATATTAGTAACCTCCTTGGTGATGCAAAACAAGGCAATGATTATAATGATGGAAAGTCAATGCCTGAGAATGCAGCCAACATTGCGTTTTCACGGGATCTTGAGCGACGTGGCATGCAATCTCCTGGTGAGCTCCTTCAGAATATTTCCAATGCATTTAGGAGGAATGATCACCCCTTTTTGAAAAAGATCACAATGGATGATTTGAGTTCATTGATGTCTGAGTACGACAGTCAATCAGACACCTTTGGCATACCCTTTTTGCCCTTGCCTGAAGCTAGTATGAAATGTGAAGGTATGGTTCTGATTGCCTCTCTACTTTGTTCCTGCATACGGAATGTCAAGTTACCTCATTTGAGGAGGGGGGCTATAGTTTTACTCAAGGCTTCTTCATTATATATCGATGATGAAGATCGCTTGCAGCGCGTGCTACCATATATCATTGCAATGCTTTCAGATCCTGCCGCAATTGTCCGTGCTGCTGCCTTGGAGACTTTGTGTGACATTCTGCCTTTAGTCCGAGAATTTCCTCCTAGTGATGCAAAGATTTTCCCTGAGTATATTCTTCCAATGCTTTCCATGCTTCCTGATGACCCTGAGGAAAGCGTGAGAATATGTTATGGAAGCAATATAGCTAAGTTGGCAATTACTGCATATGGGTTTTTTATTCGTTCTATAAGCTTGAGCGATGCAGGCATGCTTGATGAAAAGAGTTCATCACAGAAGTCGATGACAAGTGAGGCATCTGGTCAGCTGCAAAGGATAAACAGTGATGCACAGCTCGCACAGCTTAGGAAGTCAATTGCTGAGGTTGTTCAGGAACTTGTTATGGGTCCAAAACAAACACCAAATATTAGGAGAGCACTACTTCAGGACATTGGCAACCTTTGCTATTTCTTTGGCCAGAGGCAAAGTAATGACTTTCTGTTACCCATCCTCCCCGCATTTCTTAACGACCGAGATGAACAGCTAAGGGCATTATTCTATGGCAAGATTATATATGTCTGCTTTTTTGTGGGCCAGAGAAGTGTGGAAGAGTATCTTTTACCCTACATTGAGCAGGCTTTAAGTGATCAGACAGAGGCTGTTATTGTAAATGCATTGGACTGTCTTTCAATTCTGTGTAGACGGAGCTTCTTGCGGAAGCGGATATTGCTTGAAATGATAGAACGTGCTTTCCCATTGCTATGTTATCCTAGTCAGTGGGTTAGAAGGTCAGCTGTGAGCTTCATTGCCGCTAGCAGTGAGAACTTGGGTGCAGTAGATTCTTATGTTTTTCTTGCTCCAGTTATACGCCCTTTCCTTCGCAGCCAACCAGCTTCTCTAGCTTCTGAGAAGTCTTTACTTTTATGTTTAAAGCCTCCTGTCCAAAGACATTTATTTTACCAAGTCCTGGAAAATGCCAGGAGCTCGGATATGTTAGAGAGACAGAGAAAGATATGGTACAACTCATCAGCGCAATCTAAACAGTTGGACTCTGTGGATTTGCTTGACAATGGAGAACTAAGTTCTATGAATGGTTGGCCAGACAAGAAACTTAGTCCTGATGGTCAAAAACATGCCCTGGACATATTGGAACGGCCTGAGGATGATGAGGCCAAATTGAGATCTATGGGAATTGTACGCAGTGTTACAGGCACAGTTGATGATGGTGATGCTCTAAGCTTAGAAAAAGCTACAATTCTCTGGATGTTCGTCTCCATATGTTGGCTGTACGCATAGTTTTGTAAATGATAAATCCTCTGAGGGGATACCAGTGTACTCCTTCAGCATGGACAGGCGGGCAGTAAAAATTCCTCCCACAGCCTCCGATTCGTCATTGCAAATGAACTCTCTTGGAATCGGTTCATCATACGTGCCTTGGATGGATCCAGTGAGTAAGTCATTTAGCTTGGCAAATTCTGTTCCTGCGCCTAGGCTCGTTTCAGGCTCATTTTGCATTGGCAGTGGTTCTAAACAGTTCTATAGAGTGGTCCATGAACCGGAAAGCAGAGAAACTGATCAAACAGCTTATGTTAGTGGTAAACTGCAAGAGATGGGATTATCTGGCACAACAATAGGAAGTTCTTTCACTGTTGAAGATGCTTCTTCTCCGACTGATCCAACAGGGTTGCCATCATTTGTCCGTTCAACATCAATTCCAGATTCAGGCTGGAGACCTCGTGGAGTTTTGGTTGCACATCTGCAGGAGCATCGTTCTGCAGTCAATGATATTGCAGTTTCAAATGATAATAACCTTTTTGTGAGTGCATCTGATGATTCAACAGTTAAGGTGTGGGATTCAAGAAAGTTGGAAAAGGACATATCATTTAGATCAAGATTAACCTATCACCTGGAAGGAAGCCGAGCACTATGTGCCACAATGCTCCACAACTCTGCTCAGGTGGTTGTGGGAGCATGTGATGGCATGATACACATGTTCTCTGTTGACCACCTATCTAGAGGCCTTGGCAATGTTGTTGAGAAGTATTCAGGTATTGCTGATATAAAAAAGAAAGATATCAGGGAGGGTGCAATACTTAGCATTCTGAACTACGCTGTTGACAGTGACAGCCAGATCGTTATGTACAGTACCCAAAACTGTGGTATCCATCTTTGGGATATCAGAGCAAATTCAGATTCCTGGACACTGAAGTCAGTTCCTGAGGAAGGTTATGTGTCTTCTCTGGTGATGAGCCCTTGTGGGAATTGGTTTGTCTCAGGGTCTTCCAGAGGAGTGCTTACATTATGGGATCTGAGGTTTCTGATACCTGTGAACTTATGGCAGTATTCTCGTACATGTCCTGTGGAGAAGATGTGCCTTTTTGTTCCTCCTACAAACTTTGCTATTTCCAATTCTGCAAGACCCCTTGTATATGTTGCTGCAGGTTGCAGTGAAGTTTCTCTTTGGAACGCTGAGAATGGGAGCTGTCACCAGGTGTGTCTTTCTTCTACTGTTGTAGAAAAATTGTGTAAGGCGATGTAAGGAAGTTAAGCATGCTTTTGCTAAATCTAGGTGGTCAACCAACAAGCAAACTTAGTGCACAGTATGAAACTTGAAAAGGGAGGGAAAGAACAAAAAATGGTTGATCTCAATTATCCTGTTGTGCACAAGCATGATCAGATGTTGATCGCTTAAAGGAAATATTTTGGTTTCCTTGGTTGGTCTTTCTTATAACCGCACTTTTATTTCACGTCTTACAAATGGTTCTTTTTATACATCAAACACTTACAAACCATACGGAGATACGATGGATGATGACAAAAAAAAAATTGACCTGAAATTTGTTGATGAGCAACCGTACAACACATGCTCCATTTACAATTGAAGCCATCAAATTCTTGCTCTGAGAAATTTTTTGACCAAATAGATGGAATTGAGCACACAAAACAAGGATGAGTTGTTTGGAACTTTTTTTTTATGTTGTTAGTTTTGTGCTTCATGCAGCCATAATATGAAATAATTGAACTCTTTTCTGATATATATATATATTTCTCCATTGGAGACTGTTTTCTGATCTGATCAACTGTTATTTATTGCAAATAGCTGAAATGCTACTTTGGTCTGCTCTCTTGTAGTTTTGTCAGTAGCAGTTGGTCAATCTCTACATTGTCAATTGTATATAATATCATTGTGAAACGATGTCTCTAGGTACTGAAGGTGGCAAATTATGACAATGATGCTGAAATATCTGATGTGCCTTGGGCCTTGGCCAGGCCATCTAGTAAGCCAACTCATAAATCTGATATAAGGCGGAATGTTAATCCAAAATATAGAGTTGATGAGCTGAATCAACCTTCTCGCCATCTTCCTGGCATTCGTTCAATGGTTCCACTACCTGGGGGCGATCTTTTGACAGGAGGCACGGACTTGAAAATACGTCGATGGGACCATCTCAGGTTGTTGTCTTCTTCTTCTCCTCCTTCTTCTCACTCCTCTCATCCTTTGTCACCCTATTTGTCATGTAGTGTCTTAATTACTTTTTCCTTGCTATTTTCCCCTTTTTAAAGTGGAAAGAGGTGGGGTTCAGAAAAAAAGTTAATGACTTCTTATAATCATTGTAGCCCGGACCGAAGTTACTGTATTTGCGGGCCAAACATGAATGGAGTTGGAAATGATGATTTATATGAAACAAGATCAAGTTTTGGAGTGCAAATTGTGCAGGTATGCCAGATCTTTGTGGGTTGTTGTCCCAAGTTTACAAACTTCATGACATTTGAGCTTTTATCCTGTTTTGTTTGCTTTGTTTAAACCTCTCTTTTCTTTTTTTTTTCTTTTGCTCTAGTATGACGTTAGCTTTGGTGATGTTGGTGAGGTGAGAAGTAGATTATTTTTGAAATAGGACAACAGTTGTACTAGAATATAATAAGTGACTGGTTTTTTAGTATCTTTCTAGTTTCTTGGCATGCTTTTGTCATAGTGTATCTACTGTCAACTTATTTGAACCTGCACCCAGTTCAGGTTATTGCTTCAACTTTTAAAAGTAAAGTTGCACATTTCCTTAATTGGATCACCAGTCACCTTTCTGCCGTAACTTATTAAATTACTTTTGCTTGGTTATTGTCACAAAATATTCGCTTTGATTGAATCTCAAAACTGTTTGACTTATGTGGATTGATTGCTGCTCAGTCCTTGACTTTTTCTTTATGAGAGTGAAATTCTTGAAAATGTGCCAAAGCTCTTCTATTCTAGGGATTGGCATGCTGAAATTGTTTCCTTTTCTTTTTTTTTTCGTAATTGCAAACAGGAGACAAAAAAACGGCATCTGAGTGCTAAGTTGACAGCGAAGGCAGTTTTTGCATCTGCAGCTACTGACCCTGCTGGCTGCCACCGAGATTCCATCCTCTCGTTGGCTTCTGTCAAGTTGAATCAGAGACTTCTTATTTCAAGCAGTAGAGATGGTGCTATCAAGGTCTGGAAGTAAGTAACCTGTCCATAGCAGTGGTTTATTGTACATATGATGATGATGATGATATAGCTGAAATTGTAAATTATATCATAAGAGGATGAAAGCAGAATTGCAGTTTTAATGCTGAGTTCTATCCTAAGCCCTTTGCATTTATGCTTATGCGAAAGGAATATGGAAGCTTTTTTTTTTTTTTTGCTATATTCAATGGCTATGCCGTGCTCACTGCCCATGGAACTGTTGTCCTGGACATATTCAAATCCTTTTTTGGGTTCTGTTCTTTTTGAGGGGGTTGCCATGGTGGCGACTTGCATTTGAAAGGGGTGGGTGTCGAGGATACCTTCGAATCTATGTTATGGTGCTATGTGGACTTCAGAGGCATTCCCAGAAGTAAGACCAATTTCACACACGATGTTGTTTTTTCATACTTGGGGGTTTAAGCTCATACTTATCCTAAATTACTATTTCTGGTGAGGTTTTAGTATACACAGGCAATTGGTTTAAAGAATTTACATTGAATGCCTTTGTAGTGATACTGGATTTTCAGTTTCCGCAGTTCTGTAGGCCTTCATTTTGCCCTTTTTTCTTTGAACGGCACTTTCCTGCTATTCCTTCTTTAATCTTCTTGGTAAGTAAGAGCGCCATAATAATATTTTCTGAACGTGGCTCTCTCTCTCTCTATATTCGTTAGTGTTTTGTTCTTTTGGTATGCAATATTATGATTTACAAGCACTTGCTGCATATTGGTGAGAATCAGTCTTGCTGCACAAATGGAGCTTCTAATCACAGGTAATCGGCTTTCGCTATTGATGTTTTGGTTTAGTTTCTTATTTCTAATTGTTCGAAAATCTTCATGACCTTGAATTAGAAGATTGTATGGAATTTATGGAAATTTTCCAGAGTGACCTAATTCGCAAGTGTGCTATTTGAATTTTGGAGGGGGGAGAAACTCTTTACAGTTTTTACGATTTGATGAGTTGAAAAGCTAAGGTTCAAAACCTGAAGCTCCAGTTATATAACATGGGAGAATACAATAACTTGAACCGAAAATATGATACTTATGGTGGTTGATTTTTGAAACTACTAGCTTTAAATAATAAGAATTACCCCTAGGAAAGAAAGCTTTACAATTCTTCTTGTAAGAACAAAGAGGCTCAAATTCTCAGTGCAATTTACTAACATAATTTATAAATTTTCGGCATAATGTTTGGTTCGTGATACTCTTGCACTTTTTCTTTCTAGACTTTGAATTCTTAAGCAAGAAAATATTATTAAAAACATAGAGAGTAGGAATCACGGACACAGACAAGAATAATAGAATCATTGAGACTCGAATATAAAACTAAGATGTTCTAATAAAAACTTTCTAACTTTTTTTGGTTTTTTTTTTGTCATGTTCTAATCAATTGTGTTAGAAAAACAAGATAGCTTTTTATATTTTTTTGACAGAAAAATGTTCCTGTGGGAGCACTCCTTTTTTTTTTTTTTTGTTAATTTCCCCTTGGCTAGAAGATTTGCAGGGAAAGTATCCAGCATAGGTCACCTGCTATAAAGCTGAGCTACACGTTTCTTGTTGCGTCAGCATGTTTTTAGTCACTTCTTTAAGAATCACAAGTAGATGAACTTCGACATAGAACCCATGACAGGCACACAAACGCACTGTACAAGGGGTTTTAGGGTTTTTGTGGATTTAAAGTAGGGTTTGAAAAAGAGTTGTGAGAAAGAAAATTGTGGGGGGAAAGAAAAAGAGAGAGAAAATAATCTTATTTAGATGGGCCAAAATTGAGTGAGGAAAGAAAAAGGTTAGAAATGATAATATTTTGTTAGATATTGAAAGAACAAGATAGAGTAATAAACTTTATTTATTAAATTACAAATACATCCTCATGATAGATTGATGAACAAGGCCAAAAACTCGGGCATTTATGTCATTTCGTTTGAAAGTTAGAAAACTCAGGATGTTTCTCACAGTTTTCTTACAAATTTAGCAAGGAATGGTTATTGGTGGGACCGAAGAAAATTTTGCTTCAGATTTTTTTTTTTTTTATTCACATTTTTCTTCGTTCACACTTTCTCTGGCTTTCCAAATATGAATTACTTTTCTTTTTCCTTTAAGAGACTTTCTTGCCCATGCTTTCCGCCTAACCCAAATTCCAAAAACACTGTAAAAATTTGACTTTTGTTCTTTTTCGATCTTTAATGAGGGGAAAAAAAAGGCCAGTACGAATGTGTGATAAAAGCGTTAGCCAATAGCCACAAACAACATCCTTTCTTTCCTTCTTTCTGTCTACAAGTGAAGAGGGAATATTGAAGTGGACAAACTGCCAAAAATGGAACCCAATCGGTGAATTTAAACCATTCCACGGCCACCAGCGTTCGCACAAAATATCGACCTTATGGCGTATGCGATGACAAAATTGTATCTGCCGAGAGTGCCGAACATCGGAATTTAAACGAGAGAAATGGAGACAATTCCACAGAATCGCACATGATGCTTGATTGGGTTGCTGCAATTATTTCAATTTGAATTCAAGAATTGTTGTTTTTTTTTTTTTTTGGGGGGAAATTAAAGCCAGAGGCGAGTAAAATGCCAAATCAATTTATTGTCTTGGCTTGTGCCCTACTATCGAAAAAGTTCAAATTTTTAAACCTCCCCGACAGCAACAAAAACTTGTGCATTTGAAACTAGACATTCAAAAATGAAAATCTTTACGGATCGGCATTGTTTTTGAACATCAATTGCAATTAGGAATGACAATAAAATGAGGCGGAGACAACTATCTTAATCTCCGCTTTTAATTCCCACACTTATGAATATTTTCATCTCCAATTTATTAGAAATAGGTTTTGGGATCTCGTCCTCATCTTCGGCAGAAATGAGGACTCTCATTCTCGTTTCATCCCCAAATTTTAATTAATAAATAAATTAAATAATTATTATATAAAGAAATTTCTAAATTTTCCTTATAAAAAGATTATAAAATTATTATATAAAAAAATAAAATAGCAAATTACTAAGTGGGATAAGAAACTAAATATAATAAGTATTAATAAATGGAATTGTCTTTCCCTTTAAAAATGTTAAACAATTATTATAGGAAAAGTAAAACAGTAAATTTCTAATCTAGGCAGGAAGGTCCGAAAATGTTAAATGCCATCCCATCCGTTCCCATTTGAAAATTCGGAAATTAGGACGAGGATCCCAAGTCCCCTGTCATCCTGTCAACTAGCGTTGCCGTCTCTAATTGGCACTTAGCATCAAATTCAAAACATGGTATAAACTACTTTTTCGAATGTAACTAAACTATTGACTCAGGCTATTGACTAAACTATTGACTCAGACTATTGACTAAACTATTGACTCAACTAAACTATGGACTCAGACTAGGAATCTCCTGTGCATTCGATACAGATTTTGGGTTTCACATTGGGGGTATCATTAAAAGGAGGATATGTGGGTGCAAAGTCTTTCGCATCATAACATGGGACCTAAATTCTAATTCTACAGCAGATGAATAGGTCTTGTGTAATAATCTAATGAGCTAAAAAAAGGAGATTATCATTATTTTCCTTGGCTTCGTCTTGAATCTAAACATTTTCCTCTCCATCTAATACGCACATATGTTTGTGTACAAGTAATATGTATGTTTAGTTAGTGGGGCCAGTTTATGCTTTAATATTCTTCTTTCAAGCTAACAGATAGCGCTTACTTCTACAATAAAAGAACCAAAACATAAAGAAATAGGATCACGACAATCTTCCTGAAAACCATTTCACGAAATTTGCCAAAAGAAAAACAAAACCAAAATTAATATAACAGTAGTTGATGGTAGCAACATAGAATAGACGGTTTTAAGAACAAGAATTATTCACGTCACCTTGGATTACCAAATTGGCTGTAAACCAAACTAAAAAGGAAATTATAGTTATTGGGATAGAGATTGGCAACCCTTGGGTTGTACAGGCACAATTGCCTTCACTGACAAAGGTTAATTGAATTCTAACTGACCTTTGTAATGGCATACATTGATTGAGGGCTGCTACCAATAAGGTATAAAATTCTACACAAGATATGTTCCTCTGGTTTTTCCTACGTCCATTTCTTTCACTGGCGATCCAATTGACCATTAAACTTCACCATCTCCTCTGATGCAAGCAATTTATTTCTGGTTCTCTGCTAAAGTCTGCAGACCTTTCAAGCCTACCCATCACGGCATTTTTGAAATTAATGGCTTCTTGAACTTGTGAGCATGACCTCTGCATCCTAACACCACTCAAACTGTTTCTCGACTCCATCAATTCATTAAGTGACAGCCTCTTCTTCGGCCCGGGTTCAGGCCTTTGCTTTGGGGCACTGTGGGACCTCAATTTAGCCTTGAAAGATTTTGTGTTAGCCATGTAATTTGGAAAGTTCCCATAATGCCTGAAGAAGTTATCAACACAAACGCTTTTGGCAGGAGTAGCAGGAGCGTTGTTATACCCTCTTGAGTTGACAAACCGAGGGGTGCTTTGTGCTGTAGAGAACCTACATTCATCACCCGTTAAGCCCCAGTCTGTCTCCTGAAAATTGCGGCTACTGGGTATCGATAAGCGGGGCGAAATTCTTGATGGGAGCGGAGAGGAAAGCGTTTGGTAAAGTGGGTCGTCGCCGAAATCCGAAACTGAGTTGCTGTTGGATCTGCGAGACCTTGATTTAGGCCTGCAGCCAGTATCTACCTCCACAATCTTTGGACTTTCCTCAACTACTGTATTGTCCAGGGAGGCTGATAACCTTCTGCTATGAATTGAAGCCGTGTGTTCACTTCTTGTTTCATCAAATCTCTCCTGTAAAAATCAATTACAGTTACAATGAATGTGAGCATAACAATTAATGCCAGACAGATGTTCAGTTTCTTGTCATGAAGGACTGAAAACTTGGGTCCTTTTACCATTGATTTTCGTGCTCGAATTTCGAAATGTTGATCATCTTTAATGCGGTTCCGAGCTCTGTGGGACCGGACGGTGGCTTGTGCTCTAATAAGAGCCTGCATACAGTGAAGTGTAGCGGTTGCCTGTTTTCGCACCAAATATCCTCTAACATGCGCCTGTAATTTCACCAATCCTTTCAGCGCTCGAAGTGCTTTTCTGGCCTGTTTTAAAATCCAACAATCCAGAGCTTCAGAAACGAAAAACCAGTCTGCCAGCTACCAAATCCAATATCATTTTTATGCAAATTATGCAAGCAAATGAGGAAATCAAGTTCCTTTATTCAAGCAAAAAAAAAAAAAAAATAATGCCAATGATTTGAAACAGCAAAATAGAACCTGGGCAAATAAGCAAACACAAACTGGAAAGTCTATTTCTTTCAAGAAAATATCAAAAGAGAGGCCATTGGCTGCTAAAATTCAATTCACTTACCAAGTAACCCCTAAAAACTGTCTGAATCCTGACGGCTGCCCACCTTTCTCTTCCACCACCAAACATGGTGTCCCTGCCGTGACTAGTCAGCCTAACCACCGCCACAGCTGCCTGAGCAGCAGCAACAGCCGCATCGGCCGCGGCCGCGGTGGCTGCTGCCACTGCTATGGCATGCTTGTTCTGCTCCTTCTCTGTCTCAGTGTAGTACGATTTTAGCCAAGCAGCCTCGGCCGCAGATATATTAGGCGGGATAGTTGCCGGATTGTGACATAACCCACGGGAATCCCTCTCCGGGCGGCAAAGATTGCCGCTTTTCTTGTCTTTCTGTTCACTCTTTTCTTTTCTATTGCCGTTCTTTATCCTAAACAGGCTCTTCAGCCACTTTGTAGCCTTACCCATTTGAGTAAGAAATTGAGAGAAATCAAGAAACCTTGTTAGCTAGACAAAGAAAAACAAAATGGGGGTTCAAGAAAGTTGAATCTAAATCTGAAAGTACAGCATTTTGGGCTGCAAACAAAAAAAAAAAAAGGCTTTTGGCTATTGGCTATCGCACACCTCACAATCTTAGGAAGCGGCAATATTTGAAAGAAAACATTAAACAATGAAAGCAAAAGAAAGACAGAAACAAAGCGAAGTAAAATACGGTCTTAGATACCACAAATAATTATGATTTAGTAGTAAAGTGTTTAATCACTATTTAATTAAAAGTTAGGGTTTGAATATTCTTATAATTATTGGTAGAATTAAATTTATACTCTCACCTATGCTATATATGTTGTAATTATCTAAATATTATCTATTTTTTCTAATTGAAGACAATACTCTACGAAAAAACTGTCGAGATATTATTAATTTATTATTATTATTATTTTTTAACAAAAACATATACGGTCTAAGATCCTCGTGAAAAAACTGCGTTGCGACAAGACAGAAACATTGTGCGGTAAGCATGGCAGGAGAGGATAAGGAAATTGGACTACTTATTGGAGCTAAGCTGGCTTGTAGGCTAGGTTGGGCACTATTTGTGGGAAGTTTCTGATTAGACAAACACAAGTGGGGCTTATGATTGAGTAATAAGAAGACGGTAAAAAGTAATCACGGTGAAAAAGAGGGGGAAAAGTTACTGCGCTGGAATCAGATTCTCGAAAGTAAAAAAGTGGAATATAATAAAGAGTCCCTTTTGATGGACGGAAAAATCATGGATGGAACAAGGTGGGGTGTGATCTGAACTATCAATTACAATTAATCATTATAATAATCAATGATCATGACTTGCAATTAAAACCGTCAGTTGCAATTAACCATCATAATAATTAACGATAATCAACTATAATTGCCGGTGCAGATCACGCTCCGTTCATCTCTTCACGATGCCGCGTCCTCTATCTTTTTTTGCTTGTAGAGGAAATAAAAAATAAGTAAAAGGAAAGGCAAATGCATAGTTTTAAAAATTGGACCGGACCGGTTGGTCGGACTGAAAAATTGGTGAATCGGAGGTCGGATTGATCCGATTTTTTGATAAAACTGGAATAGGAAATGAACCGTCCAAAAATCGGTGAACCGGTCGGTCGGACCGAAAAATCGGTGAACCCAAAACCGGTAAACCGGCCGATCGGACTAGTAAACCAGTAACCAAGTCACTTGGATCAAAACGACGTCGTTTTATTTATTTTTTTGATTAAAAATGAGAATAAATAACGTTTATTTATATTAATAAAAAATGTAATATTTTTAAAATATATATTAATTTTATGATATTTATTTTTAGATATGAATATTCGATTAATAGTTTTATAATATTTTATTTTTGATATTTATACTTTATTAATTTATTTAATTAAAAAATTATCATAAATATCTTATATTTTAATTTTATTTTAAATTTAAGTAAATTTATATTTTATTTTTTATGATTATATTCATTATTTGTTATTAAAAATGAAAAATTATAAGTATTAATTATTATTTTATCAAATCAGAATTGACCTACCGGTTCAACCGTCGATTTTTTAGTTGGAACGCTAAACTACTAATTCAGTATTCTCACCGGTTCAATAATCGGTCTGATTTTTAAAATTACGGGCAATGCATAGTTTTAAAAATTGGACCGGACCGGTTGGTCGGACTGAAAAATTGGTGAATCGGAGGTCGGATTGATCCGATTTTTTGATAAAACTGGAATAGGAAATGAACCGTCCAAAAATCGGTGAACCGGTCGGTCGGACCGAAAAATCGGTGAACCCAAAACCGGTAAACCGGCCGATCGGACTAGTAAACCAGTAACCAAGTCACTTGGATCAAAACGACGTCGTTTTATTTATTTTTTTGATTAAAAATGAGAATAAATAACGTTTATTTATATTAATAAAAAATGTAATATTTTTAAAATATATATTAATTTTATGATATTTATTTTTAGATATGAATATTCGATTAATAGTTTTATAATATTTTATTTTTGATATTTATACTTTATTAATTTATTTAATTAAAAAATTATCATAAATATCTTATATTTTAATTTTATTTTAAATTTAAGTAAATTTATATTTTATTTTTTATGATTATATTCATTATTTGTTATTAAAAATGAAAAATTATAAGTATTAATTATTATTTTATCAAATCAGAATTGACCTACCGGTTCAACCGTCGATTTTTTAGTTGGAACGCTAAACTACTAATTCAGTATTCTCACCGGTTCAATAATCGGTCTGATTTTTAAAATTACGGGCAAAAGTGAAAAACGCTTTTTTTTCTCTATTCAGAGAGTAACTGAGCGACGTCATTTCTTGGAAGCGAAAAAGAGACAAGTCAACAACCAATGATCCCTCTTTCCCTCTCTTTGAGTCCTTTAAGGAGCCATGTGTCCCCTAGTTAGCCTTAGAAAAAGATTCCTCGTGCCTTTTATATTATAATTGGATGGTAAAAAGTTGAATAGAAATTAAATAAAAAAATAAATAAATAATAGTATAATAATAATAATATTATAATTAATAAAAAGTAATGAATAGAAAGTTATAAGAAAGAAAATGAATAATAATTTATGAAAAAAAAAGTAAAATGTAATTATTTGAATTTGATAAAAAATAAATAAAAAAAAGATAAATAATGAAAATTTTCCTTTTTTTTTTCCACTAAAATGTTAAGGTCTCCCTGTGGCTGTCATCTCAATTTTTTGCTGCATTTACTTGAAATTAACCCCACCTCAATGGCACAAATCCCTTGGTTTACTTGAAATTCTAACTTCTAAGAAACAAACTTGAGGCAGCATCGTTCATCCTGATGAATAGATCTTGGATTTGAGTGTTAGCAAAACGTTCTATAGGACTAAATTTATGCATAGTTTACTGTTCTTCATATCTTAACCATATAATTAAACACACTTTTCTTAAATATTGATATAATACTTCTTGATAAAATTATTAGAACACGATATATACTTTTTCAACTTTAAAAAATAAGAGAACCAAAGTTGAGATGGTCCTTTTAATGCTCTAAATCCTTTTCTACAACTTAGAACTTCAAGTTTGAAGTTTAGTTGGATCTAATTGATGAAAAAACATTTTTAAAAAAATAACAAAGAATCAAAATTGAGTTTTGACGGCAGTTCCTCATTCACTAAAATGAGCTGAGAGATTTTATTCATATAGTGGACTCTTCAACTGGGGAGGAGGAAGTGGATGGTTCAAAAGTTCACATTTTCTTGCGCCACAAAGAATATTAAGTGGTTCGAATTAGTGGGGTGAAACCAGAACCAGACTGATTTCAGTTTTAATCGTAACTGTGATGTAGTGGTCTAGTTAAAGTTTAAATTTTTTTTTTGGGGTCGAATTGGAAGAAGAACCGAACCGGTTGTTCCACAATATTTTCCTAACTCGAAAAAAAAAAAGAAAAAAAAAACTCTCAAAGCCAATGTTCTCTCTCTGTTTTTTTTGGGGGGGCGGGGGGTGCTCTAAAACTGGACGGAACAGGAATCCAAACTGTCGATCTGAAACTGGACCAAGTCAAGTCCAATGTCAAGTGATTTCAGGCTTAAGCACAATTACCCACCATGCGTTCATATAACACAGAAAAAAGAGATGTTAAGAGTGGCCCCAAACACTGAAATATACCTTAAGAAAGGAACAAGTCATGTTAGTGGCTTTTAAATTCGTTGATAAACATGTGGGTGCCAGAGTTAATTTTTCTTGCAAGCCAATGAGAGTTTGCTTTTGTGTTTTTAAGGAAAAAATTAAGTAGCTTTCATATCTGTCGTAACAATGTTGACACATATAATTTAAATCGTTAAATTATAAAATATGTATTAAATTTAAAAAAATAAATAAATAAATAAATTATTAAATTAATCGTATAACTTACTAAATGTGCCTGTGTTGTCTTACTTTTTTTTTTTTATTATTTTTTTTTAATTTTCCTTTGTATATGCGGTCACCTTTAAACCATTCAACTGGCTTAGTCAGTTTGCCTCAAAACGATTTACTGATAAGGAGAACTGCGCGGACTGACTTCTGCAGCCCTTTTTTCATTTTCCTCCCTCTTTTTGGGGTTTGAAAAGATGAATCAATTGGGTTGCAGCAAATGCAAATTGCTGATCAGAATTATTTTTTGTCTCTGCTCTTCTCCTTCAATTATTCTCAATTATTTGTACAATAACTTTCCTCTCTCTTGTCTATTTTTTGCTCTGCTCACTTTGTCTGCAATATCTGTTACACAGGTTAAAGGGTGAAAGCAAAGTTTCCACCACCTTCCATGTACTTTTAAACCACAGCTTAGCCCTTTTACTATCATAAAAATTAAAAACAGCTTTTCATTAAATTCCAGCGCTGGTGCCTTAAAAAATGGGAAGAGAGAGAGAACCGAAAATGAGAAAAAAAAAAGTAACAAACTTTATATATATATATATATATATATATATATATATTGTTGATTGCAAGGAAAGTTGGAAGATAATAAAAAGAAAATAGAGTCGCCACGAATACAAACCTCAACAGAGGTTTCCAATCAATTGCTCTAAGTTCGTTTGGTTTGAAAGAATTTGTCGGAAAAGAATCCAAAGGAAAGAAAACACAGAAAAACTTTTTGACTAATCTAAAAAACTTTAAAATGTCAACTTGTAACATTTAAAATTATGAAATTACCCTTATTTTGAGTTTATCAATTTTTTTCTCTAAACATAAAGTCGAAGGACAAAATTGTTATTTAGTATATATAATTTTTTTTTTTTACGTTTTCTCACTATATCTAACCAACAATTTTATTTTCTCATTGTTTTCACTCTCTTATTTTTAACTTATCTAAACAATTTTTTCCTTAACACTTTCTTTGTCATCACTTTTTTTCTCTTTACTTTCTTTCAAATCCAAACACACTATAAAAGTAAAATATGTATGAGACCATTATATTTTTTAATTGGAGACAAGCATTGCTGCCAGTGAGTTTTTTGTTTTCCCCTAATATGTGAAACCTATATATTACTAGCCAACATTGATAAGTCTACCAGCCAGCTATAATTTAATTCGTATTAACGTCATTTCTAAGATTGAGAGTATTTTTTTCCCTAATATGTGAACTAATATATATATATATATATATATATATATATAACCTATATTCTACTAGCCAACATTGATAAATCTATCAACTAACTATAATTTAATTTATATTAAAGTCGTCTTTAAGACCGAGAGGTTTGAGTTTAAATTTTAAAATTAATTAATTAAACAAACAAAAATTTATTAGCCTGAATTCGGGACCACATGCGATGAAAGTCAACTTAATGTATCAAGTAATAATATTTAATAATTAATAAAGTATTCATACCAAAAAATATGAAGGATTATTACAAAAAAATTTGTCTGACATAGTTATGGACAAAACTTACCACATTGTAATGTACCAAAAAAAAAAAAAAACTTATGAAATAGTTAAAAATGTGTGAGTTTTGATTTTTTTTTTTTTATTTTTTATTTTTTGCGTATGTGGGATTAAGTCGTTTTTATGTAACTCGACGGCCGATCTTTAGTAATACTCGACTAAAGACCCTGCCACTCGACGTTCGGTTTTGGAAAATCATATTTTATTTAAAGCATGTAAAAAAGTTCACACGATGAGAATGGGGTCAGTTATTATTTTTTTATTAATAAAGAAAAAAATAGGATATTTTATTTAATAATTATTTAATGATACAATATATTTTTTAAAAAATTTAGTGTAATTTATTTCAGATACAATATATGTTAATTTGTACAAGAAAAACAAAATATTGTAAATGACTACCCCATGGCCATACGGTACGTACGTAACACACTTAGAAAGGCAAAGGCAAAAATCGGAAGATTGAGGTTACGAAAGGATGGGACTTTGGACGGAAGATGGGTGTGGAAAAATCTCAGAACTGCCGAGTTTGACAACTGGCATTGTCTGTATTGACGTCACTTTGAGGTTGTGGGAATCTTTTTTTTTTTCAATTCGGAAAATGGGAATATTGGGGTTGTCTTATAAAACTCGTTAAGAAAAATTATATTGATATATCGTATAATAAGTTATACTGTTATATTAAATTTATAAAGAATATATTTTTTGAGATTTAATAAAGGTCACCAATCATTTATAAAATTGTGTAAAATTAAATATACATTTAATACTACTTACTTTGTTGAGGTTGTGGGAGTCTATGGACATATTTCTGACTGGTATAATAGCATGGAGGTCCTCACATTCTATTTTTTTTTTTATATTTAGATTATTAGGTGATAAACAATGTATTAAATTTAAAAAATTTTAAAAATATAGATTATTAAATATTATTAAATTAATTATAAATTTTTTTTGTGTATTTCACTAAGCGTATATATGTAGTCTTCCTTTTTTTTTAATAAGTTCAAATTAAGATTTCTATCCGAGACCTTTATAGTGTGTTTGGATGTAAAAATGAGGTAGGAAATAAAATGGTGAGAAAGTAAACAAATTGAAAAAAAATAATTTTTTAATAGTTATTCAGATATGTGAAATATATGTGAGAAAGAAAGTATAAGAAAGTAAATTATTTGTTGGAATATGATAGGAAAGTGTAGAAAAAAAATTTATATATAAAGAAAAGACAATTATGCCCCTAACAAGTGCGCATAGAACAATAAGGTAAATAACTAAATATTGTTTATATTTAACTAGTTTTCTCGTCATTTCTTATCGTACGTCCCCAGAGGGATAGTTTTCTTGTCATTTCTCGCCCCGAATGATGAGAAACAAAAAGCCATGGACCCCATCTTTTGTTTTCTCTTGCTTTTCATTTGGTTTGCTTTCTCCCGTTTATTCAGACTCTTGTTTTAATTATTTTCTTCTTTACTTTTTCTTTTTCACGAGATTCTAACAAAACAAATAAGCTATTAATCTTAGAGATGACTTAAGCATCAATTGAAATATAATTTGTTAGTAATATAAGATTCATTTGTTTTAGATTTGGATATAAAGAGATATATTTTTTTTTCTTTTTTCAGTTTGAAAGGACATATTTAAGTAAATAAATTTTTATACCCTTTTCAATTTATAACGCTAATTTTTAATTTAAGTGATGGACAGAGCGGGCTTATTATTAATAATATGATATTTTTATTTTTTTTCTTTTATTAATGCATATTTACATTATTTAAATAATATGTACATTATGGTATTACTTCTATCTTTAATGAAATATAGGTGAATAGGTGGAGCAAACTCACACAAATGTGTATAAGGGTGGGGGGGCATATACTTGTGGGAAAATTTTTACGGACATGCATAAATGGAGAAGCGATATTTTTATATTATATACAAAGTATTTTATATTATAAAAATAACATGCAACATATGAAATGTATAGTAAAATAATACAAATCAACAAAAATCGCTTATATATTGTGTGCAAAGTGCGCGTTTAGGAGTAAGTTTGTGTAATCAGACTTGGTTATAGTCAGGAACCAAAAAATATTTTTTGTACAAACAATCGTGAGAGCGCAATAAATAAATAATAATTTAAATTATTAGATTGTGAAAGATGTATTAGATTAAAAAATAGATAAATTATTAAATATTTTTAAATTAACTGCACATTTTTATGTGTTATCAAACATATTTACATAATTTTACTCATTTATTATTACCATTAGACGGCCGGTCAATTGTAACTTTCCAAATTTAAGAGAACCAGCACACAGCTACACCTCTTCAACAATTAGGCTGGGGCTGTATCTAGAATTTGTCATCTATCTGTTTTGAACCCATGTTTCATTCCTCATTACATTTAACTCTCAATAATTTCCTACCCAATATAGTTGACAGGCGGAGGATTCATGGCCCTTGGAGATCACTTGACTGTCTTTGTCTTTGCAAGTTTGCAAGCAAAGGGCAAAGAAAAAAAACAGGAGAGCAAAAATTGGGAGGATGTTAAAAGAGGATTCATTGATGGCGACTTAAAACGAACCTGGCCACTAAAATAATGCCATTGAGAAATTTCCCAGGTAGGCTTTGGTCATCAATGACCCCCTGCACAATAGGGCTCATGATGGACTGACGAGTTATAGCACAATGGTAACCTAACAAACAGATAGCAGTCTACTATGTGCCTAAGTTTGTGCCCATGCAGTGGGATAATGTGGAGGGTTCAGTCTTTGAATAACCAAATTCCAAAACTGGTACCGAAATAGGATATCCCCTTAGTAAGTCGACTCGGGCTAATTCATCCAATTCTGATAATAATATTTTAAAAACCTGAATCGATCATTGAATTAAAACATTATAAGTTTAAAATTTTAAGTGTTTCAATTAGTTTAATAAGAATTTGAGCTGATAAAATCGATATTTAACATTAAATATGTGTTTATTTATTAGTAATTAAAAAAAACAGTAATTATATGTGATATATTTAGGCTTAAAATCATTTTAAACGGTTGAAATCAAATGTTTTTTTGTCCAAAGTTACCATAGAAAGACTTGATTATATATAAATTTTTTAGTTTTAATGACTAGATTAGAAGTTTAACATTTATGATTCAATTTCTAATTCAAATAAAATTTAGGACTGAGTAATAATTTAAATAAAATTTTTGAGTTAAATTATAATTTTTGATAGTTAAAGGCAAATTTGATCTGACAACAAATCAGATTGGTTTTTTTCTATTTTGGTCGGTTTAAGTGCTGCCCGGTGTTTTAAATCAAACCAAATCAATCTTGCAAAGTAATCATCCATCCGCGTCCCGGGACTCTAATGTGTTTATTTTTTTCTTTATTTTCCCAACGCAAACATTGGGTATCGAAGTTGGGCTTCTATGGCGTTAAAAGGCTGTCAGAAGCCCAAAAAACAAGTAAAGATTGAACACGATCTTGAAAGTAATCATTAAAGAAATCTAGTCTGAAGCATCCGAGCTGGAAATTGGAGGCCCATTTGCACTGTGGTCTTCGGTGCATGCACGGCCGCTTAGCTTCTGGGTTCCGGGGGCTTGGAGGTGGCAGCATAATTTTTTTTTTTCCCATCCTCCGGCCGACACAACGTCTTCGTTATTTATATTCCAGTTCTTAATTTGAAAGCCAGTAGATTTACTCTATCGTATATTAAAAAATGTTTGTTCAAATTATAAAAACAATCTCTTTTTAAAAATCAGTTGGGTGCTCTTGAGGCAGTCAGGCAGAGCTATTAGACTTAGTTTTATACTATTCTATCATACACTACCTATACTAGCCCACGCTTATACTATCATTTTTCATGCACCAAACGCATCCTTAGTTCTAATTATGGATCAACTCCTGATAGCATTGAGTTGACCTCAATTTTTCGTATTCTTGATCAACACTAAATAAATACAACATCACTAGTTCACTATTTAATTTTCACAAAGTTTTTTTTTTTTTTTGTTTTTTGTTTTTTGTGAGGCGAAACATCTATCAGGTTTCTAGAAATAAAATATCAATTTCACAATGACCACAAAATGCATAGAAATATACTAAGCAGAGAGAAGGGGAACAGCGCTATGTATGAATGTTTCTGTATCTTCAGTCTCCATGAGGGCCGATTGACTAGAGAGATATTGAAACGTGTACATGTTGTGCAAAGTTGTTGCAAGTATGGTGAACACAAGGCTCTAAAGTCCAACATTCGTATGCCCAATAACATGTCTAGAGTGTGTATATATATATATATATCCCGAAGATATTTATAAAATTAATGTTAAATATGGCAAGAGAGACATGGGGTTAATTACTTGGTTGTGTAGAGACAGGCATGGTGAAGTGGCTTGGATCTAAAAGAGTGGGAAGAAATGTCTGGAAAGAAAAGAAAGGAGATTGAGATAAGGGGACAAGAGAAAGAGAGATGAATTGTAGGAATGGGGTGGTTGAACTAGAGGGTGGCCAACTGAGAAACATTATGTTGTTAGAATGATATTGTTGTCTCTTCAATCAATTTCTTTCCAGGTTTCTCTTATTCTATTTAAATATAGCTAATTAAGGAATGGCAACCATGATCTTTCGTTTCTTCGGTGAGGCAATTGTTGGGACCATATGACAAGATCCTATCTAAACAATTTGTTTGTGTTGCATATTCTACTGCCAACATATATCATGCTTGTGTTGATAAAGTTGGGTTCGGCAGTTAAGAATTTGACTTTTGATGTGCTTAATCTTAAGTTCAGATCTCACTAATTACTATTAAAATTTATTATGGATGATAATACGTAAGTTTTACTGTAAATTTTAGGTGATTTGTAACCGCTCCTTATTCTGAGATGAGAACACTCCTTCCACTTTTAAATATTTTTCACTCACAAAAATATACGTGTACATATATCATCCATGTCTTCGAGATATTGAACGTTAGTACATTACAAAAACGTTAAATTATTTTCTTTAAGCCGACATAATTTTGAAATCCAAAGTAAAAGACATATTCCAGTGAATGTCATTTTTCACTATGGGTACATTTCTTTGCTATCTTCCCTAGCTAAAGGCTTAATGATAAGAGCTTGGTTTTACACCCACACTGTACAACCGCACATTTCCACTATACGCTACTAATAAAGTGCAAACTAATTTTTAATTTAATATAATTATATTCATAAAATATAAAAAAATAAATTAATCTAAAACATAAAACTAAATAAATGTTATTTTAGAACTAAAAGTATAGATCTCATATTGTCTATGTTAAAAAAATAAATTTTTTTTCCAAAAAAAAATTTTTACACAAAGTATGAACGGCTTGCATTTTGTTAGGTATTAATTCATTTTCTTCCTCACGTATGAGCGCACTGTGCAGCCTCTCTAATGATAAAGAGAGTCAAGACATCTATCTTAAATTTCTCATATTCGAACGGGATGAATTGAGGGCTAGAAAGGGAAGTTCAGATAAGCGTTGCAGCTCTCTATATGATATTGCATTACTAACCAAGTGGGACAATTGGATGTTTAATTATTAATTTGACAGTTTCATTATGATCAAATGAAGTTATAACTACGTCAAAAAAAAAAATAAAGCTATAAAAAAAAAAAAGAAGCTAATGGCTTTCACAATAATAACTTCAATCGGGAAACAATAAATTCATCCCCGAAGCCGTAGAAAACGCAAGGAAAAAAGAAAAATTGTTGGAAATAAATTATGAGATTGATGAAAAAAATTTTCTGACCTTTATGGAATTTAATTCCTCATCTATCAAACGTCAAACACACGTACGAACATACTCACTCATATAAATACATTCACACTTTTATCTTCGTCCCACTTGCGTTTTATTAATTCTCGGCGAAACTCCAAATGTCACATTCAAAGTGCTCTCCAGAGCGATAATTGTGGCCTTGAGGTGATGAGTACATGCAAGGAATAGAAATCATAACTTTGAGTGTATGGATAAAATATGACATGTAACATGTTCGAACTTAAAATGGAAAATGGTGTCAGTTATACGCATAGTTTTAAATTCAAGACTCTTTCAATACATTTTATGTTTCAATTAGGTAGCCACGACGATAGAATTTTGTATTAATAATTTGGGAATTTGTTTGAAATAGATTCTTCGTCATAAAAAAGTTACATGAGAAATTTTTTAGGTACAAAAAAATTACAGCACCAGAGGAGGAGGCAACCGAATATGCGCTCGAAAGCAACTACGCTTTCATTTTTTTCAACCACATCTTTACTTTTTACAATAAAAACAAGAAATACATTTAATTATTTTTTTATTGTAAAAAGTAGAGACGTAATTATAAAAAATGAAGGCATAATTACATTCAAATGCATCCTCAGGCACCTCCTCCTCTAGTGTTGTAATGACTCTCTTTTAAGTATATTGTCAATAAATAATTAAACTTGGAAGTTTGACCTATAAGGTGGAGTCAAAGAAAGAATTAGATATTGATATGCCCCCTCATGCAGAAGGCCATTGGATGGAAGTATGAAGAAAACAAAGTTTACTTTACCTGTAAAAATACACAATTAAAATGTTAAAGCAATGTGATTGATAAAGAAGACCTCTCAATCATATATAAACTAGTGTACACAAAGGTTTTTTCAATAATTCTAATTGATTACTTTAAGAAAGGTACAAAAATATAGGAAAAGTATGATTGTTCCCTTTTTATGTTAAACGAGACTTAAGAATGTGAGATACTAAAATATGTAATAGTACATACATGATAAAACATGTAAAATATTACATATTAAGTGACATAGAGAATATATTACACTTTTTTCCACCATCTCACCAAAAAATAGTAGATTCAAGGAAGAATGTGGAACATTAACAATTGGCTTCTTCTAGTGGTATCATGGAATTGAAAACTGGACCGGACCGGCCGGTTCAACCGGAAAAACCGAGAACCGGTCCTAAGTCCGGTCCGGTTCAAGTCAAAAAATAGAATTCGGACCGAACCGAAAAAAACCGGTTAAGAACCGGAAAAACCGGTCAAGAACCGGGAAAACCGGGACCGGTTGAACGGGGTGAACCGGTTCAAAATTATAATTTAATCCAAAACTTTATCTAAATTATAATTAAAACTCTAATTTTAACTAAAAATTCTAATTTAGTCCTCAATTGATTAAAATTTTCAATTTAATCTTTAAAATTTAAAAATTAATATTTAATCACTATTTATAAATATTATTTTTTAAATTAATTTTTATAAATTATATTTTGTTAAATATACTAATTGTAATATCTTTAATGTATGTAAATATTAGTATAATTCTTAAAATACACTTTATTTTAAATATTTATTATCATTCTTATATAATATAACATTTTATATAATTATATAAGCTATATAAAAATTTAATTTTTATATATTTAATATTAAATACCGGTTTTACCGGTTTAACCGCGGTTTTACCGGTCGAACCGGTTGAACCTTGAACCTCTCAGTTTTCCGGTTCAATGACCGGTTCGGTTCTGAGAACCTTGAGTGGTATCCGCTGCCCGGCTACTGATTAAGGACAAAAAAAAAAAAAGAGAGTACTGTTACGTAGACGGAAAATAGACGGAGAAATTTTTTGTGTGTAACCAATTAATTTATTTGTACAATAAGATATTTAATTTCTTTAACGAAAAAATATATGAAAAAATACTTTAAAATTTTATTACAATAATTTAACATTTTGTTACACAAATAAAATGACTGATTACACAAATAAATTTTTTTCGTTTATTCTCTGTCCACTAATCCTGTCCACCTATCTTTTCTAAAAAAAAAAACTTGGGTATAATGAGGAAAGGAAAAGAGCAGCAAGATTTTTGCATATGCATCAACGGTCTTTTATATATGCAACATCAATGGTCAAGTTGACTTTTGCACGGTCTCTCACTAGCGATCTACAATCATCCACGGTACAATGATAGCATATGAGTCTAGTACTACATGCAAATAAACAGGGAAATTCGATCTCCCTGAACACATAATGGCATGCGGCAATGGCATATAGCTCTGTTTGGGATAAAAAAGTTGATGAATTTATATTTCTGATGATTTAATGGCATGGAACCCACGAAGCAGTTTCCTGTGGTCCCGCATTTAATTTGGCTATGAATGTGCATTCCATGCAAAGGCAAAGTCGTATAAAAGGGTATCAGAGTGCAGTTATATAATTTGGTATACGTAAAAAATATATAATTAATTTAATAATTTAATTTATTTATTATTTAAATTTAATATATTTTTTTTTATAATTTAATAATCTAAATATTATATTAACTCAAAAAAAAATCTAAATATCATAATATTAAATTTATACTTGTTATTATGTACTTACCTAATTTTACGGGGAAAACAAAAAGGAGAGAGATGAATTCTCTGCTCCACTCCACGTGAGAGTACGACAGACAGATAGCCAATAGATGGAAAAAGGTTTCTTTTTGAGCTTCAACAAGAGCAAAAAAACAAATTTTGGGGACTCAGTACTGATTGAAAATTGGCTGATAATTGACCCCCTCGTGCGACTCCTGCAAAATCAGTCTTCTCTGATTTAACCAATAATACAGACAAAACCTTCTTTTGTTTCTTCTCACTCAGACACTGGTGAGTGCCGTGCTGCCATGGGTGATGATGTGTCGTTCCTCTCTTCTTCTTACGGAATGCCTTCTTTTCATTATAACCATTGTTTTTATTTTTATTTATTTATTTAGTTATTTTTTGTTGATTATTATCCGTATCATGGAGAGGGAGTAGAACCAACCTGAGTTGTGCATGTGTCTTTCTGGACGTACTTTTTGGCAGATTATTTTGTGGCCTGTCCTATACCATTCAATGATGGACTTGTCTGGAACAACCGTTGAGGATCAATTAGCATAATAGATTGATAAATTAGCATAATATCCGTTGAGGGATTAAAACGATTGATAAATGCAAGTTTGCAGCATTTCCAAGGACTTCAGCATTGCTGCATATTAAAGAACACAACCCGTCGCTCAAGGACACAGACATCTATTCTAGAGATCTTAAACTTGTAGATTTAAAAAGGAATATTAAATTTATGAGAAATGTCTAGAATTATATTATTTTATAGTTCATAGTTAAATAAACTTTCTTAATAGATAAAAAAAAAAAAAAGAACACAGCCCAGAGGGGGCTGGAGGAGAGTAGGAAATAAATTCGAATTTTGGAAAATTTTCAACGTGGGAGTGAATTAGGGTAACCTTGGAGAGAACAAGTGCTCTTGAGTAAGAAAAAAAAAAGAAAAGAAAAAAAAAAAGATGTCTTGGTCGAAGTCTTGTTTGAAGCATGGTATGCTAACTAATTGACCGCTTATTTTTTTTTTCTTTCATATCTAAACTAATTTATTAATGAGTCCTTACTACAACAAGTAATGATTATAAAATAAAGGTACTAACTAATTTTACTTATTTTTTAAAAATAAAATTAACTCATGTTCTAATATCATTCAAATATTATTTTAATTTTTTTATTCAAATAAACTCTACTTATCGTGTGGTGTAAGATTATAAGTAAGTTATACTCACTTAAAAAAATGAGTTAAAACAAAAATCCCCTAAAACAAAATAATGCCACTTGACAAATAATTTTAGAAACGTTAACATTATTCTTTTATGCTAAGTGCATGGGACTAGATGGTGCCATGGAGGCAATTATTGGCTCCTCCCTTCCAATCATGCCTTTATTTAATACAAAAAAGAGCTTAATTTCTCCAAGTATTTACCAATAAATGCATATTCCATTTAAGTATTGCATATGCATAACGCATATGTGTGCGTAAACCATATATATTACATATGTATGTGTGTATATGATGATGCCAACACATGATAATGGGCCATGAGCAATTATCCAACGGTAACAAGTTGAAGTTTGATCGTATGTGCCCAAATGAGGGATCAATGATCCCAATTGTCCCCCATTGAGAAATACGTAACCACACATGCGATTGTGCAGCCATATATCCGGGGACCATATGTAAAGCTAGATAGATTTTTATGCGTGGCCAGCACCCCCTGCTTTACCACATCTTGCCAAGTTACACGGTCTCCACAAGGAGTACTTGCCTGATTTTATATGACTTTAATAATTGAAAAGAATGTGATGCCCCAGAAGCAAGTTATTTGCTAGTTAGGCCGGCAGTCGCTACAGGTACAGTTGGTGGAAGGTCCCAAATGTCAGATGGTGATCGATTGGGGGCTATAGATTGGTACTTTTTAGAAGAGTCTATCTACTTTTCTTACACACCCACGATGAAAACTGAACAAAAAGTGTCAAAAACCAGACATGTCTGAATCTTTGAGACACTTTGCTCCCAGCAATCAATGCCGCAGTAAATGGAAGATTGTTTTTTCATATGATTACCGTTACTTAGCTACTGTAAGAAAAATCCTCTAGCCTCTAGGAATTCTTGCATGCAAGCTGCATCATTATAATCGTACTTCTTTTACCTCCCCAACAAGCGCCTAAAATGTCCTATTAGTCTTTTTCATCGTGACTCGTGAATTGTTTAAATAAGAATGAATGAGTAGGGCTGCAAATGAGCCGAGCTGAGTCGAGTTTGGCCAGGCTCAAGCTCGGCTCGTTAAGGAATTCTTCAGGGCTCGAGCTCGGTTCGAGTTTTGGAGGTGGAGGCTCGAGCTCGGCTCGTCACAATATTACTGAAACTCGGGTTCGGCTCGAGCTCGGCTCGATTTGTATTTTTTTTTTTTTTTTAATCTAAGCTTTATATATATATATATATATATATATATATATATCCTTTTTCCATTTGATTTATTTTATTTATTTGCTATATATGTTATTTCTACTTTGTATAAAAATAGAAAATTTATATAAAAATATATAAAAATATAAAAATAAGAAAAATAAAAATATCAAAATTACTTTTTTTATATAATTTTATATAAAAAAGGGAAATATATATATGTAAAAAATGGATATGTGGATAAAAGCCAATTATTCATTCAATCGCTATTTGATTAATTGAATTCATAATTGTATAACTAGCCACATTATGATCATCAATCAATTTACTTAATTATATTTAAATTTTCTCTAATTTAAAAAATTTATATTCTTTTGCAAAGAAAAAATAAATATGCAAGTTTATTTTAATTAAGAAAAAATTCAAATAAAAAAAAGAGACAGGAGGAAATAATGAAAGTTGAGAGCATTTGAAAATAAATAAAAAATTAATTTTAATTTTATTAGTATTTATATTAAAAGTTAAATGATATAATATGAACGAGTATAAAATTTATTTAATAATATTTAAAAATTTATTTATTTTTTTAAATTTATTATATAATAAGTCATATCATAGAGTATTCATGTGTCACTCAATCAACGTGAATGCCTTAATTTTTCTAAAAGAAAAATATAAAACAACTGTATATATATTTAATTATAAAGTTATAAGTGAAAAGAAAAACAACTATTTCTCATTTATGTTCTTTACCCAATAACCCATATGCGGCTGGCAATCAAAAAAAAAAAAAATCAATAATTCAGGAACTCAACCCAATAATTGAGACGTCAAGTCATCTTCTTCTTCGCCGTTCTTACGTTCACGAGGCAGCCCCAGATCCCCATATCCGACGCGCGTTAGCATCTCGGACCTCTTGGCTTCGAACTGCCAATCAGTGGTCCCCACCGCATACAGCATCAGCACAGCACAGCATGCCTGGGCCGACAACAGACCCATCCAAAGCCCACAAAACCCAACTCCAGCCCAAAATGCAAGCCCAACTGCCACGGGCATGCCCACCAGATAGAAAGCACCGAGGTTTATGTTGGCTGCATTGGTCGGCCGGGCACTCCCTCTGAGGACCCCACACCCCGCCGTCTGCGGGCAGTTGCCGAGCTCGCACAGCCCTAGGATCGGCAGAGCAGCCGAGGTCAGCCGTAGGATCTCAGCGTCGCCCGTGAACATCCGGCCCCACCGATCCTTCATCCCCGTCGCGAAAATCGAAGCTGATAGGCCCGTAACGGCTGAAAGAAAAACAGCCACCCCAGCCGATAATTTCGCTCCGTCAGGGACGATTTGCCCCGAGCTCGTTCCCCACTCGGGTCGAAACCGCGAACCCGAGCGAGCTTGGGAAAATGTAAATCAACGACGTCGTTTGAATCAATATCCCCATTGAAGCGACCGTCGATTTGGGGTTCGCCAAAACCCCGCAAAAAACGATCATGATCTCATACCACCACCACTCCAAACAAACCGATACGCAGCTGGGCGCCGCCAGCCTGACGAGAGGCATCCAACCTGACAGACATTCTCGGCTCGGCTTGGTCCACGTGGGCTCGTGCAAGCCCGAAGCCCACACGTAGGAAACCAGAAACAAGAGCAGAAACAGGTTGGATGCGGCGGCTGCTGCGGCGACTCCAGCGACGCCGAGCTTGAAGTGATTGACGAGCAAGAAATTGATAGGCAAGTGAAGAATGGCGCTGTTGAGGGACGCCAATGTTAAAGGGTGGGTGATGCCTTGAGTCCGAAGGTAAATGCGGATTGGGTGGACGAAAGAGTTAGCTACAAGGTCAGGCAGAGAGAAGAGCAAATAAGTTTGAGCGAGACTTATAATGTTCGGATCTTGGCGAAGAAACAGAAGGATTTTCGACACGTTGAGCCAAAGTACTGAAATGGGTATCGAAGAAAACAGGAGGAAAATCACGGAGCGGTGAAGGGTCAGGGAGAGTAGCTTCGGACGTTGAGCTCCGAAAGCCTGGGAACAAAGGCGGCTCCATTCCCAGAGCGAGGCCCGACAGGACAGAGTAACCAGTTATGTTGGCAAAGGCAATAGCGAGAGAACCGGCGGCCAGCTCGAGGTCACCGAGACGGCCGAGGAAGAGCATGGAGGTGATGGAGCGGAAGTAGAATATGAGGGCTGTTAGGGCTATCGGGAAGGCGAGTTTGAAGAGTGACTGAATCTCAGAAACGACGCCCGAAAGAATGTTGAATGCATCTGGAGATGATGACGATGGATTTGCATTGGGAATCTCTGGGTCTTGAGCAATGGTGGTACTGGGTAGTTGCGGCAGGACTTGGACATGTTGCAGCTTTTGCGCTGGTTTCTCGCTTACAGGCAAGATGGGAAGGCTGCTGTTGGCCTTTGGATTACACATGATGCTGGTGATGATGATGATGATTATGATGATGATGGTGCTTGTACTCTTATTAGTCTCCGCTTTTTCAGTTTTACTGTCGGGAGATTTACACTCGTGAAGAGCACTCTTTTCTGCTCCTCCTGAATTAGCTCTCTCCCGCTTCCCCAAGGATGTATGTATGTGTAGTATGTATGTATGAGGGATTGTGGATGATAGAGCATAGATAGGAGGAGGAGCGCTTTTGCCCTTAGATGGGACTGAGGAGAGGAAGGATATTAATAGAGGAGCCAATGTGGGGCTTCCTCTTCCACAATTTTTATTTCTTCCTTTTTTGCTTCTAGGGGGAAAAAAAAAAGTGACTTCCCCAAATTGAGATTGTCACTTATCCAAAAAAAATTCCCAAAATTGTCTCATACTTCTTTGACGATTGATTTGGATATTCTATTGAAATCTGTTAGCTCTGTGACTTCATGATATATATCAAAAAAAATGTTCAAGACCCTTATATTTGACAGTGATTAAAAATGTTAAGGATTTTTTAATATGTTGCAAAAAAATTTAAAAAGAAAGATAGCGAATTAAAAATCACATACTTGATAAAAAAATTTGAGGGTAGTTTTTATTTTAAAGCAAACAAAAAAGAGAATTTGAGTGTAATTTTTTTACAACTTTTTTGTTACCTTTAATTAGAAAGAGGTGAATTTCATAGTTTTTTCTTTTAATGAAAACAAAAAGGGAAATGGGTAATTTTTCCCTAGAAGGAAATTTTTGAGAGTTTTTGGTGAATTTAGGATAATTCTTTTTTCCGTTTTAAGAAATTCCAAAAGGAAGCCTCGGAGTAATTTTTTTCCTTTTGTTTCCTTTAATTTGAGCACTAAGAAAAAAAAAAACAGAAAAAATTAGGTGTCAGTGTAATAGGAGCAACAGGTGGATGCTCGTTGATATAACGTAATCTAGTAAAAGATATATTGAACTCAAAAAATAAAATATAGACCATTATATTGACTGAGCACCTCCCACACTCCTCCAATTAGGTTGCTATGTAGTCAAATCCAAGAAAAAAATTGCTACGTTAAATTTAGCGACGACATGACTAAAAGAAATAAGTTGAGTTTTCTGCTAGATTTTGTCAATATATATACTAGTATTAAACTTCTAAGAAAATAAAAATGAATCTAAGAGTAGCTTTTTTTAGAATTTTTTCCTTTCTTTTTATTCTTCTTAAATATGTATCTTTGTGTTGTGTGAGTTGCAGAAGTACGTGAATAATCGTTAACATGAATTAAGTAAATTATAATATATGTTAAAAGTAATTAAGTAAGTTAACTTTCTAACTATAATTGTTACTCTAGATAATATCAGAGCATTCTTAGAAAATCAAATTCATTACTGTTAATAGAATTTAAAGACTAATTTCATAAAAACTTGAAATTAATTGTAATATTATTGAAATTATTTATTAAGAAAATATACAATGCTAAATTCTTTTACGTTTGTTTCACTATAAAATTTTTTTCAAAAAAATGGCTAATCAGTTAGATAGAATTCTATTTGACTAAGATTTTTCTTTTGAACTTATAATGGTTAGTGTTTAAAATTATCATGCTTGAGTTAGCATGTAAGTGTTCCATATATTCCTATAATTAAGAGGAATATGACCCAATTAATGTAGAAATCTTATAATATTCTTAACATTATGCAAATGTTGCCACATAAGCAAAAATGATGATGTGGCTTAAAAAAGAATAACTCAATTATCTCTCAATTTTGGCAATATATACTTACACTTATATTAGATCTGTATGATATGCGAGTTTATCATATTTATCAAAAAGGTGCTTTTTTGCTTATTTTATTTAAATGGGAAAAACAAAAAGAAACTTAAATTATAAGTATTTTTTACTTTAAAAAATAAGAAATGAATTTGAAAGTAGTTTTTTTATTCTTAAGAAAATAAGAAGGTCAAACAAAAAAAATTTTAAATTATGAGTTAGTTCTTTTTAACGAAAAAAAAAATTAAAATTTTTTCCTCTCTAAAAGAGAGGAACTAAGGATTATTTTTTATTTTGTAGAAATTATTTTATTTTATTTTTCTCGATAATAAGTGTTTGTACTGCACAGATTTTAGAGATAAGTATATAATTGATAATACCAATATGATAAATTTACATTTTAGATCACAATTAAGTAAAATAAGTAAGTTATATACATATTAAAATCTTAATTTTATTAGAATAATAATAAAAATTACAAACCAACTACTAAGTTAATGTTAAATATTATGTGTGCCGTGCACACTAGCGACCCTCTCTAGAGGAGCCATAAGCCCTATCTGTCTCTTCCTTTGAGAAAAAAAATAGAAAAATAAGAGGTCCATAATCTCTCTAGCAAGGTATCTGACACCTGCTTTTCTATGTAAAGAGTCTTTGCTTGAGTTAAAATGTTGTAAGTAGAGCGGACAAAACATTTGTTCAAATCATATCAATTTAATATTATATATTTTTTTTATTATGATATCATCTCACTTTTGTTGTCAATTGAGCTGGAGAGGGTCTATTTTATAGGAGTGGTTCTAGTTTCAATTTTCAAACCAAAATCTCACTTCCAAGCAAGTAGCTTTAGCAGGCCACAACATATCTTAGTGGTTATTATGATATTATCTCAGCGAGTAAAAATCAATACTTCTTTTTTTTTTTTTTGGCCACCCTTCTCTTGGCATAATGGCAATCCATCTGATCATGCTTGTCTAGGTTAGGGATACGAGGGCTAGTAGCAACATCAGCCACTATTAACAAAAAGAAAAATAATAAATCAATACTTTTTTGCTATAGTGAGATTACTATTAATAACTTAGCAAAGAAACTGCAATCACCTAAAATATGTTCAGGTATAATAGTTCCTTTTGTGCTTTTATAATTAAATCCTTTTTTTGTAGATCACGTTCTTGATCTATCCCTTTATTTTCAATTCAGATAATAGGGAACACATTATGTAATTCTTTATTATAGTAAAAAATTTCAATGTTAAAATTAATTATCAAAACTTTTTAGAAATATATTTATCATTTGCTATTTGAACCCATTTCAACTCCAAAGGCTACTATAGCATGAAAACATCGATGGCCACAGCTATCATGGAAAAATTTCCCTGATGTCACCATATCTTATGTATATAATTAGTTATCGAGTACCATTATTTTGAATCATGAATTCCCTTACATATTAAAATGACCACCCCAAACATTTAGTCATTGGTTTATAATTTTGTATATAGCTTGTGCAAGGCACGAAGCAATTACATATACCATTATCAACAGAATAAGGTGTAATATGCGGTAAAAAATGCAACATTTTGGGGCCCCGTGAATAATTAGACTTTGATAATGATGTCCAATTTCGTATTAATTAATAATTACAGCAGCTATATATAGTGCTGGTTATTTGTACTCACAAAATATGCGAGTATAGTATATTTATTTATACTCAAATTTAAGGTAAGTATACTTAATTTTGAAAATTTAACTATTAGATACTTAAAATTCAATTGAAGTATAATTTCTTTGATTTAAATATGAGTAACTTTTTAAATTAAGAATACTTGTACTAGGATTTGAATTATTGTACTCGATTTTAAAAATTTAAGTATCCACTAAAAATTCGAATTTTGGGTAGGATTCTCTAATTTTGAGTAACTTTTTAATTAGACATATTTTTGTATTCAAATACGAAATATTTATATTTAATTTTAAAAATTTAATCAGTCATGTACTTATAATTTTAAATTTGAGTGCAAGTCTTTCAATTTAAATATATTTTCTCCAATTTGGGCAACTACTTTGTGAGTTGACTCACAAAATATGTGATGTATATATACGTATGTATATGTACGTCCAGGCAAAATGATTTCATTGCCTGCAAACTCATTATATGTTTTGAAACAAGGGTGGAAAATTGTGAAGTAATTAAGTACACGCGAGGGGATTTAGTGGTGAGACTTTAGGTCCTATGGTTCTCCTCTGCAACTGCTTTTTGTCTTTTATTTTCATTTTTTTTATTTTCAAGACACTTCAGCCACTACTTTCAGACTAGAAAATGAAGGGCTTTGGAAGGAGAAGTAGGCGGCAGCAGCTGTGAGATTGGTGGCAATTTCGATGATATGTGACTTGGCCCAGTACTGAGATTTCCATCCTTTCTGGTTTTTTTTTTTTTAATTATCAACAAATGTATTATTAACTAAATTACAAGAATCATGTGGATTGAATATATCTCGAAATGGTTGGAACTGTGATTGTCGACCATAAGGTTTAAAGTTGAAATCCTAGATTTTACTCATATAACCCCTCTCCTCCTATTGTTCCAAAAGAAAAAAAAAAAGAAAAAAATAAATTACAAAAATCAAGAATCCCAAAAGATGTAAATTGTTTTTAAGAAAAAATCAATGAGCCATCGTGCTTTGGGTACACAATGTAAAAGATGAGTGACCCAGTCAAATTGAAATGGGGACACTTTGGGTTTGCCTTTTTTGAATTTTGATCTGTCAAATGAGCCCTCCAAATCTGAAATTATAAAGGTGCCGATGACCCAGTCACACTGTTGAGAAAGACATTCCTAGACGGGGACAGTGACTTGGCTAGAACTTAAAACTCCATGTAGTTGGAGGGTATATTTTAGTTTTTTTTTTTTTTGTACAAAATTAAAACTTAAAAATAAATAAGTATTGCCTTAAAATCTTAAATGTAAATCATAAATGATATGAACTAAAAAAATTTCTCCCACAAAATAATGTAAACAAAGCATTGCTTGGTCCGTATAGCTTTCTCCGTAACATAAAGGGATCAACACATGAAAAAAGAAAGAAAGAAAGAAAGAAAGAAAGAATGTACTAGTAGTAAACAGATTTTTTATAGGGCGGAAGATTTACATGATAAGAGAACAAAATAAAAATTAACTAAATCAGCAAAGTAGTATTTGTAAAGGATGTAAACAAATTAACCTTCTTTTTTCGGTATTGCCTTCTGTTTAAATTCCATTAGATTGTCATCATGTTCATGTCAACATGGACAGTCTAACTTATGTGGCACAACGGTTCGCACTGCAAAGGCCACAATGCCAACAATGAAAATCAAGAAAGATGAAATACCGTACTATGGAGGACTGGGGGAGGCGCAGCCGTGCAGAAGTGAAGATGGCGAAGTATTGTCCTTTCGGCTCGACTACGTAAGTGGGAGGTATGCATGATGCACCGAGTCCACTCAATGACTCTTACATTAATTTTTATTTCTTGAATTTTCAAAAATTATTTACCAAATTATACTACGTCAGCATGCCGACTATGTTCTTCCCACAAAGTTTTCCGTTTTTGTAAACAAGCGGAAAGAAAGGAGAGATGCATCGGTGTCAACATTTTTTACCACCACCCCACAATCTGCGATTATCTTTCTCTTGCTTGTTGAGTTGGGTGTAATTGACTGTTGTTGTCGTTTCTAAGTGTGGGCGTGGCTGGTGTCATTGTCGTTTCCAAAAGTTTTATTTGTATGCGACTGAGAGAGAGAGAGCGGGAGCACCTCTTGTCCGTGTTTCTATTACGGGAGCGCGTTGCCTTTCTCATATTTCGTGCCGTTTTTATGAACCCTGCTACAAAGGATTTTTTTTTTGCGCTACTGTCAAATAATATATTAAGTAATATTAAAATAATTATATAATTTATTTAATAATATTTAATAATTTATTTATATTTTTAATCGAATTTAGTAATCTCCAATTTATATTATTTTCATTGCACCGAAAAAATTCTATCAATTTTTTTTTCCTTGTCATTGTTTTTGGTCCGCGCTTGACAAAAAATTTTGTTCTTATTAATCCTATAGACCCTAATGAATACTATAATGTCAAGATTTACGAGGTAGATACGATCTAATGACATCTTATGTACTCATGTTGAATTTGTTTTCTTCGTAACTAAAGCATTTTTTCGTTTAAGAAAACTTATTTCCACCAATTTTATTAATAATTCTAGGCTAAATCTTTAATTGATGTAATTTTTATGTTTTTTACTAGTTTGTGATTAATCTTTTAAGGTTTTCTTTTGTGCAATTAATTTGTATAACCTGTTAAAGTAAAGCAGTATTAGTAATTAATAAGAAAGAATAAACAATCAGAGAAGATGATTAGCTTAATCTGCCTCTTTACACCCTCTACATCTCTAAGCTCTTTCTCTGCCCTCTCTTTCTGCCTTGGAAATAAATAAAAAATAAAAATAACAGAACATTGTGCTCGTTTTATGCCATTGTCACTGTTGCATAATCTAATCGCCTCCTCCGAATCAATTCTACCACCATACCACATTTGTGTGGTTCAATTGCTTAAAAAATTTTAAATTTGTGCCAAAAATTACGAGTTTCAATCCTGACAAAGTAAAGTAGCAGGACCGAACCTACGGCCACCACTTAGAATGAAAAATATTGTAATCATTTGCTCGTTTTGCAACCTTCCTATATAGAGAGTTGCAATACTCTCGAGTAGGATTGTAAGATATTATATTTATTTTTTTTATTTTTTACATAAAAAAAAAAAACCTACCACCATTCACCAGAACACACAAAGTTGCAAATTAGAAATAGGGCCGGGACAGGCTGATATTTTTTCGGTTTTTGGATGAATGCTACGATTGTACAAGAACAATATAATTTCACCTGCTTTATAATTTCTCGTGGGGTTTGATCGGACGCAAAGAAAGGCCTGTAGCTGTAAGCATGACATAAGGAATATATTTGTTTGCATCTCTTTCTACTTATTAATATAGATTCATCTACTGATTCATCAAAAACGAGGAATATATTTGCATTCCAAATGGGTCTTGGTCTCTTCAAAGTGTGGGTTCCGCATCAAAACATAGTTGAGATATCTTACTATATTTATTTATTTCCAGGGCGATGGGCAGTTATAGGCACCATTTGATGGTGGGCACATGATTAGTTGGAAGAGCTCTGCTTTACCTGAGTTGTTAATTAATGTGGGCCTCATCGTTTATGCAAATATGTGATCATCAGTCTTGTCCAGGTTTCGGAGGCGCTTGTTGATGTTGTCTCCGAATGTAGTTCTGTTTTGCTTTGTTTTACGTATTTTTGTTTCCCTTACAAATGGTAATGATCTAGGAGGTTATGTTTGGGCTGAGTAGCCTTAATTCGCTAGTAGTTGGAGATATATTCCCACAAATTGTGTCATGGGTCACTAAATCTCTGCCTGGAAATTCATCTCACAAAGCTAAACTGAAAGCCAGAATCAATATTTCCAGGGTGAATAATTGGATACTAATGAGAACCTCTTAGTAACTTTTTAAAGAATTATAAGCTGGTCTACAAGCCAGGCAAATTGTTGATGTTGGTGATGGGTATTCTCCTGCCAGGGATTTGGAATAAAGGGGTGTGTGTCCAATAAAGGCTTCAGAGGGAACATAGAAGCTACAACGAATAAGGCTACTCCTGGTAAAAGGCAGAGAAGTAAAGGCCATCTTAAAATGGGCGGTACTGAACAGAAATTGAAAGTAAAGGATGTGAAAAAGGTGCTGCATTGTGTTTTGCTAGGTGATATTGTAGTTTTGTTGAACTTTACTGTTTGGAAACGTGTAGGAATGTGATTCTTTTGTATGATATGTTTTGTTGGGTATCCTTTTCACTCAGAGAAGTTATGAATGAAATTGAAAATACTGTTAAAAGAAGACTTTCTAAAGAATTATATGGACTATTTTTTTAATAATTTAGATTTAAATTATATAAAATTAGGTGTGGAAAATGGTCTCATGACAGTGAGATTGGGACAAAAGGTGTTTGTGCTTCATCTCTAACGAAAAAATTCTTCGGAAAAAAGTTAGTTTTATTTGAAATAAATTACTGCGATATATGAAATCGCTTTGGTTAACCCTTAAGAGCAGTTTGCCAAAAAAGGAGTGAACATTCTGTTTGAGATATTATTTTTGGCTATTGCGAATAAGGAATGGGCGTCCATCTTCGATATGGATTTCTCCGTAAATAATGCCACAATCACGGCAGCTGTCTTCACAACTTAGGTACTCTTCAAGGTAATATCCAGCGAAACATGTTCCATACAAGGGCAAAAGTGCCAATGAATGAGTCCCAATTGACAACCGGAATTTTGTATTTAGTAGTCCATATAATATATGGAGAAGTTTGAGAAATTTCGAATCACGACGAGCAGCTGAAAATTTCTAATGATCGGAGTAATGAACGCGCGTATGCCAGTAAATACTTTTAGGATTGAAAAGTTTTCAGCAAATTATTTTGAAGTTCACTATACAAATGAGAAAATTTGATTGGAGTCAGACATAACACATATTGCTTGATCATAATCTTTTTGATTTAATCTTAAACTGTCATCATGTATTAAAAGATTAAAAATATACAAAGAATGATTATGATGATATTTATCTCATGTCAACTCGAGCATATTCATGTAATATTTTCAAATTATAAATCGCTGATAAACCAAATTGGCTTCGTTTCAAAGTCACATTTAAAGCCTTTATATAATTCGAATTGGAATATGACCGCCGTCAACTTCAAGCAACATTAATTGGAAACATGGTAGGGGCTGAATGTCGACTTCTTATAGCGCCATTGCTCTTTCCTTAGTTTAAGACTTTAATTTCCAGTATTTACCTTCCTCATTATTGAACCAAGTAATTTCTTCTACCACCCAACTGTCATGCATGGGGTCCATCATGAATTATTTACTTGCCGGATAATATTAAAAAAAAATTATGCAATCTATTTTTAATTTGCCTTTTCTTTTTTTAACTTTTTTATCGATATTTTAATTTTAATTTTAAAGACATAGGGAGTCATTTGTAATTTTGGGGGGGCGCTTCTGCTCTGTCTAAGTTAGATGTAGAGGAGTGGTTCTTTGTTCAGTTTGGGTGACCTTAGAGGCGCCACTGTGCCGGGAGTCCTGTATTTTGCTTGGTGTCCTTTGTTAAAGGATGCCATGAATAAAAATTTTCTTTCCCCTTAGAAAAAAAAAAAAAAGCACCAGTAATAATTTTTGGACGTCTAAAGCACCGATAACAATTGAAATTTTGTAGTTACAATGATTTCAGTCGATCGGCATTTCAATATTTCTAATCGACTATCACAAGTATGCTTGTGAAATATTGGTATCTAGCTTTGAGTTCTACTATACGGTAATACGAGAAAGAGACATACAATTTATTTAATGACATTTATCAAATATTTATTTTTTTATAAATTTATTATATTTTTTATAATTTAATAATTTATATCATTGAATGTCGAAAACATATTTTTTCTTGGGTTGTAAATAAGTTTTATTCGTTTGGTTTCCCTACTATTAAAACAGATGCTGAGAATTCCAATATCGCCATCGAGACATGTGGCAGCACCCCAGATACCTAGCAAGAAGGAATAATCAGACACCTTTTATAGCCATCTCTTTTGACAGCCTTTGCCTAAAAGCTCCGCGAAGTAGCAAAAAGGTATATGAGCAGAGCACCATCTCTCACAAATATGCGCCACTAAGCTCTTACGCAGAGCTTTATTTCTTGTTGGCAATTAAACTTTATTAGTTGGGCTAGGGGCTGAGGCCGGCTTTTGCTTAGATCTTCTTCAATAGAAAGGCAGATACGCTAGCTAGCTCGGATGGGGTTTAAATGGTTGCTTTATTTGCTTTTGGATGATCAAAAGGAAAAAAGGTCCGTGTACAGATTTGAATACTTTAATAATTTTTTTTTACTGTATTTCACATATAATCATATATTTTAAATTTTAGAATAACACTTATTTAATTTTAAATTTTAATTTTATAAAAAAAATAAAATAATGAGTTTGACTACTTTAATAAAGTCATGTAAAGTTACTTGGATTTACCCACTCTAGCTTCTTTCTGTTTCCTTGTCTCCTTTTTAATGGCCTGAAAGGGGCTAAACGTAAGCTGTATATGGTCCAATTGGAACTCAGAAGTCTTAAAAAGTGCCTTCATTCAATTGATCAATATTTATTTCAAGACTGAAATAGACGTGTATATATATATATAAAGTTAATTGAATAATCAAGAAACTACAATCAACATCTCAATGTCGATCCATTGCCGCAAGTAGGTTTGCAACTTTTTAAACGATTATGTTTCCCAAAATGATGCTCTAATGACTGAAACTTTATATATTCATCTTGGACTGTTCAAGTTCTAATTTAATGAGGGTGTGAGACCTTTGGAAATTGAGCAAGCAAGACCGTACTTGACATGATATATCAATCTTTCTGTCGAGCCATATTAAAATTGATTCTAAAAAAAAAATGGCAAGTTGATTCTCTTTTTTTTTTTTTTTTTTTTGAGAAATGGCAAGTTGATTCTCAAAAAGAGTTGGCCATATTAAAAAAATGGCAAGTTGATTCTCAAAAAGAGTGAACAACTAGCACCATCAAAATTAAGAATTGGCCATACTAAAAAAAAAAAAAAAAAAAAGCAAAAGAGGAGACCATAAAGAAGAAATATGGGTAGTTAATATATGAAAAAGTGTTGAAGGGGATATATATCAAAGCCAACTAATTGACTCACATGCAAAGCTCATCCCATGACTTTCATCTAAGTGCGTTTAATTAAAGTTTTATTTTGAACAAAATTCGAGCAAAAGCTAAGCTTAGTCAAAATAAGAATACTGTTCGTCCTCTCAAAAAACACAAAGCATGATTTTAAATTTTTGTAATCCAATACCTAATTTATTGGTAATATATATTGCTGTAATAATAGTTATCATTAATCGTAATTATAATTGTGCTAGTCCCAACAACTGCAGTTCATGGCAATGTTGTCCTCAACTCATCAATTTATCAAAACATGGAAGTACAAAAAAACTTTTTACATATATAGCTACAAAAAGCACAAGAGGTTACGGCTTCTTTGTTTTTGCAAATGCTTGTGCCTATCTAATATTCAATTGAGTGGGTGCTTTTATATATATATATATATATATGGTTACTTTCGGTTGGATTCGTAAACTTGCTGTAGCATTTGTACTTGGGCGCTGTACTTTCCCGAAATGGTAAAAGAACCAACTCGAAATAAGAGACCCACACAGCATGCCAAATCCCACGTGGGCCGCATTGCTTCACATGGTTTTGCGAAACATTCTTGTCCAATTCCACCACAATTATGACCCCAACTCTCGCCTTTTTCACAAAACTATCCCATGCACAGTGTTGTTATACATATATCTTAACGAAACTATGAGACATCATATCTGCTTTACTACACAAAAAAGGGGTTTAATTAGGCTTGCTACTAACCATGTGATTTAGTGACAGAAGAGTTGGATTCTCTGTTATATAAGTTCACATCTTGGCATACATACTGAGAAAAAAAATAAAGGTCCAACTGAGCTTAGCCAATTACATACACTCTCAAAGTGTCAAACTCCTCGCTTAAGTAGGCATTTCAAGTGTCCCACAGTGAAAATGCATATTGCCAGGGTGAAAAAATTGATAAGCAGATAAGGTGAGGGTTTAAAAAAAAAAAAAAAAAGATTTGTAGGCTAAGAAGTATAGAGAATTTGTTGTCTCTGTTCTATATCTTCTTGCCACCAATCAAGTAATTTTAACTTGATACCTTGAGAGTCAAAATATAATTTAAATCAGAACTTTCAAACTCTTCTATCGTCTATATTAACAAAAAAAAAAACAAATAATTATATATAACCACAAAATAAGCAAATAAAAATCAAATCCACGTAAAATTTCAGATTAACTGGAATTTTCATAACTTGGTTGTACGAAATAACGGTTTGTGACCGTGAAAACGACCTCAGGGACTCCATGTTGTTGGGACCATGTGGATATAGATTAAAAGATATTATCATAATTTAATGAAAAAAAAAAACAAGAGGTACTTATGACATAGATTCATTGATATTAGTTAATTCACTTTGTCATAATTATTAAGATATAATTTGACATTTTAAAAGTGACAAAGTAGTTTATGGCTTTGTTCTGGCTATGTTTATTGCTCTAAAATCATTTAAATGGCACTTATGATTAGGAGTTGCAGGGAGCCCATTGGCGAGCTTCTGACGTCGAATTTAGCCCAAACACCAAAGTCCGACGCCCTATGTTACATGTTGGCGATGAAAGTTATGGAGTCTTATTGGGACCTTTGTCATCCGAAAGAACACAGGATGCTTACTTTTGCAGATTGGGGTAGGCTGCCACCACTCGATCCATGATCCATCATGTTTGACCCACGTATAGCAGATTATGTAACGAAGAAGTTATTTTATGGGCAGTTTAACTAGCTTAAGAAATTCAGACTTTATGTAAAAGATTACGAATTTAAATTTTATTGGAGTTAAAGTAGTGAGACTAAATTTGTTATTTACCATATAGCACAAGAAATGTCATAACCTTCCACTTGCTCCGTACTTCTTAGATATAAAATCATAATACTTTCTAATAAAATTATAAACACCATTCATGTTTTTCCATTTTAAAAACTCTAGCTCTCGAAGAAGTTGATATATGTCAAAAGCATGAGTGAATGTCCACTTTACTAGTCAACCATGTAGTTCTTGTGCAAGATCTAGGTATTGGACGATGGTCAAAATAAGCGAATATATATTATGGTGTGATTCCTTAATCAAGTGTGAAAGGAGCGAGCAAAATTTAAAATGGCAATCATTTTTGTTCCTCTAACTAATTCCTGATCATCAAATTAAATGTCGTCGCACTTGTTCATCAATTAAGCTCATGTTTTGTCAACGTAGAGGCCAACTGTGATTGATGTACATGTTTCAATTTAGAGATCCAATGCGTGTCCCAATAAAACGTGTCTAGAAAATATTCGTAATGTAATGAATTTATAATTTTTTTGTAATTATATTAATAAAATATAAAAAAAATTATTATTTTCTCATTTTATAGTTTATTATTATAATTACACAAATTACTTATAAACACTAGTCAAACAATTTTTTTTCGGTACATAAAGGGGGGTGGTTTCAACTAAGGGTATTCGTAGGTCGATTTAGAAGAAAAAATTACAATCAATTTAATATAGTGACGGTTTGAAAATTTCAAACTACAATTAATCTGTTAACCGTATAAATCATCCAAATCAATCCACAAAATGACCGGTTAATTTGGACGATTTAGACAATTTTCTTAATTTTAATACTTATCTTTTAAATTTTTTCTTTTTTTAAACATTTATATAAAATGAAATCTAAATGTATTAGTTAAATATTAAATCAAAAAATTTGAAAATTTAGTATAAAAGATTGAATTCTAAATGTAAGTTTTCGATTTTTCTAATATTAATTTTACATGCAATCGAGTAACAAAAAGATTGAATTCTAATTGTATAAAAGACCTTGTAGTCCAACTTTAAGTATAACTGAGATACACGAAAGACCTTATGAGTATAATTTTAATTAATTTCATAAGCAACCAACAGCAATCGAAAGCTTATATTTTTAAATACAATTTTGAATTATAACATGCATAAAGATCGTGGGTTCAAAGAAGTAATATTTTTAAACACTTAAATACACACAAACTTAAAAGTATTATTAAAACTTATACCTTATTATCCTAAATAAAAGAAATTAATGGTTGAAAGTTACTCATCCTTAACAGTGATTGAATCCTTTTCAATTATTTCTGAAAAATAAAAAAATAAAAAAAATATATGTTACACACACACAGACATATATATATATATATATATATATATATATAGCGGATTGGGTCAGTTAACCGCGGTTTTTAAAATTACGAAACCGTCACCAATCCGCCTTTGACGGTTTTGAAAATTTTAAAATTGTGAATAATTTTTTTACTTGCAATTTTGGCGGATGTAAATAAGTTTAATATAAATTGGATGGTTTTTGACAGATTGAATAATTTATGAACAGCTCTAGTTTCAACAATAACTTTGAAAACGAATTAACTCTTCGAAAGACAAAAAAAAAAAAAAAAAAAAAAAGAGGAAAAAATGAAATTTTCTCATGTAAAGAGGAAACTGATAATTTGGATACTTGGACATAGAGATTGAAGGAGTAAAAATATTACGTCAGATTTTTTAAGTAAAATTGAAATAATATAAAATAATTAAATACTTAAATTTAAAAAAGATAAAATATATATATATATATTATTACACATTATTAAATAAATTAAATATTACAAATGTCTGTTAGTTTACGTGATGAGAAGCTTGATTCCCCTTAATTAAGATTTTGAGTTCGAGTCTTGTGTATAAAAAAAAAAAATAGGCGCTAGGAGAATTTTACTTCTTTTAATAGGTATACTCAATTCGAACTGAATTAATAAAAATTTAATAAATTTTTACATACTAAAATTTTTAGAAAAAAATAAATTAAATATTTATTTTAATACCACCCATAAAATTAATGGTGATTTTAAAAAGAGTTCCCCTTCGCATCATTTTCGTTGAATCTGCGTAAGTCCCACCATGACTCACTGCCACCTCTGCACCAAAGCAACGGCAATCATAAACATGTCAAGTCGAAAGCGCGCCCCTTCAACTTTAGTTAAATTCTCCCCTGGAGCTCCTATTACATATGATTTGACACATGGTACATTGCACAATTTTCTCTGTTTTTTTTTTTTTCTTTTAAATTTTGTCTAAAAGGATAAAAAGAGAAAGTAAAGTGAAAGAAAGTAGTGAGAAAAAAAGTGAAGGGAGAAAATATAATTTTCTCTTATATTATTTAGAATGATAAGAGAAATGTAAAAAAAAAAGTGAAGAAAAAATAATAATTTATTTAGATATGAGAAGAAAATAAAGAGTAAGAAATTTTTTTTAATTATAAAAGACAATTATAACCTTACCACATTTTGATAAAGAAATATATATATATTTTTTTTGAAAATCTTAATCAACATATTTGTATAATATATAAAACTAAAGTAACATGCATATGTGATTTGTATATATTTATGTATATATATTTTGGCGAAGGTAGTTCAATACCTTTTGGTGGCAATTTGCTGGTCATTTTTTCTTCCTTTTTACGTAATTCAAAACTTTTTGACGAGGGTAGATCAGTAATTTACTGTAATCATAATTTTGTGACCTTCACTTTCTCTTCAATTTGGAGAGAAAATTCGTACCGTTCAACTGTACTTTTTCCTCTTCTTTTCATCAGTTTTTCTTTCGTCAGGTATAGTCAGTGCACTCCAAATGACAGAATATTGGATTGCTACAGTATTTTTCTTTCTTCTCTATTCTATGCACTCCAAACAAGTTGTAAATTAAGGTTCTGTTTGGAGTGCAAAAGGGATGAGGAGAGAAAGTAGAGAGAAAGAAAGTGGTGAGAATGAAAGTAGAGAGAAAGAATGTAACTTTCTCTTATGTTGTTTGGAGTGACAAAAGAAATATGAGGAAAGAAAGTGGAGAGAAAATAATAATTTATTTGAATATGGGAAGAAAGTGAAGAGAAATAAAATTTTTTAATTATAAATTACAAATATATCCCATGTCACTCAAATTTGGATTGAACTTTTTTTTAAGATTTTTTTTTTCAAAAATCGTAATCAACATATTTGTATAAAAATACCTAAATACATTGTATCGTCTAGAATTATCATTTTCAATTTAATCCGTGAGAGTTTTTTTTTTTTTTTTTTGTTAGGTAGAGAGGAGAAAAAATTGCATAGAAGTAAATCAAGATTTAAAAAATTGCCCATCAAAAATAAAATAATTTTTTAAAATGCTTGAGAACCACTGAGGAAAAAAAAAACTCTAATCTAACAACCAACTGAAGGACTCATTACTGCAAACAAGATTCAACAGATGGAAGTTAAATTGAGTCTCTTTCTTGCCTAATTCAGCGCAAGTTATTGCAAAATTACAAGAAACAGACAAGCAAATAGAGTAGCAAATTGATTTGGAATCAAGATTCAAAAAGCAACAAATAAGGCACTTCACGGCATCAGTCCAGCCTTCTCGTCCTCTCTTTTGTTTGATTTTCAATCTTCACAGCTTTGATGAGGGTAGTTTAGTAAATTTACTGTACAATCTTTGCTTTTCTCCAATTTTCTCCCCGTTTTGGCGAGAAAATTCGTACTGTACGGAAGTGATTAATTTTCGCCTGAGAATCGCTTGCTTTTCTTTCCTCAGCCACTCCAAACGGTGGAATATTCTCTTTCTTCTGTACTTTTCTTTCTTCTCCGTTTCTTTCTTCTCTTTTCTTCTCACACCAAACAAGCTGTAAGTAAGGAGACAAGAAATATTAGATCCGGTGTCCTTAATTTACCGATTCCTTTTTAAGTGCCATAAAGAACAGCTATGAATTGGATCTGGTACCCGTAAAGAAAGGAACCCTGTGTTTACCGGATCAAGCCTTTAGGTTGAAGTGTATTGCTAGGAAATTAGAAGAAGTTTTTTTTTTTTTTTTTTTAAATAAAAAATTAAGAATGACACCTTATAATCTTATTTAAAAGATTAAATTAATCACATTACACAATAAGTTGAGACTCTACACTAAATTCATGAAAGAGCAAATTTTACAGCGACAAATAAGAGTCACTAACTTCTCTTATATTTATGTTAAGTTATATGTATATTTAATCTTATCTATGACGAGAATTCGAATGCATGACTTCATAGTATAAACAAAACTCTCTAACCCTTTGAATCAAAACGATCGGTCATGTTGCGGTCATTATTTTCCCGAAGTTCTAGTAGTTCAGATTTGTAATTGAAACCTTGTATGTATTGAAATTCATTGAAGGAAATCCAGCTCAAATCTTTTTTTTTTCCCTTTTTTCATTGGTCATGCTGCTGTCATTATTTTCTGGAAACTCATTGTAGCTGAAATTCTAGCATTGACCTGCATTCAAGCCTCTTCTCCAACACCTTTATTTGCTAAAGCCTTTCTTCAGTTTATGCATATCAGACCATCAGTGATCAGTGAAGGAAGTAAAAGATGGTCACCTGCTAGGCTGCTACGCGTATATTTACTTTGCATATTCAATGGGCCACATAATGCGTAGGAATTCAAGTTCATTACGTGGCCCACGGGAAGAGGTTTTTGCTATAGTATTTTGCATAAAGGTTACAGGACCTATCATTGGGCCAGAAGAGGCCCAGTCATAATAAATTGAATTACAACTTTTGAACCGTGAGTTTTAATCAAACAGTGGGCGGACGTCCGCAACTCAAACTCGTACCTTTAATGAGTCTCAATGTAGGTTTCCATTTCTCGGTTCATGCAATGTGCTTGGGGCAGAAAGTTTTGCAGTAGCCCAACCACAGCGGGAACAAAGGAAGGGAAATTTTAGAATTTGTGATTCCTCATTTGGGAACTTTCTCATTCCTGCCATTCCAACTTGCTCAGAAATAATTTGTCAATTATTAGTTGTTGCTGCATTACTTTTATATAAACTTTCAAGTTAGAATCTCCCTTTGAAATTGTATAGCTAGACAATATTTAGAGTCTTGCTTGTGCATTAATGTCTTGAACTATGCCAATTTTATTATTGTTGAGGAATGACAAGATGTCAAGATGATATAAGCGAATAACTCTGGTTGCTGATATTACAAAAGCAAAAAATTAGAGAGATTTTGAGAAATAGATTGGATGAGGATGTGAGAGAAAAAAAACTTGTGAGTCTTACGTGGAATTCACATTTAAAAAAAAAAAAGAAAATCTTGTGATGTCCCATGTAGCAAGACCCAAAAAGAGAATTGATAAGAATTGAATTTTATCTCTAATTAAGCTTTTTTTTTTTTTCTCTTTTTTTAACAAGATATAGAGTTAAAATTTGTGGCCAAGGTCATGGCTTCAGAAGAAATGGAGAAATGAAGTTTTTCCTCCTTTCATTGAAGTAACCAAACCATCAAGGGATTCTCAAGCACTGGAGAAATGGAGATGCCACCTTATGTTCCTTGGAAAAACTTCATATTCGCACTGCAGCCTTTTTATCTACCTTTAAGTGAAAACATAAGATAATGTTAAAAAGAACATTAAATTAAGGATGTAACTCATCTATGCTGCATTCGATACAAGTTTATTACAACATCCACTAAAAAAGTCGTATCATTTATTGAAACGGCAATATACCATACCAATGTTCTATACTCAAGATGTAATAATATCACAACATTATGATCAAAACAAACAAATATATATATCACTACTACATGTTAATGTCACTGTTACTTGTACATCAGTGACTCCCATCCCATTAAGTTTTTTTTTTTTTTTTTGGGACAGCAAATCAATTTTATTCACAGCATCTAGTGAGACAGTAACAAATTGGACACCCAAATCAATCAAAAAGTTCTGTCTCCATTAAGTTCTGTCTCTTTGCTTTTTCCTCCTTTATTTACCTTTAAGAAAATTGTAATAGGCATCATTAGCGAAGTTACAAGCTAGCGTTTTTCCTATGTACCCAAAAAAAAAAAAAAAAAAGAAATGTTGCAGACCAGCATAGAGAGCGAAAAAAATATAAGAGGATAGGGACAGTAGATATAGGTAATGGGAAGGAGTATCCTTTTAATTGCTTGATCATCATTTGGCGACAAAAGTGAGGGCCTGTTCTACTTCTTATCATATTTTCATACGAACCAGTGTTGTAAATACCGTGCAAGTAATTAATTAAATTGTCAAAAACATTATTCCACTCAAAAGTTTAAACTATTTAGTGAAGTAAAGATATCTGAAAGTAATAAGAACAGACTCATTTAACTGTAAAAATTTATAATTAAATATGAGAGTAGTGTAGTTCGAATACAAATATCTTAATTATAAAATTTTGATATTATGTTAAAAAAACTAATTTGCCCAGAAATTTAAGATAATGAATCAAGTTAGGATATGAATTATATAATCAACTTTAACATAAATAAACAAAAGTTAGTGCGGATGAGTACCCATTTTGGTTAGCTAAGTCTTATTCACATTTGAGAGGAAAGGACTGTGAGAAGGAGAGAGTTATCATATATTTTTACACCAATTCTCACCAATGTATTTGATAAAAGAAAAAAAAAAATGGTGTGCCCAATTGGAGCAAAAATAAGAACTTCAGTTCTCACCTGGTAATTGATTGTTTTTGGGCTACTAAACAAAATTTAGTAAAACATGGGAAACAAAATAAAGACATCAATAAGAACCTTCAACACGCAATGTCAAAGTGAAGATACATCTGGTGTAGGTCCATTGAACTACAATTTTATTGTTGGTCCATGTTGATTATTTTTAGCATCAGCATATAAAATTAACATGTGAAAAACGACCTCTTTCTGAAAAGATTTTAAGATTGGATCATAAGACTTTGGAAAGATTTTATACTCACGGCACGGCTGTCCACGGAAAAAAAAATTAGACTCCATATTAGGATTAACACAAGAACTGGCCGTTGTGTTTCTGATACTTTTTGAATCTGATTCCATTTTGGGGTTGTGTTTTGACACATAAAACCAAGGTTCTAACATGGGACCACATGCAAAAATGTAAACAATTACCAAACCATGGTGAGTTTATCCACTTTAACAGAAAACTACCCTCTTAAAGAACCAAGTTTCTGGAAAATATTAACCTGCTGTCAATCCTGTGAGAACATACATATTCGAATCTTAGTGTCGTAAATTCGTAATCTCAAATACCAAATTTTTGGCTAACACCTCATTGGCATTGAGAAAAATTATTAGATAGATTGAATAATAAATTAGTGGAAATACAATTTGCCAAATTACATGCTAATTAAAACGATGGAATAAAATTAAAATCTCTTTAATTGATGTACCAAATATTAATTAATCCATTTTACTACAAAGTAGTAGGTCAAATCTACCTAGTAATTTTTGTTTGGAAAGAGATCCGAGTTACGTGTCCTGTCCAGCGTGGCTGTTGCAGTGGTTTTGTTGCTAGTTTAGGCTGTTTGTTTTGCGAGTATTCTTGATTCCTCCAGCCCACCGTCGTGAGTCACTTATCCAACGAAAACAACTGCCAGATTTGGGCCAGTAATGTCAATTCGTGACCAACTTTGGGAACATTATTTTTTCTGAACAACAACTTTGGGAACATTAAATTAAATCACATGATGACAAGGTGCTGAGTCGGATTCGGATAAATTGCTTTTCTAATTTAATTTTGAATTTTATTATATTACTGTATCTAATTTTTTAAATAGTATTAAAATAATTATATAATTTATAATATCTATTAATTTATATAATTTTTTTAAAATTTAGACATCTAATAATTTATATAATTTTAATTCCAACATAATCTAAAAAAAAAAACACTCCTCTATGTATTTTCCTTTAAATCAAAGTCCTATTGACAACATGTCTCCTTCAACTCCGAAAGCATCAGTTGTTATTTATTTATCTAACACAAAATTTTTTTCACGATTCTTTACGAATTAATTTTTTTATCATATGATAAAGAATTTTTTATAATTTTACTTTAATTTTTAAAAACTAAGTTTTAAATAAACTTAATATTACCTTAATATTTAAAATTTTTTTTGTATAATTTCGTGAAAAAATATTCGTAATATTTGTCTTTATTATTTATTTATTTATTTATTTATTTATTGCCTTAATAGCTGAATCAAAATTTTCTACTCCTTCATTGGCGGAACTTAATAAACGGATAACACTATAACAGCATTCCAAATGAGACTTTGACCTAATTAATACCTTGTTATGAAAAGTCAACAAACGGTTTTCACGCGTACAACTCCCTAACCCAAAGAATTGCTCGTTTGCTCCCATACTCTTTGACTTCTAAACCGAAACAATTTCTGAAAACATTCTTCTTAAATAAAAAAAAAATAGTTTAAACTGAAATTCGAACCCTAATTTCTAATCCTATTAATAATAAATTTGAACTTATTGATAATATATATATATATATATATATATATATATATATAATTATAATGAAGTCGTACCGGTCATATTAGGTATTTGGGATTTTAATTCATATTTCCAAAATTTAAAAATAAAAAAATCGGAAATGAGGGAAGGCAGGGAAAATCCCAGTTCAAAAACAATTCATTTATATCTGGCCACCTAGAAAACGACCCAAATATACCATTTTGTAAAGCTGTGTCCGACAAATTTGATGGTTTTCTCCAAAACAAAACCAAGCAAAACAAAAAAAAAGCCTATCTCTGAAACTAGTATATATTTAGTATTGGACTATTGATTGACGATGTGTTATTATTATTATTAATCGTTTCTGAGTCATCGGCGACAGTGAAAACTAGGAAATCGGAGCCTTGTCCGAAACGCGGGAGTACGAAACGAAAAAAGAAAAACAAAAACAATAGTAGCGTTGTATTACTATCGGCGGTGGTAGCCATGGGGAGGGTGGCGGTAGGGGCGGCGGCGGTGTCCGCGGCTGCCGTTTGTGCGGCGGCGGTGCTGGTGGTGCGACACAGGATGCGGGGCTCGGGCAAGTGGGCCAAGGCCGTGGCTATACTGAAGGAGTTCGAGGAGAAGTGTGGGACCCCGACGGGGAAGCTACGCCAGGTGGCGGATGCGATCACCGTCGAGATGCACGCCGGCCTCGCATCGGAAGGTGGCAGCAAACTCAAGATGCTCATCAGCTATGTCGATAAACTTCCCGCCGGGTAAATTCTTATTTTCATTATTATTTAAAATTTTTTTACTTTCTTTAATTTGATTGCTTTTTTTTTTTTTTTTGACCTTTTTGTTGATTTTTGAAAATAATTCAATGCATTTGGCGGTGAAATTACTGTTCTTGATGTCTCTTGAATTGTTATATAAATAAGCAAGAATCTGAGTCTGGGTTTAGGTTAAATTCAAGCATAATGTGATCTTGGTTTAGTCATCATGTCCGGTTTTGTTCTATGTTTTACCTGAATTCATCAGAAATCGGCTTGCAAAAGAATTGCTATTCTGATCCCGAATTCTTGACTGAAGGTTTTATGTGATTTGTATGAATCTTAAAGGCCTTGAAATGTTTTAGTATAAGCTTTTCAAGTTGCCAAGATTTTGTCTTTGTGTAGGTTTTTATCTTCTTCATTCAAATTGCATATATGCTACTTTGGTTCTACGTTGATCTGTTGTTGGCTGCATTGATCGTTTCGTGATATGCATCGTTTATTGGCTTCTTTCTTATATTGAATTTTTCGAAGATCTTTTTGTCCATTGTTTGTTTTCTGTCGTACAAATCTTTAGTCTTTCTACTTTTTGTGTTCAAAGCTTAGGCCGCAAAATTTCAATCTTCTTACTTTTTCCCCGAACTTTTTAATTAAAATTTGTAGCAATGATATCTCTGGTACGGGACAACCCTTCTCCGACCCTTGCAATAAGGAAGCCTTGTGCAATGTAGGGTGCCATATATCGCATGCACGGGATTCTATTTCATCATTATTATTAGCTGTATTTAAGTTGGGGGTTTCAGATTAGAAGACAAATTCAACCTTTTAGCGGGCAAGCAAATACAGTTCATTTCATGTTGATTGGGCAATTTGTTTAGTTCCTTCTTAAATCTGCCTTCCGTGTTTGGTGCCATTTAGTGGAATACGGCTGCTTCATGATCAGTTACATCAGTACTGTACTAGATTTTGAGAACAGCTTTCCATTTTCTGAACATTTCTATGCATGGAAAAAATGAATCCATCTGGAAACCCACAAATCATCGATAAATATCAGGGCATTGAAAGCCCTTGAAAGTAAGTTGAACTGATACTTATTTGGTTGTTCAAAGCCTACCTACTTATGATGACATAAGTATTCAAGAACCCCGTTAGAGGCACCTTTCCCTGATTTCAGTGGGCAAGGTTTGCTTATTTTAGGTTATGTTGTTGCAGATAAGTTAGTACTAACCAACCCGGTTGAGTGGACAGAAGCTTCAGTAATACTATTTTGCCATCATCATGAATAAGCATAAAGCTGTTCAGTCTGCTTAGTCATAAGCATGAATAAGGGTAAAGCTATTCAATATTATGTATTTTGTATGGTTATTTATGAAGTCATGCTTGTTTGGGAGCTTAAACTACTGCCTTCTGAATCAATATTGTTGATAGGATCTTTGGAAAATTGAAGTTGAAAAACTGGGGAAAAAAAAGAAAGGAAAAAGGGAAATGGCGAAGAAGAAGGATAGAGGAGTGTCTTAACAAAAAGAAACAACCTCCAGGAAACTGAGAAAAAAAAAAGAAAATCTGTTTTTTTGAAAGTACACGTGTCTGATTAGAAGCAACTTTGTGACTATGGATCTTTTATTTTTAACCAGAAAAATTGCAACTGACAATGCTGGCTGCTTCTGTCCTTTATTTTTGTAGGGATGAGAAAGGGTTATTTTATGCATTGGACCTTGGCGGTACAAACTTCCGTGTACTTCGGGTACTGTTGGGTGGGAAAGAAGGCGGTGTTGTGAAACAAGAGTTTGAGGAAGTTTCTATTCCACCACACGTGATGATTGGATCTTCACATGTGAGTATCATTCATCCTAGCCTGATAAATTTATTCTTGCATAAATTAGTTCTTTATCTGAATCTTTTCTGTTGATGTTAATTGCAGGAGCTATTCGATTTTATTGCTTCAGCACTTGCTAAGTTTGTTGCCACAGAAAGTGAAGATCTGCATCCTTTACCTGGTAGACAAAGGGAGCTAGGTTTTACCTTTTCATTTCCAGTGAGGCAAACATCAATAGCATCAGGAACCCTTATAAAGTGGACGAAAGGCTTCTCTATAGAAGATGCAGTTAGTCATATTACTTGGTCTCCTGTTCTGCTTTCTTTTATCTCGCCCTGCAGCTTTTTTCGCAGTTCATAATATTGATTTTGGTGTTCCCACCTTCTCCTGATTGATCATTCACTTTTTTTGGAAAATTGATGTATAATTATTGCTGTGTATATCATGAGCCTGCACTTTCTCAAAGGCAGTCACATATAAAACTAATTGATCAAAATCCTGTTGATTCAGCTTCAATTAATAGACATTCAGTACTTATGATAATAACCATGCAGTTCTGTTGCAATAATTTTCCAGAAGTTGCTGTATATACTAAAACTTTGGACATAGTTGCAATGGCTTTATTGAATAAGTGCAATGTCCAGCCTGTTGATTTTCCAAGCCTTTTCTGATTTCATTTCATTTTCTGTCCCGGTTTAGGTTGGACAAGATGTTGTGGGAGAATTGACAAAAGCCATGGAAAGAATTGGTCTTGACATGCGTGTGGCAGCCTTGGTATGCTAGATTTTCATTTTAATACAAAGACTTGATGTTTTCCTATTACTATCAACTCCGCGTACAATTTGTTACCTATTGAGGTTTTTTTTTATTGCAATCCCTTGACAAAGTAATGGAGTGAATATCTCAACTTAGTGAGCTGATGTAGGTAAACGATACTATTGGAACGCTAGCTGGAGGCAGATACTACAACCAGGATGTCATTGCTGCAGTTATCTTGGGTACCGGAACAAATGCAGCTTACGTGGAGCGAGCACATGCAATTCCTAAATGGCATGGTCTCCTGCCTAAATCTGGGGAAATGGTGCGCTTCATTTGATTGTTAGTGTTTATTATTTTTATGACGGAAACACAATCTGTCCTGTCCTATTATGTTGTTTCAATGTCATCAGAATATCAAAGCCATCTTCATTACTGTAGGTGATCAATATGGAGTGGGGTAATTTTCGGTCATCGCATCTTCCGCTAACAGAATATGATCAAGCTCTGGATTCTGAGTCTCTAAACCCTGGGGAACAGGTGAATCTATTCACACTTTTAGTTATCAGATTTTATCTTATTTCGATGTACTGGGGTAATTTAAAATATACTTTTAAGATCTTTGTGATTATCTTTTGCAGATTTTTGAAAAAATGATTTCTGGTATGTATTTGGGAGAAATTGTACGGAGAGTTTTGTTGAAAATGGCTGAAGAAGCTGCCTTTTTTGGTGATATCGTTCCACCAAAACTGAAGATTCCGTTCATCTTGAGGTCTGCTATGTGCTATTTATGTTTGTCTTGCAAACCACGTCTCATTTTCTTATGCAGCAGCTTCTTAATGTTTAGTTGCAGAGCATAACATCCTTCCATGTTTCAAAAGTTGAGGATTTTGTACTAACCTCTCCCTCTTTCTCTCTCTCTCTCTCTCTCTCTCTCGGTAGAACATCCTTTACACCTTCCACTCTTATCTTTTGTTGTTCAACCTTTAACCTGAAAAGTGAACTTAGCAAAAGAAAAACCAAGGAAATGATGGCTCTCTCTCTCTCTCTCTCTCTCGGTAGAAGACAAGCATGGAATTCCAAATTACACCCTTTTCACCTTTCACTCTTGTCTTTTGTTTAACCTTTAACCTAGAAAGTGTACTTAGCAAAAGAAATACCAAGGAAATCATGCTGCTTTATGAAGAGTAGGCAGGTACTCCAATGATAAGGAAACCAAGGATGTAGAGCTTTTAACGCCTGGCCTGATAAATATCTTGTTCTTATACTATACTACACACATTGGAGCCTCACATTGTGCTTGACCCAATGCAATAATCAGAACATTTAGCAGTGAAAATGAATTCTTGGGAACTCCAACTTTTTCTTTATTTGAGCATATTCAAAATGTTCTATGTTTAACTCTGCCCTTTCATCTGGGCTATGCTTCAGTTTATCACATATTGTGTACCGTGCTACTGATGGTACCAGGCTGTTAACTTATGTCTAAATTCGAGCTCAATGTATTGCTACAATGTTTTTGACTAAATTATGCAGGACTCCAGACATGTCTGCAATCCATCATGATTCATCTTCAGATTTGAGAGTTGTTGGAAACAAAGTGAAGGATATATTAGAGGTTCGGTGCTCTGTACATACTACTATTGTCCTTCTTAGTGAGAAAAAAACAAATACCAAAAGCTTGCATACTTGCACTTTGTGAGCGTCTTTCGTAAAGGACCCTCATGTTACTGTGTGGGAGAGCATTATTTCTTTATCATAAGGGATGGGAAAATTGATTGTGGTGTTTGTTGTACTATGTCATTTTTTACAGGTACCCAATACATCCCTGAAGATGAGAAAAGTTATTGTCCAGCTCTGTGATGTTGTAGCGACTCGCGGTGCCCGCCTATCAGCTGCTGGTATTGTGGGCATTTTAAAGAAATTGGGAAGAGACACTGTAAGGGATGGGGAAAAGCAGAAATCAGTGATAGCACTAGATGGTGGCCTTTTTGAGCACTACATCAAATTTAGTGCATGCATGAAAAGCACTCTCAAGGAGTTGCTGGGGGACGAAGTTTCCGAAAATGTTTTGATGACACATTCAAATGATGGCTCGGGCGTTGGAGCTGCGCTTTTGGCAGCTTCTCACTCCCAATATCTGGAGCTCGAGGAATCTTGAAAATTTTTAGGCAGATGAAAGATGTGTGACTTTTCCACTTTTGTATATTATCCCTCTCCCCTTTGTTTTGACTTTCTTCGGATCATCTGGATCTGTTCACGGCACCTAGTTTATGACAGTGTATTGTCCTACTGAGCTTTTAAAAGCAAGCAGTGGATAAGTGCCCACTAATGGCCCATTAGTGCAGCAGTGGACCTATTCAGCTATTTTTCTTTTGAATAAATGTTAGTGTTCTGGTAGTTTGTGTGTCGAGTGAAACTGAGGTTGTTATTTTTGAAATTAAAACTGATATTTTTAAAATAGTTATTACTTTTATGTTTCAAAAATATCAGTTGTAGTTTTAAAAATAACAGTCATGGTTTTACCCAGGACAAAACTTCAGGGACATGTAACTGCACTCTTTTCTTTTACATGGTTACAGAATAAAACTTGGGGGCCCATATAATGTTATTTGTTTTTAAGTTGCTACATTCGGCAGAACATTTTATCTATTTGCAAGTGGAAATAAAATGGGAATTTTTTTCTATTAGCAGCAGTAGACCACCATGAGCTTGCTATGGTATCAGTTTAGATAGGACTGGCCATCACTTGCCATAATGCAAAGGAGGTCTTCATCTGTAGTATGACCGGTTGCATTGATTTACCATCAAAATAAGCGTTAGTACAGTTGCTTAACTTGATTGGGTAATCAAGCTGGTTTGATCCTGCGTAATTAATTGTGCTTGCCTTTGAGCTACATTCCCTTGGGTACTAACTGAATGAAGCTAAAAAGTTGCATGTGCTGATCCGAATGGCTGCCGGTAGTTCAGAAGTTCTCTAGTTCACTATATGCTTGTCTGTAGCTCTTGGACAGCTTGAATTAGGGCTGTTCATAAATCATCTAATTCGTCAAAAACTATCTAATCTGTACCAAATTTACTCGCATCCGCCAAAATTGTAAAGAAAAAAATTATTCACAGTTTTTAAATTTTCAAAACTGTTAACGGCGGATTAGTGGCCGTTTCGTATTTCTAAAAACCACAGTTAATCGATTCAATCTATCCTACTTAATATTTTAATATATATATTATATATACTAGAAATTACTTCGTTTCCTCTAAAAAAATAAGCTTTATCATAAAGCACATCGACCATAAAAAAAAAAAAAAGTTTTGTCTTGTCCAAATTGCAGTGGTGCTTTCAACTTTTTGTTTGTTTTCGGATTTGGGTATTCAAATTTTTGTTTGGTTGCTGATGTAATGAAGGAACAGAGGAAGAAGTCCAAGTTTTTGTCTCTTGAGTCTTATTGCGTTGGTTAAATTAGCTTAGAAAAAGGCTAACTTTTTGAAGTCAAATATTATTATTTGGCTCCCTGGAATATGATATTAGTTTTCTTATGTGTTTTTAAATTTTGAAGTCCCTTTCTTTATCATCCAATTTCATGGAATACAGTGTAGCATGGAATCGTGAATTTTAATTTAGATGTTGAAAGTTTAAAAAAAAAATTTTTTTAACAAACACTATCCATTTCCCTCTCTAATATTGATTTCCATTTTTGTAATTTGCTCATACTATCAACAGTGCCAAGGAATTTTCAAGCCTTTTTTTCTTTTTCTGGGGTTCCAAGTGCTTGAATTAGTCATTCAAAGGACAAGGAGAAGAAGTGAATAGAATTCTGTAGTTTCCTTGAGAGCTTGTGCTGTAATAGTACTTGAGTTATAAAAAATGACTGTGGTTGGAAAGAGTAAAGAAATCATACTCTCGGACTTCAATTGTAGTAATAGTAATATAAATCTCCGAAGGACAAAGCAAAATTATGGAAAAAAATTAGTAATTTATTTGTTTCTCAAACATCAGTTACATAATTTATATTAACTGTTTATTTAAATAAATGTCTAACTAAATTTTTAAATTTTTAAATTATATTTAACTAAGGCATTTAAATTTTATTTTATATAGATGTTAAAAAAAAAATAAAAAGACAAGTTGTGGAACTAAGAAAATGGTCCAAATCGTACAAACCAATCCGTTAAATGACAAATTGATTTGAGTGGTTCTAATAGTTAACAGATTGATTGCGGTTTAAAATTTTGAAACCGTTGCTAAACCGTCCAATTCAACTTGCGAATATTTAGAGATAGTAAATCTTATTTCTGCTGAAGCCGTGGCCTTTACATCACCTCTGGGTATGCATTCCACGAAGAATCACACGTTGGGAGTGAATTCACTTTCACGAACCCTCTCGCACCTTGAATTCTTGAGGAGGGGAGTGGCATCATAGTCGCTTATTAAGTTCTCTCCGTGCATGAGTGGATGGGCGCTTTGAAGCAAGATTTGCAGAACATCTTTCATTCGAGGCCTGGCAGATGGCAATTTGCTGGTGCACATAATTCCAAGCTTAAAAACATTGCTCATTTCTTCCAGGTAACAAGGTTCCTTGATTTCATCACCTAAGGTATCAGATATTGGCTCTCTTTCTTGCACGTGATGCCGAGCCCAATCAGCCAGGCAGGAGTTCTCGTCGCCATTTTGAGGTTCCTTTCCTGTTGTTAGTTCTAGCAGGACAACCCCAAAGCTATAAACATCAATCTTCTCATTCACCCTTGCTGTGTGGGCATACTCTGCAAGTCAAATCATAAAAAAAGGGTGCAGGTAAGCTCTTAACATATAGCATAATAACATGAAGAACTCTGAACTCTAACTCACCTGGAGCTATGTAGCCAAAAGAGCCGGTGACGGCTGATACGGTAGCAAGTTCGCTCGGCTTGGCCAACATCTTGGCTAAACCAAAATCAGCAATCTTTGCATTGAACTCAGAATCCAGTAGGATATTGCTTGATTTTACATCACGATGAATAACAGAAGGTACGCAGTCATGATGCATATAATAGAGACCCTGTGCAGCTCCCACTGCAATCTGCAACCTTTTCGGCCAGTCTAAGACAACACGATGGACTGAACCGGAGGTGGTGGTTGATCTCTGTCTCGTATGTAGCCATCGGTCTAGACTATGGTTCTCCAGATATTCATACACGAGAAGTTTTGAGTCACCATCGGAGATGCAACAAAGCAACTTCACTATGTTCAAATGCCTTATTGTGCTCAGGATCTCAACTTCTGCAAGGAACTCCTTTTCTAGTTTCTCATCAATCTTTCTGTTATTGCAGATCTTCTTCACAGCAACGACATCTGAATGATTTATGGGTATACGGTAGACTTTTCCGGATCCTCCGCTACCAATCACGTTGCTTTCTGTCAATTTCGACAATATGTCTAATTCAGTAAAATTCAACTTGTGGAATGAGATGAGTGACCATGTTGAATCCAATCTGTTATTTCTCCTCTGGCAAATTCGGATGGCGAACCATGAGAGAAATAAAGCCGACACAAAGATGACTGCTGAAGCACTCAATATCAAGGCTAGGAACCGATTTGAAGTTTTGCTCCGTTCAAGGGGCCTGGAATTACAGATGTTAAGGCGTACGGATGAGCTACTTGTGCAGAGACCAGGATTGTTCAAGAAGCTATCGGCATAAGCACCATTTTCAAACTCACTTGGGATTGTCCCTGTGAGCCGATTGGAAGAGAGATTGAGAGAAGTTAGCTGCTTAAGGAAGCCTATTTCAAGCGGAATTTGCCCAGAAAATTGGTTACCTGACAAGTCCAATTGGGACAGGACTGGCAAATTACCGATTGCCTCCGGAATATTTCCAGAAAGTTGATTTTGACTGAGATTCAGAGTGTTTAAAGATTTCCAAGAGATTATATCAGATGGAAGGTCCCCAACAATTTGGTTCTTATCAAGCAAAAGAGTAGTCAGAAAGGGAAAAGCGGTTAACTCTTGAGGAATTGTACCAGTTAATTGGTTGTTGCTTGCATTGATAACCACCAGATTCTGCCAAGAACTCAAATCAGTGGGGATTTCACCAGAAAACCCGTTGTTACTGATCTCAAGTCGCGAAAGATTCCCTGACACTTCGTTAGGCAGCTCACCGGTGAACATGTTGTCGTTTAACTTCAGGGTTGACAAATTGAAAGCTTTCCACAGACCAGCAGGAATGTTGCCAGAAAATGCATTATTTTCAACCATGACCCGTAGCAAACTGCAGCAGTTCCCCAGCGATTCAGGCAATTCTCCACCCAGATTGTTGTCAAAAGCTACCACTCCCACTAACTTGCCGTTGCTGCATAAATATTCTGGCAGCCTGCCGGTAAGCCTATTGGATGAGACTTGGAATCTTTCAAGCATTGAGTATCGCCCGAAATCCGGAGGAATAGGACCCGACAAATTGTTGGTATACACGCTAAAATCAATCAACGCTGGAAGACGACCAATGCTCTCCGGGATTTGGCCAGAAAGTTGATTGAAGAACAAAGCTAAGCCTGACAATTTCTCAAGCTTTCCGAAATCGTCAGGTATTGTCCCATTCAAATTATTCACAGAAAGATCGATGATAGTCAAGTTCGAAGCCTCCACAACCTGAGGAATCTCCCCAGATAGCATGTTCTTGTAGAGGTACAAAATCTTCAAATTCTTCAACTTGAACAGAGCTCCAGGGATATTCCCAACCAATTTATTTGCTGACAAATCCAACCACTCCAGTGCCTCCATTTCTCCGATCGTTTCCGGGATCTCTCCAATCAAGTTCGCATCAGAAATCCACAATTCCTTCAGTTTCTTCAGCTGGGTGAAGCCGGAAGGCAGCCTGGAAGGCAAGAACTGATTGTCAGCCAAACTCAGCATTTCCAGGTTAGACAGGTTTCCAATTTCTGGCGGGAAAGTGCCATTAAACAGATTCTGATGAAGCTGGAGAGTTCTCAGCCCCCGTATCCGCCCTATAGCAGCCGGAATGTCTCCGGTGAAGTTGTTGCCACCGAGATTAAGGTCAGAAAGCCGAGCCATGCGATCTATACCATAAGGAATGGTTCCCACAAAGTAGTTCTGAGAAAGGTTGAGGAACTCCAGCTTGGAAAGATTGTAGAGGAACGCAGGGAACGTCCCCGCGATGCTGTTGTTAAAAAAATCAAGAAAAGTGAGATTCTTGAGGTCAGTGATGAAGGGTGGGATGGTTCCGGCGATGTTCTTCTCGCCGAGAGATAGTCTGGTGACGGAGCCATCGGTGCAGTTGACTTCCGGCCAGGAGCAGTGGTTGGAGTCTGACGGGGACCAGTGGCTGAGAGACGGTGGGTTCTGCCAGTGCCGCTTTAGTCTGAGCAGTGTTGCTTGTTCTTGGCCTTGTGTTTGAGAATTCACGTGGCTGATTTGGAAGAAGAAAAGGACGAGAAATTGGATTGTAAGACTCCGCATGTTTTTTTTCGAGGTTTTCCAGCTCGTTGCTCTGAGTCTGGACTTTTGAGTTTTAGAATCTGGCTTTGGATTTTCCAGGTGAGCTGCCAAGAAAGACCCCTTCTTGGTTTATTTACACCGCGTGTGGAAGAACGCATTGAAAAGTAGTGACACCGGTACATGTGTTTAAGATGGTAAAGAGGTACAGGGAATGTTCGGTTTTACGTTTGGGATTTGTTGTTTTGTAAAAAATAAAAAATTTGATATTTAGTTAAATTTTGTAAACGCTACTGTTGATTGTTAATAAAATTTTTTAAAATTAACTGACAGGAAACGTGAGTTGAAGTTGCTTTTTATTTTCATCATATTCATATTACAATTACACAATTACCCTCTCTCTTTCTCAGAAAAGGCGCTTGCAGGGCAATTGTTATTGAATTGGCTTGCGGCGCTAATTGAATTTTCTCCTCAAACACCAACAATGCCGTACATGCCAAGAGGCGCATTTATTAAGTTTTTTTTTTAAAGCTTCTTCTTTTGTAAAAGCTGAAATGAATAATAAAATGATATTATATTATTTGTAAATGGTAATTATATTGTAAAAGTAAAGTAATGTTGTTTTCATAGTCTTTTTTTTTTCTTGTTTTGTTTTTACTGTATAAACAATAATTTAAGCAATAAAAATAATAATATTTTTGAATATATAGTAGTACTTTGTGAAGTAAAAATAATATTTATAAAAATATTAAAATTTATTATACATTAAAATTGATTAGATATATTTTTATAATATTAGTTAACATTAACTAAAGGTTAAAGGGATAAAATATTGTAATAAAATAGAAAATAAAATGTCTAAAATGATTATTTTATTATTTAATCAGTTTAAACAATATAAATTAATTTATTTATCAGTAACAACAATTAATTACAGTAATCAACAATCAGTAATCAGTAACAATAACAATAAGTAAATCAAACAAGCCATTACTCTTGCGTCAGAGATTAGGAGTTTGAGTATCTGTTAAGTCATGTAGTGTAGTTAAATGTATATTGAATCTGCTGGATCATTAAAGGTCTTGTAGTAGTCTTGCAAGAACACTTAATATGTTCGTGAGATTTGCTCCCTCACGACTTCACAGGTTCAATATATATAACTCGACTTACTTCTTACAATGATTCAATACAATTCTCCTTGATGGATCTGTAAAATATTACTCTTGCTTACCTATTTAAATGAATTGAAGGGAAAATGGCAAATTATTTCAACCTTGAGAAACGATGTTAGGATCTGGTAATTGAGAGAAGGTTGGTTGCATACACTCTATGAATTTCAAACATTCGAGATGAGATCATAATTAAGCACAATTGTTAGATATACATTTGTTATTTATGTTATTAATTACGATTATACGTTGAAACGTTGAATGTATTGATACATAGTACAAAATAGATAGTACAAAATAAACTAATGTTATATTATATAAAATATAATAAGATAAAAATAATTCTATCTTATACTATATATCAACAGCACCTACAAAGTGTAGGTTGAATAGGTTCAAATTACTGCTTAATTTGTGGAAAGAAAGATAATACTGACAATTTTCTTGAAGGAACAGACAATAATTAAAAATTAAAAATCTATCGTGGAAATGTTAAATTTTAATTCTAAAATTGAATATAAAATTTATGAAAATAAAAAAAATATATTTTGATAGAGAAAAAAAAATGTTACAAACAATTTCTGTCAAAGGACAAAATGTGTCAAGTCATTAGCGTCAAAGTTACTATCTAAAATAGTAGTTTAGTAGTGACCCGATATATCTCCTTTACCTTTGATTTTATTTCGAGTTTTATAGGCTGTGTTTACGAGTGTTTGACTTCCGATTTGTCTGACTACGATCTTTGATTTGTCCGACTTTGACTGTAATCCGCATGTCCTTAGTTTCAGACTAGTTAACATTTGGTCGATAGTCAGCTTGAGAAAGGTTCGCTTGAATTCAATAGTGTTCAGGTGGATGGTTCTTTTTTTTGAATTGAGTTGAATAGAATATAAAATAATATAAAAATTAACTTTGATTTATAAATTTAATAATTAATATATTCATAATAAATTTTTTTAAATGAAAAAAAAAAAGGTAGAGTCAGAGTTTTGCTTTATTTCATTCTAATTAAAGTAACGTTTACCCAAATTTTGACCAAATAACGTGGCGTATACGACATGAGATGAACAAAAAGACTTTGATTTTTATTTTTTGATTTTTTTTATTACCCACACGATGGTTTTGGCTCTGGTCAAAGGTCAACTTGTGACAACTTTTCCAATCTTTCCAGCAGACAGGGATGGTCTAAACCTCACACTTGAAATCTCATGTTTGCCCTCGTGCTTACATTAAAATCAGCCCCCCAATCCGGCCGTTATTTGTACGACGGGAATGAATGAATGCCACCATCCATCAAACTGCTTACAATTAGCTGTTGAATTTCGCTCTTCTTGACTTGTAGGAGAATCATGGATCGGGCACAGATTCAAGATTCCTTAGTCCAACAACGTGACCATGGCGGCAATGGTCATTCAGCTCGTTCTACTCCTCCTTCTTTTTATTTTTCTTTTATATATATATATATAAACATATAAAATTTTCTATATTTTTTTTAAAGTTAATATTTAAAAATATCACTAATTTTTTTAAAAATAATATATTTAACACTAATTTTAAAAAATAACAATTTACTTTTATTTAAATTTTTTGTAATAAATTTAATACGTCGTGAAATTTTTTGAATAAAATTTATTATTTTTACGATATAACACTAACGTATATAATTATCATGTTATCAAAACAGACATATTCTTATAAATCTGTCATTGAAATTAGCGGATTCTATTCACATGAAATCATTACATATTAGATTTGTTATAAAAAAATTTAAAAATAAGTAAATTATTATTTTTTAAAAAATTGATACTATATTTATTATTTTAAATAAAATTGATGATATTTTTGTATATTAATTTTTTTTTATCCAAATTTAAATGTGAATTTTTATTGTTATAGACTGTGGAGGCGATCCACGCGTCAAAGAATGCGTTCGATTTAGGAACTTTTCTCAGAGACTTGACCGTTGAACATGACGCCGACAGGTCACACCGACCCTGGCACACACGCACAAACTCTATCATGTTTACAAGATTAATTATTATTTAATACTAATTTTGTGGTTGAGGGGAGTTTTTTTTTTTTTTTTTGGTGTGTGTGTTGGTTTTTTTTTTTTTTTTTTTTTTTTGGGTCATTTAGCCTAGTGGCCAAGGAGCTCAACTTGAGCATTAGGGGGAGGGGGGATGTGGGCCAGGCGGGGGTTCGAACCCCCGCCTGGCGTGGTGGGGGTCATCACCCCCACCACACGAGCTACGGCTCGTCCACTGTGTGTTGGTTTTAATGGCGATGATATATCCCTAGAAGGATTTGAGAGAGAATTGGAAGAATGCAAAGATGAAGATGTGATTGGGCTTAAATTTGTCCATTTTAAGTCATTTATTTTTCAAGATTTTAGAGCCATGTTCTTTATTTTCGTCGATATTGAAGTGTTTTGCCATATGGGCCTGTAAAGATATGTAGTATGGCCTCTCCGATAATGCCTTGTGAATAAGTACCTTTAGCTTTGCCTTTCAGTTTTTTTTTTTCTGTAAGGAACCAGACCTGAACAGAGATAATCGAAGCAATAGAAGGGAAAAGGAAGAAGAAGAAGCAGAGCTTCCAGGGAGAAGACAGACTTTACTGATATTCATCAGATTACAATTTCCATGATTTCTTCTCTCTTTCTTCAAACAATATATATACTAGCTACCAAGCACTAACTATCCCTTCCTTACTTTTATTGGGCCTACTCTTATACTGGGCCTTAGATGCTTGCTCAACAAATGGGTCTTAACAATTCTTCCCCCTCAACCAAATCCTTGTCAGGATTTGTGAAATACAACCAGAGATGCCCACGATGCAGCGAAGTGGTCACAATGCCAGCAAGCATGTCATCCGAACAATTGCTACGTGCTCCTAAATGCAAGGCCACCATCACTGCCAGTTGCCAATATTAAGGCCCTGTGATAGCGTACTCAGCATAGAATATATAATCCGCATAGCAAGCTCCGCCATATAAGAACCAACAAGTAAAATGCACACGTAGGCTGCTAGCACTTTCATGGCCCTCAAGTCATACGATGAGTTTACTCTAACTTTACAATGACCACAACCAGATATGATAACTCATAGCAGATTCCACTTGCGGGCGAGCCTAATCGTGACAGAATTTCAAACATCAGCGAAATTTTTGAGACCATGCTTCTTTCCAGAACATAACAAAATGCAGCAAGAATGGTGTCTGCTGGCTGCAAGTAAGTATCATGATTGTCTTGCCCACTACCATCTGTTACTTCGTCCATCCCAATCCTCAAGAACCTATCTATTAAGCAAGGCACAACCACACAAACTTTGTAATTGCTAAGATGGCCAAGAAAGTTGTTGCACCTTTCCAATCCACGCCATTGCTGCGGACTCGCACCATATAAGCATAGCATCTGGAAACAACACTCGAAAAGTTAAAAATCATAATCATACCAGCAATTATCTTCCTCATCCCAACTAAGAGAAGGCAGCCCAACAGCCTAAATTTGGCTCTTAATGCATCTCCAATATGTCTAACAATTTTGATATACACATAATATCTAGCATTGTTCCCCCAGTACAGAACATCCTTGTCCCCAAAGATGGATGATAAACTAACATAATGTAGCACAGCCTCAAGATTTGCCCGAGCAATTCCCCTAATCAGAGAACCACCCTCCCTATAGGATTCAAGAAATTGAATCGCAACATCAGAATTCCTCCCACTCATCAATTGACAGTGCAACATTAGAATGTCATATGTCAGCTTCGGCAAAATGGTGACATTAGAATATACGGGTAGCGTCAAGCTCAATAATAAGGAATCTTCATTTGACTCAATAATATGGCATTCTAAAACACATCCAAATGGCGGATAGGCAAACAATTGCAGGATAAGCAACGTCTCGCTAACCCAAGCATATTCAATCGCAAGTATGGAATTACAAGCAAACTTATGATAAATATACTTGTCAAGAAAATCAATAAGGAATCTTCATTTGACTCAATAATATGGCATTCTAAAACACATCCAAATGGCGGATAGGCAAACAATTGCAGGATAAGCAACGTCTCGCTAACCCGAGCATATTCAATCGCAAGTATGGAATTAAAAGCAAACTTATGATAAACATACTTGTCAAGAAAATCAATGAGTATTGGCTTAGCTTTAAGAAGGATCTTGACGACGGAGTCCAATGTGAGGTGGGTATCTCTAAAGATTTGTACATTGGGTATATTGTGAAGACATTGGAGAAGGACTCAAGGAAGTCGGAAATGCCTTCTTCAGTATCAAATTCACCTTCTACTGCCAAGTTTGTCCATAATAACCCAACCTGTGCAAGAAATTCTGCATAGAACCATGATTGTATAAGGCTCTCAACCTGGTTGGTGACTACCTTCAGCTCCTAGTCTGGGGATTTGAAGAGAGACCCATCCTGTAAGATTAAATGCACAAACTGATGCTGGAAAAGGAAAGAACTCATGGCAAGATCTGCCAATTGTTCCAATTGTGGTCCCACAGATGATTTTCCAAGAGACACAACCCAGAAGCACCTTTGAATCATGCCCTTGCCAACAGGATAATAGCTCCAATAATTATTAATTCCAGCAACCAGTAATGAATTCTCCAAATAATCAATCACCTCAGAATTATTCTCTTCTGGCAACATTTGGGCCGAAGAAGAATCTCTTCATCTTGACCCGAGGTCTCGAATCGTCAACAAAATCGATGACACTCCAGGATTCACAAAACATTTCTGTATCACTTAGCCCTTTTAACAGAATTGGCAATAAAGCAAACTTTCGTGTCCTACACTTCCCCATATCTGCCAAAGAAAAGTCTACAAAAACCATGGATTGCCTTTCGTCTAGTTGAGAACAAGCCATTATAGGTCCCATTGTCGGATAATTTTTGCAATTGATAACAAAATCCACATTGATGCCCTTGTCTGAGTCAATGTCCATGACATCTTTCGTACTCAGAGCATCATTCCCTTTTTCAAAAGACAAACCCACCACTTAATGAATGCGTATTGTTATATTTTTCGCAGGATGAATGATTATAAATAGAGGATATTTATTTTAAATTTATTTTAATTTAAATTATTTTAATCAACTTACTTTTAAATTATAAATCTTTATATTTTTTCGTTCTCCAACCTATAAGAGATATTTTCTTCAAATACCCACTCAAAATCTTTTTTTAGATTTTCTTCAAATACCTACTCAGAATGTTTTTTTAAGTTATTAAATTCATTCAAATAGATTTAAACTCTAATATCATATTATATTTTTTTATGAGATTGCCTTATAAGTAAAAAAGTATTAACTACATTTATCTCAAATTCATTTTAATTTATTATTTATTAAAATAAATTAAACTACTTTAATTAACTCACCCTTAACTTATAAATCTCTCTATTTTTTTCATTCCCAACCGACGGCTTCTTCTAACACATATTCAAACCAGATTCAAGACTCAAACCAGAAGACTTAAGCATAATTCACTCACCCAGTTGATGACCTGTGGACAGCGTAAGGGATGGACTGTTAACAGGTCCCAAATTGACTGTGGTGATCTCCTCCGTCTCAGGCAAGGGCATTTGAGGGAAGAGATCTCTAGCATTCGCCATTTGCGACACTTCTGCAATTTTATACTTAGAGAGAGAAAATGCCAGCAAGCATGGAAGACACGCTCTCCGTCTGCTTGCTCTTGCGGATCTCTACGCTATTGCGTTCCCTCCTCCAGTGGTCCTCATCAGCGCCACCGACCACTTTCCAGCCGTGCCGTCGAAGCTTAAATCTGGTGCGTCGCTTAAATGACATAGTCTTGATTACAGCATGATTGTGCTTCATCTTAACTCTTGACCAATCATCATGAGCAAGAATGAATGGAGTCTTGTGTAATGGCACCAATGGTTTCACAGTCTGCTCAACTTTGTGCAAATGCACAACACTGCCATGATCACTAACTTGTGTCATTTATACTATATTTGAGTAAAATTTTTGAAAGAGAAAAAAGTGAAAGATAAAAAAAAAAAGGAGATAATCATTAGAAGAAAAATATTTTTCATTCTTTTTATTGTATTTAAAAAGAGAAGATAGAAGGGAACGAAATTATAAATTTTTTTATTTGAAAAAAAAGGTAAAAAGTGAGAGAAAAAAATATAAAATGTGTTGAAATAATAATTTTATCTTTTATTATAAATTTTATTAAAATATTTTGTTTATATAATATTATAATTTTTAAAAAATATATAAGAGGTAATTAAGTTATTTAATAAATTTAGTAGAAGAATTAACAATTTTTTTTTATTTTTTAGATGATTGATTTTGATAGAGTAAAAAAAATTAAGAAAAGTAAAAATTTTCTTCTCTTTTATCTTTTAAATATTTTTTAAATATAAAAATTTATCTTAATTCTCTCATTTTTCTCTTTCTCTCCCCGCTCTCCTCCTCTCAAATAAAGTATTAGTGGAATACGGCTACTTCGTGATCAGTTACATTAGTACTGTACTAGATATTGAGAACAACTTACCATTTTCTTCGCATTTCTACGCATGGAAAAAATGAATCCATCTGGAAACCCACACATCGTTGATAAATATCAGGGCATCGAAAGCCCTTGAAAGTAAGTTGAGCTGATACTTACTTGGTTGTTCAAAGCCTACCTACTTATGATGACATACGTATTCAAGAACCCCGTTACAGGCACCTTTCCCTGATTTCAGTGGGCAAGGTTTGCTTATTTTAGGTTATGTTGTTGCAGATAAGTTAGTACTAACCAACACGGTTGAGTGGACAGAAGCTTCAGTAATGCTATTTTGTCATCATCATGAATAAGCATAAAGCTATTCAGTCACGATCGCCTTAAACTACTGCTTAGTCGTAAGCATGAATAAGATGTTTGGGAGCCTAAACTACTACCTTCTGAATCAATATTGTTGATAGGATCTTTGGAAAATTGAAGTTGAAAAACTGGGGAAAAAAAAGAAAGAAAAAAGGGAAATGGAGAAGAAGAAGGATAGAGGAGTGTCTTAACAAAAAGAAACGACCTCCAGGAAACTGAGAGAAAAAGGAAAATCTGTTTTTTTTTTAAGTACACGTGAGTAGAAGCAACTTTGCGACTATGGATCTTTTATTTTTAACCAGAAAAATTGCTACTGACAATGCCGGCTGTTTCTGTCCTGTATTTATTTAGGGATGAGAAAGGGTTATTTTATGCATTGGACCTTGGTGGCACAAACTGCCGTGTACTTCGGGTGCTGTTGGGTGGGAATGAAGGCGGTGTTGTGAAACAAGTGTTTGAGGAAGTTTCTGTTCCACCACACGTGATGATTGGATCTTCACATGTGAGTATCATTCATCCTAGCCTGATAAATTTATTCTTGCATAAATTAGTTCTTAATCTGAATCTTTTCTGTTGATGTTAATTGCAGGAGTTATTCGATTTTATTGCCTCAGCGCTTGCTAAGTTTGTTGCCACAGAAAGTGAAGATCTGCATCCTTTACCTGGTAGACAAAGGGAGCTAGGTTTTACCTTTTCATTTCCAGTGAGGCAAACATCAATAGCGTCAGGAACCCTTATAAAATGGACGAAAGGCCTCTCTATAGAAGATGCAGTTAGTCATGTTACTTGGTCTCCTGTTCTGCTTTCTTTTATCTCGTCCTGCAGCTTTTTTCGCAGTTCGTAATATTGATTTTGGTGTTCTCACCTTCTCCTGATTGATCATTCACGTTTGTTTGGAAAATCGATGTATAATTATTGCTGGGTATATCATTAGCCTCCACTTTCTCAAAGGCAGTCACATATAAAACTAATTGATCGAAATCCTGTTGATTCTGCTTCAATTAATAGACATTCAGTACTTATGATAATAAGCATGCAGTTCTGTTGCAATAATTTTCTGGAAGTTGCTGTCAATACTAAAACTTTGCACACTGTAGCAATGGCTTTATTGAATAAGTGCAATGTCCAGCCTGTTGATTTTCCAAGCCTTTTCTGATTTCATTTCATTTTCTGTCCCGGTTTAGGTTGGACAAGATGTTGTGGGAGAATTGACAAAAGCCATGGAAAGAATTGGTCTTGACATGTGTGTGGCAGCCTTGGTATGCTAGATTTTCATTTTAATACAAAGCACTGATGTTTTCCTATTCCTATCAACTCCGCGTACAATTTGTTACCTATTGAGGTTTTTGTTTATTGCAATCACTTGACAAAGTAATGGAGTGAATATCTCAACTTAGTGAGCTGATGTAGGTAAACGATACTATTGGAACGCTAGCTGGAGGCAGATACTACAACCAGGATGTCATTGCTGCAGTTATCTTGGGTACTGGAACAAATGCAGGTTACGTGGAGCGAGCACATGCAATTCCTAAATGACATGGTCTCCTGCCTAAATCTGGGGAAATGGTGGGCTTCATTTTGATTGTTAGTGTTTATTATTTTTATGACGGAAACACAATCTGTCCTGTCCTATGTTGTTTCAACGTCATCAGAATATCAAAGCCATCTTCATTACTGTAGGTGATAAATATGGAGTGGGGTAATTTTCGGTCATCTCATCTTCCACTAACAGAACATGATCAAGCTCTGGATTCTGAGTATCTAAACGCTGGGGAACAGGTGAATCTATTCACACTTTTAGTTATCAGATTTTATGTTATTTCTATGTAATGGGGTGATTTAAAATATACTTTTAAGATCTTTGTGATTATCTTTTGCAGATTTTCGAAAAAATGATTTCTGGTATGTATTTGGGAGAAATTGTACGGAGAGTTTTGTTGAAAATGGCTGAAGAAGCTGCCTTTGTTGTTGATATCGTTAAACCAAAACTGAAGATTCCGTTCACCTTGAAGTGTGCTATATGCTATTTATGTTTGTCTTGCTAACCATGTCTCTTTTTCTTATGCAGCAGCTTCTTAATGTTTAGTCGCAGAGTATAACGTCCTTCCATGTTTCAAAAGTTGAGGATTTTGTACTAACCTCTCTCTCTCTCTCTCTCTCTCTCTCTCTCTCTCTCTCCCTGCCTCCCTCCCTCCCTCGGTAGAACATCCTTTACACCTTCCACTCTTATCTTTTGTTGTTTAACCTTTAACCTGAAAAGTGAACTTAGCAAAAGAAAAACCAAGGAAATGATGGCTCTCTCTCTCTCTCTCTCTCTGTGTAGAAGACAAGCATGGAATTCCAAATTACACCCTTTTCACCTTTCGCTCTTATCTTTTGTTTAACCTTTAACCTAGAAAGTGTACGTAGCAAAAGAAAAACCAAGGAAATCATGCTGCATTATGAAGAGTAGGCAGGTACTCCAATGATAAGGAAACTAAGGATGTAGAGCTCTTAACACCTGGCCTGATGAATATCTTGTTCTTTTACTATACTACACGCATTGGAGCCTCACATTGTGCTTGACCCAATGCAATAATCAGAACGTTTAGCAGTGAAAATAAATTCTTGGGAACTCCAAATTTTTCTTTATTTGAGCATATTCAAAATGTTCTATGTTTAACTCTGCACCGTCATCTGGGCTATGCTTCAGTTTATCACTTTCTGTGTACCGTGCTACTGATGGTACCAAGCTGTTAATTTATGTCTAAATTCGAGCTCACTGTGTTGCTACAATGTTTTTAACTAAATTGTGCAGAACTCCGGACATGTCTGCAATGCATCATGATTCATCTTCAGATTTGAGAGTTGTTGGAAACAAATTAAAGGACATATTAGAGGTTCGGTGCTCTGTACATACTATTTTGCCTATTGTCCTTCTTAGTGAGAAAAAAACAAAGACCAAAAGCTTGCATACTTGCACTTTGTGAGCGTCTTTCGTAAAGGACCCTCATGTTACTGTGTTGAAGAGCACTATTTCTTTATCATATGGGATGGGAAAATTGATTGTGGTGTTTGTTGTACCATGTCATTTTTTACGGGTACCCAATACATCCCTGAAGATGAGAAAAGTTATTGTCCAGCTCTGTGATGTTGTAGCGACTCGTGGTGCCCGCCTATCAGCTGCTGGTATTGTGGGCATTTTAAAGAAATTGGGAAGAGACACTGTAAGGGACGGGGAAAAGCAGAAATCAGTGATAGCACTAGATGGTGGCCTTTTTGAGCACTACATCAAATTTAGTGCATGCATGAAAAGCACTCTCAAGGAGCTGCTGGGGGACGAAGTTTCCGAAAATGTTTTGATCACACATTCAAATGATGGCTGGGGCATTGGAGCTGCTCTTTTGGCAGCTTCTCACTCCCAAAATCTGGAGCTCGAGGAATCTTTAAAATTTTTAGCCAGATGAAAGATGTTTGACTTTTCCACTTTTATATATTATCCCTCTCCCCTTTGTTTTGACTTTCTTCGGATCATCTGGATCTGTTCACGGCACCTAGTTTATGACTGTGTATTGTCCTACAGAGCTTTTAAAAGCCAGCAGTGGATCAAGTGCCCCCTAATGGCTCGTTAGTGCCGCAGTGGACCATTCAGCTCTTTTTCTTTTACATGGTTAGAGAATAAAACTGGGGGGGCATATAATGTTATTTGTATTTGAGTTGCTACATTCGGCAGAACATTTTATCTATTCGCAAGTGGAAATAAAATGGGAATTTATGTCTATTAGCAGCATCAGATTACTACGAGCTTGCTATGGGATCAGTTTAGAGAGAAGTGGCCATCACTTGCCATGATGCAAAGGAGGTCTGCATCCGTAGTGTGACCGGTTGCATTGATTTACCATCAAAAGAGCCTCGATGAAGTTAACTTGTTGCATGTGCTGATCCAAACGGCTGCCGGTAGTTCATAAGTTCTCTAGTTCACTACATGCTTGCCTGTAGCTCTTGTATAACTTGAACTATGTTTCGAGATGATAAATCTTGTTTCTGCCAAAGCTGCGGCCTGTACATCACCTTTGGGTATACATTCCACCAGGAAATCACACGTTGGAAGTGAAATCACTTTCATAAACCCTCTCGCACCTTGAATTCTTGAGGAGGGGAGTGACATCATATTCGGTTATTAAGTTCTTCTGTCCGTGACTGAGCAGATGGGCGCTTTGAAGCAAAATTTGCAGAACATCTTTCATTCGAGGCCTGGCAGAGGGCAATTTGCTGGTGCACATGATTCCAAGCTTAAAAACATTGCTCATTTCTTCCAGGTAACAAGGTTCCTTGATTTCATCATCTAAGGCATCAGATATTGGCTTTCCTTCTTGCACTTGATGCCGAGCCCAATCAGCCAGGCAGGAGTTCTCGTCGCCATTTTGAGGTTCCTTTCCTGTTGTTAGTTCTAGCAGGACAACCCCAAAGCTATAAACATCAATCTTCTCATTCACCCTTGCTGTGTGGGCATACTCTGCAATTCAAATCATAAAAAAAAAGGTGTAGGTAAGCTCTTAACATATAGCATAATAACATGAAGAACTCTGAACTCTAACTCTAACTCACCTGGAGCTATGTAGCCAAAAGAGCCGGTGACGGCTGATACGGTAGCAAGTTCGCTCGGCTTGGCCAACATCTTGGCTAAACCAAAATCAGCAATCTTTGCATTGAACTCAGAATCCAGTAGGATATTGCTTGATTTTACATCACGATGAATAACAGAAGGTACGCAGTCATGATGCATATAATAGAGACCCTGTGCAGCTCCCACTGCAATCTGCAACCTTTTTGGCCAGTCTAAGACAACACGATGGACTGAACCGGAGGTGGTGGTTGATCTCTGTCTCGTATGTAGCCACCGGTCTAGACTATGGTTCTCCAGATATTCATACACGAGAAGTTTTGAGTCACCATCGGAGATGCAACAAAGCAACTTCACTATGTTCAAATGCCTTATTGTGCTCAGGATCTCAACTTCTGCACGGAACTCCTTTTCTAGTTTCTCGTCAATCTTTCTGTTATTACAGATCTTCTTCACAGCAACGACATCTGAATGATTTATGGGTATGCGGTAGACTTTTCCGGATCCTCCGCTACCAATCACGTTGCTTTCTGTCAATTTCGACAATATGTCTAATTCAGTAAAATTCAACTTGTGGAATGAGATGAGTGACCATGTTGAATCCAATCTGTTATTTCTCCTCTGGCAAATTCGGATGGCGAACCATGAGAGAAATAAAGCCGACACAAAGATGACTGCTGAAGCACTCAATATCAAGGCTAGGAACCGATTTGAGGTTTTGCTCCGTTCAAGGGGCCTGGAATTACAGATGTTAAGGCGTATGGATGAGCTACTAGTGCAGAGACCAGGATTGTTCAAGAAGCTATCGGCATAAGCACCATTTTCAAACTCACTTGGGATTGTCCCTGTGAGCCGATTGGAAGAGAGATTGAGAAAAGTTAGCTGCTTAAGGAAGCCTATTTCAAGCGGAATTTGCCCAGAAAATTGGTTACCTGACAAGTCCAATTGGGACAGGACTGGCAAATTACCGATTGCCTCCGGAATATTTCCAGAAAGTTGATTTTGACTGAGATTCAGAGTGTTTAAAGAATTCCAAGAGATTATATCAGATGGAAGGTCCCCAACAATTTGGTTCTTATCAAGCAAAAGAGTAGTCAGAAAGGGAAGAGCGGTTAACTCTTGAGGAATTGTACCAGTTAATCGGTTGTTGCTTGCATTGATAACCACCAGATTCTGCCAAGAACTCAAATCAGTGGGGATTTCACCAGAAAACCCGTTGTTACTGATCTCAAGTCGCGAAAGATTCCCTGACACTTCGTTAGGCAGCTCACCGGTGAACATGTTGTCGTTTAACATCAGGTATGACAAATTGAAACCTTTCCACAGACCAGCGGGAATGTTGCCGGAAAATGCATTATTTTCAACCCTGACCATTAGCAAACTTCTGCAGTTCGCCAGCGATTCGGGCAATTCTCCACTCAGATTGTTGTCAAAAGCTACCACTCCCACTAACTTGCCTTTGCTGCATAAATATTCGGGCAGCCTGCCGGTAAGCCTATTGGATGCGACCTGGAATGTTTCAAGCATTGAGTATCGCCCGAAATCTGGAGGAATAGGACCCGATAAATTGTTGGTAAACACGCCAAAATCAATCAACGCTGGAAGACGACCAATGCTCTCCGGGATTTGGCCAGAAAGTTGATTGAAGAACAAAGCTAAGCCCGACAATTTCTCAAGCTTTCCGAAATCGTCAGGTATTGTCCCATTCAAATTATTCATGGAAAGATCGATGATAGTCAAGTTCGAAGCCTCCACAACCTGAGGAATCTCCCCAGATAGCATGTTCTTGTAGAGGTACAAAATCTGCAAATTCTTCAACTTGAACAGACCTCCAGGGATATTCCCAACCAATTCATTTCCTGACAAATCCAACCACTCCAGTGCCTCCATTTCTCCGATCGTTTCGGGGATCTCTCCAATCAACTTCGCATTAGAAATCCACAATTCCTTCAGTTTCTTCAGCTGGGTGAAGCCGGAAGGCAGCCTGGAAGGCAAGAACTCATTGTCAGCCAAACGCAGCATTTCCAGATTAGACAGGTTTCCAATTTCTGGCGGGAAAGTGCCATTAAACTGATTCTCATGAAGCTGGAGAGTTCTCAGCCCCCGTAACAGCCCTATAGCAGCCGGAATGTCTCCGGTGAAGTTGTTGCCACGGAGATTAAGGACAGAAAGCCGAGCCATGCGATCTATATCATAAGGAATGGCATCCACAAAGTGGTTCTTAGAAAGGTCGAGGAACTCCAGCTTGGAAAGATTGTAGAGGAATACAGGGAACGTCCCCACGATGCTGTTGTTAAAAAAATCAAGAAAAGTGAGATTCTTGAGGTCAGTGATGAAGGGTGGGATCGTTCCGGCGATGTTCTTCTCGCCGAGAGATAGTCTGGTGACGGAGCCATCGGTGCAGTTGACTTCCGGCCAGGAGCAGTGATTGGAGTCTGACGGGGACCAATGGCTGAGTGACGGTGGGTTCTGCCAGTGCTGCTTTAGTCTGAGCAGTGTTGCTTGTTCTTGGCCTTGTGTTTGAGAATTCGCGTGGCTGATTTGGAAGAAGAAAAGGATGAGAAATTGGATTGTAAGACATAGGTGTGGTTCCTGAGGTGATCTCCGCATTTTTTTTTTTCGAGGCTTTTCAGCTCGTTGCTCTGAGTCTGTACTTTTGAGTTTTAGACTCTGGTTTTGGATTTTGAAGTGAGCTGCCCAGAACGACCCCGCCGTTGGTTTATTTAAACAGCGTGTGTAGAGGAAAATAGTGACACAGAATATGTGTGGCTAAGATGCTAAAGGGATTTACTATTGTGTCACAGATTACAAATTCGGGTATATGTTAAGTTAAATGATAGAGTTAAAAGTATACTGATGTTGCAAGATTATGAATGGTCGGTCTTGTGATCTTACTTTCTAAACTCGTAAGAATTTACTCTCTTACAGTCTTATAAGTTCAGTATAGATAATTTAATCTACTACTTATAGTGATTTACTGAAAATGACCCGTAAAATATCATTCATGCTTACCTATTTAAATTACCTGAAGGAAAAATAGCAAATTATTTTCAGCCTACAGTAATCATATTGGGATCTAGAAATTGAAAGAAGGTTGGTCACATACACACTGTCAATTTCAAACATTCGAGATGAGATCATAATTAAGTACGATTGTTAGATACACTTTGTGATTTATGTTATTAATTACGATTATGTATTGAAACATTAAGAATATATTTAGTATATAATATAAAATATAATAATATAAGATAAATTAATTTTATATTATATAAAATATAATAAAATAAAATTAGTTTATCTTATACTCTTTTATTTAGTCTATCTTATATTATTTTATATACTATATTCAAAATGCATTAGAGTACATAGAGTAGGTTGAATAAGTTCAAATTACTACTTAATTTGTAGAATGGGAGATGTTACTAACAATTTTTTTTGAAGGAACATACAATAATTAAGAATTAGAAATTTATCTTTGAAATGTTAGATTTTAACCTAAAACCGAACATAAAGTTTATGAAAATAAGAAAAAAAAATTATTCTGGATAGAGAAAAAAAAAAGCCGTCACTAACAATTTCTGTTAGCGTGACAAAATGGCTCAAGTCATTAGAGTCAAAGTTTCGCCTTATTTGACCATGTAACGTGGCGTATGTGATCAAGAAACGACTTTTATTTTTTTTGATTTTTTTAACACCCACACGATGTTTTTAGCTGTGGTCAAGGACCTCACACTTGAAATCTCATGTTTGCCCCTTGTGACTACATGTAAGTCAGCCACCCAACCGGCCGTTATTTGCACGACGGGAGTGAATGTCACCATCCGTCGAACTCTTTGTTTTTTTTTTTTTTTCTTTCTTTTGGGTACATTCAAACTCTTTGTTTTATTACAGGAATAAATGTTTTATTAATTTAATAATTCAATTTATCCGATACTTTATTCTTTATCAATTTAATTGATATCGCCATTCAAAAGTTAAAAATTCCCAAGATTTATTGATCTTTTTAGCTCACTTTGCAGATATTAGAGTGGTTTTTAAAATTAAGGTGTTTAAGTGGAATCTTCATCTAAATAAGACAAAATAAATTCATTTTATCTAATGAAAAAATTAACACAGTACATGGCTCTTAATTTTCAGCAAGTTTACACCTATACTTCTTGCATTTTTCTTTTTGCAGGGCCCTTTAGTCCTTGTCAGTCTCCTTGCGATTGGCTTGTCATGGAGATTGTCAGCAGCACAGTCGACCATTACATGATTATGCGACAAATGAAATAAGAAAAAATTTTTACGGGCATAGACATAAATCAGCGGAAAATATTTTTATACCATAATAAAAATATTTTATTATATATTAATAATATTTTATACAATATGTAACTATAATAATAGAGTATAAAATTGTAAATATGTTTTTAACATTGCACAAAAGACTATATGTATGAAATAAAATATTTTATATCTAATATATTTACATTTACTTACCTCCATAAAATATTTGTGTTATATAGTCGTTCTCTTGCAATAACTGTATCGAAATAATTTTCTCTTTAGTGGGAAAAAGAAAACAAAAGGCGGAATCCGGAAGTCATATTTTAGTATTCGGTTCACACTTCACACCCTCCTCGAGATCTTAGGATGATTTTTCTTTTCGAAATTTCAATTGTTTGTTTACCAACCACAACGAAAATGACTGATTATCTGACTTTGGTTCCTCTGATAACAACCCGTACTTCCATCAAATTCCGAACTTTCGCTTTCTTTACTCATATGCTTACCATGATTATTTTGCATTTTTCATGTTTCGCTAAAAATTATTGAATTATAAGTTACACTATAAAAATTAAATTTCTTAACACTTTGACTTGTAAGATCTGAATCTCATACTAAACGTACGGACTATTTAATTACTTAATAAATGGGTGTCATCTAAGGTACATTACAACAAGCCAGCTGATTGTAGGCAGATAAATCATCTAAATTTTCCTTTCTATGCATCATTGCTCACAAATAAATACTTTTAGGCTTAGAGGCACTGATCGGAGAGGGAAATACTTAGTTTAATTTTTTTGGTAAATCAAAATAGAATCAAAGTAATGTACACTGATTAAATTTTAAAAAATAAATTATTAAATATTATTAAATAAATTATATAAATACTTTAATGAGCTACGTTGGAAATTGGAAGGCAAGCACACCGCACGCGGCAATAGGACGAACGCAGTATGTTAAGTTGGGTGCGCGCACCCTGACGTCGAAAATTGCGTTCAACTTTTCAGAGGAAGCTTGTCTTCTAGTAAAAGCACGCCCCTTTTGAACAACCAGAAGCGGAAGACGTTGACCGGAATTGTTTTTCTTATTTATTTGGGTTATTAGAATGAAAATAGGATTTCACTACATAAATATATAAAAAGTTATTATTTTTTTTGAGAAATATGAAAAATTATCATATTACTGTAATCTTATAATAATTAATATATTTTATATAATTATAATAATAATATATAAATAAAAAGACTATATTTTTTATTTATATTTTATTATTACAGTTATATAAAATATATTAATTATTACAATATTACAGTAAGATGAAAATGTTTTATATGTTTATGTAGTGAAACTCTAGTCATATTTTTTTATTTATATTTTATTATTATAATTATATAAAATATATTTATTATTACAATATAATTATTTTGTACGATAAAATCGTATGATCAAGAACATTTTCCGACGAAAATATCAGTCAAGCGAACATCTCAAAGTGTGATTTTGTAGGAATTTTAACCCTCATAAAAATTATCTAGAAAGATCAAAATTTAGAATCGCTAAGTGTACGCATGAAACAAGGAATAAAGAACAAACATTTTACAATTAAATAAATTTTATTTTCCCGAAAAATAACGTTTATTCGATATTAACCCTTTTGGACCAAAATATTGTTTTGTGACAAAAATAATTTTTAAGTATCCAACTAATAGGGTTGTTCATAAACTGCTCAATTTGCCAAAAACGCCTAACTTGTACCCAACTTGTCCGCATCGGCCAAAACCGCAAAGAAAAAAATTATTCGTGATTTTAAATTTTTCCAAATCGCTAAAGACGAATTGAGAGCAATTTCTCAGTTCTAAAAATCGCAGTTAATCGATTCAATCTACCTCAAATATATATATATATATATATATATACTAAAATGACATCGTTTCCTCTTAAAAAATAGCCTTTATACTTTTCAGAAGTACAACAATGTCGTTTCAATCCTTCACGCAGCTAATTTTTTTGGTCCTTCAGTCCTTCACTTCTTATATTATTTGTTGTTTTGCTTTTGGGGTTTAGACAGACCCATGTTCCTGAGAAACCAGGGGTACGCTAGAAAGCATAACAAGAAGAACGGCGAGGCAGCCACCAAAGAAGAGTAGACTTTGGACCCCGCAACTCTTTTAAAATGGAACTGTGCTCGTTAGTTTTTACTTTTTACTTAATGTTGAGCAGTTTAATGTCTTCATGTTATCCTTTTCAGTTTTATTCCAATCTTTTTTTTTTTTGTTTGTTTTTTTAACTTTAAATAGATTTATGTTAAGCCATTTTTGTTTGAATTGTTGCTAATGTTTGTTAAAGATGTCAAAGTATTTAACTTTCATTGAGCAATGAAGTCATCCGTGTTTTTGCACATTGAATTTCTTTCTACATTTGGTTTGATATAGTTTTCTTTGTTGTTTTTAGATCTTATAATTGTGTCCAATTCCAATGCCCTATGGTAAAATGAATAAAATTATTTTTTAAAATACTAACTATATAATTAAGAAAACCGTTCAAACTGTCTAAACCGTCCGAATTGATTTGGACGATTAGCAAATTAATTGCAGTTTAAAATTTTTAAACTGCTACTATAACGGATTGATAACAACTTTCAATTCGCGAACACCCCTATCAACTAAATCCTATGTGAGAACGAATCCAATAAAGTTTTTTTTTTTTTTTTTCTTTTGCATGCATTAAGCCATGTTTCTCAGCCTGTGCCGCAATGCAGTTGCAGACACGAGATTTTTTCACGGGATGCTGACAGATTGGCTTTTTCTATCATAAGACAAGCTACAGGAGGAAGGGCAAAAAATCTCCAAGCGAACACACGTAAAATTACGGCAGTTTCGTGTCCAGCAGTTGTGCAAATGAATCATACAATAAAACAATTAAACTAGTAGACCTCTGCCTAAACAATCAAAACCAAATAGACGATCACACAGCTGTTCAAACAAAAATAGAGGATCACATCCCTTCGCGTTTAGGCCTCTGCTTTGGAATTGTTTCAGATTTGCTTTTCATGTTATTTCAAAGATTATGAGTTTTTCTTTTTCTTTTCTTGAAATAACAAAAAGGCCTGATAGATAAATCAATCGTTTTAATTGACGAGCTTCACTTACAATAAGTTCACCGAATGGTGGGAGTCTTATCCACAATGTTGTTTCAATTCCATCAGTTTAGTTAAACTGCTTTAGTTCATAGCAAGCTTAACCGATATGACAAAGTTACCCTTCTTGAAGCCTTGCACACGAGAAAGATCGAATCAGAATGAAAATCACGTCAGTAGACGGAATACGCGCAAAACCGGATTTGAGGGACAGAATAAGTGTTGCTAGAAAATGAATCAACACCCACACGGAGACTAGGCTTGCATATGAACATAGATAACTCCAATTCCGTTCTTTGCAAAATATCCGCCTCTTATTCCTGTTCTGTCTAGGTACTACCACTGGTGGTTTCCCCAAGGAGGGACGTATTGTGATATATATATATATATATATCTGTGTGTGTGTGCGTGCGTGTGTGTGTGCGCGCGTGCGTGCGTGTGCGTGTGTGCGCGCGTGTGTGCGTGTGTGTGCTACGTATGGCATGCCCTTGTGCTCTGCATTTGAACATGATAAGGTCAATCACAGAATTTGTAATAAATAGATTGATAAACATAGGAAGGCAGTTCCTGCAATGAATCTCTTCCTCGCTACAGCCTTCAGCGAAGTCTAGCAGAAGTGTTTCTAGAGTGAAAACCTTACAGTAGCATCGACAACATAAAAAGAAAGCCCAGGTAACCATCTCACCACTAATTGCTTCATTTCCAATAGCCTTAATGAAGAGAATACCCAGGTCTTTAACTCCAAAAGACCCGCCAAATCTCTGACTTTTATTATGAACACAAGCTACTCCATCAAATTTGACATTCCTAATTGTGAACCCTGGCATATTATGGAAAGATCTAAATATTGATTAGCCACTTAATCAATCTCCAAAGTTGTTGACTTCAACCACTGGATTGTTGACTTCAACCACTGGACTCTGACAAACAGAAAACAGTCAAATACTGGTAACACTCATTAGAGTAACAAAGTGGTCTGGAATCAAATAATCATAAAACCATGTCAATGCCACCAAATTAACAGGAATGACATTGTTCGCAAGCTTACTGGTCTAACATCTTTTCGACATTAGGCATATATCATCATTCTGCTAAGTTAATAACAATGTAAAACAGTGTAAGACAGCTTCAAAATTCTTCTAAACCAACATGCTTAGCTTTTATTTAAGAAGAATGCGGAGGACGTCAGAACCATCTCGTAAAAAAGCAAATGTAGTAATGAAAATAAAATGAAAGTTGAGGCAACCGTGTCACCCTTACATCTCAAGGTGACAAAAATTAAAAAAAAAAAAGAAGAAAAAATAAAAGAGAGAGTAATCACATCAGCCATGTAAATGAGCAACAAGAGAATGCAGCCATGAGTGGCACTGATTCATAGAGATCTGTTAAAAGACCACAGAGTTTCCCCGCTATATCAATGGACAACGAATATATAAGGTTAAATGCATGCATCCGTTCTGTTTGATATATTTATGTTCCACTGAAAAAAAATTGTCAAAATGTACATGAACAGGTGTGCGTAAAGGCAAAATCCTTAAAAAGCTTTTGTTGTCAAGGATCACTGCTGTAGTAACAACCGACAAACTGGTAGGAACAAACTGTTTCTTTTTTTTTTTTTACTACAACTTTCCATTAGATAAAAGCACTTCTAACTTCTAATAACTAAACTCATTAATTGGCTTGCATCAGCAAATCAGTACTCTTTTCTGAATGATGACAACAAGACTAGAAGGTTAACAAAAGCCTGCCATTAAAGCAATCAATGTAACCAAGAACAGTTAAGCAGCAGCAGCAGCAGAGACAACAACAACAAAATTGCTTAAAAGATTCACAGCATAAGGATTCGGCTAGTTTTATATAGCCAGCAACAGTGAAATAGCAATAAACCGTAAATAATCGATATCAGGAGTCATCAATTATCAATATCAGGCACACAATCTTTAATTTTAATCCTAGCAAGGGAAGCATAAGAGACGTATTTTCAGGGTGTTGACCATCCTCTTGATCTTGTTTGGTTTTTTACGGAAGTAAAGAATGCCAAATTGGCCTCTTCAACACAGAGAAGTACCAATTATACCACATACAACACAGAACAACACAAAATACTCCTGCAACCAATGACGATGAGTTGATGCAAAAACAGAGGAGAATAAAAAAGAAAAAAGAGCAGCCACTGCAATATGACCACCAGAATACCGCTATCTAGTAATTCCTGATTTCAGCCATTGGAATGCAAAAACACAGACATCTCACACAACCATTTCCTGTACTCAATTTTCGACCAGCGAAAAAAGAAATAAAAAAAATAATTGAGAAGGCAAAAAGGCAAAAATATATAAGGCAGCAAACAATACACATAGATATAGCTATAGCTTCTTCAAGTTTGGAACTTCAGAGATCCACAATTCAAATATATCACCAAAAAAAAAAAAAAAAGCTTTTAAAAGACACCTTTTAATAATTCACTTGTACTCAAAATTTGGCACCGGTGGCGCATCGAAACTCTCCAAAATCTCCGTCTTGCTACCGCTGCTCGCTGCAGATTCCTTCTTCTTCCCTCCACCGAACCACCCGCCAAACCACGGACTCGATTCGGACCCACTCGTGGAAGGAGCCGACTCTTGAGCGGATTGGGGGGCCTGGGCGTGACCCGGCATCCCCGTGGGGAACCCGGGCGCAGGTCCACCGGCCATGCCCGGGCCGAGTCTTCGATCATCACAGGCATATTCTGTTGAGCACTCATGACTTTATTCAGCATGATCCCAGCTCCTTCTATCAAAGCCAGCAGGACACCGCCGAAAATAGCCGCGCGAGACGACGCAGCGAGCCCCTGACGCATAGAGAGGAAGCCGCCGGTGGCGGCGCCGGCGATGATGGAATTCCAAGGGTCCTCTTTCTGCCGCAGATAAACCATGGAACAGTCGAAGGCCGAGAAGAGGCCGCCCCAAACGGCAAAGCTTCCGCCCACGCGGGGAGCGTTCATCCGTACGGCCTGGGTTCCGCCGACGAGCCGCGTGCCGCTGGGAGAATTGTAAATTCCTTTAATGAAGTGGAAGGCCGAGCCGCCGACCGCTCCCATCCCGAACGCGCCGCCGATGTCGTCAAGAATACGGTCGGGACAAGGCTCCCTTGATGTCTCCGGCGTCCCCATCAGCGACTGCCAGATCTCTCTTTTTAACTCTTTTTCTGCGAATTCAAGTTTCTTATTTTTTTCTTGGGATATTTATTGGGAGATTTTTGATGGCCTCCGCTGCGAAACTAGGTTTTTGTTGGCGTGGAGCGCAGGCGAGTCCAGAATGAATAGACACATTTACGAGAATGTCCTTCCCCTAATAATTAGACAGTTATTTAATGATATTTAATTCTTTATAAATTTCAATCACCGATGTTTATTTTTTTTATTATTGCGTTATTATCTCAATATTATTGTTTATTATTTTTCTTATTTTTTTTAAGTTAATTACAAGAGTTTGAAATTCAAATTAAAAAGTAAATTATAACTTATTGATTCTAACAATTATGGACATTATTGTTTAATAAAAATTCTTTTAATTTTTCCCTCTCTCTCTATTCACTCATTTTTTGCATAAAAATTATGGAGGCAATTAATAAATAATAAAATTTTCTTATTTTTCTTCGTCCTCTTTTCACTCACTTTTTAAATTTATTTTAAAAACTAACGAAGCTACGCGCCAATGCTTAAAGAGACTCTAATAGCCGGACTTTATATAATAAAATTTAGTAGAATAATACTCTCAAAAATTAATGAAATAAGAAAGTAAATAAATTACTTTGTTGTGTCGCCCATGTGTCTTCTGTTGTGCCTCTTACAATTTTTAATAACAAATTTGTAATACATTTAACTTTTAATTTATTTTTAATAATAAATTTGTAATACATTAGATTTTTAATTTTTTAATAATTAATCAGCACATGTTTTTTATAAATGACTATAAAAAAAAGTAAAAGTGATTGTACTTAACAAAATTTAATAATTTTTATATTATTTTATTAACTATATCTCTTTTCTGTTATTAACTATCGCATTTTTTTTGATCCATTATATCTCATTATTTTCTTAGCTATAGATTTTTGGTTACAAAGATAGCTAATTAGCTATGTATATTCTCGTAAACTTCATAATGTACTTTTAGAATTAAAGTGCGAAATCTCAAAATTAGAAATTTTAGTTCATAACTATTGATTTGCTCGTAAAAAAATAATAAAATATTATTCTGAGATAATTTTTGAGCCAGATTGAATGGCCTAATGAGCTTAAATAGTATACCCTAAACACAATCATCGAAATAGCTTATAGAACAATCGGATCCACTGGAGCTCAGGTCTAAATAAAATGGGATCACAAAATTATCTTCTTTTTTTTTTTTTTCAGCAAACAAAATTATCAATTATTGAAAATAAAGAGTTCTCGTAAGGTGGGTATATTAGTCGTAAAAAAGGCACCTTTTTATACTCTCCTCTACATAATCTACTTGGGAGTGGAGACCTCGCAGTATTGAAGTATGGACACTCAAAAAAATGAAAGTACTGCGTGTCGAACATGTCAGACATGCAGACACGCGACGGACACGGATACGTATCTAATACGGTTAGAAGTGTCCGCTAAAAAAATTTTTAAAAAAATTCGGATACACATGTTGGACACGAGAAGTACAAGTGTTCGACACGCTACAAACACGCATAAATATTTTTATAATTATTTTTAACAAATAAAAAAAATTCTTTAAAATTATAATTTAATACTATCAATTATCTATGACTTTTAAAACATTTAAATTTCAACTTATTTTTAATTTTAACAGAAAAATTAAATTAATTACAAAATCTTTCATCTCTATTTTAATACTTCACAACAAAGAATCAAAAATCTTACCATATATTACTTAAATAAAAAAAATTTAAAACATATAATAGTTATACAAATATATTTTTGGGTGAATAAAATTTATAAAATTGTTTAAAAATATATATATAATGTACAAAAATTTTATAAATTTAATTATATATATATATATAATTGTGTTCAAACTGTATGTATATTCTAATATTTTTAAAGTTAATGTATCATTATATTCATATTGTATTATATTCATATTACTGTATTCGTATCAATGCTTCGTAACCGCACGGTTAACTCCCGCCGGAGCGTCCCAAAACTGGCGGTGAGTACTGTCTACAGGCTTGCTGATTTAAATAATTGAGTATTATGACGATATCTCAAAATCCGCTGTAGCACAATTTGTTTTGAATTGGATTGAGCATATAACCGGGTTCGACTCCCGGCAGCGGAAAGTTCTTTTATCTTAATTTGCTAACGTCAGTCACAGCCCTTTTGTTTTAAATTTTTTTATTTTCCCTCTGGAGCAGTAGAATCTTTGTGTCATATTCATATCTCGTTTTTTTTTTTTGGAAAAGAATCATTGTTATAAGTTATAATTTAGTAGTATTAGACTATGTGTGCATTTGTATTAAGGATATTTGCAAGTTGAATAAGATAATTTTAAAAAAAATTATAATTAAACTGTCATTATTTTATTAAAAATTTAAAACCGTAACTAATTCATTAACGTCCAATTCATTCAAAATAGTTTGTCATTTTATGAATTAATTTGAGTGATTCGGCGAATTAATTTGAGTGCTTTAGGCGATTTTTTTTTATTTTGCTGACCGGGGTACTGGGGATACCACGGCATGCATTTTCGCTGGAGAGCGGGCGGATCCACCTGGATGTTGCAGAGATGTAGGCCATTGAATTTAAGACGGTCAAATGAAAGGTAGCCGTTAATTTGGAATCGGTAGCCACCTATGAGATTTAGCATGTACTTGAGCTAGCTCACTCTTCCATTAATGAAGCGATGATGTGTCCCAGTCTGTATCTGAGGGCCAAGAAGGATAAATCTTTTTTTGTTTTTTTGTTGTTTGGAGCATTTTTAGTATATATATATATATAAAATGAGGAATTGAGTTGGTTAATTGAGATTTTTAGAATTGTAAAATTGTTAGTAATTCGTTCATGATAATTTTAAAAAATAAAAAATTGTAGATAATTTTTTTCCTCACGATTTTGGCGGTTACGAATAAGTTCAGTATTGGTTGGACAATTTTTTTAAAGATTGAATAGTTTATGAATAGCTCTAATTTGTACATCTTCATTTTTTTATTTTAATGATAAAAATAAAAATAAACTTTAATTATGAGAAAATTTTAATTTAAAAAGGTAAAAAGACTTAAATTATAATTATTTTTTTCTTTTATGAAAAAATATAAATTATTAAAGAGTCCATTAGACTTATTAAAAAATAAGTAATCGAAATAAAAATATTGAATAAATTATTTTTTTTAAATTTTTGATTGTGAATCTTCTTTCTTTATGTCAAGAAATTATTTTTAATTTACGGACTGTCCTAAATTTGGAATTTCTAGATTTGTACTCAAGTAAACTAAAAGATTGTGGTAACTAAATAAATGTAAAATTTTCAATAATATTATAGACTATAAATTTATAACAATAATCTGAGTTTCACTTGTTATATGTCTTGTTTAAGAAAAATGAAAGTAAATAAAAAATTAATTTATAAACAGTAAGTAATAATATTTATATTTTTTTTTTGGTATATAAATAATTTGTAGGTGTTTATTCAGTCTGTTTTTTCACAAAATCTGTTTTCCTTCGTTTTTTTTTTTTTCTCCCTTATTTTCATTTGGAACTGGGCATTCGCTTTGGAAATCAACTGGAGCCGGAAGTGGAAGAGTACGGTGATTGCCTCAATCCAAAAGCTTCTGTTCTATTTCAATGAATCGCTTCTTCTTAGCTCTCTAACTCAGTTTCTTAGCCAAGGTGCGTTGTTATGATTCACACAATGTATTCTAACATAGCAAAAACTCAGGCATTTCCTTTTGTTACTGTTAGGGTTTATCCAAAACCCTCCTGCTGCTTCAGACAATTTCACACCCTTAAACCCCAATCTATGTCAACTGGGTCTGGTCCGAAACCCCTATTAAACCCTATTTGTGTCCGTACCACAATACCCCCACGTGGGATTAACGAAAGGTCTGGTAAAGGCTTGAGCTTTGCTGGACCCGTGAAATCGTTGTGGGGATTTGAAGTTAAGTCCATGGAGATGGGTAATATAGCTAAGGCCGTGAGTTTTTCAAGTGGGTTTAGGCTTAGAAGTGCTGCATACTGTTGTTGTATTTTAAGAGCTAGGAATTTCTCTAGTTCATCCTTGGGGAGAGTTGGTAGAGGGAGTCGTGTGGTGGGAGCTGGAAAATCTCTTCCTTGGTTAAGTTCTAATAAGGTCAAGGAATTAAAAGGGAGGGAGAAAGGGCAGGGCGCAAAGGGTAGATTTTCTTCTCAGGACCGATCGTTGAAAAGGTTGGAGAAAGGCAATGGTGGCTCTTCCTGGGAACAAACATGGCAAAAGTTGGACAAAGGGATGGCTCCAGGGACTGATTCCTCGTCTTGGGAGAAGTCTGCAAAGAGTTTAGAAAAAGGTAAAGTTAATGTTGCTGGATATTCTAGGGAGGATTTGTCAGAACAAGGTAAATATGGTAAATACAGGGCGGGGAATAGAGAAAGTGAATCTAGAATGGTAGCTGAGGCAAAGGACGGGGACAGCTGTTATGATGACAATGTGGAGGAGGATACTATTCAAGAAGCAGAAGCGGGAGAAGGAGAAGTGGAAGTTGATGATCCAAGATGGGATAAGATCAAGGATAGGGTTGAAGGAATGGTGGATGTGAAGGGCAGGAATCGGAGACCTGAGTCTCAAAGGTGGAATAAGCAGGAGAATTGGGGTAGAAAGATTTGGAAAGAAGCTACTGAATCAACCATACCTAAGATGGTTGGCGAAGGGGTTTATGGGATAGGTCCTGTTTTGGCTGCCTTATCAGCTGGAAGACGCGAATTCTATTCATTGTATGTTCAAGAAGGTTTAGATTTGAGTAGTAATAATAGAAAGAAGAAGGACAAGAAAGGATTTGAGAAAGCATTAAAGATTGCTCAAAAGATTGGGTTAAGCATAAAGGAAGTTTCGAAGCATGATCTCAATATGGTTGTTGACAGCCGCCCTCATCAAGGCCTTGTGCTAGATGCTTCTGCACTGGAGATGGTGAAAATAGGAGAACTTGATGCTATTGTAGCTGATGATGAAAAGTGCTCTCTTTGGGTAGCATTGGATGAGGTCACAGATCCTCAGAATTTGGGGGCAATTATTAGGTCTGCTTACTTCTTTGGAGCTTCGGGAATTGTGCTATGCGCAAAAAATTCAGCGCCATTAAGTGCAGTTGTGAGCAAAGCAAGTGCTGGATCTCTTGAAGTGATGGAGCTTAGATATTGCAAGAATATGATGCAGTTCTTGATATCATCTGCTGAAAATGGTTGGAGAGTTCTTGGTGGCTCTGTTTCTTCAAGAGCTGTTCCCTTGAAGGAGGTTGTGCCTGGTGAACCTACGATTCTCGTTTTGGGCAGTGAGGGCACTGGGTTGAGACCGTTGGTGGAAAGATCATGTACTCAATTGGTTCGGATACCTGGAAATATTCCATTTGACATACCTGTAGGAGAAACTAATGATGTTTACGCTGAAGAAAAAAATTCTGCGCATTTTAATGAAGATTTCCGATCCTTTTTGGCTGTGGAGAGCTTGAATGTCAGTGTTGCAGCAGGTGTGCTTCTTCATCACTTAATTGGAAGCAACTGCAAAGGCCACACAGGTTATATTTCAACTGATGTACCTGTATGAGACATCAGCAACTTCCTGCAGATTTAGTGTTAAAAAATGCCCACTGTTTTTTTTTTTTCGTGGCACTGATCACTTAGTGATACAAACTTTATCAGCATTTGTAGTCATTTCTCTAGAAAATGGAAGTTTGTTCCCAATTTTAGTTCTCTTTTAGGTTTCCATGGAAACATCTATGGTCTGATACCCAAAAATTGATACACCAGCTAGAGATTTGATGGCCCTGGAGTCCACTTCTTTTTTTCATCAGGTTTTCTGCAATATTTACTTGTACTGCACAATCCCGTGGCATGATCAGATGGGCTGGTCTTGGCTGCTTTTGTTTTGCTTCGTAGTGTTCAAGTGTCATCCCATATCTTTCTACACACGATTTATGGAACACGGAAATGGAAAGGTTTTGGGGATGAGGAGAGGGGAGAAGTTGGGTGTTTAGGTGGCACAGACGGGGGGGAATGCGGTGGGGAGGAGAGACAATCATTATATGAGCTGGTAGCCGATCGCTAGTTTGTGATTTCGACTACAAAATTCACACCAATAACCAAGATGTGAGAAGTCAGCCTCCTTTGAAGATTTGGCATCCAATTCTCTTACACCATGTTTGGTTATTTTCCAAGAGAAAGGAAAAAGAAAAAAAAAAATAAAATATTTTACTCATTTTGTTTTTTATTCATTTTCTATCCATCCAAATAATTACCTTTTATTTTTTCTTTCACAAATTACTATTCATTTTCTTTCTCACAACTTTCTAATCATTACTTTTTATCAATCATAATATCATCATTACTGTACTATTTTCTATTCATTTTTTTTTATTTATTTTTCTATTTAATTTCTCACTATCCAATAGGACCTTAGAGTGCGTTTGTTTCATAAAATAAGATATGATATGATAAGTTAGTAGTCAACTATCTCACTTTAACTTATGTTTAGTTAGTTGATAAGATAAGAATAGGATAGTATAGTATATATTTACTATCCTATGAATATGGAATAATACTATTTCTTTAACTCATATGAGTTAGTCTATCTCACATTATATACTGATGTCAATAAATTATATATTTACTAAAATATCCTCTTAAGTAAGATAAATTTTAAATATTTTTTTAAAAGTTAAAATAAAATTTAAGAAATTGATTTCTCTCTCTTCCCTTCTCTCTTTCTCACTCCTCTTCTCTCTTTCCTTTCTCACTCCTCCCTCCTCTCTCTCACTCCTCATCTCTCTCTCTTTCCTTTCTCTCCCCTCCCTCCTCCTTCCTCCCTCCCTTCCTTTCTCTCTCCTCACTCTCTCTCTCTCTCTCTCGTGCTCATTCTTTCATTTTTTTTCGTATAAATTTAAAAATTTATCTCTTAAAATTTATTTTATATTTCCAAAAAAAATAAAAAAATATTAATTCTTTTTTTGATATTTTAAAATTTATTTGTATAATTTTAAAAAATATTTTTTATACAAAATTAAAATATTATAAACAGTATAATGTATAATAACATATAAAATAAATATTAATTTCATTACTTAATTTTAATTATTTTAATAAAAATATTAAATTTAATAGTAAATATAAATTAATTATTTTTAAAGATAAAAAAATAATTTTGATATATTATATTATTCTATCACATATTATCTAAATATTAAATAAGATAATTGTTTTATACTATTTGATGACATGCAAATATAATATAGGTTAATAATTTAACTTATTATATATTATGTTAATTTATTTTATTTTATATCATACTATTTAATCTGTATACTAAACGTACCTTTAGTTTCCGAGGGTTAGTTGGCTTTAGGCCGAATGAAAGCAACAGCGATTTTGCTAACAGCGGCGTTTCTTGTATGTTTATTAAAGATATTTGCCTCTTTAGATTTTGGGAAGAGAAACTTTGATGGTTTCTGAACTCAAACCATAGCTGGCATTGTTCACTGTAATGAAGCTTTTTTTTCTTTTTATCTCTTACACTGTGTTTGGATAAAATTCTTGAGGGAGAGGAAAGTGAGGGAGAGGAAAGTGGAGGAGAGGATCATTAGAGGAAAAGAATATTTTCTATCCTCTCTTGTGTTTGGAAAGAGGTGATGAGAGGGAGGAAAATTATAAATTCTTTTGTTTGGGAAATGGTGGAAAGTGAGGGAGAAGAATATAAAATATGTTGAAATAACAATTTTATCCTTCATAATAAATTCTATTAAGATATTTTGTTTAGGTAAAATTGTAATTTTTAAATTATGTAAGGGTAATTGAGTCATTTAATAAATTTAGTATGAGAACTAACAACTTTCTTCCCATTTTTGGGAGGATTGGTTTTGGTGGGGTAGGGAGGATTAGAGGAATTAGAAACTTTCCTCTCCCCCACTTTTCAAACATTTTCCAAACACAACAATTTACCTTAGTTCTCTCACTTTTCTCTCCCTCTCCCTACTTTCCCCCCTCCCAAACACAGCATTAGGGTTACAAAGGAGGCCAAAAGGTCAGCAGAGACGCTAGGACACTAATATAGAATTAAAAATTTTAACAAAATATTCTAATTAATTATATTAGAAGTTTATAATAAATTTTGTTATGTATCGGTCTCTATCGGTCTCACTTGTTCGCTATTGGATATATATTAAAAAAGTCCTAAACCTTTTAGATTTTTTTTATTTAAGTCTAAACCTTTTTGAGATTTCATTTCAGTCCTGAACCTTTTGATTTTGTTCCAAATTAGTCCTTCCGTTAGTCAAACCGTTAAAAATTACTGTTCACTTACAGAAATTTTTTTAAAAAAGGTAAAATATACTATTTCAATTCACCCGTTAACAAAAATATTTTGTATAATCTTAAAAAAATAAAATAAGAAATAAAAAATTTAAAATCTCAACTTACATGTTACTATTTGAGAGTAAAATACAAGCATTTAATAACAAAAAAAATATTTAAATAGTGTATTTTACCTTTTTAAAAAAATTTCTGTTAGTGAACAGTATTTTTTAACAGTTTGACTAACAGAAGGACTGATTTGAAGCAAAATTAAAAGATTTACAACTGAAATAAAATTTCAAAAAAATTTAGAACTTAAATAAAAAAAAATTAAAAATTTAAGACTTTTTTTTAATGCATATCCCGTTCGCTATTGGTCTCATAAATTTTGTTATGTATGAAGAAAGCAGCTGTGGGTGATATCTGTTTTTTGAACTGCGGCCTGTGATCCTTGGCCCAATGAACCAATTGACTAATAAACTTGTAAATTGGTCGACTTCCAACTGGAGGCCATGATCTCGTTGAACTGTGACCAGTGATTTGTGCCCCGTCTTCCCATGGCCCACGTGTACGCACATGAACGCACGTGATTCGACTACTCGTTAGTCTGCATGAATTATTCAATTATTCTCTATGAATTTGAGACCTTCAAAATTAAAATTTCAAGTTCAAAAAAAAAAAAAAAGAACGAAAAGGAATTGTTTCATTGAGATAAGTGCTAAATAGACTGGCAGGTTTAACACCAAACTACGTTAACGAGACTGATGAACATTTCGTTCTTGATTTAATAACAGGATAGCGGGAGAGCAACATCTTTGTTTTTTTAGGGACAAAAAAAAAAAAAAAAAAAAGAGTATTGCAAGGACAATGGTCATCACGCATAAGAGCTCAAGTTAAAGTCATCACTTAAAATTTTAATTTAATTTCTCTTAAAAAAAAAAAAAAAAGACCGATCTAAACACTAACAAAATCGAATAAGAGACTTTTTCATAACTAATTTCAATAATTATTGATTGTAAAACCCAACATTCTTATTTCAACCAAAACACGTAACTCATTTTAACTACATAACAAAATTTATAACTTAAGTTAACTGCATAAAAATACACTGTAAACTCCCGGATATCTTCCATGATATTATCGAAAACATATTGCTTTACAGGCAGCATAGTACCGTTAATGTCTCGTAAGTATGGATCTTCGCTATTTCTGTACTGTCCTTGCAAGCAAAAGGTGGCAGACCACGTGACCATAGAGCCACTGCACTGGCCATGTTGCGTTGTCGTGTCAACTGCCAAGTTGACGCCCCTCGGTTGCCCAAAATTTTTGACAATGGTTTCTTGCCCCGAAATTTAGTTACAAGGAAATAGAAGAGTAAGTAAACCAATTTACGCATAAGAGTCTGTGTGTTTTTTTAATAAGATTATATAAATACGTTTAATTAAATATATAAAATAAATGTAATTAATTTAATAATTTTTTTTATTTTTTTTAATTTAATAAATTTTTTTATAATTTAACGATTTAAATTATATGTGATAATTTTGTTAATACAGACGTGTGAGCTAAGTAATCTTTTATTTCTTTTTAACATTCAAATCGAGCACCCGTTAAAAGATTTAAATTGTTCTGTTGATCCCACGTGACTTTGCTTCAAATCCTATTAACACAGCCGTAATCAAATATTTATTTGGATCAAAACCTCGATTCATTAATAAATGAGTGTTGATTCGGCAATCAATCGCTTTCTTTCAAGACGGACACAACTAATAAAATCAAAGTCAATAAGAGGATTTGATTGGGAACTATGCGTTAACGTGCACGAATCTCTTGTGTTGATCCTCGAATCTCTTGTGTTGATGCTCGCAGTGATTATGGGACGCCATTACAGCTTGCGTATCAACTAAAGCCACTTGCAAATCGTGGAGATGTAATTATGTGTTATCGTGGTTATCAATGAACTCTAACTCATTCTTTATTGAAATCGATTCTAAAACTAAAATTATTAAATTCGAATTCTAATTGAAATTTGTTGGCAAAAGAAAAAAAGCCAACGTATCTCTCAAATTCATATTATTGAGTTAGACTAATATTTTTTATACGATTGAACCCATTATATCAAAGAAAAAAGCATTTACAGTCTTTTAGTCAGTACAGTAGGATTCGTGTTGAATGACGAGAGAAATTAGAATTGTTCTTAGGAAAAAGTTTAACATTTATACGTTAGTAGTTATGTTTGGTATACATATTATGACGATTTTATTTATTTTTATAATAAAATTAATAAAATATGATATAAAAAATTATCATGTAATTTTTTATCACAAAAATAATAAATATTATTATAAAAATAATCAAATTCGTCACGAAAAATATATTTTATATATATATTATCTGAACATTACCGTATGTACATCAAACTGAACTCTTGTTGTTATTGTGAACATGTTGCTGACGGAAATGAAAATGGAGAAATTGAGTCTCCACCACGCTGAAAATGACAGGTCTCTTTCCTCCCATTTTCCTTTTCTGATTGTAACCCAGCGAACAAAATTTGGCACATGGAGCCACGTTGGATTTTTGCTTGGCAAAAGCCATCTCTATTTTCTTTCCCAAATTGAAAGGTTGTGACATAAGTAAGAGCGAGCGGAAGGCGTCACAAAGTTTTTTTTTTTTTTTTAAACAATTTAACAAATAAATATTTATTTGACCATTTTGTTAGACTCACCATTTACAATTAATAAAATGAAGTTTGATCTATAAATAATAACAAGTACGGCAATTTATAACAGTATAAAAAATTTCAGTTATAAATTTTGATTTAATTATATCTAGCGTGTTTAATAAAAAATTTGTCCATATAATTGTTTTCTTAGAATAAGGGACATCTTCTTTTTTTCATCATGAGAAAAACTGAAAGAGTAAAATGATAGTAATATAATTAAAATTTGAATACAAAATTATAAAATTATAATAAAATATTTTAATTAATTGTATTAGAATCATTAGTCATTTCCTCTGTAGACTGTAGACTGATGCTAATGGTCATCTAAACGTTTATATATTTTATATAACTCGTTCCGTGTGATAGCTTGACGAGGTGTGTGCATGGTAAGAAACAAGTAAATGTAAAGTTTATAAATTTTCCAAGCCACCTCAATTAATTTTTTTTTGGAATTAACTGATAAATTTTTTTAAATAAAATTAAAATAATATAAGTGATTTTAATGATTAAATTTTAAAAAAATTAACCATCATCAAATAAAATACATAATTATTTTAATATTACATAAAATATAATCATATAATCAAACTTTTTTTCCCTTGGCAAGGCGTGCTGATAACACCAAAAGGGACAGCAAATTGAGGAGGAGACTCGGACCATAAATTAGCATCTTTTCGTAGTCGGACCTCCTCCCGCCTCATCTCATAATATAATAAAATAAAATAAAATAAAACAAAGAAATTCTCATCTTTTTTATTTTCTGATGTAACAATACGATAGTAATAGTAATTTAGTATATTTCTTTCACTCTAAATCTCAGTTTAAATTTCAGGAGCAGTGTCTGTGACCGCTGTATATATTCGGGTTGACCACAATTTATACGTTTTTAATTCTTAATTTATAAATACTATTTCATCGACTTGAAAAGTTGACTCAAACCCAATAATATTTAAAAAAAAATTCTTTTCTATGATAAAATGATCGAATGAAGTAATATCAACTCCAACTAATAAATTAAATGACTATTATACTTGTATCGAATCTTTTTTCACTAATCAAAATACGAGTAACGCTAATTAAGCAATCCTGCTCCTTTTCAAAAATCAACACTGTCCTCTTCTTTCTCGCCTGCGAGTCCGTCAGTCAGTGACCTATGACCAGACTCTATAAATAACTCCATGACTAACGGTCTCTCCCTCTTCTCTCTCATTTTGACTCTGCCACTCCACAAATCTCCCCAAAATTGAATACAAAACAAACTCCCCAAAAAACACCCAAAAAAAAAAAAAACAATGGAAAAAAAATGTGAGCAGGGGTAATTTCTTGCCACAAAAACAGTCACAGACAGACTTTTATTATTATTATAATTATATAATTATTACTTGTAATATAATCTAAAATAATTCCAAATCATCTCTCTATTTATTTATTTATATCTATCAATCTTGGAAATATATCAATCTTTTCTTTTTATTTTTTTTTCTCTCTCTCTCTCTCTCCGTTTCTTTCTCTCTTCTTCACCTCCTTTCTTGTCCCTTCTTTTCTTTCTCATTATGATTAATAATTAATCATTATTATGATTACGTTTCTCTCTCTCTCCTCCAGCTTCTTGTCTCAACGGTGATTCGGCAGAATCACATTTCACGTAACGCGGCGGATATAGATTTCTAGGGCTTTCTTTCTTTCTTTCTTTCTTTCGAGTTGCTGTTCAGACAACCAGGGACGGAGTTAGAGAGAGAGAGAGAGAGAGAGAGAAACAATGTCGGCATTGGAGTCCATTGATTGGTTTCTCTTCTCTTTGAGCAGAGCCTTTTGTAGCCCTCTCGCCGTTTTCGTTCAGATCCAGGTCAACGTTCCTCTTCCCCCGGCCCCCATTTTTTTACAACGTCGTTTGTTTCAGATCCCATGTCTGTTTGGTTTTGCCCATAATTGTTCGTATTAGGTTGTATGTTATTGTTTTCTATGTTTTTTTTTTTTTTTGATTTCTTCCGATGATTTGTGCCCACTTGGTGTTTGGAATTAATGAATTGAATGAATTAATTAATTGAAGTGTTTTTTTTTTCCTACTAGCTGAATTACGCTTGAAGCTTTCTGTTTGTTTCTTGATGTAAATGTTAAAAATATAAATAAGCTTATGAGGTACTTGAAGCTTTCTATATATATATATATATATATATATATATACGTCTGAATCTTAGATGATAGTTTACTCCAAAGCCTTAGGATTTAGTAAGTTGTCTTGAGATTTTCGGGACTCCGATGTTGCATGAATAATGCTTTTAATGGCATTCGTAATTTTGTTGTCCTAATAATAGTTGTAATATTTGGATAATTTCTTAAAGCTCTGGAATATGACTTGTTAAGAGAGAACTGATAAGCTTTTTTATGACTTTTTTGTGCTTCAATGGTCTCTTATCTCTCTTGGATGTTGGTTCCGCGTGCATCTATTGACATCATGGAAGGCGGTCATTACATGATGGAGCTCTTGTTGGCTGTACATCGAATGTGCTACCTCCATGAGACCTTGTATTTGCTTCGACAAGTTTTACTAGGTAGAAGAGACAGAGAGCAATTTCTGATAGGAAGTTTGAGGATAAGGAACTAAATGTGGGTGGAATTTGGTGAAGGGACTGTTTTTCACAAATCTCTTCTGCGTGTAAAATTAACGTGGCTAGCATAGGTTTCTGCCTACATATGATAAGCATCTTTCAATGAAGATCATGCAGCCTTCTTTTTTTTTTGTAATGAAGAAAGATTTTTAGCAAATCTGTTTTCCATTTGTTTACACATCATGATCTTTAAGTTTATTCTGAGAGACAGTGATTTCAATTGTAGCATTCCATTGTTTTTTTTTAAGTAGTTCGTGGGTTTTACTACATGAAGGTGCTTATCATCTAACTACCTCTTTGAATAGCTTCGCATATTTACTTTCTTCTGTGCATTTCATCCATGTTCTTCACCCCTTTTCTGATGCCTTATGAGGAAGACTAGTTTGTAACTTGGAATCTATGTTTGTGCTGCAGGGATGTGTAATTTGCTTAGGCCTTGCTATTGGGTGGGCTTTTGCTGCTCGTGTAAGGTATCAAGATCTGGTGACTTTCCCCAAAATTTACTACTTATTTTTTTCCCCCTTGACCATCATTTTGACTTTTGATATTACTTCATTTACCTGTTGTGATATTATTGTTATTATTCTTCTCTTTTGCAGAAATAGAGAGATAAAACGGATGAAGGATAGTATGAGAGCTGGCAATAGCTTTGCGTTTCTTTATCACGACATTAATGAACTTGAGCACTCTCGTCAGGTCAATCTGCCCAGAGTGTCTGTTGTTATGCCTTTGAAGGGGTTTGGAGAACACAATCTACACAACTGGAGAAGTCAGGTAAGTTCCTGCTGAGTTACCTTTTCTCTCATCTTTTTTCTACACGTGACCAAGCTTTTTTTGATTGTCGGATGTTATTTGCTGCATTTATTGTTGCTATCTTTTTGGGCTGTCCTGCTCTAAGGCAAAGAGGAGGAGAGTTGGATCAGCATGTGCTGTTTGTCTGCAATGACTTTCAATTTTGAATTTTGGGCATCCCGTTCTCGACAATGGTGAATAAAGTCCCATGAATTTTATATGTTTCCTGGATCTGCAGTCACTTGGACAATGGGCTCGTTTTCGTGTTTAAGTTGTTCTGCATCTTGACAAGTGTTCCGTTATCTAATTTTTTTGAACTTTTATATTTCTTTTATTTTTGTAGATGTGATAGGGTTACAAGCATCTTTCTACATTTAACTTGATCATCTATTTTCTTTCTGGACTGCCTCCTTTGGTTTGAAGAATTGAGATTGTTTTGCTGTTTCCAACTATACTTTTGGTTCATATGTGTGCAGATCACATCTCTCTATGGTGGTCCTGTAGAATTTCTTTTTGTTGTGGAAAGTAAAGACGACCCTGCTTATCATGCTATATATCGCTTGTTGTCAGATTTTAAGGTAGATCTTATGTCTCTGCTCAGTTTGTGGTAAAAGTCACTGATTCTTTGATATCATTAATGGAAGAGATCAACATAATAAGTCATAAATTATAAGAATGTGATAACTAAGACTAAATACTTTAAATTTTCTTCTCTCGTGGAAGCTTCATCTTTTAAATGGGGCAACAAGAATTGCTTTGCTGCCATTGTACTGTTTGTTTCTTCTTTGACAAATGAGTTGGGATACGTGCCTAAATCTTTGAGCATCGTGAAATCCGGTAATGCTGCAATTAGATCATCTTTATGTACCAGCCATGGGCTGTTTTGGGCTTTTTTTTTTTTAAATTGTATTTCCTTTTGTTGACATATCAGTACTGTTTACTTTTCAGGACACTGTCGAAGCTAGAATTATCATTGCTGGTTTGTCAACAACTTGCAGTCAAAAAATCCATAATCAGTTGGTATGTAACTGAGTTGCTTTATCCATTTCCTTCTGTTTAAGTGCCTTTTCTCCAAGTATCTTCACCTTTAATCGGATTACTTTATTACGATGGTAATGGAGCCATGTGATGCATTGCTTATGCTTTTAGTAATCAACTATATGAATGTTCTATACTCCTTGTCAGTTGGGATTCCATTTTTAGACTAGATGTTGGATGGAGGTGCTGGTTCCATTTGTTCATAAACTATTGTGATCCCCATTATTTAATCCCGTCTGCTGTATCTTATAATGTCTTTTTTAGAAGCATGTTCTGGTCAGAGTTTAACTTTTGCATTCTGCTGGTTTTTTCGAGATTGGGGTGGAGCAAATTCATAAAGACAGCAAGTACGTATTGTTTTTGGATGATGATGTTAGGCTTCATCCTGGGTCAATTGGAGCCCTCACTGCTGAGATGGAGAAAAATCCTGAGGTCGAGCTATCTTATGGTGTTGGCCCTAATGCTTGTAATGGTCAAGGCTCTTGATTCAATTTTATGATCTTGAGTTTCCAATAATGTATGCAGATATTTATTCAAACGGGATATCCTCTTGATCTGCCTTCTGGAAGCTTAGGAAGTTATTGTATCTATGAATATCATATGGTATGGCACCCTCAATGAACTTCTCTATATCTTCACACTTTCCCTTCTCTTATTCCAAATTTACAAAATCTGTGCACATGTGGCTGCTCATTTTGGTATGTACAGTTATCAAAATGGATGGTTTCTTCATTTTTCCTGTCTGCTAGCATATTTAACATCAGTGCGGTATATTAAATTGTAACCTTGAGTTTGCTTACTTTGCTTGGGAGGATCACATGATTGATGGTAGCTGCAACAATGGCGTCTAAAGAATCTTTGAGAGAACAGTAATATTTTCTAGCAATATTGAAATTTCAAAGTGTGAAATTCAAACAATGCAGTCATCATGTTTAAATTGTTTGACTTGCAATAATACCGTGGATGATAAGTTCCCTCCTGTAGGGTTCACCCTCTTTGTTTTAGTTCTTTTTGGGTTAATTATTTGGTTGTAGAATTGTGGATTCATGTGCTGATCATTTCATATTTGGAACTGGGAATTGCTTGGGTGATGTTTCATTTTCAGAAAAATTTAAACGAAAACTTTTATGGTGGTACATAGAGTCATGTTTCTGAAGAAAATCTTTTTGAGACTTATGTATTCATGTGTTGACATGTTGACATGTTCGCATTTAAATTGCTAGGCTGCAGGTACATGCAGTTAAGCTTGCTTCACTCAGTTAACATATGTCTAACAAGTGAACATGTTAAACAGCCTTGTTCGATGGGTTTTGCTACTGGTGGGAAAACATTCTTTCTGTGGGGAGGGTGCATGATGGTAAGTATTCGCTACTATACCACTGATACAGCATCAAAGATTGAATTGCTAACTTAATTGTTCTACCCCTTCCTTTTTCTCCAGATGCATGCTGATGATTTTAGGTATGACCGGCATGGTGTGGTCTCAGGACTCCGAGATGGTGGATACTCTGATGATATGACTCTTGCAGCTATTGCTGGTAACTGAACTCATCAGTAGATGATTTTTTCTTTCGTCTCCTTATAAGCTGTCAATTTTTTTATATTTTTTTTATAACCTTATCATTTCATCCAGGGGATTTTAAGAGACTCATTACATCACCTCCGGTTGCTGTTTTTCCCCATCCCCTTGCTAGTGACCTTAGTTTTTCAAGGTTTGTGATACACACTTGCTTAGACTATGTATAATACAAATTTTCCCTCGCCAACTTATTACCTCTTTTCCAGATACTGGAATTACTTGAGGAAGCAAACCTTTGTTTTGGAATCATACATCTCAAAGGTTAATTGGATGATGAATCGCGCATTATTCTCTTCGCACTGCTATTTGTCATGGGGATTTGTAGCACCATACTTTATGGCTATGATTCATGTTGCAGCAGCATTACGTATATATATACGAGGATATGCACACGAGGAGATGACCTTTGTTTCCAATGGTGAGCCTGCTACATTTCCTTATTCTGAGTTCTTGTTGTAATAGAATAGATCCCTTTGTTTTTCTTTTATGGGCAGAGGAAGGGGTATTACATCATTTCTGTGAAATTAAAAAGGATCCAATGAGCTTAATAATCAACCTGTGATGGATTGGCAGGGGACTTTGTTCTCTCCCATCACATTTGGATTTATAATAACAGTAGCGATATTTTCAGCGAGCACTTTTCGAAAAAAAAAGTTGAATTGGCAGGGGACTTGGCGCAACGGTTGAGTTGCTCCTTTGGTGACCTTGAGGTCACGGGTTTGAGGCGTGGAAATAGCTTCTTTGCAGAAATGCAAGGGAAAGGCTGCGTACGTATGCGCCCACCCTCCCCCTACCCCCGCACTAAGCCGGGGAGCACCTGTGCACCGGGTGAGCCCTTTACTTTTCGAAAAAAAAATTGTTATCTTCTTAGTAAGCAATGTTATGTGCCTTACAATCACCTCATGCAACTGCTCCCTATCTGACATATTTCAGTAAAGTAGACAGGATTACCCCATGGTGGGTTGGTCGTGGTAACCTGGAAATTTGAAATGCTGGCAACGTTTCTCCGATATAGCATATTCCTGTTATTGCGTAATGATAGCATGGTTTGCAAAGAGTTGTGCATTTTTATGAGATTTGATAGGTTCAAGAAGTAAGCATTTGCTATCACTTTCATGCACATATCACAATTCATTTAGTATGTCACCTATATTTGGAATGAGAAATAGAGCTAAAGCAAATTATTAATTTCAAGAGCTGGCATCTTTTTTATTCATCAAGATATTCATTCTTAGAGCTTAACAGAACATGTTGACACAGGGTTGTTGCTGGTCACCTGCCTAGCCATCTGCACCTTTGTAGAACTTCTCTCAATGTGGAATTTGACAAGGATAGAGGTTCAGCTATGTAACATGCTATCCCCTGAGGCTCCTCGACTGTCTCTTGCCACTTATAATTGGGTCCTTGTAAGTATCTTGATATTATTTCTAATAGCATTATATATGGCTGCTAAAGAATTTGTAAGCTGCATTCTTTTAGGCTGTTCGACTTGTTATTGACATTTAGTTGCATCCCATCAATTGTCCATGTGGCATATTTTTCCAGAAAATAGAATTATTGTCATCCCCTGTACCTGGACTTTCTGTGAGCTAACTTGTAGTCATGTACATCTGAATGGTTGGTTTTAATCTTCTTTGCATGCCATATAGACTAGTAAGATGTATAATAGAACCCTGGGTGGAAATAGAAAAGAATTGAGAGTAGGCCTAGTTAGAAATATGAGCTCTAAAGTTTTTTAGAAATAAAAAAACAGCTAGCATCAGCAATTTTTCAAAAGCCTAAATTTTAAATAGAAGCCCAGATATCTTGTGCTATAGGGCTGGGATATAATGATGCTGACGTTGACTTGTAACTAATGAGAGTATGGTTTGCCATGGAGCAGGTATTTATTGCAATGCTGGTGGATAACTTTTTATACCCCATATCAGCATTCCGTTCGCATTTTTCTCAGTCCATCAATTGGTCTGGTATAAGATACCATCTGAAGAATGGGAAGATAAGCAAGGTATGCCAGCATGAATGTTATGTTTTTGAGCTTTTCTTTTAGTTATTTGTCTCGATTCTCTTTAGATAAAAAGAAAAAAAAAATTTATTGTGTTGGTCTGTTCTTTCCAATCTGCATGTTGCAATAGTGAGCTAGGTTTGAATTTTAAGTTGAAGTCTGCAACACCGTATTGCGATGAATATGAATGGAAGCAGTCTTTCTCCTTTGAAAGGCTAAGAACTAAACCAATCCCCTCCTGTGTTCATACTTTGAATCAATCATGTCATTCGAGGAGCCGTTTGGCATGCAAATTCCTTTTTTCCCCTTAAAATTTTGAAATCTCCCGAGCTCTGGTGGAGGCACTCTGAATCACTTTTGCATTAGTTGGTTGGAGTTTGTACCACTATCTGCTTAGATTGCTTGTGATATTAGCAGCACCTTTTTATGGTTGGGGCTAACAATCATGCAGATCGAGAGAAGAAAGGATATGGGACCAATTTACACTGACTTGGGAGGGAAGCATCTAGGGAAGAAGGGAGCTCCACCAAAAGCTTCATTCCTTGGTTCCTTGGCAACACGTTTGGTGCAGTGGAGACAGCCAAAAAAATATGACGTGTAAAAATGACAATGGACGACAAAAATCCTGTGATTGTTTAGCTCAGCTTTTAAAATTCAGTGGGCAGTTAGGGTTTGGGAAACAAAAATTCTTGTTGGATGATATGATACTCTTGGATAGGTTTGGTAGCCCACTATTTGTTGATTTTAGTGACCTAGGCATTTTAGTCCCATTTTTGAGGCCCCATTCAATCAATATGATTCTTCAATTACATCCACATTGTGTCTGGTTGATTTTGTAACCTGCACCAATTTGTTCTGTAATCTATGTAACTTTTATATGGTATTTGAATTGTGAGAAGTCGCCATATATCTGTTGTCCTCCAGAATAATGGAAAACAAAAATGTCATTTAAATTCTCCGCTGTCTGTGTCGTCCACAGCACTATATACCCAAGTGCCCAGAATCAGGATAAACTGTTTATGGATCAAGACTGGACGTTCCATGGAGGCTAATGCTTCGTGTGCTTATTCTTTCGTGGTTTTCTTCTTCTCCTTATTCCATTATTTTTTAGCTTGGAAAAATTATGTTTTTTTTTTTTTTTTTTGGCTACAAGGGAGGCCAAGGCCAATCAATAGTTAATTAGAGACTAGCAGGGAGAGAGAGCGGGTCTGAAGACTCTACTAAGGTGCAAAGCACTTTAATGGGGCAAAGCCCCAAAATCCTCAAATTAGGGGCTTTTTAGAGGAAGGCAGGGTCGAAACTCTGATTTACTCTCCAGCTTGGTGGCCAGCCAGGCTAATCTGGCTAAAATTATTTAGTTTACTTTGGTGAATTAGTGGAGGGCCTGGAGGCCATGCTGCGCAGGAATAAGATATGGGGCCGAGTAAATAGGCAGGTTCGGTTCGAAAAAACACCCACGAATTAGTCGATAGCCCAAACAACTTAGGAGGCATGAGTTTTCAAATCGAACTTAAATTGGGAAAAAAGTGAAGATCCTTCCCAAGTATATGTAACTTCATATGGAGTCGAGTCAACCATTCGGATAGACGGAGTGTCCAAAAAGGCAATGTTTGGGCAGAGGTCTCGATTTGCAGTAACCCCTTCCCCCAACTTGGTTATTAAAAAAAAATGCATATTGACTCGGAATCAAAACTACTGTTGGAGTTAGTTGGCTTTTCTCGAATACAGGAATCCAAAAATATTAGGACAAAATATCTATTATATCATGTTGAATATATATATTAATGACCGTTGGTTCGAGTGGTAAGAGACTCAGCGCTCTTTAAATAAGGTCTCGAATTCAAGCATTGTTAATAGAAAAAACAATGCTGAAAGAACCGCCACTAATATGAGCCTGACAGTGTTTGAATCAGATTAATCAGGGGCCGATAAAGCCTTCCAGATACTGGGGAAGACAAAAAAAAAACATGTTGAATATATAAAATATAGAGAAATATAAATACTTATTTGTCCCACTTCAATATTAGTTGTGTTTTTGTATAGATGTGAAAAAAACATATTTTGTGGTATGACTTTTCTTTTTATATAATGCATAAAAAAAATTAAAATATGTTATGCCCCACACACGGAGGATCCGTTCAGAATTTTTATTTTCTAGGTAGGAAATTGTACGATCTCGTCTAATTATTATTATTATTATTATTATTTAGTTTGCTCATTATTTCTATAAATAATCTACTTATATATATAAGGCGTTAATATGTGTGGATGCCCTCCATTTAGTTTCTCAGGAAAAATGAGAGGACAGACATGGGAATAACTGGCTAATGCATCCAAGAATAGACATAGGAAGTCTTCAGCCATGTGCTGAATTTGTAATGCTAATATCAAAGATCGCCAAAAAAAAAAAAAATGTCTTAATTTGCTTGCTAATTCTTATTACATTTCAAGCATTGTATTATGTCGTGCAACAATTAAAGCAGTTCTAGTGTCTCCATTGGCAACCTTGTGGCCTATTTGCTTCCACAGCATGCACGGCTTCTCTAACGACATTACAAGTCTTCGGGACTCTATACCCCCTCGGGCTTAATAGACATTGTATACCAAATCTTCTCCATAAATTTGGCGCAATAGACATAGATTCATAAGGCATTTCCTTTATCGAAGTTAATACATGGACGGGAATGAGGAGCTATCGAAGTTAATACATGGACGGGAATGAGGAGCCAGAGGGAGAGACCAAATTATTTCTTATACACATTTTTCATAACTCTATTGTATGTCAACTTTAGCGGTTTTTTACATCATAAATTATACAAAAATAAAACATATAAAAACTTATGAAACTTATAGTTAATATTCATGTGCAATAAACTTATAGATAACTTATAGATGATATGCATCACAACTAATTCTGATGTCACTTTGTCTATCCCCACCTCTTCCATTTGTCATTTCTCTTACCACAACTATTAGATGTATGTTTGAATTCCTCATTATTAATTACGATTATGCACGTATAATAAAAAATATGCTTTCATATGTGACAATTAGGTATCACTGCCATAATAAATTAAAAACAAAAAGGGAAAGCAGCTTTAATGTTATTCACGAGGAATAGAATAAAGTTGCAGGTAAAAATTCCAGCGCAGCATAAATTCTGTGTCATCTCATCTTGCCTGTCTTTCTTTGTTCCATTCCCACTAATTTGAAAAAGCCTTCTAGGAGGCAAAGAGGGCACAGGAATAGTAGACATGAATGGTTCCAGGCGCAGTAATCCAGAACTAAAACTTCCCTCAAAACAGAAGAACCTAAAAACCAAATATACCCACCAAGAAGCTATACTAAGAATTCCAGGATGCACAGTTCATCTGATGGATGAAGGGGAAGCTCTAGAACTCGCCCGGGGCGAGTTCACTCTCGTTCATGTCCTGGAGAAGACTGTTCCTGTTGCTACCACAATCCAAGTTGGTGACAATCTTTTGTGGCCCCTGACAAAAGATGAGCCTGTTGTCAAGCTTGATTCTCTTCACTACTTATTTTCTTTGCCCACCAAAGATGGTAATCCTCTGAGCTATTGGGTAACTTTCTCGGAGCAGTACATCAGCTTTTTGCCTTCACTTGACTCATTTCTGAGTGAGCACTCTTGCTTTTCAATTACTACATCAAACAGGAGCACAAATGTCGATTGGAAGCAGTTTGCTCCGAGGATTGAAGACTACAATAACTTGCTGGCCAGGGCCATTGCCGGGGGAACCGGTCAGATTGTCAGGGGTATCTTTATAATTAGCAATGCTTACAGTAGCCAGGTTAGTTTTCCTAGCTATCTTTAGCTATCTGCTATTCTTTTTTCCTTTTCTTTTTCCGTTTCACATAACTGATTTTTTGCTTAGAATCTTGCCCCCAAATGGCTTTTCCAGTGCAAGAACATTTTCTATATCTCAAATCCAATAACAGAGAAAGTGTAAGAGTACTATAGATCTTTATATTTTATCAATATGAAATTATACATTTTTTAACACACTCTCTTAATATATGTTAATGATATGTGTTAATTGGATAGAATAAAACTGAATTGAAATGAGTCAAACAATTAGTAGTAGACATCAAATTTATGTAAAAATTTAAGTTAGTAAGAAGAGAAATTCAACAATATTATAAATCATATCAGATCTATATATTTTATCAAGACATTATACTCTTTAACAATATGTTTAAAAATATTGCCCGTTCGTCAATATTACACCCTACGTTGATTTACTGAACGAGGTTTAAAAAAAAAAAAACCAGATTCACAGCGGTGGAGAAATGATTTTGGCTCGTACTACAGAGGAGAAAAACAACCCCATAACATCGAGCAATATTAACAGCAACAAAACTGATGGCGGCACCACAAACAAGAGCGGAATTAATAGCAACTTAAAACGGTAATACTCAATTTTTTTTCAGTTAATTGGAACTTCAACTCGAAACCTTTCGCTCTTCAGCAAATCTATGAATTGTTGTTTTTCCCCTTCTTTTTTTTTTTTTTTTTTCTTTTTCCAAAGCAGCGTGAGGAACCTGTCTAAGATGACAGAGAATATTAGCAAAGCCCTACTTGATAGTGTTGGCTTGGCAACTGGATCAGTGATGGCACCCCTGGTAAAGTCCTCAGCAGGAAAAGCCATTCTATCCACCGGTCCAGGAGTACTCTTGGCCTCGCTTGATGCTGTCAGTAAGTGAAATTCAACACTCGTAATATATTGCTAGCTTCAGATATAAATTTGCTCAATTATACCCATTTTACCCCAAGAAAACTTAATTCTTTCAACCATTTTCAATCTCAAAAAACTGCAGATAAGATTTTGGATGCAGCTGAAGTTGCTGAAAAACAAGCTCTATCTGCCACCACAAGTGCCACAACCAGAATGGTGACTACTCGGTAATGACTCCAAAGCCAACGTTGATATTAGTTGTGTAGAACCGTTCATTGTCTGAATAAATAAACTATTACTTCATTTTTTACTAATAAGGCACGAGCTCGTCTCAACTACTAGTTGTGTACAACCATTCATTATCTGAATAAATAGATTATCACTTTATTTCTTATTAATAAGACACAAGCCCGTCTCAACTACTATAAATGCTGCTTATTTGTTTATTTGTTTGTTTGGACGAATGTCAGATTTGGAGAAAGTGCAGGGGAGGCTGCAGGGGATGTGCTTGCAACTACAGGGCATTGTGCCAACGCTGCGTGGAATATCAGCAAGATACGAAAGTCCATTAATCCAGCATCATCCGTTTCCAGACTCTCCACTCTCCGCAGGGGAGAAGTACTGAAGAATGCCGGAAAGAAGGGATAAATATAACATTAGAATGTTACAAAATTACTTCAAGTGTCTATAAAATGAAATTTACTAAAGCGCATAAAAAAGCGAAAGATTTGAGCATATATGTATTCTGGGTATTGACTCCAAATTCGATTCGGAGTTGGATTTGATTCTTTAGGCCCTCAATTATGATTGTGCTACAAGATACATCTTGATTTTTCTTTTGTTTTTGTTTCTTTTTTTTTTTTTAATTTTAGTGGAGATAGTAAGAATGAAGTTGGTAAGTAGAAGAATTAAAGATAGAACTTTAGATCTTTCAATTATAAATTTTTAAATCTATCAATTAGAAGTTTTAGCTGCTAAATATCCATTTTAGTTTTTCTTGAAAGACATATGCCTCAATGAAACGCCCACCCTCAAAATTGACCTCCGAATGAACGAGAACGCCCAAAAGAAAGAAAAATGCCCTAAAAAAAATTGACTGATTAAGTGAAAAATTGTTTAGAAATTGGATCAATCTCTCCAAACCCAACATAGAACTTGGGCTTGAGGCCGATGCTTCTAAGTTATAGGCTGCCCACGTTCGCATATCCCCATCCCCAACCAGTTGGTCTCCAGCTCCTTAAGACCAAAAGAAAAAAAAAGAGTTTCATTAAGCAATAAAGAGTTTCGTTAAAATCTCTCCACTACAGATGGATATGTGGCATTGGACCATAGAAGACAGACGAGAGTTCGACTTCTACCGTCTTTAAACCTCTCCCTTTTCTTATTAATGGTGTGTTTGGACAGAGGGGAAGAATGAGAAAAGGAAGAAAATAAAGTTACTTGAAGTTATAAAGAAAATTGAGAGAAAGAAAATATAGTGAAAAAAATAAATAGTAATTTGTGAGAGAAAAAGTAGTGAAAAAAATAAAATTATTTAAAATGGTATAAAAAGTTAAAAAGAAAAAATTACAGTAAAAGAAAAGGTGAATAATAATTTGTGAGAGAAAAATTAATAAAAAATAAAATTATTTAAAATAATATAAAAAATTAAGAAAAAAAATACTTGATTATAATTATAATTTTTTTTTCTTTCATCCCTTTTTTCTCACAAAATAAACAAGCCGTAAGTGTTTGCACTCCCCTAATAAAATAAAAAAAAAGAGCTTAATTAAAGAATCAAAGAAAAAAAAATAAAGAAGAGTAATTATTGCATGGTCAAATGAACGAGCATCCAATGTTTCAATTGTGGGTGTGAGTAATTATTGCATGAAACTGCCAATTTCCCACATTTGTTTTACGCAACCTGAAAAAAATAGAGCATTCATAACCCAGCCAAAGTCTACATAGACTTTGCTAAAAAAAAGAAAAAAGTCTACTCCATAGACGAGGTCTAGGGAAAAAATTTATTACAAATTAGTTTTTTATTAATTTTTTAAAAATAATTTTAAATTATTTAAATTTATTTGAAATGTATTTAATGTTATACTAAATTTTATTTAAAAATAAAAATTTGTCAACTATTTTTTCTGAATGGATCCCACCTTTCATGAAGAAAACAATCAATCATATTTAAAATTAAAATATATTTATGTATTGATTTAGGCCCATTAACTTAGTTAATAGGAAAATTCACTTCACGATATAAATCGTAGTCCGTCAACTCAGTTGATGGGAGAGTCTACATCAATTATAAAAGTATAGCAGAGAATCTTTCTGTAGGCTCCAGTAATTAGAATTTAAAATTTTTATTTTAAAAATTTTGAATTCAAATTTTAAGAAATGAGGGGTGAGATTTATGAGAGGAAAAAGTTATCCATATTATGTAACTCACGGTCGAATGGGTCTCTTAATAAATCAAAAAATAAAAATAAAAGTATATTGGAGAGAAAAAAATTCTCATTTACTTTCTATCAATAAAAACTTTTAGTTTTAAAGATTAATTTTTCTTAACAATTTTGATACTTATAGTTACACAAATTAGTATTAAACACTTACCTAATTCACTGCCTCTTTCATAGCTTAAATGACAAAAATACGTTGGGTTGCCATACACTAATTTGTTAATTAAAATGACTAAATATATATAATCATTTTGTAAATAATAGCATATTCATTTTTGCATACCTTACTAATAATTATTAAGATTAATTGATAACAATTGTGTGATAACAATTGTGTTTCCTCTTCCTTGCCCTATCCCTACTTCAACTCTCTCGATGGACAATGTATCAAACATAATCTAGCCACTTCTTCCACAATCCCTCCTTGAGGGGAAGCAATAGATTATACCATGTATAGTCATGACAGCCAATAGAGAAATTAATCTTTACATATATATATATATATAAACATTTAATAACAAAATCATTCACATATGCCTTTGTTGTTACTTATCTACTAAACATGACTACACCAATTGTTACTTGTGGATTAATATGATTGTATTATTTTCCTCTGAAAATTAATCGAGAAGCTAATATATTGAATAAATAATTAATTTTTTTTTATTTTCATGTAGTGAGCAGCAAACTATTTTGCATTCTGTGCCAAAAAAAAAAAACTATTTTGCATTGATGTTTAACTCTCTAATCTAAATGATAATCCAAAATTTATGTGATATTCGCAACATAGCAAAAAAAACCAATTGGAGAGCCCAGGCGATAAGACATATGCAAATATGCCTAAGTAAGTAGGATATTAGCATTCACTGGTCAGGCTTTTTACAACATACTTATCAAGATCAAAAGGACATCAATTACTTTCTTTCAACTTGCATTCAAATGAACTCATGTTAATATTTTTCAACTATACTTATCAAGAACTAAAGCATATTAATTTAATTTTTTTTTATCTGCATTCAATTAAATATAAAGTATTTTCAACAACTTGCAATTCGCACGACGCCTTACACTAATTTATTGTATATATTCGTCGACGTTAGCCGCATGGTGGAGGGTTCCATACTTGTTCCCCCGTGACAATTTTCCTCAGACCTTTAGCCATTGACCTTTATTATGCAAATTTTATGTTATAAAAAATAATTAAACAGTTTATTTAATAATATAAAATAATTTATTTTTTAAAATTTTTATTATTTAATAACTTAAATTATTTTATAATTAATTTATTATTATTTAAATATTACTAATTGTTGTTTAATATATTTCTTTGCAAAACAGGGAGCGGATGGATATAATAGCGACAGACATGCAGGGATGGACCCCTCACGTACGCATTAACCGAGGGTGCACAATATGTCCCATTATCGATTTCCCATAACTACTTTCCTTTCTTTTTGACAAAGATAGGCACAAAGTATGTTTGTTGATGGCTAATTAGAAAAGTTAACAAAAAAGCGGTGGAGATAACTAGATAAATTTAATCGCCTCGGAGGCCATTCTCTTCACATGGAAATACAATAGTAAATGTTTACATGAATTTAAAAAAAATAATAATAATAATAAAATGAGAGAGAGAAATTGGAGAAGAGACAGGTGATGAGTCTCACTTTTTTTTTTCTTAAATTTTATTTATTTGAAAAAAAAATCATATATATATATATATATATATATATTAACTGTATATACATTATAAGTTTTTTGACAAAAAAAAAAAAAATCGTGAGATTCACCCCTCTTTATGCACCTGTCTTTCTTCTTTGTCCCCGCAGTGGAACTCGTATAAATTTGGCTACGCAAGGTAACAAGAAAGCAGGTTTCGTCATCTTCATATTTTTGTGTGATGTCGGACACCTCTGTGTGTAAAAGTCTATAAAATTGTGATTTTTGTGAGAATAAAGCTAGGTGGTTCAAGTCAAAGTCTATCATGCCCCACATCACATGCTCTACCATTCTGTTTTACACCTCTTTTTTTTTTTTTTTTTTGCTTTCTTTTTCACGTCTGTAGACTGTAGATCAAGCATACGTTCAAAGTGCTGGCCAGGTTTGCTTTAATACAAAAGCCAATTTCTTGGCACTAAAGAAAAAGTAGGCCACCAACCTACTTCATTTATATTATAAACATCAATATTAATTCACTTTGTATTTGACTGCAAAAGCCTTTTTGGTTAGTGATTGTTGTTCTCATCAGCATTAGTAATAATAATATTAATTTGTGTTCTCCCAAGTAATTAATTTAGAGTATTGTCCATAACTTTAATCGCCACAAAATCCCTTGAGACGTTGATTTGAATTCAACTATGTTGAGAAAATATATAATTTTATGAATAGAAGTTGTAAATCCATCACTAGAATAGCTATTTTAACAGTGATGGTATTTGAAAAGTCATATCTTGTAAGTGAAAAGTTTCTCCTTTTTTAATTCTTTGCAGGGTTATAGTTTTCAATTATTTAAAAAAAATCATTGGATCCACCAACCAAGAAAAAATTATTCACGACATTATGCCTATGTTACCACAACGTTGACGAATTAAATCGCTAATTCTTTTGTATGGCGTGTTAGCAGATCAAAGCCTATTCACAATGTTTTTTAAGAGACATCTCGTAGTTAAGAACTTCGATTTTACTTTAGATTTACAAGAATGAAAAAAATTCTCACCATTATATAATTGACAACCTAAAAACTCATGTAATGGAAAAAATAAAAAGGCCAATCCACAATTTAGGTAATCAAATGCCGTCTAAGCTCCGGCCGTACTTGTCTTCAATGTTTTATGATGGAGAAAACCAAGTCTGGAATATAATATTTGTAAGTATCGAAGATTGATTAAGCCATTAAACCCACATGTCATTGACTGAGCACATTTTTCGTTAAGCAATAAGCATCGATTGTTTCAAATGAACATTTAACTAACCAACTTATTTCTTTAACCAATAACCAAATGCTTTTGCTACGTATTGATGCTGCGTGTCGGAATCATTAATTAGCACATGTTCTTCGTAGTACGGATTCATTTAGGTTTTTTCAAATCTAGTCTCCGGCCGCCGGCACGCTTGCTTAGTTGCTTAGGCAGACAGCCATTGCGTAATTAGGGCACATGATTCTTACATGATATATATGCTTAATAGTAAAACGACATCTCTAGACAGACATTGCTTCCATAAAATATTCGAGCTCGAGGTTTTAAGTTACTTTTGTGGTGCCGCATGTTTTTCACCCTCGTTATTTTTACCGAAATTAATATTTATATTTCCCCTTTTTTTACCATTATATTTTTTTATCGAAATTAATATTTATATTTTGTGGGAATTTGAGAAAAGTGAGCTTTCAACTCCCAAACTCTTCCTAAAAGTTTGCTTTTTAGGCCAACCAAATTAAGTATATCTGTTTTCTTTTTTGCCATTACGAAGAGAGGATACCAACTTCTTCGATTTAATGCGTGGATAAATACGAATAACAGATTCATATTTTTTCTTTGTTTCCCATAGATAATTTATGGGAATTGATATTTGCACGTCGAAAAAGCTCCATGCACGTAAAATAAAGAGGAGAAGTAGAGCTTTACATTAATTCTCTTGCGTGTACGAAGTTTTTTTGGCCGTGTAAATAACACCTCCCATAATTTATATACAGATAGAAAAAAAAATAAACTGGAAAGAGTCACAAAATAATTGACTGACTGATTTATGTAACTAAATAATTATTATTTATAATAAAGAATTGATAAAATTAACATGCTTTTCATCAGCTATTTGTTGCAATTAATAATTATTTAGTTACACAATTTAATGATCCATTAGTTTATAACTTTTTTCCGTCTACTTTTTTCCCATCTGTGTAACCGCTCTCTTTCCCAAATTGAGCGTTCCTTTACATGATAACCCCACGTTGTGTCGCACATATGATTCTTTATTACGGCCATTCATTAATTTGATATTAGTCCCATAAAGAGTCCAAACCTAGTCTAATATGTAGGTTTTGCATAAACATAATTATTTGGTAGATTAACAACTACAATAATTAGTTAATTGAACCGGACTGATTCATGCATGCTTGATATATCAATTTGAATTCTTCTTTATTTGCTCCTTTCAACATGTAATATCATGATGTCACCTAACGGTGCTACTAAACTTAATTTTTTTTTAAGTATAATACATATATAATTTTAAGCTATAAAAATTTATTTTATTTTTATTTTTATTTGAATGAAATCCTGCTTTTTTTTTATTTCACTCAGATATGATATTATGATATTGCATTAACTCGACTCACATAGTCGAATTAAAAAGACCTTTAACTTTATTATAGTTTACTCACCACATAATATTGACTGCCAATTTTTCGCTCCAATCCATAGGGGTTTATGCGAAAGGAATCGAAATCTTTGGCAGAACAGCCGCAATGATATGCGTAACTACAGTGGATTTATGTCAACATTATATGGATATAAATGCAATTGCATAGCGCTAAAAGTCGCTACGAACCTAACTTTTCCAACAAAATCACAGGAAACCAATTAGCTACAATTTTCTTTTTCCTCTTACTATTATTATTATTATTATTATTATTATTATTATTAGTATTAGGGGTTTACTATGAACAATTACTTTTAGCTTTTTAATAGCTAAGGATTTTGATAATAATAGTTATTTTCACTTTCTTTTTTATATTCGCACTTTCTTTTTTATATTTGCTCATACGTGACATGTTAATTGACTGAAAATTAAATTTATTATAAATTTACTATTAAGAAGTATTGACGTGTTGATTTTTTATTGATGATTGTAAAAAAAAAAGGTAAAAAGTGATTATTCATAATAAATCTCTAATAGCCAATTAACGCATGTTACCTATAAGCAATTGTAAAAGAAAAAGTAAAAATAATTGTTGCTAGTAAAATCTTTATTATTATTATTTAAATTTTTGCGTGTTAGAACTAAGGCTCAAAGTGTCAAAATCAACAAATTGCAATTTGGTCCCCTTTGATTTTGTTACAAGCGCAATTAGTTGATGGACTATCAAGCTAATCGTCTCTACGATTACCTGGGATCTATTATCTTTAAAATTTTGCTATCTGATTAAAGAAGTGATGCGATATTAGCTTTTTGGAAGACAATGGGGTGAGATATTCGTGAATTAAAGTGACTATGATCGTGGAGTATATATCTGATAAATGTCTTTCAATGAATAGAAGTGAATTAATTCCCCACTCATGAATCAGTAATTAGGCATATAATTCACAGTGCCTGGCAAAATAAATAATTCTTTGGAAATCTAAAGGCATGCATGGTGAGCATTTGGAAATCAATTAGTCAACAATTATATAACTAGTTTGGAAAAAGAACATAGTAGACTTGAAGAAATGCTGAAGATAACCAATTCTTCCGAGATTTGCCCCTCACAGGATAATGATGGGGGATTAACTATTCAAAAAGTCTATTACATTTATTGATGCTTATAAGAGAGTGCTTTGTTATTGACTAATTTTGAAGCATGCTTCAGACCAATGTAAAAGGTATATATTCCGATGGCGGTGCCCAAGTTGATCATGTGACTTTATTCCTCAAATATTGCACATGACATATTTAAAAATATAAGAACGTGTGATCAAGCTCTTCTAGACTTATGGACAGATCAAAGAGTTTAAATGCTTGTTCATATGCGTGCATTTTAATTCGCACCAAATCTTTTTTCATTATACGCATATGATAGCCATTTAACATTTTTTTTTTTTTTGATGAATCAGCCATTTAACATATTTAATTAGTCGTACCCTACCAAGGATATATATCGTTTATATCTCCTAGAGATCATTAATAATCTTGTATTTCTTAATTCAAAAGGGACATTGTTGGTGATGATTGGTTAATGACTTAATCAATCCAATGGAATACTTTGGCAACGCATGCTCTAACCATTCCTAATGTGTGGAAGACTTTTCGTAGAAGGAGACGAAATTTAAGAAGCCTAGGCATTGATCCAATACAATTTGCATGATTTTGTTTGTCCATCGCATCACATGCAATAACATCTAATGGGATTTCTTTGTTTATTCATTGTTAAAAGAAAATTTCAGATCAGTCCACCCTAGACCTAAAGAACAGGCTTAATATAAAAGAACATCTTTATAGAACAATACTTTAGGAATATCTTAAAATGATTATGTCAATGTATATACTTAACTATAGAAATTAAATAGAGTTATGTCTCAAGTTATGTATTAATTGCTCATTATTAAATCACTCATTATCCTTTAGTCTAACAATGGTATACACCTGACGCTTCTTAATCTCTTTATCTTGTAGGTTATAGGGCCTGGATCGCTTAACAAAATCTCGATCCGAGTCCACGGACCCGAAATTTAAGATTCAACAGTCTTCCAACGTCAACTTAAGTCTCTTATCCGGACCGCGTTTGATCATACATTTTTGTTGTTTGGCATCTTTAATCATCATTCATTTTGCTTTGGATTTATATTTTCTTTATGAATCACGCTTTATAGGGCAGGCTTTATAAGGGAGGACCTTTGACAGCTCCTCTTTGCACTATGTGGGAGGAATCGATTATTGGTCAAAGAACGAAACAACAAGGAAAACAGAAGCAGAAAAGATGCAACATACTTAACGAGGAAAGATCAGGGGGGATATCTCAAAGGTATTCTTCATTATTGATCAAATTTGGAATCCACGGATATATCCTTTTAGGGAAAAGTTATGCAGTATACACAAAAGTAACTATAAAGTTGACATGCGATATTTGAATAATTAAATTGTGAAAAATATATTAAATTTAAAAATAAAAAGTAAATAAATCGTTAGATTAATTGTGTGTCTTTCACATGCCGCATCATACGTATTAATATAGTCTTCCCCATCTTTTTTAAGCTGGGTATCATTGGTATAGAAGAGAATATGCTTCATCAATACAAGATACCCCCTCCTCAATTTGTTTTTATTAAAAATATTTCACCTAATATTTTGATACGGGAAAAATTATTTTCGACTGATTTATCAAAATGATATTTTGCTACCAAAAAATAAATAAATTCATCATAGCAATACAGGCTATATTTTACACAATAAAATTAGTTATTTATTTCCCCTACTATTTTGTTTTAGCTTCACAAACCATACGAACCATTGGAATAAGCCTCTTGTGCATATTTCAATACGTATGAAGAAGTGAAAGAACAAGCATGATGATACTGTAATTCCGAAAAACATTGACCATTTGGTTTACAATCTAGAATTAAAATCGGAATCAAGCAAAATAAAAAATGGAATAACTATTTCATAATATGTTTAGTTTACTCAGAAATTAGAATAGAAAAACTTTGTAGTTGTTTGTTTCAGAGTGGAATCAAAATTAATATTAAATATATGATAATATTTCTTTCATGATAAAAATAAGAGAAATTTTATCAAAATTTTTTTAAAAAAATTGAATATCAAATTGGAAATGGTAAAATAATAATTTTTAAATAATTTCAAATTAAAATAATAATAATAATAATAATAATAATAATAATAAGTATTATTAATATTATTATAATAGAAATGATATTGTAGAGATAAAAAAATTATGAATATCAAACTAAAATATAAAATATAAAAAATATGGTAATATGTTGTCATATTAAAAATATTAAACAACCATAACAATATGATTAAAAATTTTAATAAAAATTAAAACTAATTATAATAAGTTACTTCACAATAATATCCATAAATATAACATGTAAAATAAAAATATTAATAAAAAATTTTGTTATTACTAATAATAACAATAAAAAAAAGAAGTTTTATTAAAATTATTATAACATATTTAATATTATAGATATTATAAAATATTTCATTATCAAACATATAAATTATTATTATTACAATTAAATTATTATTTTAATAATTTTATTTTAAATTTTATATTAAGTTTATCGTTCTGTTATTTTTTTTATTTTTCTCCAATATGTTATTTTTTTTCAAATTTTTGTTGAAGGTTTGTTTTTTAATAACTTGTTAGTGGATATTGGATAGTTACTTTGAGAATGATTGATATGTTGGAGGTGGGAATTATGATTTCCTTAAATGTAGGAATCACATTACTAAATTTAAAGAATGAGAATGAAATTATATAAAAACAAATAGTATAATGAGAATCAACTTGATTCTTATTTCTATGTACTAAACAAACACCTAATTAACCAAAATGATTTGTCTTCTCATGAATAGTTTCACATCAAAAACCGACTCTTGTTGATTACCTAAACTATGCTTTTGAAAGTGTAGATATATTGTCCAATTGGATTAATCCTAATTGGTGGCACCTTTTAGCAGATAATATAATCAACAGTTTGCCACGCGCAAATTATGCCTTTAAGAGGCAGCGAAAACCACTTTATTAGAGTATAATAAAAGACATGTTTCAAGAGAAATCTTACGTCACATCAATTAAACTAACCAAGATAAAGTTAAAACACAGACCAAAAATTTATTAAACAAAAGGCTTGGATGGAAAAATATTACCGAAAGGCCAATTGGACAGTGCTCATCGTCATCTTTCTCAATCATTTTTTTTTTAAAAAAAAAATCTCCCCATTGGCTGGTTTGCTTCATGGAAATTGAAAGTACCTCACTCAGCTAGCTCAAGAGTTCCGATTTTAATTGGAAAATGATTGAGTTTTGCTAAGATTAAATGATGAAAATAAATTTACAGTTCAAAATTTAGCATGAAAAATACCATAATGATCTAATTATTTGGCAACTCTTTAAATACAAGATTCGTAATACTTTATAGTAAAACCATAACACTATCCTCAATTTTCATTTTAAGAAAAAAAAAAGAATAACAAAAGTACCCTCCACTAAAATATTTAAACAAAGTATCTTTAACCACCAAACCCACATGAAGCTCAAGGCAAAATGACTGTTGCTTCATGGAAATTGGAAAGCAGTCTCAACTCCTCTGCAGATTATATATATACATTGTTGTGCACATCATTTCCTTTGAGCTTCCTAAGTGACCTAAGCTCTTTATAGTTTTACAGCCACAAAGCTTGTCCTCCTTTTTCTGAATCTGTGTGCTAGCAGCTACTAATTAAAGCTAGCTAGTCTTCCAGGTTCAAACCCATTTTAGGTTTGGATTTGAGAGTAAAAATGATGAGTTCCACTGAGAAGAAAGAGATGAGAGGAAAAAATGGCACGTCTATAGGCATAATATTCAGATATGCAGATTGGGTTGATATATTTCTTATGCTGCTGGGAACCATTGGAGCTATTGGAGATGGCATGTCTACAAACTGCTTACTGGTGTTTGCAAGCCGCCTGATGAATAGCTTGGGTTATGGTAAGACCCAACAAAATCATGGAAATTTCATGAGTGATGTTGAAAAGGTTAGCAGCCAAAACACACTTCATCTTTTGCTCTATATCTACACATCTTTCTCTATTGCTGTCTCTCTTTTTCTAGCTAACTAATGCTTACCTTTTGTTTTGTTGAACTTTTCTGGTTTTGTCAACAGTGCAGTCTGTACTTTGTATACTTGGGGTTGGCAGTCATGGTGGTAGCTTTCATGGGTATAGTTTCAAAAACTCATTTTTCTCTTATGTGAATGTTCTGCTTTGATTTATAGTCATTAAAGGAGTTGCTGGACAAGTAGTGCAAAATGGATCTACGCATCATGATGAAACTCTCAACTAGCATGAAATAGTAGAACAGAAGGTTAAGGAGACATGAATTATTATTATTTTTTTAAAAAAGGGACCAAAAACCAAGCAAAACGAGGTCATTTTATGGAACCCTATAATGCCCCAATTGCAAAAATTAAACCTTATCATTTTGAATACTAATTGCCATCGATGTATTGGTAAAACCCATTACCATTTTCGGCTTAGGATTCTCACATAAAGAAAAATTTATGAAAAAACTGAATTAATTAAGTTTCCTTGGAGAACCCAAGTGTTGTTTTTGCACAAAGGTTATATATAGGAGACTAAACCAACAGTCTCTATTTGTGCTCACAGAAGGTTATTGTTGGAGCAAAACCAGCGAGAGACAAGTTTTAAAGATTCGTTACAAGTATTTGGAAGCGATTCTTCGACAGGAAGTTGGGTTTTTTGATTCACAAGGAGCAACGACTTCAGAGATCATCAACAGCATATCAAAAGATACCTCTCTCATTCAAGAAGTGCTCAGTGAAAAGGTAAAGATTTGCAATTTACTGTACAATATTTAACTCTCCTATCTCGCTGTAATCCGGCAACGTTTTGGAACCGAATTCAACTTGGATACGATTGTGCTTAGAAACAATGCGCTCCCAAGAAGAAGAAAGGTTGACTTGTTGGATGATTGAACATTTGCATATACATAGAGTTAAATTTTAGAGTTTTAGCTTCTTCTTTTTTGGTAAATCAAGTCATGTTTTATTAAGGAGATAAGAGTTTTCTCAAAAAAAGAAAAAAAAATAGAGAGGGAGATAGGAGTTACAGTACATATGCAGAATGATAAGTGCAACAAGTATTAAAGTTAGAGAATGAAATGAAATTACCACCATCTAAGCAGTTTACTCAGGTTTAAATTTCTGTTCTGTTACTCTCCTATAAACAATTAATGTTGGGTGTCCTTATCCTAAATTAGGTTTAAAGAATCTAATTGAAGTATAGATATCAGATTCACGATTCAGTAACTACTGGTGGACTTTAGTTGGGTCCAAGTGAACTTCGTTTGAGCCCATCAATGCTCAAATAGTAGGTACTTTTTATAGAGAGATTAAATTAGGACGCCTCGTCGATATGTGTGATTACCAACATACAATTTTTTTTGTTCATAAAAAAAAGGAATGAGATGAAATTGGCTTATAGGAGTCAACTTTACCTCCTTTGTTACTACTAGTTAAATGGTCTACCTAGCAGCTAGTCTTGTGTTTCTTAGTTTTTTGTTTCATCCCTGATATGTGTATGCTCCAAAGAATGCAATTTGAAAAATTATATTTATTTGTGTATGATTGATCACGGCCTTCCTTCACCATATGTGCTTTGCAGGTGCCCATATTTTTGATGCACATGTCTGTGTTCATCTCAGGACTTGGATTTTCCACTTACTTTTCCTGGAGGCTGGCTTTAGTAGCCTTCCCAACTCTACTTCTCCTCATTATCCCAGGAATGCTTTATGGAAAATACCTTCTCTATTTGTCCAAGAAATCTCACAAGGAGTATGGCAAAGCAAACTCCATTGTTGAGCAGGCTCTGAGCTCCATCAAAACGGTTTACTCATTCACTGCCGAAAAGACAATTGTTGACAGATATGCGGCTGTATTGGATAGCACAACAAAATTGGGAATCACGCAAGGCATAGCCAAGGGACTTGCCGTGGGAAGCACAGGGCTTTCTTTTGCAATATGGGCTTTCCTTGCTTGGTATGGAAGCCATTTGGTGATGTACAAAAGAGAAAGTGGAGGGAGGATCTATGCTGCTGGCATTTCTTTTGTCTTGGCTGGACTGTACGTAGCTTCCTTTGCTTTATGAGCTTACTTTCAATCATCAATTTTCAACCACATAATATTTTGAACTCTATCATATGATTGTATTTTAGATAATACTGAAATAATCATACAATTTATTTGATAATATTTAACAGTTTATTTTTTTTATTTAAATTCATTCATACAACAGTGTATATAATATAATTTTAATTTCACTTATAAAATTCTATCAAGTATTTCACTAACAGGTCCTTAAAACGCCCATCAAGTTTTACCAATAAGCTATCGCTAGTGGCTGACAAGACCAAATACTTGAGTAGTCTATTTTCAAGCTTTTGGTGTTCCACTTGCATAGTCCCCTCACCTGATATTTCTCTTTATAGTTAGATTTAGACAGACATGTCTCTCTATTTAACCATATGGCAATGGATGCCAATAATTCCTAGACCAAAAGAGACCCTTCTCACTTTTCAAACAGTTGCGGATAAAATGGTTGAACATGCAGGACTGCCGCATCCACAACTTCAACCGGCCTGCAAATATATACATGTAGGGACTGCTTGTAAAGCTTAAATGCCCCTCTTGAGTCGTGTCTTGCCTTTTAAATCCTGTGGATTCTTATCTTTCTATGTTTTTGTTTTTTTTTTGCTTTGATGCTTAGCTTAAAATAATTCCCTGCATTTTTATTACAATAATCTCCTTGGTAGACTTTTATTTGGTGATGACTGAGTCAAACAAGGCCAGCCCTATGATCAGGTTTCTTTTCAACAGCTGGATGATCCTGAAACCTTTATTGAGAGGACTTTTAAATATCTTTTTAATCCTTAGTTGCCATCTCTTTGTTAGGCATAAATTTCATTCAGGCCAATGGATCAACCCTAATATTATATTTAACCTCACAAAAATTATCAATATTTTTTTTCATGAAAATTAAACGGAATGACCCCTGGTTTCTACTTAAATGCCTTGTTGGTCAACTCAAGTATTCTTTTTTTTTTTTAAAAAAAGGAAAATACATATAGGATACCAAACGTTTTTTGTTCTTTTCTGTTTTGCTCAATTGTGACAGAGAAAAAAACAAGGCATCTTGTGTTTCATGTCTCATCTGGAACCCTCATTTTGTTTGACTGCACAAATGTCCTTTTTGCCAAATACCAATATGGAATCGAAGCATGGCAGTAAAACAAAAGAAAAATTCAGGAAATTGCATTGTATTAAAACAGGAAAAAAATGTAATTCGAATACAATCAATTTTTTAGCATTGAAGCAAGAAGAAACAAGATGTCATCTGTTGACAATTCCTACCTAATTAGTTTGTGCAGAAGGATGTCTGTCCACCGGCTGCTTCTAATCATTATGATTTCCCATAAAATGTCTGCACTAACAAACTAAGCAATGTAAGACTTATGGTCTGCAGATCCCTCGGAATGGCTCTCCCAGATGTGAAGTATTTCACAGAAGCTTCTGTTGCTGCTGATCGAATATTCAATCGGATTGATCGAATTCCACAGATCGATGGTGAAGACACAAAAGGACTCATATTAGATAATATCAGAGGAGATATAGAATTTGAGCATGTTCAATTCACATACCCTTCTCGTCCGGATTCAACTGTTCTAAAGGACTTCAACCTGAAGGTCGAAGCAGGACTAACAGTTGCACTTGTTGGTGCAAGTGGAAGTGGAAAGTCCACTGCAATTGCATTGGTACAACGATTTTATGATGCAGATGGTGGAACCGTGAAGATTGACAATGTTGATGTGAAAACACTGAACCTGAAATGGATAAGAGGGAAAATGGGTCTTGTTAGTCAAGAACATGCTTTGTTTGGGACATCGATAAAGGACAATATCATCTTTGGGAGGCCTGGGGCCACCATGGATGAAGTCGTGGCTGCAGCTATGGCTGCAAATGCTCACAACTTCATTAGGCAGCTCCCCGAGGGGTACGAAACAAAGGTAGATATCTAATTCCAGGTTGTTATCCTGTTATCTTAGGTGCTATACTCTTGTGATTTCAGATGACTTATTCCAGGTTGGAGAACGAGGCGCATTTTTATCTGGGGGACAGAAGCAGCGAATCGCCATTGCTAGGGCCATCATCAAGAATCCTGTAATTCTCCTTCTTGATGAAGCAACAAGTGCCCTGGACTCCGAGTCAGAGACGTTGGTTCAAAATGCTCTTGATCAGGCCTCAATGGGAAGAACTACACTGGTAATGTATCAATCCTAGTCACATTTCTCCCAAACTCTCACCAATGTATATGACTTTCCAAAATTTTGGTACCATTTTGACCATTATTTGACATGTTCTGCGTCAATCATCAGGTGGTAGCACATAAGCTCTCTACAGTGCGGAATGCAGACCTTATTGCAGTCATAAACAATGGTTGCATAGTCGAAATAGGTTCGCACAATGATCTCATCAACAAAACTAATGGCCATTATGCAAAACTCGCAAAGCTGCAGAGACAATTCACCTTCGATGACCAAGAACAAAAAACTGAAACATATGTTTCTTCAGTAGCAAGAAGTAGTGCTGGCCGGCCAAGCACAGGAAAATCAAGTCCAGCCTTGTTTGCTTCACCATTACCTAGTATTGATAGTCCAAAACCTGCGTCTCACCCCGCACCTTCTTTCTACCGGCTTCTCTCTTTAAACAGACCCGAATGGAAGCAGGGCCTGACAGGCAGCATCTCAGCTATAGCATTTGGTGCTGTACAGCCTGTCTATGCGTTAACGATCGGTGGCATGATCGGAGCTTTCTTTGCACCAAGCCACGATGAAATGCAAGTTCAAATACGCACATACTCTTTCATATTTTGCTCGCTTACCTTAATTTCTGTCATTCTGAATCTTGTGCAACACTACTCTTTCGCTTATATGGGCGAGAGGCTTACTAAGAGAATCCGAATGAGGATGCTAGAGAAGATTTTGACTTTTGAGGCTGCCTGGTTCGACGAAGAACAAAACTCTAGCGGGGCCTTATGTTCCAGATTGAGCAACGAGGCCTCCATGGCTAAAACCCTTGTTGCAGACAGAGTTTCTTTGATAGTTCAAACTACTTCTGCTGTCACCATAGCAATGATTATGGGGCTAGTCGTGGCTTGGAAGCTTGCCCTCGTCATGATAGCTGTTCAACCGCTCACAATTCTCTGCTTCTACACGCGTAAAGTTCTGCTTTCTAGTCTTTCAACGAAATTTATGAAGGCACAAAACCAAAGTACGCAAATCGCAGTGGAAGCAGTATATAATCATAGGATTGTGACTGCATTTGGAAGTCTAGGGAAAGTGCTTCAGCTTTTTGATGAGGCTCAAGATGAACCAAGGAAGGAAGCAAGGAGAAAAGCATGGCTAGCAGGAATAGGTATGGGGTCTGCGAATTGCTTAACATTCATGTCATGGGCTCTAGATTTTTGGTACGGAGGCACTCTAGTGGAAAAGGGACAGATATCAGCTGGGGATGTGTTCAAAACTTTCTTCATTTTGGTAAGCACTGGAAGGGTTATAGCCGAGGCAGGAAGCATGACTTCTGATTTAGCCAAAGGCGCGACGGCAGTAGCATCTGTTTTCCGGATTCTCGACCGGCATTCCCTGATTCCATCTTCTAACCATGTAAGTCAATCACACTACATTTCTTCCAATAGCCTAAACATTTGAAGTTGTTCCTCGTAAAAACTAAGAGAGAATTGAGAGAATAATTTGTGTATTTATTGAACTGTACACCTGAAGAGATGCATAAAATATACATATAAAATCAAGGGACATTAATGAAATATTCGTCGAATAATATCAAAGGAGATTTAAGCAAATCTGTGATATTATTATGTAATATCCGTATAATGAACCTACACTCTATGCAGGACGGCATATCAGAATGATTGAGATTCTAACAGATTTTTCTGACTGGTTACTTTGCAAATTTTCTGCTAGGCTGAGGATGGCACTGATGCAAGTGGGACCAAGTTGGAAAAAATAACTGGAAGGATAGAGCTAAAGAAAGTTGATTTTGCATATCCAAGCCGGCCGAACACCTTAGTACTGAGGCAATTCAGCTTGGAGGTCAAGGCGGCCACTAGCATCGGGCTAGTAGGGAAGAGTGGGTGTGGAAAATCAACTGTGATCGGATTGATCCAAAGATTTTACGATGTGGAGACGGGATCGGTTAAAGTTGATGGAATGAACATAAGGATGTTAAATGTCCAGTGGTATAGAAAGCACACCGCACTTGTCAGCCAAGAACCAGTGATATACCCCGGCAGCATCCGCGATAACATTTTGTTTGGGAAGCTCGATGCAACCGAATCCGAGGTGGTGGAGGCTGCCAAAGCCGCCAATGCCCATGAATTTATCTCGTAAGTCGGCCTATTTTCAATTATATAAATGTTGCTGTTAGTTACAGATTTTATGTTTTCTTGCTCGCAATGATTATTATTATTATAATTGAATAAGATAAACTCGTGTCTAAGTTGTGTTAAATTTACTGTAGATCCTTAAAAGACGGGTATGAAACGGAATGCGGAGAAAGAGGGGTGCAATTGTCGGGAGGACAAAAGCAAAGAATAGCAATTGCAAGAGCAATAATAAGGAATCCGACAATCCTATTGTTAGATGAGGCAACGAGTGCGCTGGACGTACAATCAGAGCAAGTTGTACAAGAAGCACTGGACAGAATCATGGTTGGCAGAAGTACCATTGTGGTGGCACATCGGCTTAACACCATCAAAAAGCTCGACTCCATTGCCTTTGTTGAAGATGGCGAAGTGGTGGAGCGAGGCACTTATGCCCAGCTCAAAAGCAGACGAGGCGCCTTCTTTCACTTGGCCAGCCACCAAACCTGAAAAGCCCCCAAGTCCCCGTCTGGGCAGGACCTGTAAAATGTCAATCTTATAATAATTGGGTGTGTGCGAGTGCATTATAACGCTCTGTAGAGACGTGTCATGATAAATGTAAACGGAACGTGATTGCTAATCTGTGCCAGCCATTCTCCACCGGTAGGATCAAAGATACGTACCATGTCTTTTCAAGTCTCAGACCTATATGACTTATCTAATAATATTATTATAAATAGAACAATTTAGAAAAAAAAATTTCTTAATCCACTTTTTATATTAATTACATCTTTTTTAAAAAATAAAATTAAAATGAGATAACAAATATAATTAATAATAAATTTCTAAATTATAAAAAAAATTTATAAATAATTTAGAACCTTTCTAACAATTATTGTCATAGCTTATTATATAAAAAGTTATTACTATTAATGATTATTACTATTAATGATTTTGTAACTATTTTTTCAATTATTATCATAATTAATAACAAATTTTCAGATTATAAAAAATAATCATAAATGATTGGTAATTTTTCTAACAATTACATAAAAAGTTATTACCATATATATCGTATTACAACATTATAAAGTGAAAACTTATTTTTTTTTGCTAAATAATACAAAGGGGAAGTTTAGCTAAATACAAAGAGAAAGCTTCCCTTATTTTTTAATTTTATATTTTCTATTTTATATTTTGTAAAAACTAAACATATCTTCCAACAACTCGACTTGGCATCATAGCACATGAAAATCTTACTCAAACAATAAATAAAATGTGATTCTCAAAAGCAAAAATGAAATTACTTACAACCAAAGAAATATTGACAATTATGTATAAAAAAATATTGAACCTGCATAAAGCGCAAACTAAACCCTAACATGAGTATAATTGGATCTCACTTGAATGATGGTTTACGAATTTAAAATTTTATTTTTTTCATATTTTAGCTAATAAATAGTGTTTCTCTATTCTTTTGAATGCTCCAAGAATTTCCTTTACAGACCAGTGACAAATTAATACCCGGAATTGAATAGTTTTCTACTCCCAAATCCTAGTCCACCTCTGTAAATAAAAAAAACTTGTGAACATTCGAAATTTTATATGTTAGGTTGGGATTAAAAACAATGTGTAAAACTAAATTTCATGCAATTTTTTTCCTTGCTTTTCCCGCTTTTTTTGGGTTATATACTGTTACCCGCAGCATCGCATATGTTAGCCATTACAAAGATTTGTTTTCCTTGAACAAACAAATCAAAAGTAAGGATTGATCCAAACATTTTGCTAAAACAGACCCACCCTGCCTTCATACACAGGAGAGCGCAAGCAATTGCCAGTCAACTCTGTTTCAAGCGGCAAAAATGTTAACAGCTGATGACCATATGGCCTTCCATGGAGACAGAAGACAAGATCATACCTGAGTCCCCTTCTCCAAGCCTTTATATCTACAATGGAGATGTGTGGTCAATTCTGCAAAATGATTTACTTCACTGCTTCTTCACCCCCGCCTGGCGCCTCCTGGATTTTAGATCAACAACAATGATAGAGATGTTATCAGAACTATTTCTGCCATATGCAATTTCCCTGAGCTTGTCAGCCACAGCTTGCGCCGGACAAAAATCGTGGTCAGATAGCATAGACCTAAGCCGTCTTCTTAGAAGGCAGCGAGCCAACTCCCCAACTTCTTCGGTTGTCATCACATCCCAAAGACCATCACTCGCCAAAATCAAACACTCGTCTTCGTCAGTCCGCGTCTCGAAGGTGATCTCAGGAACTGGAATTATCCAGGGCCTCAGATACCGATCGCCTAAGACACAAGTAACATAAGCTGGAATGAATATTCGGATCAGTAAAGTCCTCAAATGTTGTGGAAAAGTTGATTCTAAAAGTCTTAACTGAACAGTCTATTGCTCATTAAGCTCTGTTGTTGCAGAATCCTAGTGGTTCCCCCACTATCCTGAGTCCCAGGTAGATACCAGAAATGGAATCTCTGACTGGGGTGACAAACTGATAATTTAATTTACAGCACAAAACTTAGATCAAATAATAGCAGCAAGAAATTTCCAGGCGAGAATAAGGAATAACATGTCCTGTACAGAGTCGTTTTGCTCTATCATCAATAAGATGCTACGACCAACAAGCCGATGAACTCAAATCTTTTGAAAATTGCTGAAAAAGGAGATTTGAGATGAAATAAATAGATGGAGATAAGAAGAGAACCTATAGCTCTGGACATAGAAAGGACTCCAAATACCCTAGCACCATTCCAGTTTATGACTTTCCCTCCCCCTCCTTCAATTCTCACGTGTTCATCGGGTCTATCCGGCTGTAAAAGAAACAATAAGCTATGCATATGAATCATGATCTACTCAATTATACAAATAAATATTTATGTTCCACGATAAGATGGGACATAAGAGGTGCTATCAATAATTCACCAAGCGAAATCCTTACAGATGAATGAACTATAAAGTGCTAAAGCAGCTTAAGATATGACCTTCTGGTCGACTGTTAGAGGAATGGTGTGTGAACCCCGGCAAAGCACTGCCCTTGAGTCGCCACAATTGGAAGCAATGATTTGGCAACCAGATAGAACCACAACAACAGCTGTTGATCCCACCATTTCTGTAGCAACTGCATCTGTGGAGACTTCACGGTCAATCCTCTCAAAACCAATGGAAAGTGCCGCTTCCCATCTTTTCTGCCATTCGTAGCCATCAACTGCTTCCCGATCCCATTCTTCTGCTACAATTCTATGCATTCTTTCTTTGCAGAACTCAGCCACCTAGCCACAACCAAAAAACAATACGGTGTATGGTAACTTCCAATATATTTATGCTTCCTGAACAGTTGGCAATTTGTTTTTACCCATTAGTTCTCTAGTTAAGAAAGCAGAAACATGGCATTGAAATATGTTATTGCTGATATGAAGTCAATCTCTGCAGACTAGTACCAATTCTGGAATCTGAAGGCCTCATCTTAGGATATGAACGATAGAGCCAAGTTGGCAATTCTTAAAAGCAAAACTAATAAAAGAACAAGTGACCTCCAGAGGCTACCCCATGACTAAGAAGTTCAACCTTCAAAATGAATATTACAAATGCATTGGAAGAGAATAAGAGGAAAAGACATGAGATACCTCTCCTGCCCCTAAAAAGCTTCTTGGCGTATATTGCATATATACTCGTAAATTTCAGAATTTTTCTGAGAGACCCAAAAACGAATTGGATCTAAAATACACGTGAGGCAGGGATCACCCATATGCCAGATGGCCCAGATCCATGGAAATTTTTTGGTGCACATATTCAAATAGGATTCCATTAAAAGGATAGAAGTCATTAGACATAAGAAATGTCAATAATATAATGATTATAATTATTTTTATAATAAAATTAATAAAATATAATATAAAAATTAATCATATTATTTTTTATTATAAAAAATTTAATACTATTATAAAAATATTTATTATTGTTATATTATTAACACTTTCTAATTCTCTGCAATATTTTTTTATTTAAATAAAGTTTTTTTTAACCCAAAAAAAAGAGTACTTTTTAAGGAAAAATTAAAAATAAAGTACTTTTTGTTAGATAAAAATAACAAAGTACTTTTTGTTTTTTTGGTGAGAACGACTGAAAGACAGGTGGCAAGCCCACAACCACTTGTAGAGAGGCTGTAATCCGAACCATTAGACTATTAGAGGGCTTATCATAGTTCCAGGAGGAATAATGACTGGGACCAACGAGCCCCACCCTCCTTGAAACAACCGTGTGGCCGGACACAGAGACAACACATGGTCCCACCTAGCTTGGTTGCTTCCAGCAAGCAAGGAAGCCCTAGATTCTCGTGGTTCACACTGTTTCATATTTACCTTCACAACCAGACCAACCAGACTCCCCTGCGATTAATTTTCTCCTCTGCAAAGTTACCGTACCAGATAACAAATAAATAAATAAGCAAATAAACAACATAGCCAAAATGATCATCCCACGTCTATAAACTTTTTTAAAAATTTAGTTATATAATCGTTAATATGATTTTAATTTTCCTCAAAAAAAAATCTAACTAAATATGAATCTCCCTAAATATTTCCCTAGACAAAGAACTCTATCTTGGAGACGAGCTCTATCCTGGAGACGAATCTTCAACCTAACAAACAATTAAAGTTTTAAATCAAAAAAAGAAATACTTCTTATAGTTTATTCCAATAAATAATGGTAAAGTGATAATATTCTTTTCAATTTAATTAGAAAGAATATTGAATTAGCCTATTGATTTAATCCTTTCGATAAATAGTTAAAATTTATGCGATTTTAAATTCTAATTCTGAGAAGAGAGACGTGGACTTTGTGACCGTAAACAGTCAAATTTATATGTGATAGGCAAAAATTTGGCGGTCCATAGAGCCTGTGTAACGTAAACGAGAACTAAAATGCCGCTCTCGCGCCAGTCGCACTGTCGTATTTGTTGTATACGTAAGATAAGATCTCTATCATTGAATTTATCGTTTTCAAAAGACGAACAAATAATTAATATATCAAATGAAGAATTAAAATTTCTTTAGGATTGTCAAGTGCAGAGAGTAGATATAGTATCATAATGTTTAGATTTATAGAATACCTGAGAGCCACCGTGACCGTCGTAGACGCCGAAGAAATGTATCGGCGAGATCTCCGCCGAAGAACTAGAACCGAAGGCCGTACAGCCGCCGACGTGATCGCACGTGCGCGACAGGAAGCCCGGGACAACGGCGACGGCATCCTCCATCTCCTTCCGTCTGCCAATCACCGACGTGGATCCCCAGCTCACTCTGGTGTTCTTCCCGACGCACTTACGTCTCGCTGTCGTAGCAACCACCACCGACGGCGGCTCATCCAGTCCCGGGAGGGCGGCGTCTCTCGGCACCACCACCACCGCGGAAGCCTCCAGAAGGATCGCGGCGGGAATCTCGCCGGAGCTCCCGCTCGTCGTGGAGATGTCGCCGGAGCTAGTGGTGCTCCGAGAATCTTCTCCGGTCAGCAACGAGGATGCAGCTGAGCTCGTTGAGCCGACTAGCTCGAGTTGCTCTTTCTCTGCAGGTTCCATGCAGGTCCTCAACGGTGAGTGAGATAGAAAAAAAGAGGGGGGGGGGGGGAAGGAAGGCAAGAGTGAAGGGGATAAATGGAGCGGAACAGACAGATGGCAGAGAGACACGTGGGAGAGCACGACGGGTCTCTTGGTCACGCATCTTCAAATTTTTTTTGTTGAAATTTTTCGGTGCTCACAATGGCCACGCGTCCTATTTTGATCTGCTGAGGTAGACTTTCCCGGTCGAAGTCTAGTACTGCCAACTACTTCTGCTATTATTTGGTCACAAGAAAGGAATTCTATGCACGACGGTTTATCCAAAATCACCTACACCTTCAACCAAGGCATGACGTGGCAAGGCAGCATCGGATCTCCCTGGTGTAGTTGGACGCATAAGAGGGTACATGAATGAAGCCACACAATCGCCCAATTCAACTAATCCAATGAAAATTAAATTAAAATTATCAAAAAAAAAAATATAGTTATGATTTATAATTTAAGTAAATTGTATTTAATGATTTGTTTACAATTTTAGAAATTTAGAAACAGTCAAAATTGAATTGACTGTTAATAATATCAAAATCTAACATTTTAGTTTAGGGTTAAATGCATTTAACTCATGTGATTTGGTTGTTTTGCATATTACATTATTGTGGTTTCAATTTAGGTATCAAATCTCTCTGTAGTTTTTGATTTTGGCAAGTAACCCCCTATAGTTTTTAATTTTGGCAATTAACTCCCTTGTAATTTTAATTTAGATATCAAACCTCCTTGTGATTTTCAATTTTGCCAAATAACCCCTATGTGGTTTTCAATTTTGACAATTAACCTCCTTATTAGCAATTTCTTGAATATATTAACAAAAAATAGTAATAATTAAATTGTAGAATGCAGTTAGAAGATACATTAAAATTTAATTTAAGAAATATAAGAAATATTTTTTTAGTAGATAATGCCAATTTGAATTCGACGTATTAAAAATATTATAAAAAATGTATTTAACCCAATTTTTTTATATCAATGCATTATGAAAAAAATGTAATATAGTCCTCGGCGGTGGTTTAAATACATTTTTTTTCAAGTGGAATTCAAATGGGTTTAAATATAGTCCTCGGCAGAAGTATGAAATTTTTTTCATAATGCATTGATATAAAAAAAATAGGCTTAAATACATTTTTTTCAAGTGGAATTCAAATGGGTTTAAATATAGTCCTCGACAGAAGTATGAAATTTTTTTCATAATGCATTGATATAAAAAAAAAAATGAGTTAAATACATTTTTTATAATATTTTTAATAGCTTTACTAAAGAAATATTTCTTATATTTCTCAAATTAAATTTTAATATATCTTTTAACTGTACTCTACAACTTAATTATTATTATTTTTTGTTAATATATTCAAGAAATTGCTGATAAGGGGGGTTAATTGTCAAAATTAAAAATCACAAGAGAGTTATTTGTCAAAATTGAAAACCACAGGGAAGTTTAATGTCTAAATTGAAACCACAAGGGGGTTAATTGTCAAAATTGAAAACCATAAGGGAGTTACTTGTCAAAATCAAAAATTACAGGGAGGTTTGATGCCTAAATTAAAACAACAGGGAGGTAATATGCAAAACAACCAAACCATAGGGAGGTTAAATGCATTTAACCCTTTAGTTTATAAAAACGCGAACTACTCGAAAAAACTTAATTAATTCTATTTGGGTTTAAAACTTTAATTCATTTACATTTGTGTTTAAATATAGTTTTTTTTTCAATGATTTGCTAAGGATAGAAATTTATTTACCTTGTTTATATAATTTTCTAAATATTTGCGTTCTAAATCTTTAAAAGTTTTTTTTTCCGTAAATATAGTTTAAATCATCAAACTTATCAAACTAATTCGTAGTTGCTATTCAAGGTGATGAGGAAAATCATTATTAAATATTAGATTCAGTTTAGATGGAAGTATCAGATTAAAAATGGTTTATTAGGATCTAATGCTTATAAAACAAAGTGTGACTATGAAAGTTGAGAAGTCTCCCAACATTAACAGTCCAATGTCTTAAGTCTACACTAGGAGTCTTGAGGGAGAGATTGAGGTGTGTGGAATCTAACTTAAGGAGAGAACCCCTATGTAAGGACCTTCTTATTTGAAGAGTCTATAAAAAGATACTAATGTATAGATCAGTAATAATCATAAAACTATAATATGTATGAACCTAAGATGTGTTTATGTGGTAATAGACAAGAAAAAATTAAGTTATAAACTCTAAAACTCAACAAACTCAATTTCTTTTTTATTAGACAATTTGACGCATTTTAGTCTTATATTAATTTAACTGTAATTTTAAACATTTTCAAACCAACACTTCAAACCAACACTAGTGAGTTAGTTTGAATACATGTGTCGAATGGACCCAAATTCGTATACTTTACGTTTTACCCATCCATTGGCCTCTGACCAGACTAATTTATAACCATTATTAATGATTTACTAACAATTTAATTTAATATATATAACTCATCCATGGTCCATTGGGTACATAGCGGCAACTGGACCGAGTTTGAGGAATCCACGGAACGGTTGGCGGGCGCACATAGCACGGTGTCTCTTTCGGTTCAATCGGCTTGGCACAAAGTGAATTAGTCTCGCTATTATTATTATTATGTTTAATTTTGTGTTTTGTTTTACGTTTTCAACTAAACAACACTTGTTCGCCATACGTGCAACATTGGAAAATGGGGGCCCACGGCATTTAGGTAAAATTTTTGACTTTTTCATAAAGTAGTATCTATGCTTTAATTATTCAGGAGATTTGCTAGAGGACAAACTTGTATCTCAGTTGATGAATTACAACGTGAATGATTTGTCTTTGATTGAGTCACCGAGTTACACAAAGTTTAATGTGCGATATAATAGTTTCTATTTTGTCAGCCATCAGTTTTTTTTTTTTTTTTATGAGAAAACATCAATCATGTTTAGACACGTAATTGGAACTCCTTAAACTTTCTTATACCAGTGTCTAATGCACTTTTTACAAACATCATGAGTTAGAATGTAAGCTCAAACAGTAGTTTGGCAATTCAGTATGTTTTTGTTTACATTAATTTAAGTTCAAATTTTTACAATAATCTATTAATATATCAAGGAATGTTGTGCTCTATACTTTATGAATTTTAGACTTATTAATATTAATATAAAAAATTTACTTAAATTTAATAATACTCAAGTAATATGTTCTTCTAATAAGAGAAATTGAATGAAATAACAATAAATAACTCAACCTCAACTTATAAATATAATAATCTACAAATGTTCAATGCACCTCTCTTTGTTGATTAAAAAAAAATGTTAAGCTCGGAGTTAAAAAAATGATTAATATTAGAAAAATAAAATACAGCTCTAACTTTTACAGTATTCAATAGAAAATTTTTTTAAACATATAATCGTACGAGTGTAATAAATATATAGTGATATATATCATTAAATTATAAAAAATATATTAAATTTAAAAAATAATAAATAAATAAATTATTAAATATTATCACACCAACGGTATACTTCTTAAATGTTATATTAAACATGTCTATTTAGTTACACTAATTTAAGAAAGAGTTATTATTAAAAAATAGCACAATGTTTGCGTTTTTTTACAAATCTAACACCACTTTTAAAAATTAATAAATTTAGTACAGTTTAATTATTTTCTTACAAATTTAGCATAACTTTTAACAATTAATAAATCTAACACATTTTAATTATTTTGTAACAAATGTAGCACACTATTAGTTAAAAATAATCAGTTAAAAGTAGTTGAATCCTTTAATATACACATATGACACATTTATGTTTAAATCTATTACAGTTTAAAACTATCAAATGTCATATGTGTATATGTTTATACATGATATTCGATTATTTTTAATTGACAGTGTGCTAAATTTGTTAAAAAATAATTGAATGTTAAAATCCAGTACAGTTTAAAATGCTCAAATATCATATGTGTATGTGTGTATACTGAAAATTCGATTACTTTTGACTGAAATGTGCTAAATTTATTAAAAAATAATTAAATTATATTAAATTTATTAATTATTAGAAATTATGTTAAATTTATAAAAAATAATTAAACTGTATTAAATTTATTAATTTTTAAAAATAATACTAAATTTATAAAAAAAATATATAAATAGTGTTATTCTTTTAATAATAACCCTTTAAGAAATTGTAGGTGTGTGTGTGGGGACCTTGGAAATATTAAAAGCAGTCGAACGTGTCAATTTCCCAAAAATAAGATGATTGTGGCATGAGCCAACGCTGTCAAAACCTGATTTGATTAAAGATTAACACGTAGGCATAAAGGACCGACAAATAGTGGACACGTATCATCGTGTAAGAAAGAGACGGGCTTCTCCACGAGTCTTTGATGAGACAAAGCCGCATAGGTAAGCTCGGCGGAGCGAATTTTGCATCAAAAAAGTCGAAGATGACAATGATGTTGTTGTTGATTAAACTTTAGATCTGACGCAATTTTCCCCACCACCACCAATAATTATGATTTAATAATTAATCGATTTATAATGATGAGTTCGAATTCCCTTAAAAAATTTAGTTAAATTAAATGTGTTTTTATTTTTATATAATTGTAGGAATATTATAACAATCCTTATTATATCTTAAAAGTATGCTCTTAAAATAATTTATTAATAAAAATTTCTGTTTATTATACATAATAAATTGACATAATTTTCACTAACAAACCTACAAAGTGTTAATCTTACTTTCTCTCTCTCTTTTTTTTTTTTTTTTTTTGGGTGCAATTAATCTTACTTTCTCTACTTTTCATTTTTACAACCACAAAAACAGCCAAGTTTTTCAAATGTACAACCACAGAGTGACACCTATTTCGTAATCATTTGGCAAGAGCAAATTTAAAAAATGAATTATAGGACTTTTCTCTGAAAGGAACAAGTCCTTTTCTGCTTTTGTTTTTTTTTTAGTCGACGTCCTTTTCTGCTGTTTTAACTTTTTAGTTTTGCGTATTTGAGTTACACTTGCGCCATATTTCTCATATTTGGTGTGAAAAAAAAAAGAAAAAAAAAGTATAATTATTATTATTTATTTTTTATTTTTTTCTTTATTTTTTATATTACTCAAAATATATTTATTTTCTATCAACTTTTTCTCTCACAAATTACTATTCATTTTTTCTTTCACTATATTTTTTTTTATATTTTTTTACTACTCCAAATAATTTTATTTTTACTCTACTTGTTCTCTCACAAATTATTATTTACTTTTTCTTTCACCATACTTTCTTTCTCTCAATTTTCTCTACCATTTCAAACAATTTTATTTTCTATTCACTTTCCTTCTCTTTCTCCTCCTTTCCCCTCATTTCTCCTCATTTCTCCTCACTCCAAACACACTCTTAATATTTGTTCAAAAAAGCTACATTTAATAAAATAAAATAATATTATAATAATAATAATAATAATAATACATAATATCAATTACTGAAGAGAGATAAAAGTAAATAAATTGAATTATTTTATTACAAATTTTCATAACTTTATTTCAGTAATTTTAAAATAATTACAAAATAATACAAATTACTTGATAGTTAAATTTATAAAAAAATTAAAAAAAATCAAATATTAAAATTATGTAAGTACTTATTATTAATTATGTACAACTACTTAATATTACTTTTTAATTAATTGCATTCAGTTGCGTCATTCACTTTTATGTCCCTGTAATTATTTTCTGTAACGCCTTTTGTGTTTATTAAGCCTTCAACTTCGCACCGTTTCCTTTTTTTTTGTTGGCCAAAAAACTGGAAAAGTAGGGGAAATTATTTTACAATCTTATTAAAAAAGGTCAGTTGAGCATACTAAATATGAGGCTAGGTTGTTGTATTTAATTTATGAAAGAATAAATTTTATAATATCTAACAAAAAATTATTAAATCCTTTTAAAACAGTGCGGTGTCAGATTTACTTTTAACTGTACTTTAGGTAGGAGGGAATTTGAACCGTCATTGAAACCTCGCCACAAGTCGGTCTACCGTTTCTAGATGGCGTTTAATTGCGATTGCGAAGAAAACACAGGAACGTAGCTAACTTGCCTCTCTAAGAGAAAATGATTGTTTTAAAAAAAAAATTGAGAGAAAAAAAAATTATGAGAAAAGAAATAATTCATTACTTGAATTATACTTTGAAAAGAAATTGATCAAAAAATCTACCTCTCACACAATCCATTCAAGCTCGCTTTTTTTTTTATTTTAGTATATCTTTTATAATTTAATAATTTATATAACTGCCGGTGGGCTGTAGGTCCTCCGCATGCCCTTATTGTTATATTAAAAAATTTTATTCTTCCCGTTAGGCTAACTTTTTTGCGTTGAAATTCTTACCTATTATGACTTGAATTGGAAATCATCCTAGCATGGGACGAACTTAAAAAAAAAAATATTGATGGATAAGTTGACAACTTATCATATGAAATGATAATTTAAATAGTGATTTGGTGTGTATTTTATATAGTCAACTTAGATTTAAATTTCTGCGCTATGTAATCGTCTCTGACTTAAATGTTTTGGTTGTGGTCGCTTCAGTGTGGGCTCGAAAGATGTGGTGACAGCCAACTGTAAGACTCAGATTGGGCAACCGTTGAGTAGGTTATGAAGGAGTCATGTTCAAATCTATCAGTACTCAAATAGTAAGTTTTCCTTGTAGAAGAGATTGAATGAAGACGTCAGTATGTAAACCCTAACTTCGGCCCACAAGTGTTATAACTTATATACTAGTTATGTGTCGTATTTTTGTTAAAAAAAGAAAAAAAGAAGAAAGAATAAATTGACAACTGGCGAGGAACATAACTTGATATTAGGCCTCTGGATCCAGCGAGTTTTGAAATGTTTTCCGCACTCGAGCAAGTTGGGCCTATCAAATAGTTCCATCCGTCACCGATTTAAGCCGGGCTTGTTCGTTCGTTCCATCTATTTAAGTTGGCTTATAATTTCTCCCATGGTCACTTCATTTTTACAATTAAGTCCATGTATTAATCACCGATCATTGGTTCACTAACAAGAAGATTTCGTTTCGTACCATAGAATTATGGTAATAAATTCTCATTCATACAGTTTTGTGGGATTAAATGCATATTTGGTGCAACAAAATTAATCAATTGGTAATTTTTGTTGGACAGTACGAGCTTTGCTCTCTTGTAATTCAATAATAGTATAGTACTAGAGTAATTTACTCTTCTAGTTCAGTGCAGTGACCCAAACCAACCGTACAGTGCATGCAGTGTAATTTTTCACGACGGAGACCTACATATTACTTTGCCATTTTTTGAATTTACAGAAAAAGGATGTCTTAGTCTATGAACTAAACTAGCTCAGCTTCCCTTTGTTAGGTTGATTATAATTCGTAATGAGATACCTAAACTCGGTCCACTCTACTAGACTTGTATTTCTAACAGATCAACTAACTTACTTTATTTCAAGAGGAAAAAAAAACGGTGTCTCCCGGTGATTAGCCTTAAACTCCAAGTTAATTTGTTAGTTAACTTTCGACTTCATCGTCATAAAGCATTCACCGAACAGAACAAAACCACATGCTCGTAGCACGAAACAATAATGTTTCATGATAATCAAGTGAGTAATCACCAGATTTTGTACAATATGTATATCACCGTTGCCTGATCCTCACCCTGATAAGCAGAGATGAGGCCTTTCATGTAGATAACACAATGCTAGATTTAATAATCATTCAACTAAGAGATTTGAGGTTTGAACTCCAGATCTCTTCCTCATCATCCTCCATTCTCTAACCGCTAAATTACTAGCTCTAAAGGAACCAAAAAAAAAAAAAAAGATTAACGACCATCCAATTGACTACGCATTAAAGTATGCAAAATGATGGTTAAGAAATATAATAATCGGGCATAAGCAAGGTAACATGAAACACAAAATTAACAATGGATAGGGGTTGAGTGTCCTGAAACAGACGTTAGAGGACAAATTACTTTTTACAGTAATATAAAATCATGATTTATCCTTTCATGAGAATGACATATACCACAGTGGACACTTGCACCAATTAGCATCCCGTCACAAGTGAGGCTCGCTGTGACACAAATTACGAGCAATAAAGTTTTCTGCCTATGCTTTAACTGTCCATTTGCTATCTCTTTCAAAATTGTCTGATGGCCGCATTACATGTTTACTGTCTGTACAGGTAGTTAGCTAGAGGGAACTTCAGATTCCTTGCTACCTGCGCTCCATTTCAAACAACATTAACAGATACTAGAACCTCCCTAACGTTCCACCTAGTATGAAATGCAAAAGTTGGAATTTGGAAGGAATTAAAGGTTACCTTCAGAGCCAAATCTTCAGATAGTGTGGACCGATATCGTGTTGAACCCTCTAAAGGGCAGCTTCCTCCTTTAGCAATAAAATTAGCATTACAAAGACTGGATAGCTGCAATAGCACATCAGACATCAGTCCATTGTCTTCTTCAACTCTAAACATATCATTCCCATTTTCCTCTTCACCAAGAGAACCTTCTCCAACAGATGTTATACATTGAAATATAGCCAGTAACCTCTCCAGTGGGAAAGTCCCAGGCCCCTTCAAAAGTTCGTGTTCTGCATTTTCTTTTTGGTCCATGGATTTGTCAGAGGCCCTAAGAAGGAAATTCTGTTAAGATGATAATAAAAAGAACATACGATTGTCCTTCATAAAAAGATGCTGATTAGTTGAGGCTTGGTTGTCTCTTCTTAGGACTAGTTCATGTATAGATATTAGTAGCACCAATTATATTAGAATGATCCTGCAACCTAAATATATGATAATCAAATTTTTGTGATGAAGTCAATCCATAAAGAAAAATGGACACCAATATACCAAGAATTTTGTCAAATTGCCAATGCACTTACTTCCTCTTTCGTTTCTGGCTAGAAGAACCCCCAGTTGAATCAAACAGGGATGCATCAAGAGTGGCTGGGTTTCTTGAAGCCAAGAATGCTGAAATAAGAAGATACTTTGCTGAAGTTGACATATGGAAATCTATCTCAGCAATTTCATCACCGCCTTCAGACTTTCTTACTCTATCTTGCTGTTGTGTCTCCCCATTGGATTCAACTTCAAGGGTAACCCGAGATGGAACCCAGAATGTCTCATTCAAAGCAGGGGCGATATGCGGCTTAAAATGACTAAACAATTTTCTCTTCAATTCTTCATTAGGTGCAGATTCCAAATTAATTAAGGGCTCACAATATTTACTAAATAGTGATGAAAAGGCAGTGGACAAATCATCCACTCGTCTAGTGATTCTGCAGAAAGGTCTCAGTACAATGCTGTTGGCAAGAAGAAGAAAGCAATCATTGGTTGGAAAATGCAAAACATAAAGCAAAGTTAGAAACAAAACATATTTAACGTGTGGTCTTACTCAAGAAAGGAGGAATAGAGCTTTCTATTCGCTTGGTTTCTCAAGAAAATTTGACGAAGATCTTCCTCTGCGTATTCAGGAAAATATACAGGAATAGGCTCAACATAACCCATAGCTGAATAATACGTATCAGGGGAAGTGTTGCTAATCCATATAAAGCCCACCTCTGGCATCTTCAAAATATTATGAAGATTAAATATCAAAGATAACATGCTAGAAGTTTTGTCCCACTCGCGAACAAGCTCCAAGCTATCAAATACAATATAGAGCATACTTCCATTAGACTGCCCAGACAATTTCTTTGCACTTAATTTTGCAGAATTACCCTTGAGAGTATCAATGACACTTAACAAAGCTTCCCGCAGAAAATTGACAAAATCAGAAGGCTTTTCACAGCGTTTTGCACTCGAATAACCATTCACCGAACACTTTCTGTGAAGTAACAATTGATTTAAAATGCACTCAAACAATATCCGAGGACTATAACAGGCACGGCAGCTAGCATAGACAAAAGGTCGACTAAGATGCCTGAAAATCTCGAGAACAACACTGGTTTTTCCAGTAGAACCACCTCCATAAATAAATTGAGGAAACATGGGGCAATTCAGGGGACCCAAAAGACGCATGACCTCAATAATCTGGTTCTGTCTACCCGGAAAGCTAGACAACAGTTCATCAAAACTAAGGTGTGGGCCCTTGAACGCAAGATCAGCAATTGTTGGGATATAGGGCTCGATAATCTTCGATTTTTCCGCCTCATTGTTTGTAATAGCAGCTAAAGAAGCCGACCGAGTTGATCTTCTCGTAATTTGTGGGCTTTCCTCTTTAACCATTTCTTCAAAATTGTGCACTAATCGTGATGTCTGGGTGGTGGCAATATGTGAGGCACAAATTCAGCACAAGTTTACCATGAAACCCCACAGAAATGGAGGGTAACAGGAAATGAATCATGTAAAATTCAAGAAATAAAGAAATTGATATGTTTACAATTTTTCTCAGAACAGTCATTTAACAGGAATATACGCTAAATACATATATCCATAGATCTTTTATTCGACAGGATTACACGGGCACAGATTGTTCAATATCAAAGTTCACTCAAAAAATTCAAAAAAAATTCCTTAACAAAATCTTTATAGTTACCTGAAGAGCAGAGAAAATATTGAATCGGCACCTACTAGATAAAATACACAAATACAGCATTACAAAACGAAATACATTGTTTTTTCTTTAAGGAAAAAACCCTCCTAATTTTTATTTTTGTCAGGAGCAAATGCCCTACCATTGAGTCCCCTTCTTCCCCTTCTTCTCGCATCCCACATTCCCACTCCATCGAAACAATTTTTCTCTCCACTTCTTAATACCTACATTGTTTTACACAGAATTTCCAATACCCAATTGATAGTCCATAAAACCAATAAACCCAGAAACAATTTGGACATATTTGATTTCCAAGAATCGAAGCTCATATAAATATCAAGTTATCATCGTGCAAACACAACAGCCCCTTGCTTTAACTTTTTGCCCCACTACCCACTTCTTTATTTCTTCTTCAATTGCTCAAACGAACTAGTAATAGTATAAAAATATCATCACTTCCAAGCTTTCTTTCTTTGTTTTTTCATTTTTTTTTTCCTGTTTTTCGTTCTTTGCAGGACAAGAAGGCATATCATGTGAATCTTCATACATTGTTGGCTTTTAAAATTTTCACAGATGCATGTGAATTAAGCGTAACTATGCGCGTGTGAGCGCGTGTACATACCTGATCGAAGAACCCATCGGCCGGAAAAGGACGTCGCCGATTTGAAGGAGAGGAACTCAAACCGTGCTTTAATGCCTCTCTCTCTCTACGTGTAGACTAAAGTTTCAAGTTGGTGACCTTTTGGGATTTTAGGGCTTTTAGGTTTTCTCGGAAATGGGGGATTGAAATCGAGGTATAGGGGGAGCGGGTTGGCGGGAAAATAAAAAATTAGGATGGTTTTTTTTTCTGTTTTCTTTTTTTAACTTTTTAAACTTAAATTAACCAATTAAAAATTTTCTTTTATTGATATATTATTAATATTATTAAAATTATAAGTTCATGGCATACTTTTTTTCTTTTAAAAGTAAACAAAATATTTTGTTTCTTTAATGCTGAATTAAGTTTTTTAATACCGTTTTTTTTACTTCTTGCAAGAGTTAATTACAAATAAGTGACTAACCCAAGAAATTTGAACCAACACGTTTAATTATGAAACATAGAACGTTGGCTCATGACATTCTTATCGTATATGAGGTCGAATGTATGGACATGGATAGGCGGAGTAGTTATCCACTTAGTTGAGCGTAATAAATTCCAAAAAATATAAATACAAATTTTACTCATAATATTTAGTCTTTATAGAAATTTTGTTCATAATATTTATTTTTTTTGTTAGAATACACCTTTTATATTTTATTCGTCTAATTTTTTATTTTTTTTATTAATCAACTATTAAATCTGACACGTAATAATTTAATCAGCGTCATATCATTAAAGTCAAATGTCACATCAGTAATAAAAAATAATGACCTGGTACACAACACTGTTTTCGCTTAATTTTTTTAAAATTTTTATTTTCAAATTTCTTTTTTTTTCAAAAAATTTAATTAATAAACACCCTTTAATAATTAAATTATTAAATAGTATCTATAACTAAAATAAAAACACAATTCTCTCTTTTCTTTAAATTCCTCCCCTTTGTTTGCATCTTCCTTATAAAATTAAATTCTTTTAAGATTTTGGTACAATTGTCAACGAGATATAACTCTAATAATCATTATACTTTTATTAATGTGAAAAAAGTGAAAAAAAATTAAAAAATAAAATAAGTGGAAAAATTATTGTGTATAACGTTGTCGTCTTTTACTGACATGACATCTAAGTTATATAATATAGCGCTGATTTAACTGTCACATATAAGGTTTAACAGTTGACTAAAATGGTGAAAATGTTAAATAATAAAAATGTAAAAGGTGTATTTTAACTCAAAAAAAAAAAAAGATTTTAAGTGAAATTTTTAAAAGGATCAAGCGTTATGGGCAAAATGTGTATTTATTCCATCCAAAAATTAGAATTTGAAGAAAGAGGAATGTTATTTTTTTTTTTTAAAGAGAGCTTTTTTTTTTACAGTAGAAAAAGATTTATCTTGAATATGTTGATTATCAAATATGCAGATCAAGTCAGAGTAATTTCATTTGTAACATATAATTTATTATTTTAAAAAAATAAATTTATTACTTAAATAATAATAGAGTCGAGCGTATTTTTATTATTAAATACAGTGCAATGCTACAGTCTTTTAAAGGGGCGTACAAGACGAAAAAAAATGTGATAAATAGTATATCCTTTTTGTTGTCTGTTTTTACAAAGAATCTGAATTCGCGCTTCCAGATATTTTGGCGAGACATTTCCCAGATTAACAATTCGGACAAGTTAAAATTAAGCAGACTGACTTTTTTTTTTTTTTTTTTTGTGATGATTGCGTATGATAAAGCTGAAAGGCCTAGAAAACAAAATTAAATCAAGGCAAATAGACAAACAACAAAAGAACGGAAAACAAATGCCTGGGAATTTTAGACAAGAATGAGCGTGATTAGATAATGAAAAATTGAATAAAAAGTGAATTGAAAAGAAAATAAATAGAAAATAGTAATAATGATAATATTATAATTGATAAAAAATAATAAATAAAAAGTTGTGAAAAAGAAAATAAATAGTAATTTATGAAAAAAAAATAAAAAATAATTATTTATATAATTAAAAAATGAGTAAAAAAATAAATAAAAAGTGATTTTTTTTCTTTTCTTTTTCTTTTCTAATAGAAATTTGCCAAACAAGCCGAGGAATGGCCGGTCATGTGAATCTGTGGTTCACAGCATTCGCAGACATGAATTAGTACGCCATTGATGATGTCCCACGTTAGAGCAGATTTTGGTAGCATGGAATGTCGTGGTCTAGTGTAAGTGTGTTTAACTGGTTCTACACTTAAGGCTTGTTTGTTTTACAAGGAAAAAGGGAAGAAGGAAAGAAAATTGTAATCATTATTATTATTTTTTTTTTATATTTCTTTCTCTTAATTTTCTACACCACTCCAAACAACTTTATTTTCTTCACTACTTTTTTTTTCACAAATTACTATTCAATTTTTCTTTCACTATACTTCCTTTCTCCTAACTTTTTATACAGTTCTAAACAATTTTATTTTCTTCACCACTTTTTCTTTCGCAAATTACTATTTATTTTTTTCACCATACCTTATTTCTCTCAATTTTCTCCACTACTTTAAATAACTTTATTTTCTCTCCACTTTCTTTTCCTTTCCCTTCCTTTCCCCCATTGCCTCTCACTCTAAATACACCGTTAATGTTTGGGATTCAAGTGCCTTATAAGTGATCGGTAGAGTTAAATTTATGTTGTTCCAATTATTTGTTTATTAAAGACGGGTGCAATTTTTTTTGTCCGGACTGTAGAGATATTATCTTTATTTTCTCAATTATTTTAATTAGAAAAATAAAATTTTTATTTAGTCGATTTTTTTTATTATAACGAAATCATTGTATTAAAACGCAATAAATTTATACATGGGACCAACCCATAAGCGTTGAGAAATACCTACTTAAAGTAGGAAAGTAAATCGGCACAACTAACTTACATATCATATAGTCAAACTGACCATTACCAAATAGAATACAAAATTCGAGATAACCTACCTGTAATTAGATGTATCTAACTTTGAAATGTTAACTAAACCTAATTCAGCTAGAGAAAGCTACACATAGTATAAAAGAACTTCCCGCAGTTCAACGGATTAATGATAAGAATCATGTTGGTACTCCTGACAATAAATTCTGAACTCACTAAACTATGAACAGAAAAAATACACATGCATAACAAAAATACCCAACTAATAAAATTCCAAAAAAAGCTATTTCTAATAGTTAATGGTGCCACCGGTGGCAGAGACATGGTTGGCAATGAAGCGAACGTGAGTAGCGGTGGTAACTGCACTGGCAAAGGCGGCAACACTGGGGCAGCTCCAGAAACTCTGCTTCGAACTCCAAAAACATGGGCTTCGGCCGTCACACTAACAGCTGGTAAGGTGACGCTGGCAGCAAAAAAAAAAACCTTCGGAGACGAGAACACCAATAATCGGTACAATGCTGAAAATGGCAAATTGGGTCGAAAAGCACAGGAAAACACAAATATGAAACAGAGAGGCCTTGGCGCCGTTATTTAGGCTCGAAATAACAGAAAACGAACCAAAAAATTCCAATTTTTCCATTTGAAGGTCTGCTAAAAGAAGAAAATAGAGGGGGTAGGGCGAACGAACTGAGACAGCAGGAGAGGTGGATGAAACAGAGGAAGAGATTAGAGTGAAAGTTAGGGGAGAGAATTTAATGGTTGACTAATGGAGCTGACTAGTCACCGCCACCGACCAGTAAACAGTTGGTTTTGAACATAGAGACCAGAAGAGCTTCGAGAAGGGGGGGGGGGGAGTTGAGAGAGAAAGAGAAGATCTTGTCTAGTCGATTAAATCAAAGTGTCCAAAACCTTCCATGTCCTTATCTTCCAATGCATTGTAGCCCAAGTTACAATTTATGAAATCTTTGGATAACTTTCTCATGGTTATTAGGATGATAATTTCTAGAATTGTTTTCTTTTTGCCATTTTCTTGAACTTAAAATTGTTGAGTGAAAGATATTTTGTACAAATTATGCTTTTTTTTTTTTTTCTAAAAACAAACTTGTTCAGAACTTTGATAATATTTTTACTTTAAGTGTCAAATAAAGTATTCAATTTGAACATTATCATGCATATATATAAATTAATGGCAAACTAAGATGTATACCATAAGATCTAATTGAAAATAACCTTTAAAGAAATGAACTTTCACAAATATTTCACATTTATACTGCTAAAATAAAATACAAAAGAAAGAAAAATATTCAGCATCACAATTCTCGATTTGTGTGGAAACACGTTTGGTTTAAGTACTAAGCAGTAATTACTAACACCATACGCTCATTTTCACATGCTTCATTTTCAATCTAGCCCGTTAGTTTTATTTTGGCCTACAAATACGGATGTAAATATGAAATAAAATTCGAGTGAGGCAAAACAAAACGTTGAGTGGTAATAAAATGAGAATTAAATGGGAAAAACCGAAAAATGTGTACAGACACAATAATAAAAATTTTGCTTCAACGGTTCAACTGCTCTTTTTTTTACTGGGCACTTGCCCCTACAACGACTTAACAAGTGCATTCCCCCAAACTCCCCACCTCTTTGACAACTTTTTCTTCCTGTACTTTTTTCTTTAAAGAAAACTGAAAATTGATGTCACGGTGTTTTTTTGTTTTTTTTGTCCTATTGGCTGCAAAAACTATTGTGAACTTTTGGTTTTTTGAAAGACCATTGCAACCGATTAGGTAGACAAATAACTGGTCGGTCAGCAACATTTTTAGCAACATTATTATATTCTAATTTCCGAAACTCAAAAAAAAAAAAAAGCAGAGAGATTTTTAATTAGTTGACCAAGTATTCTTTGCCAACCTGAAAAAACAATTCGAGTGATTCTCATGCAGATTTCAAAATATGCTTTCCAAATGCAGACAAAACAAACCCATCTATTTGAATTGTATAAAACCATGAAGCTTGGCCGAACTGGATGCTTTGTTAAACATGGAAAATGAAGCGGAAAGGAATTGGGAAGGCACTGTTAGTGCCAAGATTCCAGGCTGCAGTGCAGACAAGATATGGCCTCTTCTGGAGGACTTCTTCAACTTCCACGTGTGGGTTCCGACAATAGATACCTGTTATGGAATCGAAGGAATTTCAGGTCAGCCAGACTGCATCAGGTACAACGCCAAAACATCTTCTGAAGATGGTTCAGAGCAAACAATTACGAAATGGGCACACGAGAAACTGCTATCCATTGACCCCATTGAAAAGTGTCTTAGCTACGAGATTATGGAGAACAATGTTGGGTTCAACCCACTTGTAGCAACAATGAGATTGCTGCCCTTGGAATGTCCAGAAGGCCATGGCTGTCAAATAAATTGGTCTTTCTCTGCGAAGCCAATGGAAAAATGGAATCTTGCTGATTTAATTTCACTGTACAGTTCTGCCATATCAATTATGGCAAAGCGCATGGAAGATGCAATCCTGCACGTTGGAGGGTCCAGCCCAACAAATAACGAAGATGAAGCAGAGTTGACCAAAAGAGTTCCTTCTTTATGATCAATAAAAGCAAAGTTCTTGTAACATTTAATTTCGATGTCTAAAAAAAAAAAAAAAAAGGTTCTTCATGGTTGTGTTGAATCAAGCGACAAATAATGGTGCTTTCTATTTGTAATGAAACTCATGCGTGAAAATTGGCAAATCAGAGCAATCAAGTTCAAGTTATAGCGCCAGAGGCAAGGCTAGAAAATATTTAAGTTGTATTCAAATAGGATTCATTTACAAGTTTATTTAACCCTCCTTTGACATTTGACAATAAACTCTCTTTGTGGCCATCGACATTCTTGAGGTTGCCGTCAGTGGTCCATTAGCCAAATATATGCGCACAACCCAAAACGAAGAGTATTGTCTTTGGTTTAATTGGCAACGGTGGGGTGGACGCATTGCACATGTAAGCATAACTGCAAGTGCCTAATGAGTTCAACAAACATCTGTACAATTGTACCCAAACTCAAACATAATAGGAGCAATCAAAGACGAGCGAGCTCGAGGAGGGACAATTGTTCCCCTACCCCCACCTCATATAATCAATATACATTTTAACATGCATACACCTTATCTCTATTCTCATTAAGTCAGAGAGCACTTTGTGTACTGGGTGAGCCTTACATTCTAATATTTATTAAAATTATCATTTTGTGGGGTAACATATGATAGTGTGCTCGGTTCAATTCAAAATTTTGTTATGTATTTATTAATTTTTTTTTAGAAGATATGTATTTATTAATTGTTTTATCTAACTCCAAAATTTGCCCCTCTAAAATTGTTCTGGATCCATATCAGTGTGAGTAATCCGTCCATTTCATTTCTAGTTAAACTTCGGGCTAAGAGGAAATTCAACACATAAGAAGTGGGCCGGACCAATAAAAGAAAGACACAAAAGCAGTGGGTCTCGAGAGGGAAAAAAAGAAAGGGAGAGGATTGGTGGGCCGGGAATTGTACCGGGCCCCCACCAAAATTTAAAAAGAAAAAAAAATTAGTTTTTTTTTAAAACATAGGATACAACTAAGCATCTTTATAGTAATATTAGGTATTATTTAAAATTTAATTTAAAAAAATAAAAAAAATGCCTGGCTGATGTGGCAATGCCACGTTAGCAATCAATTGAGTGGGTGTTGAGACAAAATTCCAGTCCACCTAACGTCTCTCAAAAAGAAAAAAGACTAGGGTAGCTAAATTTTATGGGAATATCAATATTTTTAATCCTAAACTTTTAAATTTTTTTATATTTGAATTGTAAATCTTTTTAACATTTCATTTGACTCTTAAACCTTTTGATCTTCTACTAAATCAATCCCTCTGTTTAACAAAAGTGATCAATTTATTAAAAAATAATTTTAACTTTACAAAAAATTATTTAAAAAAAGATTAAATATATAAATTGAATGTATTTTCTATTAAAAATATGCATGTTACCTATTTAATTCGTATATTTGTTGATTAAAAAAATATTTAATGTGCATATTTTGTTGATGAAAAAAATATTTAATTCATGTATTTAACCTTTTTAAAATAATTTTTATTAAGTTAAACTCATTTATTAATCGATTGACCACTTTTTGTAATTTAAATGACTGATGTAGTATGAAATCAAAAAGTTTAGAATTCAAATGAAATATCAAAAAAGTTTAGAAATCAAACGTAAAAAAATTTAAAACTTTAGAATTAAAATTATTGATATTCAAAATTTTATGTATCAAAAGAAACGAAAAAGAGGCTTTAATTTTGACATACGATGTCCTTCAATACAAGCCATATAAAAGCTCGTCTTAAAGTTGACATTTCATAAATTTATCATTTTTGTGTCTTATTAAAGTTTCAAATTAGTGTAAAAGAATAACAGATTTAAATTTTATTAAAATTAAATAATAGAACTAAATTTATTATTCATTGTCTCATTCTTTAGTGTCAAGTTAAAGATTCATATTAGCTTAAAAAATTAATAGGTTTAAAATCTATTAAAATTAAATAATAGAACTAATGAGGTGTTTATTTAATACATAAGAATGAAAATCAAATAGTTGATTCCTATTTTAATGTTTATTTTTATATAATTCCATTCCATTTCTTTGAATTTAAGAGTGTAATTCTTACATTTAAGGAAATCATAATTCTCACTCTCAATACATCAATCATTCACATTTCTCTTATAACTAATTTAACTACCCACTACCAAATTATTTTTTGGAAAAAACTTCAACAAAAATTTGAACAAAATAACATATTGGAGGAAAATTAAAAAAAATTATAAACTTAATATAGAATTTAAAATAAAAATATTAAAATAATATTTTGATAGTAATAATAATAATTTTATGTGTTTGATGATAAAATATTTTAGAATCTCTATAATATCAATTCTGTTATAATAATATTAATAATACTTTATATTTTATTATTATTATTATTATTATTATTATTATATTTTGTGTCAATTTTTTTTTGGATTTTCTATTTATGGTTATTATTGTAAATTGAATTATATGATGATTATTATTATTATTATTTAATATTTTTAATTTAAAATTATATTAAAATTATTATTTTACCATTTTCAATTTGATGTCCAATATCTCTTTTTAATTTTGAATAAAATTTCTCATATTTTTATTTTTATTGTGAAATAAATATTATTGTATATTTAATATTAATTTTGATTCTGAACTGAAACAAATAACTCCAAAAAATTTCAATTCTAATTTTTGAATGAACCAAATATATTTTAAAATAAATTATTTCATTTATGATACTACTTTATTTTGATTCCAATTCCAATTTTAATTTCAAACAATAAACAAAACGATCGCTAAATTGGTTAGTTACTGTTTCCTACTTTGATCTCATTGTCTAATACCCTTCATCGGGTTTGAGGAATATGGCAATTATCCAAAGTTACCAAGTTTCTTCGTCGGTAGTTTGGCAAATGATGGGAAAGAAAAAGGAAAGAAAAGAAAATTTTTTTGTTTATTTATTTATTTTATTTATATTTTAATAATTTAAATAATTAATTTTTATTTTTTATAATTTTTTTAATAATTTTTTAATTATTATTTTTTATTAACCATAATAATAATAATAATAATAATAATATTATTATTATTATTATTATATTCATGTTCTTCCAAAACAAACAAAAGTTTGGTATGTTCTTTTTCTCCCCGAAAAGCATGAGGCAGAAAGAAACATAGGAAGGGCAAAGAAAGAAGCATAACCGCAAAAGAACGTGCCAGAATGGACGGCAAGGCAAAAGAACCTCAGGGATCCGACACGACGGAGAACGACGACAATAATCAAACATTCGAACCGGACCCAACGAGCACGGTCCTCGATCTCACCAGCTTTCAGCTCCACAGTCTGGACTCGGTCCAGTTACCTCCGAGTCTCACCGAGTTGGACCTGACCGCCAATCGGTTATCGAGGCTTGACCCAAGAATCGCTCATCTCTCGAACCTCAAGAAGCTCTCTCTTCGTCAGAACCTCATCCACGATGCCGCCATAGAGCCTTTCTCCCACTGGGACCAATTATCCCGTCTCGAGGTCCTTCCTTTTCATCAGAGTGTTAAATACATTGAATCTCCTCTGCTAAATGAGTCGATGATCTTAATTAACGTTTCTTAATTGTATAAAATTGTTCATTGCTTGAATAGAAATATTATATAAGTGTTCTCCTTTCATTACAATGAGTCATTTCCCGCAAAATGATCGCGAACTTTTCATTTTTCGTGGGTCATTAATGCATATATCTTTTTTTTTTTTTTGGGTTCATGGGCAGGAGCTGGTGCTGAGGGATAACAAGCTAATGAAAATACCGGATGTGGGCATTTTCAAGAGCCTCTTGGTTTTCGATGTTTCGTTCAATGAAATCACTTCCTTACATGGATTGTCAAAGGTGTCCAATACGCTAAAAGAACTCTATGTGTCCAAAAACGAGGTTCCTAGGATGGAAGAGATTGACCACTTTCATCACTTGCAAATTCTTGAACTTGGGTCCAACAGATTAAGGGTCAGCTCTATTTCTCTCACAAAATTTAAGAGTGAATTACCGTTCTCTGTGCTTTTGGGTGATGGGGTTTGTCTGCTATGCTTCTCTGCGAATAGAGTTGTTAGAAGTAATTGATCGTAAAGCACCGGCTTTTGTGTTGTAGGTGATGGAAAATTTGAAAAATTTGACGAATTTACAGGAGCTGTGGTTGGGGCGGAATAGAATTAAAGTAGTTAATCTTTGTGGGCTGAAATGCATCAAGAAGCTTAGCTTGCAAAGCAATCGTTTAACTTCTACCAAAGGTTTTGAGGTATTCAAAATAATTGTGTTCCTGTCATACTGATGAGAAGTCTAATGTGGGCATTTTACAGTCTAACTGTGCTTTTTTCCCTTGATTTAACTTGTTTGAAATTTTTCGACCTTAGGAATGTGTTGCTTTGGAGGAGCTCTACTTGAGCCATAATGGTATTGCACAAATGGAAGGCTTGTCAACCTTGGTCAATCTCCGTGTATTGGACATATCATCTAACAAGCTGACCTCAATTAATGACATTCAGAACCTGACCCAGTATGTATAGGCCTCTTCCCACCCGGGGATGTTATGTTGTCCGATGCCCGTTGTGTACACTGCTTGACTCAAGTTCTACCTGCAGGTTGGAAGATCTATGGCTCAATGACAACCAAATAGAATCACTGGAAGGCATTGCTGAGGCCATTGCTGGTTCAAGACAGAAGTTAACCACAATCTACTTTGAAAATAATCCATGTGTATGAAATTCTTCAACTTGGAGCCTAACTAATCTCAAGGCCCACTGTTTCATTATGTGAATCGTCTAAGCTATCACTGTTTGGTAACTCCTTTGTTGTTTGGTGCATAGATGTGGCAGGAATTTAATGATGGTCATACATAAATAGAGAAAGCCCTCATACCCTGACCTTTTTTGTGTGATACTGTATCTAGGGCAACCTGTTGCTCTTTTGAAGGCAAGCTGCTTTACAGTGAGATCTTGACCCAGCATGATCTCTGCATTTCACATTATTTGTTTTTAACTAACCACAATCTGACCTATTGCTTGAAGATTTGCTTACCAGATTCTTGATCATCTGTTACAAGTGTTCAACAAAAATTGAAAGAGATCATGAATCTATGAATAGAGGATGTTTCAGATTATAAATGTGTATTGATTGGATTCTTACCTGTGAACTGTTTCAGTAGTTCTTAGATTTTGATTAGTTGCTGAAAATCGTCCTAATATTTGAATCATGGGATTCCTTGTTGTATGGATTTTTCATGAGTAGCAAAACCTATTCTTTAAGTTATTTTTTTACATGAACTCTGACCAACATTCTCTGCTCCAAGAGGGCAGAAACTTATTGCCTTTCACTTCCTGACACCGTTTAGCTGTTAAATTTTCAATTCAGATATCATCGAGTTATGCTCTTTTTACCCCATAACTAACTAAATTGTGCAATCTTCAGTTGTTATTCTTCCATCCACAGTTTGATCTAATCCGTTGCTGTTGCTTCTGTTTGATTGTTCTTATAGTTGCCGTGGTGTTACATACTAATTAGTTTAAAGCATTCGTTCTCATAGTTGCCGTGGTGCTGTGATCCTGTTCATTTTGGCAACCTTATCAATTTGTCAGGAGAGTTTAAGCCTAAGTTCCCAGTGTTAGAAATACTAGCATTAATGATGAATGAAAATGCTTGGTGATAACGAAGCCTCCTTGTGGCCCTTTATTTTCAAATTTGTTTATTACTGTGTGAAAGGCAATTTAAAAGTAACCAATCCATAGCGTTTATGGCTTAGGTTAATGTTCTTTGAAGGAAGAGTGGAAGGAATGGCACCTGAGAATTGAGATGTTTTATCTTGGTTTGTCTGCAATTATCACTCACTATGGCTGATCAAGGGACTAGAATAGAAACCACGTCCGCCAGTTGATCCCAATTATGCATTTCAACTGTTGCTAGAAAACTGACTGTTGCTATTTTTCTTTCTGAACTTGTGACATTTTGCCCTAATGTCGAGTTTTTCCTTACATGATTGTGCTTCTTATGTTGCAGGCAAAATCTCCCAGCTATTGTGCCACTTTGCGGCAGATTTTTCCCAACATTCAGCAGATTGATTCCAATGTGTTTGCTTAGAAATTTTCCACCATTGACACTTCCTCTCTGTGGCAGCACAGTTTTATCCAGGAACCAATTTTTTTTTAAGGTAACACTGCTTACTCTTGTGGCCTCACCTCATCTGTTGCAGTAATGTGGTTATTGCCCTTGATATGTGCAGGTCAAATATTGTGTTACTTTATTGTAATCAACTGAGGATGATAGCTTTATAGAGAATAGAATTGATACAAAGAGTTCTGTTTTGCCATAGCATAAGCTATTGCAACTACTGCAGATTTTCAAACTGGCCTCTGCTTTGGTATTTTGCTGTCCATTGTTCTTACAATCCCAATTTTCCCCAGCCCCTCATTTCCTCTAGCTTTCACAGTTCTTTAGAACAATCTCTCTTTTGAACTCTGATGTTGCTTTATTACTGTTTATTCTCTTTCTCGTTTTGGAATCTGCGTCTGGTTCTTGTGGGATTTTTGCTTTTTTATTGGCTAGTTTGAAACTAAATTGACTATTTCATTAGAATAGCCTGGATTGACTCTAGTAGTTTGAAGTTTGTACTTTGAATATGCAAATTAATTATGGTTAAAAATAATTATGCATACCAGAAATTTTTGGCCTATTGACTTAGTTCTCTTTGCTGAAATTTTCTTTGATGATAAAGGTAAAAGAGCTACTTATCTTTTTTTCTTCTTTTTAATTTGCTAAGAAATAAAACTGATAATGTAGTTGCTGTGATCCTTGATTTTTTTGACCCTTTTGTTCTATTTCATTACCGTGTGCTGGTCGGAGGGTAAATATTTCCAATGAATGCAATATATTTTCTATATAGACTATAGAATCTGGATACATATCTTTGGTAGTAACATAAATATCAACATACCACATTTACAATCTGGCACGTTGATGAGTGGGATTTTATCCGACGTTGTTATGAACTTTTTCTTTTTTATAGAGCCGTTATGATATTTCATTTCATATTTTTGGCTCAACTTGTTTCATGTAAACTGGGATCAATGAATATATAATGGCATAGCTTCAAAATTAGATTATTAGGAGCTCAAAAAACAAAAAAAAAAAAAAAAAAAGAGATTCCTGTTTTCTAGCAGATGGAAAGCAGAAAGGGAGAGTTCCAGATTTAGGTTTTGGTATGTTGGTCCAAAGACTGAAGTGAACTAAAAAAGAAGGAAGAAAGAGAGAAGACACTGTCAATAATGCAAAACATAGGCATTATATTGAACCACGGCATCTCCGCTAGCTAGGCTGAAATTGTAAGTTCTAAGTTCTGGCCTGAGCGTATCCCGTGCAAACTGCAAATGCCTTGTGCCGCCCGATAATCGCCGTGTCCCGAACCTTGGCTGAAATTGCATTCCTCCCAGGTATGGCTATGGTGCTACCATTATATCCGCCTTCAGCAAACACAATATTTAAAACCACAATTGCAGCAAGTCCCTGTGACGCTGATCCATAAAAGCCTTTCGCCCTGGGTCCCTGGCCACTAATTCTGAGCTTATTGCTGTGCTTGCAGTTATTGGGTTGTCAATCGTCGGTTATGCAGCAGAACCCGGCCTTTGAAATATGTGAGGCCACTATTAGAACTGTGGTTAGGCCACTGCTGCCGCTGTACATAGAAGCGGAAATTGGTTAGCTTGTCTGTCTTGAGGCCCATCGGCTTGGGGTCCATTGCCATCCATTAACTAAAAAAAAGGCAAGAAGGTGTGGGTGAGCTGTAACTCAAGTGGTGGGGGTGGTAACTCTCATTGCGCCAGGCGGGGGTGGTAACCCCCACCATGCCAGGCAGGGTTCGACTCCCGCCTGGACCATATGCTCTCCTCCCTCTATGTAATGCTCATAGTTGAGTTCTAAGATGACCAAAAAAAAAAAAAAGGCAAGAAGGTGATGGGTGCTTACTTCAGTTCGTATCAGTAAAAATTGTGGGCTACTTTAAAAAGATGAAGATGGAAACACAGTGACAAATTAAAACGGTTAATGAAGAATTTCTTTCTCTAGAACAATTAATGTTGTAATATACAAATTGGATGACCAAAGGATGCCCAAATCAACACCAACCGACAATCTGAATAAAGATTACAGAGAGACCGGCCTATGTGATTATCTACCAAACCAAAGGCCCCAAATTTGCGGCCTCGGGCCCCCAGTGGACTCCAAGGAAGAATTTCTGGTGGGTGATCTGTTTGGTGAAAATCCGAGTTTGTAATAGGACAGGGCCAATGAAGCCATCCAATCAGCAGGGCTATTGGCTTCCCGGTATATATGAAACAGTTTCACATCCCAGCCTTTCTGATTCTAAAGCGGCTCCCTACATTCGTTAACCAGATTTACTTGGGGATGATAGGGAAGGAATCCATTGGTGATCATAGACAGTGCAACCTGACAGTCTACTTCCACCGTGATTTTACGGAATCCTAGAGTCCAAGCACAATGAAGGACTTGTAAAACAGCCCAAAGCTGAGCCACCAAAGCAGCTGGCCCAGCATAGACGAATTTGTCGTCATGCCAGAGCAGCTAACGTAAGTTACAGTGCATGTCCCCATAAATCATCTGGCCCGGAAATCATGTTGTCGATTCCAAAATATTTCTCTGGGCTTTACTGCGGGACTGAGCCTGGCCGATTGGAGACAAAAGATTTTTTTTTTTTATATTGTAATTTGTTTGCACATATTTGATAGGCTTACATTACATATTTTTTTCAGAAACAAAAAAAAAAAAAAAGAAAAAACCTTCTTGAATGATCCACTATCTAAGTATTAATAGACATTAGTGAAGCTTCAATGAAACCAACTACACCTGCTCTCAAATCTAAAACTTAATATTTGTATTTTAACTATAATCTTCAGATCCACTTAAGTGAAGACACCCCACACATTTCAATTAGAAGAAAGTAATAAAATAGAAATTTAAACTTAAATCAACTAGGTAGATCATTAGTCTCGTCAAAAGCGATCAAACCGTGATGTAAACGAATTAATAAAAAATAAAAAGAGAGAGAGAGAGAGAGAGAGAATTGAAGAGAGCTGCCAAGGACCAGATAACAAATTGCTCTTACCGTAACTGAAGAGCAAATATAACACAATTACATCCCCCACGCTGACTAGCTTATGATTTGACTGTAAGAGCCTTGGACGTATTTTAACACGGGTAGCGAATACAAAGGCCTGCGGCATGAAAATGGGCACACGAGTTGCTCTTACAACTCGCAATTGCAGTACGTTTTGTCTGGCTAAGTGCTCGAAGCTGAAATTGGGAAAAGTTGGAATTAGAATTGTTTCATTTCCATTCGAATCAAATTCAACTCGAATGATCTTTCGACAATATAAAAAATAAAAATAAATAATGACTTAAATTTATTATATTAGTTATAAGCACCATTAACTACATTATCGACTTTCGTCACTTAGTGCACTGTTACCGACACGACCTTCATCTACAACGTCTGTCAAATAAGGTGTGATAAATATACAGTTATTAGAAATAGTAATTGTTTATCATGAAAAGTAATTGCAACATAAACATCAATCAATTCTTGGAAATCGTATTTATGTGGTATTTAAAAATTGAATATTAAGTGACAACCGCAAAATTGGGTTTTTTTTTTCCCCTCAAAGTAAAATGTGCTTTGCTTCCCTTGGCATCCGGGGTTCACAAGAGTGAAGAATGATGAATCCTTTGCTGCATCTGGTAAGAGATGACAAAGACAGAGCTTCCTCTGGCGTAAAATTCAATAAACATTGCTGTCTCTTACCTAGTACTGTAGCACCGCACGTCAGCAATCAACGACATAAAAGCCTGAATAAAATGACAAGTACGGAATGATAGATTTACCTTAAGATGCAAATGAAATAAACCGTAGTGGTGTCTTCATCAGAAGACAAATCAATGGTTTTAAAGCATTAAAAGTGGGAGAAAAAACACCAATCTCTGAAATAAAAAACACAAATCAACATCAACTATAGCGTAGCCTGACAGCAAGGATATCTAATGCCCTCTCTCGAATTTAATGTGAGTTCTACCAGATCCTCCCTCGTGCATTGATGATCCAGCACTAGCTTTCATTGTCCCACCAGTGCCAATCTTGTCTGTGGCTTTCCGACCCTCCTTCACATCAGTCAAAAACCGATCCAGACCAAATGGATCAGCTTCCTTGTCGAACTCAACTGGCCTGTCTCGCGGCCCAGCCCTCTCTGAAGTGCCGGTAAAACCCTTGTCAGGTTTGAACCGATCAGTCTTCATGATTTTATCCAATTGTTCATCTGCGTCTCCGTACATATCAGCATCAGCATCTTTCTTGGGACGGTAGATTGTTGAGAGAGTGTTTTGAGCGGTAAACAGGCCCTTATCATATATATTATATTGGTCATCCGTTGCAAAACCAGAATCCATTCCCTTGTCCTGGTTAAACAGTCTTTGGTCATATATAACCTCTCCTCTTCTTGCAGCTCCAGTAGAAGCCATATTAAGTGCAATTTTCTCACTAATGTCACGGTCTCTATCTCTTGTAATCTTGCTCTTCTTACCCATTGCAGCATCCTTAGCTTCCAACCTTCTCTCCCTCTTCCTCTCTCGACATCGTTCCCCCCGAATTTTCTCGCGCCGTAGGCGCTCCTCCCTTTCCTCCTTTGTCTCCCTGGGGGCATCATTCTCCCTTTCTCTCACCCGCTCATAATCTCCTCTCATATCAACATCATCTATTGCCATCTTCTCAGATGGGATTGGAACAGAAGCTAGAGGTGCCACACCTGTTCTCTCAGCACGAGCTTTCTGAGCTAATGCACGAAGATCCTGATCTCTTTTCTCCTTCTCCTTCATCTTGACCTCCTTTTGAACTTTTGCTCTCATTTCAACAGCTTCTCTGGCCTTCTGCTCAGCAACATAAAGCGCTTCAGACAGCTTAGCAAAATTATCATTAATCTGAACATCCTGCAGACCTCTTCCATCGGCTGCCAAACGCTTATCCAGAGGTATGGTGTAACCTTTAGGATTTTTCCAATTCGAGATACAAGGAGGGATTTTCCAATCCTGCTGATCTTTCACAGTCACAGGATGGGGTGGGGAGTGCATGACTGGCACAGGTGGCGATCCAGAAGCCCTGGGAACCCTTTTGTGCTTGAATTTAGGTGGCTCAAGTGGGTCCACTGGCATCTCCACCATTCTGATAATCCTTTCTTTTGCACCAGAGTTGAATGCCGCTGACTGCTGAGACGGCTTATATTTAATATACTCAGAATCTGAAGACTGTTTAGCCACATTCTTTGGCTGCGCTGCACTCAATCTAACATTCACAATCTTTTCAAGTGCAGCTTTTGTTTCCAGTGTTGTTTCCTCAATCTCCTTCTGCAGATCTTCATCCTCAGCCGACTCTTCCTCATTCTTCAAAATCTTTGGAATAAGGTCTTCGTGCTGGGAATAAACAATCTTCTTTGCATTCTCATTTCGCTTAACAATAGCATCATAGGCTATGCTGCCATGAGCATCAACCGTCACAGGCAGAATCTTCGATCCGGGTTTCGCAGATTTATCCCTACCCATATCAAGAGGGTACTGAGCAATATGAATCTCAGGAAAAGCACCCCCATCTCCGAAATCGTCTATTTTCCGAGGAACAAAACCAGCACGCTTCAAGTAAGGAGGCACAGGATTATATTTAACCGCAATAGATTGCTGTGCCTCATATAGAGAGAATCTCTGCTTAAACCAATGGTCATTTGAATGATCGTAATAGGAAGTAGTAATTGACTTCGCTGGAGGCAAGAGATCCTTTAGAGCTGCCATCCTAAATAGCTGCGAGGGGAAAAAGGAAGAAGGCAAAAAAAAAAAAAAAGGAACTAAATCAGTGCACACCGATTAAGTTTTAAAAAATTACAAGGGCAAATACACGAATCTTCTTGATCTTAATAGATGCAAAACAAACCACCCTAATTCTGTTATATAATAAGGATATTGCCTAATAACAGTTTTAAGCTCAAATTCAATGAGATTTGAACTGAATACCGCCACCAAATATCATTGAATTTGATTTGAAGCTCAAAGCTAAGTCGGTTCAATAAACCCTAAAAAGAAGATTAAACGAACGAAAATAGGAAAAAAGGCGCACTTAATCCCGAAAAGTACGGAGTCGAATCGGCTCTCGAATCACTGATCTGAATCAATTTTAATGGCAATTAAAGAACAAATTGCGTGCACGGATAAAAACAGACGGCGGGATGTCGCCGGAGAAGAGGAAAGAAAAGCTTGGCCGACGGATCGCCGGGGAGAGCCAGAGGGAGCGGGGGAATAGGGTTTTCGAATTGTGAGAGCTCTATTTATAGAGAGACGGGGGCTGTCCTACCCGGATTAGAAAAGGAATCCGAATTCCGAATCCACCAATTAGGGAGACCCGGGTGGTTGCGGTCTTGTGTTCGTGTGGGGTAACGAGTTCGAGACTGAAAAACAACAGAAAAAGAGAATGAGTTCGAAAATAGAGAGAAGGTCGGACACCTACATTTAACAAATAAAATTATGCCACGTGGCTGTCCCGACTACGTCATCCAATCGGCCAATGTTAATACAAAAGGAGACAATTGTCAATCTCACCGAGGGTTTGAGGGCCATTTTCGTAATTTTGAGATTTAAGTCGCCAGTCAGTAGTCACCCAACTCCTTCTCTCTGAGAGACTTGGAAAAAAAAAAAGAAAAAAGCGAAAAGAAAAAAACAATATATCTTTAAATTCTCGGCGACCTAAAAAGGAGCCATTATATTTGCACAAACGAACACACAAACACAAGTTCTTCGCTTGATAATCTTTCCTCTTGGCCGGCTCTCGCTTGCTCTGTCAGTCTCTGCGGTTATGTCAACGGCGGGTCCAGAGAGCACCAATGGCTCGACAACCTTGCGGAACGCCTTCGGCGGCGTTTTGTCATTCCTCATCCTCCTCCTGATCGGAGTTCTGGCTTTCTCGATCCGCCTCTTCTCCGTAATTCTCTGGAATTTTCTAGATCTGATCGTCAAAACTCTATTTGCATTCCAAAAATTGCCATTTTTTCGCCGTGTAAAATAGTCCGAACGTCGCCACTGATACATTCTTTGGATGACAAGTGAACGAAATTACAATTTTCCGTTCCGTTTTTTTTTTTTTTTTTTTGTTTTTTGTGTTCGTTCATCCTTTTCGTTTCTTTCCTTCTTTTATTTTCCTTATTTTATTTTATTTTCTTTTTTTAATTAAATAATTTTTTCGAATAAATACGTTGACTTCACTTGACTTGGCTGGCTCGGCCTTGTGGTGTATAGTGTTTTTTTAAGCTTTATTTTCGCAAATAATCTTGAATCTTGGTTGTTGCAGTTTCTTTTGGTAATTTGAATTATCTTGAATCTTGATTGCCAGCATAGTGTCCATTTCCGTGTGCTATTAGTTAAGCTTTATTTTGACCTATCAAAAGAAAAAAAAAATAAAAAAAGTTAAGCTTCATTTTAACAGTTTTTTTTTTTTTTTTGGCAATTTGAATTATCTTGAATCTTGATTGACTGTGTTGGTGTTGATTTATGTGTCTTATTAGTTTTTCTATTTTGTGACGGTGAAAATTGGTCTGCAGGTTATAAAGTATGAGAGCGTTATTCATGAGTTTGATCCTTATTTCAATTACAGAGTCACTCAGGTTCACTCACATTCCCGTGCTTAAATTGCTAATGAAGATCAAATTATTTTTTGCTTGAAATGTAACCTATTGCTTGCCTCGACTCCAAGAACTGTAGGAGTATGGAAAGGATGATAGGTTTAATTGTTTTTTGGTTTCAGTTTTTGACAAAAAAAGGAATATACGACTTCTGGAATTGGTTCGACGATCGAACATGGTAAATTTGAACTTTAGAGTTCTCTGTTTCTTATTGTGCTTACATGAATCTTCTAAGTTCAAAGTTTCATTCTACCTGACTGAAGGTATCCTCTAGGCCGTGTGATTGGTGGAACTGTTTATCCTGGGTTGACCTTGACAGCAGGCACAATGTGGTGGTAAGTATCTTTAACATAACAGTTAGATGTATTCTCCCTGATTTTCTTGCATGGAATTGATTTTTCATTTTTGTGTGCTCACTCTTACTCATACATCTGAAGTAGCGTGTATTAGTAAGCCTGATGTTGGGCAAATTTCTCAATTCTTAACTCTTTAATGTCAGGATTTTAAACTCTTTGAACATTCCTCTGTCTGTTGAGACAGTTTGTGTATTTACTGCACCAATTTTCTCTGCGTTTGCTTCATGGGCAACTTACCTCTTGACTAAGGTTTGTATTATGTCCTGATTGATGCATTCCTTGCTTTATATTGACATCAGTTTTGCTGACGATATTTGATTGCTTTTTGGTAGGAAGCTAAGGGCGTTGGGGCTGGATTGACAGCAGCAGCTCTTTTGGCCATGGTAAATTATGCAATAGAGATATGTGTGTTGATGAACTGTATTGCTGCTTCAGTTGAATTTCTAAGTAGCATATAATTTCTCGTGACTAATCATTCTTGGTATCATCATGCAGTACTACCCCTAGTTTACTCCCATCTAGGTCTTTTTCCCTAGGTTTTTCTTGCTGCTTTAATTCATGCTTTCAGCATTCTACTGTAATCCAATGTAGTTTTGCATATGTTAAAGTAGTTCATCAAACTTTCACAAATAGACTACAATTTGTCCATCTTTCATCATTACAATTGAGCGACTTTTCAATATTCATCATAGATGGACTAAATGTGGAAGTCAGTGTTATCATAGATGCATCCCCATGCAGTTGGGTCCAGGGAGGCAAGGTACATGTTTCCTCATGAATACATGATTTAGAAAGACATGCATGCCTTGTTTTTTAAGAGGGATGCTAATAAGTTTTTGACTGTGGGTAACAGGATTGTAAGCCAATGTGAAACATATGATTGGGTTGATCTTACCTAGTTTAAACTGCAATGCTGCCTGCATAAAGCTGCACTTGTTAATATGTTTCATGTGCTAACTCTACAAATTGCCTTTTCCCCAATTTTAATTAATATTTCAAAAATTGCTGCGGAAATAAGCCAGTATGGTCTTTGATATGCATCTGTAGATGTGATATGCACTGTTCTAGTGCCTTTACAAAGTACAAAAGGAGAGTCAAACTGCTTGCTTATATACCTTTTATTGCAGGTTCCCTCATATATATCTCGGTCAGTGGCTGGCAGCTACGATAATGAAGCTGTAGCTATATTTGCTTTGATCTTCACTTTTTATCTTTATATAAAGGTTAGATTTTAATAAACTAAAGTAAATTCAGCTCTTTCATGCAACAACTATTTGTTGAGTGAATAGTCAAGCCCAATGAAGTTTGCTGTCTCAACTAAACTTTTATGGATTTGTAGGTTACCATGGTAATTTATGTTTGTTGTCTGATTCTTTGCCAGCTTTTATTTTGTGCTGTTTGCAGACTCTGAATACAGGATCTCTCTTTTATGCAACTTTGAATGCTTTAGCATACTTTTACATGGTAAGCTATGTGCTAATTTTACTTGGCTTTGTCCTATTCTTCACTGTACTTGATTTTACATGGTAAGCATACTTTTACACGGTAACCACTGTATTTGTTTTGTCTTCCAGGTTTGCTCGTGGGGAGGGTATACCTTTATAATTAATCTTATTCCAATGCATGTCCTTCTGTGCATTTTAACCGGCCGCTACTCATCTCGGCTGTACATTGCCTTTGCTCCCCTTGTAAGTATCTGTGATACCCATGTGACTTTGATTGTAGTGGAGAAATGAAATTGTCAATGGTTATTACTGCATGTCAATTTTGCTACTCATTCATGGTTGTTAAAGGTGTACCTAGGCTCAAGGATGAATGACTTTAGTAGTGTGTGCTTTTAGCTCAGGCATGCAAATGGTAATAAGGATCATCTTTTATTCATTGGAAGATTCATATTTGCATTTGCAGCATACTACTGTGGGCAAGACTGCCCATAAGAAAACATGTCTAGACAAAAAGTAAATAAATAAGGAAAGCTTTTTTTTTTTTTCCTCTTTTCGAATAATCAAAGAGAAGAAACCTATTCTAACCAAGTTAAGCTCTATCTCTCTTGTTCTGTGCATTTTGATTCTTCTTCTGTCCCTATTCCTCCTGCGCCTTAAAAATAAAACCTGATGTGTCCATCAGGTGGAACCATGCAGATGCAGTTCACATTGATTAGGGTTATTGGGTGAACTGAGGAATATCTGTAGTTGTCTCAGGCTGTTTGAAGGATTGTTAGGCATGGATAAAGTTTTGAAAGTTTGTTACTGAATTTAAGCATATTGAGTGTTTTGGCATATAGGCTGGCATCTCTATGGTTTACTGAGTATGCCTATGGTTAGTGCCTGATACATGGGCCCAAAGATAATCCAAAAAAAAAAGTATCATCTAAAAATAATCTTTCTTGTAAGCATAAAAGAACTGTGAGCATTTATTGTTTAAGATATTCTGTTAAACAGGCATAGGTGAATCTGGATCATGTTACAGGTCGCACCATGCTTTTTTTTTTGGGGGGGGGGGGGGTGGTGTGCACATGTGTGTTTGTGTGTACTCTGTTAGTAGCTGTTGTTCAACAAGTTGTGGATTAATTTTGTTTTTTTTATTCAGTTGACATTATTTTAACTGCTTTTTACTTCATTCATTTGTCTTGTGGGTGGGTTAGGTTTTCACTCTCTATACATGTTTGACACACGTATATGTGCCTTATCCTGAGTTGTTAAAAGAAGTATTGAGTCCCAATAAGTTCCTATTGGGTACCAACATTCAGGACTATTTTTCATGAACTTATATGTGGTAATTTGCATTATTAGAAATCAAAATCATGCATGGGCTATCTCTGTAGGAATTGACGTTCCTTACACTTTTCAAATTTGACTTCTGAATGCAGGTGGTTTTAGGAACACTGTTAGCTGCTTTGGTGCCTGTTGTTGGCTTTAACGCAGTCATGACATCTGAACATTTTGCATCATTTTTGGTAAGCCTCTCTAAAGCATAGTTAACTCCAACAGTTTGCACGGTCTATAGTAAAATTTTTTTGTAGTCTCATTTTCCTTGGACAAAGAATCTTTTGGGAAGAAGTCAAACACGCATTGAGGCCTCAGACTTGGTCTCATCTCTATATATTATGTTCCACTTCTCAACATATTCTGCTTGTTCCTCCTAGTAGAGCATATGCTGGTCCTTTCTACTGCTCCTTGCGCTACTTAAAGTCTCTTATGAGTCTGGTCATCCTATGCTGCCTTTCAAGTTGCCAACTCACTTCAAAATCTCATTATAGGACCAAATTTTATCCTTATGTGGTTCGACTGTACTTGTATTTGCTTCAATCTGCTTTTTTCTTCTTATTAACAGGTCTTCATTATCCTCCATGTGGTGGCTCTTGTATATTATATCAAAGGGATTCTCACCCCAAAAATGTTTAAAGTAGCCGTTACACTTGTTATATCTGTTGGCATGTAAGCTTCTGTAATCAGCTTTCATTTATGTTTTGGCCATTGTAGAGTTGATATCAAGTGCCATAGCATAATTGTATGATGAATAGATATTGAACCTATAATTCTTAGTGTTTCATTCACTGTTTTAACAGAGGATGAAACTGATATTCATACTTTGGTCTATGTATTCTTCAGGGTTGTGTGCTGTGCTGTGATAGCAGTTCTGGTAGCATTGGTAGCTTCCAGCCCAACAAAGGGTTGGAGTGGAAGAAGTTTGAGTCTGCTTGATCCGTAAGTGCTCAGTGTCATCATTGCTGTGTGTACTGTAGACATCCTGAATTAGTGTTGTACAAAGGCAGGAAGATGTTATAGGCGAGGATTTAATTTATCTTATGCGACCCACGGAGGGCAACCTGACCTCTTCAGTCCATGTCATTCATGTTCTTGGGTTGGCTCTATCTGGCCTCAAGTCAAACTATCTCACCTTCATGTCTCTCTTTCTCTTTACTTCCAATTTCAGGAGACCTCATGACATGCTTATCTACATCTCACAACACCTTGTGACATGCTTATTTTTCTGTTAATTGGTTACTCCACAAGAGACCATCAAATGTGAAAGTTTTAGTCAACGGTGTGATGGATGAGTTAATTTGTCTATCTTTGTAGGAGTAATGTACCTCTGTTGTCTTTTAAGTTGTTTAAATTTCTTTCTCATGATTATCTCATTATGACAGAACCTATGCAAGCAAGTATATCCCAATTATTGCTAGTGTCAGTGAACATCAGCCACCTACTTGGCCGTCTTACTTCATGGATATCAATATTCTGGCTTTCTTAGTTCCAGCTGGGATAATTGTAAGTTATTTTCTTATGCATATATGCCTGCTTAGTGGTATCATTGTGCCAAACATTTGTTACATGTTGTGTTTTATTTGTTCACAGGCATGCTTTCTGCCTTTGTCTGATGCAAGCTCCTTTGTTGTGCTTTATATTGTGACATCTGTGTACTTCTCTGGAGTCATGGTGAGGATAACCTTGGGATGGCTGGTTTCCCTTTGTATCCTTTCTTTTCTCTGCATATAATCCAAGTGGCCATTATGTTTTGCAATTTTAGGTGCGCCTGATGCTTGTACTTGCCCCAGCAGCGTGCATCACATCTGGGATTGCCCTTTCTGAGGCTTTTACTGTTTTCACACGATCAATCAAGTTTCAGTTACCCGGACTGTCATTGGGTTCCCAAGTTGAGGTAAGATTGCTACATTATCTCTGCACTTCTGGCTCATGCTTCAACACCTGTCATGAGTTCATTTAACTTAAAGATTTAGTTTAGGTTTAACATTTTCTTTTGACCATAAGTCAGGAGATGTTACTTCAAGTACAACTGTTGCACAAAATTCAACTACTGCTGTAGCACAAAATGATGCAGCAAAGGTTGAGCAAGCTGAAGAAGCATCAAAAACAAAAGAAGCGTCAAAAACACGACCTGCAAAAAGGAACAAGAAGAAGGAAAAGGATGTTGTGGAGAAGGAATCGGTTACTTCTCGTTCCGACAGGAGGCTACTTTTATTACCAATGGAGGCATCTGTGATTTCCATTTTTTTACTTGTGTTGCTTGGTGCCTTTTATGTGGTATGGAACACCTCTTTCTTTATCCCTTAGTCAACATGCATGTTCACTTCTTAGGAATGATTCATGCTACTTGTATGTGTATTCCATTAAGTAGATTTGTGGTATCATTCTGTTTGATATACTACACCTTAGTAGTCTTTGACTAGTGATAGTTATTTGTGATGTAGAGGCGATCAAATATTAATTGTTTGATTATTCTTAGCAATTATTTCCCCTTCTGATTACAACTGACCTGTCTACCTGTCTTTTTGAAGATTCACTGCGTCTGGGCAGCAGCAGAAGCTTATTCAGCGCCTTCCATTGTTTTGACATCTCAGTCAAATGATGGTGGTCTGCATGTTTTTGACGATTTCAGGGAAGCTTATGGATGGTTACGCCACAACACTGATGTTGATGATAAAGTAATTCACTTCTGCACCTGACACCTAATTCTATTGATTTGATTTGTCATTGATATGTCCTCTTGTTGATATGTGTCGAATATTTTGTGGCCAAGATTATGCTGTGATGCTGTTTACCCTATTGTGTGCATAAAGCTCTCCATAGTAAAACTTTTTGTTCATATTTTAAGAAGGAAAGTTTTCTTTTTTTTTTTTTTTGAGCACATTTGTTATCACAGGCATTTTTTGGTTTGTTGTGAAATTCTTAATTAGATAAATTATGGTGATTATGCTGGGTATCTAGGTGTCCTGATTATAGAGATACTGCTTTGTTTTTGGTACAATAGAAACGCTACCACCAAAACATGCTTGTACATGATGTAGCAATGGCTTTATGCATTCTCACTTCTAGTGCCACTTATGAGGAAGCTTCTTGGTCAACATTATGTTAGTGGGATATACTGATTATTTTGAAACATGATTTTGTATTCCCATGATTGATCTGCTGCTTGTTTGGAGACTGCCTTTTAATTATGTTTAAATTGTCAACTTGCCTGCCTCCTCCAGATGAAGGTAAAGGTTCTTTTGATGCTTGCAGGTTGCGTCCTGGTGGGATTACGGCTATCAAACAACTGCTATGGCCAATCGCACTGTCATTGTTGACAACAATACATGGAATAACACCCATATTGCAACTGTTGGCACTGCCATGTCTTCTCCTGAAAAAGCAGCATGGGAGATCTTCAACTCCTTGGATGTGAAATATGTTTTAGTCGTGTTTGGAGGTTTGTTCCCTTCTTTTTGTACAGGTAAATGATGTCTGAGAAAAAGTCAACTTCTCTGATGCGTCAATGACTGATTAGGTCTTGTTGGCTACCCTAGCGATGACATTAATAAGTTCTTGTGGATGGTTCGTATTGGAGGGGGAGTGTTCCCTCATATCAAAGAACCTGATTACCTGGTAAGTCATGCTCACAAGCTGAATTTGATTGAAGTTCTGCTGCTTCCGATTTGGTAACACAATGTTCCGTGCTGGTATTAACTACACAAGGCATATATGTGACTGATATTTCTCTTTGTGCTAAGACTTGAGCAATTGTACTTATTTTTTACCTTCTCTTTCTGCCCACAGAGAGACGGTCAATATCGTATCGATTCTCAGGCTACTCCAACCATGTTGAATTGTCTCATGTACAAACTATCCTACTACAGGTGTGATTCTCCCAAATGCATTTAAATCACAGGCTTGGTCCCTGAGCTGCAGCTATGATTTCACTTTAGTGCTGGCTTAAGATTGCATTCCATGTCAAAAAATATTTTTATTAAATTTCTCTTTTCACAATTTGTTGAATCCAAATAATTATTACATTTGTCACTAGTGAAGCCATAATACTCCTTCCCTTTTTAGCCATTAAGATTTATATATAATATATATGGGGTTGTGTTGGGATATGAAAATTTTATATTAACTTTTCTCTATTTTTTGGAATTGAATTATTACAAGATAACAAAATGATTGGAGTGTAATTTAGATATTGTTATAAGGTATAATTATGAGCATTCTTCAGGACTCCATTATAATTTACATTAAAGGCTACATCAAAATTATCATTTACCTTATAGGACAGATATTTTATTAGTACTGTTTGCTGCAGGTTTGTGGAGACCGATGGTAAAGGCTTTGATAGGGTCAGACGGACAGAAATTGGGAAGAAATATTTTAAACTTACCCATTTTGAAGAGGTTAGATGGCCTTGATTTTTATAACTTGTGCAATTTGGATCCAAAATTGCAGCGTCAGATGACTGTAGAATGCTGCAATCTGACAACTTAAAGTTCCTGGTTGTTAATGCATAGAATTGAACAAACACTCATTTCTTGTTCAAGGATTTGCTAATTAGATAGTAAGCTTTCCTTTGCCATGTTCTTTCATCTGATTAGAATTTGTGTTGTTGCTAATGTAGGTATTCACAACTCACCATTGGATGGTTCGCATATACAAACTCAAGCTGCCAAAGAACAGGATACGGGGAAAGACCAAAAAGCCCAAATCGGTATGTATGGATGTCGAGTGTCTGGCGTGTAACCTGTGATTCTGCCTTTATCACCTAATTGAACTTCTTTTCCTTTGCTGTTGTAGAGAGCAAGCTCGACCAGCAGCTCGAAGAGAAGTGCAGCGGGAAAGAGGAATCCTTGGAACTAGATGAAATTTGGTAGGCTACTGTTTTAGCCGCCTGTATTTCACACAAAATTTACTGAAAAAGCCTTTTGGTGAGGGTCATGCTGGGCATAGTTGATCATTAGATTTGCTACAGAATACAAGCGATAGAGGGAAAGATTTCGTGCTCTTTCTGGCGATATTGTATGGATATTTTCACTTTTGCTTTCTCAAGATTTTGGTTAGTTTATCTACCGCACAAAATTTATACAGTGACGCTGGAGTCAGTTGACTAAGTTTTGAGCCAACAGGTTGGCTCTAGGCTGCGACTTCTGTTTAGTCTCTTAACGGTTTTAGGCGTCTGTTCAGCTCCAGGCTCCTTCAGAATCTTCGTTCTTGTATGACTACTAAGCTCGAAAATAGTTGAAACAATTTAATAGGACAAGCATGGATAGATTGTCTTTTGGACTGGAAAAACTCTCTTGAGCTGCCAGCCAATTAGAAAATTGGGATTTGGGACTTCTGTTTGGTCTCTCCCCTCAATTTTCTGTGATCTGTTGAATTTATTTCCTTCGTCGCTATTAAATTTCTGATTATTTAGTCTAGTTCGATCAAGGGAGAAAATTTTACCTGTAATGATACGTTTGTTTGTTATAAAATAATTTATTTTTGTAAAATATTTGTAAGAAAAAAATATTTACAATAAAAATAATAATTTTTTTTATCATTTATTTAAGTACATAAATACAGTTTGTGTTTTTATTAAAAAATAACATCAACTCAAAAAAAAAAATTTTTTTTTAAAAATTTTAAAATTTTTCTTAAATTTTTTGTATTGTAAAATATTTTATCGTGAAATAAATATTAAAAAATAAGAAAAAAGATTTTTGTAAAATATTTTTATACAAATAAACACATTCTAAGTAAAATTTGAAGCTCAAATTTCAAATCAAGTTTATATATTTTAAAATTTTTTAATCTATTAAAAGATGAGAGAACATAATTAATTGTTAAATATTAAATAATCAGGAGAAAAAGTACTCCTCGGTGGTATGGACTTTTTTTTTTTCACCGTTTTTCTGTATGACACCTTAGGAAAAAGTAAATACTAAATACAATTTCTCTAAAGATTACAGGATCAGGACGCAATTTTCATTTTATATTTTGTTAATAAATTTTATTATGTAATTTAATTTTAAGTAATAATAAAATAAATACATAATTTATTTAATAATATTTAATAGTTTAATTATTTTATTTTTTAAATTACAATCATCTAACAGTTTTTATTATTTTATTATTTTGTTGTTATTTAGGGGATGTTTGTTTTCAATAAATATAGAATGAAAATGAAAATCAACTACAATGATTTCTATTCTAATATTTGTTTTTTAAAAAAGTGATTCTTATTCACTTCAATTAACGAATCATATTCCCAAATTTGAGGGAATCATGGTTCTTCTCTCAATGTCATTAATCATTCTTATTTTCTTATTAATTACTTTAACTACTCACTAAATAACATTTTAAAAAATAAAATCAAATAATAATACTAATTTATTATTATTATTATTATTAAAATTTTATGTTTTATTTTGAATTTTATATTTATGATGTATTATGAGGTATATTATTATTATTATTATTATTATTGTTATTATTATTATTATTATTGAAATTTTATGTTAATATTTTTATTATAGATTTTTTATTTATGGTTATTATTGTGAAGTATATTATTATTACTACTATTATTATTATTATTATTATTTAATATTTTTAATTTGACATTATATTAACATTTTTTTATATTTATAATTTTTCATTTCATTAACAATTTTTAATTTTAATAAAATTTTTCTTATTTTTATCTAACATAAATATTGATTTCGATTCCAATATGAAACAAATGACTAAAGAATTTTGATTATGATTTCTGAGTAAATCAAACATATTATCGAATAAGTCATACTATTTTCGATTTTTCTTGATCACGATTCTGATTTCAATTTCAATTTTAGATTGTAAACCAACGACTCCTTAAATATTGTTATTTAATATTTCTTTTTATCCATATGGGACTGACAATTGATAATTTTCAAGGATGAAGGAACAAAGAATCGCGATCACAATCCACACGACGCCGTTCTTAAATAATTTAACTTTGTTTTGCTTTTTCCCCATAAAGAATGAGTGAGAAGAGGTCACAATATAAGTTCCAGCATTGACCGCCTGATTAAAGTCGAGGAAGGGAACCCAAAAGAAAGCCTCAACCAAAACACGATAAAAAATGGCTTTCAATGCTGAAAATCCATATGTACTGCTTTTGGATCAAAAAAAAATTCGCATTTGACACAAATCGGAAGTTTTCAAACAGCAATCACGATCTCAAACACACTCTAAGTTAACCAGTACAAACTTTAATTTACATGTACGCATCAGGTACAACAACTATAATTTTGTTTCAATTTTTTTGAACAGAGGCATTTATGTTCATCAGCATTGTCTGATTGGGTTATCCAGGGGTTTATTTTGTTAACCAACAGGTTAGTCCTTAATCTTAACAAAGGGCTGTTAAGCTGACTTAAAGATTTTACAGCTAACCCACTGATTAACAGAACAACCATTAAATCAACTAAACAGAATCAGACAAAGTTGATTAACAAAAATTTCCTCAGAAATAAATTATCCACTCACTGACAAAAAAAAAAAACATGAAATTCACTAAACAGTACACCTAAATGCCCATCCAAATCCAAATCCAAATCCGCTAATAGAGTTAAAAGAATAATACTATCTATCATGACTCAATCTCCCGTTTTTTTTCCCAATTATCCTACGTGGAAAACAATTTTAGCATGAAGAAACTTTACAAAATTGAGCCAGAGGTTTTTAGTTTCCAACTTATGATAATCAGAGAAAAATCGTGAGTCGTAATAAATATCATTATTCAAGCGTAAAACAGTCAATCTGAAAATTCTCTAGCATCCAATCCAGCAAACCTCTCAGTACCATTCCCTCTGCTAACATCACCTCCACTGGCATTCACTTTGCTGCCCTCTCCTCAGCTGCCACTCCCTTCTCCCGTTCCCCCATCTCCCGTTCCCCCATCTTCTTTGCCCTTCCATTTACTTCACCAGTGCCTGTCAAGTGCACCGTTGCTGCTCCCCCAACAAAACCATGCTGTTGGAGCTTTTTATGGCTGAGGTGTTTCATCAATGAAAGCCACAGTGAATCATTTCGAGAAAGTTCTGCACGAAGCAATCGAAACAATTTTGTTGTGCCATGCTCAAAGGTTACAGCTTCTTAGGCAAGTCATAAGTTTTTTTAAGGAACTTGCAGGCTGCCTCATCACTCCGATAACACAGAACACGTAACAGAGTGTTTGGCTCAGTAGGATTCCACTGTCCTGAAGTTGGCGGCAATGGAAACCTTGATTTTGCTGATGATCCGTAAATTTCCAGAATGAGACTTTTGAATTGCTGAACTAGGCTCTCAGTGTCAGTGCAAAACAAAGGGATGATGCTTTTAACTGTGGTTGAAAACTTGTCTATTAAATCAATTGGAAGTCCGTCACCGTTGACCAAAACAGATCTGTCAGAAACTTGAAATCCTCCTCAATGATTTCAGAATCCTGCAAAGTAAAAGCACGAGAAGGGCCTCCAGCAAGCAAAACAAGTAGGAACCCCTCAAATGAAGCTTTCATCACATCAGTGATTAGACGTGTTCTAACTCTGTCATGCACTGTAGATGCGATAATTTCCAAATATTGCTCAAGCTCCTGAAGAAAAGGCTCAATCCGAGAAGCTGAAACTTCTCCAACATATAGGCCATCCCACAGAACATGACTCAGATCCTGGAAGACAACCTTGTAAGCTGTTGCCTCACAGAGTTGTTGGATCCCTTCCACACAAGCAGCTGCAGTTAGCTCGAACTTTTTACACTGTGCCATTGGCAAAATCATCCACACGAGCAGACTCTGAATTTCTAAGCTGGATAAGGGTTCTCTTCTCTAGAACTTCCAACTGCGTACGAACGTGCTGCAAAGTGTTAATACGTACACATAGCTGTGGTATCCCGAAGGAGTTGTCCCCATTCGTGGTCCCAACCTGAGACTTCCTTCTCTGAGTTATGCGTGACTTCTCCTTTTTAAATACATGAAATTTTGATCCCATGGTACACCGAGTCAATGCAGGAAAAGCAGGAATAAAAGTATTTCGGGCCCCTGCAGATCAGAGAAAAATTTTCAGCTATGATCGGACGCTAAAATTTAAGTACCAAGAATGTCTTGCAAAACATGCATTGCATACCACAGCCAGATTTAGCCTTCAATATGTAATTTTGGAGGCATCTGTCAAGCCCATTGATCAAGTTGGGAATCAAGACTGCATGCATGGGTATTGGCAACAAGAAGAATGCTTCCAAAGTTTCATCAACAGTTCGCAGAACTTCAACAGCAGAAGGAGCAAATCGTTCCTTATTTGCCTGTGGATTCCACACCTACATAAAAATAGACAAAAGGTGAGGTTAGGGGCAATATTAATAACTGCAACAATGATAACAGCAACTTTATACTGCTTTTCTGAATCCATATAATATTTCAGAGACTATCTCTAATCTAAACGATATTTCCCACTGCAAAAGTTTTTTCCCTTTCTGTAACATGAATTAACTACTAACCATTTCCATTCTTTCAGACAGTAATTTGTATAAAATAAATGCAAGGCAAAAAGTGACCAGGTTGGGCAGGGGGGAGGGTTAACAGTGATTATCCCAATAACTCTCAAGAAAAAACAAGACATGCGGTCTCACACATACCTCTTGCAACAGATTCCGATCAACCCATTCCTTCAGCCTGTCAACTCGAGTCTTTATCCATGACTTTACCAGATTGGAAATTACAGCTTCAGCTTCATAAGGAGGCATCTCATGGATTATTGACTTCCCACCATCATCACTGTCCACTGAATCTTCAACTGCAATCTGCACAAGATCTTTCTCCAATTTGTCTGCTGCCCTCAGTACTTTTATGGCATCAGGTGACAACTCACTAACACCCAAAACATATTGCTTCAGCTCATTGCCATAGCAAGCATGAAGCGTGGCTACTGCCACACCTGCTGCATGAGGGTGCCATCTCTTGAGTATTGGACTAAATATTGCCTTCTCGTTAAAAGCCAACTCACTTGTGCTTTCTGCAAGAATGGACAGGACCGGAGTATGATTTTGCTGGTTTTTAGACAGGTTCTTACTTGAGTTGATCACCTCCTTTTTCTGTCTCAAGAAGCACAAATAGACTTTAAGTTCTACAATCAATAGCAAATGACTTGCAGGATGCACATAGAATTGAAGATGGACAAACTAATCCAAAGAAGAAGGCATTCTGAAAGATATCCTATACAAAAGAATTTGAATTGGATCTATTTCTAGTGAAAGCTACAAGCTGTGTCAAAATCATTTTAGGTATAAAGAATAAAAGAAACATCATTCCACCTCAGAAAGACAGTTGTAAAGAAGGGATGCCAGAACACTCATAATAATGCTTACTGGAGAAAGTACTGATTCTCAACTTGGAGAATTTTACAGCAAAGGTAGGGGCATCATACTGAAATCTGAAATGATAATACTTGCCTGAACAAAAGCAGTTCGCAGTGATGATCTTATGTAACTGTCAATTCTATCACGAGCAACATTAACTTCTTTCCTTTTCCTTCGATATTCTTGAGATATATCTTCCACCAGTATTTTTGCTGCTACAACAGCCAGAGAAACAATACATTGCATTGACTCAATATTATCACTATGGAAACTATCGCGATAAGCAATAAGCCTTTTTTCTGCCCAACCCAATATGGAACTCAATATGGAACTTAAAACCTTGAAATAAACTGAATCTTTAGCTTCCTTTGCATCTTTTTCAATTTCCATCAACAAATTGTTGGCAGCAAACAATAGGTCTTCCTCAACTTGACCAGTTGCAACATAATGATGAAACAAAACCCACAAAAAGCAGATATTATGCATCATCTGGTTCATTCCAAGTATTCCCCAAGTCTTCTTTATCAGTTCTAAAACCTCATCAATCTCTTCAATAACAGTTGCTTCATCGCTGACATCAAAACATGCATCTAAGAGCATTTGGTACAACCTCAGATTCAGTGGAAATCCATCTGCCCAGTGGCACGTTTCAGAAACAGAACCATCAAACGATCTGCAAGCAAGAGACATGACAACACTCCGAAGAACTTGCATTGCTTCACTATTCTTTCCAGTTTCAATGGGTTTCTCTAATGCCCCACGAATGATCTGTTGGAGGCGCCGTGGAGCAGTGTCTGCCTTATCAAGCGGCAAGTAAGGGTGCAAAAGAAGTCCAGCTTCTAAAAGCTTTAAATTTCTCCTCTGCCAAGCCTCACATTCTTGTTGGTTTGGAAAATCAGAAGTCTTAATTTGCTGCAATAGCTCAAGAGGTAGAACCATTGACTCTACGCGCCTTCCAAGCTGTTACAAAGTGAATATCTATCAGCTCAACAGTTTAACATACTGGATCAGAGGATTGCAATCAGAAGAAACCATAGATTGAATGCACAGATTATCAATCCCAACTCCTCACTGACATTCAAGAGTCGAGGACGGAATCATCCACAGAAATTAACTGATCTTTCTTCAACTGATTTTTCTGTGAAATTTAGGACTTCGCGGAGAAAAAGAAAAACCAAACACCAAAAACCTAAGAGTATATCATAAAAATCTATGAAATTTGACTCTTCCAACTTAACTGAAACCGATTCACATTCATTTGATTCATTAGTATCCATAAATAGTGAAAAGTATCCATAAATCGGGAAAGGCTCCGTTTGGCTGCCAATAAAATGACGCAAAATAAAGAATTCTGATCAATAGTAAAAGAAAAAAAAAAAAAGAATCTTTTACAAAAATTCAACCGAGCATATAAAACTCAAAATTCAAAATCATCATCTCCGACAAGTAGAAAAGGACAAAATTGCTATGACCTCCGAAAAGAAAAAGAAAAAAATTGTTCTTTTTTTTTTTTTGTTTTTCCTTAACTTTCTCGACAACCAAACAGAGTATAATTCTGGACAAACCTGACCAGCAGCAACCCGCAACAGAGCCCGCCTGATCCTCGAATCATTCTGCTCAGACACTCTCATCTGCACTCTAACCAATTCCCCCACCGTCAACGCCTTCTGTGTTCTGCCTTGAGTCCCGGAATTGTCGCCGTCCCCCGCACTGCCTCCGCCGCGACCGCTGACTCTCCTCTTGGTGGAACTCGACCTCATCCCCAACGCCTTCTTCACCTTACTCGCAGCAGAAGACGTCAGAGACCGCTGGAGCGACGCAGCCGGCGCCGGCGCGGGAGCCGCCGCCCTCTCCGACTGCGGGATGTAAGTCAACGGCCTGCTGCCGGAGCTCCGGCAGGCGGCGATGAGGATCTCGTAGGCGGATTCCCGGACTTCGGAGTCCGACAATCGGGGGGCGGCGTCGGGGAAAGGCGGTTGGACATCGGGAACCGGATAAAGAGGCATGGCCGTAACGGTAACGGCTGTCTGAATAGGAGGCGCGTGTCGCTTGGAGCTGCCCAGCGATTTTTCTCTGAAGATGTGAGACATATAGATATAAATCTCTCTCTCTCTCTCTCTCTCTCTCTCTCTCTATATATATATATATATATATATGATAATAATAACGTTGTTGTGGATGTAATGATGATGATGATGCTGTCTACTGAATTGAGTGTCTGAAGAGAAAGAGGAAAAAGAAGAAAAAAGGCTATGTAAGAAGGCTCTTCTTTTTCTCCTTTGTTTTTTTCTTTCTTTATCTGCTTTCTTTCAGTGATGGATGGTGCGTGGATCAATCAAAGATTGAAGCTATTCTTGGCTTGAACTTTAAGGAAGCACGCCTAGTAGTGAGGCTGCGCCACTGCGTTCGTTCATTGGAGCTTCCACTCAATTTTTGTTCTCGCTCGTGTGGTTCAAGAAACACATAGGGATTGGAATTTGCGTAAAAATTTACTGACTCTAACTTTGTATGCGAGTTCTTTGGCGAGCGTAGATAGTTTCAGTTTTCTTAACAACAATAAATTCTTACATTTCTTTTTGGTAGATTTTTGATGTATTACATCTATTTTATCTTCTTCTTTTTTTTATTAAAATTTTTTCCTCGAATATATTACAGAGACATACCAAAAATAATCACAATTTATAAACATAAAATAACCAAAAATTGCTCGGCTTCAATGTAAACTTTTTAATCAGAATTTTCTTTTTTTTTTCCTCTTTTGTTTTTAACAACAAAAAAAAAAAACAGTGAATCGATAGTATATATAAGTTATTGTACCTGTGACTGTTAGATTTGAGTAGATCTCTCACCCATTCTATTTTGGTATTATAGAATTTTAAACTAATTAGCCCGCAAAACTTAGTTTACTGTCATTAAAAGCGTAGTCATTAAAATTCAAATCCAGATTAATGCGGTAAAATATATCACTAACTAAATTATCGCTTTAAGTAATTTATTTTTCTTAAAATAACTAATAATAATTGTTGTAAAACTAGTGTTATCACGTTACATTTTTCTAACTTATATATATATAATGGTGCTAAATTTGAGGTTGAAATTTTTTCGGCTCGTCTCATCTCCCCCTAATCAACCCAAGTTGTTTTTTCTCTGATTCTTTTTCTTTTTTCTGTGCTGTTTGGCTTCTATGAATTTAATAAAAGTCAAATTTAATGCCAAAATAATCGACCTTGACTATGATATCCTTATTTAATATGGAAATATTTCACGGAAACAATTGGAAATTTGTTACTGTTCTGGTCAAGCCGAGTCCATATACATTAGCCGTGGGCTGAAAAAACAAAAGCATAACGTCTGAATTTAATAAATGATAGCTGTAGTAGATGCATTTAATTATTTAAATCTACCAAATGTGATGTGTGATCAAACATGGTTTTGATAGTTCGATTCCGCGTATTGTAATCTATTTTTCAACGGTCAACTCGCGGATGTGTAACTATTACATGTTGAATTGTTATTTTGTTATTTTTAATGCTTTTATTATTATTGCATTCTAGTAGCGTAGCCGTAGACAACAAAAGTATACAGTAAATAGATTGCAGCCTTGCACTTCCAAATGGAAAAAAACAAGGGGGAAAAAAGACCCCTTTTGTTTTTTTTTTTATCATAAAAATTTGCTTTGTAATTGTATAGTTTGTACCACGTATAAATAGTGTGAATTTGAATAGAAAATAAATAAAAAAAAGAAATAAAAATAATATAGTAATGATAATATTATAATTGATAAAAAGTAATAATAAAAAAATAGTAATTTATGAGAGAAAAAATAAAAGATAATTATTTAAATTGATAAAAAATAAATAAAAAAATAAATAAAAATCTTTTTTCATCCATTTTCCTTTCCTTTTTTATTAAAAATTGCCAATCACAATGTCAAAAGACTAATGACGTTTAGTTAACTAACATTAAAAGAAAACAATTTCGATAACTATATTTAATTATAAAATAATACAAATAATAAAATGATTAAATTTAAAAAATAAATTATTAAATATTATTAATAAAATTATAAGTATTTTAAAAATATTTAAATAAAATTAATTAGCGTTACTTGTACGGAAAGACGTCATTTCAAAAAAGCAAGAGGCGTTCGTTGCCGCGTGGAAATTATGATAGTTAGTGCCGGTCAGTTGACAATTGGCTTCGAAGAAAAAAAAGGCCACCACAAAACAGATTAATTAGCGATAGACTTGCTCAAAGTTCAAACAAAGTAGACGCGACAAATTCCAAGCAAGTATGATTGCGAAAATGTCAAACAAAAGCCTTTCAATCTTTTGTTTTTCTTTTTCTTTTTCTTTCTTTAGCTTTTGGTATAAACTTTGCAGTTTGATAAGAGGCGAGTTTAAAGCAATAATAAAATTTAGATGATTATATTTATAAAATAAAAAATAGATAAATTATCTTTTTTTTTTTTTTGAAAGAACTGCATTGGTATGTATTAGAATTTACATGTAGTTTTATTGTTTTACTCGTATAAAAATACAACCGAAACGAGGGGTGGACCGCCAGCTTCATGTGCAGCTTGCGGATGATTGCGTGACCCAGTTTCGTTCGGCCTAGTTTCATTTGGCCTCTTGCGAGATTTAATTCACCTTATCCTTCTAAGTCCGTATGAAAAGATTTGACTTTAGATGATAATTCAGCATATATTTTATGGGAGAAGTATATTTTAGTCCTATACGTTTGTCTTTTTTTTACGCAACTCCATAACGTTAGAGCCGTTTTATTTAAATCCTACACGTTAGCGAGTCATTTTAATCAAGTCCAGATTTGGACGGAGGGTTATTTGACTGTTAAAATCAGCGTTGACCTCAATTAAAATATTATAAAAAAATAAAAATACGTGATTTTAACGTATTAAAATGAAAAAAAAATAAAAATATACTATTTTCAATAGATATACATAAATATAATTTTAAAAAAATTCAATAAATTTAAAAATAAAAAATAAAAAGTTAAAGAAATTTAGTTGAAAACCTAGTTACCGTTAAATACTGTTTTAACTACGTTAAAATATTATAAAAAATAGAAATACGTCATTTTAATGTATTAAAGTGAAAAAATAGAAATATGTCATTTTCACTAAATATACGTAAATATAATTATAAAAAAATTAAAATTTTAATAAACTTAAAAAAAAAAGAAAAAAATTAAAGAAATTCAGATAAAGACCTGATTGACTGTTAAATACTGCTTTGACTACATTAAAATATTATAAAAAATAAAAATATATTATTTTAACTTATTAAAATGAATGAAGAAATAAAAATATGTCATTTTGATTAAATATACGTAAAAATAATTGTAAAAAAATTAAAAAATTAAAATTTCAATAAATTTAAAAACAAAAAAATTTAAAAAAAACCCAAAAGTAATAAAAGAAAATTATTAATTTTTTAGAAAATATTTTTAAAATTATTAAAAATTAAAAAAATTAAATAAAATATAAAAAAATTAATTTCTCCCATTCTTTCCTCCTTTCTCTCTCCTCCCTCCTCTCTTTCTCTCTCATCACCTCTCTCTGCTCTCTCGTCCCACTTTCTCCTCCCTCCTCTCTTTCTCTCTCATCACCTCTCTCTACTCTCTCGTCCCTCTTTCTCCTCCCTCCTCTCTTTCTCTCTCATCACCTCTCTCTGCTCTCTCCTCGTCTCTCTCTCCTCCATCTCTGTCTTCTCCCTCCTCCCCCTCTTTTCCTTCCTCCCTTTCTCTCTCCTTGTCATATAAGATCCAATTTTGTGTTCATACGAAGGGGAGAGAGGCGAGGAGAGAGAAAGAGAGGAGGGAGGAGAGAGAAAGGAATGGAGAAGAGAGAATGAATTTTTTTATTTTTCTTTTATTTTTTTAATTGTTGATAATTTTAAAAATATTTTTAAAAATTAATATTTTGTATAAACCAAAATTTATATTTATATTTTTTATTTTTTTTAAATTTAGTGAAATTTTAATTTTTTTTTACAATTTTATTTATGATATTTAATCAAAATGACATATTTTTATTTTTTTATTCACTTTAATAAGTTAAAATGACATATTTTTATTTTTTTATTCACTTTAATACATTAAAATGACGTATTTTGATTTTTTCATAATATTTTCACGTAGTCAAAGCAGTATTTAACAGTCAACCAGGTCTCCAACTAATTTTTTTTATTTTTTAATTTTTGTTTTTAAATTTATTGAAATTTTTTTATTTTTTATAATTATATTTACGTATATTTATTCAAAATAGCGTATTTTTATTTTTTATTCACTTTAATACGTTAAAATCAAGTATTTCTATTTTTTTATAATATTTTAATACGGTCAATGTTGTATTTAACGGTCAACCAAACGTCCGTCCAAAATTGGACTCGATTAAAATGACTTATTAACGTGTAGGACTTAAATAAAACGGCTCTAACGTTATGGAGTTGCGTAAAAAAAGGACAAACGTATAGGACTAAAAATATGCTTATCCCTATATTTTATATAGTTGATTTAAATTTAAATTTAAATTTTTATTTTAATATTCATTTTAATAAATAAGTTTTAACAAATAAAATTAAGTGTCCTTGCTCTGTAACGAGCTTGAAGGATTTAGTTGAAGTATAGGATGTCGGGCTCACGATTCGACGATCACTAAACGAATAGTAACGGAGCTACACTCAAACTCTACTAGTTTTTAGATAATAAGACTACCTTATGAGAATAATTAAATGAGAACGTGAATGATTTATAAGCTAGTTAAGGCTTATAAATGCTATAATCAATAGTCTTGTAAGTACTTCTTTTATGTGATAAAAAAGAAAAAATCAAAAGATTTGCATTCGATTAATTATCTTTTGGTATTTTTTTTTGATCATCGAACTTACCATTACTGAACAAATACTTCATCTAATTTCAATTTGTAGCAATCATTAGAAACAATATTAAAAAGAGCACAATATTGCGATACATAAAAAAAACAACATGAGAGCAAAGAGAGAGTAGTACAATAATTTTCTTATTCTCAATTTTATTTATTTATAAGATTAAATAAAATGTAATTAGTATACGTTTTTTATTAGTACTATGTGATTCTTTGAATATTGCCCTCCAATTTTTCTCTATTAAAAATAATATTGAAAGGTAAAGAAAAAACCATTGGTAGTCCCGTTCTCAAAAAATTTGAATAACAAATTTATAAATTTTAGCCTCATTCTTGTAGCTAAATATTATAAAAATGAAAAAAAAAAGTGAATTAAATTAAAATTTTCTTTAAAAAACATAATTGACGTTAATAAATACGCAAGAACTGTTAACACCACCCTCATAAATACTTTATTGATACTTGTGATCACGATAAATGTTGGGTAAAAATATTTTGAAAAAAGTTACATTATTTGAAAAAAAATTTACTTGAAATACTGTCTGAATGTTACTAGTTGTATTTGATGTGCGATCAGCTAGATTTCATGTACAAAGAAATGACAGTAATTTTTTTTATTCGTTTTAGTTACACTTAAAATTTAAATAATTATAAACTAAATATAGTCAGTTATATTTAGATAGCATTTCAAATAATTTTTTATTTGAAAATATAACGGAGCTCAAATATTTTTGCACCGCAACCCACAATCGTTGATTCGTTTCATTCTTTGATTAATTTCAATTTGTGGCAATTACACCACTCGACTCTTATACTTGTTGGTAATGCCTAACACGAAAATCTAATATTAGAAAGGTCAAGGCATATAAACTGAGAAAAAGATAAACTGAGAGATAAACTTAATTATTAATTATACATATTTTTCATAAGTTTGTTGTGTTATAAATTTTTGAAAAAAAACTTATAAAACTTATAATTAAAGTTGATATATTACAAACTTATAAAATGATATATATAACACTTTCAATTCATTGTTAATTCATCCCCAACAGTCCATTAAACTTTTCTCTATCAGAAATGGTTATCACGTAGTTGTTGGTGATGCGGCAAGTAACATGGCACGGTTAGTGTAGTCTGTAGCGTCAAGAAAAGAAAAAAGGTACGTACATTGAGCATTTAGACGTAGTTCACATCGTAGATAACTCATGTTATCTATGTTCAAAAAATTATTTATTGTGAATTTTTAGTTCTGCAAGTGAGAATACGATAACTAATTTTTTTGACGTTAAATTTAAATTTTCTAAATTCATCCCCGTCTTGAATGTGAATATTATATGATGGGTTTGTGGTATTTTAGCAAATTGAAAATTGATATTGTGTTTTTACATTAGTAATAATTTTGATGGTAAAAATTATTTTATCAAATTATCTTTTCATAGCTTAATTTTACAATAGAATTTTTGCAATGAAGCAATCAATTGCAAAGTGGGTCAGTTCCAGTGGTAAAGTTTACAAGAAGTGATGCCGTAATATAATTGATAATCAATAATAAATTAAATATAATTGATTGGTGAAGAGCATGACGTGGAAGTTGAGAGAACAACAACACCTTATAGAGTGGTTAAATGCTACCCAACACTGCAAAGTAAAATAAGCTTGCAAGGTGAAGTATCGGTTATTAGCTTAGCCATAGCCATCCAACGCACTTTCGAATCTACGCGTTGAGGGTGTTCATCAAATGTGAGCAAGTGGTCAACATCCACATATATTCCTATATACATAATTACACATCTTGTTTTAGGCTTTTAGCAATTTTTTTTTTAATCCTCCTAAAAACTTAAAGGGTCAAATTCAAGTGTAGATAAGAAGATACATTAATCTTTGATTTCATGTTAAATAAAATCTTTGAATTTCGAATCTTCTTAAAAACTAAAGTCAAAAAAAGAGAAGTGTAAGAGTATTACAAATCATAATAAATATTTATTTTTTATTAATATATAATTTTATACCCTTTAATAGAATCAAATTGACGTATTTCAAACGTCAATCTATATTATATTATCACAATTAATTGTGATAGAAAAAACACTAAAATTATGTAACTAATCTGCAAATGATATGCAGATGTAACTTTTTTTATTTTCTTAACACACATTCTTAATTTTGCCTAATAGTATCTCTGATGCAACGGATAGATTTTAAGTTGTGTCATGTTGTCAGAAACAACCTAGGCAAAGATATTAGTGTAGTTAATTGAAGCACGATCCACAACTCTCCTTCCTACTCCTCGTACCAAGAAATGGGTCCGGTCCATGTCGTCCGACCCACGTAACAGAATAAACGGACATTCAAAACCAAAACTTCCCACCAAGCAATGAGATCAAAACTCAAGCTTCGGCAAGCCATTGACTCGCTGTGCGCGCGCGGCCCCGCGACTCATGAATCCTACACTCGCCTTGTGCTCGAGTGCTTTCGGGCCAACGACCTCGATCAAGCCAAGAGATTACAGTCCCACATGGAGCATTACTTGTATCAACCCAACGACACTTTCCTTCAAAATCGCCTCCTCCATTTGTATGCAAAATCTGGGAAAGTCTCCCTTGCTCGGGACTTGTTCGACAAAATGCCCCTTAGAGACATTTTCTCGTGGAACGCCATGCTCTCTTTGTATTCCAAATCTGAGTTAATTGAAGATTTGGGAGCTGTTTTTAACAGCATGCCTTTTCGGGATTCGGTGTCCTATAATACAGTGATTTCTGGTTATGCAGGGACTGGGTGTGCAAGTAAGGCATTGGAGACCTTTTTGGGAATGCAAAAGGAAGGACTTGAGCCTACAGAGTATACACTTGTGAGTGTTTTAAATGCTTGTACACAGTTGTTGGACATAAGGAGAGGAAAGCAGATTCATGGGAGGATTGTTGCTGGAAGGCTGGGAGTTAATGCGTATATTTGGAATGCTTTAATTGATATGTATGCCAAGTGCGGTGAAATTGATCGGGCTAGATGGTTGTTTGATAGAATGTCAAATAAGAATGTGGTATCCTGGAATTCATTGATTTCCGGTTACTTGAAAAATGGGCAACCCAAGAAATGCATTGTCCTGTTTCGAGAGATGCAGGTATCTGGTTTGAAGACTGACCAGGTTACAGTAGCAAATGTACTTGGCGCATATTTTCAAATTGGATATATTGACGAAGCAAGAAAGCTCTTTGATGAGATCAGAGGCAAGGATAAGGTTTGTTGGACAACGATGATTGTTGGTTGTGCACAGAATGAGATGGAAGAAGACGCTTTGATGTTGTTTGGCAAGATGTTATTAGAGAATGTTAGACCAGACAGTTATACTATCTCAAGTGTGGTTAGTTCCTGTGCTAAATTAGCTTGTCTGTATCATGGCCAGGCAGTTCATGGGAAAGCTCTTCTACTGGGAGCTGATGATGATTTACTTGTGTCCAGTGCTCTTGTTGATATGTATTGCAAATGTGGAATCACCGGGGATGCTGTGGCTTTATTCAATATGATGCCTACTCAGAATGTTGTTTCTTGGAATGCCATGATTGGGGGTTATGCTCAAAATGGGCAGGATTCTGCAGCCTTGTCCCTTTTTGAAAAGATGTTGGAAGAAGATCTGAAACCAGATGATGTTACCTTCATGGCTGTGCTATCTGCTTGTGCACATTCGGGGTTGGTTGAAGAAGGGAAGAGGTATTTTGACTCAATAGCTGAACAGCACGGATTGACACCTACTTTGGATCACTATGCATGCATGATCAATCTTCTTGGACGGTCAGGACGTATGGATGAAGCGATTGGCTTACTTACTAGATTGTCTCAGAAGCCAAATACCATGATATGGTCTACGATTCTCTCTGTTTGTGCAATGAAGGGTGACATCATACATGGGGAGATTGCAGCCAGGCATCTATTTACCTTGGATCCACTCAGTGCAGGGCCTTACATCATGCTATCCAACATGTATGCAGCTTGTGGAAGATGGAATGATGTAGCATCTATAAGATCTCTAATGAAGACTAAGAATGTCAAAAAGTTTGCTGCTTACAGTTGGATTGAGATTGATGGTGAGGTCCACAAATTTGTGGCAGACGATCGAACTCATCCTTGTACCAAAATAATTTATGAAGAACTTCACAACTTGATAAGGAAACTGCAGGAAGCTGGCTTTAGTCCTAACACAAATTTAGTTCTACACGATGTTGGGGAGGAGGAGAAACTTGAATCTATTTGTTACCATAGTGAAAAGCTTGCTCTTGCATTTGCGTTGATTAAAAAGCGTCATCAAGCAGCACCCATAAGGATTATAAAAAACATTCGTGTTTGTAAAGACTGTCATATGTTTATGAAACTCGTTTCCAAAATGATTGGAAGGACTGTCATCTTGAGGGATTCAAATAGGTTTCATCATTTTGCTGGGGGTCAGTGCTCCTGTAGTGACTACTGGTAATGTAAAATCATGAGCCTGGGACGGTTTTTTGTTACTTTTTATGGATCTGGACATTTTGATTTCTTATAGTCAAGGAAAAGCAGAATCTTCCCAGTATAGGGAAATAATGAAAATACGCTTCATTTAGGCATTGGAAGCCCCACACCCACAGGCATTGTTTCGGCGGCAAGATTTAATTTAGGACTTGTGTGCAGTGACAGGCAAGGAATTATTTGTACAGAAGTGCAGTCAGAGTACACAGTAAGACAATCCTGGCCATGTTCGGGAATGTGAGAAGCTGAATGCTGAGATTTCGATTTGGAGTTCCAGATTATGCTTGGAGCAGCCGCTAAATGTTGTTATGTTGTTAGGTTAGAGTTACAAATTTTTGTTTTTTCGTTGATTATACTAACAGTTATGTCCCTTGATTCAGCAAATACAGCACCTTTCACATGTCAGATTATGGATCCTTGTTCTAGCATTCCAGGGACATGTTCTAATTGTCATGACCAGGGATGATCCAAAAAGGGTCAAAAAAGGAAGTTGCCATAGCCTACCGATCTTTTGGTCTTATCGAGACCTGTTGTAAACCTTTTCTCTTTTGCCTGTGAGCAGAAGAAATTAATCTTCTCTAAATCTCATTATCTCATCATAAGCATCTCCCTCAATGTGTAAATCCATGAATTTTTCAGATCAGTCTAAAGTTGCACCCTCAAAAAGTCTCCATAAATCGCATCACATTCTATGGGTGCTTTTGTAGTAGAAATTGGAGAGAATAAACTTTGTGTGCATTGAACTGGAGGAAAGGCTACACCAATTTATACAAAAAGAGATGCGCAAAATAGGGTAAGAAAATAAAGGGAAATTGGTGAAGAAATTGATGTAATATTCACTGAATAATATAAATGGAGATTTATTGAGATTCACCGAATAATTTTATTATTATGAAGTATTTGAAATTATCTGTATAAGGAATCTCTATTTATAAATCTCATCTTCCCTTTCTAAGATTAGAACTTGAGACTTGTACTTTAACAATTGGAGTATTCATGAAGAATCTCCTGCTGTATTTAAAGGTGACCGTTGTTGTTCATCCAGCAATAGATATTTCAAGTTTGAGCCCAAAACCACAATTTTATCGCTTGGTTGAGCTATTTCTGCTTGAAAATATTCATTACTGGGGACTTGAGACTTGGGAGCAATAAAAGCTCATTGTCTCATGCCACTGTATTCATCACCACCCCAGGTCATGTACAATTGCTTCTGTACTACATACTTAATGCCCTATTATTGTGTATAGGTGCTCCTATTTATTTCCCTGAACAACTATGGTATGCTTGCTGATTACTGATTAGCACTGGTGAATTAGCTGTAGCCGTGAATCGGACGTAAGGATTTTTAATGCTCGCCCAATAAATCAGCCTCCATTGTTAGGTACACGCTTCCAATTTATGGAATCCACTAGTGATCTCAGCAATACGCCGTTATGCAGACTTAAAAATTTATGTTTGGTCCATAAATTGTGACCAGCTAGGTAGTGAGCTTATAGGCATAAATAGCTTAGTGTAATTGAACTCGAGTAGAGGCCTTCTTTTACAAGTTCGTTTAAAGATCTTAAAATGTTTTTCTTTGGGCTGATATTTTGCTACAATCTTTCACATTTTTGGACATGTGTTGTTATGTTGACTCTATGGAGAGGTGCTTATTCGAATCAACAACTAAAAATATGAGTAAGACTGCGTATCTTTCCCAAACCCCACATTGAATGGCTCGTTGGACGCCTATGTCTGCTTTAACTGGAAGGCCGAATTGCCCAAGAATGAACTGAATTTACTACTTGCTGGAACAATGTACTAATAATTTTATTATTATGAAGTATTTGAAATTATCTGTATAAGGAATCTCTATTTATAAATCTCATCTTCCCTTTCTAAGATTAGAACTTGAGACTTGTACTTTAACAATTGGAGTATTCATGAAGAATCTCCTGCTGTATTTAAAGGTGACCGTTGTTGTTCATCCAGCAATAGATATTTCAAGTTTGAGCCCAAAACCACAATTTTATCGCTTGGTTGAGCTATTTCTGCTTGAAAATATTCATTACTGGGGACTTGAGACTTGGGAGCAATAAAAGCTCATTGTCTCATGCCACTGTATTCATCACCACCCCAGGTCATGTACAATTGCTTCTGTACTACATACTTAATGCCCTATTATTGTGTATAGGTGCTCCTATTTATTTCCCTGAACAACTATGGTATGCTTGCTGATTACTGATTAGCACTGGTGAATTAGCTGTAGCCGTGAATCGGACGTAAGGATTTTTAATGCTCGCCCAATAAATCAGCCTCCATTGTTAGGTACACGCTTCCAATTTATGGAATCCACTAGTGATCTCAGCAATACGCCGTTATGCAGACTTAAAAATTTATGTTTGGTCCATAAATTGTGACCAGCTAGGTAGTGAGCTTATAGGCATAAATAGCTTAGTGTAATTGAACTCGAGTAGAGGCCTTCTTTTACAAGTTCGTTTAAAGATCTTAAAATGTTTTTCTTTGGGCTGATATTTTGCTACAATCTTTCACATTTTTGGACATGTGTTGTTATGTTGACTCTATGGAGAGGTGCTTATTCGAATCAACAACTAAAAATATGAGTAAGACTGCGTATCTTTCCCAAACCCCACATTGAATGGCTCGTTGGACGCCTATGTCTGCTTTAACTGGAAGGCCGAATTGCCCAAGAATGAACTGAATTTACTACTTGCTGGAACAATGTACTAATAATTTTATTATTATGAAGTATTTGAAATTATCTGTATAAGGAATCTCTATTTATAAATCTCATCTTCCCTTTCTAAGATTAGAACTTGAGACTTGTACTTTAACAATTGGAGTATTCATGAAGAATCTCCTGCTGTATTTAAAGGTGACCGTTGTTGTTCATCCAGCAATAGATATTTCAAGTTTGAGCCCAAAACCACAATTTTATCGCTTGGTTGAGCTATTTCTGCTTGAAAATATTCATTACTGGGGACTTGAGACTTGGGAGCAATAAAAGCTCATTGTCTCATGCCACTGTATTCATCACCACCCCAGGTCATGTACAATTGCTTCTGTACTACATACTTAATGCCCTATTATTGTGTATAGGTGCTCCTATTTATTTCCCTGAACAACTATGGTATGCTTGCTGATTACTGATTAGCACTGGTGAATTAGCTGTAGCCGTGAATCGGACGTAAGGATTTTTAATGCTCGCCCAATAAATCAGCCTCCATTGTTAGGTACACGCTTCCAATTTATGGAATCCACTAGTGATCTCAGCAATACGCCGTTATGCAGACTTAAAAATTTATGTTTGGTCCATAAATTGTGACCAGCTAGGTAGTGAGCTTATAGGCATAAATAGCTTAGTGTAATTGAACTCGAGTAGAGGCCTTCTTTTACAAGTTCGTTTAAAGATCTTAAAATGTTTTTCTTTGGGCTGATATTTTGCTACAATCTTTCACATTTTTGGACATGTGTTGTTATGTTGACTCTATGGAGAGGTGCTTATTCGAATCAACAACTAAAAATATGAGTAAGACTGCGTATCTTTCCCAAACCCCACATTGAATGGCTCGTTGGACGCCTATGTCTGCTTTAACTGGAAGGCCGAATTGCTCAAGAATGAACTGAATTTACTACTTGCTGGAACAATGTACTAAACTAGCTTTTATATGCCTAAAAAGTTGCTCGCTTTATTGCACGTTCCAAGTTGTGCTTTACCTCCCAGTAGAAAGTTTATTGGGCCACTGTTCGGGCGTGCAGATGTTTGGGCTTTGGGCTACGAGACCTGCCCTAAACCAAAACGATAATTTACAGGCAAGGGTATACGTACCCTATGTAACTACCGGGGACTTTTTTGGTTTTTTTTTTTAATTATTCTCAAAAGCATGAGTTAAGCCGCTAAGCTTATAATTTATTTAAAATGCTCTAAGTTGAAAACTATAAATTTGAATTTCAGTAAAAAGTCAATTAATTGAAAAAGATGTCCCATGATAATCGCAGAGACTAACTAACATGGACACAAGTGTTAGATAACGTGCTCGGTATCAATTAAGAATAAATTTTAATATAATAAGAATTGATTTCACGTCATAATTTAATTGATGTGCTATAGTTTAGACAATAATTGGTATGGGGTTCTCTGCAACTCAAGTGCTTTGCCCCTGTTATTGTCCATGAATTGCCGACACAATGATACAAATTGTTGTAAATGAAGTCCACTTCATAGCATATGACCCTCTGACATTTTCTGAAATTGATAATTTTTAACAATTTGGTGCGAATATTTATTTTGTACATAACTATACGGACAAGATGCATATATACATTTTTATGGACATATATATTAATGTATAAAATAACCCTACCCACACTTAGAAATATAAAGAGGGGAAAGGCCAAAGCACACTATTATCGAACAGCATCTAAAACAAGTGGAGGAATCAATTCAAAACCAAAACTCCAAGCATAATATCCAAGCAAGAAAATAACGTAATATCCCTTTACATTACATGCATGTAAAATACAATTTGACACACTTAAAATGTAAGTTAAATTAATTCAATTTTAAATACGAGTGAAAAAAATTTCAATAGGATCTAATTAAAATAAAAAAAGAGTAAATTTATATATTATGAGATTATATATATACTATACTCTTGAAAAATGTGAATAATGATAACAGGCAACTTTCGTCTCCAGAAAAAAAAAGGAAGGAATAAACCAAGGCTCCCAAAAAATATTCACACGTGTGGTTGGTGCATGAACACACGTGCAAAAAGACATCGCATTCCGCCGAGAATATTTGTCGGGAATTCTGTAGACGCTGCAAATCCGCAGAGGCCCCGCCAACCCCAGCCCTAGCTGGCCCTTTAGACGCCGCCCCACTTTTCGCTGCCTCACATTTCTTTTCTTCCTCCTCCACAGTACAGTCAAACTTTGTCCCTATACATCATTAGAAACAGCTCAGATGCCCGACGGACGGCCACGTTTTCAATGTTGTTCCGATCCATTGATTTGATGATCTTTCACGTACCGTCGGGATTCTGAGATCTCATTTATGTCGGCACTTTGCAGGAGCCAGGGGTTGCATCTTGGGGGACCTACCGACGCGTCAGTTTGACATCATCTTGGAGGCTTTTGGCCTTTTGTGTCGACATTCAACACTCGACAGTCGACAGTCGACGCTCCATGGTTGGTAGGTGAGACGTTCCGCTCACAAATTAAAAAATGTAGAATTAAAACAAAAAACACAGAAAAAGTAGCACAGACCAGAACTATTATGAAGCCAATAAACAATCTAATCCTGTCTGTGACGATTTTGATGAATCTTCTTTAAAAAAAATAAGTTTTGTTTTTCCTTTTTTTTAAAATTTTTTTAAAAATTAAAACTTAAATTTAAATAAATATTATTTTAAAACATAAAATATATACATTATATGAAATTTTCTTAAAAAAACTTTTTTTCTTTGAAATTTTTTTTACATAAAATAATATAAAAATATTATTATTTTATTAAATTTATGTATTTTTTGTGTACAAATTGCTGTGTATTTATTGTTTTCAAACTTTATTTTTGTTATTCGTGGAAAAGAAGTAAAGAACAAGTTGAAAATCATACATTTCGTAGTTGTACTTGACATCGTATCAGAGTTGTTGCAATTTAAAAGTGGTATCAGAATTAATTGTTTGTTAACAATACTATCAGAGTTAGTATTTGATCCAAAAATTGCATTGAGAGAAACAGCCATCCGCCGCGTCAAATATAATTTTATATAATTGATGTAAGGGCTGTCACACCCTAACACAAAAGAAAACGGAGCACAATATTCTTTGGAGTTTGGACGATCTTTTTCGTCGAAGCAAATAACCATTGAAAATGATACGGAATGTTAGCGGTCTAAAGTTGTAATTTAGACATAGAGAAGTACCTCTACATCTTCCTTTTCCTTTACATTTTACTTTTCTTCTTAATAATAACTTAGATTTCTATCTTAAATGTCTCAATTTTAATTTTAAAAAATAAGTATAAAATTTATCCAAATTAAAAGAATTATTTTTATTTTATAACTTATGCTTAAATAAGTTTTTTTTTTTAAAAATGCAAGTACCCACCTTTTCCACATTTAAAAAAAATAAAAAATTTCCTACAACAGAAATTGTGCTTTGCTCGCCACGCTCCCTCGTGCTACACGGATCATACTAAAATAAGTTCCTAAAATATAATTTTTCTCACAAAATATGGATTCTTTTTTTTCTTGGTAAGTAAAATGAAAAGGTGGAGGCAGTGCCCAACTTGTTTTACTAGGGACTATTGCGCTAGAATTCAGGGTGAATGCGAACAATCTGAATAATTACATTATAACTTGTATCAGATTTTAGTGTAAGTTTAGCTGTGTTGATTGTCCCGACAAGCACTCGAACCCAAGAACTGACCTGATAATGTTCGGTACCTTTACCGTTAAATCACAACTTTCGGTGGTAAATTTGTATTCTTTTTTATGTTTTTTATATCAAGCGTGCTTTTTTTTTTTTTCATAAACTTTAGGAAGATTACTAATCATTACAATTTTTTTTAATTTTTTAATTTTAGTGGTTAATTAAATAAAAAAATAAGACCCGACATCGCTGTGTAATAATGCACTAGTAATTAGACGAGCTATTTATGATCCGGCAGGCTGGCAAACGCAAATTCAATGTTGGAGAGTGCTAATCGGAAATGCATAGACAAAAACTAGTGAGGCTTTTTGTAAACCAAATCCAATCCGAAAAGTTGCGAATCATAAGGGCCTAAGGGGCAAAGACAAAGGTTGGCCCCTAAGTCATAACTGGGCCCCAGAGCAGCTGTTGCCGCGGCTTCCACTTGCCATGCTCGTTCACTCTCTCTCACACTGAAAAGTGTAAACGCAAAGAAAAGTCGACGTGGCGACTTCAACGCAACCGCCACGTGCAGTGACCTGAGCATCCCGACAATCGCTTTCAGAGACCAGCCTTTCCGCCATAGTGTAACGGAAATAACTCAGCTCATTTGAAGTTGGATAGAAAAAAATAATGATTAGAAAATTATAGAAAAAAAAATAAATAGTAATTGGTGAGAAAAAGATAAAAAATAATTGTTTAAATTGATAGAAAATGAATAGAAAAAAAAATGAATAGAAAATTTTAAAATTTTTTTTCCTTTCTTTTCTCGTGAAAAATTTCCAATCAGGGTGTTAATGTCTAATACTTCTAAAATAATCAGTAAAAATACTAGACATGACAGTCATTAGATATAATATTAAATATTAAAATATGTGCATAGCAAAAATATAAAAATAAAAAAAAAATCCAGAGTGTAGGATACGTTTAATTCTATCATCGGATAGATTTAATACATATGTCCCTGAGCATCCCGACAGTCGCTGTTCAGTGGTCAGCCTTTTCACTGTACCGTAACCCATCGGCAACTCTTCGCTTTGCTGGAACTGACGGTGAGTCGGTCAAGTCCACTTACCCGCAACACGGTTTTACAACCCATTCATGATTTTACAGATCAAGTGCCCCTCACGTGCACAATTTCCTACCAATAGTAAAAACCTTGACGCCCTAAAAAATTGGCTGGCACTGGCTCTACAATTGTTTTGTTTTTCTCCTCTTTATTCTGTATACAAAGTCAAAGGAAAATTTCTTTTTATTTTTATTTTTTTAACTCAATTACTCATTCTTACCGGTATCTACCAGATAAATTGTCCGTTTTTTTTCCCACTATAAATGCAGATTTTTTTTTTTAGCATATTAACCATTCTCATTTTCATCAAATTTTCTCTTCAGCCGACCTGATTTGGTAAAATCTCTTGGTATTATTTTCAGAGACTTGGGATGTAGTCCATGACTTATTAATCATACTTCGACTAACCAAATAAGTAAATTCTTCTTTAATTATTGGGAAAAAGAAAAGCTTGATCTAGAGGGAGGGTCATAATTTATAGTGTATATAGGGAAGGGTCATAATTTATAATATATATAGGGGAGGACTGATTGACGCCTCTTTTGTGGACACAAAACTTATGACCACTGCTCTAAAATCTATGTCAAAAAAAAAAAAAAAACTCCGCTATTGCAAGGTGAGGCGTAATTCGATTTTATATTTATTAAATAGTTTCTATTCTTTCTTAAAACGCTAAGATGGGGAAACAACAAAAAATAGGAAGGTGCACAAACTAGAAAAGAAAGAAATCCTTATGAGAAAGGTTAGTCAACCATTGACGTTCATGAACTTTATTTTTTAAAATTAATAAGAAAATAACAAAGCAAAACGACATGAATTCATTATGATGGTACTTTTGCGTTTGTAATAACGTGTTATAATGAAACCTTTAGCCAAATGGGCCATTTTAGTTTAGAGCTTTCTTATCGTGCAACGCGTTGGCTGCTGTACCACTTTACAAATAAATCTTTATTAAGCTCTTATAAATTAATCTAATTAAAGCGATACAGAATGGTTTCACTGTAATGGTACTTAAAAAGAGTTTGGACGACTGTCCAAAGAAATAAAGATTTTAATTGCAAGATTGTGTCGCTTTAGATCCCTTTGATGGACCCTCTAAATTTCCTTAGCAAATGTAAGGCAAAAGCAGTGTCCAGGCTCAATCTTCTTTTTGTTCTTTCAAACTTGGATAAATTTAGCCAAGTTTTCTACAGAATCTCTCCTCTACTCCCTCTGGTGAAACTTGTAGAATTCTTAAATAGTGTTAATCGCAAGCAGTAATTGTCGTATGAAGTCTACCATGTATGTATGATGACCGCGGTTGACTAAATTCCCCTGTGCATGGAATTCACCTTAAAATATTGGAACCTTTTGCTTGACTTTTCGCTTGTTAGGGGACAAATAAATAGGCCAATTGACGTCATCAGTGGAAGATTAATCATGGTTTTCACAGTTATAGCCTAGTGCTTGAAAGGGAGAAGAGAGCTGCCTCCAATTACTCCGGTTTAATGATTATAAAATTTTGTTTGTATTATAAAATTATAAATTTAAATTTTTATTAAAGTGTTGGGTATGATTGAATGTATGCATATTTAATTTTTTACAATTATATAAAAAAATTAGTGATTTTTATTAAATATTTTAGAATTTATTTATTTATAAATTTGATGTAGAAGTTTAATTTACTATATGATAGGACCGGTGCAATTTCTTTTTTTTTTTAACAAAACTGCAGGTGCAGCCTTTATTTTTTTTATTTATGTTAATCCAAAAAAAAAGAGAGAAGGGGAGACGGCCTAATTGAAGCCAAAAACCACACTCGATCGTGGCTAGCTAACGTAACAGCTGTTAATCCACAAATGCCTAGTAATTGGAGGCGTCGTACTAATAAAACAACGATCCAGAGAGTGCGTTGCAGTAATAGCTCTTTTTAAGGGAAAAGAGGGAAAAAGTGATCTTTGTTGTCCGCTATCATCACCTGACTGAATATATGCATATAAATGCTTTGATGTATGTAAAGCACAAACTCTTCCCACAAGATGGTAGCTCGGACGATGTTTAGATGTGTTTTTCTGAATTTATCACAGATAATAAGTTTTAAATTTATTAATATTAAAATTAAATGTAAGAAAAATTTATTCAAGTTTATTATAATTTAGGTGATAAATTTATTTTTATAAAAATTAGTTAAATAAGGGATATGATAGTATTTACACTGATCTCAATTTATAAATTTTATGATTAATATATTTATGAATACATATTTTTTTTGCTAAAAGAAAGTAAGTGAAATAGAGTTGACCAGTCCATTGCTGCTTATGTGATCTTATTCGGATCGGTCTGATTTAATCAACTTTCGAGTTGGATGTCGAACGATCCTAGACCAAAAAAAAAAGGTCAACCAGTCCATCCGGTACTATATATATAAAATCCCATGATGAATAACGTTTTTATTGAGAATAAATGTGGTCATGACACGTTAGGTCATCAGTGATATGATATACGTGAGGGTTAATTTCGAATAAATACAACTATTAATCAACTAAATAATAATATATAACACGAAATTTTTTTTTTTCAATATTTTATGAATTATTTTTTTTGTTAATGTGGTAAGGGGTGTTTAGTAATTTTATTTTTTTTTAAAACTAAATTCTATATAAATTTAATATTACTATAAATTTTAGATCATTAACTTAACTGCTATTTGTAAAATTTTGTATAAAAATTTTCGTGCACTTCATCATTATTGTTAATCGACCCCATTCAATATTTATTGAAACTGACAGCAAATACTAAAAGCGAAGGACGAAAATGTTGGAACCTCTACTAAGAAAAGGACTCCCAACTCCTCGAATAATAAATTAGGTCGAGATTTCAACTAAATGTCAATTTTTGAACCGTCCTAAATTTTATCAATTATTGCATCTCAATTCTTCGGGACAACGTGGAAGAATTGAAATGGCAAGAAACAATACACATTACGCTAACCCCACTTAATCCAATTATTGATATCAAACTCACTAGCTAGCTAGTTGAATGTGATTTGTGATATATAAACTGCTCCTGAGAGGCCCTGTAGCCAAATCGAACACCGTCAAAGGTAGATGTTGCGGAATTGCCATCAATTAGTAAAGGCGGAAGTTGAATTTATAATTTACTGCTTGTCGTAAAGAATATTGTAATTATTAGGTTGTTTTGTATATTTAGACACAAAATTGTAATATTTTGTAGTAGAACTGTGAGATATGACATTTATTTTTTTATTTATTTAAAAAGAAAAAAAGGTGGAGTGCCAGCTGGGTTTTCAATTCCTATTATTTTCCCACCTTTCAGCGGTTCTGTTACCACCCCTCTCTGTTTAGGTCGATTCTCCATGCCGCGTCCTTTTTTTATTGGCTTTTGATAAATAAATAAATCGTCAATTATTTTACTATAGCAAGTAACGGGACATGGTCAGGGTACAGGGGCTACGATTATACAGTAGCACGTTGCAATCAAATCCCTTTCATTAGTTTATAGTTCTGCTAAGGAAAGACTGGGTGTTGAGCATGAATCACGATGAACACTTAAATAATGAATGTGCAGTTATCATATCAGTAAGTCTACATTGGTCATATGGTGATTAAATCAACAAGGAGGAATGATTGAATGATTGATTACATTCCAAATCATTACAATCAGAAGGACCAATGTTTACTTTGATATCATATCGAATTAGAGGTCTTTGTTGGAGTTGCAATTTTATATAGTAAGAAATTATTTTGCCAATGTATTATGTAGTCCATGAATAGCTAATCCATAGCTTATAACTTGTAACTCAAAATGTCATAATAAGTATTGCCTGTAGATTGTCGTCATGTGGTGAATTGCAGGCTCAATGGATAGTGTGAAATGTGGAGTAATTCCCACCTAGGCACTCTTGGGATGTGAGAAATTATCTTGTGATAAGTGATCCATTTTCTCAGGATTTTTTTTTCCCTTTCTTAAAAAAGTACTATTAACTAACTTATTCTTAAAAAAATATAAGTAAATATACAATCAATTTAACAATATTTAACAGTTTATCTATTTTTTTGATATTTTTTTTCTTTTCTTAATAAAATATAAATGAATATACAATCTATTTAATAATATTTAACGATTTATTTTTTTTTTATAGAATTCAATAGTCTATATTAATACATATTTTATGTTCTTTAATAAATTAAATAGTGATTTAATAAAATTATGTTCCCTAAGATTGGTATTCTTAAAAAACATATAACAGGCTCTTTGCCGGGAGTATGTGGAAAGCACCATTACCAAAAACATGTAAAATATTTTAAGATTGGGACTTTCGAGTAAATTCGATTTGTAATTAGGGGTCAACTCTTGAATTAAAGGCGCACGTGTAACTGATTACAAGACAAGTTACAAAGGACAATTTAAAAGGCCTTTGTAGATGTAAGTGAGTCAAATTCCCTCATTCCTCGGGGTAGGTTAATTCAGATAAGACCCATTAATGAAAGAATCTAAATTTTCACAAAAGAAAAGTAAGAGCTTATTGATAATTGTTCCACTAGAGCTTATTGTGTCCTGCACTCAGTTAATTTGGGCTGCATGCAGATATTGCTATAATAGATTACAGTCGTCTCAATTTCCAACCACATGAAATATTATTTTATATAGGCAAAATAACAATGATTGTAGGCTAAAATATCATCAATAAGAAGACAAAGGTCCAATTAACGCAATGTACTGGGGTCCTTGATTTTCTTAGCTCTCATGTCTTTACAGCCATGCAATGGGGGCACCAATGGGGTCAAACAAAGTTTGCTTTCGTGCAGCTGTGTGCTAGCTAATATATTACCAGACTTGAAAAGAAAATTATACTCAGTTTTTGAAAATAATTATATATATGTCATTTTTTCAGTAAATATTTATATTTCACAAGTATAATTTTTAAAGTATCACTAAGTAATTGTAACTCTGTTTAAGAAATATAAAAATATTTAATAATTTATCTATTTTTTTAAAATTTTTTTAATTCATTTATCCGATGAGTTATGTCATTTTAAAAAGTCAATCGAAACTCTTTAGATTTTTTTAATTTTTTTATTTAAAGCTTGCAAGAGGCAGAATTAGACGCGTAAAGTGACTCGTGTTGACAGCAGAATTTTATTGTTTACAATTCAATTGTTTCGTGTAGTGTCTTAAAAATACGATCTATTTATATTGATTCTGTCCTGTTCAACCCAAATATATTTGTTCTGTCCTGTTCAAACCCAATATTTAAGTTAGACGACCATTTTACATGCCTAGCTAGAATCCACAAAAGGTGGGTTTTGGACTTTGTTGTGTTTGTTCTTTGTTGTACCCGAGCCTAGCCATAAACCGCGAACCCTAGGTCGTGTGTGCATAATATGGGGGTTGGTAGTAAGAAATAAATAAAAATTTATAAGGACCATCCAAAATCCTCTGCGATAGAGTTTTAGAGCATGTTTGGATTAGTGGAAAATTCCAAACACGCTATTAGGGATGGCCAAGCCAAGCGATGTGAACTAATAAAAGTGGTGCAGTAGATGGATGGGGTAACATGGGATTTGTATTGATCTGCAAATGGTCAAAGAAATTTCGGGGCACCAGATGCCATATTATGTAGTGTCAATTTCAGTTGAAGTGTCATTTTTTTTTAATATCAAAAGTCCATTAAATTATGAACTATAAAATGAGATAACTCTCTTTAACAAACACCATCTTTAATGTTAAACCATCAATTATATTTCCAGTGAGCTATCAGCTAGCACCAAGAAGGACAGTGAAAGGATTCAATTAAACTAATTTAAGGCACTTGCATTTACGTAAATAAATATATTGGCATTATTGGGAGGGGTGTTCTATGTTGAATGATACCTCATACATGGTCTTGGTTAATTTAGATCATAGTTCCTGTTCAACGCAGCAATAGGAGTAGTGAGATTAGGCCTCGAAATAGGATCGTACAGGTTGAATTTGGCAAATCAGTCAGATCTTTTGGTTGGATTATTTTTTCTTTGACAAAAAAAAAAAGGATCCGTTACGAGTACGTCGATCATCGGATCTGTGGGATGAGTTGAGAGTTACATGTTTTATACTCATTCAACCACATCCATAGAAGAGAACTTACCTTTCGAATACTGTTGGATGCACGTGACTCCTTCAAGCCGACCAAGTATTGCGAATCGTAAATTAGAGTGCGTGCACACAAGACATTGCTAGGCTTCTTCTAGGAGGGCAAAGGCCTTAAGTGCAGCTTGCAGCTTGTGGAATTCGAATTAAAATCGCGAGTAAGAGAAGCACGTCACTTGAACAATCAGACTATCATTTTCAATAATTTTTAATTGGATTATTGATTGCAAATTTTTGCCTGATTTCATTTTAAATCATTGTCACACATAATCCCATTTAAAAAATTGGTTGCTGTATTCTGCCATTAAGATTGAGTTGGTTATTTTATATCTGCAAATTGAGAGGCTGATGCAATCATTTGCATGCATAAAAAATTCTCTGTTATTTTTTCTATAGCATTATACTAACTCAATATAATAAACACAAGAGTATGATTTAATGAGTGTAGATTAAAAAAATACATATAAACACATAATTTATCTTATAATATTTAATAATTTATATATTTTTATTTTTTAAATTTAATTATTTAATAATACATATTATTTTAATTTCACGTAATTTTAATTCGGCTAAAATTTTCCTAAACAGAATGATGTACAAGTACACATCTGTAAGGACACAATTTATGGTAGGACTACGGTCGTTGAGACTCAATTATCACGAGAATTAGGAGCCCGGAAATGACAGAAAGCTAACACTTTGTAAATTCTCTACGTGGAAGGCCTTCTTTCTTTGACTAATTTATTTTATTTTATTTTTTGGGCAGCATATATAGGACTTCAACTGTACTGATGATGCTGCCTGCCAACCGGATCTATACAAGAGTAGAGACAAAACAGTTTCCAAGCTGAAGCAAAACTAGCTTCGACCTGGTTTGAAAACAAGGGAAGATTGCATAACAGTGAAGAGTACAGCTGTAGAAATATTGTACCTTTCTGAAACACAGAAAAACAAACACACAATAATAAGCGCCAAAAGTGCTAAAAACATCGTAATTCATACATGTTGTTGTTCAATAATTTCTCGATTGTAAGAAAAATAGAAAGGCCTTGCTTGCCAAACTGAGACCCCTCAAAATAAACACGTTTGCTCTTCTGAATATTGGTTTCAAAAGGCAAGGCACCCAATAAAGACACCAGGAAACTTGGAACTGCGAGGTGAAATAAATTATTAAATTAAATTGTGTTGTTATTTTAATATTAATTTGACGAAACTATACAGTGGCGTTAAATAAATTAAACAGGCCTAATTTTGACTTCTACACATCCGGTGTGTAATGAGAGAAACTTATATGAGCCAAACAAATGGAAACATTCTTTTCACCTGAAGATCTTTTGCCCATTTTTAAGTGTCCTTCTCAACTATGTATCATAACTCGGATAGAAGCAAATGCCTGCAACGCTGCAGACTGAAAAAAGGACTAGCCCAGTTTTTTTTGACGGTGGAGGAAAATGAGAATCAGAGAGTTCCAAAAGAAAAAAAAAACCCCGAAAGAAGAAAAAAAAAAACTGTTTAAACTTTAACGCGTATTGATGAGTAAGAATATGTCAAAAAAAAAGATGAGTAAGAAAAGTACTGTACGGTCATAGAGAAAAATTGCAGCAGGTTCACTTGCAACTAATATTTAGAGAAATCCCAACATTTGCGGTGGGCACGTTGGGCAATACTAACCCTTTGTTAAAAATAAAAATAAATAAATATCACATTTTTTTTTATGAATTTAAATAATTAATTTTTATTTTTTTCTTATAAATTATTATTTATTTTCTTTCTCATAACTTTTGATTATTTTTTTGTAAATTTTTATTAATTATAATATTATCATTATTATATAATTTTTTATTTATTTTATTACTTATCACACATTATAAATGAAATATACAGTAAATATATTGAACTAAAAAAAATTAATCTTGTAAAATTGTTAGGTAAACTTTATTATTATTATTTTTTTTTGTATATCTGTTCTTATATGTTTACATGTAAATTACGTAGTCAAACACACCTCTCCAACCCCAAGAAAGTGAGAAAGGAGAGAGAGACCGAGGGCCAAAAAAGTCACACAAAAGGCTAATAATGTCCCCATAAAGTACCAAAACCATTAGTGCTCACACTTTCTGGCAGAATTATTGATAGCTGATCACTTAAATACCCACCGCTGCCACCGCCACCGCCCCCATCGACGTCATACCAAGGCGGACTATAGAGCCATGAGTCGCCAAACACGAACTCGTCCCTAAACTCCGGAGACTCCTCCTCGAAACACGTTCCAAGACTCGGCAACTCCACTATCTCGCTCAGGTCTTCCGGCGTCGCCGCGTCGCCGGACCAAGACGTCACTTCCGCAGTCGACGACGAGAAAACTGATGACTGCGTCAACGTTGACGGCGATGCCGCATTGTTGGTATTGTTATTGTCAGTCTGGCTGTCCTTGTTGTTCTTGGTGGTGGTAGTAGTGGTGGTGTTGCTGTTAATGTTGACGTCGATTGCAGCGGCTTTAGCGGCGGCGGCTTGGACGTCTCGGGGGGAGTTGGAGGCGGGCCGGGGCAGAAGCCCGGCGAGTTCAGGGAAGTTGAGGATGGCGGAGATCCCTTTAATGCTCATGGCCGCCACGTCATGGGCACGTGCCGCCATTTCCGGGGTGGAGAAAGTGCCCAGCCAGATCCGGCTCTTCTTCCGGGGCTCCCTGATCTCCGAAACCCATTTGCCCCACGCCCGCATTCGGACCCCTCTATACACCGGATGCTTGCTGCTGCTGTCTCTACTCCTCTTGGGTTTTCTCGGGTTCTGCAGCTCCGGCTCGGGGCTTGCAGTCGGGTTTGGGGACAACCCGGATGAGGATGGCGAAGCCGGAGTCAGTGAAAAATTAAAACTTGAAAATTCTTCAGAGACCGAGTTGGCGTTTAAGCTTGGTGTCTCATTCATGGTATCGGTATGGAGTAGTACTATGCAAGCGATGTCGTTTTTATTTTTATTTTTTTCTCAGGATATATATAAAAACAATAGTGATATGTGATATGGAGGCTACAGCAGAAAATGCACAAAGAAAAGAGAGCCTTTTGGGAAGGCTATATATAGAGACGAGAGAGATCAAAGAATGGCAGAGTGGAGAGTGAGAGAGAGACAGAGGAGCAGACAGCCAAAAAATGTGAACAAAAACGTGGAAGTTAAAAAGCTTATAAGCTAACCATTAAACGTTTGTGCAAGAGTACAATCTTTGCACACAGTTGGGAGAATTATTATGTTTTTGCGCAATTGTGAAAGTGACATAGTAATTTTGACTAAATTATAAAGGTATATTTTTTTAATAATTTAGTGTAGCGGGTCTTTATTTAACGTATAACTATTGTACGCGGTAAGACAATGGCTAAAGCATTATTTTGAGGAGTTTGTCACCTCTATTTTTGGTATTTATAAGAGACAAAAAAATTTTTAAAAAAAGAAGGTTAAACTCACCTTCTATATATAGTCTGTTTAATTTGATCAGACACAAGAAATCCACACATAGGTCAAGAATAATTAATCTTATTAATAATTGATTATTAATTATTTATTATTATGTATGAAAATAGAAAAACTACAGTTAATTATTATCACAATTATTTATTTATGAATCCATACTTTCTAAATGCCAGTGTTTTATACTTACATAACATTTTATTATTACTAAAATCGGTTAGTTTTAATCAAGCCAAAATTCATATTATGCGACTATGAGTAGGCATTCTTAATAGTGAATGTTGGACCAAGGTAAAAAAGAGGGCATTTCAATACACAAGATTATCATATTTAATCAGTCTGTAAAAGGGTTCATGTACAAAATTGATGCGAACCACATCAAAAATCTTCCATTTGTTTTAACAAAAGCTTGTTTTTAAAATTGGAATCCATAACTATCAGGTCACATGTTGAACTTAAATTTATTCCTTACATATAATACATTTGTGGGGTCATATATATTAAGAGATTCATATCAAGTACGTCTATGAATAATGAATTATCGGGAAAATGATTGTAGACAGAAAAATTATATTAGAGAAAAATTAGAGTTAAGTAACTCACCAAAATAAAGAATTAGTCTGTTTTCTTTTTGTGTGAAAGTTTAAAATTCAAAAATATAATATTTTTTAACATGAGAAAATTATGTACTAGTTCATTTTTGACTGTATTCCGGCTTATTTTCTTTGCCTATAAAACCTCCAAATTATTGATTTCCCCTTTTCTTCAACGAGAAAGAGGAGAGAAGAAAGAAGTGAGGTGGCGGAGGTAAGTAGGTGTTGGTGTTACAGGATTCGCCCTAGGATGTGAGGGTAATACTTGAAGAAAGAGAGGGTCACACTCACAGCTGCCGCAGCCGTCTGAGGAACTGGTATTTTCTTTTATTGTAGAATGGGTTAGACAGGCTTCACCCCTAGTCTACTTACTTGTTAGTTAATGCTTATCTTTCCTTTTACTTGCTATATATGTAGGACACACAACTATAAAATATTGATACAGATACAGAAATACAGATACGGTATAATATAAATACAGCGACACATTAATTTTAAAAATATTAAGGTACGGATACGGTTTGAACACAATTATATATATAGAAAAAATTAAATTTATAAAATTTTTGTGTATTATATATATATATTTAAATAATTTTATAAATTTTATTCATCTAAAAATATATTTATATAACTATTATAAGATTTAGAAATTTTTTATTCAAATAATATATCGTAAAAGTTTTTATTCTTTATTGTGAAGTACTGAAATAGAGATATAAGATTTTGTAATTAATTTAATTTTTCTGTTAAAATTAAAAACAAATTAAAATTTAAGCGTCTTAAAAGTCATGGACAATTGATAGTATTAAATTATAATTGTTAAGAATTTTTCTTTTTTTATTTTTTAAAAATAATTATAAAAATATTCAGGCGTGTCCGTGGCGTATCAGACACTTGTATTTCTCGTGTCCGAATTTAAAAAAAAAAAATTTCGGCAGACATTTTTAGCCATGTCGGACACGTGTCCGTCGCGTGTCCATCTCCTATCCGCGTATCCAGCGTGTTCGACACGCAGTACGTTCATTTTTTGAAATGTCCGTACTTCATAGCCACACAACAATATGCTGCAATTAATAGCTCAATTTTCAGTCAAAAAAAACAAAAAATAATAGCTCAATTTTGCTGCCATTGCAATCAAATAATACCAAACAAAATTAACAACTCCTTTTAAAAAAAAAATTATTACGCAGCTTTATCTTAAATTGTAATGAAATAGTCACATAATTAATCTAATAATATCAAAAAATTTATTTATTTTTCCTATTTTTTTAAAAAATTCAATAATTTAACAATTTATACCAATTTATTATTATGTAAATTGTATTACATAGTTTTTTTTTTTTTGGGTCACAAGTATTTTCCTTTTTTTAGACATAACAACTCCTTGCATATTAATTTGTGCCAAATTAAATTTTCATGAGCTTCGGGCCGTCTATTAACTGTTGGTCTAGAGAGAGAGAAACAAAAGTGTAGTCTTGCTTCTATTTGAGGTGCAAACTTAGAGGTAAGCTGGTGCATAGCCACACATTTAGCAAGAGTTCCAATCCACATGCAATATCAACAACTTTGTTTTTGTTTTTTTTTTTTTATATAAAAAAATGGTTGAAATTGGGTCAGTGTTATAGAATTATGTAAGTTATGGAGATTTGAACGTGATCGAGTAAGAATATTAATAATCAATTAATTATAGAGATTTATATATTTAAATGTAATTAATTTATAATTTTAATAATTGATCAACATCAATTTACAATCTTAGTATTATTTCAATATAATTGTCTTATATACAAGACAATCTCTACTATATATATTAGAATTTCTACACTATATAAGATACACCATCCAATAAAAAAGATATAATTTTTTTGAATCCTTAGATTATAAATGTAGATTTTTACAACTAGACTATGTATCTTTGCCTTTTTCCATCTTCTTATTTTTTTTTTCTTACTTTCACATATAATTTTTTCTTTAATTTAACAGTGAGAATCAATTAATTCATTATCGTCTGTATCTTAGGCAAGGGGTCGACGGTAAGAGTGATCAGTATGCAAATAAGGAGTATTTCTTACAACAAAAGATTAATCAGGACGTCAGCAATCACTCTCAGTTTGAGGTCACGGCATGATGACTTATACGTCCTTTATATTCATTTTTCTTCTTTTTTCCTTTAATAAAAAGTGTAAGCTTGTCCCCTGGACTCTCTTTTTGGGTTCTTGATTTATTATCCTGTATCCGACAGGTGAACTGTGGATAGGTGGCCGTGCATTGGAAATATGAAATTAGAGTAAAATGAGTTGCCGTGCACTTTGGAGATGGAGTGGACTGCCGACTACATCATTCGTAAATTAAATTAAAAAATTTTAATATAAAAAAAACATTAATTTTACTTTAAATAATAAATTTAATATAAAATTTTAAAAATAATAAATTTAATATAATTAAATTATTTTATAATAATATACTGTTAATTTAATTTAATAAAATATATTAACATACAAATATAATATATATATTTATAAAAATTAATTATATAGCACACTACATGCACTTTAATTTAGAATTAATAAAAAATACAATTAAACACAGGAATGCAAAAAAATGTCTCCTCTTTTTCTCTTCTCTCTCTTCCCCCACACTTTTCTCCCCTCTGTCCTTCGCTCTTTCTCACTGATTTTCCCAACGTTATCTCTACTTTCTCGTCTGCCAAACACATCGGAAACCCCCCAAATTCTTTTTTTTTGTGTTAATGAAACCCCAAATTCTCAATATTTGAATTCTCATCCAAAAATCACCAATAGTCATATCAATAGCCCACGATTCATATAACAAAACCAAAGCCCATTTAAAAGGAATTAAACCCAAAATCCAGAATTTCGTTTCCCAATCGAAAAAAAAAAAAAACATCAGATCTTGAGTGTAGGGTCATTGCCTGTTATTAGTGTTTTTCCAAACAAAAAAAAAAAAAAAAAACAAAGTCCAGTAAATATAATGATAGGCCAATAAAAACACCAAATAAATACCCAAAAAATAATTTTTTAAAAAATAACAGAGGGCTTTACGGTTGTTTTTTGAGGATCTCCTTTTCCAGGGCATTTTAACTCTTGGGTGTTGCTTGTTATTGCTTGTTATTAATCATGCCTTATCTTACTGGGAGCTAAATCATTGGGGCAATACAGAGGCGATCAACAGTTCTGGATGAATTGTGAGAGATTCTAATCCTACGGCGCCGGATGGTGGGTTGCGTCGGTATCATTGTTCTAAACACCCCAAATTTGGGGTTCAAGATTTGTTTGGCGGGCGAGAAAGTGGAAGTAAATGACGGGAAAATAGTACAAAAAAGAGAGAATGAGAGAGGAGAGAGAAAGAATGGTGGAAGAGGAGAGAGAAGGAAACAGGAGAGCGATGGGAGATTTTTTGCATTTTTTTTAAGATCTCGAAATTTTTCGTTAATTGTCATTTTTTTATTAATTATAAATTAAATGATACCTGTTGTGTTTTATGATAAATTATTTATACGTATGTGTGTTATATATGTATATTAATAAATTTTATCAAATTAAGTTAATTATATATTAAATTTATTATGAAATAATTTAATTATATTAAATTTATTATTTTTTAAAATTTATGTTAAAGTTTTTATTTAATATAAATTAATAATCTTTTTGTTATTAATCTAATTGAAAAACATGACATAGGCATTAGATAATGATGGAACCGGAAATGAGAAACATCATTTATGCCATGCGTTACGTACTATTATGAAGTCTTTTGAGAGACATCATGCTCGTTACTTGTGTACATTGACCGGAAACGAGAAACATCATTTATGCCCGCGTTACGGAACATTACGAAAGTCACCTCAGAGACGATGATAACTAATTTATAATTATATATTATATAAAAAGTAAGATTTATTTGAATAAAAAAATTAAAATTAATATTTAAATAATATTATATTATAAATTAATTTTATTCATTAAAAATAAGAGTAAAATTAACAAATATATTAAGAGACATCATGCTAGTTACTTATGTACATTGCATACTAACATAATGGAATCGTAAATGAGAAACAGAAAAACTAGATTTGTTGTAGTTAAACTTTTAATTTAGAGCATGTGGCAACAAAATCATTAAATATAATATTTCTGAAAGTCTTAATTGTTTTTTTTTTGGTGTAACAGATGCAGGAAAAAGTACAAAAAAAGAAGGAAGAAAGAAAATACAAAAGCTCAACTATAATCTTGGATGCATGACACCAGAGTTATCTGCATCAAGTAACGGTTGCATTCCAATTGGTGGTGTTTGTAAGAAGAATTCACCACTTGCATTTGACGCTCCCATTTTAGCAAGATAGTCTGCACAGACATTTTTCTCTCTCAAAACGGGTTGGAGCTTAACTTCCCATTGTCGTTGCCTCAAGTCTTGGATATCTCTTAGAAGTACTTGAGATGGATGGGCCGACCCCAGTTTCTTGTCGATCAATCAGAGGGCTTTTAATGAATCAGATTCGACAATTATAGTTTGAAAGCCTTTATCCCATGCCTCTTCTTATCGCCAGTAATTCGGCCACCATGTTAGTTGTCATGCTTACTGACATGGACAAGCCACCCTGCCACCTTCCTATAAAGTCTCTGAAAATCCCCCCACATCCGGCACGGCCTGGGTTTCCCATTGAGCTGCCATCCAAGTTCAGCTTGATCCATCCATGTTGAGGTGGCATCTAGGAAACAAGCTTAACAAGAGACCTGAAACCCACCTCTTTTATCAGGAAGCTCATATTGCAGTCCATGGCTAGTCCACAAATCTTACGTATTTGAAAAAACTTGTTAGGAATATTTCCAGTGATAACTTCATCATTTCGAGCCCGCCATATGGTCCAACAAGCACATAGGAAGAGCAAGCCTAGGGCACGCAACCTTGCAGGGGTGTCGAAACTTTTTAGAAACATCATAATCTAGCCATGTATATCCTCCCTATAGAATGAATGTGGAGCTACTGTAGGGAATAATAGCTCCCACACACTTCGGGCATGAGCACAGTCTCTCAAAACATGGATAATTGACTTTTCCTCTGTAAGATAGTGGCCACACAAAGGGGAGGTATAGAACCCACGACGAAATCTTTCCAAATTGGTTAGCATGTGACCTCTCAAAATTTGCCACAAGAACATTTTCAGTTTTTGAGGAACTTTCAATTTCCATAACCACCTCTATATGGGGTCAAGTGATCCAGTCGAAGATCCATTAACTAACCAAACATATTCGGTTCTAGCTGAATAGGTACCATCCTAGTTGCCTAACCAAGCTACCGAATCTTCACAAACTACATATTTGGGCAATGGAACAGATTCGATCATTCGCTTAACAGCTAATGGGATTATTGTGGAAAGGAATTCAAAGTCCCATCTCCCATTGCAAATAATATAATTGACCTTAGCATATAGCTCTACTAGTTCAATCATTGGCACCATCTCGGCAAGACACTTTCCCAACAGCCACTTGTCATGCCACAAAGAAATGCTATTACCTTTGCTCACTCGGAATCCAAACCCAGCTTCCAGATTATCAAAACAATGAGTAATTGATTTTCAGGTTGTTGACGCATAAGAATTACACGGGGCCGTAGCTCGGGAGGAATCATAGTATTTATCGCGAAGCATTGAAACCCAGATTTTGTTTTTATTGCACAGTATATCCCAACATAATTTGCCCAACATAGTAATATTATTCCAATGTGCTTGTCTCAGTCCATGGCCACCTTCGGATTTCAGGCGAGTTATCACTTCCCAACTAACCAAGTGAACTCATTTTTTTTCCTGATCTGATGACCAAATAAATCTGCTTATCCGATCCAGCTCATCACAAATAAAAGTTGGCAGCCAGACTGTTTGCATTGTATATATGGGAATTGATGCAAGACAATTTTGAGTTAGAGTTACTCTCCCTGCTAAATTCAAAAGTTTAGATTTCCACTTACTGAGCTTCTGACGCACCTTATCCAATATGTAGGCATAAGTGGCTCTACCTCTTTGGTTCTGAGACAACGGAATTCCCAGACATGATCCCATGTTAGTAGTAAAGGAAAACTTGCTTATACGCTTGATGCCTCTAGTGACCTCCCTGGGTACAAAATTAGAAATTATGGCCCTGGACTTTGCATCATTAACTTTGAACCCTGAAGCCTGACAAAAATTATTTAGAGTAGATCTGATGGCTCCTGCTTGTTCCATCATTGCTTGAGCAAAAATCATTAAGTCATTAACAAATAGTAGGTGGGAGATGTGAGGACCCCTCTTCTACATCTGATTGGCTTCTATACCCCTGAAAGTCTTAATTTAGGTACAACTAATTATAAAGTAACCTAATTAAAAAAAAAAAAAAGGGAATTGATTCATTCATGCTCACTTGTTGAAATTGAAGAATTTTTTAGGATTTCTTATACAGTAGAATTAGAGTTCGTATTTTGTAAAAATTTGAGAGATTGATATTCAAACTCCCAAACTTACCTGCAGAGTTTTGTTTTTGTGATTAACCCAATTAACTCTATTTCAAGCCTCAAATTTGCTGTTGGCTTTCTACTCGTCGTCCACCCATGTGCCATAACAAATTACACAGTTTAGGTAGTTTAGGTAGTTCTTTTCCTCTTAATTCTAAGTTTCAATTAACTCTATTTCAAGCCTCAAATTTGCTGTTGGCTTTCTCGTCGTCCACCCATGTGCCCTAAAAAATTACACAATTTAGGCAATTCTTTTCCTCTTAATTCTAAGTTTCCATTTAGTGAAAAAAAGTATACATAAATAAGACCAATGAAGTTTACAAAGAAGTCTTTGGAATGTCCATCTCCTCCGCCCTCCACCCATCTGACGTCGCTTTCCTTCCGTCCGGTGTCGCCCTCTGGCAATCCACTGCCACTGCCACTACCACTGCCACCCTGCTCCGGCGACCCGGTGCTGCTCCGATGGTTTATGCTGCATGACCTGGTGCTACTGCTGTCCAACAGCCTTTTTGTTTGTTTTGGAACTAATTGAGAAGAAGATTATCATATGGTTATGTGTTTGGTGATCTGTGATGCTGGTGTATGTGTTACTGTTTGTAGTTTAGCCGTCTCAGATTTCGTTGTTTGGAATCCCGAGTTGAATTTAGTCATTAGTAGCCGTTGTGTGGTAAATGCTGCAGTATGCAGCTTGATCCGGCTGAATTAGGCCTAGTTAACTTTTCAGGGTTAGTTAAGTCTAATTACAGTTTGGTTTGTTTCTTCGGGTTACGTACCTGATTTGTTAATGGTCAGTGGGATCATTTGATTTGTAGGCCGTTAGTACCAATGTATTCTCTTGCTTCATGTAGATATTCTCGACGCTTTAGCATCCATCTCGTGTACGAATTCAACGGATTTTAATGCAATGATTTCGATTTCAGTCAAAGAAAAAAAAAAAAAAGTCATTGGACGGACTACTATATTGTGCGATCATGTATGCGCCAACGGCTTTCCAACCGATTCCAATTTGACATCCCGTTTTTACGTCTCTGGCGAAATTTTGGTATTTGACAACAAAATTATTAACTAATTAAGCCCTGCAATATCCAAAAGCCAAAAAATGGAAATCCGTTCCCTGCATTTGAATATTAAGAAATGATAGTTTTGTTTCAGCCACGATACAATTTATATGTGTTAGAGTTTAATTATATCCTCAAAATTGAGATATATTGAAACTGTAACAAACACAACTCAACCATTTAAATTATATTTAAACACTGACTTTTAGTCTATAATGAATTTGGATTAATTTCAACAACCTGCAGGGTGTGAAAATTATTCTTACTTCCAAACGAGATATTTTATCTTAGTCACAGAGAAATAAATACGTATCAACAAGAAACCACCTCAATTGATACTCCGTCTGCCTATTATTAGATGCTCTGTTGATCAAAACTTTGCTAAAAGCTAATCAACTTAGAATCCAAATTTCACTTACATATCCGTTCATTTTTTCTTCCAAAAGTTGGATGTACTTGATAATAGAGCAAAGACACACAAGAGCAAAAATCGGAAATTAAAATATTCTCCCTTCAAAAAACCTACCTGGTAAAGTAATTAAAAAAAAAAAACTAAATTACAAATAATTCAATTGAGGTGCCGAGAAACTTTCGACAAGGAAAAATAAAAAACCCAGATAAGGGAGACTTCCTGAAGTTGGATATTCAAGGTAATTTGCGTTCTACCGGCGAAGAATTTCCGGAAGAAGTGGCCGCTAACAAAGTTCTAAGTAGGGCAATAAAATCATACTTGTCGGGGAAAATAAGAGCCATCTCACAGAAGAGGTCGTGCCTGCTGATGTGCCCTTCCTTGTACTGTTGCAAGAAACTTTCATCCATATTGAGATCTCGAAGCAGTTCGCTAACCTTGTTCTGAAAACTTGTACTGGTCGATTGTTGTTTCATTCTTGCGGCTGGAAATCAATCAAGCGGGTCGAACCCTCCGATCTCGTGTCCTGCAAAACTAGATTTGTTAGAGTGGAGCGGAAGTTGTCTTCTGTGTTTCTTGGGCATTACGTAGGGGGTTCCTTGGTTATTTATAGCGTGTCCTACTAAAACAAGTCATTCTTAATCAGAATCGGAATCGGAATCGGAGTCCTTGCCTACCACGGATACAAAACAAAAATTGGGCGGTGTTTCAAAATCTTTTAGGTTTATTATTTCAAATCACAAGAGGAATCCGTGCCTATTATGGAGACAAACACTGGTCATAAATAAAGTAATAATGTTTGATTCAGAGGTACCAAAGTGAAGTAAGTCTATTTGGGCCTAGTAAACCTTATCGTCTCAAATCAGATCCATTTAATGGGCTTGATACATAACAATAGTCATGGGCCCTCAAAAGTCTGTGGATATGAGGAATCAACGCCCACAGCTTTCGGCATGGCAGCACTGGCCTGCAAGCCTTGTCCCCATTGACAAATTTGTTTGCCAAATTATTAGTTTGGGAGGGGACCATACACGACCCGGATGGATTGTAGACATTTGATGATCTACAGTGCAGATACTTGCCTTCAACGACTAAAATACACTAAAGCCTGTTGGTTTAAGTAGTAAGAAGTTTGATTTTTCTTAAATAAGGTTTCAAATTTTGGATTTAAATATTATTTGTTTTGGATTCGAATCTTATGTGTGGAGAAAATGAGCGTTGGGAGAACTTTGTCCTTACTAATGGGTCCACTTGGCTCAAATTGAATTAGTTAGGATCCAATGAATTTCTGGATACTGAGATTTCCGACAAAAAAGAAAAAAAAAGAACTAAAATACTTACCAACAAACTTGAATGCAGATTCCTGATGATAAAACCTTTATAGACTCTTCTACGACTCAGTTTGCATCAAGGATCGCAACGCACAGATACAAAGACGGCTCCAACTGAGTGCTGTCCCTGTTAAAATTCATTGCCGCGGGAAAGATGGTTGGCCTCCTAGGCATTTGGTTCAATTAATTGTGCAAATTGTGACTAAATTTGTACTCACTTCGTGTAAGGTTAATCTTTACATTCGAGATATAATCTAACAACCGGCAAACATAAAGTTTGAAGTGAGATTAAGAGTTCCAACCATAAAACTGCAACAAACAAACTGCTTTCGTTCAATCATGAAACCTTATCCCTTGCAAAGAGAACAAAAATCTCTGGCAAATAAAGCAGCTCAATGCAATGCCCCAATGAAGGCTCTGTAACAAAGAAATGCTGCAAGAAGATACGTACAGGATAATATACAGAGATGACACAACATATGTGCCTTTACAGGTTGACAAAGAAAGATGTATGGTTGCTTCTTCATAAATACATTGTCTTGTTATTTCTGTGCAACCATTTTCATTCCTGCTTCTCTGCCTTACTTCTTCGTTGTTTGCTCGATGACAAGCTTCATCGGGGTTTTATCTGATAAATCCTATTGTGCCAAATAGAATGAAGTATCATGTTAAAAAGATCGTACTTTACTGGTTTGGCATGCCAAAGAAAATGCCGTTGAACCTTTTTGACGCCAAGTTGCAACTCAAGATACTTCTCTTTTGGTATTGATAGCAATATCTCTCTCAGTTTGGGAATGTCTCTCTCTGGAAGAATCACTGAAAATGCCTGCCAGTCCAAGATCTCGAAAAAGGGTGGGACAAAATTATCAGATATTATCACCGGTACACACTCATAGAAGATGGATTCAACAACCCTTGGACTGTTGACCTCGTAACCCCTGGGGCAGATACAGTACTTGCTGCTCTTCATGTGCTGGATGTAATTCATTTTGCTTGCAACACCTGGAGGCATTGGACCAAATATCTTCATATGGGGGTCTTTGTCTTTCCAGTGCTGCAACAAGATTGGACGCAGATAGCCATGCATACCTCCAGCATAGAATGCAAGAATATGCCTCTGAGAAGCTGGTTTTCCTCCAAGATCTCTAAGAGGATTCCTGGCTGACCGAACATATGTTTCGGGAAGAGAAACATCCCTGCCTATTTTGAAGCCTACAGTGACGTCAGCATTGCAGAGGGCCTTGATGCAGTGTTCCATATGGTGTCTGGTTTCATATGGAGCCTGTTAAGAGCTCAACCATCACATGACAAATGACAGTTAGAAGAGAACAAAGCAAAGAAAGATGCAAAACACATGCACATGTATATAGATATGCAACTGACCACTGTTTTTTCAGTTTACACAGAAAATAAAAGCATGAGTGCAGGAATCAGCTACAAGGAACATTCCAAAGCATATTGCTGCTTTGGTTTCCTAAATAGACAAGGTGCGAGGGATTCATTTAAATGAAAATATCAATGTAAGTTAAAAATCACGACATCTCATTCCCATGACATATTATGGTTGTCTTATTGCACTTGCGAAGGTGGAGGTTGCTGAAACTGGCAACTTGCTAAATTCCATCATAGTAGGTCTCTTAGTTGCAGATGGTCCTCGCTAACTACACCCAGCCACTTCATACATTTTTGTTAATCTCTCAGCAAAGCAACATGTTTCACAAAAACTACAGCACGAAATGGAATATGCAGGAATATCATACCCAGTCATGGCAGGCTACAAGAAAATGATCTGCTCCGCCAGTCCTGTTCCAGTAACGATATTTAGCAGCAATTTTTTCTGCATAATCCTTCAAATATAGCCGCAGGTTAGTCCTATTATGAGAATTGCGCACATAAACAGTGTACTCTAGCATTCGCGAACTGAATGGCATATAAAAGAGGTGAGCCCTTCGTGGGTCCTTTACGACAAAGTGTTTGTTTCCCTGCATCAGCTTCATAAACCATCCCTCTGAAGCATATAGTCCCTTCATTATTGGTACATGAAAAACTGGTCTTTTCCCTTCTTTATATACATAGATTTTGAGAACACGTTCCATGAGTTCATAGCTCCTGAAAATGTAACAAAACACAAGTTTGAGGTTACTCCTCGTTAGAAAGGTATATCGGGAGTTATTAAATTTCATTCCCAGGTTGCTCAGAAAAATATTAAAGCATTTGGATGAAAGATAAATCACACTGGTCAACAGGGAGTCTAATGTCAGAGCTGCACTAGAAACAGGTTCTAGACCACACCAAACACATATAAGGTTATTGGCATAGAAAAGAGTAGAACCTGCACTTGTCGAACTCCAATTGTCAACTACCATGACCTAATGTTTAGAATCATTAGCACGAATTTTGCATCCAGGGTTAACTCAACTAACCTAACTAACAGCCATGTTGTACTCTGTGAACTTCTACAGTCATTTTATACCAACATATGAATAATACCCATGAAATATTTGATTCAAAGCAAAAGCAAGCACTGACTTTGCATTATTCTGAGACCCATAAGTTTGTTGTCAAAGTTTGACAGAACTTAGATGCGAATGCAATCTGTGCATTGGAAAGGACTCAACTAATGTTATCTGTGGCAAACGTGGCATTGGAGTGGGCATTAACTTTGAGGGCAGGCTATTCTAGTAAAAGGCCTTCAAACATTCAGTTATACATTCATTAGATTATTTATACCTCTTAAACTTGGAAACATTTCGAAAGAGAGGAGCATAAAGATCTCGATCATTCACCAGAATAGGGGCATTTTCAATCTCTGACCTTGCAGTCAAAATCTCCTGGTCACGTGGAGAGGACCATCTTGGTCTCTACAAGCAAATATAACAGAAGTTAAAATTCCCTGTATGATATGAAGTACTAAATGAAAGATGTTTGTTATATTAACGAAAGAACACACCATTGATCTCGAAGACCGACGGTGTCGCAAAAGTATTCGGTCCATCTCCTCAATAGATGTTATCGAGTTTGGTGGCATCTCGCATCTCATCTTTTTTCTTCCAGGATTGGTCTCCATTGAGGATTTATTTTTCAAATCTGCTACATGACGCTCTTGAACAGTATCAGCAACCGTAGAATTTCCATTTTGATTCAGATACGTGATGTTACTAACTGAATTGATGGCTTCAGATCCCACCCGAAGGGATTTAAATGTGGTATTTGCACGCTGTAATGCTTGATGTGCTATGGTCAAATTTTCTATGTTTGTTCCCACATTCTGCTCAAAGGGCAGATCATGCTGTGCTTCACTCACCAGCGCCAGGCCAACATCACTTCCTTGAGTTTCGATACTTTCCAATACCACTCTCTCTTCTTCGTCTATTGCCAGAGTGTCATCTTCATCTATTACATCATTATCTAGATTTCTATCCAATACAAGCTCAGCAGACTCGTCCAGGTCCCTTCCGTCCAATACAATACCATTCTCTGTGGCTTCAATTTTTTCCTTTTGTCCTCTATCTTTGCCAATATCTCCATTGCCACTTGAAAATTCAGTATCTTTATTCCTTCCTACCTCACCAAGGATAGAATAATTTTTCAAGCCTGATGAATCAACTGCGAGCGGGTTGCGAACTATTGCAGAATTGGCCAAAGATCGTCCAACTGGGGAGCTGTTCTTAGCATACGTCGAATCGCCACTGTTGGGTAACAAAGATCGAAGAGCATTTCCGTAGGGAAGCAACAGAAATTGGAACGAAATGTGAGTTATAGCCACAAGACCCAGCACAAGAAGCCATCTTGAGGTCTTCTTCTGGAGTTGAAAGCTAAAATCCATTCCACAAATACCCACTTGCAATGCACGCAGTAACAATATCTCTCAAATTACCTAGCCATTAAAACACTAGCTGAAAAGAAGTCAACTTACAATCCCTTGCTTGAAAGCTGCAAATTTGACCAAATTTGGCCAAAAATCAAACCCCAGTTGACAAAACTTCACAGAAAATCAAAACTTTCAGATTAATTAAAACAAATGCAGAGAAAGACAATCAAAACCAAGCAAGCATACAGTTAAAAAGGCAAGAGAAAAGGAAAGGGTTTTGCAGAATACCGACCTAGAAGTTTCTGTTTCTCATAATTTTTCCCCAGTGGGGGTTGCTTCCTTCTTCCTGAACAATCGCAGTGGCAGCACAGCTTCTGTTTTGACAGAGTAGATGCAGATAAGTTTCCAGTTCCTGTTGGGTTTTGCTTGAACTTTCTACATTTACTGTCCATGTCTTCTTTCTGTCGGTGGGCCGGTAATTTTCATGATGAACGGTTAATTTTAGTTCGAGTTTTCTCCATGAGATGAAGTGCATATCATCATATGGCAGCGAGGAAAAGGGCGTCCCTTTGTTACTCGCTATCCACCAAAAAAGCTATAAGATTGGTAAGCTATACATTATTGATGTGATGAAATTTAATAAAAAATTTGTTAATTTTTGAACTCTTATTTAATTTTTTTGTCGGTGTTTTTTTATTTTAATTTTATTGAATTCAATCATAATTTTTTACTTCTTAAAATTCAATCATACAATTATTTATGTTATTTTAATATTATTTTTTAGTGATTAAAAAAATATACGACAAAAAAAAAAAGACTTAAAATTAATAGATTATAATTCATTATTTTTTTATAACAAAATACTTTTTTTTGACAAAAAAAATAAATTTTTTTTATCTATTTTTAAGTAGAAAAGCATCTGATGAAAAAAATTATCGTAATATGTTTATATAATTAGACTTTTCAGTGCAACTTAAAGGATGCTACCACAACTTCCCTACCTTTTTTTTTCCAAAAAGGGTAACAGGTGAAGTGAACCGGACTGTGCTTATCGCGTTATTATGTAATCCAGTCTTTCCAATTATCAATTTGTCAGTTTGATCTCTGACACAGTTACACCGTAGTAGTTAGCATTTGCTTGTTCGTTTTTTCAACTTTTTCCAAATCTGACATGTTTGGTGTACCGTTGTTAGACCTTGGATTGGAATGAATATAAAAGTTGGTGGTGAAATAAATTTTTCTTATTTTGTTTATATGTATTTTTTTTGTGTAATTATTATCATTTTTTATGTAACTAGAACAATAAAAAGTGATATAAAAAATATTATTATTTTTTTCGTTTCACATTTATTTCTTATGGTTGCACAAAATATACTCGTAATTGCACAAAAAAAACTCATGTGGACGTAGAAAAAATTCATTTACTTATGTAATGAAACCATAAAAGTTTTCGTTTTTTAACTCAAAAATTTGGTAACGCATACTGTAGCTTGACTTTACTGTTCTCGTACTTGTTACAGTTTGCTCATAGTCATTGACTTCAGAAAGAGGTTCCCAGCTCCAATCGGATAAAAGTGGGACATCAGAAATTTTTATCTGAATATTTTATCTGAATGATAATAATTTTATTATTTTTTATGATAATTCTTGTACTTTTTATAGTTAAAAAATTTATATTTTTTTTATTATAAAAAATAAAAATATTGTCAAAAAAATAATAACATTGTTATTATTTGAATAAAAAAATCGAAAAAAATTTTAAAAGTGTAATGACGAGTTTCCCAATTTCAAAAAGCGTTGACCACTTAGTTACGGTCACTCCTCGCCAGCCTGGCAGATGTTACATACAAAATCCCCGGGATTTTTGACAACCAAACGATGCCGTTTGGATTCTTCGATGTTTTTTTTCCCTGTAATGGCTGCACACAGTACGGCCGAACCCGTCATCAGCCATGGCGCTAAAATTGTTTCCGATACCATTTCCACCTCAGTGCCGGCGCTTCGTCGCCCCCATCACCGGCCACTCACGGAGGTCCACTTCTCCAGGTGGAACAACGCTAATGCCGAGAAATTCGAACTGCGTCGACGCGCTCAGGAGGAAATTGAAGCCGATATCCGCCGCCGCCGCCGCCGCTTTGACACCGTCAGCAACATTGTAGATAAGTTTAATTCTTCCGCGGTGACCGTCAGCGCCGAAACTTTTAAATCCATTGGCACACACTCCGCTCCTTCGAGATCCTCAATTCCGGGCAGGAAATCCAGATACTCCAAACCCGATACCCGAGTCTCCGACCATGCAAGAATTACTAAACTGCCCCAGCCGAAAGATAACGAGAGAGCAAATCATCATCGAAAGAAAGGCGGAGATCAAGATCAGTGAAGACGGCCTCTCCTACGTCGTTGACGGCGCGCCGTTCAAGTTCAAGTACAGCTACACGGAGACGGCGAAGGTGTAGCCCCTGAAATTGCCGGAGGGCCCGTTCGGGCCCACGCGCCGCCCATGGACTGAGCGGGCCCCGCTTCCATCAGGGCAAGAAGGAGTTAGGAGAGTCAGTTTGATTCTTTCGTAATTGCCGCCACCAAATAACAAAGAGGGGTGAAGCCGGTTCAATCTCCGGGTCCATTTCATCCCGGGTCGGGTCCTAGGCATGTGAAAACGAGGGATGAAATTCTCGGGGAGCCGTTAACGGTGGAAGAGGTTAAGGAGTTAGTCAATGGGTGCTTGAAGCCAACGGCGACGCGGCAGTTGAATATGGGTACGTAAGTTTTATTTTTGGTAATTTTGCTTATTGGGAATTTAGATGGCCAGACATTAATAGTTAAATTGTATCTAAATATAATTTAGTTTATGTAATAATAAATATATTTTATATAATGATAATTAAAAATATAAAAATTAAAAGAAGTAATATTTATTATTATTATTGTTATATAAAATATGTATTTTATTATATAAAATATAAATTTAAAAATTATTTAGGGACCAAATTGTACGGATGTACAACTTTTCCTTTTTGCTTATAGGGATTTTCTTTTTCTTTTTTGGTTTTCGGTTTTTCTTGGGTGTCTGCAAAAAATTTGAATTTACAAGAGGCTATGGGAGGTTGCGATTCGATCAGCTTTGATTGTGAAATGTAAAATGCTGCGTTGCTTGTTTCTCATGGGTGTTAAAAGTCAGGTTGAATCAACTTATAAACAGTTGGATGTGATGTGGGCTTGTTTATAAAAACATAATATAAAATACGGAAATGATACAGGGATTCCGTCAGCCAGCAGTTAAAAATATTTCTCTTTAATTTTTAATTAATTTTTATAATAATATTAAATATATTTAAAATTAAATAAAATATGTTTAAAATTTAATTTTTTTAAAAAATAAACATTGTTTAGCATTTTATTTGATGACGTGCCTTGCGTGGGTACTGTATGACCTGGGACATGTGTCTTAGTAAGGATACTCTATAAGGTTTTATTACATGAGTATATAAATTTTATTTAAACTCTTTTTTTTTCTTTCTTTTTTTTGGCACAAAATTAAATTATAAGTGTATTTTATATTACTTTAAATATAATTAATATTATTTTAAATTTTTATTTTAAAAAAAATTCAATTTCTTTATTCTTTGGGCTAACTCAGTGTGGTCGTTGGACGCTTTGTACGCATGAACTTTTTTTTTAATGGGAAATCAGCTAAAGATTTTTTTTGATCAAAAAAATGATTTAGTTACAGATGCGTTGATCTTCAGATCTCTGTGTCGAATTCGAGAGAAATTCTCGTTTGAACAGTCAATTTAACAACTCTCAAAGAAATCAAACTCATTATGCGAATACCAACAAAGTCAATGAGATTTTGCCACTGGTGTCTTGATAGGTAAGTTTAATTGTAAACATGACTTACAGACTTTCGCTACTTTTGGAGTCACCTCGCGCATTGATAAAGGGAAGACATACCGCCCCGGGACTTAAACCCGGGATGTCAAGTGTGAAGATACGTTAACTTACGACTGAATCACCGACTCGCATGATAAATCAGTTAAAGATGATTTAATACTCTTCTTGTCGAGGGTGATTTATAGCGAGAACAAGGGTGTGCAGTTGGGGCTATCGTGCGCACTTGTTGACTAACGTGGGCCAAGAGCTAATCGTTATCCTGCTGTTGACGATCATATGTTAATCATTCGAAGTTAAATTTCCATCTCTTCATTTGTCTGAGGATCTCTCTCTCCTGTAAGCTGATGTTGGTGTATGATTAATCATACTTGGAACCATTTGAAGATAACAAATTGTATTGGCAAGCCAAGTGGGGCAACAAGAAAATTAATCGTTTGGAGGGTTTCTAGCAGCTTTCAAGTTTCACCCACATACTGCTAAAGTTATTGCATGCCATCCACCTTAAAAGGTACAATCTGCTAATTTTCTGATTGGAATTGTTTTGATATAATGTCAAGAAACTAGTCATCTCAAAAGCCAAAAGTTTGGAAAAATTGAAAAATGAAATACATATTTAACTCTAGCACGAAAATAAAAAAACTGGAAACTTCATTTAAAAATATGTCAACAAGGATCCCTATTTTTGTTAGTATTTCCTATAGTTGAATCATAGCAATGCAATTAAAATACATGCTTTGATGAGTTTTCGTGACACATTTTGCTATGTTGTCATTTGTGACCTGTTTCTTCTGCAAAAACAGAAAATTTCACCGAAAAGCCAAGGCTGCCTGCTTCTCCTCGCGTAAGACTAACACTCAGCAGATACTCATTTCAAACATATCCTCCCTCTAAGTCTCAAGTTTTCACGAACAGAAGGATGCAATCTCTCGCATCAGCTAAAAAGAGCAACCAAATGCAAAAGACTACCACATTTGCGGGGTCCGGAAAAGAGTCTGTGTATTGAAAACTTTTCTCCCCAAGTGCTTCCAGTAAAGATCAAATCGTTGTGGACAAAAGATGTGCTCCTCTCCTTACTATTTTGGCCAACTTCACTGGTATCCTCTCTCCGTTTCGAAACGAAGAGTATAGCTGAAAATGTGCATCTCAGGGTCATGCATGACATTTCTTGAATATAGACTGTAATGCCTGTAGCCAAATTTGGATTCAAACTTGTGAATGTAAAGGGAATTACATCTAACATTCAATGGGCTGCTTCGATTTTCTTGGCTATCTCTTGCAAATAACATTGACTTTTTGTTGCAGTAACCATGACATAACGTTAATCTCTCTCTCTCAAGTTATCTTTAAAACCATGAAGACATCAGAATATACATATAATAAATAATAAAATCCACCAATCTCATTAAATATTTACTTTGAATGAGACAAAAATATGATCAGAAAACTGTAAGTTGTTCAAAACTGAAACATGCCACCAGCATGCAATAAACAATATCAATATATGACATTAATTGTAAGCAGCATGAAATTTTGTTATTCTAACGATAACAATAAACTATTGGCTGCGTCACGATCTTTCAAAACCTACCCCCCTTTTTTTTTTTTTTTTTAGCAGTTAGGCACGTGGTGGACACGGTATGATTGTTGGATCGAGAAATGTCAAATAATGTGAATGGGCTCAAATGTTACTAGAACTCAAGCTAGCTAATAGTAAAGAAAATTTATAATCATTATAAGTTAAATTATAAATTTTATTTTTATTAATATAAGATATTATATTTTTTAATATATTCTTTTAATAAGTATTAGACCTGATTAGTACGTGACAAATAAAAACTTTACCAAAATGAGACAAATCCATATTAATGAATAATTTAACGAGTGCAGATTAAAAGAGTATACTAATTTGTGATATTATGTCAAATAATATCTATAAGATATAAAAATTATTTGAAAAGAAATATGAATTTAATTAAAAAAAAATTAATAAATTATTAAATGGTGTTTGATATATCTTGTACTTTTTGCGTACCCTAAAATGCGTGTGAACATAATGAAACCCATTATAGTATTCTCTACCTTGCCATCGCCACCAAAATTTCTAAGCCTAGAATCTTACAATATATGATAGAAAAATAGTCAGTAAAAGCAAGGATGGAAGAGAATAGCGTCAGAATAAAGCTAAATAAACACCCAAACCGGAAAGCAACCATTTTGGTGGGGTTAGATACACATTAAATGGCCCTGATTGCTTCGATCCCACTTCAACCCTGAAGCATTTGTCCAAAAATAGGACAGAATTTCTAGCAAAATGCTTGCTGCCAAGGATTAAACTTCTGTGCAAATTTCAAATTGTCTGCTATCCCATGAATCCGTTAAGATTGCTCTTGCTCATTATACATCCCTTTTTCATGTTCTTCCATTCTTTGGCTCAGTCTACCTTAGCTCATGGTACAGCAAATTCCCAGGACGCTATCTCAAATTCTCAGCCAAGTCTTGCTGTAATCATAGGGGTTCTCTGCATCATTTTTTCAGCTACTTTTATCCTCTTATTCTATGCAAAATTCTGCTGCAGTGGATCTTCTGTTCATGGCGATTCACTAAATCGTCCTGGAATAGTTCAATCAGCATCGAGGTTCTCTGGAATTGATAAGACAGAGATGGAATCACTCCCTTTATTCAGATTCTCTTCTCTTAAAGGGTCAAGGGAAGGGCTGGAGTGCGCAGTCTGCTTATCGAAATTCGAAGACACACAGATTCTGAGGTTGAAGAAAGAGAGATTCTGAGGTTGCTGCCTAAATGCAAACATGCCCTTCACATTAACTGTGTGGATCAATGGCTTGAGAGACACTCTAGCTGCCCTCTTTGCAGGTGCAAGGTGAGCCCTGACGACCCAGCAATCTTCACGTACTCGAACAGTATGCGATCGTCGCAGAATCCATCCGAGCTCAGACAGGACTCAGACATAGAGCTATTTGTGCAGAGGGAGGAAACCCATCAAGGCTCTTCAAGATTTAGCGTAGGTGGCAGCTTTCGGAAACTCAAAAAGGGGAGCAAGGAAGAAGAATCGTTAATCCGAGAAGAAGAAGTTGACTACAGCAGTGAAAATGGGAAAATCTTAAAAAAGTTCAATCACAAGATCATTGCCTCCGATGTTGTCTTCAAGAATAGATGGAGCAATGTTAGTTCTGACTTGATGTTCTTGAATTACGAGATGCTTAATGAACTTTCAAGCAACAGATTCTCTTCGTTGGATTTTAACAACGGGCAATTCGCCAACGCAAGAGCCATAGAAGATGACCAAATGATGCAAGATCGAGGAAGAAGTGGAGATAAACAGATTGTTTGAAAGTAAAATTAGTACGATCAGCAGAAATTCTCTAACTTCAGTTCCCAGTCTGCCTTCTACATCAGATTCAAAAAAGAATTCAATTCGTGACATGCTAAAGATTATAAATTCAGCCGAAAGAAGGTCAGTATCTGAAATTGCAGCTTTCTGAAGATTTAAAAGCCTTGGAATCAGCAGCAAAATCAGAGAGCCTTCTTCTTCAAGTGGAAGAAATATAAAGGAAGAAAGACAGAGGCAGCTTTGGTTGCCGATTGCTAGGAAGACGGTTCAGTGGTTTGCTAACAGAGAAACAAGGTGTCAACAAACAGAGATCACTAGACATACATTAGATGTGTAAAAAGATTGGTCATTAATTTCTGTTGTTTTTATATACATATTTTTAATGTTTTACAAAGCAAGTCAAAATAACATGAAAGAAGAATATAATAACTAAAACTTAGAACATTTAGTTAAGAGATTTATTTATTTATGTTTTTCTCAAGGGAAAGGGACTTTAGAAAAGGTGGGGTTAAACCTCTGACTTCTTTCATTATATATTAGTCAATGAAATAACAACTGTAGGCAACCAGTTCACTAGGAGATTATTTGCACAATTTGACATTAATTACATGATTTTGTTTTTCCTTTTTTTCTCTTTCGGGGAAGTTTATGTAATTTTGCAACCTGCTATCTTAATCAGAAGGACAATAAATATATTCATCCCTTTTGGGCCTATTCACCTGATTCGATGAATTCACAACGTGGTTTGTTTCCCTACGATTGACTACCGATGCATGGGTCAATGATGAATTCTTCATCTTTGAAGGTGCAATCACTAGTAGGCCATGGCAATGCCATCTTTAGTGTCCAAATGCCATCTTCATGAAACGTAATCTTACACATGAAACTGATTGCATTAGGAAAATCCCCTTCTTTAAGTGGGATACAAAAAGGAATCGACTTTTATAAGAATCTACATTCTGTCCCAGAACCGCTGACATGAAATAAGGTAAATCAAGCTAGCTCAGATCAATAAGCTTTCCTTGATGGGTTAGATGTCATCGCTTAAGTCAGATCCACCGGAAGCGGGATCCAAAAGAATGCAATCATCTAAATTTGAAGACAACTATGCCGGCAAGAAAGGTGATCAATCGAGTTCCGTGACTCAAGTTGACCAAATGGTAATGTAATAATGGGTAACACCTTTGAGATTGTAACTTAAACTGGTATTTATTGTCAAGTACATATAGTAATGTCATCATTACGGAGTATTCTTAAGATATTCTTCTGAAAAAAAAAATGTTGGTGTTTAAGATGTTTTTGTTTCGGGTCGAATTTCGATTGAAATTAAAATTAATAATTTTAAAACAAAATTAATAATTTTTAATATACTTATTATTTTTATATTTCAAAAACTATCAATTTTAATTTCAATTAATATACCGTTCAAAATAAAAATATCCCAAATATATATCAGTACTCTTCTCCTAAAAGGGTATTCAACCAGATTTGACCTATCTTTTGGCCTGGTGAGGACTATTTCTAGAATTTTGCCTAACAAAACGCACCCAAAAGGGTGTTCAACCAGATTTGACCCATCTTTTGGCCTGGTGAGGACTATTTCTAGAATTTTGCCTAACAAAACGCACCCAAAAGGGTATTCAACCAGATTTGACCTACCTTTTGGCCTGGTGAGGACTATTTCTAGAATTTTGCCTAACAAAACGCACCCAGGAAAAAAGTAACAATCTAGTACATAAAAAGCTCACATTTGTGAGGTTTGAAGTTTTTTTTTGTAAATAGATAATGTGTAAATTTTATTATAAACTTATTACAGTGTGATATTAGAATAAAGACATCCTCTTACTTTTAAACTTTTATTTTAACCAAAAAAAAAAAAAAGTCCATTACACTAAAACTCTCTTTCGGTTAAGCTTGTTGACCGGGTAAAATCCTGCAAGCGTACAGGGCCGATCGTAGTAATAAAATCTTGGTGAATGCTCCAGGTGTCGAACCCAAAGGAACAGAGGATAATCGTAATTTATGTTGCTTGAGTAGAAAAGTGGCGTTGCGAAAATTATAAAAAGAAAATAAATAATATTAAATTAAGAAAATTAAACTAATTAAACAAAACTAATGACACTATGAAGACAGATCAAGAATAAGAGTACTAGGGCTATGGGCATTCACCTAGAAAGGATTGAACTATATGAAAATTTCGTGGACAATTGAATTGAATGTCAACTCTTCTTATTTAGTTAGTGTTCTTTGTCAAGCAACCCTAACCATATTTAATCTAATTGTGCTCTTCTCTCGAACTCACACAAATCAGACTCAACTCATTAAGAACAGAGAATTTTTATTGACATCATACGAATTTATCTCATCTCTGACTCAAAATCCATATGTTTATCTATTTAGTGCACGACTCATGTCTCATCTGTCGATCTCAACACAAATCTTATGACTACTTTCATGGTGATCAGGCACAAAAGTATATTTAAGAGCAAAATAGATAAATCAAATTCCAGTTCTCAACATGAAATTGCAATATAATCCAGAGAACTCTAAATATCCACAAAAATCATATAATCCAACTCTAAACTAGGCTACATCCCTTTCGCCCTAGTTTAGGGTTCTAGCCTCTCATACTAAAAACTGAAAATAAACAACTAATAAACATCAAGAGTTCAAAAGAGAAAGAAGAAACGAGAAAGAATTGAAAAACTCGTTCCGACGTCTTCGTGTTCCTTCCTTATGCTCTTCTCCTCTTTCGTCTCTCTGCTTCTCTTTGTATCGTCTTTCTATTCCAAAAGAGTAGCCTCCAAAAGTCCCCTCAATCTGCTGTAACTTTTGTATTTATAGTCCCCTCAAAAAATAAAATTGTAAGCCCTAAAAGAATCCAAATTCTAGTCGGAAAAGGATTTATAATTTCCTGGACAGTTTTGACCCTCTATTTTCGGACCCAAATTGCGACCCTTTTCAGGCAGAATCCGAAGTCAGTCAAAACAGAAAACTTGTAGCTCTATCTCTTAGCTTCGATTCGACTTAAGAATCATCCAATTCCGACTTGTGTAGAGGAAGTTATGGCTGAAATACCGAGCAGTGCGCAAAGCTGTGAAATTCTACCCGAACTGACCACATGTTAGCTTTCCAACCAAACTTTTGATTCGGTTCTTTGGTGCTCGGCTCGTTTCTTCTCCTTCAAACCCGATAGGTTCCTTTTTCTAAGCGTCGAATACTTCGGTTATGTCCAATTGTCCTACAAAGCATAAAACAAGCAACCGAAGTAGAATTTGCCACAATTTACAATATTTACATAGTTAAACTATCCAAATATATATAAAAATTATGCATAAACTTATGTAAATATTGAACCTATCACTTGTCAAGGGACATACGGAAATACACTGATGCAAGATCAGGTGGGGGTGCACTGGCCTCGACTCGATCGGAGTTCGTAAACCTTAGCTGTTTCTTTGTATAGTCGAAAGCCTACCAGTGCATAAAAAAAAAAAATTCCGCTTCCATTTAGGGAAAACGACGCAATATTTCTATTCAATTTGTTGATTTGCATTGCCCTCTCTAATTCTGGAAGCCAGGTACATTCAATTATTCATCAGGTCTAAGCACGTAAGCATCTGATGCATTGATCTACTCTTTGACACCAAATTTGCTTCTCGAACAGAACCGAGTCTATTGATTCCCAAATGAAACGATTTGCGTGATTAATTGCACTAACAGAACTGTAAGCGGATATTGTTGGCTCCTGCAAAAAAGTATAAGATTTTTCTTTGAGCAACTAAAAAAAATTAATATTATAAGTCTGTTAGTTATTGCACTTGTGAGTTATGACCGAGGCTATTTGTTGATATCCTCATTCAACCTGTCCTATAGAGAGGATACACTAATAAAATATTATTGAGTTCGAGTGGGTCTCATCCATATCCGACTGCAATATTAAAAATTTTAGAACCCAACAACGTACTCTCATTTTAAATCTCATTTTATTTGGCCGTAGATAACAACAAAGAAACTCAAAACCTGGTTAATATGATAGAAGTATACTAAATTACTGCTAAACTACTACCTAAAGTAGTGTATTAGCAAATTTTATTTTCACGTTATGTAATAACTTTAGTGCATTGGTACATCATATTCATGTTTTATAATTTATTCATTTTTTAGCATTACATTCCTCACAAGCATGCCATAGAGACATAATTTGACTCAATAGAGATTAGTTATTGTTAAATTTAATTAGCTAGCAACTTTGTGGAGTGTCTCTCTGAGATTTGATGTTCTTAACCTAAAGTGTCTCTTCCTCTTTTTGTAAAACAAGGAATAGCCCAACAATCAATGTTGTTGTTAAACATATAAAATAGACTAAGACTACGTAAATATGTTTAGTGTGATATGTAGAAAGAATACAATTAATTCAATGATTTATTTTTTTAATTTAATATATTTTTTACGATTTAATAGTTTAGATATCGAATACTAACTTTATGACTATTATATATTTTTTTCTATTTGATATTCTCTAATCATGCTAACATACAATTGGTAACTTAAAAAAAAAAAAAAGTGAAGCAGATTTTAAGTCAGCATATTGTAGGGGTATCGCTGCGTCGTTAGACCTCAGTCTTAGTTTTTTTTATTGGGTCCTGTGGCCTTTCTTCTCGACCAAAAGAAAAAAGAAACAAAGTCTTACACCTGTTAGGAAAGAGTCCTAAAAACAACTAAAAAATTTTTTACAGACAAAAATTTCATTATTGTAAATCGATGTAATATGATTTTATACCGTATATTATTTTATACTAGAAGAATAATATTTTTAATAATATATAAGAGATTTACAGTAAAACAATAGATTTTACTATAAATTTTCTGTATGTTATCTAAAATATAATTGATATAATATAAAATATTTTACATATAATATAAAATCATTTTAATTTATATATTCACTCTCACAATAATATTTTACATTAGTATTCTTGTAGATTCAGCGTATCTCAATAAAAATTTTCTGAGTGTTTTAGGAATTGTTTTTCAATAAAAAATTTTTATTTAAAATTTTGCTTGTCTTGGGCCCTAATCTAATTGAAGTGGCCCAGAAAATGAAAATAGAACTCCACAAAACATTGTCTATGGACAGTCTCGAGACTTGGTCTGCTCGATGTAGAGGAACGTCTATTATCAATTTCAGGGAAAGCTAGAACCACTTTGGCGGCTAAAAATGTCTACTTGTTCTTCGAATGACCAGTAGGAAAGTGAAACCAATAGTGTAGTTTTCTTTGCTTAGAATGCCAGCCTCGCAAATTGAAGGAAAAAAAATTTGAACTATGCCTAGAGCACCCGAAAATCTTTCGCTCGAACATACAAGTGATAAATAAAACACATCCACATGAAACACAAATTAAATAAGCTCAGCAATATAAATCCATGGAGTTTTTTTATTGGGAAGACTCACATTGACCCATCTTTTGAAGTTGGTGTCTCAAAATAGACAAATTAAAAATGGGTGACCCAAAATGACAAAATCTAGCAAGTTGGTGACCTAGTTATGGAATTATCCCTACTAAATTAATATTAAACTAATTATTACAGCTTGATTTCATACATGTAACCCATTATTAAGATGGATAAGATATGAAATGAAGCTGGGATTTTTTTTTTTTGATCACTGAATGCCTTTAATTCTTGGTGGTTTAGCTTTTTCTTTTGCATTTACTTCCATGTAGTTTCAATTTATACTATAAGATGTCTGTGATTTCTAATTTTAACAATTGGGACCCTCTGTTACTTTTGAAGCTCCTTTTCTAATTTTAAAAAATTTGAACAAATCCAAATATTAAAAATTATAAATTTTTTGAGTCATAATGATTATTTTTATTTTTTTATATTTATTTTTTGAAATTTTGTTAAAGATTGAAAAATTGAATTTGTAAAAATGATCACGACGAATCAAAAAAATTGAACCCTCACAATATTTGAGTTTTTTAAAATTTTTTAAAATTAAAAAATTTTAAAATTAATGAACTCAGATGTAGGGTCTCGATTGCTCAAATTAAAAAAATACGAGGACATTATAGTGTAAATTAAAATTACAAAGAGGTAACGCACAAAAGAGAAGTTATAGGTATTAAAGGCATCAAACCCTTTTTTTCCCACTTTTTATTTTTTAGCACTTTTTTTTCTTCTTCTTTTTTTTTTTTTTCATCTTGTCTAGATTCACAAAAACAAAAGGCTGGGAACTTCCTACACAATTTTTATCTTGTGTAGATATATATACGCATGTAATGAAAGTTAATTAGGTCCCTCTCAACAGAATATAAATAAGTATATAATTTATGTAACGATATCTAATAATTTATTTATTTATTATTCTAAATCCAATCATTTATCAATTTTTATTACTAAGTATTCGCATGTGTTCTAATGAATTTTTTGTTGGTGCAACAGAGAAGAAAAAGTAAGTTATTGTATGAAAACAAGACGCCTGCTCTATCAGCCTTAAAAATGTTCGCGATCTTTCAAGTAAGGCTACGGCATAAAATTTTGTCCAATAAAATTTAAGCTATGTCTAAAAAATAAGACGCCTGCTCTACCAATGTCCAGGAGAGTTTCCAAAGTAAGCCACCGTCCAATAAAATTTTGTTGTTTAATAATGTTAAAATGCCTGGATAAAGTGCCATTGGCTTTTCACCCTCTTCCGCCGCCCCCCCTCCCCTCTCTCTTTTTTTTCTTTCTTTCTTTTAAAACTCTTATCGTGTGTTTGTTTTTGCAATAGAAGCAGATTGGAAAGAAAATTTCAAATTCCGACACCATTTCCACCGTTTAGACCAATATGAGAAAAGCATGAGAATCATGTGTGGTACGCCGTCTTTTCACCATTTGGCCAAAAAAAAAAAAAAAAATGAAAGTAAAATTACTAAAATAATCCTAATCTCATTTTCTTAATTTCAACTCACAATTCAATTATTTATAAGAGGTTTTTTTGTAATTTCATTTATACATTTTTTTTCTTAAAATTTTCTCATATAATTTAAATACAAAATTTTAATTTTTTATTATTTTCTTATTACTTTCTTTTTTTATAATTTTTTTCTCACTAAAATCTTACAATCCAAATAAAATATTAGCCTGTAGGTTGTTGGATTGGATGAGGGGGGGATAAGGAAAAAAAAACTACACTAGAGGGGAACGTGGTTAGGTTGTAGCGTGAATTCTGCTGGCAGTTTTTTTTTTTTTAATTAAAAAACGTTGATAATATGGATATAGTTAAGACAAATATATTAGATTAATGGTATATATATATATAAAATTAAAAATATTGTTATTTGTTTGTATTGTTGTTAAAAGAGCCGTATGCATATTTTATTTATTTGTATATATATTTTAAGATTTTTCAACAAAAAATAAGATAGGAGTATCCGACATCTTATACGGGACCCACACCCATCTCTCTCTTTACCAATTTTTTTTTGTCACCTAAAACTGTTAAAACAATGATAAAAAAATAAGAATTAAATAGATAAGAGCTGGAGTCTCTAGTCAGACCTTGCAGTTCTCTTCTACCTCGCTTCTGTGGAAGAGTGTTAAATCTGAATGACCACTCCTCTGGTCGCTTAATAAAGTGTCCCCCACCTTTTGCGTTTCTTTGGCTTCGTATTAAAGCCGTTCTCATTACGTTGAATTGTGTGGTCATACATTTTAGTTATATATTTTATTATTTTATAATAGTGTATAAATTTTTTATAACTATATATATTATTTTATATTATAAAAAATAAATTATAAATTTTTATTATATAAAATATAATTATTATTACAAAAATTATAAACATTATTACAAACATTTTCACTTCTTATTATCTATCTCAAACGTGTACGATTGCCGACGTGGATAATTTTCCATCAAAACAAACAAAATCACGTGATGACAAATAACCTTGTACGATACCCTTTCCTCCCGCAAACCCAGTCTCTGTTAAACACTTTTTTTTTTTTTTGAGTAATAGTCTCTCTTAAACAAACAAGGCCCCCTTTTTTGAGTAACTATATTCCTGAAATTACAGCTTCTCAAGATTTAAAAGCCTTGGAATCAGCAGCAAAATCAGAGAGCCTTATTTTTCAAGTGGAAGCAACGTAAAGGAAGAAAGACAGAGGCAGCTTTGGTTGCCGATTGCTAGGAAGACGGTTCAGTGGTTTGCTAACAGAGAAACAAGGTGTCAACAAACAGAGATCACTAAACAGACATTACATGTGTAAAAAGATTGGTCATTAATTTCTGTCTTTATTTTTTTATATTTTATTAAGAAAATTAAAAGATTAAGAAAGAAGAATATAGTTACTAAAACTTAAAACACTTAACTAAGAGATTTGTTTTTTTTTTAATCTTAAAGGTAAGGAGATTTTAAAGACACTAGGACCAAATTTATGACATCTTTTATTATATAATGTCAATGAATTAACAAGCAACCAGTTCACTAGGAGATTATTAATTTGCACAATTTGACATTAATTACATAATTTTGCTTTTGCTTTTTGGAGAAGTTTATGCAATTTTGCAACTTGCTATCTTAATAAGAAGGACAATAAATATATGCATCCTCGTTGGGCCTATTCACCCAATTCGATGAATTTACAACGTGATTTGTTTTCCTACGATTGACTACTGATGTATGGGTCATTAATGAATTCTTCATCTTTGAAGGTGCAATAACTAGTTTCTCAAAAAAAAAAAAAAAAAAAAGAAGAGAAGGTGCAATCACTAGGCCTTGGCAATGCCATCTTTGGTGCTCAAATGCTATCTTCATGAAACGTAATATTACACACGAAACTGATTGCCTTAGGAAAATCCATTTCTTTAAGTGGGAGACAAAAAGGAATCAACTTTCATGAGTCTATATTCTGTCACAGAACTGTATCGGGTAAATTTCGAGTTTATAACAGTTAGACTCAAATATACAAAAACAAATTACAAAAAAAAAATTTAAAATTTATGCGGGTTCGATCTCTGAGTAGATCCTCCGATTAATGCTCCTGTGTAATTTAGTCAAGGGCCGTGAAGGCTTAATCTTGACCGAGAGATGTTGAATTTCTATAGCGTGAACTTGAACTGTAGGAAATGGATCCCACTAGGGGCCGATGGTTGATCTCAAGTGGATTAGTTGAACTCCGGTGAGGGCCGTAAGAGGCTTGATCCCACTCGGACTGGATGGACTTCGGTGAGAGGCATAAGAGGCTTGATCCCACTCGAATTGATTGGACTCCGGTGAGGGCCGTAAGAGGTTTGATCCCACTCGAACTGGATGGACTCCAGTGAGGGCCGTAAAAGGCTTGATCCCACTCGGATATTTAAGATTTTAATATCTTGGATTTTTTATCTAGCGGATCCAATTCAGTGGCAGCTAGAGAGCATACACCCAAAATATTTAGATAGAGAAAGAAAGAATGCAAAGCTTTAGAAGAGAGGATTTTGCTTTGCATGGGATGGATTGAAAGGTTTTGAGGGGATGCCTATTTATAGGGTTGGGGGAGGATAGATGCCAAAATTGTATGATTTGGATCATACATGGCAAGGGCCCTTTTTGGTGGTTGAATTTTGACATTTTGCAATCAAATGAAAATCATCATTTTCATATGCATGCACTTGTTGCTTTCATGTACATAAAAGCATGCATTGAATTTTTTTTTTTGTGATTTTTTTTTTTTGTGTTTACAAATGCCCCCACTTCAAGGCTTGATAAGGAAAGGCTTTGCAGACGTGATTCGTACCGAGTCTTGAAGTTCAGGTTGAAACTTGAGATGTTCTGATGAACATTGAACGTTGAAGTCTTCGGACTCTGACTATGTCTGCTGTTGTTGGATCGCAATAGGAATCCGATACGATCTTGAGAAAGTTAGCAGCCCAGCCAATATAAAAATTGACATTCTGGCTCCAGGTGCGGTCGAGCTTCCATAGCTCGCAAAGGCTGGCAAAGGTTCTTTGAAGTTCCAAAGCTCTGGTGAAGATGATCCAGTAGGCAAAGAACTTGAACCTCCCCAAGAGGAAGGTCCAGCACTTTGGACTTCAAGACCTGCACATAGAGAGACCGATTGTAGTGATGACTCCCGAGTTTGCTCCGACATAAGGAGAGTAGTTGGAACTTCCTTGTACGTCATCGCATCTAAAGGAAGATTAGGATGATTGCAGCGTCTCATCCCTCTATGGTAGATGTGAACTAAGGAGAGTAGTTGGAACTCCATGACACTGATGGCGTTGGAGATTGAGTTTCGAGGGCTTTAGGGATCCCTCGAGGAAGACTACTCATTCTTTTCTTAGCTCGTGCGCCTCCAACTTCTTGATCAAAGAACTTCCTAAGACAAGTGCAGAGACTAGCCATTTTCTTTTGAGAAGAAGAAGAGTTGAGGGGTGAGTATTATGACTCGGACATGCAGGATATATATACATAACATAAAGAGTTTTTTTTTTTTTTGAAAAGTCAAAAAGGAGGTACGCAGAATCGAGTAGGGTCATCCACGTCCCTTTCCCGCATAAGAGACAAAACAGGCAGCGGCTGACGTGCGTCGCGAAAGTCGTTACCGTGTATTACAGAAGTTGTTGCCGTGTACTGCAGAAGTCGTTGCACCTTATCTTGTCAGCCGTCCTGGCGGGGCCCGAGACGCAGCTCTAAGTCAAGTTCAGCCTCGTCTGGTGGGCCAATAATGTTGACGTCGCTGGAGCCTTCCGGCTGGTTGATGCTGCTGGAATATTCTGGAAAGAGAGGTAAGGTTTCGCCAGAATGACTTCTTTCTGCTAAAAAAGTCTCTCCTAAACTCAAGTACTTAGGAGGAATGAACCCTTTACTAACTCCATAAGACCACCAAGACTAGTACGCATGCTCCCACAGGCAACTGCTTTGATCGTTATAGCTTGAAGAGACCATTGCAGTGGTAGAACTCAGACCTGCTTCATTTGAGGGCGAAGCTGTGCTGGTGGGATCTACTATCAGAACGGCAGACTTTATTGTTGTGGAAGACTTCCTCTAAAATTTGCAGTTGTGCCATGGTTGGTTGCCACCTTGTGCGACGTGACTTTTCTTCGCCCTTGTCTTGAGGTTCTGCAACTGGTTCCATCTTTCGTGTGGCAGAGGAGCAAAGGTCTGGTATGTGATGAAGATCGGTTGAGATTGATGCTGGGTTTCAGACTCAAACCCTCCGTCGCTTTTATATTTTTGGGCCGTTCACAGTTTATACTCATACGGGTCAGGAGTTGGTTTGCTAGATTGTTGAGTGTTTGGATTTTGTGATTGGACTTTGACTTTCGCTTGGGCTTTCAGATCGAGACTTCCGATTTTTTTTTTTTTTTTGCTATTGGACCGTTCACAGTTTATACTCGTGCGGGCCAGGGGTCTAGCTTGCTGGATTGTTCGCCTTTTATACTCATGCAGTGCAGGAGTGTGCTGTAGTTGATCGCCTTTTATACTCGTGCAAGGCAGAAGTGTGCTGCTGTTGATCGCCTTTTATACTCGTGCGAGGCAGAAGTGTGCTGCTGTTGATCGCCTTTTATACTCGTGCGAGGCAGGAGTGCTAAACTGTTGATCGCCTTTTATACTCGTGCGAGGCAGGAGTGCTGAACTGTATTGCATTCATTATCGCCTTTTATACTCGTGCGAGGCATGAGTGCGTTGTAGAGCTGTTCGCCTTTTATACTCGTCCGAGGCAGGAGTGCTGAACTGTATTGCATTGATTATCGCCTTTTATACTCGTGCGAGGCATGAGTGCGTTGTAGAGCTGTTCGCCTTTTATACTCGTGCGAGGCAGGAGTGCTGAACTGTATTGCATTGATTATCGCCTTTTATACTCGTACGAGACAGGAGTATGCTGTAGAGCTGTTCGCCTTTTATACTCGTGCGAGGCAGGAGTGCTGAATTGTATTGTATTGATTATCGCCTTTTATACTCGTGCGAGACAGGAGTACGTTGTAGAGCTGTTCGCCTTTTATACTCGTGCGAGGCAGGAGTGCGCTGTAGAGCTATTCGCCTTTTATACTCGTGCGAGGCAGGAATGCTGAACTGTTGATCGCCTTTTATACTCGTGCGAGGCAGGAGTGCTGAACTGTTGATCGCCTTTTATACTCGTGCGAGGCAGGAGTGCATTGCTGGAATGCTGTTGAGCTGTTGACTTGTTGAGCTACTAAGCTATTGATCTGGTGAGCTACTGAGCTGTTTGGCTGTTGAGCTGCTGAGTCGGAGAGTTGGTGAGCTACTGAACTGTTGAGCTGCTGAGCTGGAGAGTTGGTGAGCTGCTGAGTTGTTTGGTGAGCTATTGAGATGGTAAGCTATTGAGTTGTTGACTTGGATTCTGATTCAGGGTTTAAGCTTTGCCCCCGAATCTGGATTTGGAATTTGAGTTGGAACTTGGATTTGGGCTTTGAGCCCGGGTTTAGATTTGGTGAATTTGGGCTTTAGGCTGGGGTTTGAATTTAGGCTTTTTGGGTCTGGATTTGAATTTGGGCTTTAGGTTCGAGTTTGAATTTGGACTTGGATTTTGAACTAGCATTTGGGTTCGGGCTTGGATTTTGCCCCCGAATTTGGATTTGTTGGGTTTTGAATCGGGGTTTGAGATCTGCCCCCGAATCTAGATTTGGATTTTGAGAAAGGGTTCTGAACTTGCACATAAGTTTCAGACAATTTTTTTTCTTCTTTTTTTTTTCCTTTTTTTTGGCTTTTTTTTCGTGCTTTTTTTTTGCACTTTTTTTTTGCTTTTTTTTGTTTTTCTTTTTATTTCCTTTTTTATTTTTCTCTTTTTTTTGACTTTTTTTGTTTTTTGTTTTTTTTTACACAGTAAATTTTAGAAGTTTACCGTTTGATCGAACTAGGTCGGGATGCGTTGACAGTATGCAAGCGTAATTGACGTAGGCTTCTTGAACCAGGTATAGCCCGTCCCAGTTGGAAGTGAGCTTGTCGCAGAGTCGGTGATTGTGTCCCTTTACTGGTCCGGTTGGATAAGAACTGTGTCCATGCACGAGTTTGCGAACCTACGTACTCAAGTAGGATGATTAATGCAGGCGATTGAGCAGTCGTTCTTTTACTGGTGGCGATAGTCTTGTTCATCTTTAGTGCCACCGATGCGCCGGATTCCTGCCCTCTAGAGTTGTGTTGGTGTTGGCCATTTCACGCCCTATAGGCCATGAAATGGCCGTTGTGCCACCAACTTTTTTTTTTTCTAAGGAGCAAAAGATGAGAGGTAGAGATGTGCCACCGAGCGTGCAAAAAATTTGTAACGGGTAAATTTCGAGTCTATAACAGTTAGACTAAAAAATACAAAAACAAATTACAGAAAAAAAATTTAAAATTTATGCGGGTTCGATCTCTGAGTAGATCCTCCGATTAATGCTCCAGTGTAATTTAGTCGAGGGCCGTGAAGGCTTAATCTTGACCGAGAGATGTTGAATTTCCACAGCGTGAACTTGAACTGTAGGAAATGGATCCCACTGGGGGCTGATGCTTGATCTCAAGTGGATTAGTTGAACTCCGGTGAGGGCCGTAGGAGGCTTGATCCTACTCAGACTGGATGGACTTCGGTGAGGGCCATAAGAGGCTTGATCCCACTTGAATTGATTGGACTCCGGTGAGGGCCGTAAGAGGCTTGATCTCACTCGAACTGGATGGATTCCGGTGAGGGCTGTAGGAGGGTTGATCCCACTCGGATATTTAAGATTTTAATATCTTGGATTTTTTATCTAGCGGATCCAACTCAGTGGCAGTTAGAGAGCATACACCCAAAATATTTAGAGAGAGAAAGAAAGAATGCAAAGCTTTAAGAGAGAGGATTTTGCTTTGCATGGGATGGATTGAAAGGCTTTGAGGGGATGCCTATTTATAGGGTTGGGGGAGGTTGGATGCCAAAATTGTATGATTTGGATCATACATGGCAAGGGCCATTTTTGGTGGTTGAATTTTGACATTTTGCAATCAAATGGAAATTAAAATTCCCATATGATTCATCATGGGTAGGATACTACATGGCAAGGGCCCTTTTGGTGGTTGGATTTTGATATTTTGCATGGTCACCAACCATATGAAAATCATCATTTTCATATGCATGCACTTGTTGCTTTCATGTAGGGCGTGCATTGAATTTTTTTTTTTTGTGATTTTTTTTTTTTTTTGTGTTTACAAGAACCCCTGACATGAAATATGGTAATTCAAGCTACCTCAGATCATTGAACTTTCTTTGATGGGTTAGATTTCATTGCTAATGTCAGATCCGCTGGAACTGAGATCTAAAACAATGTGATCTTCTAGATTTGAAGACAAACTACCCCGCAAGAAAGGCATTAAGATAAAATAATAAGACAATTACTCTAAATATTAGTTCAAGTAATTACTGATTTTATTGACAAGAAATATAATTAAGAGTTCAATTCTTACCCTCTGTTTTCTCTTGATATCAGTTTAACTCTCATTCAAGACTAAAAAAATAAAAAAGGACAATTTATTGCACAAGGCTATCATGTCATATTTGTGGGCTCTATATAAATATTTATAATCACTAAATCATAATAAAATAATTTTTTTTAAGAATTCACTTTATTTAGCGTGGTTGAAGGGGTGTGCTTTTAACTAAGAAGTTTGGAGTTCATATCTCAGTCATTTCCTTCGCTTGCCTCTTTCCTAATAATGAGCTACTATCACCTCTAAAACAAAAAAAAAAAGGAGCAACATTTCTATTATACCAAAGCTCTCCTTCTGTTAAGAGAAAACGACACAATTTTTCTTTTCAATTTGTTGATTTGCCCTTTATAATTCTGGAAGGTACATTCAATTACTATTTCTTTTTTTGCCTAAAAGGTACATTCAATTATTCATCATTACTGAAATTACTTTAATTTTAAATTACAGATTTGGTGACTGATATATTCACAATATATCTTTTTTTTTTGATAAAAAAATTATTCATCATGACTAAGCACGTAAGCATCTGATGCATCGGTATACTCTTGGACACCTAATTTTCTTCTTGAAGAGAATTAAGTTTATTGATTCCCAAATGAAACGATTTTCACGATTAATTGCACAACAGAACTGTAAGCGGATCTTGTTGGCTCCTGCAAAAAGTATTAGCTAATTTTACTTTCACGTTATTTAATAACTTTTACATTTTGGTACATCTTGTTAATGTTGAAGTTAATCCAGATTTAATTCTTAATTATTGTTTAAGTAGAATTTGGTTGTTTAGTGTGTTTCCATATTCAGGTAGAATTATGATTTTGTTCTACTAGTATATAAGGACATGTGATTTATGTTTTGTGGGTGTGCTTCTCATTATTATTGTGTGACATTATTCGGTTAATAAAATTAGTAGTGTTAAGTTAATTAAGCTAATAGTGGTATCAGAGCCTGGTTGATGGAGAAGTCACCGTCATCGAGTTTTGGATCCAATTAGTTGAAAATAAGTATTGATTACGTAATTTTGTTCAGTTTGTTTGAGTTAAGTGCTAGCAAAATTGTCGTTGTCAGATATCGTGAGAGATATCTGATCTAAAACGAAGAAAAAGGAGCTGCCGGAGCATCGCTGGAAAGTCACCGGAGCCCAGCCGAAGCCTCATCTGGCCGTCTACACGCCACCGTAATCACCAATTTTATCGCCGGACACCACCATCTGATGCGCAGACCGCCGATCTTCCTAAATCTGGTGCCCACGCGCCGGAAATATAGCCGGAAACTCACAGATCGACATAAGACCAAAAGAATCCAGCCACCGATTTCACGCCGTTTCTGCCTCCTCCAATCACCGCCGTGCAACGAAAGCCTCGAAAATCACTTCCCCGGCCACTGATCCTCTTTCCCCAACCTTCAATTCGCCGATTCGTAGCCGGAAAGTGACCGGACAAAACCATCAGTCTTCTTTTCGTTTGTCCAGTCGGATTTCAACGTTCAGCCACCATTTTCCACCGTTTCTATCGTCGTTTGCCCCTTTTCTAGCCACTTTCCACCTGAGGAGGAGCTCCAGATTCTTTGCCGGCAGGAGTTAGCTTGCCACCGTCGCCGGCACTCATCTTTGTTGCCGATGATTGCTTGGGTTACCAGCGGCAGCTTGTTTATTTTGAGGAAGAAAAAGAAAAAAAAGGGGGGGGGGGCAGATTGAAGAAAATAAAATTAGGGGGTCAGATTTGAAAAATTAGAATTTTTGGAACACGATGAATTTTAATATGAATGACAGTATTTCAGTTTCTGTTCCCGTTTTAGATGGGAAAAATTACAACCGATGGTGTGTGCAGATGAAAGTGTTATTTGACTACAACGAGTTACTTAGTGTCGTAGAGAACAGAGTTGAAGAGATTGTTGTAGATGCAACAGAAGTACAACGAACTGCTCATCGAGATATGCAGAAAAAGGATAAAAAGGCACTTTATTTTATTCATCAGGCAGTCAATGATGATAGTTTTGAGAAAATTGCGGGTGCAACTACGTCTAAACAAGTATGAGATATTTTGACGACGTATTTTCAAGGTGCAGATAAAGTGAAGAAGGTGAAACTCCAAACCTTACGACGTCAGTTTGAGTTGTTGCAGATGGAAACCTCAGAAACGGTTTCAGTTTATATTGGTAGAGTTCTTGCCCTCACGAATCAGATGAAAGTTTATGGAGAGCAGCTTAATGATGAAATTAAACTTGAGAAGATTTTGAGGACACTCACACCGCGATATGAGCACATCGTGGTTGCAATTGAAGAAGTACATGATTTGTCGGAGATGTTAGTTGATGTGTTGACGGGCACGTTGCAAGCTCACGAATAGCGCATGAATGAGAAGCGCATTGAGAAGCCAGTCGAGCAAACCCTTGAGAGTCAAGCTCCCATCAGAGGAGAGCAGAATGATTAATCACAACAGAGGTAAAATTTCTCTCGTGGAAGAGGAAGAGGACGAGGACGTGGTGGATTTTACAACAATCGAGGTCGTGGAGGTCGCTACAATAATTATGGAGGTGGAGACATTTATCCGAGAAATGCGAACCAGACTAACAGAGGTCGTGATCGAGGCCGAGGCCAAGGAAAATAAAGGCAAGATAAATCTAATATTGAGTGTTATTCATGTCACAAGCGTGACCACTATTCTCATGAGTGTTGGTCGAAGGAAAATAATCAGACAGCACATTGTGCACAAGAGCATGCACAAAAGAGAGATGGTGATGAAAATCAAGCCCTCATGATGGTTACTGCAGCCACTGAAACACCAAATTACAACACATGGTTCTTGGACACTGGATGCACCAATCATATGTGTGTAAAGAAGGAGCTTTTTGTGGATCTTGATGAGTTAATCCGCTCCACATTTAAATTTGCTGATGATAGCAACGTTCGACTGATGGGAAAGGGCCGAATTCTCATTAAGTTGGAGAATGAAGACCATAATTACATCTCAAATGTGTTCTATGTGCCAGATATAAAGAGCAATCTTCTCAGTTTGGGCCAATTGCTTGAAAAGGGGTATAACATTATGCTACGTGATAACTGTCTCTCAATCACTGATGGTAGAGGTACACTTATACTCAAATCCCCTTTAACTAAGAACCAGATGTTTCGAGTTGATATTGCCACAGATGTTTATACTTGTCTAAGTGCTGTTGTGAAAGACGAATCTTGGTTGTGGCATCTTCGGTTTGGTCATTTAAATTTTCGCAGTTTGAAGGCGCTTGCACAGGATAATATGGTGAAAGGTTTGCCCAGGATTGATCATCCGAACCAGATATGTGAGGCTTGTATTCTTGCAAAACAGAGCATATTGCCTTTTGTGGAAAGGAGAACTTGGCGTGCAAGGCATCCAGTCCAGCTTATTCACTCTGATGTTTGTGGTCCAATGAGTGTTCCAACAATCGGAAAGAATAAGTACTTTCTCACATTTATTGATGATTTTTCAAGGAAGACATGGGTTTATATCATGCCGAGGAAGTTTCAAGTGTTTGATTGTTTTAAGAAGTTTAAGGCATTTGTTGAGAGGCAAAGTGGCTGTTATATAAAAGTTTTGTGGACTGATAGAGGTGGTGAATATGTTTCTAATGAATTCAATGAGTATTGTGAAGAACATGACATAAAGCATGAAGCTACTTTTCTCTACACACCACAACATAATGGAGTTGCTGAAAGGAAGAACAAATCGATAATGAATATGGTTAGAAGCTTACTGAAGGCCAAATGAGTGCCTAATCCCTTTTGAGCAGAAGCTGTATTGTGTTCTGTTTACTTGTTGAATAGGTGTCCAACAGCAAGTATTCAGAGTATCACTCCTGAAGAAGCATGGACCAGTTTTAAGTCTAGTGTGAAGCATCTGAAGGTATTTGGTTCGATTGCTTATGCACATATTCCTGCTGAGACGAAGACAAAGTTAGATGATCGAGGAATGAAGACAATTTTGATTGGTTATTCAAAGGGAGGATACAAGTTATTCAATCCCGTGACAAAGAAGGTGATTTTGAGCAGAGTTGTGACTTTTGCAGAAGATGAAGCTTGGAAATTTGATGTTGAGGAGCACAATGATTCTCAGAGACGTCCTATTGCTATTTTGGGAGAAGAGGAGTCTCAAGTTGTAGTCCCTAATGTAAATAGGGAAGTTGCCCCAGTTTCTGCTCAGAATCCAATACCACAAGCTCCCCAAGAGAATGAAAGATCGAGGAAAAATCGCCAACAGTCAGTTAGATTACAAGATTATGAGGTAATCCCTGATGATGCTATTAATGATAATGGAGATTTGGTGCATTTTGCGATGTTTGTAGATTGTGGACCTGTATCGTTTGATGAGGCGATTCAAGACCTAAGTGAGTGAATGCAATGAATGAAGAAATTAAGGCGATTGAGAAGAATAAGACTTGGGAGCTTACTAAAATCCCACGAGGTCACAAAGTTATTGATGTGAAGTGAGTTTTCAGGACAAAGAGGAAGTCAAATGGAGAAGTAGAGGGATACAAGGCAAGATTGGTAGCTAAAGGATTTGAACAACGTCCTGGTTATGACTACCATGAAGTTTTCTCCCCTGTTGCTCGCATGGAAACAGTTAGACTCATTATTGCTTTGGCTGCTCAGAATCGTTGGAGAATTCATCAAATGGATGTGAAGTAAGCTTTTCTCAATGGTCCACTTGAAGAAGAAGTTTTTGTGAAGCAACCTCCAGGTTTTGTAAAGGAAGGAAGTGAAGAGAAAGTGTATAAGTTGAAGAAAGCGTTGTATAGATTGAAGCAAGCACCTAGAGCATGGAATAAGCGCATTGATTCTTTCTTTCATGAAGTTAATTTTCAGAAGTGTTCATCTGAGCATGCCTTATATGTGAAAGTTAATGATGATGGTGATATCTTGTTAGTATGTTTATATGTTGATGACTTGATCTTCACAGGCAACAATCCCAGAATGATTGAAGACTTTAAAAAGTCGATGATGAGTGAGTTTGAAATGATTGATTTGGGCCTAATGTCATATTTTCTTAGCATTGAAGTGATTCAAAAAGATGATGGAATCTTTATTTGGCAGAAGAGATATGCTACAGAGTTGTTGAAGAAGTTTCAGATGCATGATTGCAATCCTGTGAGAACACCTATTGAAGTTGAAACTAAATTGTCTAAGGAAGGCAATGACGCACCTGTTGATTCCATACATTTTAAGCAGATTGTTGGAAGTTTGAGGTACTTGACATGCACAAGGCCCGACATATCTTATAGAGTTGGTTTGATTAGCAAGTTTTTGGAGTCTCCGCGTCAATCTCATATGCAAGTTGCTAAGAGGATTATGCGGTACATTAAAGGGACGTTTGATCATGACCTACTTTATACTTCATCTAGGAATTGTGCTCTTGTAAGCTATTCTAATAGTGATTGGGGTGGAGATGTTGATGATCGAAGAAGTACTTCTGGTTATTGTTTCAATTTTGGCACAGCAGCTTGTTCGTGGTCATCGAAGAAACAACTAATTGTTGCACTTTCGACTTGTGAAGCAGAATATGTAACTGCAGCTTCCAGTGCTTGCCAAGTAGTTTGGTTGAGGAATTTATTGAGTGAGATTCATGTTCCAGTCGAAGGTCCTACAAGGATATTTGTTGATAATGTTTCAGTTATTAATTTGGCAAAGAATCCAGTGACGCATGGAAGGAGTAAGTATATTGATACTCGTTTTCATTTTCTGAGAGATCAAGTTGATAAAGGAGAGATTGAATTGACTTATTGCAAGTCTGAAAATCAAGTTGCAGATATTCTCACGAAACCGTTGAAGTATGATGCGTTTGTAAAGTTGAAGCAGATGTTGGGAATGCAAGCATCACCAAATCAGGATTAAGGGGGGATGTTGAAGTTAATCCATATTTAATTTTTAATTATTGTTTAAGTAGAACTTGGTTGTTTAGTGTGTTTGCATATTTGGATAGAATTAGGACTTTGTTTTACTAGTATATAAGGACTTATGATTTATATTTTGTGGGTGTGCTTCTCATTATTATTGTGTAACATTATTCAGTTAATAAAATTAGTAGTGTTAAGTTAATTAAGCTAACAGTTAAAATGTATAAAAATCTCATAATGATAAAATACAAAATTTGACGTGATTTATAATATTTTTAAATTTTTTCTCAAGGCTTTCTCTGTTATTGGCTTGAGTTTTTAGGTGGATTGGAAGTTCCAAAAAATTTATTTGATACATGATATTCATGTTTTATAATTTATTGATTTTCTAATATTACATTCCTCTCAACTCACAAGTATGTCATAGAGATATAATTTTATTCACTGAATAGAGTTTAGTCATCGTAAGATTTAATTAGCTAGCTAATTTTGTGGAGTGTCGCTTTGACGTTGTCAAACGTTGATAAGATTTGATGTTTTCAATTCAAAATGTCCCTTTCTCTTATTATAAATCAAGGAATAGCCCATCAATCAATGTTATTGTCGAACAGATAAATATTATCGCTATGGATATTCTCTTTTTATATATTCTTTTAACGTCGCTATTGATATTCTCTCACCACGCTAATGTACAACTGGTAGCATACCAAAAAAGAAAAAAAGAAAGAGAAAAAAAGTCCTAAAAACAATTTAAAAATTCTCTACGGATACAAATTTTATGATCGCAAATAGGCACAAAAAGATTTTATACTATACATTATTTTGTACCATAAGAATAATATTTTGTATAATATATAAGAGACTTATAATAAAATAAAAGACTTTACTATAAAATTTTTGTATGTTATATAAAATATTATTGATATTTTATATATAATATAAAATTGTTTTGCATTTATATATTCACTCTCAAAACAATATTTTACATTAGTATTCTTGTAGATTGAGCGTATCTCTCAATAAAAATTTTCTGAGATTTTTAGGAATTTTTTTCTCAATAAAAATTTCACTTTTTTTTTTTTTTTTTTTTGTCTTCTAAAACTCCTAGTTTAGCAGTTGTTGGATGGGATGAAGGAGGGATAAGGAAAATAAACCATGCAGAAGGGGACCGGGGTGAGGTCGAGGTGTGGGTTCCGTCGGCACTTTTTTTTTTCTTAAAAACGTTTATGATATTCATATAATTAAAATAAATATATAAGATTAATGGTAAAAATGTGTATATAATAATTAAAAAAATTGTTATTTGTTTGTATTATCCTTAAAAAAATTTATACATCTATTCTATTAGAAAAAAATAGACTTCCATAATTGAGTTTTACTCAAATTACAACAAACCTTCTATTTTCTGTAATAACAATATTTTTTTTTTACAATATGAAAAGTCTATATTTTTTTTATTGTATAAAATAAAAGTCTTATTGCAATAGGATAAAAACCTAAATATGAAAGTGTAACGAACATTTTATTCTATTTATTTATATATATATGTTAAAATTTTTCTAATCAAAAAAAAAAAAAAACGAAAATTGTGTCTCGTGGATCTTACGTGGGATCCATATCCATGTCTCGCTCTTTCATCTTTTTTCTGTGAAACTGTACCTGGACGTGAGGGATAACTACTTTCGTCCCTGAATAAAGTGCCCCTCACTGTTCAAGTTTCTTTGGCTTTGTATTAAAGCCGTTCTTGTTATCTCAAACGTGTACGATTGCGGACGTGCATAATTTTCCATCAAAACAAACAAAACCGCGTGATGACAGATAATCTCGTACGATACCATTTTCTCCCACAAACCCAGTCTTTCTCTTAAACTCACAAGGCCCCTCTTTCTATCCACTCTTCAAGAGTGCAATTAAGTCGTGATTTGGACCTCGACGGCTCCTATTGATCCTCCTCTGAAAGTCATGGAAAGGGGAAAGAGGACAAAAATTACACTCACTGTCTTGCCAAGTAATATTTTACGGTCTAATTGGACTTGAGAGTCTTCCAAGTCTACATTGGTTTCAGTAGGATAGGCTATGAAGCTCACACCAATTGTCAGGAGATATAATTGGATGAATAAATGTTGATACGTCGGTAATTTTTGTGTCAAATTATATGTTGAATAAAATTAAAATTATTATTTTTGAAATTAAAATTGATATTTTTAAATTAATTGTTATTTTTACATTTCAAAAATATCATTCACAGTTTTAAAAATAATAATTGTAGTTTCATTCGACACAAAATCTCAGGATAAAAGTTTCGAGATACGTAATTACACTCTAATTAAATAGGACGTGATCTCCCGTTCACATAAAATCTATAATTTATAAAGCCGAGTTTTGAGTATTTTGCAAAAGGATTGTTTAATTTTATAGTATTAATAAAAATAATTAAAATTATAAAAAATTAGTTTTTATAAATAGAATTAAATTATGAAAAATATTTATTTTAATAAAATTAACTAATTAAAAAATAAAAAATTCATTTTTAACATACAATTATGAATATAATAGAGCATCACAATATGCAAAGTGTCTGTATTTATAAGATTTATGAAGGATTAAATGTACAAAATTTTACCATTATTTTTGTAACAATGTTATTTTATGATTTAAATAAGCCTCCCAAATATATTCTAATAACATACTAACTAAAATTTTTAGTAAATTTTAGAAGAGATTTAAACAATTTTTAAATGAGCTGTTCATAAATTTTATCGAGTCGAGTTTATTCTTATTTAAACTTAGTTCATTTATAAATGAGATTTGATATCGAGTTTTAAAAAAACTTTTATTGAGTTGAATCACAGAGTTTTAATGAACATAGTGATTTGTTTATACCTCTAAATGAGTGTAGTTTATTCCAGCAAGAATCTGTGAGTTGTTTTGTTATTTCGTCTTGCAAGTTTTTTTTTTTCGGGGACCAACAAGAAATTTAAGTCAACAAAATTGAAAAAAAAAACAACAAAAAAACCACTTTGTGATGAGATCAAAACTAATTTGATGAAGATGGTAAATCGAGTATAAGAAAACAAGAAGAGTTAGGAAGTGAAACATTTTTTCCTTTGGTTTTGTAGATAATATACAATGGGTAACTTTTTTAATTCACATAGATCTCATACTTTGCTTCTCAATATTAGAATTGAGAGTCTTATTTTTTAGTGCTTCCCAGATGCTTGTCTTCTACAAAATAAACGTTATTAATTTAGTGGATAAAACTGAAAATTTTTATGTTAACGAAACAGTTTATTAATAGGTTGATTTTAACAAACGGTCCATACTCAAAAATGCTTATTACAAATCACCAAAGCCTGCCCTAAAGGACTTTATTAGAAGGTTTTTAATTCGGCTCATATTTTTTTGATAAATATAATTTACTTATAATTTTACAATACATAATAAGTGAGGTTCGCTTAAAAAAAAAAATATGTGATATAAAATTATTAGTAAATTTTACTTAACCAATAAAAGAGTAAAATTAACAAATAATTATTAATAAATATCAATAAATGCACATTATACCATGCTGTTATTCATTCCTTGGCAACAAAATGCGCTAAAGATTTAAAATCTTTAGCTGCATTGCCATGTGGTCCGGCGGCATTCACGACGACCTGCTTCAGGGAACCGACAGCCTCCCTCATTTTCCTGCCATTCTCAGAGTGAAAAACTAGGTCCAAGCACTTAAGCATGCCAGACTTGGTGATAACTCCACCCTCGAGCACCACACCAATCCCCCACACCTCCTCGACCATCCTTGCATTCATGTGATTATCAGTCCAAACAGGCCTGCATATCATTGGTACACCACAAAGAATGCTTTCAGCAATGGAGTTGATGCCGCAGTGTGTCACAAATGCACCGATGGCTGTGTGAGCCAAGACTTGACTTTGGGGCGCCCACGGAACCACCTTTCCTTGCATTCTAGTTCTCTCGAGAAACCCTTCTGGCAAATACTCCTTATATTTGTCCTTGAGTGAACAAAGGAATGGAACACCCGTGGCTTCAAGTGCCTCGGCCAATACCACTAGCTCGACTTGAGGCGGCAACACCACGGTTCCGAAGCCTATGTATACAACAGAATTAGCTGCCTTTTGACCGTCCAGCCATGGTAAGCATCCGGTCGTGTCTTGACCTGTGGGTGGTGGAAGCGGCACTAGGATGGTTGGGAAACCTACGTAGAACAGATTCTGAAACTTGGACTTGAGATCATTGGTGAGAAGTGCTGTATCTAGCTCTTCATACCAATTCATCACCACAGCACACGCCTTGGGTAACCGCACAGACATTTCTCGTAACGAGGTCAATACGGGTGTATCAGGGTAATTTTTATGCCTCGGGAACATTTCCTGGGCTAAGTCTCCTATACGTATTGTGGATAAACCTGGAATGGCTTCCAGGGTTTGGTATTCTGCAGACTGTCCTCCTTCAGCCTCTTTAGCCTCCGTGTAAAGCTGTTGAATCAAATCCATTTGCAAGTGTGCTGACAAGGCATAGGGCGGAGGCATCCAAAGTGCCACCCAGGGAACATTCATCTCCTCCGCCGTTTTTCCCACTGCAGACGACAGAATGGCATCAGTCATCAGGCAAGTGACCCTCCTGCCACTGTCCGTCACGGCCTCTTCTAACCCACGTTTAATGTTTTCTGGTAAAATGCTGACAAAAAAAACAGCTTCCTCTTGGGGGGCTATTGGCTTATCATGATCCCCTTTTGGCATGCCATCGTCCACATTGTAGGTTTTGATGTTTGGCAAGCTGCAGTTCTGCGCAGATAACAACATGGACCTGTTGCACTCTGGAGTACTAATAAAAGAGAACCGCACCCTTGGGAACTGGGCTGCTAGTTTGCCCATCAGGCTGAAGAGACCGAAAGGGTGGCTTGTGAATGGCCATGAAAAGACGGCTACATGTCCCTCCCCTGAGATTTCAGTGATCGCCATCAAAACGATAACTTGAGTAACCTTATAAAATTTAGCAAGAAGAGCGAGAAAAACAATCAGGGGAGTTTTTTCCGATTATTCCTCTCCTACTGCGAGTGCAATACTTGTGATTTGTGAAGTCCCTGCAGAGATTGGCTACATATATTTATAGAGATATACAGGACCAGAGAACTTTACTTCTCACCTAACCCCCTGCCAGGGGTCAAGAGTTTGCTGTTTTGGGACTGTATATACAGAGAGGACCAGGGAACATTACTTTTCACCCAGGGACAACAGTTTGCTGTTTTGGGAAAGGATTTTATTTGAGAGTGTTTGTTAATTTTATTTTTTTATAGTGAGTAAAATTAATTTATAATTTAATATTATTTAAATATTATTTTTAATTTTTTTATTTAAATAGATCCTATTAATTTTATGGTATAATATTATGAGTAAATTACACTTATTTAAAAAAAAGAGTCAAAATAGAAATCTCTAAAAAATTTTAAGGTAATAATATATTGGTGCTCGATAATTTTACTTTTTTATTTTGTGAGTAAAATTAATTTATAATATAATATTATTGAAATGTTATCTTTAATTTTTATTTAAGTGAATCTCATTTATTGTGTGGTGTACAATTATGAATAACTTACATTTACTTAAAAAAGAGAGTCAAAATAGAAATCTCCTAATATATTAATGGGAAAAATTTTATGATCGGAGAAAAAATTGTCGGAAGATCTTTCGGAACTGTAATCTCTTAGATTTATTATGCAATCAGCTAGATTTATTATACAACAAAAAGATAATGATTTTTTCCCTCCGTTTAGTTGCATTTGTAATCAAAACAGTTGCTCAATGAATCTAATACGTTGCATTCTGAAAATTTTTTCGGTCAATTTCTTCAGCCATTTAACAGGACCCGAACTATATTAATATAGTTCATTAAATAATTAAATTTAAAAAAATTTAAAGTTAATAAGACTATATAACTATTTTAAAATTATTTAATTAAAATAATTTAGTATTATTTTTTTTTTCTGTTTTTCTTTCTTTTTTCTATCCAAGGGTGAGTATATCAGTATCAAAATCTTCTAAACAAAGGGACAGCGATTACTAAATAACTTATAACCCACGGAAATCATAAGGAAGTTATTACCACCCTTGATATTCAAAAAGATTATTACTGTTTCACTGGATATTATTCTCTGTTTTGTTTTTTTAAATTTCAGAACAATATTATTTTCATGTTTTGTGAAAGAGTTTCATTATACAATTTAATTTTAAATAATATTAAAGAAGTTATATAATTTATTTAATAATATTTAATAATCTATTTGTGTATAATTTTTAATTATCCAGCAATGCATAAATTTTATTTTGATCCTACTCAAATAGTCCCACCAATTATTTCTTTTTCCGAAATTTTGATTTAATAATGCTGATACATGAACCCTGTTACAGTTAAGAAAACATGTTATGACAGCATATTACTTACTCACGGCTAAGAAAACAGGCACGTTGCAATCTGATAAGCTGGCATACCTGCTGAAACAGAAAAAAATTGAACCCTGATTTTGAGCACCATTATATTTTATTTTTTTGGACCGCATCCAAATCTTATTTTTGGCACCTTCGAAAAAGAGCACCGAAAAAAGCACGCTGTCAATCACAAAACTACACATAAAAAGTCAAGGACAAAAGCTCTACTTTCTAAAATTAACAGCACATTCCAGCAATTCGGACAAAAAATCATCAGCTAAAAAACAAAGCTTTAGCCCCTTTGGGGTACCATTGCAGAAGTTTAGTCCATCTGTGATCCGTTTTTAAATACACAAATCAAATATTTCCTTTTATTTTTTTTTGTTATAATGACTAACCGACAATATAAAAACAGAAATACAAAAAGCAACATACACCTCAGTCCTTTTTTTTTTTTTTTTTTTTTAGTTTTTGAGTTGCATTGCATGCAACATTTCCTTAAGCATTTCTTCATATTAACATATTCTGTTTATAGGCGTCTCATCTGACCGACAATTCTTTGTAGGTGTTTCTCTTAATGATTGAAGGAGTGCTCGCTGCTCAGTATCTGAAATGGGGAAATGCTTATTGGGTGTACGTTAGATAAAATCAAAATAGAAACAATCGAATAAAAGTGGTTAAATAGTTGAATTTTAAAAAATTAAAAAAAATAAATAAACTGTTAAATGTTGTTGGATAGCTGTATAACTAACTGTGTCCTTCTAAACTACATCAAGAAAGTGGTGCTCTTTGAAATAAATGTTTGATTTTCAAGGACGGGGCATTTGGACGTGGGAATAACACCAAGTTTAATATTAAATCTTTATAAATTTTTTTAATTGGGTCTTAAATTTTTTAACTTTTTTAATTGAATCTTATGCCTTTTAAATTCTTTATAATTGAATTCTTTCTATTAACGGCTGTTAGTCAAAACATTTAAAATGTACTTTGATCAAATGAATATGAATAAAAAAATTGTAAATACCGCATCTTTCATATATATTTGTTATATTATTTTTAAAAAATAATTAAAATACTGTGTTTAGGATTTTTTTAATTTACTTTTATTTGGTTAAAGTATGTTTTAAACAGTTTGACTATTCATTTGGTTAAAGTACGTTTTAAACAATTTGACTAACGACCGTTAACAGAAAGAGCTCAATCATAAAAGAACTAAAAAGTATAAAACTAAGTTAAAAAATTTATGACTTAATTAAAAAATTTTGCAAAAGTTTAGGACCAAAATTAGTGTTAGCCCTTTAGATGTGTTAAAGATGGGATAGTGGGTGTCACGCAGCAAAATTAATTTTTCTCTTTTTTTGCAAAAGATATATAACCTGCAATAAAGTCCTCAATTTACAATAAAGTTATTATAATTTGTATAAAGAATTGTTGCACATTATATAATAGTTATTTAATATTTACGCTTTACTGTACATTTTACAAAATTCGTTGCATACGGTTCATTGAAAAAAAAAAAACAGAGAGAAATTGTTGGATCTACGACTAACCCTTCTGCCACCCGACCCTTCGGTCCATCTATCTACGTGTATGCCCCACTCATATCTTTATTATGTCATCTCGTATGACATATATGACAGTAAGCTACCCCTTCTATTTCTATTATAAGATCTTACCCTTTGAAATGAACAGCCTTGTCGTTATTGATGAATGATGATCTATCTAGTATCTACTGGTCTCGAAAAACAGCCCTGTCGTGACTAGTAGACAGCCCTGTCGTGACTAGTAGACAGCCCTGTCTTGACTAATAGATAAATCATCAATTGCAACCAACCGTTCCATAAATCTAGTCTTCCGAATATGCAAAAAGCACGAGTACTCCAAGTTGCTGCCCACCCCTGCGATCTACAAGTCAAATAGGACATATTTCTATCCTCGTGGAGAATTTTCTTGATGTGTTGGGCAACATAGCTTCCCTGACATTCAGCCCAATTTGCAGATAAAGAACAAGTTTACACAAGAAGACTTAGCAGCGGACCAAGCTTGCAGACATGGACGGATCCTAAAAAATTTTTTTAGGGGGGCAAATATTAAAATTTAAATTATTAAAATATTGAAATGTATAGTTATAATAATAAAATTAATTTATAAAATAAAAAATAAAAAATTATTTTAATTATTTTGAATAATAACTATTATAATTATATCTTAAGAATTTTAATATTTTAAAACTATCTTTTTATATATTTAAATATCTTATTTTGCATAAGTAATAACTCAATCATTTAGTCTGTAAACAAATAAATTATAAAAAAAAAAAAATGTGTTGGCAGCCGCCAACCTTGAAGTCAAGGTTGGCAGCTGCCAACTTAAATTAATTGCCACCAACTAAATGGTTGGTGGCAGACAGGCCGGGGAGGTCTATAAATTGGCATCCCCAAATTGAATAAAGGAGCAGAAATCAAAAAAAAAAAAAAGGGCAATTACAAAGAATTGTAAAAAAATTTCAATTGTGTTACTAATTTCCTCTTATGTTTTAACAAAAAGAAAAAAAAAAGCAAAAAGTAAAATGTAAAAAATAAAAAAGTAAAAAGTAAAAAGTAAAAAGTAAAAAAAGAGTAAAAAAAAAAAATTTAACAGGTGTCCAGCACATCAAATGGCACCAAAGAGAAATATAGCTGTCGGTACCAACAAAAAGGCAACGACTCCATTGCCTGCATCAACTACCCTACCTGGGTACGTAGGCCCAGAAACTCGTGGACGGACACGATTTCTCGCCGTCCAAACTTAATAAAATATCGAAATGGAGAGTTCACAGCTCGCACAACAACAGGATCTTTCCCCTGACTCTCTTGCCGCATGGAGGAGTCGATCACCCACCCCGATCGAAGTCGGGGGCAATGCGACGAAGCTTGCTCAACAGAATCCAACACATTCTGTAGATATCCACACAGAGGAACCAGAAGAGTTTTCTTCCCCAGTCTTTCGCGGAGCCTCATCTGTTGCCGTCATGATGACCAACACAACCAGCACAGAAGAAAGGATTTCAGAATTGGAGAACAAGATTTTGCGGCTGATCAGAGTTGTAGAGGAAAAAGATCAACAGATTGCCGCTCTCAAAGGAAAGGCCCCGATCCAAGTTGATCTCGAGATTCGCGGGGAGTAACCATATCCACCTAGTTTCACTTCAGAAGTCACACCAGCCGACGTCTTCACTACAGAAAAGCAACCAGGTACTTCTACACAGCTGCCACCCTCAAATTCTGTAGCTTCGCTATTTGTTCAACAATTGCAGGAAATGATAGCCAATACGATCCGACTGCAACAAGCTACATCCTTCCAAGGATCACAGATGAGAATTAAATCGTACACCAGATAGATCGAAAGTCTCAACATGCCTTTGGGCTAACAGCCGCCCAAATTTCAACAATTCGACGGACGAGGCGATCCCTAACAGCACATCGCTCACTTCGTTGAAACCTGCAACAACGCAGAGACTTACGGAGATCTCTTGGTGAAGCAGTTTGTCCGTTCACTCAAGGAGACCGCTTTCACCTGGTTCATAAGTCTTGAAACAGAATCAATCGACAGTTGGGAACAGCTACAATGAGAGTTTCTCAACAGATTTTTCAGCACTCGAAAGACGGAAAGTATGATGGAGCTTACCAGCACCAAACAAAGGAAAGGAGAACCCGTTGTCGAATACATCAATAGATGACGTGCTCTCAGCTTGGACTGCAAAGATCGTCTGATGGAGACTTCTGCCGTGGAGATGTGCATCCAGGGAATGCATTGGGAGTTGTTATACATCCTGCAGGGTATCAAACCCCGAACCTTCGAAGAACTGGCGACCCGCGCACTTTATATGGAGATAAGCATCCAGACTTCCGGGGGTACAGTTCCCATCTAGTTGGACCAGCAAGGAGGCAGAAGGGATATTAAGAAACCCAACAGTTCCGGAAAAGGAAAAGAAATGATGACTGTTGAAGCCGCACCAGTAAAAGTGGGCGCTAAAGCTAAGGTAAATCTTCCGACCTAAATAACTCAGCCAAAACAACAGGAAAGGTGGAAGGTGACATTGCGAGAGTTGGAGCAAAAGCAGTATCCATTCCCTAACTCAGACGTCCCCGACATTCTTGACAACTCTTGGAGGCAAAGCTGATCGAACTCCCAGAGTGCAAGCGGCCGAATGAAAAGGATCGAGTCAGCGATCCGAGATTCTGCAAATATCACCGCATAGTAAGTCATCCAACCGAGAAATGTTTCGTCCTGAAGGAGCTAATCATGAAGCTCAAAAGCCAGAATAAAATCATTCTGGACCAGGAACGGATAACCTCGGCAAACCAGACGACCATCACTTCAAAACCATCAGAAGAAGTGACACACTGTAAGGAGGAGCCGCTCAACAACAAAAAGTCGACAACGGAGAAGGTATATGAAGCTCTCCAAACCCTTCTCGCTAATCCTCTGCTGTTTATAGCTTTACAATCAATAGAAGTGTGGCAAAATCAAGTCAGCAATACTCTCCAGACCTCAGCTGAATCACAGTCATCAAATGATTCTAACTCAGCGGAGCAGCAGGAGGACCAAAATCATGTCGGATGTTACTCCGCTATCTCATTTTCAGATGAAGGTCTCCTGCTGGGGTCCAAACCCCACAATCGGTCGTTGTATGTATCAGGCTATGTGAGAGAACAGAAGGTCTGACGTATTCTGATCGACGATGGCTTGGCGGTCAATATTATCCCAAAATCCACCATAAAGGAGCTCGGCATCGGTATTGATGAGTTATCAGACAGCCGCTTGATGATTCATGGCTTTAACCAAGGAGGACAGAAAGCAATTGGAATGATTCGCTTGGAGTTAACTATCGGTAATCTCACTTCTAGCACTCTATTTCATGTGATCGATGCACGTACCACATATAAGATGTTGCTAGGACGACCGTAGATTCATGGAAATGGAGTTGTGCTCTCAAGTCTACATTAGTGCTTCAAGTACTACAATGGTGGCGTTCAAAAGGTCAATGCTGACTTAAAGCCATTCGATGATTTTGAATCATATATGGCGGATGTAGTCTTCTACACCGACACAGACAATCTGGAGATTATTCCATCAAAAGCTACTTGGACCGAGGGCATCCACAAAAAGGGAAAAGCTGTCGAAAACCCTATCAATGCTCAGCCTCAGATTCCGACAAATGAAAAGCTGCCACAATCGGGCACTGTATGTATCAGGCTATGTGAGAGAACAGAAGGTCCGACGTATTCTGATCGACGATGAGTCGGCAGTCAATATTATCCCAAAATCCACCATAAAGGAGCTCGGCATCGGTATTGATGAGTTATCAGACAGCCGCTTGATGATTCATGACTTTAATCAAGGAGGACAGAAAGCAATTGGAATGATTCGCTTGGAGTTAACTATCGGTAATCTCACTTCTAGCACTCTATTTCATGTGATCGATGCACGTATGATATATAAGATGTTGCTAGGACGACAGTGGATTCATGGAAATGGAGTTGTGCTCTCAATTCTATATCAGTGCTTCAAGTACTACAATGGTGGCGTTCAAAAGGTGAATGCTGACTTAAAGTTATTCGATGATTTTGAATCACATTTGGCGGATGCAGTCTTCTACACCGACACAGACAATCTGGAGATTATTCCATCAAAAGCTACTTGGACTGAGGGCATCCACAAAAAGGGAAAAGCTGTCGAAGACCCTATCAATGCTCAGCCTCAGATTCCGACAAATGAAAAGCTACTACAACTTCGTCCAAAGGATGTTGCATCTTCGAGCTCCACTCCAGTCCTACGCTATGTGCCGAAGTCAAGACGCCCAGAGTTTTATTGATCTTAAACAGGAGTAAGGACACGACCAATCCAAGACAAAAGAACAGCACAACCTGAAGGAGACTTACACTCTGCTGATACCAAAGATTGAGTCAGTTTTGTCTTCAAAACCATTAAAAGGCTTCATCAGACCACACACGGGGGCAGTCGAAGGCGGCTCACTTCCAGAAAGAAGAACACATGAAGGATTCGATCCTAATGCATACAAGCTCTTGGCCAAGGCAGGCTATGATTTCTCAAACTCGAGCGCAATGGGTACGCTGTCGTCCACACATGGTGCCACTTCTCAATCATCACAGTCCCAACCTGGCTTAGGTTATCAGGAGAAATCACCTGTGCGAATCACGCTAAAGAGCCGAAGCCGAGCAGTTGATGCACGTGCCATCACCACCACCACCAAACAAGACAGGCTTTTCCAGTCAAACAAAGAAGATGAAGTCAGGGGCTCTACATTCCATGTCACAATTAGCGAGGAGACTGATTCCGACTCATCAGACGGAGAAGTAAAGGAGGCCCATCCGGAACTTGAAGATGGTGGTCAGGGAACTGTTGATGAACTCAAGGAGGTTAATCTTGGCTCTCTGGAAGATCCCCGACCTACATTTGTAAGTTCTTTACTTACTGCAGAAGAAGAACAAGAATATGTTCAAGTATTAAGTCAATGCAGGGACGTGTTCGCATGGAGTTACAAAGAAATGTCTGGACTTGACCCGAAAATTGCGGTGCATCGTCTAGCAATAAAGAAGGGTGTTAATTCTGTCAAGCAGCCACAATGACGGTTCCATCCGGAACTCATTCCACAAATCGAGGAGGAGGTTAACAAGCTGATCAATGCTGGCTTCATCTGAGAGGTCACCTACCCAACGTGGATTGCCAACATAGTTCTGGTAAGAAAGAAGAATGGACAGTTAAGGGTATGTGTTGATTTTCGAGATCTTAACAGGGTCTGTCCGAAAGATGACTTTCCGTTACCCATAACGGAGATCACAGTCGATGCAACAACGAGTCATGAAGCATTGTCTTTCATGGATGGTTCTTCAGGCTATAACTAAATCAGAATGGCACCAGAAGACGAGGAGTTGACAGTATTTCGCACCCCAAAAGGTATATACTGTTACAAAGTTATGCCGTTTGGATTAAAAAATGTTGGCACCACTTATCAACGTGTTATGCAAAAAATTTTTGATGACATGCTGCACAAGATTGTAGAATGTTATGTTGATGACTTAGTTGTAAAGACTAAGAAGCGCAAAGACCATCTCGAGGATCTCAAGATGGTGTTTGAAAGACTCCGCAGGCATTAGCTTAAAATGAACCCTCTCAAGTGTGCATTCGGTGTCACATCAGGAAAGTTTCTTGAGTTCGTGGTGCGACATCATGGAATCGAAGTTGATCAGTCAAAGGTTGAGGCAATTCAAAAGATGCCTGAACCTAAAAACCTACACGAACTGCGAAGTCTACAAGGAAAACTGGCCTACATTCGCCGTTTCTCTTCAATTTAGCTGGGAGATGTCAACCTTTCCATCGGTTGATGAAGAAGGATGTCAACTTCGAGTGGGACGAAGCTTGCAGCAAAGCCTTTGAGAGCATAAAGAAGTACCTTTCTAATCCACCGGTCCTACGTGCTCCAATTTAAGGAAAGTCGTTGATTCTCTACATTGCAGCGCATGAAAGATCTTTAGGAACCCTGCTTGCACAGGAAAATGAGCAGGGAAAAGAGGTTGCTCTATATTACTTGAGCAGAACACTAAATGGTCCGGAGTTGAGCTATTCACCCATTGAAAAGACATGTCTAGCACTATTTTTCGCCATTGATAAGCTGAGAAATTACATGCAAGCTCACACGGTGCGTCTCATTACCAGAGCTGATCCTGTCAAATATATTTTATCTAGACCAATCTTGTCAGGACGACTTGCCAAGTGGGCAGTAATCTTACAGAGCTACGACATTGTCTACGTGCCTCAAAAAGTAGTCAAAGGACAAGCTCTAGCAGACTTCCTTGCAGATCACCCTGTCCCGTCCGATTGGGAGTTCACAGATGATCTTCCAGATGAAGAGGTCTTTTACATTAAGACATTGCAACCATGGACGATGTTCTTCGATGGTGCAGCAAGACGTGATGGTGCTGGTGCCGGTATAGTGTTTGTCACTCCTCAACGAAAAATACTATCATATGCTATCATTCTCGGTGAGTTATGTTCAAATAATGTTGCAGAATACCAGGCTTTAATCATTGATCTTCAAATGGCTGTCGATATGAAGATTCCAACTATAGAAGTCCATGGAGATTCCCAGCTCGTCATCAACCAACTTACAGGGTTGTATGATGTGAAGAAAGAGGACCTTGCGCCTTACCATCAGCGTGCTTGACAGCTAATGGATGAATTTGAAAGCATTACCTTGGAGCATGTGCCTTGACGAGAAAACACTCAGGCAGACGCGTTGGCTAACCTGGCCACTTCTCTTGCAGAGTCAGAAATCCAGGCAACAGTTGTTGCCGATGCTGTATCTGTACGTCTCGCGGAGGAGGAAGATTGGCACCAACCAATCATTGACTACCTACAGCATGGGAAGCTGCTCGAAGATCGTCGTCATAAGACAAAAATTCAACGACGAGCTCCCCGCTTCATATATCTCAAGGATGCTCTGTATCGAAGATCTTTTGATGGAGTTTTACTTTGCTGCCTAGGCAATGAAGAGGCAAAACAAGCTCTCGCTGAAGCACATTCAGGTGTTTGTGGCGGACATCAATCAGAGCCTAAGTTGCACTTCCAGCTCAGAAGGATGAGATACTATTGGCCAACTATGGTACGTGATTCAATTGAGTTTGTTAAAACCTGTCAAACTTGTCAATTTCATGCTAATTACATACATCAACTACCGGAACCACTGCATCCAACTGTCTCGTCCTGGCCCAAAGTCATCCCTGGGTCACCTGTACATCTTCGCAGCAAGAGACTACTTCTCGAAATGGGCCGAAGCTATTCCACTTAGAGAGGTAAAGAAGGAACATGTTGCCAATTTCATCCGTATGGAGTCCCTCGATTCATCATCACTGATAATGGTAAGCAGTTCTACAACAGCTTGATCAACAAGCTCTGCGAGAAGTTCAAGTTCAAGCAATACAAGTCATCCATGTACAATGCCCCGGCTAATGGCTTGGCTGAAGCATTCAACAAGACCTTATGCAACCTATTGCGGAAGAGATTGGCATGACAGAATTTCAGAGGCATTATGGGTGAATCGTACAACTTACCAGACTCCAACACAAGCGACACCATACTCACTTGTCTACGGTGTCAAAGCAATACTGCCTTTGGAAACACAGATTCTATCTCTCCGTATGACTATTCTGGAAGGACTCACACAGGAGGAGAATGCTCGCCTACGTCTGGATGAGTTAGAAGCCCTCGATGAAAGGAGGCTTGAAGCACAACAACAACTTGAGTGCTACCAAGCCCGGCTCACCAACACATTCAACCGCAGGGTCCGCCCTCGATCTTTTCAAGTTGGAGACCTTGTTCTTGCAGTACGACGATCCATCAACATGAAGTATCGGCCTGGTGACAAGTTTACTTCCAAATGGGACGGGCCATACTTAGTGCAGGAGGCCTATACTCACAATGCTTACATGCTGTCAGACCAAGAAGGCGTCCGAATCGGCCCAATCAATGGTAAATTTCTGAAACAGTATTATGTGTAAATATGTTCAAAAACAAAATAGAAAAAAATTCAAAAAATAGAAAAAAAAAATAAAAAAAAGTTGGGAAGTCCCGATCTAAAAGTCCAAGTGAAAATCCAAACCCGAAAATCCAAGCCCAAACACTTGAGCCCAATTTAGAAAACTCAAAGCCCAACTCAAAAGTCTGAAAACTAAGTCCAGACTCAAAACCTAAACACTCGACCGAAATCCAATTCAAAGCCCAAAACCCAAAAATTCCAAGTTCCAGACACAGTCCAGAACTCAAGTTCAAAATCCAATCCAACTCCTGACCCGCATGAGTATAAACTGTGAACGGCCCAAAAATATAAAAGCGACAGAGGGTTTAAGTCTGAAACCTAGAATCAGTCTTAACCGATCTTCACCACATACCAGACCTTTGCTCCTCTGCCACACGAAAGATGGAACCAGTTGCAGAACCTCAAGACAAGGGAGAAGAAAAGTCACCCCGCACAAGGTGGCAACCAACCATGGCACAACTGTAAATTTTGGAGGAAGTCTTCCACAATAATAGAGGTATTATTCCTAATGCATCTCAGATTTACCAACTTGTCTCATAATGATGCCAGCTCAGGGCAATTGAAGGAAAAAATTTGTTTTATTGGTTCTAGAATCGGAGAAGCATGAGAAACCAGCACTGAGAACTACTTTTTCCAAAGCACAGTCTGTCGTTCCGATAGTAGATCCCACCGGTACAGCTTCGCCCTCAAATGAAGCAGGTCCGAGTTCTACCACTGCAATGGTCTCTTTAGGCTATAACGATCAAAGCAGTAACCTGTGGGAGCATGCGTATTGGTTCTGGTGGTCTTATGGAGTCAGTCAAAGGTTCATCCCTCCTAAGTACTTAAGTTTATGAGAGACTTTTCTAACATAAAGAAGTCGTTCTGGCGAAACTTTGCCTCTCTTTCTAGAATATTCCGGTAGCATCAACCAGCCGGAAAGCGACGTCAACATCATCGGCACATCAGACAAGGTCGAGCTTGACTTGGAGCTGCGCCTCGGGCCCCGTTAGGACGGCTGACAAGATAAGGTGCAACGACTTCTGCAGCACACGGTAACGACTTCTGCAACACACGGTAACGACTTTCGTAACACGCGTCAGCCGTTGCCTCTTTTGTCTCTTATGCGGGAAAGCGATGTGAATGACCATACTCGATTCTGCCTACCTCCTTTTTTATTTTTTTTAAAAAAAACTCTTTATGTTATATATATATCCTGCATGTCCGAGCCATAATACTCACCCCTCAGCTCTTCTTCTCAAAAGAAAATGGCTAGTCTCTGCACTTGTCTCAGGAAGTTCTTTGATCAAGAAGTTGGAGGCGCACGAGCTAAGAAAAGAAGGAATAATCTTTCTTGAGGAATCCCTAAAATACCTCGAAACTCAGTCTCCAACGCCATCGGTGTCATGGAGTTCCAACTACTCTCCTTAGTTCACATCTACCACAGAGGAATGAGACGCTACAATCATCCTAATCTTCCTTTAGATGTGACAACGTACAGGGAAGTTCCAACTACTCTCTTTACATCGGAGCAGACTCGGGAATCATCACTACAGTCAGTCTCTCTGTGTGCAGGTCTTGAAGTTTCGAAGTGCTGGGCCTTCCTCTTGGGGAGGTTTAAGTTCTTTGCCTACCGGATCATTCTCACCAGAGCTTTGGAACTTCAAAGAACCTTTACTAGCCTTTGCGAGCTATGGAAGCTCGAACTCACCTGGAGCTAAGACTTCAATTTTTATATTGGCTGGGCTACTAACTTTCTCAGGATCGTATCTGTTTCCTGTTGAGATCCAACAAAAGCAGGTTTAGCCGGAGATAGAAGGCTTCAACATTCAATGTTCATCAAGACATCTCAATTTTCAAACTGAATTTCAAGATTCAGTTCGGATCATTTCTGTAAAATTCTTCCTTACCAACCCTTGAAGTGGGGGCATTTGTAAAGAAATAAATTATAAAAAAAAAAAAAATGTATTGGCAGCCGCCAACCTTGAAGTCAAGGTTGGTAGCTGCCAACATAAATTAATTGCCACCAACCAAATGGTTGGTGGCAATTAATTTAGGTTGGCAGCGGTTGGTGGCAGACAGGCGGAGGAGGCCTATAAATTGGCCTCCCCAAATTGAATAAAGGAGCATAAATTAAAAAAAAAAAAAGGCAATTACAAAGAATTGCAAAAAACATTTCAATTGTGTTACTACTTTTCTCTTACATTTTAGCACTCTGAGTGTATCCTTCCCCCGATCATTCAGCAAATCTGTAAACAGAAAAATACAGAGAATTTGAGAGAAAAAGAAAATTTTAGAAATCCCTCAAGAAAATTTCTCCTTTTCCTACGTGGTTTTACTCTGCAGTATACTCTTTTAACTCATTTTTGAGAGATATTTTAGGGGTAAACCCCAAAAAATTTGCTGTTTCCATTTCTAAAGTTATTTTTAGGTTTATATTCTTTAATCGCTTTAGATCTGAATTTATGAGAATATAAATCTAAAAATATTAAATTACTACAAATCCGGCTGGGATTAAACCTCATACGGCCCTCAGTAAAGTCCAGGCAGCTCATCCGAGAACAAGTCCCTTCGACCCTCGGTGAAGTTAAACCAGATCGGCTCAGATCAGATCTCTGCAGTTTTTAACCGTAGTCTAAACGTCCAAATTAGATCCAGTTTCAGTGTACCCAGTTCAAGATAAAGCTGTGGAAATTATTTCTGTCAAGATCAAGCTCGTACAGCTCTTGATGGAGTCAAAAAATGGAACACTAATCGGAGGATCTACGGAGATCGACCCCACATAAATTTTCTTTTATTTTAAATTTTTATTTGTAATTTATTTTTGTATTTTTCGAGTTTAATTGTTTTAGATTCGAAATTTACTCATTACATAGTCATTTATCTTTCGTGTAATTGTGCAATAAATTCTTTATGATGTTTATTGTAGAAAAAATATGTACTTTTTTTGTAACTGTTGTAACCAATAAAATTAAAGTTAATTTTATAAATAAATACATATTTTGATAAACAATATATTTCTAGATATTTTTTTTAATGTTCATTAGTAATAATTTATTTTATTAAAAGATAAATTATTTCTAGAATGAATTTATAAAAAAAAAGAGAAATTTATTTAAATATTTTTGTGAATAAATGAAATGAAATTAAAAGACAACTCTGTAGCCGCTAACATTTAATAAAGTTTAATTTTAGAAAGTAAAACTTTAAATTCTAAAATTTAAAAAGATATATTCTTTTTTAGGTCAACTCAAAAAGATGTATTTGAAAGGATAAAAACAAACAATTCTAAAATAAAAAAAGGAAGAAAGGAAACTTTACCAAAAAAGAGGTAAAAAAAGAGAAGAAAGGAAGTTTTGCTAAAAAAAAAAAAGAAAAATGAAAAAAAAAGAAATAAAGGAGGGACTGAACTCGAGAATAGGATAGGAGGGGAGAGATGAGGGGGGCATTGCCACTAGTCTAAATGAAATTTTGGTCATATGTTGGCAAACCATTAATAGATAACAAATGAATCGCGGAGGGCAATTACCCACCCCGTCGCCTCCCCCCGCCCCCCCATCCTTAGGTGCATCCATCTTTGCTTCTAGGCCTTCATCAAGCTTACTTTGATCATGGATGTACCACCTTGTAAGGTACCTTTGGCATTTTGTCTCAAGGACGGGAAATTCAGCCTCAGTCCTTGCACTGTGACGTCTCAACTTGACTATAGAATGTGTAAAAGTAGCAGTCAAATGTGCAATAATTCTATCCGTATTGTTATTTATTTGATTAATCTGATTGCACATTTAATTAATTTTTTGACAAAAAAAATTTTAAAAAATTTTTTATTCACAGTGACGTCAGATGATGCTATTGTGGCACTGGTCGTAGTAGCTCAACCCGCATCTAACTACTTTTTCCATATTCCTTGTCATTAGGAATCTAGGACGAGGTTAAATATAGACCAAATAGTAATTTGGTGTAGTTTGCAACAAGCTATTCGTTGAAACAGGTAAGTTAGCTATCCTGCTTTGCAAGCAGTAAATTGCTTCTTAAGCTACTCTACTTGTAACACTATAACAATTGGTAGAATTTGCGACTAAATGTTTTGTGACTAATTAATAAATAGTTGTTATGCGCTGCTTTTGTGACTATTTAGAAAAGTAGTTGTCTAATTCTACAAAATTTATTTTGGCAACTAAATAAATACAAGACGCGAAAAATGCGGAACATAATTACTTTGCGACTAATTAGTATAAGCAGTCATTAAAAGTAAGTTTCGTGGATGGTATTTACATTCTGTGACTATTTAGTAAATAGTTTCTTTAATTTCATGACCTTTTAGAAAAAAGAAATAAGAATTGAATGGATTTAACTTAAGATTTAATTGTTTTGTGTTTTATCTCATGTGGTTTCAATTTAGACAATAAATTCCTTTGTCTTTTTCAACTTTAGCAATTAACTTCCTTGACAATAATTTATCAAATCGATTAATAGAAATTGACTACAATTATGTTATTTTATGATTATAAGAACTTCATTATATCTCACGTAGAAGTTAATTATGACTACTATCTCAAATACCTCTAAATGAAAATGTGCAGTGCACTAAAAATAACAAAAACTGTGAAGTAAATAATGTGGGATACTATTAAAGCACATACCGAAATTCAATTTAAGAAATAAGTGACATATTTTTTTATAGAGAAAAAAATTGCAAAATAATATAATTTTAATTAATTTCTATTAATTAATTTAACAAAATCACTATCAAAAGAGCTTAATTGTCAAAATTGAAAAGTATAAGGAAGTTTATTGTATAAATTGAAATCACAGAGATAAAACGCAAAATAACTAAATTACAGAGGGATTAAATACATTTAACTCAAGAAATAAAGAACAAATCAAAATAATCAACGTTTCGATCCTCGGTTTAACAAAAACCTTGACATCATACGGAAATCTCCGACTTCCACTCTTTCAACTGTTCGTCTCAACGCAACGCCCTCACGCCCAACGCCAGCATCATCGTCCCCTCTGACGCTGGCCACCACTTGTGCTCTGGCATCGATCTCAAAACGCTTTCATCAGCCGCCGACCCCTCCCTCTTTCGCGATCAGGAACGCACCAGCCGCATTAGCAATGAAGATGTGTAGAATGTGCATTTCCGAGGAAATCCACAACAACGTCGTTGTTTTGGCCGATGACCACACTCACATTCCCACCATCTCTATCAAGGTCCATCTTCCTTCAATTTTCCTATTTGTTTTTCTCTTTCTCTCTCTCTCTCTCTCTCTCTGTAATCCTTCCTCGCAACAGATATCTAATATCTACTTAGTATTTGGATGAGGTAATTATTTTGTTTTAGTTGTTCATTATTATTTTTTTCTTGTTCTGGTCCATTCAAGAAATTCGTGGAGGAGCTGTGTTATTTTTGGGATGGCATTCCCTGAGTCAAACCTTATTTCTACTGTCAGTAACACAAAATCTATGCCAAAAAAAAAAAAATCTCTATTGTTCAATACTGTTTGAGGAACCTAATTTTCTTCTCTATTGTTAAATACTGCTTGAGGAACCTAAATTTCTTCTTAGATTGGTTTACGACCGTTAGTAATAAATTTTGCTTCAACCCAATCTCCTGGAATTTTGCTAGCAATGGAGCAGTAGTCTTGAATTGGCATGAGTTACCTATAGTTATTGATGAAATTGACCTATTTTTCTGATATAGTTCTCAAGTAGTTTATTGAAGTGTAAGATGAGTGTATATGGTGTGAAAAGGTGAACCTGTACAGTTCGAGTTTGCAACAGTTAGACTGCAAAATACATGGATAAATTACAAGTGAAAATTTAAAATAAAATGCGGATTCGATCTCGGATAGATCCTTTAATTAATGCTCCTGTGTGGTTTAGTCAAGGGCTGCACGAGTTTGATTTTGACCGAAAGATGTTGAATTTTCACAACGTGATCTTGAACTGTAGGAAATAGATTCCACTTAAGATTAAGACTTGATCTCAGGTGGTGCTGGAACTCCGACGAGGGTTGTAAAGGCTTGATCTCGTTCGGAATGGTTTGATTCCGGTTAAGATCGTATAGGCTTGGTCTCAGATGGATTGATTTGACTCTACTGAGGGCGGAGACTTGATTTTACTCGGACTGTTTAGCTCCGCTAAGGGCCGTAGAGGCTTTATCTCAGATAGACTGGTTTTGTTGAAGTCCGTATGAGCTTAATCTCAGACAAATATTTAATATTTTAGATAATTACTCTCACAAATTCTAATTTGAGGCGATCGGAGAGCGTATACCTAAAATATATTTGAAAATGAGTATGATAAATATTTTAGGTTTTTATCTTGAAAGATCACACTTAATGGCGTTTAAAAAATATATGCCTAATATACAAAAACGAGAAAAAAATTTAAAAAATTAAAGAAATTGCAATATTTCCAATTCCTTTTAGCTCTCTCCATTCTCTCTCGGCTCGTGTCCATTTGCAAAGGTTTTGGGGCCTATTTATAGGCTCTAAAATCACTTATATATATATATATATATATATATATATATCACTTTTTAAAGATTAGTAACTAACTTTTGATTTTTTTTTTTTTTAAAGTTGGCACCGACCTATACTTCTTTATTTTTTTTCATATGTTTACACATAAATTTGAGTTTGGGTAACAAGCATAGGTTTTTTAGTTGTACGGTACTTTCTTCCCATAATAATAGAAGATGTCATTTCCGTAGACGTTAGGTCAATTGCTGAATCACCCAAATTTCTGTGTAAACATATTTCTTTTTATTTCTATTGATTTGTATATGTGCGTGCTGTAATTGGATCATGCTTCCGTGGGCGTGCATTATCCGAAGAATCCCAACACCTCAGACATAGAGCTATTTGTGCAGAGGGAGGAAACCCATCAAGGGTCTTCCAAATTTACGATCGGCAGCAGCTTTTGGAAACTCGAAAAGGCAAGCAAGGAAGAAGAAGCATTAATCCAAATTGACTGCAACAATGAAAATGGGAAAAGCTTACATAAGTTCAATCACAAGATCATTGTCTCCAATGTTGTCTTTAAGAATGGATGGAACAATTTTAATTCTTCTGACTTGATGTTCTTGAATTCCGAGATGCTTAATGAACTGTCAAGCAACAGATTCTCTTCGTTGGATTTCAACAACGGGCAATACACAAACACAAGAGCCATAGAAGATGACAAATGATGTAAGATCAGGGAAGAAGTGGAGATAAAGAGACTGTTTGCAAGTAAAATTAGCACAATCGACAAAAATTCTCCCACTTCAATCCCAAGCCTACCTTTACATCAGATACAATAGAGAATTCAATTCGTGGCACAAAAAAGATTACAAATTCAGCCGAAAGAAGGTCAGTATCTGAAAGTACAGCTTTCTCAAGATTTAAAAGCCTTGGAATCGGCAGCAAAATTAGAGGGCCTTCATTTTCAAGTGCAAGCAATGTAAAGGAAGAAAGACAGAGGCAGCTTTGGTTGCCGATTGCTAGGAAGACGGTTCAGTGGTTTGCTAACAGAGAAACAAGGTGTCAACAAACAGAGATCACTAAACAGACATTACATGTGTAAAAAGATTGGTCATTAATTTCTGTCTTTTTTTTTTATGTTTTACTAAAGGAATCAAAAGATCAGAAGAATAGAGTTACTAAAATTTAGAATACCTTGAGTCTTAAAAGAAAGGAGATTTGAAAGAGATAGAGATCAAATTTCTCACATCTTTCATAACATAATGACAATGAACTAACAAGCAATCAGTTTGTTAGGAGATTATTAATTTGCACAATTTGACATTAATCACATAATTTTGTTTTTGCTTTTTTGGAGAAGTTTATGTAATTTTGGAAGTTGCAACTTGCTATCTTAATAAGAAGGACACTAAATATATGCATCCTCTTTGGGCCTATTCACCTAATTCGATGAATTTACAACGTGGTTTGTTTTCTTATGATTGACTACCGATGCATGGGTCATTAATGAATTCTTCATCTTTAAAGGTGCAATCTTACACACGAAACTGACTGCCTTAGAAAATCCCCTCCTTTAAGTAGTAGACAAAAGAATCGACTTTTATGAGTCTATATTCTGTCCCAGAACCCTCGACATGAAATATGGTAATCCAAGCTAGCTCAGATCACTGGGCTTTCCTTGATGGGTTAGATTTCATTGCTAATGTCAGATCCACCGGAAGTGAGATCCAAAACAATGTGATCATCTAGATTTGATGACAACCAACCCGGAAAGAAAGGCATTAAGAGAAAAAATTAGGACATGATCCTAAATATTAATTTAAATAGTCATTGGTCTTATTAGTAAAAAATATAGTTAAGGAGTTCAATGCTTACCCTTTCCTTCCTGATATAGATTTAACCGAAAAAAAAAAAAAAGGGACCATCCATTGCACAAGGCTGTCATGTCATATTTGTGGGCTCTGAATAAAGGTCCATGATCATTAAGGCACAATAAAATAAATTTTTTGAAAATTTACTTTAGTTAGAATAGTTAAAAGAAAATGGTATATTTTTAATTAAAAAGTTTGAAGTTTGTATCTGTCATCTTCCTCACTTGTCTCTTCCCTGGCTTCTATCACCTCTAAAAAAAAAAAAAAAACAAGCCCTCTCTAATTCTGAAAGGTTACATTCAATTTTTCTTTTTTTGCTTAAAAAGCACATTCAATTATTTATTGTGAGGAAAATCATTTCGAGTTCAGTTCACAAATTTGATAATCGATATACTTACAATATATTCTTTTTTTTTTGATAAAAAAAATATTCATCATGACTAAGCACGTAAGCATCTAATGCATTGGTATACTCTTGGACACCTAATTTTCTTCTCGAACAGAATTGAGTCTACTGATTCCCAAATGAAACGATTTTCACGATTAATTGTACAACAGAACTGCAAGCGGATCTTGTTGGCTCCTGCAAAAAGTATTAGCTAATTTTATTTTCCCGTTATTTAATAACTTTCACATATTGGTACATCTTGTTAAAAAGTATAAAAATTTTATAATGATAAAATACGAAAATTTAACTTGATTTATAATATTATTGAATTTTCTCTCAAGACTTTCCCACCAATTGACTTGAGTTTTTAGGTGGATTAAAAGTTCTGAAATTTGATGCATCATATTAATGTTTTATAATATATTCATTTTCTAACATTACATTCCTCACAACTCACAAGCATGTCATAGAGATACGATTTTATTTACTGAATAAAGTTTAATTATCGTAAGATTTAATTAGCTAGCTACTTTTGTGGAGTGGCTCTTTGATGTTTCCAAAGGTTGATAAGATTTGATGTTTTCAACCCAAAATGTCTCTTTCTCTTGTTAGAAATATTATCGCTATTGAGATTCTCTTTTCTGTTTTTTTTTTTTTTGTTAACTTCGCTATTGAGATATATTCTCTTAGCATGCTAACATACAATTGGTAACATAGAAAAAAGATAAAAAAAACAAAGAAAAAAAAAATCTTACACTTGCTAAGATAAAGTCCTAAAAACAATTAAAAAATTCTTCACAGACACAAATTTCATGATCGCAAGTTATTGTAAAACGTTTTTGTATTGTACATCATTTTATACGATAAGAATAATATTTTATATAAAAATAATAGATTTTAATGTAAATTTTCTGTATATTATATAAAATATTATTTATATAATATAAACTATAAAATTATTTTGCATTTATATATTCATTCTCAAAATAATATTCTACATTAGTATTCTTGTAGATACAGCATACCTCAATAAAAATGTTCTGTGTTTTTTAGGAATTTTTTTCTCAATAAAAAAATTTTTATTTAGAATTTTGCCTGTTTTGGGCGCAGATCTAATTGAAGCGGCCCAAAAAATGAAAGGAAAAAATTAGGCCGCCAGAATTGGGTATCTATCTGAATGTTTTTTTGTGTAATAAAACAGTTTTTTTTGTGCAATAAGACTAATATTTTGTGCAATAAAAAAATATGTATTTTTTTTATTTTTTTATTGCATAAAATAACAGTATTGTTACATAAAATTACTGTCTTGTTGTAAAAAAAAAAATTCAAACAAATACTTAATTTTAAAAATGTAATGGCACCCAAAATGAAAATAGAACTCCACAAAACATAGTCTATGGACCCTCTCGATTTGCCCGATGTAGAGGAAAGCTAAACCACTTCGGTGGCTAAGAATGTCTACAGTCTACTTGATCTTCGAATGACCAGTAAGAAAGTGACACGAAATAGTGTAGTTTTCTTTTCTTATTTTCTAAGGGTGGGAATTTTTTTTGTTCGGTAAATACATTGAAGGAGGTGTTTAATTTAATTTTTGAGAGAGTGTACTTATATTTTATTTTTTAAAAATTTTTTCTTAAAAGTAATTTAATCAACTGTTGTTAAAAAAATAACTTAGATATATTTTTTTGATTAATCGACTATTGTACAAATATTTTTAAGACTAAAATACTCCTATATTACCCTAACACTTTTTTCCATACAAATATGTATTGTAATAAAATAAAACATAATATATCAAAAAATTCAAATAGCAATAAGCAAATATCAATATAATTAAACACTACTCTTTTAATTTTTTTATCAGTAATAATAATTAACAATCAGTAGTAATAATTAACAATCAATAACAACAACAATTAAACTTAACAGGACCTAAGCTCCCTATGGTTTACTTTTTTTATTTTTTATTTTCTATTTTTGCGTTTTACCTCCATGGATATCAACTTATACAATAAGATGTATAAAATTTCTAATTTTGACAATTGAGACCTTCTGTTATGATTTTATTAGTTTTAAAGCTAATTTTTAATTTTAAAACATTTTACTAAATCCAAATATTATGAGATTATTTTTTAATTTTTTTGAATCATAATGATTATTTTTTTGAATTTATTTTTGAAATTTTGTTAGAGATTGAAAAATTGGATTTATAAAATTTCAGAAAAAATATAATCTCTAAAAGGGATCCAAAAAAGGAAAACTGATCATGACAAATCAGAAAAATTAAACCCTCACAATATTTTTGTTTTATAAAATTTTTTTCGTTTAAGAAGAAATTTTAAAATTAATGAACTCAGATACAAGGTCTCAATCGCTAAAAGTAAAAAATTCAAAGACTGTGTAGTGTAAATTAAAATTACAAAGGGATAAAATATATCAGAAAAACCATAGATATTAAATTTATCAAACTTTTTTTTCTTTTAATTTGAGCACTTTTTTCCATTTGTTTTCCATTTTTGTCTTATTGTCGATATTCACAAAAACAGAAGGCTAGAAATTTCTACACCATTTTCTTTTAATCTTTGTATATATATATATATATATATATATATATACACGTATGTAATGAAAATTAAATAAAGTAACTCACTTTTGATGAAATATAAGTAAGTATATAATTTATTTAATAATATTTAATAATATATTTATTTTTTAATTTAATAATTTATAATAATATATGTTCACTTGTATCGTAACAAAATTCTATCAAATAATATTAAAGAGTCTGAATAAACTGTCAATTGACTTTTCACTTTTTTTTTTGTCTTTTTTTTTTAACTCGCAGTCTAGCTGTCGTAGGATGAAAATTGGCATGAGGGAGGGATGATGAGAAAAAATTAGGTATCAAAAGGATTTTTATTCAATTGACAAGTTAAAGTGCGGTAAGTTTTAATTTTTTTAATTATATTAATAAAATATAAAATAAAAAAATAAAAATTAGATAAAAATTCTCTAAATATGTATCCATATTCAAGAGTAATTTATTTTGTTATTTTATATTTTATTAATATAATTATAAAAATAAAAATTCATTATATTTTAACTTATTAATTGAGTAAAAATCAGATAAAAAATTTTCAAATATATATCTAAAACTAAATCGTTTGGTCGCTGAATGCAGTGTCCCCGACTTTTCACGTTTCTTTAGTTGTTTGTTTTGTTGTTGTGACTACTGGTCGTCATACCCCGACCCAGGGAGACATGATAAGACGGATTCACATCCAGCCATGGGGAGTGTGGTGACCTTTCACGTTTCTTACTAGTTATGTGAAAAACGTGTATGATTGCGGACGTGGATAATTTTCCATCAAACAAAACCACGTGATGACAGATAGCCTCGTATGATGCTTTTAAAGCGTCCCTCTTCTCCAAGCGCCTTTTCTTTCACAAACCCAGTCTCTGTCAAACTCACATGGCCTCTCCTTCTACCCACTCTTCAAGAGTGCAAATAATTCCTTATATGGATCTCGATGGCTCCTACTTATCTCTCCCCTCCATGTCATGGTGACGTAGAATAAACAGCAAAACAAACGAATTAATGGGAAGTAACCTTAGCTGCATGGTTGGTTGGAGAGTATAGGCTATAATCATAAAGTTTGAGATTTAAATTTTGAATTATTTATTCTTATACTTTATTTTTAATCAGTTCCACTCTAGTTTTCTTAAGATAAAAAAAAAAACAAACAAAGTAATTGGAAATTTACTTGGAAAATAGAAAAAATAACAAAAATTTATCTATAATATACATAATAATTCACTCAAAAATTAACAAAATTTCATTCGTTTAAAAATTTAATATCAATAATTAATTCTTATAAGTAAGACTGAATAATAAAACTAATATTAATCTTTATTTATATAGTTTGACCAAACCAACTAACTAAGAATAAAATTTTAAATAAAAAATAGCTTTAATTAGAAAAATAATTCTAAATAATATTTTAAATAATAAAATATTTAATTTAATAAAATATAAAATATAATTATAAATATAAAATATCAATAAATTTTTGAATAATAATTTTTTTTTTTTCGTATTCCCCATCGCATGGAAAGAGAAGAGGGGACAAAAATTACAGTCCCAAGTCACATGTACTGGCCCAAGTTGGACTTGAGAGTCTTCCCAAGTCCAACAAATATTGGTTTCAATAGGATAGGCTATGAAGCCCAAAAGAAATTTTCAAGAGATGTAATTGAATAGGATCGTGATCTCTCGATCACATAAAATCTAAGATTTATAAATATTTTTATATAACTCACTTTTAACAAAATATAAGTAGATAAGACCGACTCTAATCCTAAATTGGCAAACAATCCAATTAGTCACTTGGTTAGCCGATCACTTGATAACAACACAAACACATTTTTTTTTAAAAAACTACATAAGCACAATTTATGTTGTTATCAAGCCATCTGTAACTAAGTAGCTGGTTGGGTTGCTTGTTAGTCTCGAGTTAGAATTGTTGAAAAATAATTAATAAAATATATATATAATATGAAATACAAGATGCCTTATATGATATTGGAACAAAAATAAATTAAAAAAAGGATATCATGTTTGAAGCATACGTAGCACTGTTCTTAAGAATAATTTCTGTCCCTGTAGACAAGTAGTTTCAGTGCAGTAAGTTGTAAATACTATCTTTCTAAAATATAATAGACATCTTTACTAATGTACACTTTAAATAGTGATGTGACACAAACAACTATTTTTAAATTAACCTAACATTATAAGCCTTTTACAAATAGAGAATAACCACAAAGTCCTCTTATGGTCTCTCTTGAGAGATCACCTTTATATAACAAGTCTAATTTTATTACTCATAAGTATGAATTATGCCAAATAAATGTTTCATAAATTGTAACAGTTAGTAACGACTAAACACATAAAGGCATATAACAGTTAGTTAACAACTGAATAATAGTTAGTTCAATAATTATAAAACGGTTAGTCCAACAATTATATTACGACTAGTTTGACTAACTTTTACGTCTGATAATTAACCTTTTAAAACGTAATAATAATTTACAACAAGAGTCTGTCCTATGAATCGGATAGCCAACCCCCTACACCACTTGTAATTGTAAATATGCCTTGTATTGACCATTCTTGATAATGAAGAGGAATACGATTCCAATAAATAAAATAAAATATGATATAAATAGATATGTAATTAATTTGAAGATATATAACAATTTATATAACTGTTTATTTTTCTTTTTTTGAATTTAACAAACAATTTTTTTACTGTATAAATACATATGTTGTAATATTACTCTGCTCTTTAGAATTTCCTAGTATATGCATCAAAACTTAGTCTAGTACAGAAAATGCATGCAAAAATATAAAATAAAGATTAAAAGTAATCTCCAACGCTGACGTACCTTTTGAATAAGAAAAAACAATTATCTATTTTTTCACGATTGTGACGAGGATACCGGATTGTCTTTACACGATTGTGGCAATTATCCGTTTGCACCCCAAGGAGTCCATATTGACAACAGGGTCAAAATTTCAGAGTTACAGGGCAAAGGTCCATGGATTGCAAGAGAGACACAGAGGTAAACTAAGTTAATTAATATATATATATTTTTATTACATATTAATTTTAATAATTTTATATATCATAAATTTTTAAATAAAAAAATATATAAAAATTTATAAAATTTACAACTAAAAATAATATATAACAAACTTATAAATGATATCTACAATACATAATTTGATCCACACACATAATTAATCTCCTCTCAGACTATTAATCTTTTCTCGAGTTTCAGAAACCAAAAGGAGGCTGGTGGGTCCACGGTGGCGGAGGAGATGATTGTGTAGGTCCTGCATTCTATCAAGAATCTGTTAGTGAGAGTGCAGTTTATAATTTATAATTTACTGTAACATTTTTTACCCTTGGAAATTTTGTTTATTCGTTAAATGAGTCCTGAGTGTAGTTTATTCCAGCAAGAATCTCTGAGATGTTTTGCCATTTCGTCTTGCAATTTTTTCTTTTTTGACTAACAAGAAATTAAAGGCTTAAATTTTAAGCCAACAGGATACCAAAAAAAAAAAAAAAGCAAAAAGAACCAATTTGTGATGAGATCAAAACTGATTTGATGAAGATGGTAAATCGAGTATAAGAAAACAAGAAGAGTTAGGAAGTGAGACATTTTTTTCTTTTAGTTTCGTAGACAGTGCAAAATAAGTAACTTTATCTATTCTCATAAATCTCTTACTTTCCTTCTCATCAATATTCGAATTGAGAATCTTACTTTCTAATGCTTCCTGGATGCTTGTCTTCTAATTAATAAATATTATTAATTTAGTAGATAAAACTGAAAATTTTTATGTTAACGAAAAAGTGTACCAATAGGTTGATTTTTATTTTTTTTTTGGAGAACGAAGAGGTGATTTTTTTCAGTCAACTGTCCTTACACCATGATCAATAAGGTCAAAAACAAAGCCACGATTGGCCCTGGTAACATGAAAGTCACCTTCTTGATCTAAAGAGTCTTTGGCAATTGCATGTGCCACTTCATTAGATTGCTTGTTGATATGTTGAAAAGTGCAGGAGAGATCGCTCTAACATTTGCCGCTAGCATCCCGAAGACAGAATGTTCGTTGGGACTTGATAACACTTCTTGTATTGCCATGAGGCTATCCGATTCCATGGTAATTCGGGTCATACCCATCTCCCTAGCTCGTTGGCCTTAACAAACGGAACCTGACAGGCATGTGAATTCTTTGTTTTTTGCTGAAAAGAAACATTTGAGATCTCAATTTACTTATGATTGTTGTGCACATCGAAATAGTGATTTAATTTAATAAGTTAAGAGGTGCGTCTTTTCACACTGAAAAATGCTTATTACAAATCACCAAAGCTTGCCCTAGAGTGCTTTACTAATAAACATCAATAAATGTGCTACACGCGCATTTTTAATATGTTGGTATTTATTCCTTGGCAACCAAATCCGCTAAAGATTTCAAATCTTTAGCAGAAATACCATGCGGTCCGGCTGCATTCACCACGACCTGCTTCAGGGCACCGACTTCCTCCCTCATTTTCCTGCCATTCTCAGGGTGAAAAACTAGTTCCAAGCACTTGAGCATGCCAGACTTGGTGATAACTCCACCCTCCAGCACCACACCAATCCCCCAATCCTCGACCATCCTTGCATTCATGTGATTATCCGCCCAAACTGGCCTGCAAATCATTGGCACCTCACAAAGAATGCTTTCAGCAATGGAATTGAAGCCGCAGTGCGTCACATGCGCACCGATGGCTGTGTGAGCCAAGACTTGACTTTGGGGGGCCCACGGAACCACCTTTCCTTGCATTCTAGTTCTCTCGAGAAACCCTTCTGGCAAATACTCCTTATGTTTGTCCTTGAGCGACCAAAGGAATGGAACACCCGTGGCTTCAAGTGCCTCCGTCAGTGCCACTACCTCTACTTGAGGCGGCAGCAATATGGTTCCAAAGCCTATGTATACAACAGAATTAGCTGCCTTTTGACAGTCTAGCCATGGTAAGCATCCGGTCGTGTCTTGACCCTTGAGTGACGGAAGTGGCACCGGGATGGTTAGGAAACCTACGTAGAACAGATTCTGAAACTTGGACTTGAGATCATTGGTGAGAAGAGCTGGATTTAGCTCTTCATACGAATTCATCACCACAGCAGATGCCTTGGGTAACCACACCTGCATTGTTCTTAACAAGGTCAATACTGGTGTATCAGGATAATTTTTATCCCTCAGGAGCATTTCCTGGGACAAGTCCCCTATGCGTATTGCGGATAGACCTGGAATCGCTTCCAGGGTTTTGCATTCTGCAGGCTGTCCTCCTTCAGCCTCTTTAGCCTCCGTGTAGATCTGTTGAATCAAATCCATTTGCAAGTGCGCTGACAAGGCATAGGGCGTAGGTACCCAAAGTCCCACCCAGGGAACATTCATCTCCTCTGCCGTTTTGCCCACTGCAGGCGCCAGCATGGCGTCCGTCATCAGGCAAGTGACTTTCCTGCCACAGTCATTCACCGCCTCTTCTAACCCACGTTTAATGTTTTCTGGTAAAATGCTGACAAAAAAACCAGCTTCCACTTGGGGGGCTATTGGCTCATCAGGATCCCCTTTTGGCATGCCATCGTCCACATTGTAGGTTTTGATGTTTGGCAAGCTGCAGTTCTGCACAGATAACAACATGGACCTGTTGCAAACTGGAGTACTAATGAAAGAGAACTGCACCATTGGGAATAGGGCTGCTAGTTTGCCCATCAGGTTGAAGAGAGCAAATGGGTGACTTGTGAATGGCCATGAAAAGATGGCTACATGTCCCTGCCCGGAGATTTCAGTGATTGCCATTAAAAGGATAAAATTGACTATAAAAATTTAGCAAGAAGAGCGAGAGAAGCAATCAGGGGAGTTTTCTCCTCTATATTATTCCTCTCCTACTGCGTGTGCAATACTCGTAATTTGTGAAGTCCCTGGAGAGATTGGCTACATTTTTATAGAGACGGACTGGACCGGAGAACATTACTTCTCACCTAACCCCCTGCCAGGAGGTACAAGAGTTTTGCTGGTTTTAGACTCCATCTACTGTATCTACTTAATTTACTTTATTTTGCCTTTTGTTCTGGCTTCTCTTTTTTTTTTCTTTTTTTTAAATAAATCCAAGGGACCGCATTTTCTGTAAATCAGTATCACTATCTCCTAGACAAACGGATAGCCATTACAAATAATTCATAGCCCATGGAAATCATAAGGAAGTTGTTACCAACCCTTGATTTTGAAAAGGATTATTACTGTTTCACTGGATATTATTCTCCTATTTTTATGTTAGAACAATATTATTCTCTCATTTTGTGAAATTATTTCATTACATAATTTAATTTTAGGTAATATTAAAATAGTTACACAGTTTATCTGACGATATTTAACAGTTTATCTATTTTAAAATTTCAATTACCCAACAATGCATATATTATATTATATTTTCATCGAGCACACAAATAATCTCACAAAATATTTCTTTTTTGTGAAATTTTGATTTAATAAAGTTGATACATGAACACCGTTACAGTTATCTTGTCAATATTATATTATTGTTATGGCAGAGTCTCCATTAACAGTGATCCTATGATTATTTATTTTAGAGTGTCATTACATGAATGAATAAATTACCCATACAGCTTCCAAATGCGCCAGTAGTTAAGAAAAGTTGTAGTACTATGTCTAACTTGTTGTAACAAAAAAGGGTTATATTGTAGTCTTAAAAACATATTATTTTAATGAAAAAGAGTTAAATTGCATTTAAAGTAAAAAGACCATGCAAAAAGATTAAAAGACTAAAATAACTTTAGCCATAAAAAAATAAAATGAAACCACGTGAGGTAAGACCGCATTTTTCTTGTTAGTTTATCCATAAACTTTTTAAGTTTATTTTATAACAGTATATTAATTACTCAAAGGCTAAGAAAACACACACGTTGCAATCTGATAAGGCGGCACATTTTATGTCCTCTAATATTTTTCCTATTGGTTAACACATAATCCATCTACACCATTTACACGCAGTTGATATAATTATATTTAATAACTTTTTTAATTTTTTTTATGAAGCCAACTATTTAGTAGCTCATTTTACTATGATCTTTTTTAATATACTCTCATCAAGTATTTCCCATTTTCATAATGACTAACTGACAATATAAAAACAGAAATGCAGAAAGCAACATACACCTTATTCCCTCTGTTTTTTCTTTTTGTTTTTTAATTTTTTCAGTTGCATTGCATTCAAACATTTCCTTAAGCTTTTCTTCCTATTAACATATTCTCTTTATAGGTGTCTTCTTTGACCGACACTTCTTTGTACGTGTTTCTCTTGATGATTGGATGAGTGCTCAATGCTCAGTATTTGAAATAGGAAAATATTTGGTGGGTGTATACTAAGCGAGATCAAAATAGAAATGTATGATGCAGACTATTGCTATGTGGTTGCATTGCGTTCAACATTTCCTTAAACTTTTCTTCCTATTAACATTTCTTTTTATGGCAAAATCTATTTTAACTCACTTTACTAAGTGAGTAAAAAAAACTTAATATATAAAATTGTAAGGGGCAACCGGTGGGTTTTTAAACAATCGGTTACCCACCCATCTTTTCTTTTTAGTTTTTTTTTTCGTTGCGCTTCGTTAACCTGTATTCCACTTTTCTTTTCTTTTTTTTTTTTTTGCTTGAAGTTGTACCAAAAACAGTTTTTCTTTTTATTTAAGGAAAAGGTGCGTGACATTGTTATTTTTTCCCTCAAGTTTGTTATTTATTGTAATTGAGTTTAAATTATTTTATTATTTTAATATTTTCATTACATAATATAAGCATGCAAGTTGGATTTCTTTTAGATATAAAATAGAAAAACTTAAATTATATGACTAAATATGAATTTTTTTAAAAAATAATAATTTAGATGTAAAAAACAATCTAAAATTAATTATTTTAGTGTATATATTAAAAAAATTAATTTTCTTTGAAATCACTTAATATATAAGTTTGATTATATAAAGACACAAATTTTAGTTAAGCACCAAGTTAATCAAATTTTTAAAATTATGTACAAATACTTAAAATTTAAGTATAAGTAAACTTAAATTTTTAGTAGATATACTCAAATTTTAAGTTTTAAGCATTTAACTACTTAAATTTTTAAAATTATGCACAAAAACTCAAAGTTTGAGTAGAAGTAGACTCAAAATTTTTAATATTTCTACTTAAATTTTTTAGTTTTGAGTACTTAATTACTTAAAATTTTAAAATTATGTATTTATACTCAAAATTTAAGTTGAAATAAACTTAAATTTTTAGTACTTTTACTCAAATTTTTAGTTTTGAACTAACTACTCAAATTTTTTAAAAGTATGTACAAATACTTAAAATTTGAGTAAAGTAGACTCAAATTTTTATAATTTCTACTCAAATTTTTAGTTTTAAGTAACTAACTATTCAAAATTTTAAAATTATGTATAAATACTTAAATTTTGCATATAAATAGACTCAAATTTTTAATTTTAAGTACTTAACTACTTAAATTTTCAAAAGTTATAAATACTCAAATTTTGAGTATAGACTCAATTTATAATTTTGAATACTTATCTTCTCAAAATTTGAAAAATTATGCACCAATGCCATCCTGTGTGGCAATAATAATTTCCACCCAGAAAAGGTATACTTGGGCATAAGTCAAATTAATTTGCGTCGGTTTTGTTCTATAATAATACTGGGCGTAATATTGGGCATTGTTGCAGCATCGTGTTTGTTCCCTTTAATCCGGCAGCGAAAAGAAAACCCTATCAGGAAAACTTTTTTTTTAATAAAAAAAAAAAAAAAACTGAGAAAAACTTCTACACGCGAGCCGATCCAAAGAAAACTGCAAATATACACGGTGCAGAATGGGATCGAACAGGAAGAGGAAGCAATTTGTTTTGTTTTTGTTTTTTTGTTTTTTTTTTTGGTCTAAGAAGAAAGCGATTTTCGGAATCTGTCTTTTTATTTTTATCATTTTCAAATATTTGGATGGCCACAATTTTTTTTTCCATTTAATCTTTTTAACAAGTAATCCTTTTATTTAAAAGTGAGTATACATTACTCACTCTAATAAGTGAGTATAATTAATATGCGCCTCTTTTATACAGGTGTCTTCTTTGATCAACACTTCTTTGTACGTGTTTCTATTAATGATTGGATGAGTGCTCAATGCTCAGTATTTGAAATAGGAAAATATTTAGTGGGCGTATACTAAGTTAGATCAAAATAGAAATGAATAATGCAGACTACTTAAATAGTTGAATTAAAAAAATTATTAAATATAATTAAATGAATTGTATTGATATTTGTGTCATCTTAAATTACATTTAGTGTTCTTTAAAATAGAAGTTTGATTTTTAAGGACCGGTCATTTGGACGTGTTAAAGACCCCATGCACTAAAATATTATTTTTTTTTTTTACAAAATATATATAATCTGTAATAAAATACTCAAAATCTGCAATAAATTTCATATAATTTATATAAAAAATTGTTGTACGTTATGTAATAATAGTTGTTTTATGTTTACATATTGTTGCACATTTTATAAAAACCGTTGCATATGGTACATTTCAAAAAATGAAAAAAGAGCAAAAGTTGTTGGACCCGTTCGGTCCGTCCATCTGCGTACATGCCCCACTCATCTCTTTATTATATCATTTCGTAAGACATTTATGACTGTAAGCTACCCCTGTATTTCTATCATAAGATCTTATACTATGCAAGTGAACAGCCTTGCCATTATTGATGAATGATGATCTGTCTACCGGTCTCGAAAAACAGCACTGTCGTGACTAGTCGATAAAATCATCAATTGCAACCAACCGTTCCATAAGTCTAGTCTTCTCAACGTGCAGAGAGTACCGTTCCGGTACTAGAACATTTTTTGTCCGAATTTTTTGTTCGAATACTATGAAATTTTGATTTTTGTAATACTTATAATATTTTTTATAAGAAAAAAATAATAAAATATATTTTTTTATTGTAAAAAAGTATTACAGTAATTATAAAAATTTAACATTTAGGTGCATTCAGAAAAAAATTTAAATAAAAAATTTTTGGTGCTATACTTTTTTTCCTATGTAAAAAGCTCGAGTACTCCGAGTTGCTGCCTACCCCTGCGATCTACAAGTCAAATAGCTTCTGTTTCTACCCTTGTCGAAAATTTCTTAATCTGTTGGACAACTTAGCTTCCCTGACGTTCAGCCCAAATTGCAGATAAAGAACAAGTTTATACCAGAAGACATATCCGAAGACCAAGCTTGTAGACTTTCGTCAAGCTTACTTTGATCCTAGTCCTAGATGTGCCAACCCCTAAGGGAAAGTATTTTGTAGTCACAAATGGTTATTCCTGTAAACACCAAAAAAAAAAAATTACACAAAAAAAAAAGTTCAATGCATGCGTTATATGAAAGTAACAAGTGCATGCATATTAAAATGATGATTTTCATATGGTTAGTGGCCATACAAAATGTCAAAATTCAACCACCAAAGAAGGCATTTGCCATGAAATATCCTACACATGATGAATCATATGGAAATTTTAATTTCCATTTGATTGCAAAATGTCAAAATTCAACCACCAAAAATGACCTTTGCCATGTATGATCCAAATCATACAATTTTGACATCTATCCTCCCTCAAAACCCTATAAATAGACACCTCTCAAAGCCTTTTCAATCCATCCCATACAAAGCAAAATTCTCTCTTTTAAAGCTTTGCATTATTTCTTTCTCTCTCTAAATATTTTAGGTGTATACTCTCTAACTGCCACTGAGTTGGATCCGCTAGATCAAAAATCCAAGATATTAAAATCTTAAATATACTAGTGGGATCAAGTCTCCTACGGCCCTCACCGGAGTCCATCCAGTTCGAGTGGGATCAAGTCTCTTACGGTCCTCACCGGAGTCTAATCAATTCGAGTGAGATCAAGTCTCTTATGGCCCTCACCGAAGTCCATCTAGTCCGAGTTGGATCAAGCCTCCTACGGCCCTTACCGGAGTTTAACTAATCCACTTGAGATCAAGTCTCGGCCCTCAGTGGGATCCATTCCCTACAGTTCAAGTTCACACTGTGGAAATTCAACATCTCTCGGTCAAGATTAAACCTTCACGGCCCTTAACTAAATTACGCAGGAGCATTAATCGGATGATCTACTCAGAGATCGAACCAGCATAAATTTTAAATTTTTTTCTGTAATTTGTTTTTATATTTTTGAGTCTAACTGTTGCAGGACTCAAAATTTACCCGTTACAATTCCTTCAGGCACTGGTACAAGGACGCTGATTTCAGTAATAAAAACTTTTTTTTTATTTTTTTGTCCAAAAAATATTTGGATGTGCAACTTGACAATAAATATAAAATGGTACCAATTAAATATATAATCATTCTATGGGTGTTGTTACACATCTCATTAGTTTGGTTGTACATTCAATTATTTTTTTGAACAAAAAATATAAATATAATTTTGTATTTACAATAACGTCAAATGATGTCGCTGTGGCGCTGGACGCAGCTCAAACCCACGTCCAACTATCTTTTCCGTATTCCTTATTATTAGGAATCCAGGAGGAGGGTAGATATAGACCAAGTAGTCATTTGGTGTGGTTGATTCTTATGTAACAAGCTGTTAGTTGGAGCAGGGTAGGTTAGCTTTCCTTCTTTGCAAGCAGTAAATTGCTTCTTAAACTTACGCTACTTGTAAATTTAGTTTTGGCATTGTGGAGCCATGCTTTGTAATCATTCTAGGTGTCCTATAGCTTTATGTAAACATGTACATGTACACCATATATTGGCAGAGAAGAATATAGTTTCGGTTCCTTTGTCTCCATTTTTCTGGTTTTTCTGTCTTTGTCTGCAATTACTCCAGCTTCTCTTAAGCCCGTTCTAATCACTTTCATAAAATAGTAATTTTATTTTGCGATCTCTCCAAAGGTATCATGAATTTCGTTACTCTCATTAGTGATTAGCTTTTTGTAATTTTAATCTACCAGGCTTCCACGCGGACATGAGAGATGAATATGAAGACACAAATAATAGTCTAGGAAGGGGCCCAGTGTACGGTCAAGTGTCTCTCCGACCTGACAATTAGTATTGTCTCTCAGTCAATATAGAAAATTTATTATTTAAGTAAATCTCACTTATTATATAATTTAAAATTATAAAAAAATATACAAAAATATCTTATTTATAATCTAAAACCATTAATCACTTAAAATAAGTTAAAAATCTTTAAAATGTATTTAACTCGGTCAAAACTAAATAAAGAATTAAAGGGGATATTTCTCAGTCAGAGTCACACGTGAGAATGAGGTGGAATTAGATACATGATTATTAAACTCAGATACGTATTGGTACATTATATTCATGTTTTATAATTTATTCGTTTTATTCGCTCGATAAAGTTTACTTGTTGTTAGATTAATTAGCTACTTACTTTTTTGGAGTAAGCGTAGCTATATTTACTGCCATTTTTTGAACTTTATTTTTACACAGCTTTCATATACTAGGAGAAATGCTGATATGATTTGACGTTTTCAACCTAAAGCGTGTCTCCCTCTTTTTTATAAAATCAAGGAAGAGTCCATCATTTTTTTTTTCGATGTTATTGTCCAACTTATAAAATATTATCGCTAATTTCTTAGATACACAAAAAGAAAAAAAAAAAGGAATAAACAAAGAATAAAAAGGAAAGATTTACACTTGCCAGCGGAGAAAGCCCTAAAAGCAACTCAAAAAATTGAGAAAATTTTTAGAAATGCGAATCACTCGTGCAGAAATAGACGTAGTATGTTGTATAAAATAATATCGATGTCATATAAAATAATTTTATAGAGGATAAATCGTTTTGCATTCATATGTTCTTATTTAATCGTTTTCCAAATAATATTTAAAATAATATTTTTGTAGAATCAGTGTATTGTAAACAACAAAAAAAAAAAAGGTTAAAAAAATTCATTGGATTTGGTGCATGCACGTTATTTGAGTTAGATAAAAAAAAAATTAGATAACATGCATATTAATTGGGTTATATGAGGAAAATTAGATGACATGCATGTTATTTGAGTTAGATGAAAAGAAAATTAGATGACATGTATATTGATTGGGTTAGATGAAGAAAATTAGATGATACGTATGTTATTTGAGTTAGATGGCATACATTATTTGGGTTAGGTGATGGCAATCTTTGGCCTATAAGTAGACACTCCCTCAAACCCTACAAACACATCCTAAGTAAAGTTAAATTCTCTACATCTAAAGTTTTGCTTTCTTCCTCTCTCTCTCTAAATATTTTGGGTCTATGCTCTTTAACTGCCACTAAATTAGACCCACTAGATCAAAAACTTAAGGTATTAAATATTCGAGTGAGACTAAGTCTCTTGCGGCTCTTATCAGAGTCCAATAAGTCCATTTGAGATCAAGCTCATACGGCCCTTAGTGGAATCAACTAATCTGAGTGAGATCAAACCTCCTACGGCCCTCACCGGAATTCATCCAATCCGAGTTAAATTAAGCCTCCTATGGCTCTTACTGGAATCCATCTAGTCTGAGTGGGATCAAGCCTTTTACAGTTCTCACCGGAGTCCATATAGTCCGAGTGGGATCAAGCCTCTTACATCCCTTGCCGGAGTCTATCAAATCCCAGTGGGATCAAGCCTCCTAAGACCCTCACCGGAATTTAACTAGTCCACCTGAAATCAAGTCTCGATCTTCAGTGGAGTTCATTCCAATAGTTCAAGATCACGTTGTGAAAATTCAGTACTTGACGACATAAAAAAAGGAGTATTAATCGGAGGATCAAACAAAGATCGACCTTGCACAAATTTTAAATTCCTATCTATAATTCTCATATGTAAACGGAAAAATCGACCACCTACCCCGACCGAATTTGGAGGTAGAACATCAAATGCTGCTCAACAGCAAGATCCGACACATTCTGCTGAAACAAGTTGGGAAAAATTAGAAGAGCCCTCCATTGCATTCTTTTCTGGAGCATCATCTGCCAACTTTGACGTCATGATGACTGACACCACCAGCATAGAAGATATGTTTGCAGACTTGGATAGCAGAATTTTGTAGTTCAACAAATGATTAGAGGAGCTAAATCAGGAATTACAATCTCTCCAACAACTAGAAGACGTGACAGAAAACAAGTTAGTCATCCTTAAGGAGAAATGCTTAATTAGGCATTACCAAGTTTGATCCATTAATGTAGTCAACCGCGAAGATCATCCTCAATTGTCTTAAATTGGGGGTACAGTTCCCATCCAACTAGAACACTAAAGGGACACAAGCACTGATTTGACAACAAGCTCACTTCCAAGTGAGACGGGTCATGCTTAGTTCAAAGAGACCTACACAAACAATACTTACATGCTACCAGATCAGAAATGCATCCCAACCTGACTTGATCAAATGGTAAATTTCTAAAACATTGTTATATTTAAGTTAAAAAAATTCTAAAAAAAAGAAAAATAAAATAAAATCAGCAAAAAAAAAAAGAAATGAAAGAAAAAAAAAAGAGAAAAAAAAGGTTAGAAACTCAATGTGCAGGTTCAAACTCGTCCTCAAAGTCCAAATTTAGACTTGGGGACGAAACTCGAATCCCCGGCTCAAAACCCAAATTCAAACCCGAGCCTAAAGCCCAAACTTAAACACATCCTCAAAGTCCAAATCCAGACTTGGGGACAAAACCTGAATCTCGAGCTCAAAATCCAAATTCAAACTTGAGCCCAAATCTCAAACTCAAACTCTAGTTTAAAACCCAAATTCAAACCCGGGCCTAAAGGCCAAACTTAAACTCCAGCTCACAATCCAAATCCAAACTCGGAGGCAAAACCCGAACCCTAACTCAAAATTTGGGTCCAAAGCTAAAAGCTCAAATCCAAATTCTAAATTCAAACCCGGACTCAAAGTCCAAATCCAAATTCCAACCCAAAGTCCAAATCTAGTTTAGGGGCAAATCCCAAACTCCAACTCAGCTTAACAGCTCAACAGCTCAGTAGTTTAACAATTGACACTCTTGCCTTGTACGAGTATAAAAGGTGAATAGTACAATCCGACAACAGACTCTTGTTTCGTACGAGTATAAAAGGCGAATAGTTTAGCAAATCAACACTTCTGCCTCGCACGGGTATAAAAGGCGAAACGACAACAACTACATAAGGTTGAGTCCAAAACTCTTGGCCCTGCATGAGTATAAACTATGAACGACTCAAAATTCAATCCAAAACTCCTCGCCTATATGAGTAAAAACTGTGAAGGGCCCAAAAATATAAAAGCAATTGAGGGTGAGTATGAATCGTTGTTTTAGTTTCAACTTGTCTTCACCGCATGTCAAGATTCTGCTCTCTTTTAGGGAAAAAAAAAATGGAACCAGTTGCAGAACCTCAAGACAAGGGAGAGGATAGGTCACCTTGCGTTAGATGACACCCAAATTTGGCACAACTGCAAATCTTGGAGTAGGTTTTCCACAACAATTGAGGTACTATTCCTAATACATTACATATTTACCAACTTATTTTACGACTGCGCTCGCTCGAAGTAGTCGAAGCAAAAAATATATATGTTTGGTTCCAAAATCGGAGGAACAAGAAGAGAGCAGCACTGAGAAATGCTATTTCTAAAGTACAGGCTGCCGTTCGCATAGTAGATCTCACCGGTATAACTTTACCCTCAAATGAAGCAGGTACAAGTTCTACTACTACAATGGTCCTTCCAGGATATTTTAATTAAAGTAGTAGCCTGTGGGAGTACACATATTGGTCCTGGTGGTCTTATGGAATTAGCCAATGGTTCATTCTTCATGGGTACTTTAGTTCAGGAGAAAACTTACCATAAGAAGAAAGCCGTTCAAGCGAAACTTTGCCTCTCTTTCCAGAACATCCCGACAGTATCGATCGGCTAGAAAGCTCCAGCAACGTCAACATTATCACCTTACCAAATGAAGTCAGGATTGACTTAGAGTTGCGCCTCGGGACCCGTCAAGACAACTAACAGGGATAAGGTATAATGACTTTGACAACACACGGTAATGACTTTTGCAACGCTCGTCAGCTACTGCCTTTTTTGTCTCTCTTGAAGAAAGGGACCTGGAGGACCCTCACCAGATTATGCGTATCTTTTGACTTTTAAAAAAAAAGGGCCTTTTTGTTGTGTATATATTTTCTACATGCCTGAATCACAGAACTCACCCCTTCAGTTCTTTTTTTCTCTCAGAAAAGAAAATGGCTAGTTCCTGCATTTTCTTTTTCAAAAAGTTTTTTGATCAAGAAGATGGAAGCGCACTAGTTAAGAAAAGAATGAGTAGTCCTCATCGAGGGATCCCTGAAAGCCCTCGAAAGTCAATCTCCAACGCCATCGGTGTCATGGAGTTCCAACAACTCTCCTTAGTTCATATCTATCACAGCGGGACAAGAAGCTGCAATTATCCTCATCTGTTCTCAGATGCGGCGACGTACAGGGAAGTTCCAACTACTCTCCTTACGTCGAAGCAGACTCGGGGATTATCATTACAACCCGTCTCTCTGTATGCTGATCTTGAAGTTTCATGGTAATGAGCCTTCCCCCAAGGCAAGGTTCAAGTTCTTTGCCTACTGCATCATCCTCACTAGAGCTATGGAATTTCAAAGAACCTTTGCGAGCTATGGAAGCTTGACATCAACTAGGCTAGCCAAAGTTGAAAACTTCAAGATTCAATGTCCATTAAGACGTGTCAAGTTTCAAACTAGACTTTAAGACTCGGTTCAGATCTTGTCCCAAGGTCCTTTCTCACCAAGTTTTGAAGTGGGAGCATTTGTAAACAACAAAAAAAAAGGTTAAAAATAATCCATTGGGTTTGGTGCATGTATGTTGTTTGAATTAGATGAAAAGAAAATTAAATGACATGCATATTGATTGGGTTATATGAGAAAAATTAGATGACATGCATGTTGTTTGAGTTAGATGAAAAGAAAATTCGATAACATGCATATTGGTTGGGTTAGATGAAGAAATTAGATGACATGGATGACATGCATTATTTGGGTTAGGTGATGGCAATCTTTGGTTTATAATTAGGCACTCCCTCAAGCCCTCCAACCACATCCCCAACAAAGCTAAATCCTCTACTTCTAAAGTTTTACTCTCTTCCTCTCTCTCTCTAAATATTTTGGATGTATACTTTCTATTTGTTACTAAGTTAGATCTGCTAGATCAAAAACTAAGATATTAAATATTCAAGTGGGATTAAGCCTTTACAGCCCTCATCGGAGTCTAATAAGTCTATTTGAGATCAAGCCCATACGACCCTTAGTAGAATCAATCAATCTGAGTGAGATCAAGTCTTCTACGGCCCTCACCAGAGTCCATTCAGTCCGAATAGGATCAAGCCTTCTACGACCCTCATTGAAGTCCATCCAGTCCGAGTGGGATCAAACCTCTTACGGTCCTTACCGAAGTTTATTCAGTCTGAGTGGGAACAAGCCTTCTACGGTCCTCACCGAAGTCCATCTAGTCCTAGTGGGATCAAGCCTCTTATGGCCCTCACCAGAGTCCATTAAATCTGAGTGGGATCAAACCTCCTAAGTCCCTTATCGGAGTTTAACTAGTCTACCTGAGATCAAGGCTCGACCCTCAGTGGAGTTCATTCCAACAGTTCAAGATCAGGCTGTGGAAATTTAGCCCTTGATGACATCAAAAAAGGAGCATTAATCGAAGGATTGAACAGAGATCGACCTTGCACAAATTTTAAATTCTTATATGTAATTTTCATCTATATTTTTTAGTTTAATTGTTACAAATTCGAAACATACGGTCCCCCGTTTACATGTATCTCCATGAAAATTTCTCATTTTAAAATTGGTGCTCTTGGAGCCAAATCCAATTGAAGTGGCCCATAGAATAAAAATAGAACTCCACAAAACGTTGTCTCTGGACCATGTCTATCCGCTTGATGTAGAGCAACCCACCCAATTGTTTTGGTGGCTAAAAGAGAAGTGATCTCATGCCCGAATGCTATATATATACATATAAAGTCATGCAACTTTTACATTGTATTTGGAAGGAGGGGAAAAAGGGGAAGAAGGAGAGAAAAATGGCAAGATTAGAGTAAATTATTGTAGTTAAGAAATATTTAAAAAGTAGGTTATATGAATGTTTTTAAATAGGAAGAAAGTTGTTGGTTCCTCTATTATATTTATTAAATGACTCAATTACCCTTCATATAATTTGAAAATTACAATTTTACCAAAATAAAATATTTAAATATAATTTATTATGAAAGATAAAATTACTATTCTAATCTTTTTTTATTTTTCTTCGACTCACTTTTTACCCTTCCCTAAACAAAATAATTTATAGTTTTCCTCTCTTATATCACCTCTTCCCAAATACGAGAGAGGATAGAAAACATTTCTCTTCTTTAATGATCTTCTCTCTCACTTTCCTTTCACCAAAGATTTTATCCAAACACAGTATTAGTATCATTTTTTGGGTTTTTTTTTTAATATTTTGTTGATATCAAGATTTGAACTTTAATTATTAATAATAAAAATCTAACTCTACCGTATGTTAGAACAGAATTGTTTGATAGTTGCCCACTTGGAAGTATCTAGCCCCCCTTAGTAGAACATTACACAAAATCACACCTATGTTTCCAAAGATCTCAGACGATAAGAAAACTACTTTCAGAAAAGTCTATACTATTCATGTCACTTACAGTACAAATTATATTAGTGCCAGTATTATCATCAACTGATTTATAGTCCAAGTTCCATTTCAAAGGATAGGCTTGTAAAAAAAAATGATTCATTAAGTTGTATAATCTCGTAATAAAATACAACAATAATATATCAATATATAAAAAGTAAACATCTGTCGATTGTGCCCTTGCAAGCTGCAATTGCCTATTTGCAACTTCAACTATGAAAATAGGGCCATCCAAACTGCTGATGTTATGCCATGTTTTCTAGGGACCACGTTTCGACATCCAATTTTTAAAAGCATAACCGGGTTAGATCTTGAAATGGTTGCCAGTTATTATGTTTGATTGGCCAAACTGGTTCAATTTCTCCCTTGTTGCTAATTAGAATTAAAATGACGAACAATTTCATCAAAATCTGATAAAAAAAATATGATGACCACGAGAGAAACATATAATTCCAAAGAAAAAATTTTATGGAGAGGGCCTTTTCAATTAAGATTGCTGTTACTTAGCCACCAACAGCACGACAATCCTATTTCACGTATTCAAAATACATGTTCAAGGGTATAAGTGTCTTTTCTATATTCCTCATTTTTTTAAATATAAATAGATATGAGTCTACCTTTTAAGGTTAAAACTCTTTCCCTATGTTTCTGTTTCCATAACATGGTCTTAGAGTAAGAGAATTATAAACCCTAAAATACAAAAAAAAAAAATTTACAAAATTTTTTGTTGCGATTGCTTTTTTGGCTTTTTTTTAGTTTCTTCTTTAGCTTATTCTTGGTTGTTCCCTTTTGTTGGACGCTCTCACTGTCGCAATAAGAATATTTTTCGTTGTTGTCGTTCATCCAAATTGCGGCATGAATGTCACAAAGTGACATGTTGAGGTAGCTTGTTTTTTGTTAGTCATAAAGTGGAGGCAGATTGTCTGTTTGTGAATGTTCTGAAGGGGTAGATTATTCACAAAGTGAAAATGTAAGTCAAAGATGTCGAGCAACTCTATAAATTATTTCTTATTTCTATCTTCATTTTCTTTGGCCCACAACGGAAAGTAAAATTCCAGTAGATCCATTATTAGCTCAACAGATTATTACCCATAAGTTGAATAGTAGTAATTACCTACAGTGGTCTAAAGCAATTGAGGTTTATTTGACAGGTCAAGGAAAAGATTCTCACATCGCTGAATAGTCATCTTCGATTGATGAGAAAGTTAAATCCATATGTGTTAAAAAAGATGCCCAGTTGGTTACTCAATTATGGAATTCAATGGAGCCTGAAGTAGCTGATATGTGTACTCATCTTGATACATACAAGTAAAATTGGGACTATGTGCAGTTATTATACTCAAGTAATTTGACACACATACATGACCTGTCTTAGCAATATTTTTAGTTGCAACAAGATAGTAGAAATGTGACTGAGTATTTTGCTACCCTCAAATGGTTATATGAGGAGCTAAATGTGGTATTACCTCTTCAACTGATATTTGTGTTACGCAACAACAAAGAGAACAAATTGTGGTTTTCAAATTCTTGGCTAGTCTAAAGCTAGAATTTGATTTAGTCAAGTCATCAGAATTGGTAAACCAAAAGGTTGTTTATGATCCAAAACAAGTGATGGTGTCAGAAGAAGAGTATTCTAAGTTCTTCAAGTATCATGCAGCCAACCAAACATCTCTTTTTACTGCTTTTTTGGCCCATATAGGTAATTTTACAGCTTGCCTTTCCTTTAGTTCTTTTACCTCAAAGCCCTGAGTTATCAATTATGGTGCCATAGATTATATGTTAGGTACATCTAGTATTTTTTTTCTCACTTACAATACTCTACTACATTGCCCAACATTACATTAGCTGATGGTTCAACGATTAGTATCAGTGGTGTAAGGATTGTAAAACCTAATTCTTCTCTTTCTTTGTCATCTGCTTTTTATATTCCTTCTTTTCTATTTAACCTTATGTCTGTTTGTAAACTCACCAAAAATTTAAATTTTTCTATCTCTTTCTACCCTAATTTTGTTGTCATCCAGGATTTGAAGATAAAGAGGATGATTAGTGTAGGGAATGAGTTAAATGATGTTACTACTTTGATCCTTCTCCATCAATAGTTCCCTGCACAGTTGTTGCTTCACCTCTCCAAATCTATTGTCGTCATGCTCATCCCTCTTTGGAGTCTTTGAAGATATTAGTTCCTAGTTTATGTCATGTTAAGTCATTAGCTTGTGAGTTATGTCAGTTAGGCAAGCATCAACGCATTCTTTTTCTTTCTCGGGTTAATAAACGAGCATCCTGTCTTTTTATGTTAGTTCATTCATATGTTTGAAGTCCTAGTCGTGTAAACTCTAAATTGGGTTTTTTATATTTTATTACTTTTATAGATGATTATTCAAGAGTTACATGACTTTATCTAATGAAAGATCGGTCTAAATTATTCTCTATTTTTCGTGCCTTTTGTGCTTAGATTAAAATCCAATTTGATTTATAGGTTCGCATACTTCGCAGTGATGATGTTACCAAATGTTTTTCCAACTCTTTTAAAGATTTCATGACTACTTCTGGTATTATTCACCAATCATCTTATGTTCATACACCACAACAAAATAAAATAGCCAAAAAAAAAAAAGACATCTCATAGAAGTAGCTCTAACCCTCTTGATACACATAAATGTTTCCAAATCATTTTGGAGTGATGTTGTTCTCAATACTAATTTTTTAGTTAATCATCAACATCTTCTGTGCTTGATAACCAATCTCCTCATAATATTTTATTTCTCATAAATGTTTGTACTAAGCCATACATATACTAAGCCATGGGTTCGTTCTTATCAGGCCTGAGATTGGGTTATGCAAGACCTCTCATGGGCCTTTTGTTTTATGAAATATAAGAACATATTGGTTTATAAATAAGTAATATTTAATCTCGCTTTTTCATGTGGGATTATAGTATTTTTATATACTCTTTTGTTAAGTGGTACTTGACTTTTCTTTCCAATGTAAGATTCAAACTTTTTAAAATACACTCTTATTTTCCAACAATTATAACTTGATGATGCTATTACTCAACACCAATGTGAATAACAACAGATGGCTGGTAGCTCATGAAAGTGGAAAAGAAAAGGATGACTTTGAATTAGATTGAATGCACAAATTTGGATGAACAGAGATACATGAATGTTTGTACAAAAGTTGACTCTAATAGAATGTACTAAGCCGTACACATAATTCCAATCAGATGATGAAGATTTAGTGCTTCGTGTGGAATCAACATAAAATGCTTGTCCACATGAATTAGTTTTCCTTTGTTTTATATACCAACTAGTATATATTGAAGCATTATAGTAGATTTGCATAATGCAATAGAAGTGGTATAATGAGGCGTATCTGCACAAGTGTAGGTAACTCTCTCTAAAGATGTATGTCAAGGTGAACACTGAGTAAGTTAAAACATATCGAAAACATTAAGAAAGCAGCATTGTAAACTTTAAGATACCAACTATTACAATCAACTATTACAATCTTGTGATATTGTATATATGGTAATATAATTAGTTCAAATTCATTATACGATATTTATCATAATTGTCAAATAAAGCCCTTGAACCTCAAAATTTTATGCAACTCAAATCATGTAAAAGCTAAAGCTAGTATAAGGGAAAATTTAAGAGTATTATAAATTACATTAGACCTTTGTATTATAATGATATGAGACTTCATATTCTTTAACAATAATCATATCATTGATTGTGTATAATCTTATTATTATGACTTGATCAACATTTCTTCATTTAATTTTCTTATTTTCTATATAGTTTTCTCTGTTAAGTTCCTATAACCTGTCCAAACATTTGATCCACACAGATGCGTATCCTCAAGAGTTCATTTTCTGAAAGAAAAGATTGAATATTAGAAAAAGAAGAGGGAACAAATACCTCCATGGAGGGAATAGATTTAATTGCCAGAGAAATGCTTTGCAGCCAACAAGAAAAACTACATCCAAGCGAAGGATCAACTGCAAATAAGGGAAATCGTACGGTTAGCAGGGACAACGATAAAGTTTCCAAGTTACATCAAATCGGGTAAGGGTCCATGAAAAGCAGCATAAGGCACTTGATAAATTAAGGAGTGTGGCATTGTCAATACAGCTGATTTGCAACCCATTATATCCATTGCCGACCGTGTGTTGGCACCAAAAAGAACTAGATTTCCCTCTTGCTCTTTGAAAACAGCATTGGCCCGTACAGGAGAAAATTTCAGTCAATAGAACCAAAAAAAAAAAAGGGAAAAATTCAGTCAATGGTTTGAGGAACTGAAATGGATATGTGTTTTTTCGCTTAGTGAATATTTACTAGGATACAAATTGGTACCCATAACAAAGGATTAGTAAGATATTGACATGCAGCCAATTGCTGTCCTATCAAGCTGAGAAGTCTCAATGTTATTGCACTCTAAATTCAATTCATATCAACCAACCGGGCAGTTTCATTAGCCATTGACTTTCAAAGTCAGAAATGGAGTCAGGATCTCCTCCAAAAAATCCCACAAATTGTGTGGAGTGGGGGTTTTGTCCCCTAAGGTGCTAATTACTTCTTGCAGTACTTTTAGAATCACTTCTCCATCCCCCAACTAACACTTAACTTATTAACTGCTAACCATTTTGAAAGTTCAAAAAAGAAAAAAAAGAATTTAATTTTTATCTAAAGTACCACTAAGTGGTTATAAGTTAAGAAGACATACATTTTATCCGACAACATCTCACTGTTTATCTTTTTTTTTTTTTTTTTTTGAATTTAACCATCAATTAGTTCATATTATTTTAATTTCACTTAATCTACTATACCCACCAAATATTTCATTATCAACCGTACACTAGGAAAGCTTTAGTTCAAAGCTACAAGAGACAAATAAACCACATGCATATGAAACACAAAGCAAATGAGCTCATCAATAAATATCCATGGAGTTTTGTTGACAGAGTGTAACGGAAGATTCACCTTGACCCATCTTTTGAAGTTGGTGTCTTAAATTGGACAAATTAACCATTTATGATCTTTTTTTTTGGGTACATCAGCAAATAGAATAACAGAAAAAGCTAGCCTCTGAAGAATGTGACACCTAAATAATCACCATCAACCAACGAGATTTAGCCAAGAGGGGGATGCTCCAAAAGTATATCAGTTGATGGGCAAAATCTACAAAGTTGGTGACCCAATTATGGAATTGTCCCTATAAATTAATATTAGACTAATTATTATAGCTTGATTCCATATATTTAACCCATTATTAAGATGGATACAATATCTAATGAAGCTGGGCATTTTTTTTTTTGTTCGTCAAATGCATTTAAGGTCCTCGTGATTTACTTTTTTAAAATTTTACATTGTTTTGGTTTTAATTAGCACGCATTATAACATGCTTGTGGTTTCTAATTTTAACAATTGAAATAATATGTTATGATTTTACTAATTTTAAACTCTATTTCTAATTTTGAAAAATTTTACAAAATCCAAATTTTATAAGACATAACTTTTTTTGACTCATAATAGTAATGACTTTTTTATTTTTTAATTTTCTTTTAAATTTTGATAGAGATAGAAAAAATGAATTCATAGAATTTCAAACAAATATAATTTCCAAAACTTTTCCAAAAAGGAAAAATTATCACAACAGTCAAAAAAAAAAAAAAAAACTTAAATCCTAACAATATTTGAGTTTTTTTTTTTATGATTAAAAAAAGTTTTAATATTAATGAATTTGGATGCACTCAATTTCTAAGTTTAGAAAATATAGGGACTTTATACAATAAATTGAAACTATAAGAGGTAAAACATAAAAAAGAGATAAATCACTTGTAATAAATGTATCTAACTACTTTTTTTTTTCAATCTCTTTTTTTTAGAAAATTTTTTCCTTTCTTTATCCTAATTTTCTTTTTCTGTCTTATCTTGATTCACAAGAACAGGAAAATTTCTTACACCATTTTTTTTAGTATATATATCTATGGACCTATGTACATGTTGGAAATTAAAGACTTCAATTTTTATACAAAAGAAACTATTGTAAAATATAAGTACCTCAACCGGAGGTCGTTCTATAATCTAGGATCTGGGTTAAATCACCAACCTTCTTCACATAAAAAATAACTGACAGTTAGTGTGAAATCATAATCGGAAAACACACTTATTTTCACAGCACAAATATCGTAAGATGCAGAACAATCATATTGACTCTCATACTCTCACTATCGTTTTCTCTGTAACCTTTTTCGTTAGTTTGGTTTTTTACGTTAGTTTCCTCATAAAATTGAGAGGAGAGTCTTTTATATATGAGAGTGATTTTGGGCTCTGAACTTCCCTCTTATATATATCACTAATGCCCGTTAATTGGTCCACTTAATTATTGGGTCAGGTCAAATCAATTAACCAGTCATGGGCAAATATCCAAATATATAAATCAACATCTCTCACTTGCACATGATAGGTTATACCGACTATGTGGTCATTTGATGTTCTCAAACATCCTTTCATACTTGGTTAAGAAGCCGTGCGACTTGTGAGTATACCTATATTTGAGAGCTCAAACTATGCATCTGTTAGAGACATCATAGCAGCTACTACCGTTAGAGAAAAATAACAATTATAATAATGTCTCACAATGCCCTAGACTTATTTTTTCGCATCAATCACAGTTTACCTTATCCCTGCGAGACTAAACTTAACACTTTGTTTCACTATGTATCTATACTTGCACTCAATTCCCATTAGATGAGTTAATTGGCCAGCTAATGAATACAAGTGATAGATAACTGGCAATAATAGTCTTCTTTCCACACTTATAACTGTCAGTGTTAGTTCAATTGCTTTCCTAGACATGTCTGAAAGGTCGAATCTTTCATGAACGTAAGTAACATGCTAAAGTAACAATCATTAAACCAACACCTCAAGATATAGTTGGAAGTAATATAAGGCACAAATAAAGGCCATATATTTGCCTCAAGGGACTTCCACAGTTAAGAATTAGGGATCAATTCTTCCACTTTTCGTATTAGTCGTTCAATTAGCACACATGATATGAATCATGTGTTATGATAGGTCTTCTTCTTCTCATAGCGTATGTTGTTTTTCTTTCCTTCTTGATCACTCACCATACAGATTTTAGTCTAACTGCTCTCAAGCAACTAACTTGAGTTCTCTGAGCACTCGCTCCTCAAAGTGCCAACCAAGATCTCACATCTGACTATTCATAGGTTATATGGATAGTGGACTATCCATATCGGCCTTACTTTTTCTTGTAAACTCCAAAGTTTAATCTTCATTTTTCCAAGGCGACTAAAAATTTGAGCACGATTTTCTTTAAATTGTTTTTTTTTTTTCATTCAAATAGTCTCATCTTTACTTACCCTCAAAGTGATAGAGGCGACTGCCCATGTGAGTGGCCCAATCTCAACTTGTGTCACATGCCTTTCGAACAACATATTTAACACTTATACATGTGTCACTTAATTGTTGCTACATTTCTATATTAGCATCATATACTACACTTCATGCAAATATATAAGTTTTTATTTAACTTTCAAAGACTTAATTGGAGATTCATCCACTTACGATACTATATCTCTTATTGATCTGTACTTCATGTTGGGCTTAATGTTTTGCTCAAGATCTCTTAGAGTAAGTACCACTTACTAAATTGTCATTTAAAGATACTTGTAGTCTATGACAATTTCCAATATTTCAAGATTTTTTTTAAGCAAATATTATTGCTTATTGCAACTAAATTAATGCAATCAACTTCACCTCTATTTACATAAGACAATGCATACGTACTTATTGCTTTTTCATGTAATAGTCTCATTATTAAGCAAGCAAGCGAGTCTATTTACCATTTTGCACTTATTCAAGTCATTATTCTCATTAATAACTTAACACCACATTAAGTGCAGATTTTTCTTCTTGCAACACTTTTAATCACTCGGAGAGTAGTTGCAGTGCCCATCAAGAATTCCAATATAAATTTCGCATCTATATATAAAATTAAGAATTTCATTGACTTAAAGTTTTATCATACAACTCAAGTGTTAAATCACTTATTATTATAGTATTGAATTGTGATACCACTATTGTGTCATTACTAAAGTTAAAAAATTTATAGATACAATATAAGACTCAAAACTCCAATAGAGTCTTAAAACAATTTATTGAATTATCTTAATAATCTTAGGACAATCTTGTCTATATTATTCATTCAAGTCCTACCTCATAATAAGAGACAACCATTTTTAAATGATTTTCACAAACTTCTCATAGTCTCTAACTACTCATATATTATTAACGTATAGATATAGAATTACAAACTAAGTGACTAAGGCTTAACACACATGTTGTGGTTATCGTGGATCACTACAATCCATGTATAAAATTTGCCTATTGCAATTTCAATACCACAAACCACCATTATTTTCTTTAGGTCAAACAGAGTTTGCAACCTTTGCACTCTTGACCTATCACAATGAACATCAACATGCATTCTATGCATTTATGTTATAATGTGTTCTCCACATGGGAAAATAACTTTTTAGTATGCTTTATGTAATTCTAAATCTAAAAGTGCAACTGATGTGAGATTTTAGGTGGATCAAACATAAACCTAAAGGTTTACAAAATAATATGCCTATTTATTATACACATACTTATCGGCACTAGCAAATCTTATATCTTTGTATCTATTTACTTAGCATATGTCTGAGAATTCGCTCATTCTCTATCGTTTTATGCTTAAATTCAAACCCAACATGTCTTAAACACAATTAGTTTTCTTTGACTTCTTATTTGATTGCTATCTTTCATTCACACTAAGTAGAGTACGAGAGAGCATTTCAATATTGCTTTAAGCTCTCAATTGTCTTGATTAGCAGCCAACTTGATATCCTTTCCTTAAATTTCTTGTGTGGAATATTACGGCTACTTCAATATAGTTGAACTTCTAATAAACTATTGCTTCCACTAACTTAAGTGGGACGAGACACGTCATCACATATCTCAACTTAGCAATTAAATACGCCACTTAGTTCATAATATTCTAATTCACCAAAAATTAGAAGAGTTATTCAACTACATCTCTACTTAAAGCTCATTCTCTTTAGAGCACGACATCTCATGATTCTAATTTACTCACATCCACACGTGCTTGCTCATTAATGAATATATTACCCCTCATCAATATTCATTAGGTCCTTAAAGATACATTTCTCAAATCTTTTGAACATAAATTTCACTCTTTAGTAAAATGTTATGAGCAATAGTAATGACCTTTTAAGTGAGTAATGAGTGAATTCAAGTTACAAGGTTAAATATATAAGATGCACTCTCTTATGCATATTGTAATTATGGTAGAAGCAAGGTTTTTCATCGATTCACCATTAACCTTATAGGGTTTCACAACTTGTTATTCTTCCCACTGTAACGACACTTTATTGCAAAGTTCGTTAAATAGCTAGTTACTTTATTTCCTTATTTTCATTATAGAGGCTCATTATAATGCTCAAATAAATGGTCACACTTTCGGTCAATTTTTATCATTTTGATTTATTTTTTTAATTTGATTCTCAACCACATTGCTCAAACTTGTGGGAGATCAAATATATGACCAAACGCGTAAGCCATCTATAAATATAATGAAAATACAAGTTACAAACTTTTTCTTGTAATCATTGGTTCACAGATATCTCAATAGATTGATAGCAATATAAATACAACTTTAAGTGCCTTTTAAATATATTTATTTTATTTTTTAATCAGGTTACACAGGCTCATGGGTTTAGCAACATAAGTGAGTAAGTCTCATAGAGTTCTCCTAACTCAACTCTCAATTCTTTGTTATATAACATGAACTAATTTTTTATTCAATAACTTTAGTAAATAGTATCACCTTAAATATTTATACCATCGTCCAAAAAAAAAGAAGGACACAAAAGACCAAATCTCGCCTTAAAATTTACGTGGGGTCAATCTTCGTATGGGTCATCCGATTCATGTTCTTTCGTTACTCTGTCTAGGGCTGCACGAGCTTGATATTGAAGGAAATAAATTTCACAGCTTTATCTTGAACTGAGTAGATTCTGCTGAGGACTGAGATTGGATCTGAGATAGATACTTGGACTATAGTGAAGATCACAAAGACCTAATTTGACTCGATCTTGCTTGATTTCACCGAGAGTCAAGGAGACTTGTTTTCAGGTGAGCTGCCTGGATTTTACTAAGTGCCGTATGAGGCTTGATCTCAGTTGGATTTGTAATATTTTGATATTTTAGATCTATACCCTTATAGATTCAGATCTAATACGATCAGAGAGTATAAACCCAAAATACATTTAGAAATTGATACAACAAATTTTTTGGGGTTTACACTTGAGATATCTCTAAAAAAAGAATTAAGAGAATATACTGCAGAATATAAAAATATAAGAATAAAAAAAAATTTCTTAAGAAATTTTCAAATTTTCTTTTTTCTCTCAAGTTTTCTTTATTTTTCTATTTATAAATTTCTAAATTCTTTTGAAAATGAGGAGGGTATGCACCCAAAGTACAAAAAAAAAATGTAAAAAAAAAATAGTAACACAAATAAAATTAAATATTTTACAATTGTCTGGAATTGCTTTTCTAGTCGCTCGATGCCCCCTTATGGCATCACCCATGCCTACGACGACATTGCTCCACCGACTGATTTTGTCCGATGTTTTCCCACCTGCCAATTAGCTTCACCTACCAATTAACTCCACTGGCCAAGTGTTTTCTCACTTGCAACTTTGACTTTTTTTTTTTTTTACAGTAATTACTTTAAATATATTTAATAGTAATTTAAAAATAATTTTTTTGTACAAGATTTTTTTATGAAAAATACTTTTTAAATCAAAAATATTTTTTCAAACGGGCTGACATTATGATAATGTCAGCTGCATTTGGAGCGCCACATTCCCCCGCTAACATTTCCGTATATAGTTTATGATAATGTCAACTTTGACTTTATTTGTTGCAAAAAATGAATACGTGATTATAAATAAAACAAAGATATTATTGCATTTAGAAAAATTCTTTAAATACAAATCTTCTGGTACTGTAATTTTTTGTATCCTTAATTATTGGAAAACTTCGCTTCCTAAATATTCAACCAAATTGCAGATAAAAGAACAAGTTTTTTATGGTATTGTTCAAGCTGGTGTTCAACTGAAGACCAAACTTGTAGACAAGATAAATTTTAATTAGGGTTATTAACTTATAAAAATTTCAATTTTTGGCCACTAACGTAAAAAAAAAATCCAAATAATGACAACTCAGTCAAAAATAGTTCAGAATTAGGCTACTAATTTCTTTTCCGTCAAAATGATCATTTGATGATTACGTGGCAATGACATGGCACATATGGTAAGCATGACATGTCAATTCAACCAAAAGTGTAACGTGTTGGACCCAAATGTCCACGTCATGGGAGTGCAACGTGGCAATTGGAGAAGCTCATGCTTGGGTTAGCAAATTACAAAAAGTTCAAAATTAACTGACTAGCTAAATGAAAAGACCAATATCAAGTCGGCAATTCTGGAAAAATCGTAAAATTTCTAGATTGTTGAGGGAAAAGTCATAATAAACATGGAATGATAGTGATGAAATAATTAAAACTCTAAAATCATTGTTAACTATAATTAAAAGACAGAATGTCCATAAAACATGGTCATTTAAAATTTTTTCTTAGTATACTTGGGATAGAAATTTATAATATGAAAAAAATAAAATTTAAAGAAAATGAAATGTAAAAAGTTATAGAAAAATATATTCTGAATCTTGAATTTTTTTTCTTCGTCGAAAGCATGCATGAGAAACAGTAATTTTACCATATAAACAGAAGATTCCAGAGCAAGATTCAAAGACGTGATTCTCTTCAAAGCCTCTCTCTCTCTAAGGCTTTCTTTTTCCAAAATTTTGTAATCTTTTGATGCCAATCGATCGCTTGGCCATTAAAGCTGTAACAAATACCATCTTTCACGAGGAATTGATACACTTGGTCTCATGCATGGATTGTTAGCTTTAATTAACTTAACACTACTAATTTTATTAACTGAATAATATCACACAACAATAATGAGAAACACACATATACTAATTATAATCTCTCAACGAATATGCTCACCAGCCACATAATAATTTGTGACTCTCAATTCCTTATATACTAGACTAACAACTTATATTCCGACTCCAACAATAAAAACATGACAAACTAATTATAATTTTACTAAAACGCTAAATCCTAATTTATAACGAATCTGAATTACCCTCAACATCCTCCTTTAATTCTGATTCGGTCTTGCAGTCATTCACAACATCTGCTTCGCTTAACAGAATCTTCAAACTTCAATTTCATTATCAAAATTTGCATTAAATCAACAATTTCATAATTTCAACTAGAATCTTGACTCTTCTTCAAACTGGTTCATAATCTGCAAACAAACTTTTAAAACTTCACTAATATGATCATCAGGAGCCTTCTTGACAATTCTTCTTCGAAATCCTTCTAACCAATTTCAACGTGGCCTTTGATTTTGTTTCATTAATTCTTACTTAACCTTTCAATCCTTAAAGGAACTTGTGACAAATGACCTTCCATAAGGTCTGGGATTTCATTCTCCACGACACGCAACCGTGAGACTGTAGAGTACTTTTACTCCACTTCTTAGTTTGTTTTCCAATCACACATGGAAAAAACTGAAACGAGCTATCATTAGCTCTCAACTGAATTGAGCATCTTAGCTCTCACATAACATGTTCCTAACTTCGAGCTCTTTTAGCTCCACAAGTCCTCACATGAGTTTTCTGATTAACTGTAACAAATACTTTCATCTGAGCATTCACTTGCTCTGGATTGTTGATAGCATTAAAATTCAATTTGACTCCTGAATTTATCTTTAACTCCAAATTTTCTTTCGCTTCAACTCAACTCTACCTTCTCCTTTTTGTTGCTTCATCGTTTCTTAACTGCTTCATTATTATCTTGACCTCCACGATTGCTTTGTAGTATTTCTATTGCTTTAATTAAAACTCTTCGCTTTTAACTCCACATAACTATTCTCTTCTTTACTTCTGAATTATCTGCAACTTTAAATCTTCTTTCTCTTCGTAAATACTTCAAAGTTATTCTAAAATTAATCTCTCCACCTTTCTTTTTCTTCCTTCTCTTTTTCTTCTTTCTCATACTCATAATTGTTACATCATTAAATTTCTTCCAATTTTTTGTATTTTTCACGCCTATCAAATCCTTAAATTCATCAATAATTCTTTTCTTTCTTACTCTTTGTTTTTCTTATAATTCTTTGTTGCTCTCCATTCAATTTTTCATTCTAACCCCTTATTTTTTCTTTTTCTCCAATCTGCCTCCCCCCTTTTTTTTTTTCTTCAATCAATTCTTTCGTGAGCACAAAATCAAACACCGGTGATGGTTCTATACTGGCGACGGATGGGGAATTGACTCCGGCCTGCGAGTAAGAGACCCAAGGACAGTTCTGGAGGCGAACGGTGGTAGAGACCGCAGAAAATGGCTACTGGGCGGCATAATCCGATTGGACAGAAACGAAAGAGGACCGATGGCTTGGTCGAGTCACTTTCTGACGACGAATCGGTGTGTTGGATGCGGGGGAAGGAGGATCGGTGGTTGGGGAAGCGAAGTCTGAGGCTTCTGATGCGCAGGCGGCGACGGGAGAGGCCGAAATCGGGGTGGAAACGATGGCTGGAATCTTTCGGTATTATCTCGATCTGCTGGTTTTCGGCAAAATTTCCGGCTCGTGGGTGCCGGAATCGGGGAGATCAGGGTTCGACGCTTCAAATGGTGGTGTCCGGCGACGAAATCGCAATCTACGGCGGCGTGTGTGGTGGCTCGTGCACGGCCGGCTGCGGCTCCGGCGATATTCCGGCAGCTCCTTTTTCTTCGTTTTAGATCAGATATCTCTCACGATATCTGACAACGACAATTTCGCTAGCATTTAACTCAAACAAACTGAACAAAATTTCGTAATCAACACTTATTTTCATCTAATTGGATTCAAAAGTCGGTGACAGGTGACTTCTCGATCGACCAGTTCTGATACCACTGTTAGCTTTAATTAACTTAACACAACTAATTTTATTAACTGAATAATATCACACAACAATAATGAGAAGTACACATATACTAATTATAATCTCTTCAACGAATATGCTCATCAGCCATACAATAATTTGTGACTCTCAATTCCTTATATACTAGACTAACAACTTATATTCGACTCCAACAATGAAAATATGACAAACTAATTATAATTTTACTAAAACACTAAATTTTAATTTATAAAGAATCTGAATTACCCTCACATGATAAGCTTGTTTTCCCTTTTGATTATTAAATGCAAAAGTGGGGCTTTATCCTCGATGCCATTTGGGACCCTCTTTCTTGATTTTCTTGGCTCTACGCTCGATTTGCTTACTGGGACTTTACTTCTTGGGGGTTTTACCTTTTATTTTTCTTTGACTTTTATTTTTTCTCAATTTTTTTCATATTCTAATTTTTAATAAAAGTTCATGTGTATGTTGTATGCTGAATTCCACATCATTCCATTGTGCTTATGCATGTTAAGGTGGTGAGATTTAACTGAATGTTCCCTTAAAGGGCTAACAAAAGGCGTAAAAGTTGTGAGTGTATTTCAACAAAGTATCAAACCTAGGGAGTGAAATGGTGTCTTATGTCTTTAAATTGAGTTCTCACTGAATCTTTTTAGCAAAAAGCAAGAATGCACATGTCACGTTTCTGTCCATTGCATACGGACTGGTAAACCTATTGGCCAAAACCAAATCCCATTCCAGTTAGTTTTATTATTTAAACGGATAAAAAACAAAACCGAATTAATCGGGAGAAAATCGGACTGAACTACCAAACCATTTGACTGGCAAACTAGCGGGGTTAGAGTGAAAAGTAACCCCGGGAGGGGGTGAAGAAGATGGTTCGGTTCGAACCAACTATATGAACCCACTCTTTCAGGCAACATGGCTCATTTGAGACCTAACGCAAGTGCAGTTGTGCATGTGACTATCATTTTATTAGTGAAAGCACCATTCCATAACTTTTTTATCGATGTGGGATTCAAATTCATGAAGTGCAGCAGGCAGCAGGTAAACACCACTCACGCATCCCTCTCCCTTGTTTCCAACGGATATGGGATTCTCCAAGGGGGATGGGAATTCCATATCGATTATAGACCAAAGGGAAGGGGGAATGCTCTTTCTATAAAACCGAGTTAACCTATCGTGTCCTCCTCGTTGTAGTATATTTAATTAAAATTACAGCTTAAGCCCATGATGCGTTACTGGGCCTGGCCACTCCATGATAGTTTAGTAGGCTCGAAAAATTTTGGGCTTAAAATTGAAGATATGAGTTAAAAGTGTGTCTATACGATTTACCAAAAAAAAAAAAAAAATGTGTCTATACGCTGCCATTTGAACTTTATTTTTACACAGCTTTCATATACTAGGAGAAATGTTTATATGATTTGATGTTTTCAACCTAAAGTGTGTCTCTCTTTTTTATAAAATCAAGGAAGAGCCTATCATTCAATGTTATTGGCTAACACATAAAATATTATCGATAATTGATAACATACAAAAAAAAGCCGGAAAAAAAAAAAGAATAAACAAAGAATAAAAAGGAAAGATTTACACTTGCTAACGGAGAAAGCCCTAAAAGCAACTGAAAAAGATTGAGAAAATTTTTGGAAATGCAGATCACACGTGTAGAAATAGACGTAATATGTCAGATAAAATATTATCAATATCATATAAAATATTTTTTATATAGCATAAATCATTTTCCATTCATATGTGCCTATCTAATCATTTTCAAAATAATATTTTACAATAATATTTTTGTGGAATCAGTGTATCTCCATAAAAATTTCTCATTTTGAAATTGGGCCTCTTGGACCCAAATCTAATTGAAGTGGCCCAGGGAATAAAAATAGAACTCCACAAAACGTTGTCTCTGGACCCTCTCGATCTGCTCGATGTAGAGCAACCCACCCAGTTGCTTTGGTGGCCGAAAGGAGAAGTGATCTCGTGCACGAAGGCTTCGCACGTACATATAAAGCCTTGAAACTTTTAGTGTAGTTTTTTGGTTTTTATTTTTTTAATTTTTTTATTTTGTTGATATCAGGATTTGAACTTTAATTACTGATAATAAAAATTTAACTCTACCATATGTTAGAACATAATTGTTTTATAGTTGCCCACTTGGAAGTATCCACCCCCCGCCCCCTCAATAGAACATTACACAAAATCACACCCATGTTTCCAAAGATCTCAGAGGACAAGAAAACTAGTCTTGGAAAAGTCTATATTATTCATGTCACTTACATTACAAATGACGTCAGCACCAGTATTATTATCAACTGATTCATAGTCCAGGTTCCATTTCAAAGGATAGGCTTGTAATAAAAAATGATCCATTAAGTTGTATAAACTCGTAATAAAATACGACAATAATATATCAATATATCAAGAGTAAACATCCGTTGATTGTGCCCTTGCAAGCTGCAATTGCCTATTTGCAACTTCAACTAAGAAAATAGGGGCCAGCCAAACTGCTGACATTAATATTGCTGCACCATGTTTTCTAGGGAACACCTTTCAACCTCCAATTTTTAAAAGCATAACTGGATTGGATCTTGAAATGGTTGCCAGTTATTGTGATTGATCGGCCAAACTGGTTCAATTTCTTCCTTGTTCCTAATTAGGAGTGCAATGATGAACAATTTCATCAAAAACTGATAAAAAAATTATAATGACAACGAGAAAAACATAAAATTTCAAAGAAAAAAGGTTATAGGGGAGGGCCTTTTCAATTAAGATAGTTGCTACTTAGCCACCAACAGCACGGCAATCCTATTTGACGTATTCAAAAGTTGACTCTAATAGACTGTACTAAGCCATACACGTAACTCCAATCAGATGATGAAGATTTTCAATCAAGTTTAGTGCTTCGTGTGTAATCAACATAAAATGGTTGTCCACATGAATTAGTTTTCCTCTGTTTGATATACCAATTAGTAATCTATTGAAGCATTACAGTAGATTTGTAGAATGAGGAGTACCAGCACAAGTGTGGATAACTCTCTCTAAAGATGGATGTCAAGGTGAATGCTGGGCAGGTTAAAGCATATCGAAAACATTAAGACCCCGTTTGGTATTGATTAAATTTTCTGTTTTCTGTTTATTTTTTACAAAAAAAAAAAAGAAACAATGTTTGATATTATTTTTATTTTCTGTTTTTTTGTTGAAAAGTTAAAAGTGTTCTTCAAAAAAAAAAAAAGGAAAACAATAAAAGATATTTTTTATTTTGTTTTTCACATTCTTTTCTATACTTTTTCTCAGAACTTTTTTCTCTCTATCTATCCTCTTTACTATATCTCTCTTTACTCATTCTCTCTCTATCCCTCTATATTTTTTCTTTCTCTACTCATTCTCTCTCTACTCTCTCTCTCCTTTTTCTATCTCTACCATTCTCTCTCCATCCTCTCTCTCTTTTTTCTCTCTCTACCATTCTCTATACTCATTCTCCCTCTACCCAGTCTCTCTCTCATTTTTCTCCCTCAACCACTCTCTACTCATTCTCTCTCTACCCTCTCCCTCTCTTTTTTCTCTCTCTACCTTCTCTCTCTACTCACTCTCTTTCCTTTTTCTCACTCTACCATTCTTTTTGCTCAATATCTCTCTACCCTCTCTCTCTCTCTTTTTCTCTTTACCATTCTCTGTCTACCGACACTCTCTCTGTTTTCTCACTCTACCATTCTCTCTCTGCCCTCTGTCTATCTTTTTCTCTCTCTTCTATTTTCTCTACTCATTCTCTCTCTACCTAGACTCTCTCTCCTTTTTTCTTGCTTTACCAGTCTCTCTACTCATTCTCTCTCTTCCCTCTCTCTTTTATTTTTCTCTCCCTATCATTCTCTTTACTCATTCTTTCTCTACTCTCTCTCTCTCTTTTCTCTCTCTGCCATTCTCTCTACTTATTCTCTCTGTGCCCTCTCTCTCTCTCATTTTTCTCTCTCTACCATTCTGTTTACTCATTCTTTCTCTACCCTTTCTCTCTCTCTCTGTCATTCTCATTCTACCCTCTTTCTCTCTGCTTTTTCTCTCTACACATTTTCTCTCTAACCTCTCTCTCTCTCTCTCGCATTTTTCTCTCTCTATTCATACTCTTTTTACCATTTCTCTCACTATCCTTTTTCTATCTACTTTTTTATTCTTATAAAAAAAAAACAAAAATTGATAGCAATAAACACAAAAATTCAGTAAATAGTAAAAACAGAAAAATAAAAAATAAAAAATAGTAACAAAAAATTGACAGCGTTTTCAAACAAATCCTAAGAAAGCAGCATTGCAAACTTTAAGATGCCAACTTTTACAATCTTGTGATACTGTATGTATGGCAATATAAATCAGTTTAAATTCATTATATGGTATATATCATAATTGCCAAATTGGACCTCAATGCAACTCAAATCATGTAAAAGCTAAAACTAGTATGAGAGAAAATTCAAAAGTATTATAAATTATGTCAGATTTTTGTATTTTAGCGATATGAGACTTTATATTCTTTAACAATAATCATACCATTGATTGTGTGTAATCTCATTAATATGACTTGATGAAGATCTCTTAATTTAACTTTCTTATTTTCTGTACAGTTTTCTCCGTAAGTTCTTATAACCTGTCCAAACATTTGATCCGCACAGATGTGCACCCTCAAGAGTTCATTTTCTGAAAGAGAATTAGAGAAAGAAGGGGCAAGAAGTACCTCCATTGAGGGAGTAGATTAATTGCCAGAGAAATGCTTTGCAGCAACAAGAAAAAAACTACATGCGAGTGGAGGATCAACCGCAAATAAGGGAAATCATATGCTTAGCAGGGACAATGGTAAAGTCTCCAAGTTACATCGAATCGGGTAAAGGTCCATAAAAAACAGCATAAGGCACTTGATAAATTAGGAAGTGTGGCATTGTCAATACAGCTGATTTGCAGCCCATTTCATCCATTGTTGTGTGTTGGAACCAAAAAGGACTGGATTTCCCTCCTAGCTCTTTGAAAACAGCATCGGCCCATATAAGAGAAAAATTCATTCAATAGGACGAAAAAACGGGGGCGGGGCGGGGGGAGGGGAACAAAGGATTAGTAAGATATTCACATGCAACTAGTCACTGTCCCGTCAAGCTGAGAAGTCTCAACTCAACACATGTCAACCAACCAGGCAGCTTGAAATGGGGTCAGGACTAGGGCTGCAAACGAGCCGATACGTTCGTTAAAAGCTCGGTGGCTCGGCTCGGTAAAGGCTCGGATCGGGCTCGTTTATTTACTAAATGAGCGATACAGGAGCTTAAAACCAAAGCTCGTTTAATAAACGAGCCGAGCCTGAACAATAGCAGGCTCGGCTCGGTACAGGCTCGTGAACAGTTCGATAAATGTATCATTAAGAGCTCGTTTAATATGTATCATTGTGGGCTCATTTAATATATTAATAATACTTAATTGTATCATTTAACTTTTAATATAAATACTAATAAAATTAAGATTAATTTTTTATTTATTTTCAAATGCTCTCAACCTCCATTATTTCCTCCTGTCTCTTTTTTTTATTTGAATTTTTTCTTAATTAAAATAAACTTGCATATTTATTTTTTCTTTGCAAAAGAATATAAATTTTTTAAATTAGAGAAAATTTAAATACGATTAAGTAAATTGATTGATGATCATAATGTGACTAGTTATACAATTAGGAATTCAATCAATCAAATAGCGATTGAATGAATAATTGACTTTTATCCACATATCCATTTTTTACATATATATATTTCCCTTTTTTATATAAAATTATATAAAAAAAATAATTTTGATATTTTTATTTTTCTTATTTTTCTATTTTTATATATTTTTATATAAATTTTCTATTTTTATATAAAGTAGAAATAACATATATAGCAAATAAATAAAATAAATCAAATGGAAAAAGGATATATATATATATATATATATATATATATATATATATATATATATATATATATATAAAGCTTAAATTAAAAAAAGAAATACAAATCGAGCCGAACTCGAGCCGAGCCCGAGTTTTAGTAATATTGTGACGAGCCGAGCTCGAGCCTCCACCTCCAAAACTTGAACCGAGCTCGAGCCGAGCTCGAGTCTGAAGAATTCCTTAACGAGCCGAGCTCGAGCCTGGCCAAGCTTGGCTCGGCTCGGCTCATTTGCAGCCCTAGTCAGGACAACCCCCCCTCCCCAAAAAAAAATCCCACCAATTGTGTGGATTAGGGGCTTTGTCCCCTAAGGTGCTATCCATCTCCTACAGTAATTATTTTTCTCTCTCAATTAACGCTTAACTATTTTGAATATTTAAAAAAAAAAAGAAGAATTTAATTTTTATCTAAAGTACCACTACCTGATTATAAGTTAGGAGAATAGACATTTTATCTCACAATATTTCACTCTTTATATTTTATTTTTTTTGAAGTTAATTGTAAAATAATTTATATTTTTTTAATTCCACTTAATCTGCTACACCCACCAAATATGTCACTATCAACCATGCACTAGGAAAGCTTCAGTTCAAAGATACAAGAGATAAATAAACCACATGCATATGAAACACAAATTAAATGAGCTCATCAATACATGTCCATGGAGTTTTGTTGACAGCGTATAACGGAAGATTCATATTGGCCCATCTTTTGAAGTTGGTATCTTAAATTGGACAAATTAACCATTTGTGATCTAAACTGACAAAATCTACAAGGCTGGTGACCCAATTATGGAATTGTCCATACAAATTAATATTAGACTAATTATTACGGCTTGATTCCATATATTTTTATTAAGATGGATACAATATGTAATGAAGTTGGGACATTTGTTTTGTTCGCAAAATGCATTTAAGGTCCTCGTGATTTACCTTTTTTTTGCATTTTACCTTGTTTTGGTTTTAATTAGTATGCACTATAAGATGCTTGTGGTTTCTAATTTTAATAATTCAAATCATATGTTATGATTTTACTAATTTTAAACTCCATTTCTAATTTTAAAAAATTTTACAAGATCCAAATTTTATAAGACTTAATTTTTTTTATCCATAATAATTATTTTTTTTATATTTTTTTTTAATTTTCTTTCAAATTTTGATAGAGATAGAAAAAATGAATTCATAGAATTTCAAACAAATATAATTTCCAAAAATTTTTCCAAAAAGGAAAAATTATCACGACAAGTAAAAAAAAAAATGGTTAAATCCTCACAATATTTCAGTTTCTAAAATTTTTTATGATTAAAAAGAAGTTTTAATATTAATGAATTTCGATGCACTCAATTGCTAAATTTAGAAAATATAGGGACTTTGTACTGTAAATTGAAAGTATAAGAGGTAAAACATAAACAAGAGATAAATCACTTGTAATAAATGCATCTAACTCTTTTTTTTTTTTCCAATTTTCCTTTTTTTAGTAATTTTTTTCCTTTCTTTATCCCCCTTTTTTTCTTTTCATCTTGTCTAGATTCACAAGAAGGAAAATTTCATACACCATCTAATCTAATCTAATCTAATAACAATAATATAAATGAGTAGCTAAGAGAAGTTCTCTCCTTATTCCACTCTTAAAAAAATAAGAGAGAGAAAAATTCTCCTTTTTTCACTCATCAAATAAATGTATCTAATAACAATATTATAAAACTTCACATTAATCTATGCTTCCAAATAAATCTAATTTAATTAGATTAGTTTAGTAATAAAATTTTGACATAGAAATTAAAAAAAATAAAAAATCTCTTTCTTATAATTAAACTTTTAAATGAAAGATATGAGAGATGATTCTCCTAATACTTATGTGACAATTAGTCCCTCCTTCAAAATTTTTTTCAATTTATTTATCAATGAATAAATGTATAAAAAATCATAATCCTTTCTTGATCAAAAAAAATCAATGTATGAGAAGCCTACTATATTGAGTAAGAAATTTTTTCCTTTTTCAAAAAAAAAAAAAACATTTAACTGATTTCCTGTTGTCGACTTTTCAATATATTTGGAAGATTTAGTCAAGCAATCAAGCTGAAAAGAATTACACCTCATTTTGTAGATGAAGCATCAAGAAAAGAAACTTTTTTCCTAATTTATCATGTTAACAAATACACAAATTTTTAATAAACAAAATTAAAATCTATTTACGTTACCATAAAAAAATTATGTTTTGCAGTATAAAACAACAGATACATAGTGGTCATTTACTCTTGAGTGCAATAAAGAGAAATTTTTTCCTTGATTTTAGCTAAAGGATATTGAATTAAAAGAGATTTACATTTAAATTTAGTTAACGGATTCTGTGACCTATTTAAGTTTGATGAGAGTGGCTTATTAAAATATTAAATATGAAAATGGTAAGAATATGTCAACATTCAAAAAAATATACGAAAATTAGCTAAGGTAAGTTTAAATTTATGACAAAATAACATATATATATATATAAATTACACACTCTTTTATTGTTTTCATAAATCAAAATTATTACCAAAGATACGTTTCATTTTGCTTTAGTGTTGCATATTTAATATTAATGGTCATGTATAAAGGAAAGACACATTTATGTGTGAACCAAGAGTCATTGAACGACAATCATTCAGATTTTATGATCGGCACTAATTCTGTTTAGGTACTATTTCTTTGCAGCTCCCTGATTTTTAATTTTTTATTTTCCTCTCTTGGTGGTTCAACTATAAAATTTGTTCGATCTTTGTGTTCTATTTAGCAATCAGGTTTCTTACAGGTAATTTGTTGCTGAGATTTATCAGTGTCGTTTTTCTCGATTAATTTATTTTTAACCACCCATATTAAAAAAAATTGATTGAGATTTTTTTAAGTTAGTGCATTGTAAGCTGACGTTAATTGATGGAAATATTTATAAATTATACCAGCAAAGTTAAGTGCAATACTAGGTAGTTCTTTTTTACTATCATCCAACAAGTGTGGTGGATAATTCAACAGAAGAGTGAGTTGAATCAAATTCTAGATGAATCAATATCTAAAACCTAATTTGAGGTAAATTTATGTTTTCTTTCCAGTCCTAATTTGAGGTAAATTTATATTAATTTTTTCTAGATGAATCAGCCCACCGAAAATAAAAACAAAAATAAGAAAAAAAAATTGGGGCCGATTATGTTAACTATATAATTCACCAAAAAAATTAATATCATTCAAATTATCAATACTAAATATAAAAAATAATAATAATTATAAAACTCGCGCAAGGCGCAGGTGGTATTTCCTAATTTATATATATATCTATGGACCTATGTACATAAAGGAAATTAAATGAAGTAGCTCACTTTCAATGTGATGCAATTGAATATGCAGTATTTCGAGCGACATTTATAAGTCATATATTTTTTATTTTTTATAAATTTAACTATTGAAATCTAAGTTTTACTTGTAAAAAAATAAGAAAATAAAATAAAATAATGCCTCTATCCATGAGTACGTGTGCCATCTCGCTACACTCAACATTATTCGCTAAAAGGAAATTATAGAGAATACACTTTTATTGGGACTATGCAATGATATAATTTATCGGATATTTCAAAGGACGAAGACAATATTTTATGGTTATAATTTTTTCTAATTAAAGCTTAAATTTAACTGGATATTATCCTAATTTGCAAAAATTTAGATGTTATATTATATACAATAAACACAAAAAATATAAATATAATTTTTTTAAAAAAATTAAAGATTATTTTAATCCCTACTTTGTTTTTGGGGTGCAAAACCTCCCACAAACTTAATAACTGTTTGGTTGGAATAATCAAATTTTTAGTCCTATAAATTTACGTTTTTGGCAATTGAGTCCTATATATTAAAACGTTTTCATTTAAGTTTTAAATGTTGCTGTTATCATTTCAATCGAATCCAATTCCTGACAGAAGTTTGTTTGATAGTTAACTTGGTATTTTGACCGATTAAAAAAATTATTTTGAGACGTAATACATGAACAAAAACATTTAAAAATCAATTTAAAATACTTAAATAGTATAAAAAAATGTATTTTGAACATTGTTAATAAAAAATATATTTTTCTTTAAAAGTCTATAAAAATTGACAAAAATGAACATTGTTAATAATTTTCTCAAAAACACGGATCATATGTATATTAAAATTTTTTGAAAAATGTAAAAAAATTTCAAAAATTTAAAAATAAACCCAAAAAGATATATAAAATTCTAAAAATTATTTTATTTAAAATTAATAAAAATAAGCTAAATAAAAAAAATAAAAAATGAATTTTTATTTTTATTTTCATAAAATACAGCAGTCAATGAATTATAAACAACTCTTCAAACGCAACAAAAGACCACAACTATGTAATTTTTTTTGTCCATAATATCAACTGTGTAATTGACTTTGAAGCTTTATTTAAACATAACAATTAACACATAACATCAAATCCCAAACATAATTAAGTTAACACCAAAAACAATGTCAGTAAAACACACCAATCAATTATCTGCAAACGATGAGCAGTATTGTTCCGGTTGTTCAAGGCGGCCCACCGCAAAGCATAGTAGCCGAGGCCATCAGGCTCGGAGACAGAGTAACCTTCACTCTCGAGCAATCTCTGAAGCTTCTCCACATCCCCGTAAGCCGCTGCTGTGTAAACATCGTTCCTCACACTATCCTCCCTGAAGCCGCCGTTTTCAACCCTATTTACTCAGTTGACAGCTGCAGCCGCCGCAGATTCCACCACGTCGACCTTCGACGACATTTTCCCACAAGAAAGTCAAAACATTTTTGCTTTTTCTTGAATTGACTTTTGGCCTGCGGTGGGCTCTTTAAATCAAAGAAGATTATAATCCGAGACGAAAATTGATAAGGGTTTTCCGTGGAAAGCGGCAGAAAGAATGGCGAGGAAGAGAAGAAGAATTGCCAGAGCTGCTCTGGGTCGGGTCGTTTAGCCGTCCCGTGTTGACCTCCAGATTGGGCAGAAGGAGATTAAATTTCTTTTGTTTTTTCGTTTTTTCGTTTTTATTTTTGTTTTTGTGAACTTGTATTTTGCATAAAATTCTACAATAAAACATAAAAAGCAGCCAATTCAATAAAATACATTTTTTTATTTTTTTATTTAGCTTATTTTTATTAATTTTAAATGTAATAATTTTTAAAATTTTATAGATTTTTTTGATTTATTTTTAAGTTTTTGAAAATTTTTACATTTTTTCAAAAAATTTTAATATGCATATAATATATATTTTTGAGAAAATTATTATCAATGTTCATTTTTAACAATTTTTATAAAGTTTAAAAAAAATATATATTTTTTCATTAACTATGTTCAAAATATATTTTTTATACGGTATAAATATTTTAAATTAATTTTCAAATACTTTTACTCATGTATTTCATCTCAAAAATAATTTTTTAATTGGTCAAAATACCAAGTTAATAGTCAAACAAATCTCTGTCAAGAATTAGACTCAATTAAAATAAAAACAGTAATATTTAAGATTTAAATTAAAATATTTTAATGTATAGAATTTAATTAAAAGAAATATAAATTTATAAGACAAAAAATTGACTTATCCCTATTTGGTTTAGCATTAAAATCGTATGGGAAAGAAAATTGCGTTTCCTAATGAACTTTCTATCGTTTGGATTATGGGGGAAAATCGTGAGAAGGAGACCATTTTATTTTAACCGTACCCTGTTTTTCTTTTAAAACCCATTTTGTTAAAAAATACAAAAAATTATGGAATCAATTTACTAAATAACCCAATGTCATTATTTCCTCCACATATTTCCCGTCGTTAAATAATTATATACAAGGTAATTTCATAATTTTAATTATACACTTTTTTTTGTCTTTATTTTTTTCCACATACTTTTCATCAATCTCAAAAACAAATTATTAAATATTTTTTTAATAACTTTTTCTCTTACAAAAATCCTACGTTCCAAAATACGCTGAATAAAGTGTTCCCGAGTTGTCTTTTCACGTCCGTTTCATATCATCTTAAACGTGCACGACTGAGGACGTGGATAATTTTCCATTAAACGAGACCTCGTGGATGACAAACAACCTGGAACAAGACCTCGTGGATGACAGACAACCTGGTACGATACGTGGATACAAAGCGACGTTATGACAGATAACTTCGTACGATGCTTTCCAGCATTCCTCCTCAGTCCTTTTTTTTTTTTTTTTTTCTTTTAATTTATTAAAAAATTTATTAAATTATAATTTATATAATAAAAATAAATTTTTTCATATATTTTAATTTTTTACTTTCAACTTAAAACTTTTATAATAAAAATCAAAACTCTAACTATAAAAATATCCATTAAAACACCTCTCCTCAATCCTCTCCACGCTCCTTTTTCTCCCACCAAATGTTTTGCTCCCATAGAATTTTTGACTGGGGGTAATACTTCAAATTTAATCTATATTATAACAAGTTTTTTTTTCTTCTTTGTGGGGTAACTAGTAACTACCCACACTGTTGTTAACGTAGCTTTTCTACTAATAATCAAATAGTTGTAATATTTCTCATATCAAGAATGGGTGCACCAAATGTTTAATGCTGACATTTTAATCAATTAAACTGCTTAAACCGCTCAAATGGAGGTTAAACCGATTCTATCTTAGGCTCCACTATCTCTCTTTCTCCTCACTTTCTCCTATTCGCGCCCCAAAGAAGTCCATATTGACAATAAAGGGTCGGAGTTTCAGGAACCAAAGGAGGCTTCTGTGACCAGGTTGCGGAGGAGATGATTGTATAGGCACTGTATTCCAGCAAGAATCTAGTGAGAGAGTAGTTTACAATTTATTGGAGCATATTAACCCTTGCAACTTTTGTTCATTTGGTACAGTATTCCAACAAGAATCTCTGAGCGTTTTTTCGTCTTTTCGTCTTCCATGCCTTTTTCTTTGACTTACAAGAAATTTAAGCCAACAGGATTGAAAAAAAGAAAAAAAGAACAAAAGAAACCTTTTTGCGAAGAAATCAAAATGATTTGATGATGATGGTAAATCGAGTGTAGGAAAACAGAGGAGTTAGGAAGAGAAACATTTTTTTTTAGTGATAATAATCTTATCCATACATATAGGAAATTATTTATACCCGCCTTACAGGCATGAGATCAAAATCAGTTGATCGGAAAATAGGGCAGAGATCTCCGTTCCCCATATTTTTTTAACGGTTCTCCATATTTTTTTAACAGTTATGAGCACAGAGATGAATTTACATATCTCCGTCCTCGTATCCTTTCCGTACCCTCCTGATTTTTTTTTTATTTGTTAGTTATTCTTTAATCTTAGGATGGTAAATAGAGTTAAATTCTCAACTCTTGAAATTATCATAGGATGGCAAAACAAAATAAAAAATTCTCATAGGATGTTATATGTAATTAAAATTGTCAAAAATAAAAAGATTTAGAGGTGAATAAATAGAATGAATTTTAGGGCTTGAATAATCTCAATTGCTAGCTTATTTAAACGTTTAAGTTCTTCCAGCTCTACATTATTAATGTTCCTCTCTTTTGTAGCATCAATACTTGAATATAGACATAATAGGAAAAGCACAAATAGGATATTTTTTAGCACAATCCAAGTTTGTTGTGTCACAAAGGTAATTACAAATTAATCACCATATAATTTTTTTTTTAAAAATCGTATCATATTTCTAGAAAATCTTATTATTAACCTTTCTACACCACATGGAATTTTGTAAAACATAAAGCAATAACTAATAAGGCACATTTATAAGATAAAGATAGACAATGTGGGTGGGTAATCTGAATATAACTTGTAATTTATTATTATTTTTTTATTAAAGTTGAGTAAAAAAGAGGAGTAATAATTCCTATTGTTGATTACCTCAGCACCTTTCACCATGTTTTGATAACAAAAAAGTTCTCTTGCCTTCAATAACATAATGAATGCAATAGTCTTGATTGATCTAATAGTGTGGTCAGAACAATGCGTGTATATATGTCTCTCTCTCTCTGTGTACTTATATATAAATATGTATATATTGTGTGTACATTTTCCAATTTGAATAAATCTGAGAAGGAATCTACTAAATGCTTTAAATATAGTTCAAATCTAAAATGTATATGGGAATCAACCATGGAAACAATATACATGAGCAATATTAACAATTAAATCTCGCTGCTCTATAAACTAAGTTCACAATAGAATTCTATATCTATGACTAGACAATATATATTTTCCTTATAATACTTTACTCTAATAAATGTCATGATCCATATGATTAGATTATCCCCGTCCCCTATGCTTTATTCTAACAATTTGAATTTCAATACTTAGATCACTTATTCATTATATTTTTAAACTAAAGGATGTTTGTAACATATATAGCTAATTTGTTAGTGACCTTGTGCACCAAGTAGTTTGAGCTGTGAAAATATATGGTTTTTTTTTAAAAAATTTTGAATTGGACGGATATGGAGCGGGGATGGAAATCTCTGTTTCTCAACGGGGATGAGGACAAAGATTAAAATTTCATATCCGCCGGGACGGGGACAGGGACGAAGATGAGGTTAATAAATGAGTATGGAAAACGGGGACCACACCCGTCCCCACTCTCCCCATTACTAATTCTAATTTTTTTCTTTTGGTTTTATAGATAGTCCATAACGGGGAACTCTTCCAAGTATAATTCTCCTTTTCATACTAAAATTTTTATGCTGAGAAAAGTGTAGCAGTGTAACTGTGATTGTTCAGCACAGTGATTTAATTTAATAAGATAAAATGTGCATCTCTCCATACGGAAAAACTCATATTACAAATCACCAAAGCTTGCCCTAGAGGAGCTTTATTATTAATAAATATTATTAATTTCGTGGATAAAACTGAAAATTTTTATGTTAGCCGCTAGCATATCCATATCAGGTACTTGGACATGTAATATGTTATTCATTCGTAGGCAACTAATGCGCTAAAGATTTGAAATCTTTAGCAGCAATGCCAAGTGGTCTGGCTGCATTCTCCACAACCTCCTTGAGGGAACCACCGGACTCCCTCATAACTTGAGCATGCCAGACTCGGTGATAACCACCCTCAAGCACCGCACCAATCCCACAATCCTCGACCATCCTTGGCTGATAGAGCCAAGTTATCTCTTATACACATTTATCATAAGTCTCTTCATAAGTCTATTGTACTTTAAATTTAGCAGTTTTATATGATATAAATTTTTACAAAAATATAAAAAAACTTATGAAACTTACAATTAAAGTTGATATAAAACAAATTTATAAATAATATCTATAACACTTGACTCGGTCCACACTCAATCTATACCTCTCCGTCTATTAACCTTTTCTCAATTACAAATCACCAAAGCTTGCCCTAGAGGGCTTTATTTATTTCAATAGTAAAACATATTACACAGGCCTTCAGGCATCTAGACCACGTGCATGGGTCACAAAACTTCATGAATTCATTACACAGGGTAATATTTTCTTTTCTTTTCATTTTTTTTTTTTTAACATCAAGTAGCTTTTATTCACGGCTTTACATAATGAAGAAGACAATCATAACAAGCACACAAAGATGAGCAAAGAGACACGACTAATATTCTCAAGTGCACCCAACGCGGAAAATGCATGTCTTTAATGGATGGAACCTTGAATTGGCATATCCACATTGGGTATTCGACGACTATATTATTCATTCATTGACAACTAAATGCGCCAAAGATTTCAAATCTTTAGCAGCAATGCCATGTGGTCCCGCTGCATTCACCACGACCTGCTTTAGGGTACCCACAGCCTCCCTCATTTTCCTACCATTGTCGGGGTGAAAAACTAGTTCCAAGCACTTGAGCATGCCAGACTTGGTGATAACTCCACCCTCAAGCACCACACCAATCCCCCACTCCTCTCCAACCATCCTTGCATTAATGTGATTATCCGCCCAAACTGGCCTGCAAATCATTGGCACCTCACAAAGAATGCTTTCAGCAATGGAATTGAAGCCGCAGTGCGTCACATGCGCACCGATGGCTGTGTGAGCCAATACTTGACTTTGGGGCGCCCACGGAACTACCTTTCCTTGCATTCTAGTTCTCTCGAGAAACCCTTCTGGCAAATCCTGCTTAAATCTGTCCTTGAGCGACCAAAGGAATGGAACACCGCTGGTCTCAAGTGCCTCGGCCAATATCACCAGCTCTGCTTGAGGCGGCAACATCACGGTTCCGAAGCCTATGTATACAACAGAATTAGCTGCCTTTTGACCGTCCAGCCATGGTAAGCATCCGGTCGTATCTTGACCCTCGGTTGGCGGAAGTGGGACCGGGATGGTTAGGAAACCTACGTAGAACAGATTCTGAAGCTTGGACTTGAGATCATTGGTGAGAATAGCTGGATTTAGCTCTTCATACGAATTCATCACCACAGCAGATGCCTTGGGTAACCACGCAGGCATTTTTTGAAACAGGGGCAATACGTGTGTATCAGGGTAATTTTTATCCCTCAGGAGCATTTCCTGGGACAAGTCACCTATGCGTATAGCGGATAAACCTGGAATGGCTTCCAGTGTTCGATATTCTGTAGACTGTCCACTTTCAACCTCATTAGCCTCCGTGTAGAGCTGTTGAATCAGATCAGTTTGCAAGTGTGCTGACAAGGCATAGGGCGTAGGCACCCAAAGTGCCACCCAGGGAACATTCATCTCCTCTGCTGTTTTGCCCACTGCAGATGACAGCACGGCGTCCGTCATCAGGCAAGTGACCCTCCTGCCACTGTCACTCACCGCCTCTTCTATCCCACTTTTAATGTTTTCTGGCAAAATGCCGGCAAACAAACCAGCTTCCAATTGGTGGGCTATTGGCTGGTGATCTCCTTTTGGCTTGCCATCGTCCACATTGTAGGTTTTGATGTTCGGCAGGCAGCAGTTCAGCGCAGATAACAACATGGCCCTGTTGCAGTCTGGGGTACTAATAAAAGAGAACTGCACTCTGGGGAACATGGCAGCTAGTTTGCCCATCAGGTTGAAGAGAGCAAACGGGTGGCTTGAAAATGGCCATGAAAAGATGGCTATATGTCCATCCCTTGAGCTTTGAGTGCCTACCATCATAAATTCAAATTGGGGGGCCTTAACAAATTTGGCAACAGCAAGAGAGGAAATCAGGGGAATTTTCTCCTATTATTCCCCACTTACTTCTAAGTCTAGTATTTTGATTTGTGAAGCCCCAAAATGTTGGCTCCTTGTATATAAAGGACTTGTCAACTCTAGTTCTAACTATTAGATAATTTATCTCACTTAACTGGATATATATATTTTTTTAATTCTAAATTTTTTATTTTTATTTATTTATAAGTCTTAAACTTTTTTAAAATTTTATTTGAATTCTAAACATTTTAATTTCTTGTCAAATCAATCTATTTATTAATTAAAAGTGGTTAATCTGTCAACAAATAATTTTGAACTTGTAAAGATTATTTGAAAAAATGTTAAATATAAAAATTAAATATGTTTTCCATTAAAAAATTATGCACATTGCATATTTATTTTATGTATTTTTTGATTAAAAAAAATACTTCATATGCATATAAAAAAGTATTTATATTGTATATTTGACCTTTTTAAAATAATTTTTATCAAGTGAAATTTATTTATTAATAAATTGACCACTTTTTTGTAAACAAATGGACTGATTTGATAAGAAATTAAAAATTTTAAAATTTAAAATTTAAATGAAATCTCAAAAAAAATTGCAACTCATATGTAAAAAATATAAAAGTTTTTAACTGAAAAATGTTTGTCGCCTCACTTAACCTATATTTACAAAGTATTTCCCTTTTTGATAATGATCAACCGACAATGTAGAAACCTTTTCTTGGCAAAGTTTATTCTTGGCTAAAAGCAGTAAATGACAACTTTCTTTCCAAGCTCAACAAGTTCTACTTTTGACATATGTTTTGCAATTAGGATAAATAACTCGACAGTAATATTTAGTTGTTATGTAGTCTTTTCTTTTATCTTCTTTTAATCTGATGTTTTGGATTATAGTCCTCCAATCTCTCATATCTTTGGGGACTTTTTTTTGTACATGAAATTTTGATTGGAATAATATACATATACACCAGACTTATAAAAAAAAAATACAAAAAGCAAAATACACCTTAGTCCCTTTTGTTTTTTGTTTTCTTTGTTTTTTTTTTTTCAATTGCGTGCAACAGTCCTTTAAACTTTAAACTTTGGCTCATATTTGTTGGAGTTAATCTAGAGATTGAATTGGTTTGTTACAAGTTTGAAAATTAAGTTGCAGATATTCTTACAAAACTATTAAAGTATGACGCATTTGTGAAGACGAAACAAATGTTAGGAATGTGAGAATTACTAAATCAGAGTTAAGGAGGATGTTAGAGTTAATTTACATTTAATTATTAATTATTATTTAAGTAGAATTTAGATTGTTTAGTCTATTTTCATTATTTGGGTAGAATTAAGATTTTATTATTATTGATATATAAGAACGTGTTATCAATATTATTGTATCTGTTTCTCATTATTATTTTGTGACGTTATTTAATCAATAAAATAATATTAAATTAATTAAAATCTAGTAATATGAACATATTCTTTTTATAGGTGCTTTCTTCGACCGACGGATGTTTGTAGATGATGTTGTGATCAAATAGAAAATAGTACAGTAATGATAATACTATAATTGATAAAAAGTAATGATTAGAAAATTGTGAGAAAGAAAATGAATAATAATTTGTAAGAGAAAAAGTAAAAGATAATTTAATCTCCTATAAAATAAAGAACTGAAAATCTGCAAAAGTTTTATATAATTTACAGAAAAAGGTTGTTGCATTTATATAATAATTATTTCATATTTACACTTTGTCATTAAATATTTTATAAAACTCATTACACATCATATATTTTTAGAAGGGGCTTTTAGGTGGACATATAATTTTTACCATACGTTTCGATCATATTATAACAATATATAAATTTTTTATAACAATATACATACTTTTTACAATAAAAAATAAAATGTTAATGTTTTGTGAAAAATATAATTATTATTATAAAAATTATAAATATTATTACAATATAAGTAAAATGTATGATAAAAAAATAAACCCATCAACTTTATTTATTTTTAGAAAAGAAACAAAAAGTGGTAGAACTTACCACTAATTAGTCGCGTCAGTCCGTGCATATATTATTTTAAAGTACTATCTCCTCACATATGGCTCGCTCCTTTCTTTATTATGGACCCAACGACGGGTGGCGAGGAAAAAACCCCGGTATCAAAATCTATAAAAAATATTTTTTAATTTTTTAAATAAAATTTAAATTTAAATTTACATTAGTGTTATGTTAAAATGTAAAGTTTAGATTTTATATAAAATTTGTTATAAAAATTTTTTTCTTCAAAACTTTTTTTAAATAATAAAAAAAATATTTTAATGAGTGCGTATGTCCAGTGGCAGATATAAAAATTTTTGTCAGGAAAACAAAATTTATATATATGTAAAAAAAATTACAAAAAAAAATGTCTATAAAATTTAGGGAGGGAATGCTATAATTTCAGTGGGACAATAAGTTAAAATTAAAAAAAACTATACTTAAATATACATAAATTTTTTTTTTAGGGTGGGCACTATAAATAAATCTGTGAATGTGTATATCTCTTTGTATAAAAGAATAATATTTTATTTAATTTGTATATTTCGTACACTAAAACCACTGTATAATTTCGCTTTATTACATCATCCGTACATGCCCCACTCATTTCTTTATTATTTTTGTTGGCATAGCTCTCCAAAATCGCACATGCACCAAAAGTATTTTGATGAGGGGCGGTTGTATCTGGAGGTAGGTAAACAGCCCCGTCGTGACTAGTAGATAAATCATCAATTGCAACCAACCGTTCCACAAATCTAGTCTTCCCAGTACGCAAAAAGCTCGAGTACTCCGAGTTGCAGCCTACCCAAGGGGATGGGCGTCTTCTACATGCGATCTACGAGTCAAATAGGTAGTGTTTCTATCGTCGTGGCGAATTTTCTTAAAGTGTTGGGCAGCTTAGCTTCCCTGACATTCACCGTAAATTATAAAAGTTTACACTATATGACTTATCTGAAGACCAACCTTGTAGACTTTCATCAAGCTTATCAAAAAGCTTACTTTGAGAGTAGATGTGCCACACTGTAAGGGGGGACCTCTGCAATTCTTTTTTTTATTTTTATTTTTATTTTTTATCTATTAAAAGATCTATGAGACTGTAAATTACACAATAAGATAATTTTCTCTATTCTCATAAACCTCACACTCCTGAGAAGAGTTATGATTCAAATCTCTAAAATGAAAATTTTAAATTTTAACTATTAAGGTCCATTAAAGGGTGGACCTTTGAAATTTTGCTGTCACATATGGTTATTCTGTGTCATTAGGAATCTAGGAGGAGGTTAGATATAGACCAAGAAGTAATTTTGGTGTAGTTCTTATGTAACAAACTCTAAGTCGCAGGAGGTAAGTGTAAAGCGTAAATTTCGAATCTAAAATAATTAAACTCGAAAATACAAAAATAAATTACAAATAAAAATTGTAAAGTAAAAGAAAATTTACGTGGGGTTGATCTCCGTAGGTCTTCCGATTAGTGTTCCTTTTTTGACTCCGTCAAGGGCTGCACGAGCTTGATCTTGACAGAAATAATTTCCACCGCTTTTTCTTGAACTGGATAGACTGAAACTGTGTCTGATTTGGATGTTTTGACTACGTTTAAGAACCGTAGAGAGTCGATCTGAGCTGATCTGACTTAATTTCACCGAGGGTCGAATGGACTTGTTCTCGGATGAGTTGCCTGGATTTTGCTGAGGGCCGTATGAGGCTTAATCCCAGCCGGATTTGTAATATTTCGATTTTTTTTTTTTTTTACTATCTCTCTCTTTTTTTTCTTTTTTTTTTTTCTTTTTTTCTTTTCTCTTTTTTTTTTTTCCTTGCGCGCTTCGCTGCTGGCTTCTCTTTTTTGCTTTTTTTCTTCTGCTGCCATTTGCTTCAATTTGGGGAGGCCATTTATAGGCCTCCCCCACCTGCTGCCACCAACCAATTGGTTGGTGGCATTAAAGGTTGGCAGCCGCCAACCTTGAAGTCAAGGTTGGCGGCTGCCAACCAAGATTTCTTTTTTTTTTTTTTTTTTTTTTAAATTATTAGTTTACAAATGCCCCCACTTCAAGGGTCGGTAAGAAAGATTTTTACAGAGATAATTCGAACCGAATCTTGAAGTCCAGTTTGAAATTTGGAAAGTCCTGATGAACATTGAATCTTGGAGTCTTCTATCTTTGACCATGTCCGCTGTTGTTGGATCGCAATAGGAAACCGATATGATCTTGAAGAAGTTAGCAGTCCAGCCAATATAGAAATTGAAGTCTTGGCTCCAGGTACGTTCGAGCTTCCATAGCCCGCAAAGGATTTTTTATATCTCTTAAAGTTCCAGAGCTCTGGTGAGGATGATCCAGTAGGCAAATAACTTCAACCTCCCCAAGAGAAAGGTTCAGGACCTTGGAACTTCAAGACCGGCTCACAGAGAGACTGACTGTAGTGATGATTTCCAAGTCTGCTTCGACGTAAGGAGAGTAGTTGGAACTTCCCTGTACGTCGCTGCATCCAAAGAAAGATTAGGATAATTGCAGCTTCTCATCCCTCTGTGGTAGATGTGAACTAAGGAGAGTAGTTGGAACTCCATGACACCGATGGCGTTGGAGACTGAGTTTCGAGGGCTTTTAGGGATCCCTCGAAGAAGACTACTCCTTCTTTTCTTAGCTCGTGCGCCTCCAACTTCTTGATCGAAGAACTTCCTGAGACAAGTGCAGAGACTAGCCATTTTCTTTTGAGAAAGAAGAGCTGAGGGGTGAATATTACAACTCGGGCATGCAGGATATATATACAAATAATAAAGAGTTTTTTTTTTTTTTTTTTTTTGAAAAGTCAAAAAAGGTATGCAGAATCGGGTAGGGCCATCCACGTCCCTTTCCTGCATAAGAGACAAAAGAGGCAGCGGCTGACGCGTGTCACGAAAGTCGTTACCGTGTGTGGCAGAAGTCGTTGCCGTGTGCTGCGGAAGTCGTTGCCGCGTGCTGCAGAAGTCGTTGCAGAAGTCGTTGCACCTTATCTTGTCGGCCGTCCTAGCGGGGCCCGAGGTGCAACTCCAAGTCAAGCTCGACCTCGTCTGGCGGGCCGATGATGTTGGCGTCGACGTCGACGTCGCTTTCCAGCTGGTTGATGTTGTCGGAATATTCTGAAAAGAGAGGCAAAGTTTCGCCGGAATAACTCCTTTCTGCTAGAAAAGTTCCTCCTAGACTTAAGTATCTAGGAGGGATGAACCCTTGGCTGACTCCGTAAGACCACCAGGACCAGCGTGCATGCTCCCATGGGCTACGGCTTTGATGAACATACCGTGGAGAGACTATTGCGGTGGAAGAACTCGGACCTGCTTCATTTGACGGCGAAGTTGTACTGGTAGGATCTACCATCGGAACAGCAGACTGTTCTTTGGAAAAATCAGCTCTCAGTGCTGGTTTCTTCCTCCATTGTTGTGGAAGGCTTCCTCTAGAATTTGCAGTTGCGCCATGGTTGGTTGCCACCTTGTGCGGGGTGACCTTTCTTCTCCCTTGTCTTGAGGTTCTGCAACTGGTTCCATCTTTCTTGTGGCAGAGGAGCAAAGGTCTAGTGTGTGGTGAAGATCGATTGAGACTGATGCTGAGTTTCAGACTCAAACCCTCCGTCTCTTTTATATTTTTGGGCTGTTCACAGTTTATACTCATGCGGGCCAGGAGTTGGATTGGATTTTAAACTTGGGTTCTAGACTGTGTCTGGGACTTGGAATTTTTGGGTTTTGGGCTTTGGATTGGTTTTGGGTCGAGTGTTTGGGTTTTGGATTTGGATTTGGGTTTTTGGGTCGAGTGTTTGGGTTTGAACTTTTGGATTTGGATTGAGTGTTTGGGTTTTGGGTCTGGACTGGGCTCAAGTGTTTGGGTTTGGACTTTCGCTTGGTTTTTCAGATCGGGACTTTGCAAATTTTTTTTTTTCTATTTTTTTTGATTTTTTTCTTTTTTTCTATTTTTTTTTATTTTTTTCTCTTTTTTTCTTTTTTTGATTTTTTTTTTTGATTTTTTTTTTTTAAAACATATTTACACATAATACTGTTTCAGAAATTTACCATTGATTGGGCCGATTCGGACGCCTTCTTGGTCTGACAGCATGTAAGCGTTGTGAGTGTAGGCCTCCTGCACTAAGTATGGCCCGTCCCATTTGGAAGTAAGCTTGTCACCAGGCCGATGCTTCATGTTGATGGGCCGTCGCACTGCAAGAACAAGATCTCCAACTTGAAAAGATCGAGGGCGGACCCTGCGGTTGAATGTGTTGGTGAGCCGGGCTTGGTAGCATTCGAGTTGCTGTTGTGCTTCGAGCCTCCTTTCATCGAGAGCTTCTAACTCATCCAGACGTAGGCGAGCATTCTCCTCCTGTGTGAGTCCTTCCAGAACCGCCATGCGCAGAGATGGAATCTGTGTTTCCAAAGGCAGTATTGCTTCAACACCGTAGACAAGTGAGTATGGCGTCGCCTGTGTTGGAGTCCGGTAAGTTGTACGATACGCCCATAATGCCTCCGGAATTCTGTCATGCCAATCTCTTTTGGATTTAGAGACTACCTTCCGCAACAGGTTGCATAAGGTCTTGTTGAATGCTTCGGCCAAGCCATTTGCTGGGGCATTGTACATGGATGACTTGTACTGCTTGAACTTGAACTTCTCGCAGAGCTTGTCGATTAAGCTGTTGTAGAACTACTTACCATTATCAGTGATGATGAATCGAGGGACTCCATAGCGATAGATCAGCTGAGTCCGGATGAAATTGGCAACATGCACCTTCTTTACCTCTCTAAGTGGAATGGCTTCGGCCCATTTTGAGAAGTAGTCTGTTGCTGCGAGGATGTACAGGTGACCCAGGGATGACTTTGGCAAGGGCCCCACTAAGTCGAGACCCCAAGCTTCAAAGGGCCAGGATGAGACAGTTGGATGCAGTGGCTCCGGTGGTTGATGTATGTAATTCGCATGAAATTGACAAGCTTGACAGGTTTTAGCAAACTCAATTGAATCACGTACCATGGTTGGCCAGTAGTATCCCATCCTTCTGAGTTGAAAGTGCAACTTAGGCCCCGATTGATGTTCGCCACAAACACCAGAATGTGCTTCAGTGAGAGCCTGTTTTGCCTCTTCATTGGCTAGGCAGCGAAGTAGAACTCCATCAAAAGACCTTCGATACAGAGCATCCTTGAGATATATGAACCGGGGAGCTCGTCGTTGAATTTCTGTTTTATGACGACGATCTTCGGGCAGCTTCCCATGCTGTAAATAGTCAATGATTGGTTGGCGCCAATCTTCGTCCTCCGCGAGACGTATAAATACAGCATTGGCTGCTGTAATTTCTTCATCATCCTTCTGTGGCACTATCCATTTCTGGCATACGGTAACAACTGTAGCCTGGATTTCTGACTTTGCAAGAGAGGTGGCCAGGTTAGCCAATGCGTCTGCCTGAGTGTTTTCTCGTCGAGGCACATGCTCCAAGGTGATGCTTTCAAATTCATCCATTAGTTGTCGAGCACGTTGATGGTAAGGCGCAAGATCCTCTTTCTTCACGTCATACAATCCTGTAAGTTGGTTGATGACGAGCTGGGAATCTCCATGGACTTCTATAGTTGGAATCTTCATATCGACAGCCATTTGAAGACCAATGATCAAAGCCTGGTATTCAGCAACATTATTTGAACATAACTCACCGAGAATGATAGCATATGGTAGTATTTGTCGTTGAGGAGTGACAAACACTATACCGGCACCAGCACCATCACGTCTTGCTGCACCATCAAAGAACATTGTCCATGGTGGTAGTGTCTCAATGTAAAAGACCTCTTCATCTGGAAGATCGTCTGTGAACTCCCAATCTGACGGAATAGGGTGATCTGCAAGGAAGTCTGCTAGAGCTTGTCCTTTGACTGCTTTTTGAGGCACGTAGACAATGTCGTAGCTTTGTAGAATTACTGCCCACTTGGCAAGTCGTCCTGACAAGATTGGTCTAGATAAGATATATTTGATAGGATCAGCTCTGGCAATGAGACGTACCGTGTGAGCTTGCATGTAGTGTCTCAGCTTGTCAATGGCAAAGAACAGTGCTAGACATGTCTTTTCAATGGGCGAATAACTCAGCTCCGGACCGTTTAGTGTTTTGCTCAAGTAGTACAGAGCAACTTCCTTTCCCTGCTCATTTTCCTGTGCAAGCAAGGCTCCCAAAGATCTTTCCTGCGCTGCAATGTAGAGAATCAACGACTTTCCTTGAATTGGAGCTCCTAGGACCGGTGGATTGGAAAGGTACTTCTTTATGCTCTCAAAGGCTTTGCTGCAAGCTTCGTCCCACTCGAAGTTGACATCTTTCTTCATCAACCGATGGAAAGGTTGACATCTCCCAGCTAAATTGGAGATAAAACGGCGAATGTAAGCCAGCTTTCCTTGTAGACTTCGCAGCTCGTGCAGGTTTTTAGGTTCAGGCATCTTTTGAATTGCCTCAACCTTAGACTGATCAACTTCGATTCCACGATGGCGTACCACGAACCCAAGAAACTTTCCTGATGTGACACCGAATGCACACTTGAGAGGGTTCATTTTGAGCTGATGCCTACGAAGTCTTTCGAACACCGTCTTGAGATCCTCGAGGTGGTCTTTGCGCTTCTTAGTCTTTATAACTAAGTCATCAACATAACATTCTACAATCTTGTGCAGCATGTCATCAAAAATTTTTTGCATAGCACGTTGATAAGTGGCGCCAGCATTTTTCAATCCAAACGGCATAACTTTGTAGCAGTATATACCTTTTGGGGTGCGGAATGCTGTCAACTCCTCGTCTTCTGGTGCCATTCTGATTTGGTTATAGCCTGAAGAACCATCCATGAAAGACAATGCTTCGTGACCCGTTGTTGCATCGACTGTGATCTCCGTTATGGGCAATGGAAAGTCATCTTTCGGGCAGGCCTTGTTAAGATCTCGAAAATCAACACATACCCTCAACTGTCCATTTTTCTTTCTTACTGGGACAATGTTGGCAATCCAAGCTGGGTAGGTGACCTCTCGGATGAAGCCGGCATTGATCAGCTTGTTCACCTGCTCCTCGATTTGTGGAATGAGTTCCGGGCGGAACAGTCGTTGTGGCTGCTTGACAGAACGGACACCCTTCTTTACTGCTAGACGATGCACCGCAATTTTCGGATCAAGTCCAGACATTTCTTTGTAACTCCATGCGAACACGTCCCTGTATTGACTTAATACCTGAACATATTCTTGCTCTTCTTCTGCAGTAAGTAAAGCACTTACAAATGTAGGTCGAGGATCTTCCGGAGAGCCAAGATTGACCTCCTTGAGTTCATCAACAGTTGCTTGGCCACCATCTTCAAGTTCCGGGAAAGCCTCCTTCACTTCACCATCTGATGAGTCAGACTCAGCCTCCTCGCTGATTGTGACATGAAATGCAGAACCTCTAACTTCACCTTCTTTGTTTGACTGGATAAGCCTGTCTTGTTTGGTGGTGGTGGTGATGGCACGTGCATCAGCTGCTCGGCTTCGACTCTTTAGCATGATCCGCACAGGTGACTTCTCCTGATAGCCCAAGCCAGGTCGGGACTGTGATGTTTGAGAAGCGGCGCCATGTGTGGACGGCAGCGTACCCATTGTGCTCGGGTTTGAAAAGTCATAGCCCTTTGCCAAAAGCTTGTATGCATTAGGATCGAATCCTTCGTGTGTTCTTCTTTCTGGAAGTGAGCCACCTTCGACTGCCCCCATGTGTGGTTTGATGAAGCCTTTTAATGGTTTTGAGGACAAAACCGGCTCAATCTTTGGTATCGGCAGAGTGTAAGTCTCCTTCAGGTTGTGCAGCTCCGTTGTTTTGGGTTGGCTATGACCTTGCTCCTGTTTAAGATCAATACAATAAGAGAAAGGGGGTTGACCTTCTGAGCGTCGTGACTTCGGCACATAGCGTAGGACTGGAGTGGAGCTTGAAGATGCAACATCCTTCGGACGGAGTTCAACAGGCTGTGGCAGCTTTTCATTTGTTGGAGTTTGAGGTTGAGCATTGGCAGGTTCTTCAACAGCTTTTCCCTTTTTGTGAATGCCCCCAGTCCAAGTAGCTTTTGATGGAATGATCTCCGGATTGTCTGTGTCGGTGTAGAAGACTGCATCCGCCAAATGTAATTCAGCATCATCGAACGGCTTTAAGTCAGCATTGACCTTTTGAACGTCACCATTGTAGTACTTGAAGCACTGATGCAGGCTTGAGAGCACAACTCCATTTCCATGAATCCACGGTCGTCCTAGCAACATCTTATATGTGGTACGTGCATCAATCACGTGAAATAGAGTGCTAGAAGTGAGATTACCGATAGTTAGCTCCAAGCGAATCATCCCAATTGCTTTCTGTCCTCCTTGATTAAAGCCATGAATCATCAGACGGCTGTCTGATAACTCATCAACACCGATGCCGAGCTCCTTTATGGTGGATTTTGGGATAATATTGACTGCTGAGCCATCGTCGATCAGAATACGTCGGACTTTCTGCTCTTTCACATAGCCTGATACATACAGCGGCCGATTGTGGGGTTTGGACCCCAGCAGGAGATCCTCATCTGAAAATGAGATGGCAGAGTAACATCCGACGTGATTTTGGTCCGCCTGTTGCTCCGTCGAGCTGGAATTACTTGATGGCAGAGGTTCAGCTGAGGTCTGAAGAGTATTGCTGACTTGATTTTGCCACACTTCTGTTGTTTGCAAAGCTGTAAACAGCTGAGGGTTAGCGAGAAGGGTTTGGAGAGCTTCATATACCTTCTCCGTTGTCGACTTTTTGTTGTCGAGCGGCTCCTCCTTACTGTGTGTCACTTCTTCTGATGGTTTTGAAGTGATAGTGGTCTGGTTTGCCGAGGTTACGCCTTCCTGGTCCAGAATGATTTTATTCTGGCTTTTCAGCTTCATGATTAGCTCCTTCAGGACGAAACATTTTTCGGTTGGATGACTTACTATCCGGTGATATTTGCAGAATCTCGGATCGCTGACTCGATCCTTTTCATTCGGCCGCTTGCACTCTGGGAGTTCGATCAGCTTCGCCTCCAAGAGTTGTTCAAGAATGTCGGGGACGTCTGAGTCGGGGAATGGATACTGCTTCTGCTCCAGCTCTCGCAATGTCACCTTCCGCCTTTCCTGTTGTTTTGGCTGAGTTATTTGGGTCGGAGGATTTACCTTGGCTTTAGCTCCCACTTTTACTGGTGCGGCTTTAATAGTCATCACTTCTTTCCCTTTTCCGGAGCTGTTGGGTTTCTTAATCTCCCTTCTGCCCCCTTGCTGGTCCAACTGGATGGGAAACGTGCCTCCGGAAGTTTGGATGCTTATCTCCATATCATGTGCGCGGGTCGCCAGTTCTTCGAAAGTTCGGGGTTTGACACCCTGCAGGATGTATAACAGCTCCCAATGCATTCCCTGGATGCACATCTCCACGGCAGAAGTCTCCGTCAGGCGATCTTTGCAGTCCAAGCTGAGGGCACGCCATCTGTTGATGTATTCGACAACGGGCTCTCCTTTTCTTTGTTTGGTGCTGGTAAGCTCCATCATACTTACCGTCCTTCGAGTGCTGAAAAATCTGTTGAGGAACTCTCGTTGTAGCTGTTCCCAACTGTCAATCGATTCTGGTTCAAGATTTATGAACCAGGTGAAAGCGGTCTCTCTGAGTGAACGAACAAACTGCTTCACCAAGAGATCTCCGTAAGTCCCTGCGTTGTTGCAGGTTTCAACGAAGTGGGCGATGTGCTGTTTGGGATCGCCTCGTCCGTCGAATTGTTGAAATTTGGGCGGCTGGTAGCCCAGAGGCATGTTAAGACTTTCGATCCGTCTGGTGTACGGTTTGACGTACATCTGCGATCCTTGGAAGGATGTAGCTTGTTGCAGTCGGATCGTATTGGCTATCATTTCCTGCAATTGTTGAACAGATAGCGAAGCTACAGAATTTGAGGGTGGCAGCTGTGTAGAACTACCTGGTCGCTTTTCCGCAAGGAAGACGTCGGCTGGTGTGGCTTCTGGAGTGAAACCGGGTGGATATGGTTGCTCCTCGCGGATTTCGGGATCAACTTGGATCGGGGCTTTTCCTTTGAGAGCTGCGATCTGTTGATCTTTTTCCTCGACGACTCTGATCAGCTGCAAAATTTTGTTCTCCAATTCTGAAATCCTTTCCTCTGTGCTGGTTGTGTTGGTCATCATGACGGCAACAGATGAGGCTCTGGGAAAGACTGGGGGAGAAAACTCTTCTGATTCTTCTGTGTGAGTCGGATTTTGTTGAGCAGGCTTCGTCGTGTTGCCCCCGATTTCGATCGGGGTGGGTGATCGACTCCTCCATGCGGCAAGAGAGTCAGGGGAGAGATCCTGTTGTGCAAGCTGTGGACTCTCCATTTCGACATTTTGTCGGGTTTGGACGGCAAGAAATTGTGTCCGTCCCCGGGTTTCTGGACCTGCGTACCCAGGTAGGGTAGTTGATGCAGGTAATGAGCCGTTGCCTTCTTTTTTGTGGCAGCAGTTGTACTCCTTTTCGGTGCCATTTGATGTGCTGAATACCTGTAAAATTTTTTTTTTTTTTTTTTTTACTTTTTTTTTTTTTACTTTTTACTTTTTAACTTTTTTTTTTTACTTTTTACTTTTACTTTTTTTTACTTTTTACTTTTTTACTTTTTTTTTTTTTACTTTTTTTTTTCTCTCGGCTCCCCTTTTACCTCTTTTTTTTTTTTAGGAACAAGAGATCGGAGGTGAAGTTGTCCCACCGAGCGTGCCAAAAATTTGTAAAGCGTAAATTTCGAATCTAAAATAATTAAACTCGAAAATACAAAAATAAATTACAAATAAAAATTGTAAAGTAAAAGAAAATTTACGTGGGGTCGATCTCCGTAGATCCTCCGATTAGTGTTCCTTTTTTGACTCCGTCAAGGGCTGCACGAGCTTGATCTTGACAGAAATAATTTCCACCGCTTTTTCTTAAACTGGATAGACTGAAATTGTGTCTGATTTGGATGTTTTGAATACAGTTACATCTTTATTTTTTTTAATTATATTTTTAATTTTTATAATAAAAAAGAAATATATTTTATTATTCTTTTATTTACAAAAGTAAAGGTATCATTGTAAAAAATAAAATAAAAGTGTGATTGCATTCATATAAAATTTTGAGTATCAATCCATCTGATACTGTAATAGTACTCTATTAATTATAATCTAATGTGATTCACTATTTTTTTATTCTATTTTATTCATAATTTTATATCATATAATAAGTAAAATTTATTTAAAATAAAAATAATAAAATAATAAAATAAATTTGTGAAATAAAAATTAATATAAAATTTTACTGTTATTATAATAATCATCATTTGTTAATTGATAATTTAAATATTTTTTAAATTTTAATTTTTTCTCATTGTAATACTATGATATATTATCGTTAATAAATAATAATAGTAATGATAGCAATAATAGCAATAATTATAATAGTAATGACTATAACAATATCAATAACAATAATATTTATTATTATTATTATAATAGAAATAATATTGTAGAGATTATAAAATAATTTATTGTTAATAAATGAATGATTATTTTTACTATAAAATTTTATTATTATTTAGAATTTAATTATTATCCTAAATTTTGAAATATTTAAATTTTATAATAATAATAATAATAATAATATTATTATTATTATTATTATTATAAATAAAATAAAAAAAAGCAATATAATAATAATATAAACATAAAAACATAGGGAAATGGAGAAGTTAAAGATAGTTAAGAGAAAAATGAGAATACTTGATGTAATAAACTTGAAAATTATAATTTCTTTAAAATGAAAAATCTCCTTCCTCTTTTTTAAAGAATCAGAATTTATTTTTCATAAAATAAATAATAACAATGAGAAATAGATAATTGATTCCCTTTTTTACATTTTTTTTTATTTTTTGTCCTAAACAAACACCTCGTTAATTGGCTGCCTACTTTTGTGGAGTAAGCGTTGTCATGCTGCCGTTTTAACTTTATTTTTACATAGGTTTCATATGCTACAAGACATGTTGATAAGATTTGATGTTTTCAACCTAAGATGCCTCTTTCTCTTGTTTATAAGTCAAGGAAGAGCCCATCATTCGATTCTACCAACCATTCCATAAATCTAGTCTTTCCGATATGCAAAAAGCTTGAGTCTCCAGGTTGTTGCCTACCCAAAAGGATGGGCATCTTCTGCGATTTACCAGTCAGATAGTTCCTGTTCTTTCCTCGTGCAGAATATCCCTAATTATTGGAAAACTTCGCTTCCTAAATATTCAACCAAACTGCAGATAAAAGAGCAAGTTTTTTGTGGTACTGTTCAATCTGGTGTTCAACTGAAGACCAAGCTTGCAGACAAGATAAACTTTAATTTGGGTCATTAACTTATAAAAATTTCAATTTTTGGCCACTAACGTAAAAATAAAAAATAAAAAAAAAATAATTACATTCAAAAATAATTCGGAATTAGGTTACGAATTTCTTTCCATTAAAATGACCATTATATGCTGATATGGCAATGACGTGACATATGTGATAAACATCACATGTCATGTCAACCAAAAGTGCTGGCATATCGGACCCATACATCCGAAAAATTCAAAATTAAGTCACTGGTTAAATGAAAAGACCAATATTGAATCGGTAACTCCAGAAAAGTCGTAAAATTTCTAGATTGTTAAGGGAAAGTTATAATAGACATGAAATGGTAGAGATGAAATCCTAAAAACATTGTTAACTATAATTAAAAGAGAGAAAGTCCATAAAACATTGTGATTTACAATTTTTTTTAGTATGCTTGGGATAGAAATTTATAATATGAAAAAAAATTAAATTTAAAGAAAATGAAATGTAAAAATTATAGAAAAATATATTCTGAATCTTGAATTTTTTTTCTTCCTCCAATGCGTGCATTAGAAACCGTAATTTTACCATATAAACAGAAGATTCCAGAACAAGATTCGAAGAAGTGCTTCTCTTCAAAGCCTCCCTCTCTCCACGGCTTTCTTTTTCCAAGATTTTGTAATCTTTTGATGTCAATCGATCTCTTGGCCATTAAAGCTGTAACAAACACCATCTCTCACGAGGAATTGATACACTTTGTCTCATGCATGGATAAGCTTGTTTTCCCTTTTGATTGTTAAATGCAAAAGTGGGCTTTATCCTCGATGCCAATTGGGACCCACTTTCTTGATTTTCTTGGCTCTACGCTCGATTTGCTTACTGAGACTTTACTTCTTAGTTTTTTTTTTTTTTTTCTATAATTTTTACATTTTATTTTTCTTTGAATTTTAATTTTTCCATATTCTAGTTTTTAATAAAAGTTCATGTGTATGTTGTATGCTGAATTCCACATCATTCCATTGTGCTGAGGTGGCGTCATATGCATGTTAAGGTAGTGAGATTTAACAGAATGTTCCCTCAAAGGGCTAACAAAAGGTGTAAAAGTTGTGAGTGTATTCCAGCAAACAAAAAGAAAGTAAGTTTAATTCAATAAAGTATCAAACCTAGGGAGTGAAATGGTGTTTTATGCCTTTAAATTGAAATCTCACTGAATCTTTTTAGCAAAAAGCAAGAATGCACAGGTCACATTTCTGTCCATCGTATACGAACTGGTAAACCAACTACCCAAAAGCAAATCAGAATCTGGTCCGGTTTTATTATTTAAACGGATAAGAAATAAAACCAAACTAATAGGAGAAAATGAGACTGAACTGCCAAACCATTTGACCAGAAAACCAGCCGGGTTGAAGTGAAATGTAACGGGGGTGAAGAAGATGGCTCGGTTCAAACTAACTATTAGTACCCACTCTTTCAGGCTATATGGGCTCAATTGAAACCAAATGCAAGTGCAGGCTATCATTTTATTAATGGAAACACCATTCCATAATTTTTTTTATCGATGTGGGATTAAAATCCATGAAGTGCACCAGCTAAACAGCACTCACGCATCCCTCTCCCTTGTTTCTAGCGGATATAGGATTCTCAAAGGGGGATGGCGTCCCACATCGATTATAGACAAAAGGAAAGGGGAATGCTCTTGCTATAAAACTAAGTTAACCTAGTGAGGCCTGCAACAAATCTTGTTCTGCAACACTCCCCCACCCTTGGGAGACGATGAGCTAGTTGACAGGGGAGACATGGGGTGGTGTTGAAATTGTGGGCAATGGCAAGATGACCCAACAGCCAATTGGACTTGATGCTGCCATGTCTCCATCACCAGAGTAATATTTTCAAGTACATCCACGGCAGAAAATGCATGCCTTCTATCTTTTTTTTATTTTATTTTTTTCCTATTAGAATTTTCATTAAGCGGTGAAGTTCTAGAATCTAAAGCGGTGAAGTTCAAGAAAATTTTTTCTTTTTCTATGTTCTTATAATCTGCAGTATACTCTTTTAACTCATTTTTTAGAAATATATATGGTGTAAGACCCAAAAAATTTGTTGTATCCATTTCTAAGTGTATTTTTGGTTTATACTCTCCAATCGCATCAGATCTAAATTTATAAAGGTATAGATCTAAAATATTGAAGTATTATAAATCTGATTGAGATCAAGTCTTATACGGCCCTCAGCAAAGTTCAGGCAACTCATTCGAGAACAAGTTCCTAGACCCTCGGTAAAATTAAGTCAGATCAGGTTTCTGTGGTCTTCACCATAGTCCAAGTTTTGACCTCAGATCCAGCCTCAGTCCTCAGCAGAATCTACCCAGTTCAAGATAAAATTGTGGAATTTATTTCTGTCAATATCAAGCTCGTGCAGCCCTTGACAGAGTCACAGGAGCATTAATCGAAAGATCCGACGAAAATCGACCCCACGTAAATTTTATCTTATTTTAAAATTTTTATTTGTAATTTGTGTTTGTATTTTCGAATTTAACTGTTGTAGGCTCGAGATTTATGCCCGTTACAAATTTTTGGCACTCTCAGTGGAACCTCTTTACCTCCCACCTCTTGTTCATAAAAAAAAAAAAAAGAATAAAAAAGCAAAAAGAAACAGCCAAAAAAGAAAACAGAAAAAAGAAAAAAAAGCAAAAAGAAAAGAATCGAAAAAATAAAGGAAAAAATAAAAAAGAAGAAAAAGAAATTTTTTACAGATATCCAACACATCAAATGACACTAAAGAGGAGTACAACCGCCGGTACTAGTAAGAAGGCAACTACTCCACTGCTGCATCAACTACCCTACTTGAGTACCCAGACCCAGAAATCCGCGGATGGACACGTTTTCTCGCTTTCCAAACCCAACAAAATATTAAAATGGAGAGTCCTTAACTCGCACAGTAACAAGATCTCTCCTCTGACTCTCTTGCCACATAGAGGAGTCGATTGCCCACCCTGATCGAAGTCGGGGGCAATGAGCCAAAGCCCGCTCAATGGAATCTGACTTATTCTGTAGAGATCCATACAGAAGAATCAAAATAGCCCTCTATCTCAGTCTTCTGCAGAGCTTCGTTTACAAACACTGGCGTCGTTGCCGTCATGATGACCAACACAACCAGTACAAAAGAAAGGATTACAGAATTAGAGAATAAGATTTTGTAGCTGATCAGAGTTGTAGAGGAAAAAGATCAACAGATCGCCGCTCTCAAAGGAAATGCCCTGATCCAGGTTGATCCCGATACGCGCAAGAAGCAACTATATCCACCCGGTTTCACTCCAGAATCCACACCATCTGACGTCTTCATTACGAAAAAGCAACCAAGTAGTTCTTCACAACTACCACCCTCAAATTCTGTAACTTCGCTATCTGTTTAACAATTGCAGGATATGATAGCTAATACGATCTGCCTGCAACAAGCTACATCCTTCTAAGAATCATAGATGTACGTCAAACCGTACACCAGACGGATCAAAAATCTCAACATGCCTTTGGGCTACCAACCGCCCAAATTTCAACAATTCGACGGACGAGACGATCCTAAACAGTACATTGCCCACTTCGTTGAAACCTGCAATAACGCAGGAACTTACGGAGATCTCTTAGTAAAGCAGTTTATTCGTTCACTTAGGGAGACCGCTTTCACTTGGTTCACAAATCTTAGACCAGAATCAATCGACAGTTGGGAACAGTTACAACGAGAGTTCCTCAACATATTTTTTAGCACTTGAAGGACGGTAAGAATGGTAGAGCTTACCAGGACCAAACAAAGGAAAGGAGAGTTTGTTGTCGAATATATCAACAGATGGCGTGCTCTCAGCTTGGACTACAAAGATCGTTTGACGGAGACTTCTGCTGTGGAGATGTGCATCGAGGGAATGCATTGGGAGCTGTTATACATCCTACAAGGCATCAAACCCCGAACCTTCGAAGAACTGGCGACCCATGCGCATGATATGGAGATAAGTATCTAGACTTTCGGAGGCACAGTTCATATCCAGCTAGACCAACAAAGAGGCAGAAGAGATACTTAGAAGCTTAACAGCTCAGGAAAAGTAAGGAAGTGATGACTATTGAAATCGCACTAGTAAAAGTGGGAGCTAAAGTAAAGGTAAATCCTCCAACCCAAATAACTCAGCCAAAATAATAGGAAAGACAGAATGTGACATTACGAGAGTTGAAGAAGAAGCAGTATCCATTTTTCGACTCAGATATCCTAGACATTCTTGACCAACTCTTGGAAGCGAAGCTAATCGAACTCCCAAAGTGCAAGCGGCCCAATGAAAAGGATCGAGCCAGCGATCTAAGATTCTACAAATATCACCACATAGTAAGTCATCCAACTGAGAAATGTTTTGTCTTGAAGGAGCTAATCATAAAGGTTAAGAGCCAGAATAAAATCATTTTGGACCAAGAAGGTATAACCTCAACAAACCAGACCACCATCACTTCAAATCCATCAGAAGAGGCGAAGCAATGCGAGGAGGAGCCGCACGACGAAAGTCGACGATGGACAAAAAGACAACAAATCCATCCAGAAGGTCAGACCCCTTTCTTTATTGCATAAATCCTAAACAGGAGGAATGATACAGCCAACCCAATACAAAAGAGCTGCACAACTTGAAGGAGACTTACACTCTGTCAATACCAAAGATTGAGCCAGTTTTATCCTCAAAACCATTAAAAGGCTTCGCTAGGCCACTCACAGGGACAATTGAAGGCAGCTCGATCCAGAAAGAAGAACAGATGAAGGATTCGATCCTAATGCATACAGGCTCTTAGCCAAGGCAGGCTATGACTTCTCAAACCTGAACACAATGGGTATTCTGTTGTCCATGCACGACACCACTTCTCAATCATCATAGTCCTAACCCAGCTTAGGCTATCAGGAGAAGTCACCTGTGCCGATCACGTTAAAAGGCCGAAACCGAGCAGCTGATGCACGTGCCATCGCCATTACCATCACCACCGAACAGGATAGGCCCATCCAGTCAAACAAATAAGATGAAGTCAAGGGCTCTACATTCCATGTCACGATTAGCGAGGAGGCAGAATCTGACTCATTAGACGGCTAAGTAAAAGAGGCTCCCCAAAACTTGAAAATGGTGGTCAAGTTACCGTTGATGAACTCAGGGAGGTCAATCTCGGCTCTTCAGAAGATCCTCGGCCGATATTCGTGAGTGCTTCACTTGCACTAGAAGAAGAGCAGGAATATGTCCGAGTATTAAGTCAATACAGGGACATATTCGCATGGAGTTACAAAGAAATATCTGGACCTGATCCAAAGATCGCGGTGCATCGTCTAGCAGTATAGAATGGTGTTCGTCTGGTCAAGCAACCGCAATGACGGTTACGCCCGGAACTCATTCCACAAATCGAGGAGGAGGTAAACAAGCTGATCAATGCTGGCTTCATCCAAGAGGTTACCTACCTAACATGGATTGCCAATATCATCCCAGTGAGAAAAAAGAATGGGCAGCTAAGGTTTTGTGTTAACTGTCGAGACATCAATAGAGCCTGTCCCAAAGATGACTTTCCGTTGCCCATAAAGGAGATCGCGGTCGATGCAACAACTGGCCACGAAGCATTATCCTTCATGGACAGTTTTTCAGGCTATAACTAGATCAGGATGGCACCAGAGGATGAGGAGTTGATGGCATTCCGCACTCCAAAAGGTATATACTGCTAAAAAGTTATGCCTTTCAGATTAAAAAAATGCTACTACCACTTATCAGCGTGCGATGCAAAAAAATTTTGATGACATACTACACAAAATTGTAGAATGCTGTGTCGATGACTTAGTGGTAAAGACTAAAGAACACAAAGACCATCTCGAGGATCTCAAGAAAGTGTTTAAAAGACTTCGTAGGCATCAGCTCAAAATGAATCCTATCAAGTGTGCATTCATTGTCACATCAGGAAAGTTTCTTGGGTTCGTGGTGCGCTATCGTGGAATCAAAATTGATCAGTCAAAGGTTGAAGCAATTAAAAATATGCCTGAACCTAAAAATCTGCATGAGTTGCGAAGTCTACAAGGGAAGCTAGCTACATTCACCGTTTTATCTCCAACTTAGCTCGGAGATGTCAACCTTTCCATCGGTTAATGAAGAAAGATGTCAACTTTGAGGGGGGCGAAGCTTGTAGCAAAGCTTTCAAAAGCATAAAGAAGTACCTTTCCAATCCACCAGTTCTTAGTGCTCTAATTCAAGGAAAGTCGTTGATTCTCTATATTGCAATGCAAGAAAAATATTTGGGAGCCCTGCTTACTCAGGAAAATGAACAGGGAAAGGAAGTTGTCTTGTATTACTTAAGTAGAATACTAAACGGTCTAGAGTTGAATTACTTGCCTATCGAGAAGACGTGTCTAGCGCTGTTCTTCGCTATAGATAAACTAAAGCACTACATGCAGGCTCACACGATACGTCTTATTACCAGAGCTGATCCTATCAGATACATCTTAGAGTTATGACATTATCTACGTGTCTCAAAAAGCAGTCAAAGGACAAGCTCTAGCGAACTTTTTTGCAAATCACCTTATCCCGTCCGATTGGAAGTTTACAGATTATCTTCCAGATGAAGAGGTCTTTTACATCGAGACACTGCCACCATAGATGATGTTCTTCGATGGTGAAGTAAGGCGTGATGGTGTTGGTGTCGACATAGTGTTTGTCACTCCTCAACGACAAATACTCAAATAATGTTGCTGAGTATCAGGCTTTAATTATTGGTCTTCAAATGACCGTCGATATGAAGATTCCAACTATAGAAGTCCATAGAGATTCTCAGCTCGTCATCAACCAACTTACATGGTTGTATGATGTGAAGAAAGAGGACTTTACCCCTTACTATCGATGTGCTCGACAGCTGATGGACGAATTTGAAAGCATCACATTGGAGCATGTGCCTCAACGAGAAAACACTTAGGCAGACACATTGGCTAACTTGGTCACTTCTCTTGCAAATTCAGATATCTAAGCTACAGTTGTTGTCATATGCCAGAAGTGGATCGTACTGTAGGATCATGATGAAAAAACTATAGCAGTCAATGATGTATCTGTACGTCTCATTGAGGACGAGGATTGCCAGTAACCAGTCATTAACTACCTGCAACACGGAAAGTTGCCCGAAGATCATCGTCATAAGACATAAATTTAACGATGAGCTCCCCACTTCATATATCTCAAAGATGCTCTGTATCAAAATCTTTTGATGGAGTTTTTCTTCGCTGCCTAGGCAATGAAGAGGTAAAACAAGCTCTTACAGAAGCACATTCTGGCGTTTGTGGCGGATATCAATCAGAGCCTAAGTTGCACTGTCAGCTCATAAGAATGGGATACTACTGGCCAAATATAGTACGTGATTCTATTGAGTTTGTTAAAACTTGTCAAGCTTGTCAATTTCATGTCAATTACATACATCAACCATCGGAGCCACTGCATCCAATTGTCTCGTCCTGACCCTTTGAAGTTTGAGGTCTCAACTTAGTGGGCCCTTGCCAAAGTCGTCCCTAGGACACCTCTACATCCTCGCAGCAACAGATTATTTCTCAAAATGAGCCGAAGCTATTCCACTTAGCGAGGTAAAGAAGGGACATATTGTCAACTTCATCTAGACTCATATGATTTATCGCTATGGAGTTCCTCAGTTCATCGTCACTGATAACGGCAAGCAGTTCTACCACAGCTTGATGGACAAGCTTTGCGAGAAGTTCAAATTCAAGCAATACAAATCATCCATGTACAATGCCTCGGCTAACGGCTTGTCACCGAAGCATTCAACAAAACCTAGTGCAACCTATTACGGAAAGTTGTCTCTAAATTCAAAAAAGATTGGCATGATAGAATTCTGGAGGCATTATGGGCGTATCGCACCATTTACCGGACTCCAATGCAAGTCACACCTTATTCACTTGTCTATGGTGTTGAAACAATACTACCATTGGAGACGTAGATACATTCTCTCCGCATGGCTGTTCTAGAGGGACTCACACAAAAAGAAAATGTTCGCCTACTTCTGGATGAGTTAGAAGCTCTCGATGAAAGGAGACTCGAAGCACAACAACAACTCGAGTGCTACCAAGCCTGGCTCACCAACGCATTCAACCGCGGGGTTCGCCCTGGATCATTCCAAGTTGGGAATCTCATCCTTGCAGTACGACGGCCCATAAACTTGAAGCACCGGCCTGGTGACAAGCTTACTTCCAAATGGGACATGTCATACTTAGTGTATGAAGCCTATACTCACAACGCTTACATGCTGTCAGACCAAGAAGACATCTGAATCGGCCCGATCAACGGAAAATTTTTGAAACAGTATTATGTATAGATAAAAAAAAGAAAAAAATAAAAAAAGAAAGAAATTAAAAAAAAAATAAAAAAAGGAAAAAAAAGAAGAAAAAAATACAAAAAAAAGTCCAAAAGTCCCGATCTGAAAGTCCAAACGAAAGTCCAAACTCGAAAGCCTAAATCCAAAAGCCCAAGATCAACCTAGAAGCCCAAACACTCGAGCCCAAATCCAAAAACCCAAGATCAACCCATAAGACCAAACACTCGAGCCCAAGTCCAATTCAGAACCCAAACACAAAACCTATGCCCAAAAACCCATTTCCAATCCATATCAGATCTTTGCTCCTCTGCAGCAGAAAAATGGAATCATCTGCCGAATAACAGGGTAAGGAAGAAGAAAGGTCACTCCACAAAAGATGACACCCAACTTTGACGCAACTACAAATTTTGGAGTTCTTCTACAACAATAGAGGTATTATTCCTAACACACTACAGATTCTCCAACTTGCCTCACGACTACGCCCGCTAGGGGCAATTGAAGGAAAAAATGTATATTTTTTGTTCAAGAATCGAAGGAACAAAGAGAGAGCAGCGCTGAGAGATGTTATTTCCAAAGCACAACTTGCAGTTCCTATAGTTGATCTCATCGGTACAGCTTCACCCTCAAATGAGGCAAGCCCGAGTTCTACCACTGCAATGGTCTCTCCAGGCTATGTAGATCAAAGCCGTAGCCTGTGGGAGTATGCGTACACGTCATGGTGGTCTTACGGAGTCAGCCAAGGGTTCATCCCTCATAGGTGCTTAAGTCCAAGATGAACTTTTGTAGTAAAAAGAAGTTATTCCGACGAAACTTTACCTCTCTTTCCAGAATATTCCGACAGCATCAATTAGCCGGAAGGCTCCAGCGACGACAACATCATCGGCCCACCGGATGATTCTAGGATAGGCTTGGGGCTGCGCCCCAAGCCCCACCAGAATGACCGACAAGGATAAGACGCAACGACTTTTACGGCAAGTGATAATGACTTCTGCAACGTGCGTCAGCCATTGCCTCTTCTGTCACTTATGGAAGAAAAGGACGTGGAGGACCTCACCAAATTCCGTGTATACTCTTTTTGACTTTTCAAAAAAAAAAGTCAACTTTTTGTATATATATCCTGTACGACAGAGTTACGGCACTCACCCCCCTCAACTCTTCTTTCTCTTAGAAAAGAAATGGTTAGCCCTACACTTTCTCTTGCAGAAAGTTCTTTGATCATAAAACTGGAGGTGCACGAACTAAAAAGAGAATGAGTAGTGCTCTTCGAGGGATTCTTAAAACCCCTCGAATCTCAACCACAAACGTCATTGGTGTCATGGGGTTCCAACCACTCTCTTTAGTTCCAACCACAAATGCTAGAGGGACGAGAAACTGCAATCATCCTCATCTCTCCTCAGATGCAGCGACGTGTAGCGAAGTTCCAACTACTCTCCTTACATCGAAGAAGACTCGGGAATCATCACTACAGTCGGTCTACTTGTGCGCAGGCCTTGAAGTTCTGTAGTTCTAGGTCTTCCTCATGGGAAGATTCAAGTTCCTTGCCTACCGGATCATCCTCACATATAAAATAACTTTTGCGGGCTATGGAAACTCGACGTCACCTAGAGCTAAGATTTCAATTTCTATATCAGCTAGACTGTTAATTTCCTGACAATCGTATCGGTTTTCATTGAGGTTCAACAACAGTTGGGCTAGCCGAAGATAGAAAATTTCAACATTTATTAAGACGTTTCAAACTTCAAACTGCACTTCAACATTCGGTTCGGATCACGTCATCAAGGGTTTTTCTTTACCAACTTTTGAAATGGGGGCATTTGTAAATATGTAAAAAAAAATCAAAAACACAAAAAAGAAAGGGTTAGCTTCTAGAAGGTCAAAGTCAAAAAAAAAAAAAAAAGTCATTGGTCGGCATTGCCGACCTTGAATTTCCAAGGTCGGTTATGCGAACCCCCATATTTGATTCCTTAAGGGGGAAGACAGGGAGGCCTATAAATAGCCCCTTATTCCTAGTTCAATGGATGATTAAGCAAATATATAAACAGAAAGAATAGAAAGAATTTAAGAGAAAAAGAAAATTTTGAAAACCTCTCAAGAAAATTTTCCTTTTTCCTACTTTTTTTATACTATACAGTATACTCTCTTAACTATTTTTTGAGAGATATCTCAGGTGTAAACCCCAAAAAATTTGTTGTATCCATTTTTAAGTATATTTTTGATTTATATCCTCCGATCGTATCAAATCTGAATCTGTGAAGATTTAGATCTAAAATATCAAAATATTACAAATCCGACTGAGATCAAGCCTCATACAGCCCTCAGCAAAATCCATGCAGCTCATCCGAGAACAAATCCCTTCGACTCTCAGTGAAATTAAGTCAGATCGAGTCATATCAGGTTTCTGTGATCTTCACCATATGCCCAGTTTCGACCTCAGATCCAGCCTTAGTTCTCAGCAAAGTCTACTCAGTTCAAAATAAAGCTGTGGAATTTATTTCCGTCAAGATCAAGCTCGTGCACCCCTTAAAGGAGTCACAGGAGCATTAATCGAAGGACCCGACGAAGATCGACCGCACGTAAATTTTATCTTATTTTTAAATTTTTATTTATAATTTGTGTTTGTATTTTCAAGTCTAACTATTACAGATTCGAGATTTACGCCCATTACATTCCTTTCTCTCTATTTGTGTAGTTTTTTTTGACTCTCTTTGCAATCACTTCAGCTTCTCTAGAGTCTGTTATGATCATTTCATAAATTACTGATTTTATTGTCGGATGTCACTCCAAAGGTATCACGAATTTCGTTGCGCTTGTTAGCTAGTGATTAACTATTTGTACTTTTCTATCAGCTAACCACGCGGACAAGAAAGATGGATATTGAGACGCAAAGGTAGTTATTAATTACAAAAAAAAATTACAGTTATCATATAATTTACAATTGAAAATTTGTCTGAATATAATTATACCTTTAATTTTTTTAATTACGTCTTTAATTTTTACAATATAAAAAGAAATATATTTTATTATTCTTTTATTTATAAAAAGTGAATGCACTGTTATAAAAAATAAAAGTGTGATTGCTTTGATATAAAATTTCGAGTATCAATCCATCTGATACTATAATAGTATTCTATTAATTATAATCTAATGTGATTTACTATTTTTTTTAGTCTATTTTATTCATAATTTTATATCATACAATAAGTAATATTCATTTAAAATAAAAATAATAAAATAAATTTGTAAATAAAAAATTATGAGTGAATTGTGCTTATAAAAAAAAAAAGAATAAAAATAGTAAGTACTCTATTTATAATTTAAATTCTAAAACCATTAATCACTCAAAATAAGTTAAAATATCTATGAAATGCATATAACGCGGTCAAAACTAAATGAAGCATAAAAAATATCCGAACATTACTCACTCAATCACATGCAAGAATGAGGTGGAATTGAAAACATAGTTATTAAACGGGATATCAAGATTTTTAGTTTTAAACCTTTAAGTTTTTTTATATTTAAGTTCTAAATCTTTTTGACATTTCATTTGAGTTCTAAATCTTTTGACGTTCTATCAAATCAGTCCCTCTATTTACCAAAAGTGATTAATCTATTAAAAAATGATTTTAACTTTACAAAAAATTATTTAAAAAAAGATTAAATATATGAATTGAATGTCTTTTCTATCAAAAATATGCATGTTACTTATTTAATTCGTATATTTGTTGATTAAAAAAATATTTAATGTGCATATTTTATTCATGAAAAAAATATTTAATTTATGTATTTAATTTTTTTTAAATGATTTTTATTAAGTTAAACTCATTATTAATCGATTGATCACTTTTTGTAACTTAAAGGACTGATGTAGTATGAAATCAAAAGGTTTAGAACTCAAATGAAATGTCAAAAAAGTTTAGAATTCAAACGTAAAAAAATTTAAAGGTTTATGACTAAAAATATTGATATCTCGTTATCAAACTCAGACATGTATTGGTACAACCTATTCATATTTGGGACCGGTCGTACGATCAAAAGGAGGTGAATATAAAAAGTGTTAATAATTCAGTAATTTTAATTATTTGTGTAATAAAATTAATAAAATATTGCATAAAAACTCATAATATTATTTTTGTTGCAAAAAAATTAATGTCATTATAATAATATTTATCGTTACTCTGTTATTAGCATTTTTCTATCATCCTCATTCAATCCTCTCATCTTTTTCGTTCATATCTATAATAATTTAGGACATTATTGCTAGCTGTGTGCTAGCTGGTGCAAGGCAAAGGCCCTATCCTTTTTTAAAAATATTTTTTTGGGTTTTTTTAAATTTAAATCTTAAATATAATTAATTTTATTTTAAATATATTTAGTATTAGATTAAATCTTAATTTAAAAGTAAATTTGTTGGCAAAAGATTTTTTTTGATGAAAAAATATTTTTTAAAATGTTACTGACATCATTATGACGTCAGCCACATTTGGAGCGCCGCGTTCCCCATTAACATTTCCGTACAGTTTATTTTGTTTCTAGCATTACTTCGCTCAATAGAGTTTTTTTTTTTTTAGGGGCTATTTTGTTTATAATCTAGAATTGAAATCAGAATCGAATAAAATTAGAAAAAGAATTACTTATTTTATGATATGTTTAATTTACACTAAAATTAAAATTAAAACTCTTTATAATTTTTTATTTCAGTTCAAAATCAGAAGCAATATAAAAAATTCAATAATATTTATTCTACGATAAAAATAAGATAAATGTCATTAAAATTAAAAAATTATCAATATCAAATTAAAAAGTATGAAATACAAAAAATATTATAACGCAATGTCAAATTACAAATATTAAATTACCATAGAAATAAAATTATAAATAATAATTATAATATACTTCATAATGATAACCATAAATATAAAATCTAGAAAGAAAATCTTAACATAAAATTTTATTGTTATTATAATAATAATCATTTCTTAATTGATAATTTAAATATCTTTTAAATTTTAATTTTATTTCATTGTAATAGTATGACATATTACCGTTAATAAGTGATAATGGTAATGATAGCAATAATAGCAATAATTAAAATTTGGTTTTTAAACTTAATCTACTTGTAATTTTAGTTTTGGCAATGTGAGGCATGGATCTCGCTGTCCTATATCTTTATGTAAGCACCATATACTGGCAAAGAAGAATGAAGTTTTAGTTCCTTTCTCTCCATTTGTCTGGTTTTTCTGTCTCTCTCAATTTTTTTTAAAACAATAAAAAATATATTTAAATGAGTGTGTATACTTCTTTATAAAAAAAATAATATTTTATTTAATTTGTATATTTCGTACGCCAATACTAAGGTATACTTGATTATATCATCCGTACATGCCCCACTCATTTCTTTATTATTTTTGCTGGCATAGCTCTCCAAAATCGCACATGCACCAAAAGTATTTTGACGAGGGGCGTGGTTGTATCTGGAGGTAGATAAACAGCCCCGTCGTGACTAATAGATAAATCGTCAATTGCAACCAACCGTTCCACAAATCTACTCTTCCCAATACGCAAAAAGCTCGAGTACTCCAAGTTGCTGCCTACCCAAGAGGATGGGCGTCTTCTACATGCGATCTACGAGTCAAATAGGTAGTGTTTCTATCGTCGTGGCAAATTTTCTTAAAGTGTTGGGCAGTTTAGCTTCCCTGGCATTCACCGCAAGTTGCAAATAAAGAACAAGTTTACACTATAAGACTTATTTGAAGACCAACCTTGTAGACTTTCATCAAGCTTATCAAAAAGCTTACTTTGATAATAGATGTGCCACCCTGTAAGGAACCTCTGCAATTCTTTTCTTTTTGTTTTTTATCTATTAAAAGATATATTAGACTGTAAGTTACACAATAGGATAAATCCACTACGTCATAAAAGAGTTTTTGCAGTAATTAGACACCGCTACGTAAAGCCCTAAAACCGCTACCTATCCTCTGAGGGAGCGGTTTGTCAGCCGCTGCATTTAATAGGCGCTACAATGGGTTTTGTACAGCGGTTTTTAAGGTTACTGCATCAGAAATTAAAAACGTTGCATAATGGATTTTAAGCAGCGGTTCTCATGATCTATGGCAGCGGTTTTGTAAAATTTTAAGCATCGGTTTTTGAGAGAAAAGGCAACGGTTTTGAGGGAAAAGGCAGCGGTTTTCAGGGCAATATGCAACGGTTTTGTTATTCTTATGTAACAGTTTTGTTGCTTTTAAGTAGCAGTTTTATTATTTTAGGTGGTGTTTTTTTCTTTATGTGACACTTTCTTTTTTGTTTTTAATTTTTTTTTAGGTAGTGGTATTTATTTAGTAAGAAGTTTTGCTTAACAATTGAACAACATTTATAATAATTAGAACTTAATTTTATATTCTAAAATCTCAGTCCAGGCATAATTCCTATCATACAAATTACATACAAACTCAAATATAAATAAAAAGTTGTTCACAATTCATAATTAAAAAGTTAAGAAATCTAGACAAGAGAGTTACAAAAAACCCATAAGGCTTCCACCATAAATTCCTTTGCTTAGACTTCATTATCATCATCTTAATCCTATAATAAGAGAAAATAACAAGTATTAGTTTAACAGATTAGATAATCCCAACTACTAAGCCCAAGGAGAAAACTGGGGGAGAAAAATATGTGAGAGGGAGAGAGGAGATGCCTCTAATAGCTCAATATGAGAATTCAATTCTTTAGAGTTATCTAGCTTCTCGTCCTTATATACATCAGCTTCAAGGAAGGTCAGTCCATGAACATTAGAAATGACATAAAAACCACTCGGACATAGTCAAACAAACATCATGTTTATTGTCCACAATTGTTTTTGCTCCTCAGTTAAAATTCCATACCTTTTTACTCTTTAATGGGTTTATTAAACTTGGAAGTACTTCCATGCTTAAAAAATGCAAGAATGGACTACTATAAAACAAAACATAAAAGAATGTGATGCCACAAACATGTTTTCACCATTTTCATCCCATTTACAATTGTAAGTCAAGGTGGCTTACTAAAACTCACTGAAGTTTGGTTTTTTTCATGACTCCAACCATGGTACAGCGTCCAAAACTAGATTAGTATTAAAAAAAAAATAAGCCATAAATGATAACTTGCAAAATCCTAATTAAAAGGACACTACGAACTTGCAAAAACTAAGACACATAAAAGAATTATGCACAGGTAATTCAAATAGATAAGTAAGACAACTTATCAAGAATTATCTTAATGGTCTCATCAGTCAACTTCATTTTAGATTCACGAAGAAGAGCAATAAGCATTTGCTTTAACTGTAAAAGTTACATACAATGAAGATGCCTACAAGGTTTTTCGGTAGGAGGACAAAATGAATGAAATAATTTTGGCACATGCATTGCATCTTATGTTTTAATAATGTGAAATTCACATAGCTTATCTAATTTATTAAGCTCAAAGAATACCAATAGTATGGTTGAAAATTTATATCTGCTCAGTAGAAAGAAACAGTGGTCCTTAGATCTTGGGAGTAAATGTAGCTTAGCTTGTAACTAATTAACTGACCTCTTTAGCTTTTGGGTCAGGAATCTACTAAGGAATAGGATCATAACCCTACAACATCGAGATTTTTGAAATTGGAGAATGAAACGTAGGCTCTACAAGACAAATAACATGGACAATCACAACCGAAAAAAACATAAAGCTTGAAACCTCAAATTTGATAGTGCTAGGAGCATTTATGTATTCTTTTTTATCCCAGACTACAAGCTGCACAAGAAAACAACAAAGCAAGTTAAAATTGTACCTTTTAAATCTCCTAGTGAAGGTGGATACGGGCAACCCAATTATTTATCAGTCATAGCATTAAAAAATATAAACCTAGTGAATATAATGCTTATAAACAAAAATAAAACAATGCAGCAAGCCAAATACGCAATACCACATGACCTAAAACTCAAAAATTAATATTTGCATCAAGGAAGAAGTACTGAACATGACAAAAATTATTTTCTACTTATAGTGACTCGATGGCTAATAATATGCTCACAATGCTCTTCAAAATGATAGCTTTTCTTCGTGACTGCTTGTGTTCAATTGCTTGACTGGCAATCTGATTACAACATTATGCAAAAGCTTTTGAACCCTGTCAATCAAAACCATCCAAAATTACAACATTGTGCAATTGAACCTGTTATGCTTAAACTTCAATCCCCCACCCCACACCCCCAAATCTTTAGTCAACTATTATCTAATATAAAAAATCATCTCACCAGCCATCTTTTTCTTTGTTCTACTCTATGTCGCTTATTGTTAATCAACACAGAATTTGTCCAAGTACTTAAGCCTATTGAAAATAATTGCCCATGGAATGCAAATAAAACCAATTCCAACAAACAGAAAAAGAGAGATGCCACTGTAACTTGATTCTAACAAGAATTCAATTCAATCAATAAAAGAAAAATATTAAGGAAGAAGAATGGTTACCTATGAGAAGTCCAGAGAGCCTAAGAGCCATAGAAATAGAGGGTTCAGAATTTGTTCGCAGAAAAATTATAGCAAAAAGGCAAAAAGTGAGAAGCTTGTTGAACTAAGAAGACCAAATTTTAAAAAAAAATGAAGAGAAAATTTAGAAAGAAAAAGAACCACATATATATGATGTTAATCTTGTTGCGCTTGCATCAATTTATTTTCGAATAAAATCAGATAAAGAACTCAATATACTTAAAAAAATCAAACTGAAAAACAGAGAAATTGCAATGCAAAACAAGCTAAAAAAATCGCTAAAGCTACGTGGCAGGAACTGTATATGAATCAAAGAGCCTTGAACAGTTCATTTACAGATACGAGAAGAGTTATTTTGCAAAGGGACAACAAAACAAGGGAACATAAAGTGAAATTTATTAGAGCGTAGAGTAGAGAAAAAGTAGCTTCACCTTCCTTCAGCTTGTTGTAATTTCGGGCCTGATAGGGCTCTGATTGGCGGCTTGCTTGAAAGCGGCTTCCTTTGAGCTAATCGGCTTTTTCGAAGGCTTCGATGGCGAGCTCCTCGGACTTCTAGAAGGTCACTGCTACCAGATTGTTGATTTTTTTAGACAAAGAAGATGTTAGGAATTGAAAATTCTTCATGCCTTCCTGCGCGAACGCCTTCATTTTCTTCGATTTTGTTGGTCACAGATTATTTCCCTGAGAATACAAGAAAAAAAGGGAAAAAGATAAGATTGTAAAATGCTACAAGGATTCGCTGAGCCAAATCCATGGAGCTTTGATGGAGGAGAAATCGAAAGAGAATCAGAGAGAGATGAATTTGGGAAAGGAGGAGCACCAGACACAACCGGGAAAAAAAAAAAAAAGCTTGAGTTTTTCACTTTTTTCCTATTTCAAATAATTTTTTTAATTATTAATTTTTTATAAAAAAAATTAAAAACTGCTGCCTAATGCTCTTAACCACTGCTTATGTAAACTATAGGTCTGTTTGGGTTAGCTGTTGAATGTTGCTGTTACTGATTGCTGCTGCTGATTGCTGATTACTAATTTCTACTTGTTGTTGCTGATTTCTGATAAAATTAATAAAGTGTTTAGTTAATTTTATACTTGTTGTTACTGTTGAATAATAAAATGTCTAATTTAGACATATAATTTGTGTAGATATATTATATTAAATATTTTTATTTTTATATTTTATAATTTTATATTTTAGAATAATATTTTATAAATAATATTGAGAATTATTTTACTTAATTTTTAACTTTTTTTAAAAAATATTAATTTTTATTAAATTATAAAAATTATTATATTTGAAATTTTTTTTATAAATGTCCACATTAAAGAAAATTAAAGTAAAAAAAATATTATTTAAGAATATTTGAAAAAAAAATTATTGAAATTATATAAATACTAATAAAATAAATTAACATATCTAATTCATATGTGAAGTAAAAAAAATAATAGTAAAATTATGTAAATATTCTTTAAGGGTAATTTAGTCCATATAAATTATTATTAATATTAAAAAGTGAAAAGTAATCTAAAAAGTAGCAAAAAATAGGTTGGAGCTGCTTTTCAATCAGCTGCTGTTAGAAAGTCAAATAAGGAAATAAGTAGAATCAAAAAATAACACTAAAAAGTTTACCAAATACCTATCTTCCTACTTTTTGAAAATGAAACGCAAATGCACCCCTTCAAAAGCTAACCCAAACACCCCCTATATATGTGTCGGTTATAAACCGCAGCATAACAACCGCTGTATAAAGCCAAATCATATTATGCAACAGTTAAATCCGCTGCCTTAGATATATAAGGTAGCAATTTAAAAATTGTTGCAATAGAACTGCGGTGATAGGCCTTAAATCATGTAGTGTCTCTCTATTCTCATAAATTTCATACTTTTTAAGCAGGGTTTAAATTCAAACCTCCAAAATGAAAGTCCGTTAAAGGGTGGACCTTTGAAATTTTGCTGTCACATGTGGTTATTCTGTATTGTTAGGAATCTAGGAGGAGGTTAGATATAGACCATGAAGTAATTTTGGTGTAGTTCCTATGTAACAAGCTGTAAGTCGGAGGAGATAGGTTAGCTGTCCTTCTTTGAAAGCAGTAAATTGCTTTTTAAACTTAATCTACTTGTAATTTTAGTTTTGGCATTGTGAGCCATGGATTGTAATCATTCTCGCTGTCCTATATCTTTATGTAAGCACCATATACGGGATAAGTTTATATTTAGGTCAATAATTTTCGATTAGTATGAAATTAGGTCAGTAACTACAAAATCGTTCAATTAAAGACACTAACAATGCAAAAAATCCATGAATGGGTCAATTGAAAGATTTTCATTTGTCACGCCGTTAGTTGCTCACGTCAATTGGCATCTGATGTGACACAAACATACCAATATCGAAAAAGATGCTGATGCGGTGGGTTATGGATGAGTCAGTAACTTTCAATTATCACCTTCTCCTTCCAAAAATAAATCTTGAAAAATATAAAATTTTAAAAGTTCAAAATAAAATTTTAACTTTTACAAAAATCTCAAAATTTTAAAATTTTAATCAAAAAAATTTAAAAATTTGTAACAATTGAAAAATATTTTAAAGTTTCTTAAATTTGAAAAAAAAAAAACTTCAAAATTTTAAACAAGAGACCGAAAACTTTATTTGGAGGTCAGCCGAAGACGTCGTTGAACAAAAGACCATCAGCTCCATGACCGGCCCAACAATCGTAATCATAAAATAAAATATGAGGCAGATTGTGAATCAGATCTAAAGTCGAAATTACCAGAAAAACTGTTGTTGCTGGGGCTCGAAGTCAAAGTCTTAGGCCAAGATTCCGTGAAAATCATCCATCGATAATAGTTAAATCACGAAGAAGGAAAAAGCGGTCTTGGTGGCGGTGCTGGTGAAATAAGAGGAGGTGGTAGTGGAGGTGGATGCTAATAGTTTTTGTTTTTTTTTAATTTTCAAATATTTTTTCCATTTTTATATGATTTTATCTTTTAATTTGTTTAATTTTTTGAAATTCAAATTTTATTAAATGGTTAGATTTTTTAGGATTTTCGGTCTCATTGATTTTTCAAAACTTTTTTGAATTTCAGAATTATATAAAATTTTGAGATTTTTTTGAAGTTTACGAAAATTTTTTTATTTTTTTATTTTTTAAATTTCTAAACATTTTTGTGATTTATTTTTGAAAACTTTAAGATTTTTATTGAAATTTTATTCTATTTTGAATTGTTTTTGTATTTTATGAAATTATTTTGGTTTGTTTCTGAAATTAAAAAAACATTTTCAAAAAGTTTTTAAAAAAATTATGGATCCATTCTTAGGGGAAGAGAGTGGTTTTAAAGGATGACTGAAAGTTACTGACATATCCATTACCCGCCACATTAGCATCTTTTTTTATGTTGGTATGTTTGTGTCACGTTAGATGCTACATGTGTAACTCTACGTGAGTAACTAACAGCGTGACAAACAGAAATTGTCCAATTGACCTTGTAAAGCGTAAATTTCGAATCTAAAATAATTAAACTCGAAAATACAAAAATAAATTACAAATAAAAATTGTAAAGTAAAAGAAAATTTACGTGGGGTCGATCTCCGTAGATCTTCCGATTAGTGTTCCTTTTTTGACTCCGTCAAGGGCTGCACGAGCTTGATCTTGACAGAAATAATTTCCACCGCTTTTTCTTGAACTGGATAGACTGAAACTGTGTCTGATTTGGATGTTTTGACTACGTTTAGGAACCGTAGAGAGTCGATCTGAGCTGATCTGACTTAATTTCACCGAGGGTCGAATGGACTTGTTCTCGGATGAGTTGCCTGGATTTTGCTGAGGGCCGTATGAGGCTTAATCCCAGCCGGATTTGTAATATTTCGATTTTTTTTTTTTTTTTACTATCTCTCTCTTTTTTTTCTTTTTTTTTTCTTTTTTTCTTTTCTCTTTTTTTTTTTCCTTGCGCGCTTCGCTGCTGGCTTCTCTTTTTTGCTTTTTTTCTTCTGCTGCCATTTGCTTCAATTTGGGGAGGCCATTTATAGGCCTCCCCCACCTGCTGCCACCAACCAATTGGTTGGTGGCATTAAAGGTTGGCAGCCGCCAACCTTGAAGTCAAGGTTGGCGGCTGCCAACCAAGATTTCTTTTTTTTTTTTTTTTTTTTTTTAAATTATTAGTTTACAAATGCCCCCACTTCAAGGGTCGGTAAGAAAGATTTTTGCAGAGATAATTCGAACCGAATCTTGAAGTCCAGTTTGAAATTTGGAAAGTCCTGATGAACATTGAATCTTGGAGTCTTCTATCTTTGACCATGTCCGCTGTTGTTGGATCGCAATAGGAAACCGATATGATCTTGAAGAAGTTAGCAGTCCAGCCAATATAGAAATTGAAGTCTTGGCTCCAGGTGCGTTCGACCTTCCATAGCCCGCAAAGGATTTTTTATATCTCTTAAAGTTCCAGAGCTCTGGTGAGGATGATCCAGTAGGCAAATAACTTCAACCTCCCCAAGAGAAAGGCTCAGGACCTTGGAACTTCAAGACCGGCTCACAGAGAGACTGACTGTAGTGATGATTTCCAAGTCTGCTTCGACGTAAGGAGAGTAGTTGGAACTTCCCTGTACGTCGCTGCATCCAAAGAAAGATTAGGATAATTGCAGCTTCTCATCCCTCTGTGGTAGATGTGAACTAAAGAGAGTAGTTGGAACTCCATGACACCGATGGCGTTGGAGACTGAGTTTCGAGGGCTTTTAGGGATCCCTCGAAGAAGACTACTCCTTCTTTTCTTAGCTCGTGCGCCTCCAACTTCTTGATCGAAGAACTTCCTGAGACAAGTGCAGAGACTAGCCATTTTCTTTTGAGAAAGAAGAGCTGAGGGGTGAATATTACAACTCGGGCATGCAGGATATATATACAAATAATAAAGAGTTTTTTTTTTTTTTTTTTTTTTTTTGAAAAGTCAAAAAAGGTATGCAGAATCGGGTAGGGCCATCCACGTCCCTTTCCTGCATAAGAGACAAAAGAGGCAGCGGCTGACGCGTGTCACGAAAGTCGTTACCGTGTGTGGCAGAAGTCGTTGCCGCGTGCTGCAGAAGTCGTTGCAGAAGTCGTTGCACCTTATCTTGTCGGCCGTCCTAGCGGGGCCCGAGGTGCAACTCCTAGTCAAGCTCGACCTCGTCTGGCGGGCCGATGATGTTGGCGTCGACGTCGACGTCGCTTTCCAGCTGGTTGATGTTGTCGGAATATTCTGAAAAGAGAGGCAAAGTTTCGCCGGAATAACTCCTTTCTGCTAGAAAAGTTCCTCCTAGACTTAAGTATCTAGGAGGGATGAACCCTTGGCTGACTCTGTAAGACCACCAGGACCAGCGTGCATGCTCCCATGGGCTACGGCTTTGATGAACATACCGTGGAGAGACTATTGCGGTGGAAGAACTCGGACCTGCTTCATTTGACGGCGAAGTTGTACTGGTGGGATCTACCATCGGAACAGCAGACTGTTCTTTGGAAAAATCAGCTCTTAGTGTTGGTTTCTTCCTGCTTCTCCGATTCTGGAACCAATAAAACACATTTTTTCCTTCGATTGCCCCGAGTGGGCGCAATCGTGAGACAAGTTGGTAAATCTGAGATGCATTAGGCATAATACCTCCATTGTTGTGGAAGACTTCCTCTAGAATTTTCAGTTGCGCCATGGTTGGTTGCCACCTTGTGCAGGGTGACCTTTCTTCTCCCTTGTCTTGAGGTTCTGCAACTGGTTCCATCTTTCTTGTGGCAGAGGAGCAAAGGTCTGGTGTGTGGTGAAGATCGATTGAGACTGATGCTGAGTTTCAGACTCAAACCCTCTGTCTCTTTTATATTTTTGGGCCGTTCACAGTTTATACTCATGCGGGCCAGGAGTTGGATTGGATTTTAAACTTGGGTTCTAGACTGTGTCTGGGACTTGGAATTTTTGGGTTTTGGGCTTTGGATTGGTTTTGGGTCGAGTGTTTGGGTTTTGGATTTGGATTTGGGTTTTTGGATCGAGTGTTTGGGTTTGAACTTTTGGATTTGGGTTGAGTGTTTGGGTTTTGGGTCTGGACTGGGCTCAAGTGTTTGGGTTTGGACTTTCGCTTGGTTTTTCAGATCGGGACTTTGCAAATTTTTTTTTTCTATTTTTTTTGATTTTTTTCTATTTTTCTATTTTTTTTGATTTTTTTCTTTTTTTTTTGATTTTTTTTTTTTGATTTTTTTTTTTAAAACATATTTACACATAATACTGTTTCAGAAATTTACCATTGATTGGGCCGATTCGGACGCCTTCTTGGTCTGACAGCATGTAAGCGTTGTGAGTGTAGGCCTCCTGCACTAAGTATGGCCCGTCCCATTTGGAAGTAAGCTTGTCACCAGGCCGATGCTTCATGTTGATGGGCCGTCGCACTGCAAGAACAAGATCTCCAACTTGAAAAGATCGAGGGCGGACCCTGCGGTTGAATGTGTTGGTGAGCCGGGCTTGGTAGCATTCGAGTTGCTGTTGTGCTTCGAGCCTCCTTTCATCGAGAGCTTCTAACTCATCTAGACGTAGGCGAGCATTCTCCTCCTGTGTGAGTCCTTCCAGAACCGCCATGCGCAGAGATGGAATCTGTGTTTCCAAAGGCAGTATTGCTTCAACACCGTAGACAAGTGAGTATGGCGTCGCCTGTGTTGGAGTCCGGTAAGTTGTACGATACGCCCATAATGCCTCCGGAATTCTGTCATGCCAATCTCTTTTGGATTTAGAGACTACCTTCCGCAACAGGTTGCATAAGGTCTTGTTGAATGCTTCGGCCAAGCCATTTGCTGGGGCATTGTACATGGATGACTTGTACTGCTTGAACTTGAACTTCTCGCAGAGCTTGTCGATTAAGCTGTTGTAGAACTGCTTACCATTATCAGTGATGATGAATCGAGGGACTCCATAGCGATAGATCAGCTGAGTCCGGATGAAATTGGCAACATGCTCCTTCTTTACCTCTCTAAGTGGAATGGCTTCGGCCCATTTTGAGAAGTAGTCTGTTGCTGCGAGGATGTACAGGTGACCCAGGGATGACTTTGGCAAGGGCCCCACTAAGTCGAGACCCCAAGCTTCAAAGGGCCAGGATGAGACAGTTGGATGCAGTGGCTCCGGTGGTTGATGTATGTAATTCGCATGAAATTGACAAGCTTGACAGGTTTTAGCAAACTCAATTGAATCACGTACCATGGTTGGCCAGTAGTATCCCATCCTTCTGAGTTGAAAGTGCAACTTAGGCCCCGATTGATGTCCGCCACAAACACCAGAATGTGCTTCAGTGAGAGCCTGTTTTGCCTCTTCATTGGCTAGGCAGCGAAGTAGAACTCCATCAAAAGACCTTCGATACAGAGCATCCTTGAGATATATGAACCGGGGAGCTTGTCGTTGAATTTCTGTTTTATGACGACGATCTTCGGGCAGCTTCCCATGCTGTAAATAGTCAATGATTGGTTGGGGCCAATCTTCGTCCTCCGCGAGACGTATAAATACAGCATTGGCTGCTGTAATTTCTTCATCATCCTTCTGTGGCACTATCCATTTCTGGCATACGGTAACAACTGTAGCCTAGATTTCTGACTTTGCAAGAGAGGTGGCCAGGTTAGCCAATGCGTCTGCCTGAGTGTTTTCTCGTCGAGGCACATGCTCCAAGGTGATGCTTTCAAATTCATCCATTAGTTGTCGAGCACGTTGATGGTAAGGCGCAAGATCCTCTTTCTTCACGTCATACAATCCTGTAAGTTGGTTGATGACGAGCTGGGAATCTCCATGGACTTCTATAGTTGGAATCTTCATATCGACAGCCATTTGAAGACCAATGATCAAAGCCTGGTATTCAGCAACATTATTTGAACATAACTCACCGAGAATGATAGCATATGGTAGTATTTGTCGTTGAGGAGTGACAAACACTATACCGGCACCAGCACCATCACGTCTTGCTGCACCATCAAAGAACATTGTCCATGGTGGTAGTGTCTCAATGTAAAAGACCTCTTCATCTGGAAGATCGTCTGTGAACTCCCAATCTGACGGAATAGGGTGATCTGCAAGGAAGTCTGCTAGAGCTTGTCCTTTGACTGCTTTTTGAGGCACGTAGACAATGTCGTAGCTTTGTAGAATTACTGCCCACTTAGCAAGTCGTCCTGACAAGATTGGTCTAGATAAGATATATTTGATAGGATCAGCTCTGGCAATGAGACGTACCGTGTGAGCTTGCATGTAGTGTCTCAGCTTGTCAATGGCAAAGAACAGTGCTAGACATGTCTTTTCAATGGGCGAATAACTCAGCTCCGGACCGTTTAGTGTTCTGCTCAAGTAGTACAGAGCAACTTCCTTTCCCTGCTCATTTTCCTGTGCAAGCAAGGCTCCCAAAGATCTTTCCTGCGCTGCAATGTAGAGAATCAACGACTTTCCTTGAATTGGAGCTCCTAGGACCGGTGGATTGGAAAGGTACTTCTTTATGCTCTCAAAGGCTTTGCTGCAAGCTTCGTCCCACTCGAAGTTGACATCTTTCTTCATCAACCGATGGAAAGGTTGACATCTCCCAGCTAAATTGGAGATAAAACGGCGAATGTAAGCCAGCTTTCCTTGTAGACTTCGCAGCTCGTGCAGGTTTTTAGGTTCAGGCATCTTTTGAATTGCCTCAACCTTAGACTGATCAACTTCGATTCCACGATGGCGTACCACGAACCCAAGAAACTTTCCTGATGTGACACCGAATGCACACTTGAGAGGGTTCATTTTGAGCTGATGCCTACGAAGTCTTTCGAACACCGTCTTGAGATCCTCGAGGTAGTCTTTGGGCTTCTTAGTCTTTACAACTAAGTCATCAACATAACATTCTACAATCTTGTGCAGCATGTCATCAAAAATTTTTTGCATAGCACGTTGATAAGTGGCGCCAGCATTTTTCAATCCAAACGGCATAACTTTGTAGCAGTATATACCTTTTGGGGTGCGGAATGCTGTCAACTCCTCGTCTTCTGGTGCCATTCTGATTTGGTATAGCCTGAAGAACCATCCATGAAAGACAATGCTTCGTGACCCGTTGTTGCATCGACTGTGATCTCCGTTATGGGCAATGGAAAGTCATCTTTCGGGCAGGCCTTGTTAAGATCTCGAAAATCAACACATACCCTCAACTGTCCATTTTTCTTTCTTACTGGGACAATGTTGGCAATCCAAGTTGGGTAGGTGACCTCTCGGATGAAGCCGGCATTGATCAGCTTGTTCACCTCCTCCTCGATTTGTGGAATGAGTTCCGGGCGGAACCGTCGTTGTGGCTGCTTGACAGAACGGACACCCTTCTTTACTGCTAGACGATGCACCGCAATTTTCGGATCAAGTCCAGGCATTTCTTTGTAACTCCATGCGAACACGTCCCTGTATTGACTTAATACCTGAACATATTCTTGCTCTTATTCTGCAGTAAGTAAAGCACTTACAAATGTAGGTCGAGGATCTTCCGGAGAGCCAAGATTGACCTCCTTGAGTTCATCAACAGTTGCTTGGCCACCATCTTCAAGTTCCGGGGGAGCCTCCTTCACTTCACCATCTGATGAGTCAGACTCAGCCTCCTCGCTGATTGTGACATGAAATGCAGAACCTCTAACTTCACCTTCTTTGTTTGACTGGATAAGCCTGTCTTGTTTGGTGGTGGTGGTGATGGCACGTGCATCAGCTGCTCGGCTTCGACTCTTTAGCATGATCCGCACAGGTGACTTCTCCTGATAGCCCAAGCCAGGTCGGGACTGTGATGTTTGAGAAGCGGCGCCATGTGTGGACGGCAGCGTACCCATTGTGCTCGGGTTTGAAAAGTCATAGCCCGCCTTTGCCAAAAGCTTGTATGCATTAGGATTGAATCCTTCGTGTGTTCTTCTTTCTGGAAGTGAGCCACCTTCGACTGCCCCCATGTGTGGTTTGATGAAGCCTTTTAATGGTTTTGAGGACAAAACCGGCTCAATCTTTGGTATCGGCAGAGTGTAAGTCTCCTTCAGGTTGTGCAGCTCCTTTGTTTTGGGTTGGCTATGACCTTGCTCCTGTTTAAGATCAATACAATAAGAGAAAGGGGGTTGACCTTCTGAGCGTCGTGACTTCGGCACATAGCGTAGGACTGGAGTGGAGCTTGAAGATGCAACATCCTTCGGACGGAGTTCAACAGGCTGTGGCAGCTTTTCATTTGTTGGAGTCTGAGGTTGAGCATTGGCAGGTTCTTCAACAGCTTTTCCCTTTTTGTGAATGCCCCCAGTCCAAGTAGCTTTTGATGGAATGATCTCCGGATTGTCTGTGTCGGTGTAGAAGACTGCATCCGCCAAATGTAATTCAGCATCATCGAACGGCTTTAAGTCAGCATTGACCTTTTGAACGTCACCATTGTAGTACTTGAAGCACTGATGCAGGCTTGAGAGCACAACTCCATTTCCATGAATCCACGGTCGTCCTAGCAACATCTTATATGTGGTACGTGCATCAATCACGTGAAATAGAGTGCTAGAAGTGAGATTACCGATAGTTAGCTCCAAGCGAATCATCCCAATTGCTTTCTGTCCTCCTTGATTAAAGCCATGAATCATCAGACGGCTGTCTGATAACTCATCAACACCGATGCCGAGCTCCTTTATGGTGGATTTTGGGATAATATTGACTGCTGAGCCATCGTCGATCAGAATACGTCGGACTTTCTGCTCTTTCACATAGCCTGATACATACAGCGGCCGATTGTGGGGTTTGGACCCTAGCAGGAGATCCTCATCTGAAAATGAGATGGCAGAGTAACATCCGACGTGATTTTGGTCCGCCTGTTGCTCCGTCGAGCTGGAATTACTTGATGGCAGAGGTTCAGCTGAGGTCTGAAAAGTATTGCCGACTTGATTTTGCCACACTTCTGTTGTTTGCAAAGCTGTAAACAGCTGAGGGTTAGCGAGAAGGGTTTGGAGAGCTTCATATACCTTCTCCGTTGTCGACTTTTTGTTGTCGAGCGGCTCCTCCTTACTGTGTGTCACTTCTTCTGATGGTTTTGAAGTGATAGTGGTCTGGTTTGCCGAGGTTACGCCTTCCTGGTCCAGAATGACTTTATTCTGGCTTTTGAGCTTCATGATTAGCTCCTTCAGGACGAAACATTTTTCGGTTGGATGACTTACTATCCGGTGATATTTGCAGAATCTCGGATCGCTGACTCGATCCTTTTCATTCGGCCGCTTGCACTCTGGGAGTTCGATCAGCTTCGCCTCCAAGAGTTGTTCAAGAATGTCGGGGACGTCTGAGTCGGGGAATGGATACTGCTTCTGCTCCAGCTCTCGCAATGTCACCTTCCGCCTTTCCTGTTGTTTTGGCTGAGTTATTTGGGTCGGAGGATTTACCTTGGCTTTAGCTCCCACTTTTACTGGTGCGGCTTCAATAGTCATCACTTCTTTCCCTTTTCCGGAGCTGTTGGGTTTCTTAATCTCCCTTCTGCCCCCTTGCTGGTCCAACTGGATGGGAAACGTGCCTCCGGAAGTTTGGATGCTTATCTCCATATCATGTGCGCGGGTCGCCAGTTCTTCGAAAGTTCGGGGTTTGACACCCTGCAGGATGTATAACAGCTCCCAATGCATTCCCTGGATGCACATCTCCACGGCAGAAGTCTCCGTCAGGCGATCTTTGCAGTCCAAGCTGAGGGCACGCCATCTGTTGATGTATTCGACAACGGGCTCTCCTTTTCTTTGTTTGGTGCTGGTAAGCTCCATCATACTTACCGTCCTTCGAGTGCTGAAAAATCTGTTGAGGAACTCTCGTTGTAGCTGTTCCCAACTGTCAATCGATTCTGGTTCAAGATTTATGAACCAGGTGAAAGCGGTCTCTCTGAGTGAACGAACAAACTGCTTCACCAAGAGATCTCCGTAAGTCCCTGCGTTGTTGCAGGTTTCAACGAAGTGGGCGATGTGCTGTTTGGGATCGCCTCGTCCGTCGAATTGTTGAAATTTGGGCGGCTGGTAGCCCAGAGGCATGTTAAGACTTTCGATCCGTCTGGTGTACGGTTTGACGTACATCTGCGATCCTTGGAAGGATGTAGCTTGTTGCAGTCGGATCGTATTGGCTATCATTTCCTGCAATTGTTGAACAGATAGCGAAGCTACAGAATTTGAGGGTGGCAGCTGTGTAGAACTACCTGGTCGCTTTTCCGCAAGGAAGACGTCGGCTGGTGTGGCTTCTGGAGTGAAGCCGGGTGGATATGGTTGCTCCTCGCGGATTTCGGGATCAACTTGGATCGGGGCTTTTCCTTTGAGAGCTGCGATCTGTTGATCTTTTTCCTCGACGACTCTGATCAGCTGCAAAATTTTGTTCTCCAATTCTGAAATCCTTTCCTCTGTGCTGGTTGTGTTGGTCATCATGACGGCAACAGATGAGGCTCTGGGAAAGACTGGGGGAGAAAACTCTTCTGATTCTTCTGTGTGAGTCAGATTTTGTTGAGCAGGCTTCGTCGTGTTGCCCCTGATTTCGATCGGGGTGGGTGATCGACTCCTCCATGCGGCAAGAGAGTCAGGGGAGAGATCCTGTTGTGCAAGCTGTGGACTCTCCATTTCGACATTTTGTCGGGTTTGGACGACAAGAAATTGTGTCCGTCCCCGGGTTTCTGGACCTGCGTACCCAGGTAGGGTAGTTGATGCAGGTAATGGAGCCGTTGCCTTCTTTTTTGTGGCAGCAGTTGTACTCCTTTTCGGTGCCATTTGATGTGCTGAATACCTGTAAAATTTTTTTTTTTTTTTTTTTTTTACTTTTTTTTTTTTTTACTTTTTACTTTTTAACTTTTTTTTTTTACTTTTTACTTTTACTTTTTTTTACTTTTTACTTTTTTACTTTTTTTTTTTTTACTTTTTTTTTTCTCTCGGCTCCCCTTTTACCTCTTTTTTTTTTTTAGGAACAAGAGATCGGAGGTGAAGTTGTCCCACCGAGCGTGCCAAAAATTTGTAAAGCGTAAATTTCGAATCTAAAATAATTAAACTCGAAAATACAAAAATAAATTACAAATAAAAATTGTAAAGTAAAAGAAAATTTACGTGGGGTCGATCTCCGTAGATCCTCCGATTAGTGTTCCTTTTTTGACTCCGTCAAGGGCTGCACGAGCTTGATCTTGACAGAAATAATTTCCACCGCTTTTTCTTAAACTGGATAGACTGAAATTGTGTCTGATTTGGATGTTTTGAATACAGTTACATCTTTATTTTTTTTAATTATATTTTTAATTTTTATAATAAAAAAGAAATATATTTTATTATTCTTTTATTTACAAAAGTAAAGGTATCATTGTAAAAAATAAAATAAAATTGTGATTGCATTCATATAAAATTTTGAGTATCAATCCATCTGATACTGTAATAGTACTCTATTAATTATAATCTAATGTGATTCACTATTTTTTTATTCTATTTTATTCATAATTTTATATCATATAATAAGTAAAATTTATTTAAAATAAAAATAATAAAATAATAAAATAAATTTGTGAAATAAAAATTAATATAAAATTTTATTGTTATTATAATAATCATCATTTGTTAATTGATAATTTAAATATTTTTTAAATTTTAATTTTTTCTCATTGTAATACTATGATATATTATCGTTAATAAATAATAATAGTAATGATAGCAATAATAGCAATAATTATAATAGTAATGACTATAACAATATCAATAACAATAATATTTATTATTATTATTATAATAGAAATAATATTGTAGAGATTATAAAATAATTTATTGTTAATAAATGAATGATTATTTTTACTATAAAATTTTATTATTATTTAGAATTTAATTATTATCCTAAATTTTGAAATATTTAAATTTTATAATAATAATAATAATAATAATAATAATAATATTATTATTATTATAAATAAAATAAAAAAAAGCAATATAATAATAATATAAACATAAAAACATAGGGAAATGGAGAAGTTAAAGATAGTTAAGAGAAAAATGAGAATACTTGATGTAATAAACTTGAAAATTATAATTTCTTTAAAATGAAAAATCTCCTTCCTCTTTTTTAAAGAATCAGAATTTATTTTTCATAAAATAAATAATAACAATGAGAAATAGATAATTGATTCCCTTTTTTACATTTTTTTTTATTTTTTGTCCTAAACAAACACCTCGTTAATTGGCTGCCTACTTTTGTGGAGTAAGCGTTGTCATGCTGCCGTTTTAACTTTATTTTTACATAGGTTTCATATGCTACAAGACATGTTGATAAGATTTGATGTTTTCAACCTAAGATGCCTCTTTCTCTTGTTTATAAGTCAAGGAAGAGCCCATCATTCGATTCTACCAACCATTCCATAAATCTAGTCTTTCCGATATGCAAAAAGCTTGAGTCTCCAGGTTGTTGCCTACCCAAAAGGATGGGCATCTTCTGCGATTTACCAGTCAGATAGTTCCTGTTCTTTCCTCGTGCAGAATATCCCTAATTATTGGAAAACTTCGCTTCCTAAATATTCAACCAAACTGCAGATAAAAGAGCAAGTTTTTTGTGGTACTGTTCAATCTGGTGTTCAACTGAAGACCAAGCTTGCAGACAAGATAAACTTTAATTTGGGTCATTAACTTATAAAAATTTCAATTTTTGGCCACTAACGTAAAAATAAAAAATAAAAAAAAAATAATTACATTCAAAAATAATTCGGAATTAGGTTACGAATTTCTTTCCATTAAAATGACCATTATATGCTGATATGGCAATGACGTGACATATGTGATAAACATCACATGTCATGTCAACCAAAAGTGCTGGCATATCGGACCCATACATCCGAAAAATTCAAAATTAAGTCACTGGTTAAATGAAAAGACCAATATTGAATCGGTAACTCCAGAAAAGTCGTAAAATTTCTAGATTGTTAAGGGAAAGTTATAATAGACATGAAATGGTAGAGATGAAATCCTAAAAACATTGTTAACTATAATTAAAAGAGAGAAAGTCCATAAAACATTGTGATTTACAATTTTTTTTAGTATGCTTGGGATAGAAATTTATAATATGAAAAAAAATTAAATTTAAAGAAAATGAAATGTAAAAATTATAGAAAAATATATTCTGAATCTTGAATTTTTTTTCTTCCTCCAATGCGTGCATTAGAAACCGTAATTTTACCATATAAACAGAAGATTCCAGAACAAGATTCGAAGAAGTGCTTCTCTTCAAAGCCTCCCTCTCTCCACGGCTTTCTTTTTCCAAGATTTTGTAATCTTTTGATGTCAATCGATCTCTTGGCCATTAAAGCTGTAACAAACACCATCTCTCACGAGGAATTGATACACTTTGTCTCATGCATGGATAAGCTTGTTTTCCCTTTTGATTGTTAAATGCAAAAGTGGGCTTTATCCTCGATGCCATTTGGGACCCACTTTCTTGATTTTCTTGGCTCTACGCTCGATTTGCTTACTGAGACTTTACTTCTTAGTTTTTTTTTTTTTTTTCTATAATTTTTACATTTTATTTTTCTTTGAATTTTAATTTTTCCATATTCTAGTTTTTAATAAAAGTTCATGTGTATGTTGTATGCTGAATTCCACATCATTCCATTGTGCTGAGGTGGCGTCATATGCATGTTAAGGTAGTGAGATTTAACAGAATGTTCCCTCAAAGGGCTAACAAAAGGTGTAAAAGTTGTGAGTGTATTCCAGCAAACAAAAAGAAAGTAAGTTTAATTCAATAAAGTATCAAACCTAGGGAGTGAAATGGTGTTTTATGCCTTTAAATTGAAATCTCACTGAATCTTTTTAGCAAAAAGCAAGAATGCACAGGTCACATTTCTGTCCATCGCATACGAACTGGTAAACCAACTACCCAAAAGCAAATCAGAATCTGGTCCGGTTTTATTATTTAAACGGATAAGAAATAAAACCAAACTAATAGGAGAAAATGAGACTGAACTGCCAAACCATTTGACCAGAAAACCAGCCGGGTTGAAGTGAAATGTAACGGGGGTGAAGAAGATGGCTCGGTTCAAACTAACTATTAGTACCCACTCTTTCAGGCTATATGGGCTCAATTGAAACCAAATGCAAGTGCAGGCTATCATTTTATTAATGGAAACACCATTCCATAATTTTTTTTATCGATGTGGGATTAAAATCCATGAAGTGCACCAGCTAAACAGCACTCACGCATCCCTCTCCCTTGTTTCTAGCGGATATAGGATTCTCAAAGGGGGATGGCGTCCCACATCGATTATAGACAAAAGGAAAGGGGAATGCTCTTGCTATAAAACTAAGTTAACCTAGTGAGGCCTGCAACAAATCTTGTTCTGCAACACTCCCCCACCCTTGGGAGACGATGAGCTAGTTGACAGGGGAGACATGGGGTGGTGTTGAAATTGTGGGCAATGGCAAGATGACCCAACAGCCAATTGGACTTGATGCTGCCATGTCTCCATCACCAGAGTAATATTTTCAAGTACATCCACGGCAGAAAATGCATGCCTTCTATCTTTTTTTTATTTTATTTTTTTCCTATTAGAATTTTCATTAAGCGGTGAAGTTCTAGAATCTAAAGCCTCTTAAATAAAAAATTTATGTCTTAACTACTAGGGTGTCTATTAAAGACCAATAAATATTATTAATTTAATGGATGAAACCTTAAACTTTCACTTTAATGCGTGGCATAGAGCTATTTGTGCAGAGGGAAGAAACCCGTTTAAAAATTGAAATTTATGATTTATAATTTTGTTAATTTTCTTTTTTTAAAATTTGAAAATTTCTAAAAACATTCGTTTTTTAAGAAAATATATATTTTTAACTTATGATCCGGAATTTTCATAATTTTTTAGATTTTTATATTTTTGCTTTTAAAATAAAAATCCCAGATTTTTAAATAAAAAGCGATTTTTTAATAATATTCTGAATTTTTGAAATAATATTTCTTTTTTATATAAATTATGGATTATTTGAAAAATTCATTTTTTATGAATTTTTGCATTTTTATATTTTTGTGACTTTTTCAATTTTTTCAATTTTTATGTAGAATATTAAAAAAATTTTCATTTTTTAAATATTTTAAATAAAAAATTTATTTTTTAATGAAAAATGTCGCGTAATTTTTGACCAGTCAATATTTTACTTACGTGAACAATATTTGACCGCCATGTGATTGAGATAACGAAAGACTCACGAAAAAGACAAAACAGTTACGGAAGGAGCCAAAATAGTGAAATTTGAAAAGAGAAAAACAGAGCAGACCAAAATCAAAAAGCGCTCAAACGTGGAGGATAATTTTTTTTTTATGCCTTTTCTGTTCAATATTCTGTTTGTCCCCTCTAATTCTGAAAGGCACTATTAATTATTCATCATGTATAAGCACGTAAGCATCTGGTACATTGATATACTCATTGACACCTTATTCTTCTCGAAGAGACGTGAGAAGATGACGTCTGTTGATTCCCCAAATGAAACGATTATCACCATTAATTGCACAACAGAACCGTAAGAAACGGATCTTGTTGGATCTTGCAAACAATATTGGCTAATATTATATTCAGGTTATGTAATAACTTTCATTTATTATTGGTACATGATCATATTCTTGTTTTATAATTTATTCGTTTACTAGCATTACATTTCCTCACAGGCCACTCGTAGAGATAGTATTTTATTCGCTCGATAGAGTTTACTAATTGTTTAATTCAATTAGCTGACTACTTTTGTGGGCTAAGCGTAGTTATGCTGCCATTTCAATTTTTTTTTTAACATAGCTTTCTAATATCAGGGAAAAAGTTTTCAACCCAAAACGTCTCTTTCTCTTTGTATAGATTAAGGAAGAGCCTATCAATCAAACAATGTTATTGCCAAACAAATGAAATACTATCGTTATCTGATCTTCTCTGATCATGCTAACGTACAAAAAATAAAAAATGAAAGATTTACACTTGCCATGAGAAAGTCCTAAAAGCGACTCAAAATGATTGAGAAATTTATTAGAAACACAGGTCACGTGGACACAAATAAATGTAATATGTTTGGTAAAATATTATCATTATAATATAAAATAGTTTATATATAATTATAAATTGATGTGCATTTCATCAAAATAATATTTAACAATAATATCTTCGGAGATTCAGCCTATCCCGATAAAAATTTCTCATTTTGAATTTTGCAGCTCTGGGACCCAAATATAATTGAAGTGGCCCAGGAAATGAAGACTAGATCTCTACAAAACATTGTCTGCCGACCTTCTCGATCCGCTCGATGTAGAGGAACATCCTATTATCAATTTTTAGAAAAAAAATATATTAGATAATAACAAAGTATTAAATAATTAAAATTTTAAAAAAATAAATTAATTATTAAATATAATTGAATGAAATATATAAATACTTTATTACTACTTAAACAAGCTCTTATTTATAATTAAAATTCTGTTTCAAATTACATCAGCACCCGCATTATCATCGACTTATTTATAACCAAGATGCCATTACAAATAACGTCAGCACCATCATTATCATCAACTTATTTATAATCAAGATTCCATTTCAAAGGGCAGGCTTGTAATTAAAAAAAAAAAAGTGATTCATTAAGTTAAATGCAATAAGTGAGGTGGACCCTATTTATTATGTAGTATAAGATGATGAGTAAGTTACACTTATTAAAAAAAAATGAGTTAAAATAGAAATTCCTTATATTAATAACATGTGAAGAGTAAACATCCGCTGATTATGCCCTTGCAATTTGCAGTTGTCTATTGGGCAATTTATAAAACTTGTAAACAAAAGGCCAAATGCAGAAAAACAGGGCCCGGCCAAACTGCGGGATAAATGATAAATGTTTAAGAAGTCCTAAATTTTTGAAATTTTTTTTAATTAAGCTATAAATCTTTTTTGGTTATCAAATCAGCCATACATCCTTAATTTTCATTATATAGGAGTCTTTTTTTAGACATTAAAGGTCAAATTGCTAGAAACGTAGTTTGACCTAATTGAAATTGTATAAAAGAATATCTACATATATCTTAAAAATACATAAATGTGTTTACATACGTAATTTACTAAATTTCTCTTCTTTCTCTCTTATATAAAAGAAAAAAATATATTAATTTTTGCTACGAGAATTTATAGCTTTTGCCTTTTATATGTGAGATGAAAGAAAAAAAATAGTGAAACACACAAGTACATATATTTCTATATTTTTAAGATGTATTTGAATATTTTCTTATATTATTACCATTATGTCAAATTACTTATCTACTAGTCCAATCAAATCATGTTCAAAAAAGAGCTTATATAGAATGAAAATTAAAAATTTAAGACTGATTTAAAAATTAAAACAGTTTAGAATTCAATCGCAAAAATCTTTAATTTTTCGTGCGCCGTATTTTCCATGGGACACCAAATAAGCAGTTGCATAAACCGTTTTACCGAGCTTCAGTAGGCAGGCTTTTCGAATTCCAATTTTAAAAGTATCACCAGATACGATCTTGGAATTGTTGCTAGTTATTATGATTAATGAGTCAATCTGATTCAATTTCTCCCACGTTGCTTAGGATTAAAATGATGACCAATTGGTTTCCAAAACAAGGCCAAGAGAAAGGGATTTGGGAACTAAGAAATAAAATGGGGAGATGGTGAGGTTGAGGATAAAGAAAATCTGTGACTTTTTTGGCAAAACGATAAGAGAGAGAGAGAGAGAGAGAGAGAGGCAGAGAAGAGAGAAGGCGGGTGAAAAAACAACTTGCCATGTAATGAAGACATGTCGCCCCTATCAGCTATGAGATATCTACAGTCCATGTGGCGTATATATGGCGGCCACGTGCACATACTTAACCAAAAAGTGTATTAGTGTGTTGATTTTAACAACGGGAGCAAAACTGTGGAGGCGACTTCAAAAAACAAAAAATGTAAACGCAGATAAAAAAAAATATATAAAACGCTACGGGTGAACTTATGTTTTTGCTGAAAAGAACCAAATCTAAATTTAACCTTAACAGAAATATTAATTACATACATATTTATACACATATTTATATACATATAAATATAATAATTATTTTTTATATTATATTAACAAAAAAAAATTTATAAAAAATCTCATATGATATTTATATTTTATATTTTAAAATAATATTTATCAAAATATAAATTTTAATTTTTCATAAAAAAATATTAAAATAATAATACATCCTGAATGCACCGGGCTCAATAGACCTATTAAGGGGGTCCTTACTCTAATCGTTGAGCATAGTGAAAGAGTGGTTGCCTGCCTTTTGCACGCTCATCATTTACCCAGCCAGAGACTGCCGACTTTTTCAGTTAATTTAATAAGATAAGAAGCGCATCTCTCCGCATTGCAAAACTCAAATTACAAATCACCGAAGCTTTGCCCTAGAGGGCTTCATTTATTTCTATATGTACAAAATATTACAAGGACTTGCAGGCATCTGGACGACGCGCATGGGTGACAAAATTTCTTGAGTCCATGACACGAGCAATATTTTCTTTCTTTCTTTCTTTCTTTTTTTTAACAACAAGTATCTTTTATTCATGGCTTTACATAACGAAGAAGATACCCATAAGAAGCACAGAAACACAAGCAAAGAGACACGACTAATACTTTCTAGTACACCAAACGCGGAAAATGCATGTCTTTAATGGATGAAACCTTAAATTGGCATATCCACATTGGGTATTGGATATATTATTATGGTCCTTTTTATTTTTACTCAATTTTTTTATAAATATAACTCATTTATTATTTTACACCAGATAAATTTATTTTAATTTTATTTAATTCTAAATAAGTCTTACTTATTTATTATGTTGTGTAAAATAATGAATGTATTATACTTAAAAAAAAAAAAAATTAACTTAGAAATCACATATATATTATCATACGTTAGCAATTGAATGGGCCAAAGATTTCAAATCTTCAGCAGCAGTGCCATGTGCTCCGGCTGCATTTACCACGACCTGCTTCAGGGAACCGACAGCCTCCCTGATTTTCCCGCCATTCCCAGGGTGAAAAACTAGTTCCAGGCAGTTGAGCATGCCAGTCTTGGTGATAACTCCACCCTCAAGCACCACACCAATCCCCCACTCCTCCTCGACCATCCTTGCATTCATGTGATTATCCGCCCAAACTGGCCTGCATATCATTGGCACCCCACAAACAATGCTTTCAGCAATGGAGTTGAAGCCGCAGTGTGTCACAAACGCACCGATCGACGGCTGTGTGAGCCAAGACTTGACTTTGGGGCGCCCACGGAACCACCTTTCCTTGCATTATAGTTTTCTCGAGAAACCCTTCTGGCAAATATTCCTTATATTTGTCCTTGAGCGACCAAAGGAATGGAACACCCGTGGCTTCAAGTGCCTTCGCCAATGCCACTAGCTCTACTTGAGGCGGCAACACCACAGTTCCGAAGCCTATGTATACAACAGAATTAGCTGCCTTTTGAGCGTCCAGCCATGGTAAGAATCCGGTCGTATCTTGACCTTTGGGTGGCGGAAGCGGCACCGGGATAGTTAGGAAACCTACGTAGAACAGATTCTGAAATTTGGACTTGAGATCATTGGTGAGGAGAGCTGGATCTAGCTCTTCATACGAATTCATCACCACAGCACATGCCTTGGGTAACTGTAAAGCGTAAATTTCGAGTTTAAAACAATTAAACTCGAAAATATAAAAATAATTTACAAATAAAAATTGTAAAGTAAAAGAAAATTTACGTGAGGTCAATCTCCGTAGATCCTCCGATTAGTGTTCCTTTTTTGACTCCGTCAAGGGCTGCACGAGCTTGATCTTGACAGAAATAATTTCCACCGTTTTTTCTTGAACTGGATAAACTGAAACTGTGTCTGATTTGGATATTTTGACTACGTTTAGGAACCGTAGAGACTCGATCTGAGCCGATCTAACTTAATTTCACCGAGAATCGAATGGACTTGTTCTCGGATGAGTTGCCTGAATTTTGCTGAGGGCCGTATGAGGCTTAATCCCAGCCGGATTTGTAATATTTCGATTTTTTTTTTTTTTTTTTTACTATCTCTCTCTTTTTTTTCTTTTTTTTTTTTCTTTTTTCTTTTCTCTTTTTTTTTTTTTCCTTGTGCGCTTCGCTGCTGGCTTCTCCTTTTTTTTCTTCTTTTTCTTCTCTCTGCTGGGCACCATCTAATTTGGGGGGGGGAGGCCATTTATAGGCCTCCCCCAGCTGCCTGCCTGCCACCAACCTAATGGTTGGTGGCATTAATTAGGTTGGCAGCTGCCAACCTTCAAGGTTGGCGGCTGCCAACCATTTATTTATTTATTTTTTTTTTTCTTTTATTATTAGTTTACAAATGCCCCCACTTCAAGAGTCGGTAAGAAAAATTTTTACAGAGATAATTCGAACCGAGTCTTGAAGTCCAGTTTGAAATTTGGAAAGTCCTGATGAACATTGAATCTTGGAGTCTTCTATCTTTGACCATCTCCGCTGTTGTTGGATCGCAATAGGAAACTGATATGATCTTGAAGAAGTTAGCAGCCCAGCCAATATAGAAATTGAAGTCTTGGCTCCAGGTGCATTCGAGCTTCCATAGCCCGCAAAGGATTTTTTATATCTCTTAAAGTTCCAGAGCTCTGGTGAGGATGATCCAGTAGGCAAAGAACTTCAACCTCCCCAAGAGAAAGGCTCAGGACCTTGGAACTTCAAGACCGGCTCACAGAGAGACTGACTGTAGTGATGATTTCCAAGTCTGCTTCGACGTAAGGAGAATAGTTGGAACTTCCCTGTACGTCGCTGCATCCAAAGAAAGATTAGGATAATTGCAGCTTCTCATCCCTCTGTGGTAGATGTGAACTAAGGAGAGTAGTTGGAACTCCATGACACCGATGGCGTTGGAGACTGAGTTTCGAGGGCTTTTAGGGATCCCTCGAAGAAGACTACTCCTTCTTTTCTTAGCTCGTGCGCCTCCAACTTCTTGATCGAAGAACTTCCTGAGACAAGTGCAGAGACTAGCCATTTTCTTTTGAGAAAGAAGAGCTGAGGGGTGAATATTACAACTCGGGCATGCAGGATATATATACAAATAATAAAGAGTTTTTTTTTTTTTTTTTTTTTGAAAAGTCAAAAAAGGTATGCAGAATCGGGTAGGGTCATCCACGTCCCTTTCCTGCATAAGAGACAAAAGAGGCAGCGGCTGACGCGTGTCACGAAAGTCGTTACCGTGTGTGGCAGAAGTCGTTGCCGTGTGCTGCGGAAGTCGTTGCCGCGTGCTGCAGAAGTCGTTGCAGAAGTCGTTGCACCTTATCTTGTCGGCCGTCCTAGCGGGGCCCGAGGCGCAGCTCCAAGTCAAGCTCGACCTCGTCTGGTGGGCCGATGATGTTGACGTCGCTTTCCGGCTGGTTGATGCTGCCGGAATATTCTGGAAAGAGAGGCAAAATTTCGCCGGAATGACTCCTGTGTGCTAGAAAAATTCCTCCTAGACTTAAGTATCTAGGAGGGATGAACCCTTGGCTGACTCCGTGAAACCACCAGGACCAGTATGTATGCTCCTATAGGCTACAGCTTTGATGAACGTACCGTGGAGAGACCATTGCAGTGGTAGAACTTGGGCCGCCTTCATTTGAGGGTGAAGCTGTACTGGTGAGATCTACTATAGGAACAACAGGCTGTGCTTTGGAAATACCATCTCTCAGCGCCACTGTTTCCCTATGTCTCCGATTCTGGAACCAAAAATATACATTTTTTCCTTCGACTGCCCCTAGCGGGCGAAGTCGTGAGACAAGTTGGAGAACCTGTGTAGAGTTAGGGACAATACCTCCATCGTTGTAGAAGACTTCCTCCAAAATTTGCAGTTGTGCCATGGTCGGTTGCCACCTTGTGCGAGGTGACCTTTCTTCTCCCTTGTCTTGAGGTTCTGCAACTGGTTCCATCTTTCTTGCGGCAGAGGAGCAAAGGTCTTGGTATGTGGTGAAGATCGGTTGAGACTGATGCTGACTTTCAGAATCAAACCCTCTGTCGGTTTTATATTTTTGGGCCGTTCACAGTTTATACTCATGCGGGCCAGGAGTTGGATTGGATTCTGAACTTGGGTTCTGAACTGTGTCTAGAACTTGGAATTTTTGGGTTTTGGACTTTGGATTGGATTTGGGTTGAGTGTTTGGGTTTTTAGACTTGGATTTTTGGATTTGGGTCGAGTGTTTGGGTTTGGATTTGGATTTGGATTTTTTGGATTTGCGTTGAGTGTTTGGGTTTGGACTTTTGGATTTGGGTTGAGTGTTTGGGTTTTGGACTTAGGTTTTGTGTTTTCTGAATTGGGCTCAAGTGTTTGGGTTTGGATTTTTGGGTTTGGATTTTCGCTTGGACTTTCAGATCGGGACTTCCGAACTTTTTTTTTTTTTTTTTTTCGATTTTTTGATTTTTTTTTTTTTTATTTTTGATTTTTTTTTTCTTTCTTTTTTTTTTGATTTTTTGATTTTTTTGATTTTTGATTTTTTTTTCTCTTTTTTTTTTTTGTCAAACATATTTACACATAATATTGTTTTAGAAATTTACCATTGATTGGGCCGATTCGGACGCCTTCTTGGTCTGACAGCATGTAAGCGTTGTGAGTGTAGGCCTCCTGCACTAAGTATGGCCCGTCCCATTTGGAAGTAAGCTTGTCACCAGGCCGATACTTCATGTTGATGGGCCGTCGCACTGCAAGAACAAGATCTCCAACTTGAAAAGATCGAGGGCGGACCCTGCGGTTGAATGTGTTGGTGAGCCGGGCTTGGTAGCACTCAAGTTGCTGTTGTGCTTCGAGCCTCCTTTCATCGAGAGCTTCTAACTCATCCAGACGTAGGCGAGCATTCTCCTCCTGTGTGAGTCCTTCCAGAACAGCCATGCGCAGGGATGGAATCTGTGTTTCCAACGGCAGTATTGCTTCGACACCATAGACAAGTGAGTATGGCGTCGCCTGTGTTGGAGTCCGGTAAGTTGTACGATACGCCCATAATGCCTCCGGAATTCTGTCATGCCAATCTCTTTTGGATTTAGAGACTACCTTCCGAAACAGGTTACATAAGGTCTTGCTGAATGCTTCAGCCAAGCCATTTGCCGGGGCATTGTACATGGATGACTTGTACTGCTTGAACTTAAACTTCTCGCAGAGCTTGTCGATTAAGCTGTTGTAGAACTGCTTACCATTATCAGTGATGATGAATCGAGGGACTCCATAGCGATAGATCAGCTGAGTCCGAATGAAATTGGCAACATGCTCCTTCTTTACCTCTCTAAGTGGAATGGCTTCAGCCCATTTTGAGAAGTAGTCGGTTGCTGCAAGGATGTACAGGTGACCCAGGGATGACTTTGGCAAGGGCCCCACTAAGTCGAGACCCCAAGCTTCAAAGGGCCAGGATGAGACAGTTGGATGGAGTGGCTCCGGTGGTTGATGTATGTAATTCGCATGAAATTGACAAGCTTGACAGGTTTTAGCAAACTCAATTGAATCACGTACCATGGTTGGCCAGTAGTATCCCATTCTTCTGAGTTGGAAGTGCAACTTAGGCCCTGATTGATGTCCGCCACAAACACCAGAATGTGCTTCAGTGAGAGCCTGTTTTGCCTCTTCATTGCCTAGGCAGCGAAGTAAAACTCCATCAAAAGATCTTCGATACAGAGCATCCTTGAGATATATGAAGCGGGGAGCTCGTCGTTGAATTTCTGTCTTATGACGGCGATCTTCAGGCAGCTTCCCGTGCTGTAGGTAGTCAATGATTGGTTGGCGCCAATCCTCGTCCTCCGCGAGACGTACAGATACAGCGTTGGCTGCTGTAGTTTCTTCATCATCCATTTGTGGCACTATCCATTTCTGACATACAGCAACAACTGTAGCCTGGATTTCTGACTTTGCAAGAGAAGTAGCCAGGTTAGCCAACGCGTCTGCCTGAGTGTTTTCTCGTCGAGGCACATGCTCCAAGGTGATGCTTTCAAATTCATCCATTAGCTGTCGAGCACGTTGATGGTAAGGCGCAAGGTCCTCTTTCTTCACGTCATACAATCCTGTAAGTTGGTTGATGACGAGCTGGGAATCTCCATGGACTTCTATAGTTGGAATCTTCATATCGACAGCCATTTGAAGACCAATGATCAAAGCCTGGTATTCAGCAACATTATTTGAACATAACTCACCAAGAATGATAGCATATGGTAGTATTTGTCGTTGAGGGGTGACAAACACTATGCCGGCACCAGCACCATCACGCCTTGCTGCACCATCAAAGAACATCGTCCATGGTGGCAGTGTTTCAATGTAAAAGACCTCTTCATCTGGAAGATCATCTGTGAACTCTCAATCGGACGGAACAGGGTGATCTGCAAGGAAGTCTGCTAGAGCTTGTCCTTTGACTGCTTTTTGAGGCACGTAGACAATGTCGTAGCTTTGTAGGATTACTGCCCACTTGGCAAGTCGTCCTGACAAGATTGGTCTGGATAAGATATATTTGACAGGATCAGCTCTGGCAATTAGACGTACCGTGTGAGCTTGCATGTAGTGTCTCAGCTTTTCAATGGCAAAGAACAGTGCTAGACATGTCTTTTCAATGGGCGAATAACTCAGCTCCGGACCGTTTAGTGTTCTGCTCAAGTAGCACAGGGCAACTTCCTTTCCCTGCTCGTTTTCCTGTGCAAGCAAGGCTCCCAAAGATCTTTCCTGCGCTGCAATGTAGAGAATCAACGACTTTCCTTGAATTGGAGCTCCCAGGACTGGTGGATTTGAAAGGTACTTCTTTATGCTTTCAAAGGCTTTGCTGCAAGCTTCGTCCCACTCGAAGTTGACATCCTTCTTCATCAACCGATGGAAAGGTTGACATCTCCCAGCTAAATTGGAGATGAAACGGCGAATGTAGGCCAGCTTTCCTTGTAGACTTCGCAGCTCGTGCAGGTTTTTAGGTTCAGGCATCTTTTGAATTGCCTCAACCTTTGACTGATCAACTTCGATTCCACGATGGCGCACCACGAACCCAAGAAACTTTCCTGATGTGACACCGAATGCGCACTTGAGAGGGTTCATTTTGAGCTGATGCCTCCGAAGTCTTTCGAACACCGTCTTGAGATCCTCGAGGTGATCTTTGCGCTTCTTAGTCTTTACAACTAAGTCATCAACATAACATTCTACAATCTTGTGCAGCATGTCATCAAAAATTTTTTGCATAGCACGTTGATAAGTGGCGCCAGCATTTTTCAATCCAAACGACATAACTTTGTAGCAGTATATACCTTTTGGGGTGCGGAATGCTGTCAACTCCTCGTCTTCTGGTGCCATTCTGATTTGGTTATAGCCTGAAGAACCATCCATGAAGGACAATGCTTCGTGACCCGTTGTTGCATCGACTGTGATCTCCGTTATGGGCAACGGAAAGTCATCTTTCGGGCAGGCCTTGTTAAGATCACGAAAATCAACACATACCCTCAACTGTCCATTCTTCTTTCTTACTGGGACAATGTTGGCAATCCACGTTGGGTAGGTGACCTCTCGGATGAAGCCGGCATTGATCAGCTTGTTCACTTCCTCCTCGATTTGTGGAATGAGTTCCGGGCGGAACCGTCGTTGTGGCTGCTTGACAGAACGGACACCCTTCTTTACTGCTAGACGATGCACCGCAATTTTTGGGTCAAGTCCAGGCATTTCTTTGTAACTCCATGCAAACACGTCCCTGTATTGACTTAATACCTGAACATATTCTTGCTCTTCTTCTGCAGTAAGTAAAGCACTTACAAATGTAGGTCGAGGATCTTCCGGAGAGCCAAGATTGACCTCCTTGATTTCATCAACAGTTGCTTGGCCACCGTCTTCAAGTTCCGGGGGAGCCTCCTTCACTTCACCATCTGATGAGTCGGAATCAGCCTCCTTGCTAATTGTGACATGAAATGCAGAACCTCTGACTTCACCTTCTTTGTTTGACTGGATAAGCCTGTGCTGTTTGGTGGTGGTGGTGATGGCACGTGCATCAGCTGCTCGGCTTCGGCTCTTTAGCGTGATCCGCACCAGGTCGGGACTGTGATGTTTGAGAAACGGCGCCATGTGTAGACGGCAGCGTACCCATTGTGCTTGGGTTTGAAAAGTCATAGCCCGCCTTTGCCAAAAGCTTGTATGCATTAGGATCAAATCCTTCATGTGTTCTTCTTTCTGGAAGTGATCCGCCTTTGACTGCCCCCGTGTGTGGTTTGACGAAGCCTTTTAATGGTTTTGAAGACAAAACCGGCTCAATCTTTGGTATCGGCAGAGTGTAAGTCTCCTTCAGGTTGTGTAGCTCCTTTGTTTTGGGTTGACTATGACCTTGCTCCTGTTTAAGATCAATACAGTAAGAGAAAGGGGGTTGACCTTCTGAGCGTCGTGACTTAGGCACATAGCGTAGGACTGGAGTGGAGCTTGAGGATGCAACATCCTTCGGACGGAGTTCAGCAGGCTGTGGCAGCTTTTCATTTGCCGGAGTTTGAGGTTGAGCATTGGCAAGTTCTTCAACAGCCTTTCCCTTTTTGTGGATGCCCCCAGTCCAAGTAGCTTTTGATGGAATGATCTCCGGATTGTCTGTGTCGGTGTAGAAGACTGCATCCGCCAAATGTGATTCAGCATCATCAAACGGCTTTAAGTCAGCATTGACCTTTTGAACGCCACCATTGTAGTACTTGAAACACTGATGTAAGCTTGAGAGCACAACTCCATTTCCATGAATCCACGGTCGTCCTAGCAACATCTTATATGTGGTACGTGCATCAATCACGTGAAATAGAGTGCTAGAAGTGAGATTACCGATAGATAGCTCCAAGCGAATCATCCCAATTGCTTTCTGTCCTCCTTGATTAAAGCCATGAATCATCAAGCGGCTGTCTGATAATTCATCAATGCCGATGCCGAGCTCCTTTATGGTGGATTTTGGGATAATATTGACTGCTGAGCCATCGTCGATCAGAATACGTCGAACCTTCTGCTCTTTCACATAGCCTGATATATACAGCGGCCGATTGTGGGGTTTGGACCCCAGCAGGAGATCCTCATCTGAAAATGAGATGGCAGAGTAACATCCGACGTGATTTTGGTCCGCCTGTTGCTCCGCTGAGTTAGACTCATTTGATGGCTGTGATTCAGCTGAGGTCTGGAGAGTATTGCTGACTTGATTTTGCCACACTTCTGTTGATTGCAAAGCTATAAACAGCTGAGGGTTAGCGAGAAGGGTTTGAAGAGCTTCATATACCTTCTCCGTTGCCGACTTTTTGTTGTCAAGCGGCTCCTCCTTACGGTGTGTCACTTCTTCTGATGGTTTTAAAGTGATGGTGGTTTGGTTTGCCGAGGTTACGCCTTCCTGGTCCAGAATGATTTTATTCTGGCTTTTGAGCTTCATGATTAGCTCTTTCAGGACGAAACATTTCTCAGTTGGATGACTTACTATCCGGTGATATTTGCAGAATCTTGGATCGCTGACTCGATCCTTTTCATTCGGCCGCTTGCACTCTGGGAGTTCGATCAGTTTTGCCTCCAAGAGCTGTTCAAGAATGTCGGGGACGTCTGAGTCGGGGAATGGATACTGCTTCTGCTCCAGCTCTCGCAATGTCACCTTCCGCCTTTCCTGTTGTTTTGGCTGAGTTATTTGGGTCGGAGGATTTACCTTAGCTCTGGCGCCCACTTTTACTGGTGCGGCTTCAACAGTCATCACTTCCTTTCCTTTTCCGGATCTGTTGGGTTTCTTAATCTCCCTTCTGCCCCCTTGCTGGTCTAACTGGATGGGAACCGTGCCTCCGGAAGTCTGGATACTTATCTCCATATCATGTGCACGGGTCGCCAGTTCTTCGAAAGTTCGGGGTTTGACACCCTGCAGGATGTATAACAGCTCCCAATGCATTCCTTGGATGCACATCTCCACGGCAGAAGTCTCCGTCAGGCGATCTTTGCAGTCCAAGCTGAGGGCACGCCATCTGTTGATGTATTCGACAACGGGCTCTCCTTTCCTTTGTTTGGTGCTGGTAAGCTCCATCATACTTACCGTCCTTCGAGTGCTGAAAAATCTGTTGAGGAACTCTCGTTGTAGCTGTTCCCAACTGTCGATCGATTCTGGTTCAAGATTTATAAACCAGGTGAAAGCGGTCTCCCTGAGTGAACGAACAAACTGCTTCACCAAGAGATCTCCATAAGTCCCTGCGTTGTTGCAGGTTTCAACGAAGTGGGCGATGTGCTGTTTGGGATCGCCTCGTCCGTCGAATTGTTGAAATTTGGGCGGCTGGTAGCCCAAGGGCATGTTGAGACTTTCGATCCGTCTGGTGTACGGTTTGACGTACATCTGTGATCCTTGGAAGGATGTAGCTTGTTGCAGTCGGATCGTATTGGCTATCATTTCCTGCAATTGTTGAACAGATAGCGAAGCTACAGAATTTGAGGGTGGCAGCTGTGTAGAACTATCTGGTCGCTTTTCTGCGGGGAAGACGTCGGCTGGTGTGGCTTCTGGAGTGAAACCGGGTGGATATGGTTGCTCCTCGCGGATTTCGGGATCAACTTGGATCGGAGCTTTTCCTTTGAGAGCTGCGATCTGTTGATCTTTTTCCTCGACGACTCTGATCAGCTGCAAAATTTTGTTCTCCAATTCTGAAATCCTTTCCTCTGTGCTGGTTGTGTTGGTCATCATGACGGCAACAGATGAGGCTCCGGGAAAGACTGGGGGAGAAAACTCTTCTGATTCTTCTGTGTGAGTCGGATTTTGTTGAGCGGGCTTCGTCGTGTTGCCCCCGATTTCGATCGGGGTGGGTGATCGACTCCTCCATGCGGCAAGAGAGTCAGGGGAGAGATCCTGTTGTGCAAGCTGTGGACTCTCCATTTCGACATTTTGTCGGGTTTGGAAGGCAAGAAATTGTGTCCGTCTCCGGGTTTCTGGACCTGCGTACCCAGGTAGGGTAGTTGATGCAGGCAATGGAGCCGTTGCCTTTTTTTTTTGTGGCAGCAGTTGTACTCCTTTTCGGTGTCATTTGATGTGTTGAACACCTGTAAAATTTTTTTTTTTTTTTTATACTTTTTTTTTTTTACTTTTTACTTTTTACTTTTTTACTTTTTACTTTTACTTTTTTTTTTTAACTTTTTTTTTTTTTTACTTTTTTACTTTTTTTTTGACCTTTTTTTTTTTTAGGAACAAGAGATGGGAGGTGAAGTTGTCCCACTGAGCGTGCCAAAAATTTGTAAAGCGTAAATTTCGAACCTAAAATAATTAAACTCAAAAATACAAAAATAATTTACAAATAAAAATTGTAAAGTAAAAGAAAATTTACGTGGGGTCGATTTCCGTAGATCCTCCGATTAGTGTTCCTTTTTTGACTCCGTCAAGGGCTGCACGAGCTTGATCTTGACAGAAATAATTTCCACCGCTTTTTCTTGAACTGGATAAACTGAAACTGTGTCTGATTTGGATATTTTGACTACGTTTAGGAACCGTAGAGACTCGATCTGAGCCGATCTAACTTAATTTCACCGAGAATCGAATGGACTTGTTCTCGGATGAGTTGCCTGAATTTTGCTGAGGGCCGTATGAGGCTTAATCCCAGCCGGATTTGTAATATTTCGATTTTTTTTTTTTTTTTTTTACTATCTCTCTCTTTTTTTTCTTTTTTTTTTTTTCTTTTTTCTTTTTTCTTTTTTTTTTTCCTTGTGCACTTCGCTGCTGGCTTCTCCTTTTTTTTCTTCTTTTTCTTCTTTTTCTTCTCTCTGCTGGACACCATCTAATTTGGGGGGGAGGCCATTTATAGGCCTCCCTCAGCTGCCTGCCTGCCACCAACCTAATGGTTGGTGGCATTAATTAGGTTGGCGGCTGCCAACCATTTATTTATTTATTTTTTTTTTCTTTTATTATTAGTTTACAGTAACCACAGGGACATTTCTCGTAACGAGTTCAATACGGGAGTGCCAGGGTAATTTTCATCCCTCAGGAGCATTTCCTGGGACAAGTCTCCTATGCGTATTTTGGATAAACCTGGAATGGCTTCCAGGGTTCGGTATTCTGCAGGCGGTCCTCCTTCAGCCTCATTAGCCTCCGTGTAAAGCTGGTGAATCAAATCCATTTGCAAGTGTGCTGACAAGGCATAGGGCGGAGGCATCCAAAGTGCCACCCAGGGAACATTCATCTCCTCCGCCGTTTTGCCCACTGCAAACGAAAGAATGGCGTCCGTCATCAGGCAAGTGACCCTCCTGCCACTGTCCGTCAGGGCCTCTTCTAACCCACGTTTAATTTTTTCTGGTAAAATGCTGACAAAAAAACCAGCTTCCTCTTGGGGGGCTATTGGCTCATCAGGATCCCCTTTTGGCATGCCATCGTCCACATTGTAGATTTTAATATTTGCCAAGCAGCAGTTCTGCGCAGATAACAACATGGCCCGGTTGTAATCAGGAGTACTAAAGAAAGAGAACAGTACCCTTGGGAGCTGGGCTGCTAGTTTGCGCATCAGGTTGAAGAGACCAAATGGGTGGCTTGTGAATGGCCATGAAAAGATGGCTACGTGTCCATCCCCTGGGTTTTGAGTGCCTGCCATAAAAAATTCAAATTGAGGGGCCTTACTTTCGTAACCCAAATTAAGCAAGAGTAAGAGAGGGAATCACGGAATTTTAGAAACCAATTATTCTTCCTGGTACTGCCAAGTCTAGGTACTTTTGATTTGTGGAGCCCCAAAATGTTGGCTCCCTGTGTATAAAGGACCAGTGAACAGCAGTTCTCACCTAAGACAGTGCACGATCTTCCACCGGTCAATCTGAATCTCAATCGTAGACCCTCATATTAATTAACAACTCAAGACGAAGCAAACACATGTTTTTTTTTTTTTGACTAGAGAAAACACATGTTGCAATATGATAAGCTGCCTCCCTGTACACTGTGCACCTGTTTGCATGGCTGTAATCATATAATTGGCCGTGTCACAACAAACTTTAGCACTTCGTTTTCTCGACGCGGCTCCCCTGCTTTTTATATTTGAGAACCGTGTAAGGCCGATGTGTTGTTTTGATAAGTGGCTGTAGTATAATAATTATTATAATTTATAAAATAATAATAATAAAAATATTATTTTTTTAATTTTTTTTATTGCACATTTATGAATATTATTACAAAATATGTTTTATTTGTTACTTTAAATAATTTTTTCGTACTATATAACGTTATATCGCGTAGGGTATTCTCACTGTTAAGCTTTGTCTTGCCTGCTTTACTGGATTTTCAGCTGAGATTTATGGCTCAGATAGTTTTTCTTTTTTTTTTTTTTTTTGTTTTCAGTTTTCTGTTAAGCTGTTAATTTTTTATTCTTATAAATGCTTACAAGTCCACTTTATTTTATTGCTGAGTTGAAAATCCTGACCCTATCAGCAGGGACGAAGACACGTGAGGGCGATAAGTGGCAATTGCCACCCTTGATTTGTGAATTTATATTTTTTTGTACTAATAGAAAGTACAAGGGTAATAGTCTGCAGTGCAGTGACAAAGATCTTGCCTCCCTTAAAAGTGCCGTGGGTTCAAAGACTTTGCTTTTCCTTTCTTTTACATAGTGTTTAGATAGGAAAAAAAAAAAAAAAGAAATATAATTAAAAATAGTGTAAAATATAAGTTATTTGGATAAGTGAAAAAAGTATAGTGAAAGAAAATATAGAGAAAGAAATTTAAATATTAATTTATAAGGAAAAAAGTAATGTGAAAAATAAATTGTTTGAATAAGTCGAGAAAGTATGGTGAAAGAAAGTGAAAAAAAAGTTAAATAATAATTTATGTGAGAAAAAATGGTGTAAAAAATAATTTGTTTAGATAAATAAAGAAAGTATAGTGAAAGAAAGTTTAGATAAAAAGTAGTGAAGAATTATTAGAGTAATAATTATAGTAATGGCTGGAAAAAACTTTCTTTCCCTAGGGAAAGAATTAAAAATTAACAGGCCATTAGGCTTTTAATTTCTTCTCAAACTGACATTTATAAATAATATGGACAATTTTAGTTCTCTGTCTTTAAATCTTTTTACCAAAGTTCTCTCTCTCTCTTGTTTTTTCAAATTTTTTTCTTTTAAACGTTTGCACTTTAATTTTTTTTAAATATCATTTCTTTATTTAATGTACATAATATTTTTATATATTGTAGAAGGTTGTTATTAATATCATTTTTTATTTTTTTTAAATATTCTTGTCTTTTAATAGAATTCATTACTAACAATAAAAATTTTTTGTAAGCAAAAGAATAGACAGAAGCATATTATATTTTTAAAAATATACTTACTTATAAATTTAACTTTAATAATATGTTTTAATAGTTAAAATAACTTTAAACTATGAATATTATATAAAAAATTGATTGTACAACCACATGATAAAAAATAACTAAATGACTATATTATTATCTATATAACAAATAAATTTCTTGTAGTGTAGAAAATAAAAAAAAATTATTTAAAATCTCTCACAGAATAATTATAATATTGATCATTTTAAATAGATAATTTAATAAATATTATTGCATTCGAACATATAAATTGGCCCCCCAAAAATATTTTTTTAGCTTTGTCCCTGTGTATCAGGAAACATCATCTTCTCATTACTTTTTGCAAACGGTGCGACTGCCAAGCATGAGTATTGTTTTATTATTATTATTATTATTTTAGATTAAAATTAAAATTTAACTAAATGTTACCCAAAATTTTCAAACTTAAACTTAAATGGAGTGCCCTTATCCCTTGAAAAACAACCATATTGTTTTATTGCTCGATTTGGGGTATCGAGCTACCAAGCTCGGTACCCCAAACTCTCTCCTTTTGCACATTTTCTTGCCTCCGAATAATTACATGAATGATTTTTCATTAAAGTTATTTACAGGTGTGTTTAGTGCGATAAAAGCAATTTGTATTTTTTTTCATTGGAAATGTTTGAGGTATTGATTGATTTAAATATTATTATTATTGATATTATTATTATTATTATTTTGTAATTTGTGCTATAATATTTTACAGTTTCAGAAGAGATTGACAATTTTTATTAAATACTCTTTTTTTTAAATAGAGAAAAAAAGATTTATCGTGGATATATCGGTTATCAGATTTACAAGCTGATATTGGAGTTAATCCCGTTTTATATGTCTCATTCAATTTCGCCCACAGAAGGGGATTCTCTACCTAAGTACTAGTAAACTCAAGTAGGCCTCTCCTAAATCGATCACGGTGCTTGCTAAGTTTAAAATTAGCACTGCCAACACACAGATCAACTGACAATCAAATAAGAAACATTGCTTTCAAGTGCAATTATTGAGACTCAAACTCTGAATTAAACGTTGGAGAGACAAATCAAATCGTTGCGTCAATAATAATTTTTATTAAATATTATCGAGTCATTATGTGGCTACTTAAATTATTCTTAGAAAAAGGGCCAGTTCCGTACACCGAGAAAAGCTGACCAAGACAATTTTTATTATTTTTTTGGTTTTTAAATTAAAATTTAAAATTAAATAAATGTTACCTTATATTTTTAATATAAATTTTAAAGGTAAAAATTATAATTTCATCTATCATTTTTAAATTTTTCAAGAATTTCATTTATAATTTTTTTATAGAATGCCTTTTATATTTTTTCTGTCAAATTTTTTTACGTTTTTTTAATAATTAAGTGTGATACATAGTAGTTTAGTTAGTGACATCTTATCTTATTCAGATTTTATATCAATATTAGATGATGATGATGTGGTAATTATAATTTTTTTAAAAAAAATTATAATTTTCAAAGTTATTTTAGTAAATATTGAAATAATTGTCTCCTGGAGGTTAGAGTCTGAGCCCTCGTGGTCCACGATCACTTGACTTTGACGCAAGACAAAAAAAAAAAATTGCGTATTTCTACAGCGTGTGTTTGGCTTGTTGGGAGTGAGGGGCTTTGGGATTAACGAAGGGGAATATTGGCGGGAAACAATCCGGACAGCAGGTGGCCGAAAATCAGGGTTTTGAAAATCAGGGTGGACCAATCAATCTAATTGGTTGAATCGATTGAAATTAGACTTATTGTGGACCGATTAAAAATTGATGAATCAGCCCAGTTTAACTATAGACCGGTTAATTGGACCAATTTTTTCGGTTCGATTAATTCATAACCGAGTGCAGGGCAAATAGCGCGAACTACGTCGCGCCGAGCTCCGAACCCCTGTTTAGAGGATGCTAAGCCAACGGCATGTCCCACAGAGCCAATCCTTCTTTACATACATTTATTGCTACAAATTATTATATTCCATTTTGAGTCCTCACATTTTATGGGCCCCGCTTCATTCCTCTAATCAAGGTTGTCAGAACTAAACCGGATATCGAATTAGAAATATTAGTGAATTAAGGTTCAACCGGTTGAACCGGTATTTAATAATATATATATATATATATATATATATATAAGTAATTTAAATAAATAATATATATATATATAATAATTAAATATTAATTTTTTTAGTTTTAAGGATTAAATTGAAAGTTTTGATAAATTTAGGACTAAATTAAAAATTTTAATAAACTTAGAGCTCAATTATAATTTAAACAAACTTTAAGATCAAATTAAAATTTTTGAATTTTTCTATTTTATTTGGACAGGTTGGACCGGTCCGATTTTGACTAGTTTTGACCGGTCCGAGTTTCATTTTATTTTTATCTTGAACCGGACTGAACCACTGGTCGGTTACCGGTTCAACTGATCGGACTGATCGGTACGATCCGATTTTCACAAGCATGCCTCCAATTTTGCAGTGCCAGCTCAATTATAAATCCTTCATTCTTTATCCATTATCAAGTCTTAATTCCTACTTAATAAAAAAATACTAATATTGAAAGATGAGATAAAGTGTACCTAATATAAGTCTTGTTTTTTAAGTTATAAACCATAAAATTAAAGAAAAATTTTATTTAACATAATTAATTACATTTCAAAGAAAACTACATAAAGTTATATATTACATTAATTTTAATGTACACTATTTTTCTTGTATTGAAATATCATTTTAAGAAAGATAAATAAATAGACTACGTTTAAGATGCAAAAAATAAAAATTAAACAATAGGTTATAGTTAATATGTTTGACTTATAATTCATTATAATATTAATACTAAAAAATAATTTGTTCATACAACTCGATCCTTCCGCTTCCACCACAAATTCCTTAAAAAAATTATATTATATCATGCCGCGAACTTTTCCGACTAAACTGAATTAGATTTAGGTCACCATACTCTAATACTAAAGATTTGTTGTGTTAGTTTATGTACTTTAGTACCTTTATTCTCTAATCTGTAGTATCCTTTTCTTTATATTTAGGTTAAAGATTTATTATTTATAAAATAGTTTTTAAATATCAGTCTTTTTGGTTCAACTACTGTTTAAATCAATTCAACATGTTCAACGTTAAACTAATAATTTTTTCGATTCAATCCCGACAATCTTACTTAAATCGGAGCTCCTCCAGCGGACAAATTTATAAGAAAAAAAAATAACGGGGAGTAGGAAAGCCACTTGAAAATAAAAGAGAGTGCGGGTAGTGATTGCAGATTGGAGTATGCAGGCGAAGATTTTAATTTTTAGTAAGATTTAACAGTAAAGTTTCGGATCCAAACTCGTCAGCCAAACAATGTAGCCGAATTCAGTAAAAAAAAAAATTGTAACTATATACTAATAAAATATAATTATATTAATATTTTATATAAAATATGCTTCCTGAAAACCTAAAAAGGATAATAAAATTATATTTTTTTAATTCCAATTTTTTTAACTGAAACTCCTAATAAATCTTAAAAGAAAGTAAAAAAAAGGCGCTGCTACGTATACGAATCATCTTACCCGTAGATTTATACATAATGAGCTGGAATGTGAGGTGGCAGGGAGTAATTCAATTCAAAACTGTGAGCTGCTCTCCTGGGTGTGTTACACGTGGGTCCCATAATGAATAGTGAACCGAAAGTATAGAATATTTTAATTAATTTAATCACCGCAGAAACAATTTCTGCTTTTCGCCGACGCCTTGCTTTCTGCCCATCCTCTTCAATATCAGATCTGGCTCTATGTCCCAAAATTCCAGCAAACCTACACCCACTATCTGACAAATCTTGCTCGCCTACTCTCTTCTACTTAGCCACATCAACGTCTTCTTAGCTTTTGTTCAGATCATCGAGAATTTCCTCCTTCCAACAACACCCAGCCATCAACCATGGAGTTTTGCTCATGAAATCGACCGTTCTTCTTGCTAGAGCACAGACTGAGGCACGAGAACGATCAATTTCTCTCTTTTGAACCTAGGCTTTTGGGGGCAAAACCAATGGCCGACATTAAGAGCTTGTTTGGAATGAAAAAGACGTGAGAAAGGAAGTAGAAGAAGAGAATATAATTTTTTCGCCTATTGTTTAGATCGGTAAAAAAAATTGTACAGAAAAGAAGTGATAAAAAAAAAATAATTTATTTGGGTACGAAAAAAAAATAGAGACAACGAAAATTTTAATATACCCCCAACCCAACTTTGCACACGTAGGCATGTCACCAAGGTAATAAAAAAAAAATACACTTGCTGGCATTACAGGGAAAGAAAATTTGTTGGCACCTGTCGTGGAGAACTTGGAAGTAGGGGACAATGCTTTGAAAAAAATAAAAAAATAAAAAAGAATCAAGCTGAATAATGAAGCTGACGAAAAATGATCAATAATCAAGTTCTTGATTTGCTACCTAAAGTCGTTTGTTTAGCAACATAACCCCCACAAATGGATTACATCCATCCCTCATGAACCAATTAAACGATTTCATTAATGTAAATTCTCATATAGGTTTTTGAATAAATAAAAATATCATCTCATTAATGTAAAGTTCTTATTTTCCACGTTTTCATGTCCATACCCGTCAATCCACGTCAATAATGCTTTCTCTTTTGTTCACGTTATCTACGTTGAAATCTCGGTACACTATGCGCGTTGATGTAACTTTTCTGTTTAAAAAATAGATAATTAAATATTAAGTCGGCACACCACTCGGTGAACCAACCACGTACCCGGATCTTTTCTCTAGACGAAAAACACAAAAACCTTGGTTTTGTATCCGAGCCCTTTTTATATTTAGTACCTACCAGACGGCACTTACACAGATAATCACCGGTCTAGTACATACCGTGCTTTGTAATGCTAACATCTATTTCATAACCCTCTTCTTTGTTGAAATTAATTATTTCACTGCATCGCACTTGCACATAAAACTACCAGTCAGATTAAAATAATAATAATAATAATAACTACCTACCAGTCTAAATAGTAGAATGGTTACCCGTGCTTTCTTTTGCTAACATCATATTTTGCATAACCCTCAACTGAAATTAATGATTATATTCGCAACATCGCCACCATTCCTTCCCAATGCAACATCGCCTCAACTTGCCTTGCGTTGATACAGTAGCCAATTTTACTTCACAGCTTCAATATATGGTAATAAAAAAAAGGGAAAAGTTTAATGTTCGGAGAGAAATTTGTTGAAAAATTATCCGAAATTGTAATTAACTGCATTTATTATACAACTGGTTAGATTTATTGTACAACGAAAAGATAAGTAATTTTTTTTTCTTTATTTAGTTGCACATGTAATAAAGACAGTTGCACAATGAATCCAATCAGTTGCATTCCGACAATTTTTCCGGTCACTTCCTCCGGCCATGTAGCAAGACCCTGAAAAAAAAAAATTCATATAACACAAAATTTATCTAACGAAATTTATTATTTAAAGTAGACAAAAGAAGTATTCCGTCTTCAACGAAGCCATCAAACCAATATGTGTGCTAATCAAACACTGGCCTCTCTTTAATTTGGAGTGTTCATTTGTAGTGCAATTCTCTTGCTTTAATTCAATCCTTGACTTGAGTTGTTCATCTATAAGTAGGGTTGTAAAAGAGTCGAATTGAGCTGAGTTTTATCTTGTTCAGGTTTGGTTTAGTACAAATTTATCCGAGTTCGAACTTAAGGTTGATTCGAGCTTTAATTTTAATTAGAAAGAAAATATGAGTTGATTAATGTGGCGCTAAGTATACCATCTCGTTTTTAATTTACCGGTTGGTTAACACCAGAGGATGAAAAAAGCTAATGACAAAAAGGTAAACGGTTAATTGTAAAAAAAAAAAAATGTGAGTAAAATTTTTAAAGACGTAAATATGGTAGATATAAACGAAATAATGATTTTTCCTACCATCAAGAATCCCAGAAACAATTATGCACGCCATTACCTCAATAAAAAAACTATCGCCCAACAGTTACATGCCGGTTTCCTCACCCAAACTGGATATATATATAGAGAGAGAGAGAGAGAGAAGAGAAAATGTTTCTATCTCGACTTTTAATGTCTTAATTAGATGCAATAAGATAAATAATGTTTATGATAAAAGCTAACAGCTTCTGATTTTTATTCTAAAACTTATTAGTCTTGTTATAAAAATTATTAATTTTGTTACATTAAAAATACTAATCGAAACATAAAAAAATTGAGACATGTATCGGTGCTCTTTAAAGGAATAAATGATGAGCTCTATTTTTCCTAAATCTTTTTAAATATGACTTTCAATGGTTTTTCTTTTTTTCAAAAATAGTGATCAGTTAAGTTATAAATTACATAATAGGAGTTGTTCTTCTATTCTTTGAAATCTCGTGCTTCATTTTAATATTACAATTTAAAACTTTAAAAATAAAGATTTAAAATTTTAATTACAAAGTATTCCGCGACATCATCTTTGATAACAATTAATTAAGGCAACTTTTTTCCTAGCTTGTCTGGTGAGTTTATCAGTAGTTGGTACGAGATTGATAAACTGGATATACGGATTCTTCAACCACTAAGGTAGGACATGGGCATAGTACGGACCTGGCTGTACAACAATAATAACAAAACTTAATCTCAAATTTAATTGGCTATATGATTTTTTTTTTGTTATCATTTAGTTCCATCATGCACTAGGTTAAATATTAGCTAATGTTATTTTCGGGTTATGTAATAACTTTCATGTATTGGTACATCGTATTCATTTTCTAACATTACATTCCTCACAGGCACGCCTTAGAGAAAGAATTTATTCACTCAAAGAAATAAAAAGAAAGATTTACACTTGCTACAAGAAAGCCATAAAAGCAACTGGAACTGATTGATGAATTTTTTAGAAAAGCCGATCACATAGACACAAATAGATGCAATAACTTAGATAAAATATTATTGATATAATATAAAATATTTTTTATATATTAAAGATCGTTTTGCGTATATTTGTGTCTATTTAATCATTCTCAAAAAAATTTTTAGATTAATATTTTGTAGAATCATTGTATCACCTCTATCTCAACAATAATTTCTCATTTAGAATTTTGCTGCTCTTGGGCCCAAGTCTAATTGAAGTGGCTCACGAAATAAAAATATATAGAACTCGACAAAACATTGCCCGTGGACCCTCTTGATCCGCTGGGTGCCGAGGAAAGTCCTATATTATCAAGTTTTGGAACGAAAAGTAGACACGGTGATATCTACGGGTGAAAGTAGAGTTATTATTAATAATTTTATTACATATGAAATTTAGTTGTAAATTGTATGAATTTTTACTTATTGTTTTTATAACTTATAATATATAAAATTATTAAAATTAATATGTAATAGAATTATAGAAAATGCACACAAAAAATAACTCCGTCTCTCAACAGACTTCTATTTCCCATCCATGTTTCAACTCTGTATCAATTTTGGGGAAATCTAGAACCACCCACCAAGTTGTTTTGGTGGCTAAGAATGTCTACTTGATCTTCGGATGACCGGTAGGAAAGTGAAATTACCGTATTGTCCCCCATCCATTTCTTACCCATCTGGGTATTGGAAGTCATTGTATTGTGGGTTTTTCCGTCTCTTTACAGGATTTTAATTTTAAAAATCTACTCTACCACTAGAACAGAATTATTTCATAGTTGCCCACCCGGAGGTATCCAACCCCTCAATAGGACAATACACAAAATTACGCCTATGTTTCCAAAGATCTAAGAGGACAAGAAAACTATTTTAAAAAAAGTCTATATTAATTATTCGTGTGATTAACATTACGAATTACATCAACACTAGTATTATCATCAACTTATTTATAATCCAGATTCCACTTCAAAGTATAGGCTTGTAATAAAAAATGATTCATTAAGTTGGATAAACTCGTAATAAAATGCGACAATAATATATTAATTATATGTGAGGAGTATAGATCCGTTGATTGTACCCTTGCAAGCTGCAATTGCCTATAGGGCAATTTCAACTTGTAAACAACTGCCAAAAAACAGGGGGCCAGCCAAACTGCTACCATTAATATTGCTGGGCCATGTTTTTTTAGCAAACACCTTTTCGACCATCAATTTTGAGAGCATAACCAGATTGGATCTTGAAATGGTTGCCAGTTGTTCTGATTAATTAGCCAATCTAATTCAATTTCTCCCACGTTGCTTAGTATTAAAATGGTGACCAATTGCTTTCCAAAACAAGGCCAAGAGAATGGGTTTTGGAAACTCAAAAAAGGGGAAATGGGGAGATTTTGAGGTTGAGAATAAAGAAAATGTGTGACTTTTTTGGCAACTGATGATGAGAGAGGGGGGGGGGGGGCAAGAGAAGAGAGAAGGGTGGGAATAATTCTACTATTTTTTTTTTGAAAAAAAAACTTGCCACGTCCCAATGACTTGTCATCCATGTCAGATATCTACTATCCATGTGGCGTATATATATAGTGGCACGTACTCAACGGAAAAGTGTAACAATTGGTTATTTTTAACAACAGAAAATGGTGTTTATTGTACTCATTTTTGTGTGACGATCTGTGTGTTAAAAATAATAATACTGATAACAGTTGTAAAAAAAAGTTATACCTTTTTATTTCTTTTACGAAAACCATGAATAGTTTATATTCAATACACCAGTCATTGGTATTCTTTTAACACATGGAGCAGACGATTGCAAAAATAAAAAGGAGTAAACTCGGAACAAAAAACAAGAAATATGACGAGAGAAATCTTGTTTTTTTGGTTAAAAAAAAAATCTTGTTTTTGCAAATCTAAATTGAATTCAGGTTGTTGAGGTCAGTAAAAGAGTGATTGCATACCTTATTCGCTCTCATCAAGTTCCACAGACCGCCTACCTTGCTCTTCAATTTAAGATGCTGCCTTCCTTTTCCATTAATTTAGTAAGATAAGAGGTGCATCTCTCCATACTGGAAAAGTCAACTTGCAATCACCAAAATTTGCCCTTGAGGGCTTTCTTTGTTTCAATGTAATAAATAAATATTGCAAAGGCTTTCAGGCATCTGGACCATATGCATGGGAGCACATGGTACAGAAGTCAGAAAAGTCCATGAAATTAGTAACATTTTTATTCATGGCATTCCATGACATCTGAAGGAGATACCCAGAACAAATACACAAAGACGAGCAAAGAGATACGACTAATATTGTCTAACACACCCAAGGCGGAAAATGCTTGTGTTTAAAGGATGAAACCTTAAATTGGCATATCCACATTGGGTATTCGACAACTATATTATTCATTCGTTGGCAACTAAATGCGCCAAAGATTTCAAATCTTTAGTAGCAATGCCATGTGGTCCGGCTGCATTCACCACGGCCTGCTTCATGGAACCGACGGCCTCCCTCATTTTCCCGCCATTCTCAGGGTGAAAAACTAGTTCCAAGCACTTGAGCATGCTAGATTTGGTGATCACTCCACCCTCAAGCACCACACCAATTCCCCAATTCTCGACCATCCTTGCATTCATGTGATTATCAGCCCAAACTGGCCTGCATATCATTGGCACGTCACAAAGAATGCTTTCAGCTATGGAATTGAAGCCGCAGTGTGTCAAATGTGCACCGATGGCTGTGTGAGCCAATACTTGATTTTGGGGCGCCCACGGAACCACCTTTCCTTGCATTCTAGTTCTCTCAAGAAACCCTTCTGGCAAATACTCCTTGTATTTGTCCTTGAGCGACCAAAGGAATGGGACACCCGTGGCTTCAAGTGCCTCGCCCAATGCCACTAGCTCTACTTGAGGCGGCAACATCATGGTTCCAAAGCCTATGTATACAACAGAATTAGCTGCCTTTTGACAGTCCAACCATGGTAAGCATCCGGTCGTATCTTGACCTTTGGGTGGAGGAAGCGGTACCGGGATGGTTAGAAAACCTACGTAGAACAGATTCTGAAACTTGGACTTGAGATCATTGGTGAGAAGAGCTGGATTGAGCTCTTCGTAGGAATTCATCACCACAGCAGATGCCTTGGGTAACCACACAGGCATTTCTCGTAACAAGGTCAATACGGGAGTATCAGGGTAATTTTTATCCCTCAGGAGCATTTCCTGGGACAAGTCTCCAATGTGTATTGCGGATAAACCTGGAATGGCTTCCAGGGTTTTGTTTTCCGCAGGCTGTCCTCCTTCAGCCTCTTTAGCCTCTGTGTAAAGCCGTCGAATCATATCCATTTCCAAGTGTGCTGACAAGGCATAGGGCGTAGGCACCCAAAGTCCCACCCAGGGAACATTCATCTCCTCCGCGGTTTTGCCCACTGCGGACGCCAGCATGGCATCCGTCATCAGGCAAGTGACTTTCCTGCCACAGTCACCCACCGCCTCTTCTATCCCACGTTTGATGTTCTCTGGTAAAATGCAGGCAAAAAGCCCAGCTTCCATATGGTGGGGTATTGGCTCATGATCCCCTTTTGGCATGCCATCATCCACGTTGTAGGTTTTGATGTTTGGTAGGCAGCAGTTCTGCACAGATAACAACATGGCCCTGTTGCAATCTGGAGTACTGATGAAAGAGAACTGCACCCTTGGGAACTGGGCTGCTAGTTTGCCCATCAGGTTGAAGAGAGCAAATGGGTGGCTTGTGAATGGCCATGAAAAGATGGCTACATGTCCCTCCCCTGAGATTTCAGTGACTGCCATCAAAACCATTAAATGAGTGGCCTTATAAAATTTAGTAGAGAGCAAGAGAGGAAATCAGGGGAGTTTTCTCCTCTATGTTATTCCTCTCGTACTCTTAAATCTAATACTTTTGATTTGTGCAGCCCCAGAATGTTGGCTTCCCGTATATAAAGAAGGACTAGACAACTCTACTTCTCACCTACCCCCCGCCCGATCTCCCACCGGCCAATCTAAATCTCAACGACGTGAAAACAATGTAATAACTCAAAACTAAGAAAACACACAATGCAATATGATTATCTGCTTCGCTGTTTACTGCGCAATTGCTAAAACAGAGAAATATTGAAGTTTGCCTTCTTATAACCACTAACTGGCCAATTCAACTAGTTGCATGCCTGTATTTACATGAGAGCATACATGTTCAGAATATTAGTATTTTGATTGATAACAAATTGATAATTTTTAGATAAAAATTAATAATTTTTATAACAAAATTAAAAATTATTATTATTTTATCATAAATATTATTAGTGTTATTATACAAATTATTAATTTTATTTTATTTAAAATGTCGATGGAGACATTAAAATTCTACACATTAATATTTTTTTATTATATAATTGGGACAACAGACTTGACGCCCAACAATCTTTAACACTTTGGTTTCTCTCAGGTTTTGATATTGTGTAGGCTATCCTCACTGTGAAGCTTTGCCTTTACCTACCGCCATTGGTTTCGTGGTGGTGCTCTACAGGATTTTCGGCTGATTTATGGCTCCAATGGTTTTTATTTTATTTTGGTGTTTTATATTAAGCTGTAAATTTGTATCCCTGTTAGTGCTTAAAAGTTCCATTCATTTTATTACTGAGTCGCAAATCGAGACTATATTATCAAGTACCATCATCTCTTATACTTTTTGCAAGGAGTGTGACTACAGACAGCAATAAAAGTGTGCTGAGTTTTTCCTGAGTATTATTTTGTTATTTTCTTTACAACATTTGAATTTAAATTCAAAAGAACATTATTCTAAACTCTAAAACTTAAATTCCAAATGAGATATCCTAACTGCTAAACAAAAAACACAAAAATTCTTGTTTTATTTCTCGGTTAAGGGGTACCAAGCTACCGACCTGGGTACCCCAACTTCGACAAATTTTCTAGCCTCCAAATTATTACATGAATGCCATGTTTTTCGTTAATGTTATGTACTGGTGCGCTGAGTGTGATATAAGCAATTTGTATTTTTTTAAGAGAAAAGTCTGAGGTACCTAGTGCCTATTATTTTTTAAATTTGTGTTATAAGACATCACAATTTTTGTTGAGCACTGTTGAATTACAGTGCGATTACTTGGACAAAAAGACAAAAAAAAAAAAACACAATCAAGTGCTTGGTAAGCGTGCCTGACCCCTTTATTTATTTACGCAAAAAAGTTTTAGCAACTTTAATTTTTAATTTTAAAATAATTATAAAATAATATAAATCGTTAAATAATTAAATTAATAAAAAATAAAAATAAATAAATTATCATATATTATTATATAAAATTATATTATTATTTATTATTATTTATTTAATATCATGCAATAATACTTTTTATTTAATACCTACCACACAACACTTAAACAGATAGCTGTCGGTCAAATAGCATCTAGTACCCTGCTTTTTCATTTTTGCATCATTTTTGTAACGGAAATTTTACGTGCACACAGTGGCTATACACAAGATATATATATAGAATAAATTATTAATTTTCTGTACCAATTTAAAAAAAAATTTTAAAAAAATTTCATAACAAATCTTATATAATATCTATATTTATATTTTAAAATAACAAACATCTATACCTAAATTTTAATTTTATAAAAAACAGTAAATAAAATATTGCTCGCCGATCTTATTCATAACCATCTACTCTATTGGAATTAGAGATTTTATTTAATATCTAACGCAGCGCGCCCAAAGTCTGACACATAACAACCAGTCTTTGGCCAAAATAATAATAATAATAATAATAATAATAATAATAACAGAATACGGTTATATTTTTAGATAAAAAATGTGCATAAAATGCTGTTCGAATGAAACTGATTATATTTGATTTACAATTACCTGTAATTCAAGTGCAATCAAAAAAAAAAATTACTATCATTTCTTTACACATAAAATCTAACTGATTACGCATTAAATTCACCTAATTACATTAAAATAATATTTTAAACACTCTCTCCTCTAAAAATCTAATTTTTTCCTAATAATAATAATAACTACCAGTCTAACTAACAGAGTGCAGTACGCGTGCTTTGTTTTGCTTGCACCAACTTTTCCACAATCCACAACTGAAATCAATGATTGTATTCGCAACATCGCCACCATTCCTCAATGTGCTTTTCGTGATAAAATAGCAAATTTTTCATAAAATTAAAGTAGTGGACAAAGGAGAAGAAGCATGTCGTTTTCAACTGAGCCAATATTTGTGCCAACCAAAATTAATTTGGAGTGTTCATTTGCAGTGCGATTCTCTCACTTTTGTTCAATCCTTAGCTTGGGGTGTTCATTTATAGGACGATTCCCCCACCTTTATTCTCTCTTTCTCTTGTAAGCGGATTTGATAGGATTAAATTCATCTTTGGGGTCCCTATGATAAAATTCTTGCTTGTTTATTTATTTATTTATTTTGATCTAGCAAAAAAAGCAAAGAAGTTTTTTTTAGCAAGAAGATGGATATAATAATATTCAACAGACAAGTTTTTTTTTTTACATCTTCTTGAACAAGTTCATAGACATAATTACACTATTAAGCTAGTTGCGCAAATTAATGAGTAGGTGAAAAGCCACTGAAATTAGTGGGAGAGAGTCTTGATGTCGTAGCTATCTGTCCCTCAAAACTTCACGCGTTACAAAAACGTTTGGTGCTATGAGGTTGGTAAATAACGGAAACCTCTTGTCATTATAATATTTATTATAATTGATTTTTCTTCGTTCCTTTTCTATATTAATTAGGAAGAAAATTGGACATTGTTCAACATCTGCCATATGATCCGAGAAACACGGAAATCACTTGACAACACCTCAGATAAATCATCAAGAATCCCGATAACTATTATGCATGTCATTATCTTAATTAAAAAAAAAAATCATAATCCAACGTTATATGCTGGTTTCCCAAAAAAAACAAAAACAAAAATCAAATAAAAACAAAAACAAAAAAGTTACCTGCCGTTCAAAGTTTCATTAGTTGTACCTAAAGAAAGGATATGGATTATATTTTGAGAAATAAATGATCGGCTCTACTTAAATATTTTTTTTTTCTGTCCATTAAAACGTCTATTAGATCATAAGTTACACAATAGAGATAATTCTCTTTTTTCATAAATCTCACATCTATCTTCCTAAGATTTGAATCTAAAACATCTAGAATAAAGGTCTTGAGCTCATTGTCAGGGTACCCTAAGGGAGTTTCTTAAATATTTTTACATGAGCTACCTTTTTTGCTTTTTTTTTTTAAGAAAAAAGAGATTTATTGTGTCCTAAGTTAAGTAATACGAGGAGTAATTCTTTTATTTTTATAAATCTTGTGCCTCTTTCTTAAGATTAAAGCCTAAAACTTCAAAGATAGGGAATTAATTTTTTAATTAGTAAGGTATTCCCTTGTATCATCTTTGATTATAATTAATTTCCCCAACATTTTTCTTGGGTTGTCCGGTAAGTTTGTCAGTAGCTAGTACGAGATTGATAAACTAGGTATATGGATTCTTGAAGCCCTAAAGTTAGGACACAGAAGAATACGACAGTACAATAATAATAATAAATTTTTAATTCTAAATTTAATTAAGATTAACTACATAAATCTTTTTTCGTCATTTTACTCTGTTATATATTAAATTAGGTGTGAGAGCTAATTGATCAAAATCTTTTTTTCTTTTGGCTACATATTCCAAAGTCAATGTGAGTCTATCTGTCCCTCTCTTCAGATCAACTACCTGATCTTTCTATCCCTCTCATCTCACCGACTACCTAAATTTTGTGGCCTCTTGTAACGGGCGTAAATCTCAAGCCTGCAATAATTAGACTCGAAAAAACAAACTACAAATTACAAATAAACATTTAAAATAAAAAGAAATTTACGTGGGGTCAATCTTCGTAGATCCTTCGATTAGTGTTCCTTGGTGATTCCGTCAAAGGGTGCGTGAGCTTGATCTTAATGGAAATAAATTCCACAGCTTTATCTTGAACTGGGTAGTACTGAAACTAGATACTGAACTGGTTAAGAACCGTAGAGACCTTATTTGACTTCATCTGGCTTGATTTCACCAAGGACCGAGGGAGCTTATTCTCAGGTGAGCTGCCTGAACTTTGTTGAGGGCCGTATGAGACTTGATCTCAGTTAGAGGTGTAATATTTTGATATTTTAGATCTATACTTTCACAAATTCAGATCTGAAGCGATCAGAGAGTATAAACTAAAAATACACTTAGAAATGGATACGACAAATTTTTTGGGGCTCGTACATGAGATATTTCTCAAAAAGGAGTTAAGAGAATATACCGCAGGGTATGAAAACGTAAGGGATAGGGAAAATTTTTGAAGGATTTTTGGAAGAGTTTTGAAATGGATGAATTTACACTATTTTTCTCTTCTTTCCCGGGGATTTCTACTCTGAAACAATGGCGGGATGATTTTATTTTTGGGAAAGGCTTTTGTAGTGATTTTGTAGAAAATATTTTGCAATCTTTTTGTTATTTGATTTCCAAGGACTTCTTGTTGTTCCATGCTTCAGAAATTGCCTATTTATAGGCTCTCAAAGGAACAAACAAACAAATGATCTGCCTAACTTGTTTGACAAAATGAGATGGCCTTCTAGATATTTACACATTTTCAAACCGGGTAGCCTTCTAGGTTTTTGGACATTTTCAAATGGGGCGGCCTTCTAGATGTTTACAAATTTTGAAATATGGTGGCCTTCTAGATTTTTGTGTTTACAAATGCCCCCCTTCAAGATTTGGTGAGGAAGAACCTTTGGGATGTGATTCGAATCGAGTCTTGAAGTCCAATTTGAAGTTTTAGACGTCTTGATGAATGTTGAACCTTAGAGTCTTCTATCTTCGACTAGCCAACTGTTGTTGGACCGCAATAGGAAACCGATACGATCTTGAGGAAGTCAGCAGTCCAGCCAATATAGAAATTGAAGCTCTGGCTCTAGCTGATATTGAGCTTCTATAGCTCGCAAAGGTTCTTTGAAGTTCCAAAGCTCTGGTGAGGATAATCCAGTAGGTAAAGAACTTGAATCTCCCAATAAGGAAGGCCCAAGACTACAGAATTTCAAGACCTGGATACAGGGAGAAGAGCTATAGTGATGATTCCCGAGTCTGTTCCGACGTAAGGAGAGTAGTTGGAACTTCCCCATCCATCGCTACATCTGTAGATCCAGGAGGACGATCACAACTTTTCAGCTCGCTACGATAGATGTGAACTAAGGAGAGTGGTTGGAACTCCATGATACCAATTGGGTTGGAGACTGAGTTTCGAAGACTTTTAGGGATCCCTCGAGGAGGACTACTCTTTCTTTTCTTAGCTCCTGCGCCTCCAACTTCTTGATCGAAGAGCTTCTTGAGACAAGTGTAGAGACTAGCCATTTTCTTTCTGAAAAAAAAGAAGAGTTGAGGGGGGGAGTGGTTTGACTCGGACATGTAGGATATATATACACATACTAAAGATTTTTTTTTTAAGTCAAAAGAAGGTATACAGAATCTAGTAGGGTCCCCCACGTCCCTTTCCCGCATAAGAGACAAAAGAGGCAACGGCTGACGCGCATTACGAAAGTCATTACCATGTGCTGCAGAAGTTGTTACCGTTTGCTGCTAGACTTGTTGCACCTTATCTTGTCAGCCATCCTAGCGAGGCCCGAGGTGCAGCTCCAAATCAAGCCTGGCCTCATTCGGTGGGCCGATGATGTTGACATCACTGGAGCCTTCTGACTGGTTGATGCTACCGGAATATTCTAGAAAAAGAGGCAAAATTTCGCCGGAATGACTTCTTTCTGTTAGAAAAGTTCTTCCTAGACTTAAGTACTTAGGAGGGATGAACCCTTTGCTGACTCCGTAAGACCACCAAGACCAGTACGCATGCTTCCATAGGTTACGGCTTTGATCAACATACCGTGGAGAGACCATTACAGTGGTAGAACTCGGACCTACTTCATTTGAGGGTAAAGATATACCGATAGATCTACTATAGAAACGACAGGCTGTGCTTTGAAAATAGCATCTCTCAGCATTGCTCTCTCCCTGTTTCTCCGATTCTGGAACCAAAAATATATTTTTTTTTCTTCGACTGCCCCTAATGGGCGCAGTTGTGAGAAAAGTTGGAGAATCTGTGATGAATTAGGGACAATACCTTTATTGTTGTAAAAGAACTCTTCCAAAATTTACGATTGCGCCATAGTTAGGTGCCATTTTTTTGAGGTGACCTTTCTTCTTCCTTAACCTGTTGTTCTGCATATGGTTCCATTTTTCTGCTACGAAGGAGCAAATGTCTGATATGCAGGGAAGACTGAAGCAGAGCCTCAGACTCAAACTCATGATCGCTTTTATATTTTTGGGTCATTCACAGTTTATAATCATGCAGGCCAGGAGCTGGACTGGATGTTGAGTGTTTGGATTTTGGATTTGGATTGAAGCTTTCAGGCTTTGGATTTATGCTTGGGCTTCTGGATTTGGACTCGAGTGTTTGGGTTCTGGATTAGACTTGGTTTTTTGGATTTGGGCTCAAGTGTTTGGGCTTTTGGAGTTAAGCTTTTGGATTTGGGCTCGAGTGTTTGGGCTTTTGGACTTGGGCTTTTGGATTTAGGGTCGAGTGTTTGGTTTTCTGGACTTGGTTTCCAGGCTTTGGGCTCGAGTTTTTGGGTTTTGGATCTAGACTTAGTTTTCAGGCTTCAGAGTAGGGCTTGGGTTTTCTGATTTGGGCTCAAGTTTTTGAGCTTAGACTCTCGGGTTTGGACTTTCGCTTGAGCTTTTAGATCAGGACTTCTAAACTTTTTTTTTAATTCATTTTTTTGATTTTTTTTGATTTTATTTTTTGATTTTGTTGATTTTTTTTCTTTTTTTTTGACTCATTTTTTTTTAATTTTTTAGGTACACATATATTTACACATAACAATGCATCAAAAATTTTTTGTTGATCGGGCCAATTCGGATGCCTTCTAGGTTTGACAACATGTAAGCTTTGTGGGTGTAAGCCTCCTGCATTAGGTATGGCCCGTCCCATTTGGAGGTAAGTTTGTCACTAGGTCGGTGCTTCAGGTTGATGAGCCGTTGTACTGCCAAGATAAGATCCCAAACTTGAAATGATCGAGGGCAAACCCTACAGTTGAATGCATTAGTGAGGCGAGCTTGGTAGCACTCGAGTTGTTGTTATGCTTCGAGTCTCCTTTCATCGAAGGCTTCTAACTCATCTAGACGTAGGTGAGCATTCTCCTCCTATGTGAATCCTTCCATAACAGCCATGCGTATAGATGGAATCTGTGTTTTCAACAGTAGTATTGCTTTGACACTGTAGACAAATGAGTATGGCGTCACCTGTGTTGGAGTCTGAAAAGTTGTGCGATACACCCATAATACCTCCAGAATTCTATCATGCCAATCTCTTTTGAATTTAGAGACTACCTTCCATCATAGGTTGCAGAGGGTCATGTTAAATGCTTCAACCAAACCATTAGCCGGGGCATTGTACATGGATGATTTGTACTGTTTGAATTTGAACTTCTCGTAGAGCTTGTCCATCAAGCTGTTGTAGAACTACTTACCGTTATCAGTGATGATGAAACGAGGAGCTCCATAGTGATAGATCAGATGAGTTCGGATGAAGTTGACAACATGTTCCTTCTTTACCTCTCTAAGTAGAATAGCTTCGACCCATTTTGAGAAATAATCTATTGCTGTGAGGATGTAGAGGTAGCCTAGGGATGACTTTGGTAAGAGCCCCACTAAATCGAGACCCCAAGCTTCAAATGGTAAGGACGAGACAGTTGGATGCAGTGGCTCTGATGGTTGATATGTGTAATTGGCATGAAATTGACAAGCTTGACAGGTTTTAGCAAACTCAATGAAATCATATACCATGGTTGTCTAGTAGTATCCCATTCTTATGAGCTAAAAGTACAATTTTGGCCCTCATTGATATCTTCCACAGACGCCAGAATGTGCTTTTGCAAGAGCTTGTTTTGCCTCTTCATTACCCAGGCAGTGAAGTAAAACTCCATCAAAAGACTTTCAATACATAGCATCTTTGAGATATATGAAGATGAGAGTTCGTCATTGAATTTCTATCTTATGACGGCTATCTTCGGGTAGTTTCTCATGCCGTAGGCAGTCAATGATTTGTTGGCGCCAATCCTTATCCTCTGCGAGACGTATAGATACAGCGTTTGCTGTTGTAGTTTCTTCATTATCCTTCTGCGGTACAATCCACTTCTAGTATACGACAACAACTGTAGCCTGAATTTCTAACTTTGCAAGAGAAGTGGCCAAGTTAGCCAACGCGTCTACCTGAGTGTTTTCTCGTCGAGGCAAATGCTCCAAGGGAATACTTTCAAATTTGTCCATTAGCTGTCGAGCACGCTAATAGTAAGGCACAAGATCTTCTTTCTTCATATCATACAACCCTATAAGTTGGTTGATGACGACTGAGAATCTCCATGGACTTCTATAGTTGGAATCTTCATATCGACAGTCATTTAAAGATCAATGATTTAAGCTTGGTATTCAGTAACATTATTTAAACATAACTCACCGAGAATGATAGCATATAGTAGTATTTGTCGTTGAGGAGTGACAAACACTATGCCGGCACCAGCACCATCACACCTTACTACACCATCGAAGAATATCATCCATGGTGGCAGTGTCTCGATGTAAAAGACCTCTTCATCCGGAAGATCATCTATGACTTCCAATCGGATGGGAAAGGGTGATCTGCAAAGAAGTCCACTAAACTTTGTCATTTGATTGCTTTCTGAGGCACATAGACAATGTCGTAACTCTCTAGAATTACTGCCCATTTGACAAGTCGTCCTAACAAGACTGATTTAGATAAGATATACATGATAGCATCAGCTCTAGCAATAAGACGTACCGTGAGAGCTTGTATGTAGTGCTTCAACTTATCAATGACGAAGAACAGTGCTAGACATGTCTTTTCAATGGGCTAATAATTTAGCTCCAGACTATTTAGTATTCTACTCAAATAATACAGGGTAACTTCCTTCCTTACTCATTTTTCTGTGCAAGTAGGGCTCCCAAAGACCTTTCCTGCGTTGCAATATAGAGAATCAACGATTTCTTTGAATTGGAGCACCCAAGACTAGTGGATTGGAAAGCTACTTCTTTATGCTCTCGAAGGCTTTGCTGCAAGTTTCATCCCACTCGAAGTTGACATCCTTTTTCATCAGCCGATGGAAAGGTTGACACCTCCCAGCTAAGTTGGAGATAAAACGACGAATGTAGGCCAGCTTTCCTTGTAGACTTAGCAGCTCGCGCAAGTTTTTAGGTTCAGGCATGTTTTGAATTGTCTCAATCTTTGACTGATCAGCTTCGATTCCATGATGGCACACCACGAACCCAAGAAACTTTCCTGATGTGACACCAAATGTACACTTGAAAGGGTTCATTTTGAGTTGATGCCTGCAAAGTCTTTCAAATACTTTTTTGAGATCTTCGAAGTGTTCTTTACGCTCCTTAGTTTTTACCACTAAGTCATCGACATAGCATTCTACAATCTCGTACAACATGTCATCAAAAATATTTTGCATGGCACGCTGATAAATAGCGCAAGAATTTTTTAATCCGAATGATATAACTTTGTAGCAGTATATACCTTTTGGGGTGTGGAATTCCGTCAACTCATCATCATCTGGTGCCATCCTAATCTAGTTATGGCTTGAAGAACCATCCATCAAGGATAATTCTTTGTGGCCAGTTGTTGCATCAACTGTGATCTTCGTTATGGGTAACGAAAAGTCATATTTCGGACAAACCCTGTTAAGATCTCGAAAATCAACACATACCCTTAACTGTTCATTCTTCTTTCTTATTGGGACTATGTTGGCAATCCACATTGGGTAAGTGACCTCTCGGATGAAGCCAGCATTGATCAGCTTGTTGACTTCCTCCTCAATTTGTGGAATGAGTTCCAGGCGGAACCGTCACTGTGGCTGCTTGACAAGACGAACACCTTTCTTTATTGTTAGGCAGTGCACCGCAATCTTCGGGTCAAGTCCGAGTATCTCTTTGTAATTCCATGCGAACACGTCCCTGTATTGACTTAATACCTGAACATATTCCTGTTCTTCTTCTGCTGTAAGTAAAGCACTTACAAATGTAGTTCAATGATCTTCCAAGGAGCCGAGATTGACCTCTTGAGTTCATCAATAGTTGCATGGCCACCATCCTCGAGCTTCGGGGGAGCCTCCTTTACTTCGCCATCTGATGAGCCGGAATCGGCCTCTTCGCTAATTGTAACGTGTAATGTAGAGATCCTAAATTCATCTTATCTGTTTGATTAGACAGGCCTATCTTGTTTGGTGGTGATGGTGTTGGCATGTACATCAGCTGCTCGGTTTCGGCTCTTTAGCATGATCCACACAGGTGACTTCTCCTGATAGCCTAAGCCGGATCGGGACTGTGATGATTGAGAAGTGGTGCCATGTGTGGATGGCAGCGCACCCATTGTGCTCAGGTTTAAGAAGTCATAGCCCCCCTATGCCACGAGCTTGTATGCATTAGGATCAAATCTTTCGTATGTTTTTCGTTCTGGAAGTGAGCAACCTTCAACTACCCCCCTGAGTGGTCTAACGAAGCCTTTTAATGGTTTTGAGAACAAAATCGGCTCAATGTTTGGTATTGGCAGAGTGTGAGTCTCCTTCAAGTTGCGCAGTTCTTTTGTCTTGGATTAACTGTGTTCTTCCTCCTGTTTAGGATTTATGCAATAAGAGAAAGGGGGCTGACCTTCTGGACATCGTGACTTTGGTACGTAGCGTAGGACTAGAGTGGAACTTGAGGATGCAACCTCTTGCGAGGGAGGTTCGGCAGGCTGTGGCAGCCTTTCATCTGTCGGACTCTGAGATTGAGCATTAGCAGGGTCTTTGACATCTTTTCCCTCTTTGTGGATGCCCCCGATCCAAGTAGCTTTTGATAAAACGATCTCTGGATTGTCTGTGTCGGTGTGGAAGACTGCATCCGCCAAATGTGATTTAGCATCATCAAACGGTTTTAAGTCAGCATTGACCATTTGAACGCCATTATTGTAGTACTTGAAGCACTGATGTAGACTTGAGAGCACAACTCCATTTTCATGAATCCACGGTCGTCCTAGCAGCATCTTATACGTGGTACGTGTATCTATTACATGAAATAGTGTTAGAAGTGAGATTACCGATAGTCAGCTCTAAGCGAATCACCCTAATTACTTTCTATCCTCCTTAATTAAAGTCATGAATCATCAAGCTGTTGTCTAATAACTCATCAATGCCGATGCTGAGCTCCTTTATAGTGGATTTTGGGATAATACTGACTGTTGAGCCATCGTCGATCAGAATACGTCAGACCTTTTGTTCTCTCACATAGCCTAATACATACAGTGGATGATTTTGAGGCTTGGACCCCAACAGAAGATCCTCATTTGAAAATGAGATAGAAAAGTGACATCTGACGTGATTTTGGGCCGCCTGATACTCTGCCGAGCTGGAATTACTTGATGGTAGAGATCTAGTTGAGGTATGGAGTGTATTGCTAACTTGATTCCGCCACACTTCTGTTGATTACAGAGTTACAAATAGCTGAGGGTTAACGAAAAGAGTTTGAAGAGCTTCATATACCTTCTCCATTGTCGACTTTTTATCATCGAACGGTTCTTCCTTATGGTGTGTCGCGTCTTCTGATGGATTTGAAGTGATGGTGGTCTGGTTTACCGAAGTCATGCCTTCCTGGTCCAGAGTGATTTTATTCTGGCTCTTGAACTTCATGATTAGCTCTTTCAGGACGAAACACTTCTCGATTGGATGACTTATTATGCGGTGACATTTGCAAAATCTTGGATCGCTAACTTGCTCCTTTTCATTAAGCCGCTTGCATTTTGGTAGTTCGATCAATTTTACCTCCAAGAGTTGGTCAAGAATGTCTAGGACGTCTGAGTCGGGAAATGGATACTGCTTCTGCTCCAACTCTCACAATGTCACATTTCGCCTTTCCTGTTGTTTTGGCTGAGTTATTTGGACTGGGGGATTTACCTTAACTTTAACTCCTACTTTTGCTGATGCGGCTTCAACAGTCATCACTTTTTTGCCTTTTTTTGAGCTGTTGGGCTTCTTAGTCTCCCTTTTGCCCCCGTTCTAGTCAAGCTGGATGGGAACCGTACCTCTTGAAGTTTGGATGCTTATCTCCATATCGTGCATGCAGGTCGCCAAGTCTTCAAAGGTTTGGGGTTTGATGCCCTGCAAGATGTAAAACAGCTCCAAATGCATTCCTTAGATGCACATCTCCACAGCAAAAGTCTTCATCAAACGATCTTTGCAATCCAAGCTGAGAGCATGCCATCTGTTGATATATTTGACAACGGGCTCTCATTTCCTTTGTTTAGTACTGGTAAGCTCCATCATACTTACCGTCCTTCGAGTGCTGAAAAATCTATTAAGGAACTCTCATTGTAATTGTTCCCAACTGTCAATCGATTCTGGTTCAAGATTTATAAATCAAGTAAAGGCGGTCTCCCTGAGTGGACGAATGAACTGCTTCACCAAGAGATCTTTATAAGTCCCTACGTTGTTGCAGGTTTCAACGAAGTGGGCGATGTGCTGTTTAGGATCATCTCGTCCGTCAAATTATTGAAATTTGGGCGGTTGGTAGCTCAAATGCATGTTGAGACTTTCGATCCGTCTGCTGTACAGTTTGACGTACATATGTGATACTTGGAAGGATGTAACTTATTGTAGGTGGATCGTATTGGCTATCATATCCTGCAATTATTGAATAGATAGCAAAGTTACAAAATTTGAGGGTAACAGCTGTGTAAAACTACCTAGTTGTTTTTCAACAGTGAAGACATCGGCTGGTGTGGCTTCTAGAGTGAAACCGGGTGGATATGGTTGCTCGCGAGTCTCGGGATCAACTTGGATCGGGGCCTTTCCTTTGAGAGTGGCAATCTGTTGATCTTTTTTTCTCTACAACTCTGATCAGCTACAAAATTTTGTTCTCTAATTCTGTAATCCTTTCTTCTGTGCTAGTTGTATTTGTCATCATGACGGCAATAGATGAGGCTCAGAGAAAGGCTGGGGTAGAGGGTCCTCTGCTTATTCTATGTTTGTTTCTGCAGAATAGGTTGGATTCTGTTGAGCAAGCTTTTTCGTGTTGCCCCCGACTTCGATCGGGGTGGGTGATCGACTTCTCCATGCAGGCAAGAGAGTCAGGAGAGAGATCCTGTTACTGCGCGAGTTGTGGACTCTCTGTTTCGATATTTTTTTGGGTTTGGAACAGCAAGAATTGTGTCCGTCCGCGGTTTTCTGGGCTTGCATCCCTGGGTAGGGCAGTGGAGCAGTTGCCTTCTTTTTTGTGGCAGCGATTATACTCCTCTTTGGTACCATTTGAATGCTGGATACCTGTTTGAAAAATATTTCTTTTTTTTTTCTTTTTTTTTTGTTTTTTTTTTCCTTGTTTTGTCTTTTTCTTTTTTTTTTTTCTTTCGGCTAGTTTTTTTGTTTTTTGGTTTTTTTAAGGAACAAAATATGGGAGGTGAAGAGGTCCCACCGAGCGTGCTAGAAATTTGTAACGGACGTAAATCTCGAGACTACAATAGTTAGATTCGAAAATACTAACTACAAATTACAGATAAAAATTTAAAATAAAAAAAATTTACGTGGGGTCAATCTTTATAGATCCTCTGATTAGTGTTCCTTAATGACTCCGTCAAGGGCTACACGAGCTTGATTTTGATGGAAATAAATTCCACAGCTTTATTTTGAATTAGGTAGTACTGAAATTGGATCTGATATAAACGCTTGAACTATAGTTAAGAATCGTAGAGACCTAATCTGACTCAATCTGTCTTGATTTCAACGAGGGTCGAGGGAGCTTATTTTCGGGTGAGCTGCCTGAATTTTGCTGAGGGTCGTATGAGTCTTAATCTTAGCCGGATTTGTAATATTTTGATATTTTAGATCTATACTCTCACAAATTTAGATCTGAAACGATCGGAGAGTATAAACCAAAAATACACTTAGAAATGGATATAACATATCTTTTGGAGCTCGTACCTGAGATATCTCTCAAAAAGGAGTTAAGAGAATATACCGCAGGGTATTAAAACGTAAGGGAGGGGGGAAATTTTGAATGATTTTTTGAAGAGTTTTGGAATGGATGAATTTACACTATTTTTCTCTTCTTTCCCAAGATTTCTGCTCTGAAACAATGGGGGATGGTTTTATTTTTGTGAAAGGCTTTCGTAGTGATTTTGTGGAAAATATTTTGCAATCTTTTTGCTATTGGATTCCCGAGGACTTCTTGTTGTTCTCTGCTTCAGACATTGCCTATTTATAGGCTCTCAAAGAACAAACAAACAAATGATCTGCCTAACTTGCTTAACAAAATGAGATGGCCTTCTAGATACTTACACATTTTCAAACAGGGTAGTCTTCTAGGTTTTTAGACATTTTCAAATGGGACGACCTTCTAGATGTTTACAAATTTTGAAATATGGTGGCCTTCTAGATTTTTGTGTTTACACCTTTTTTTTTTTAAACAAAAAATAAATCACTTTGTGGTCATGACTGTCATCAGATCTTTGGGCCGAGACTAATTTTTTTGTCGTTAGCATTCTCATTCAACTTCCTCCATAGGGAGGACCCACTACTTAAGTAATACTGGATCTGAGACGAGCCTCCTCTAATCCAATTATAGTGTTAACAAATTTGAAACTTATCGTCACACTACAATCTTTAGTTTTGCGACCTCCTTTAATTGAAGCATTAACTGTCTACATATAATATTTAAGAAATTATAAATTAAAAAAATTAAGATAATTGATAAAATAAAAGATATTTATTGATCCTCAATTTTTTACTATCAAATTATTTATTAACATGTTTTTTTGAAAAATATTATTATGTATATAAATTTAAGAAATTTAAAATTAATTTTACATATGTCTAATATATATTTGCTAAATTAATTAAAAATGTCTTACATATGTATTAAAATGTTCGACACATGTATTATATGAATTCAACACAAAATTAAAAATGTTTGATATACTTGTCTGAATTTTTTGTTTTTAATTTTGTCTTGAATATATTTTTGAAGTGTCCAACAAATGTCTAAAAAATATTGACAAATACTATATCCAACGTATGTGTCAAATTTGAACATGTACCATTATAAAAGTTTTTATACTTCAAAGCAAAGAAGGAATTGATGAGAAGACAAAGATACAAAGACAAACAAAATATACCGTAGTTTTGTGGGTAAAAAAAATAAGTAAGATGATAGCCCCTAAATGAGCTGATATATAGACCTGACATGTTAGGTTATATGTTAAAAAATAATTCCTTTTTCAAATTTTAAACTTTTTCATCAAAAACTACTAATTTTTAAAATTATTATTTTTCATTTCATAAATATTCTTGTCAGTTCACTATGACTCTCTTCTGAGATAATATCTCTTCCTATTTATTGTTTCCGCAAGAATAATGGGTTTGTAACGTAAAAGAACTTTTTTTTTTACTAGAAAAAAAAAAGGTCATTATAGGTATGTCAATCATTAAATCTGTATGTCGGGGTCAGGTTTTGGCCCGTTTTGTATCCCGTTCAACCCAACTTATAAGAAGGAGCCTACCACGCAAACATTGTTAGGCTGCGCGTGATTCTCCCAACCGACCACGGCAATTATCGAGTTTAAAACTAGCGGTGCACATTAACTCACGGTTGACGGAGAATTTCAAGAGTCAAAACTCTCAGGCACTATACTAAAACTCAAACTCGAATTACAAATGAGAAGAATATGTTAAAGTATCACTTCAAACGAAAATGTAAAAAAATGTGATTGCTTGAATTTGATGCTCTAGATAGCGGGATTGATGGGAAATGATTGATTTTAATGTACCAAGAAATGGATAACGGGTTTTTCAACTAGCATGTTGTTAGTCTAACATTCAGCCACACATTTTTTTCGAACAACATTCAGCAGCACTTTTTTTTCAGTCAAAAAAATGAAAAAGTGGTAGTGATGCCCTAACTTATACTATCAAAAAGTATTGCATTGAAACTTAAGGTGGATGCAGACAGTCCAAATGATTATATCATAATTCGCACCTGACTTCAATACAAATTCAGTTTTACTGATTATCCCAACAAACACTTAGAACAAGGGAAATTTCATTATATAAAAATAACAGAAGTAGAAGGCTTAAGCCCATACAACTGTACAGACCAACAAAAGAGCATCACACTCTTAGGCACATTGGAAACCCAATGAAGAGACCTAGCCCATCTAGGCACAAAGCCCCCAAACTAACACAACTGTGAAACTACCGCCGGCACATTCGACTGCATATGGATAAGGGGAATTGTGGAATTGACATTCTTTGTTAAATTGTTTAGCACTAAAAATGTCTCTTAATCAAAAAATAACATGAAAAAATTTTCGGTGTACAAAATTTCCATAATAAAGTAGTTTACTATGCAATGCACTGCTCAATCTTTTCTAGCGTATCTATAAAATGTCACTCATATTTTCTTGGTGGATCCAACTTGATGTGAGGTTGGGCAATTACTTTATCCAAGTTTTAACCCCCCTGCCTCCCTCAAATTAAAGTTTTGCTCTCCTGTCCTTCAAATTATAGTTTTACCCTCCCTCAATCTTATATTTACTCATTCTCAAACTATAATAATCATTTTAATTTATAATTATATTATAATGTTGATTATTTTAATCTATAATGTTTTTTCAAATTATAAACAAATTACATTATAAATTAAAAATAATAATTCTTATTATTATAAATTATCTATAAAAGAAGACACTAAATTTATTTAAAACAAGGTGCTTGCTAATTTATATATATATATATTATTATTATAGTCGCATTCACATTCTACTCGTGTTTTAATTTTTTAAGTGTTTCCATATCTCGTGTCATGTGGTATTCGTTAACCGTGTGTCTGTACATCTTTGATGTCTACTTGATCTTCAAATGACCAGTAGTACAACATGAAGCGGAGGTATAAGAAGGGAGGTGAAGCAGAGGTATAAGAAGGGAGGTTCTCAACTTTTTCAAAGGAATATACAGCGAGCCTTTACCCTTAAGGCCTACGTTGGACGGGCTAGTTTTTAAAAGGCTTTCACCTGTTCATGCTTCCTCCCTAGAAGCTCCTGTCACAATAGAGAAGGTTAAGCAAGCTGTATGGAGCTGTGGAAGTGAGAAGTCGCCTGGCCGGGATGGCTTTTCTTTTTCCTTCATCAAGGCAGCTTGGAAGCATATTGGTGAGGATATTTTCTCTCTTGTTGCTCATTTTTTTACGAATTGCAAGTTACCTAGGTGTATCAACTCTTCCTTTATAACTATGGTGGCGAAAATAAATGGGGCCTGTTCTCTATCAAACTTTTGGCCAATTAGTTTAATTGGTAGTCTATATAAAATAATTTCCAAAACTCTTGCAAATAGACTAAAGAGTGTTGTTGCTGAAGTTGTTAGTAAAGCGCAATCTGGATTTGTTCAAGGGAGACAAATATTAGATGGTGTTTTCATTGCATCGGAGATAATTCACTCTCTTAAGAAGTGTAAGCAAGCTGCAGTGGTGGTAAAGCTTGATTTCTACAAGGCTTTCGATACTGTCTCTTGGTCCTATATCGATCGCGTTATGCAAGCCATGGGATTTGGAGAAAAATGGCGCAGGTGGATTTGGTGGTGCATCTCAACAGCAAGAGTCTCTGTTTTGGTAAATGGGTCCCCTACTCCTAAAATTTGTTTCCAACGGGACTTAAGGCAAGGCAATCCTTTATCGTCGTTTCTCTTTATAATTGCAGCAGAAGGACTGTCCACATTGTTACAAAAAGGAAGCGATCTTAATATGATTCATGGACTCTCTATCCAAGGTTGTTTATCATCTTTCTCCCTTTCACATCTATAGTTTGCAAATGATACAATAGTTTTCTGCAAGCTAGATAGGGAGGGATTAATTAATCTCAAAAGAATCCTACGCTGCTTCGAGCTTGTTTCAGGGCTAAGGATAAACTTCATTAAGAGTTCTATTGTGGGCATCAATGTAAATTATGAATTGGTCTCCTCCATAGCACAAGTGCTTCGGACAAAGGTAGAATTTCTCCCAATCACTTATCTTGGTCTTCCTCTGGGTGCAAACCCTCGGAAGAAAGCAACTTGGGATCCAATTATTATTAAAATGAGGAAAAGGTTGGCTAGTTGAAAAGGAAAACTACTGTCATCAGGAGGAAGATTAACTCTTATAAAATCAGTGATTTCTGCTCTTCCAATTTATTATCTATCTATTTATAAGATGCCTATGATTGTTGCCAAAAAGATCACTTCTATGCAACGCAGGTTCTTTTGGGGCGGAGACATCGAAAAGAAAAAGATGTGTTGGATAAGCTGGGATTCAATTTGCAGGGCTAAAAAGGAGGGTGGTCTTGGGGTTGGCTCTTTGCTAGTAAAGAATCAAGCCTTTTTGTTCAAATGGCTATGGCGCTATGTAACCGATGAGGATGTTTTATGGAAGCAACTGGTGGATGCAAAATATCTTAATACATCTTCTTGTTGGTGGCCGGTATTTGAAACTCATAATACTTCTCCTATTTAGGCTGGTATAGTCGATTCTTCTACATTTGATGTGGTGACAAGGTAAGTTGTACAAAAAGGAATAAAAGCAATTGTGGGTGATGGGAAAATAATCAAGTTTTGGTTGGACCATTGGGTTGGAGAAACATCACTCTCCATCAAATATCCAAGACTCTGGAGGCTTGCAATGGATAGGAATGCATATGTATATGACTGTGGTGCTTGGGATGGGGGAGTTTGGTGTTGGAAATTTTATTGGCGACGGAAATTATTTGATTATGAATTGTCAGATGTAAACAACCTTTTGTCCTTACTTAGTTCTGCACGTGTGACCATGAATAAGGCTGATGCTCTGGTTTAGGACTACTCAAATGATGGTAAGTACACCGTTAAGTCTTTCTCTGAAGCTATAGATAAGATCACTTTGAGGTGTTCCTCAACAAAAGTCCATAATGTTTGGATCAGTTTAGCAGCCCCTAAGGTGCAAATTTTTATTTGGACATGTTGCTTGGATAAACTATGCTCTAGGAGTGCTTTATTTTACAGGGGTCTTTTGCCTATAAGTCAAAGTTATTGCTGCTACTGTAAATCTAAAATGGAAACAGGTCCTCATCTATTATTTCAATGCGATAATTCCTGGAAGTTGTGGTCTATGGTGTTGAATTGGTGGGGGATTAGTTGGTGTGTCCCAAACTCTTTCTCCAATTTTTAGACACAATGGATGGGACTTGTCTCTGGTAAGACATCTAGAAAAGTATGGGCATGTCTTCTTTTCTCCTTAGCTTGGACAATATGGTTGGCCAGGAATAAAAAAGTTTTCCGAAGTATTGACTCCAACTGGACATCTCTATTTGATATTGCTCTAGCTCGTTCCTATTCTTGGTTACAAGCTTCTAGTTTGGATCTTCCTTTTCAAGCACAGCCGCTATTCCTTTCGGTGAATGTATTGCAAAGCAGAGATCTACTGCCATCTACGATTCCATAAGGAGCTAGTTTTTGACTTTTTGGAGCTTTTTATACGTTAGTCATCTCCCTGAATGATTGTCAAGTTTTCTCATATTACTTTTCTATATACATTTTCAATTTAATAAAATTTGTCTCCTAGCTTATAAAAAAAAAAAAAATGACACGAATCGTACGGAGTTTTCTTTGCTTATAATCCCAGCCTCGCGAACTAAAGGAGAAGTGATATCATGCACGAATGCTCTACACATAGAGGTGTCAAAAAATCGGGTTGGGTCGGGTTCGGGTTGGGTCGTTTTCGGTTTGAGTCATTTTCGGCTGGGTTACTTTCAGGTCGCGTTACATTCGGTTCGGGTTCGAATTGAGTCGTTTCAGATTCGGGTTGGATTCGGGTCGAATTCGAACTGAGCTGTTATTTTTTCAAGTCATTTTTCACTAAAGTGAAACACTTTAATTAAATTTAAAATTCATTTGTATAATAACCTAAATGTTTAAATTTAGTTTTTTTTATCATACATTCCTTTAATCAAGTTATTCAAGTAAGCTGTTGTTGTTTTCCCATTTGTCCCTGACTCCCTGTTATGCCAATTACAGCCATTTTCTTTGACGGGTACCTATAAAAAGCAGCACAGGGGAAACAACACTAGTATCCTCCACAATCACCAATGCATTAACTTTTATGAAAATAGAGCAAACATTCAAAATCTTCGAACAACAGCACAAGTTAATTTGACTTGAAAGACAAACAAGTCAATTTGGTGCTCAAAAATAATACTAAGATACATTTGCATTTCTCAATTCTCCTCATCCGAATTCAAAGAATTCGAAGCCATTGAAGATGCTGTCTTTGAAAATTGTATCTCTATTCCATCTAATTCTTCGTCGTCGTCATCATCAACTACATCAATTCAAAACATCCATTATAAGTTGAAAAGTATACAAATAATCTAAGAACTTAAATTTAAGAAACATGTCTTACCTTGATAGCCATATAACCAGTTTCGAGTAGTTATCAAAGTTTGTGCAGTTTCTGGCAGAAGAGAAGCTCTCCATTTAGTTATAACTCTACCACCCATGCTAAAAGCAGACTCTGAAGTAACCGTTGTGATTGGTATACTTAATATGTCTTTAGCCATAAGAGAGAGAATTGGAAATCGATGTTGACACGATTTCCACCAAACAAGAACATCAATTTTAAATTGACGAGATTCTTTAGGCTCCTTTAAGTATAAATCCAACTCCGTTTGTTCTAGATCCACTTGATGCGCCTCGAAAAATTCAAATTCCTACAAAATTAATAAGCAAGGTAATGAATATAATGTTTATGCTAAAAAAATACCAAGAATTATTCACATAATGTATACTTCCTGCAATATAATCTTCCTCTCTATTTGCAATAGTTCTAGAGTTGCCAGTATGGGTGTAAAGTGATGATGGATCAGAGTTCTTGTTTGCATAATCTTTGAACAATGGCAAAAGATCAGAATGAATTTTATCGGCCTTTTCTTTAGCCGTTGAAGAATCTAATTTATTGAAGCAAAATTTCACAAAATCCAACTTATAGCGAGGATCAAGGATTATGGCAAAAGAGAGTATGACACTATAGTCGCTCCAATACTTATAAAATTTTATCTTCATCTCTTTTGACATTTCAAATTTTCTCTTTGTTTTTTATACACTTTGAAACAATATGCTCTTGCGGTATTCTTACTTATAGGTTTGACGGCTCCATTCAAATAAGTATGGATTTCTCTATTCTTTTCGTGCTCAACAAATCTGAATGGATATGCATGCCTCATAATAGCTATAGCAATTTTCTCTTTATACACATTTTGATCAAACCTTTTCGTTGAATTTTCTTGTTCCTCTTTTTTAGCCTTTTCAGGACAAGATAGAATGTGACGATGCAAGTTAGAAGTTCCAGCTGATGAATCACCAGCATATAGCTTACCACAATGTTTGCACTTGGATTTTGGCTTCCCAATTCTAAACTGTTCTTTTGGAAGTTTTTCAAAGTCCTCCCAAACTGCAGAATTGGACTTCCTCTTCTTTTTGTCAACTTGGCTTGAAGGCTCATTCCCAATAATATTATAATCACCGTAGGCAACCGTTGATGACATATCTGCAAAACAATGAAGAAAAACTATAAATATGATATGAAAAGATCAACAGATTTTGGACGTTGAAGCTGCAATTTTTTAAATCAAGTATACATACACTCTATTCAATGACTACAGATGACATACATAACCAACAACCAACATCAGAGTCAAGTAGTCAAGTAGACGAGCAAAATTGTTCATTTGTGCAAAATCAAAACCCAATTAAAATTTATTAGAAGTGATCATCTTGTCTTTATACTAATCTAGCAACAATAAAATCAAGACAAAATTCTCCTATTTTGCTCACACACCTGTACAAAGCCACCCAATGTTGCCGACAATAGCATAAATAAACATCAGAGTCAACGGAAGTAACAACCAGAATTGGTTATGATTTGAAACCAATTGGAGTTATTTGAATGGCATATGAAAAATGTGTTCATTGAGTGGACAATAACACATTGTTCTCCACGAAAATTGACTACTTAAATAAGAAAATCTTTTTCTTTTTGAACGGCAGAATAATTTTATTCATGGTGCAAATGACCAAAAATTTGGTTACGTCACCATATACAAAAATCCTGCAGAAAAATTGTATCAACAAATTGAAAGTCAATTTTGCCATTTTATGAATAAGTAGAAATTTCTAAAAATTTTGTTTATCCCCTTTTAATCTTTGTAAACTAATCCCTAAAATAAAACAATAAGATTCGATGAGAGAGACTGAGAGAGAGTACCTGGCCCTTGAAGAGTTGCTGGAAGTTTACTGTAGAATCAAAAATAGAAACCACTTGTGAGGATAGATGAAATTGGCATTGATATTGAGAAGGAGGGAGACCGAAGACGAAGGATGGCTCACGCAGGTGAGGGGAGAGCAAGCTACCAACAGAGATATGAGATTGAAGAAGAGAAGAGTGACAGCTTCGGTGACAACAGGAAGGCAGAAGAGCCTTGAAGAGGCGATGGGTGGCATTCAATTGAGGGAAATGATTAACAAGAACAATAATCGAGAGAAGAAGAAGGTAGAAAGATGCAATTGGGTGGCGTAACAGGCGTTCAATTGACTTAATCTGATTTGAGTCTTGATTGTACAAAGAGTAAAGGTAAGAAAATAAGAAAATAAAAAAATAAAAAGATTTTTTTAACCCAATGGGTAACCCGGATCCAACTCGAATCCAACCCGAATTTTTCGGGTCATTTTCGGGTATGGGTCACTTTCGGTTTCGGGTTGAAAATTCGGGTTCCTGACCCAATTTTTTCGGGCAAGTTCGGTCGGGTTATCGGGTCGGGTCACTTTTTAACACCTCTATCTACGCATATAAAGTCGTGAAACTTTTAGAATCTTTTTATGGGATTTGAACTTCAATTACTGAAAGTAAAAATCTATACCGTTAGAACATAATTATTTTATAGTTGGCCACCTGGAAGTATCCACCTCCTTCAATAGAATATTACACAAAAAATACACCTATGTTTCCAAATATCTCAGAGAACGAAGAAAACTATTTGCAAAAAAGTCTATAATATTGGTGTCACTTGCATTGCAAATTACATCAGCAACAGCGCTTTTTTTTTTTTTAATAAATCAAGTGTATATATTTTATTGAATATACAAGTTGTACATGAGTCATTCCCCACTCAATTGAGGGACAGTGGTGTGGAAAACATTCGGCCCCAGCATTATCATCGACTTATTTGTAATCAAGATTCCATTTCAAAGGATAGGCTTGTAATAAAAAAATGATTCATTAAGTTGGATGCAACAGTAACATATTAATAATATGCGAAGAGTATACATCCGCTGATTGTGCCCTTGCAAGTTGCAATTGCCTATTTGTACAGCACCCAAATGCGCCAATAAGTCGAGGGAACTTATCGCAGTGCTATGCAGGATTTACTGTAACAGGAAAACGTTAAGATGCAGTGTTAAACGGATATAGTTGTAACAAGAAAAAGTTATGTTGTATTTACAATAAAGAGACTGCACGCGAAACATGAAAGACTAAAATAGCTTTGAATACAAGGGAAAACAAAAAGGAGCCACGTTTTGTCCATAAATTTTTTTCCGTTTGGCAACTTATTTAAACTTGGAAACAAAAGGCCAACTGCCGAAAAACTGAGGGCCAGCCAAACTGCTACCATTAGTTTTTTTGTGCACCATATGTTCCATGGGACACCAAAGAAGCCGTTGCATAGACCGTTTTACTGAGCTTCAGGAGGCAGGTTTTTCGAACTCCAATTTTACAAGCATAACCAGATTCGATGTTGAAGTGGTTGCTAGTTATTATGATTAATGAGTCAATCTGATTCAATTTTTCCCACATCGCTTAGGATTAAAATGATGACCAATTGGTTTCCAACACAAGGCCAAGAGAAAGGGATTTCGGAACTGAGAAATAAAATGGGGAGGTGGTGAAGTCGGGGATAAAGAAAATCTGTGACTTTTTTGGCAACTGAGGATGAGAGAAAGGAAAAGAAGAGTGGGAGGTAAAAAAAAAAGGAGCAGATTTGGAGCCATGCGGTAAAAGAATTACCATGTCTCAAAGACTATCCACTTGGCATTTATGTAGTGGCCACGTGCACATACTTAACGCGGGAGGTGATTTGAAAAAAAAAAAAAAGATTTACCACCGATAAAAGATTTTTTTTTTCTAAAAAAAGTAAACACCGATAATATATATAACGTGACGGTGAATTCTTGTTTTTACCAAAAGGACCAATTGAGATCTCAATTTAACTCTGATTGTTGAGCACAGCTAAAGAGTGGTTGCCTAACTTTTCCACTCTCATGTAGGCAGCCACAGACTGCCTAATTTACTGTTAATTTAATGAGATCAGACGGCATCTCTTCCTACCAAAAAACTCGAATTATATGGATTGGGGCATGGGATAAGTTATCTCTCACACATATTTATTATAAATTTTTTTATATAAATTTATTATACATTAAATTTAATAATTTTACATAACATAAATTTTTTTAAAAAATATATAAAAAAAACTTATAACATTTATAAAAAAATATTAAAAAAACTTATAACAAACTTATAAATAATATACATAATATTTAACTCAGTTCACACTCAATTTATATTCTCATTCCATTAAACTTTTCTTAATTACAAATCACCCAAGCTTGCCCTGGAGGGCTTTATTTATTTCAATATACAAAATATTACACAGGCCTTCAGGCATCTGGACCACGTGCATGCGTCACAAAACTTCGTGAGTCCATGACACGGGTAATATTTTCTTTTCTTTTCTTTTTTTTTTTAACATCAATGGCTTTTATTCATGGCTTTACATAATGAAGAAGATAACCAAAACAAGCACAGAAAGACGAGCAAAGAGACACGACTGATATTTTCTAGTACACCCAAGGCGGAAAATACATGTCTTTAATGGATTGAACCTTGAATTGGCATATCCACATTGGGTATTCGACAACTATATTATTCATTCATTGGCAACTAAATGCGACAAAGATTTCAAATCTTTAGCAGCAATGCCATGCGGTCCGGCTGCATTCACCACGACCTGCTTCAAGGAACCGACAGCCTCCCTCATTTTCCTGCCATTTTCGGGGTGAAAAACTAGTTCCAAGCACTTGAGCAAGCCAGACTTGGTGATAACTCCACCCTCAAGCGCCACACCAATCCCCCACTCCTCCCCAACCATCCTTGCATTGATGTGATTATCCGCCCAAACTGGCCTGCAAATAATTGGCACCTCACAAAGAATGCTTTCAGCAATGGAATTGAAGCCGCAGTGCGTCACATGCGCACCGATGGCTGTGTGAGCCAATACTTGACTTTGGGGCGCCCACGGAACCACCTTTCCTTGCGTTCTAGTTCTCTCGAGAAACCCTTCTGGCAAATCCTGCTTAAATCTGTCCTTGAGGGACCAAAGGAATGGAACACCACTGGTTTCAAGTGCCTCGGCCAATGTCACCAGCTCTGCTTGAGGCGGCAACATCACGGTTCCAAAGCCTATGTATACAACAGAATTAGCTGCCTTTTGACCGTCCAGCCACGGTAAGCATCCGGTCGTATCTTGATCCTCGGGTGGCGGAAGTGGCACCGGGATGGTTAGGAAACCTACGTAGAACAGATTCTGAAGCTTGGACTTGAGATCATTGGTGAGAATAGCTGGATTTAGCTCTTCATACGAATTCATCACCACAGCAGATGCCTTGGGTAACCACGAAGGCATATTTTGAAACAGGGGCAATACGTGTGTATCAGGGTAATTTTTATCCCTCAGGAGCATTTCCTGGGACAAGTCCCCTATGCGTATAGCGGATAAACCTGGAACGGCTTCCAGTGTTCGATATTCTGTAGGCTGTCCACCTTCAACCTCATTAGCCTCCGTGTAGAGCTGTTGAATCAGATCAGTTTGCAAGTGTGCTGACAAGGCATAGGGCGTAGGCACCCAAAGTGCCACCCAGGGAACATTCATCGCCTCCGCTGTTTTGCCCACTGCAGATGACAGCAGGGCGTCCGTCATCAGGCAAGTGACCCTCCTGCCACTGTCACTCACCGCCTCTTCTATCCCACTTTTAATGTTTTCTGGCAAAATGCTGGCAAAAAAACCAGCTTCCAATTGGTGGGCTATTGGCTGATGATCCCCTTTTGGCATGCCATCGTCCACATTGTAGGTTTTGATGTTTGGCAGGCAGCAGTTCAGCGCAGATAACAACATGGCCCTGTTGCAATCTGAAGTACTAATGAAAGAGAACCGGACCCCTGGGAAAGTGGCCGCTAGTTTGCTCATCAGGTTGAACAGAGCAAATGGGTGGCTTGAAAATGGCCATGAAAAAATGGCCACATGTCCATCCCCTGAGCTTTGAGTGCCTGCCATCATCAAATTGAGGTGCCTTATTAACCCAAATTAAGCAAGAGTAAGAGAGGAAATCATAGGAATTTTCTCTAATTATTCCTCTCGTACTTCTAAGTCTAGTACTTTTGATTTGTGAAGGCCCAAAATGTTGGCTCCTTGTATATAAAGGACTAGCCAATGCCAACTCTAGTTCTCACCTAACCCCTTGCCCGATCTTCCACTGGTCAATCTGCATCTCAATCATAGACCCTCGTATGAATTAAGAATATATATATTCGGAGGATATATTTCTTGATTATTGTCTGTATTGTAATAATTTTTGTAATTTGTAAAATTATAATGATAAAATATAAAATAAAAAAATAATAATTTTTTTAGTTGTATATATATAAATGTGGTTACGAAAAATTTTAAATTTGTTGGATTATGAATATTTTTTCAAATGATTTTTCGGATCATATATTGGAACCCATCAAGACGAAGAAAGCACATGTTGCAATATGATAATCTGCCTCCCTGTATTCTCTACACCTGCCCAGCTCAACTAGTGGATCCCATAGGGGGATGGGCTCCCCCGATGGCGGAGCCACATCCCCTATAAGGGGACTAAAATTGCCCCACTTGCTTGCAGCGGGGCCAATTATAGGATGCATAGCGCCTTCCGTCTGGGCGTCTCGTCCCTCTAAAATTTTCCTTACCTGGTTACATCATTGCGTGACTGAAATTATATGATTGGTCGGGTCACAACAGACTTTAACACTTCGGTTTCTGGACGTGGCTGCCCTGGTTCTTATGCTGTGTAGTGTATTCTCATTACGAAGCTTTGCCTTTGCCTGCTTTTCTGGATTTTCAGCAGCTTCATGGCTCAGTGGGTTTTTTTCTTTTTCGATTTTGGTTTTCTGTAAGCTGTAAATTTTTATTCTTATAGTTTTTTTTTTTCTGGTCTTAAGACAAGATTAAACTAATACAAGAAAAATAGTTAGTAGTAATCTAACTTTTAATTGTATTCTTAACTAGCAAAATTAATGATTATTTGAACTAATAGTCAAAATTTTTTTATAAATATTTACTAATTTATTTTATTTTATTACTATTTTTAAAACCCTGACTGTATTAGGAAATATTCATCTTCTCATTACCATTCGCACCGTCTTTTTGCAAACGGTGCGCATTGTTTTATTATTATTTTAAAATTATAATTTAAATTTGAATATATATTATCTTAAATTTTAAAACTTTAATCCAAATAGAGTGCCCTTACCCTAAAAAACAACTACATTGTTTTATTGCTCGATTTGGGGCATCGAGCGATAAGCTCGGTACCCCAAAATTCTCCTTTCGCACATTTTCTTGCCTCCAAATGATTACATGAATTCTCGGTTTTCCATTAAAGTTATTCACATATGGGTTTAGTGTGATAAAGTAATTTTTATTTTTTTATTGAAAATTTTTGAAATACTGAGTGATTAAAATATTATTATTATTATTATTATTATTAATTTTTTGTTCGTATTTTAAAATTTGTGTTGTAGTGTTTTACAATTTTGAAGAGAGAATGACTATTTTTACCGAATACTATGGGGTCATTGTATGGTTACTTAAATGCTCGTTAGACAAAAGGACTCCGGTTCCATGTACTGAGAAAAACTCTTGGTACATAGACTGAGTCAATTTTTTATTATTTTTTGTGGTTTTTTAAAAATTAAAATATAAAGTTGAATAGGCGTAATCTCATATTCTAAATATAAATTTTAAATGTAAAAATCATAATTTCATCTATCATTTTTAATCTTCCTAGAAATTTCACCCACTTTTTTTTATATAAAATTTACTTTCTACATTTCTTCTATCAAACTTTTGAGTTTTTTTGCCAAATATGATATATGGCATTTCAATCAATCGCTTATCATTTTATTGATATTTTATATTAAAAGATGATATGATAATTACAATTATTTAAAAAAAAATTAGTTTTCAATATAATTTTTCTTTCAAAATTTTTTTTGAAAAATATTAAAATAATTAAAACACTCAAGATTTTATTGCGTCTCTTGCAGGTTAGAGTCTGAGCCGTTGTAGTCGAAGATCGCTTGACTTTGATGCAAGACCCAAAAAAAAAAAAGTTAAGTGCGTATATCTACATCGTGTGTTTGGCTTGTTGGCATTAACGAAGGGAATATTGCCGGCAAACAATCTGAGCAGCAGGCGGCCGAAAACGGAGCTCCTTCAGCGGACAAAATTATAAGGAAAAAAAAATTGACGACGAGCAGGGAAGCCAACTGAAACTGGAAACTGGAAAAGAAAAGAGAGTGCGGTTGGCGACTGCTGAGTGCTATGGCAGAGATTCCTCGGCTCTGGAGGCGGCGGATTTCAGGAGGAAGGCGGAGATTTTAATTTTTGGTAATAAAATTTTAAATGTCTTAATTCTTTTTAAGAAATTTTTAATTTAATTTATATTTTTTTAGTATAATTTATTTTAAATTTTAAATTACATAATAAATAAAATTTACTTAAAATAAAAAATAAAAAAATAAATTATATTGTATTATATTATAAGTGTATTTTACCCACGTAAAAAAGAATAAAATTAACAAATATCTTTCTTTTAATATTACATTAGAAAAAATTTTGAAAAAAAATAAATTGAAAATCATTATTTTTAAAAAAATTATAATTCTCACATCATTATTTAATCCTAATTGAAGTGTGAGTAAGATGATGAGTTGTTAACTAAATTATTATGTGTCATATTTAATGATTAATTATTACAAAAAAAGTGAAAATGATTAAAGGAGGAAACGTTTTTTGGTGGATTAAAAAAAATTATGAATAAAATTATCAAAATTTAAAGACGGTGAGTGAAATTATAATTTCTAATAATTTTAAATTTTATATCGCAAGTTCTAGAACTTCTTTAAAAAAGAATATTTTAAAAAAATAATAAAGCATTTAAGGCGACGCACCATTCAGTGTCCTACCCTGATACACTAGTCTTTCCTATCGACAGGAAAACATAATTAAAAATGAAAAATACTATCTGATCGGAGAAAAATTTATCTAGAAAATTTTTTAAGTTATAATTATTTGAGAAATTATTGTAATTTAATAAATTTATTATGCAACAAAATGATGATATTTTTTTAATTATATTTATAATTTAAACAGTTATATAATAAATATAATAAATTATAACTTAAAATTTTTGTTGATAAATTTTTACTAATTATATAACAGTACCCATTAAAAATTTAGTACAGGTTTCAAGCTAAAAACTTTTGCTGTACCGTAGATCTTTTTATATTTAGTACCTACCACATGGCACTTACACTGGTAATTAGCGGTCTAGTAGCATGTAGAACTGGGATTTGTAATGCTAACATTTTTTTTTTTTGATCAGCCTCTACTTTATCGAAATTAATGATTTATTTAATATCCACTACACCGCACTTATATAACTACCAGTCTTACTAAAATAATTATAATAATAATAACTAGCTACCAGTCTAACTAATAGAATGTCGTACGAGACCTCGTGGCAGACAATCGCTTAACTTTGACGCAAGACCAAAAAAAAACAAGTGGGTATTTCTACGGCGCGTGTTTGGCTTGTTGGGAATGTGGGGCTCCAGGATCAACCAACGGAATATTCGCGGCAGACAAGCTGGCAGGTGGCCGAAAACGGAGGCAAAATTATAAGGAAACAAAAAAAAATTAAAGGCGAGCGGGGAGGCCTTCCGGAACTGGAATTGGAAAAGAAACGAGAGTGCGGGTGGTGACTGCTGATTGGAGGACACAGGCGAATATTTTAATTTTTAGTAAGATTTAATTCTTTTGATATTTATTAAAAAATTGGAAAAAAATAAATCAAAAATTAATTTTTTTAAAAAAATTATGATTCTCATGTCATCATCTAATCCTCACATAGAATATAAGTAAGATGAGGTATCACTAATAGAATAATTATTTAACATATTTAACGATTAATTAACAGAAAATAACAAAAAAATAACAGTAGAACGTGGTAGTAGATATAAAAAGACAGATAAAAATATAATTTTTTTCTGATTCCAAATCTTTTAACTTAATTTCCTAACCCCAAAAAACAATTTAAAAAAATACATATAATAAAATATTAAGTCGGCACACCATTCGGTGTAGCCACTCGGTACATCGGATGTTTTTTTTTTACCGAAAAACCTGATTAAGAGTTTGGTGTAGGTTTGGAGCTAAAACCTTGGTTTTGTACTCCGAGCCCTTTTTCTATGAATAAGTGTAAAAGAAAGAAAGAAAAAAAAAAAGGTTGACTACTATAGTCGGTAATTGTCAATTACAGTAACCAATAGTCACCAACTGCACAATTGATGGCTTTAATTTTCTTCTTTTCATACAATGTTTTTATATTGAAAGGAGTCCTATAAATAGACCCCTTCCTCTCAGTTCAAAACAGATTTAGCAAATTTATAAACAGAAAAATCTAGAAAATTTAACAGAAAAAAAAAATTTTGAAAATCTCTCAAAATTTTTTTTCTTTTTTCTACCTGTTTTTACTATGCAGTATACTCTCTTAACTCTTTTTTGGAGAGATATTTTAAGGGTAAGCTCAAAAAAATTTGATATTTCTATTTCTAAGATTATTTTTGAGTTTATATTCTCTGATCGTCTTAGATCTGAATTATGAGAATATAGATCTAAAAATATCAAAATATTACAAATCCAGCTGGGATCAAATCTCATACGACCCTCAGCAAAATCCAGGCAGTTCATCCGAGAACAAATCCCTTCGACCATCTGTGAAATTAAATCAGATCAGATCTCTACGGTTCTTAACTGTAGTCTAAACGTCCAAATCAGATCTAGTTTCAATCTACCCAGTTCAAGAAAAGGCTGTGGAATTTACTGCTGTCAAAATCAAGCTCGTACAGCCTTGACGAAGTCAAAAAAAAAAGGAAACACTAATCGAAAGATATACGGAGATCGACCCCACGTAAAATTCTTTAATTTTTAATTTTTTATTATTTTTTTATATTTTCGAGTTTAATTGTTTTATATTCGAAATTTACCTGTTACAATAAGTATATATATTTTGACGATTTTTGTTTTAAGCGGTATTCTATTTGAAATTGTAACTAATATTTTTTAAATAAAAATTAATATTTTTAAAATATAAAAATAATAAATAGTTTAAAGATATTAATTTTTATTTTAAAATTATTAATTATAATTTTAATAAAAATAAAATTTAAGATAAATTTATTTGAAATATTAATTTTTTTTCTTTTTTTATTTAGTGCCTACCATGCGGCACTTACACAGATAATTACCGCTCTAATATGTACCGTGCTTTGTAATGCCGACATCTTTTTCATAACCCTCTACTTTATTGAAATTAATGATTTTACTACACTGCCCTTACACATAAAACTACCAGTCTCAATGCCAAAAAATGTAACTACCAGTCTCAGATTTTTTTTTTCGCGGCAACTACCAGTCTCAGATTAAAATAACTATAATATATAATAATGACTAGCTACCAGTCTAACTAAAATAGAATGTGGCACCCGTGGTCCCGTGCTTTGTTTTGCTAACATCATCTTTTTCACAGGGTTGATTGAATATAAAGATAGTAAATAGAAAAGAAAAAAAAAGTATAATAATAATAATTTTATAATTAATAAAAAATAATGATTAAAATATTATGAAAAAAATAAATAGTAATTTGTGAGAGAAAAAATAAAAAATAATTATTTAAACTGATAAAAATAAATAAAATAAAATAAAAATAAAAAATAATTTCTTTTTCTTTTCTTTTCTTTTTCCTTTGAAAAAATCCCGAACACACCTCCATTAGATGGCCCAACTAAACCACCTAAAAAATTATTCATAATACAACATATATAAAATTTTCTACAACTACGTTCATAATATAGATAACAAAAATAAAAAAATTTTATTTTTTATTACATATTTTATCACTATTATTATATAAAATATAACAATTATTATATTACAAAAAATAATCAAATCAAAAATAGCCAAGCCATAATCATTTACCCTTTCCATAACCCTCCGCTGAAATCAATGATGTCATCACCTCCATTTTTTAATAGAAAAAGTTATCTAATACACAATAACAAATATAAAATTAATATATAAAATTTTATATCATTAAATTATAAAACATATATTATCTTTTAAAAAATAAATAAATTATTAAATTAATTATATGTTAAATAAAAAAATTAATTAAAAAATAAAAATAAAAATAAAAATAAAAAGCTTGGGTGCTCGAAGGTGTACGAAGCTCTTAATTATGATGTTTTGTTTTTTTTGGTCTAAGCAATCGTACACTAACACAAACAGTCAAAGTACTCAATAAAAATTCACTGGGTCTATAAAAAAAAAACAAAAATACAAATTGCTTATATCACACCAAAACACACTTATACATAACATTAATGAAAAACATAGTATTAATGTAAAACAGAGCATTATTATTTTTATTATTTTTTGTTTAGGGGCTAAGGTACCTCGTTTGAAATCTCAAGTTGTAAAGTTTAGAATAATATCCATTTAAATTTAAATTTAAATTTTGTGAAAAAGTTAATAAAATAATATTCGAGCAAATCGGTACACTCTTCTTGCTGTCTGTGGTCATGCTCTTTGCAAGAAGGAATAAGAAGATGAACGCTGAACTTGTAAGTACTCATAAAAATTAAAATGTACGGCTTAATAGACAACGCCAAAAAAAAAAGAAAAAAGAAAAAAAAAACCCATGCCATTAATCAGTCGAAAATAGCACCACCACGAAACCAACGGCGGTAGGCAAAGGCAAAGCTTCACAATGAGAATAGCCTACACAATGTCAAAAGCAGGGGAAATGCTAAAGTTTATTGCGACACCCAATTATATAATTACATGCCTGCACCTGGTTGTACTGGCCAGTTAGTACTTGGTAGTTATAAAAAAGAAGACTTCAATTTTTCTCTGCTTCAGCAAGTACGCAGTATATAGAGAAGCAGAATATCATATTGCAACTTGTGTTTTCTTCGTTTTGAGCAATTAATATGATGTCACGTCGTTGATATTCAGATTTGCCGGTGGGAGATCGGGCAGGGGGTAGGTGAGAACTCGAGTTATCTAGTCCTTTATATATAGGGAGTCAACATTTTGGGTCTTCAAATGCAAATCAAAAGTACTAGACAAGTACTTAGAGAGAGCGAGGAATCATATATATATCTAGGAGAAAACTCCTTTGATTTCCTCTCTTGCTCTTTGATAGTTTTTATAAGGCTCCTCATTTGATAGTTTTGATGGCAGTCACTGAGAGCTTAGGGGAGGGACATGTAGCCATCTTCCCATGGCCATTCACAAGCCACCCATTTGCCCTCTTTAACCTGATGGGCAAACTAGCAGCTCTGTTCCCCAGAGTTCAGTTCTCTTTTATTAGTACGCCAGATTGCAACAAGGCCATGTTGTTATCTGCGCAGAACTGCTGCCTGCCAAACATCAAAACCTACGATGTGGACGATGGCACGCCAAAAGGGGATCATGATGAGCCAATAGCCCACCAAGTGGAAGCTGGCTTTTTTGTCAGCATTTTACCAGAAAACATTAAACGTGGGGTAGAAGAGGCGGTGACAGACAGTGGCCGGCGGGTCACTTGCCTGATGACGGACGCCATGTTGTCGTCTGTAGTGGGCAAAATGGCGGAGGAGATGAATGTTCCTTGGGTAGCACTTTGGGTGCCTACGCCCTATGCCTTGTCAGCACACTTGCAAATTGATTTGATTCAACAGCTCTACACGGAGGCTAAAGAGGCTGAAGGAGGACAGCCTGCAGAATACAAAACCCTGGAAGCCATTCCAGGCTTATCGGTAATACGCATGGGAGACTTGTCCCAGGAAATTCTCTTGAGGGATAAAAATTACCCTGATACACCTGTATTGACCTTGTTTGGAGAAATGCCTGTGTGGTTACCCAGGGCATCTGCCGTGGTAATGAATTCGTATGAAGAGCTAAATCCAGCTATTCTCACCAATGATCTCAAGTCCAAGCTTCAGAATCTGTTCTACGTAGGTTTCCTTACCGTCCCGGTGCCACTTCCGCCACCCGAGGGTCAGGATACGACCGGATGCTTACCATGGCTGGACGGTCAAAAGGTAGCTAATTCTGTTGTTTACGTAGGCTTTGGAACCATGATGTTGCCGCCTCAAGAAGAGCTAGTGGCACTGGCCGAGGCACTTGAAGACACCGGTGTTCCATTCATTTGGTCGCTCAAGGACAAATATAAGGAGTTTTTGCCGGAAGGGTTTCTCGGGAGAACTAGAATGCAAGGAAAGGTGGTTCCGTGGGCGCCCCAAAATCAAGTATTGGCTCACACAGCCATCGGTGCGCATGTGACGCACTGCGGCTTCAATTCCATTGCTGAAAGCATTCTTTGTGAGGTGCCAATGATATGCAGGCCAGTTTGGGCGGATAATCACATTAATGCAAGGATGGTCGAGGACGATTGGGGGATCGGCGTGGTGCTTGAGGGCGGAGTTATCACCAGGTCTGGCATGCTCAAGTGCTTGGACCTAGTTTTCCACCGTGAAGAGGGCAGTAAACTGAGGGAGGCTGTCAGTTCCCTGAAGCAGGTCGTGGTGAATGCAGCTGGACCACTTGGTATTGGTGCTAAAGATTTGAAATCTCTGGCGCGTTTGGTTGCAACGAGTCAATAATATAGTTATCGAATACCCAATTAATGTGGGTATGCCAATATAAGGTTTCGTCTATTAAGAACATGCATTTTCCGCGCTCCTTGGGTGTGCTATAAAATATTACTCGCGTCTCTTTGCTCGTCTTTGTGTACTTGTTCTGTGTATCCCCTTCATATGAAATACCATTAAAAAAAGCTGCTTGCTGTTAAAAAAATAAATAAATAAAAGAAAATATTACTCGTTTCATGGAGTTTTGTGACTTCTGTTCCCATGCTCATGGTCCAGATGCCCGAAAGACGTTTCAATAGTTATGACATTGAAAAATATAAAGCCCCTCTAGTGCAAGCTTTGGTGATTTGTAATTTGAGTTTTTAAGGGTGGAGAGATGCACCTCTTATCAAGGTACAGTCTATTAAATTAACGAAAAAGGCCGGCAGTGTGTGGCTGCATACATGATCAGAGTAGAAAAGGTTGGCAGCCACTTTTTCACTGTGCTCATTAATCAAAGTTAAATTGAGATCTTAACTATTTCTTTTCGGCTAAAATAAGAGTTCTTTTTTTGAACCCTGTAAAACTAAGAATTCACCTATCACGTTTTAATGTTTTTTTATTTGTGTTTGCTATCTTTTGTTCCTTTAAATTGCCTCTAGAGTTTTGCTTCATACATAAATAAGATAAAATGAAAATGAAAATTTAAAAATAATATTAAATTTATTTAAAATGATATTAAATATATTAAATATTTAAATTTTTTTGTAAAAAAAAAAGAGAGTATGTGATTTCCTAGTTGTAATCAACCCACTGATCGGTAAGTATGTGCATGTGGCCACCATATATACGCCACATGGACAGTAAATATCTGACAGAAATGACATGTCATCATGAAGGGGCACGAAAAAGCGTGCCTCCTGAAGCTCAGCAAAACAGTCTGTGAAAAAAAAGTAAAACAGTGCCTGAGTTGCTTTCCATCGGGAAGAAGTTGACACGGTGCCTCTCGCTACACTTGTATGTGTCCTGTATTTAATTCTTGAAGATATTTATAAAATGTCGCCTTGTTGACTTCTAACCAATTAAGCTAAAATTCTTTTCTCCTTTCACTGACACTCTCTTTGAAATACAAAAAAAGTGGAGAGGTAAAATGAGAGAAAGAAAGTGATAAAAAAATAAAAAAATAAAATATAATTTTTTTATATTATTTAGAGTAATAAAAGAAATATAAAGAAAGAAAGTAAAAAAAATAATAATTTATTTAAATATAAAAAGAAAATAAATTTTTTTTTAATTATAAATAATAAATATACCTTCTAATTTAGTCACAATTGACTAACAATTTTACAACCATTGGTATTTTTTTTTTCTGGAAATCGTAAATTTACTATTGACTCACGTTTTTATAAGTAATAGTGATTATATATGTAATTATATGTGGTGGGTTGTTTGACAATGATGCTGACAATAATTTATCTTCTCAGTGCTTTAAAAGGATGTGATTTGAGTCTTTTAGTCATTTCACTGTATTGAAGTTGACAACTACATTTTTTTCTCATTTCTTCTCATTTAGAGATAAATTTCTGTACAGTACAGCACCAGATAATTTTCTTCTCACTTTCTCTTGCCTTTCTTTCTCTCTTCACTGAAACAGCTTTCTGAACAAAAGAAAAATTATTTCCACCCTAATTTTCTTCCTTCTCCCTTTTTTTTTCCCCTTTCCTCTCCACTCTAAACTGAACGTAAAAAAAGTGAAACAGTCTGTGCAACAGCTTCCTTGGTGTCCCATGGAAAATATGGTGCAAGAAAAAACTAATGGTGGCAGTTTGGCTGGCCCCCCGTTTTTCTGCAGTTGACCTTTTGTTTCCAAGTTTAATAAATTGCCAAATAGACAATTGCGACTTGCAAGGGCACAATCAGCGGATGTATGCTCTTCCCATATTATTAATATATATTTTTGTTGTATCCAACTTAAATAATCATTTTTTCATTACAAGCCTATCCTTTGTAACGGAATCTTGATTATAAATAAGTCGATGATAATGCTGGTGATGAATGTTTTCCACACCACTGTCCCTCAATTGAGTGGTGAATGACTCGTGTACAACTTGTATATTCAATATAATATTTACACTTGGTTTATCAAAAAAAAAGATAAAAGACGCTGATGTGGATGTAGTTTGTAATGCAAGTGACAAGAATACTATTGACTTTTTTGAAAATAGTTTTTGTTTTCAGATATTTGGAAACATAGCTGTAATTTTTGTGTAATATTCTATAGAAGAGGGTGGATACTTCCAGGTGGGCAACTATAAAACAATTCTCTTCTAATGGTAGAATAGATTTTTACTTCTTGTAATTGAAGTTTGAGTCCCATTATACAAACTTAAAATTTAATTATAAAATAATGATATGAGTTCATTATTTATATTTAAATTGTTAATTGTATTAAATTTATTATTTAATTAATAATTAAAATTTAAATAATAAATTTATATTATTATTTTATATTTAAATTATATATATATATAGTCCTTGAAGTTCAAATCCCATAAAACGATTCTGAAAGTTTCGGAACTTTATATGTGTAGAGAGCATTCGTGCATGATATCACTTCTCCATCAGTTCGCGAGGCTGGCATTAAAAATTACATACTATTCGTGTCACTTTCCTACTGGCCATTCAAAGATCGAGTAGACATCAAGAATATACGGACCCACGAGATACGATCATGACACAACATGAGATAAGAAAAATTTTACAAAATTAAAACACGAGTACCGGGTGAATTTGCCTGTAATATATATTTATATATAATTTAAATATTTTAAATAAACTTAGTATCTTTTTCTACATATATTTTATAATAATTATTATTATTGTATTTTGTAATATAACTTTTATTTAGTTTAGAATTTAAAAAATGATATAAATTAAAGTAATCAACATAATTTAAGAAAAAAGAGAATACGTGCAATTAATATAATGTTTTAATTAATGAACTAAGAGATTCGAACTCAAATCTTTTTCTCTAATCATTTTTTATCCTCCAACCCTGAACTATCAGTTCTATAAAAATAAAATTCAAATGACTCAAGACCTCAAACATCTTAGTCTAAATCCACCACAAACAGGATAGTTTGTCAGCCTCAGCCCTACACCTAATGCTAAATATGGTGTGATGCGCAAACTTTTCTCACTTGTAATTGGGCTTTTTGAATTTTTCTAAGCTAACAGGATGAAACGCAAGAAGTAAATTCTGTCTTTTTGAGAGGTGTTTGGTTTAATTTATAAGAGAGTACAATTGAATTTTATTTTTAAAAAGGAAGGAAAAAAGTATTTGGTTATGTTGGCGGATCACTGCCCTAGGATTGTTGGTTGGTTATTCAGCTCAAGCAACTAAGTTGTTAGTTTTGCGACAACTGCACATTAACCTTTAGGAATTCAAACACAATAGCCTCCCTGTCTTCCAATACTTTTAACATGCTAAGGCCCTTGTAGATGAACTAAATGTAGAAGGCCGCCCTTTATCATCGATTGAATTCAACGCCATTAGTTACTGAAATATTAGCGGTGAATTTCATCCCATCATCACAGCCCTCAACCTACGACTCAAGTCTGTTTCGTTTCACGAGTTTCACAGCCAACCGGTGGCTCATGAGATAGTGATTCGGAGTACACAAGAAGCTCCCCTTGCCAACATTGCTGTCAAAACACCTCTAGCGCGTCCACTACTTCCAAACCCAACTCGCCCTCCATTCACTTCCACCACGGGTTCTGCTTCCCCACGGCCTTTAATGACGAAAGCTCAAGGCTTGCGACGCTTTCGAGGTCCCTGTCAAATCTATTAGATTTAATTAACTTAACACTACTAATTTATTAAACTGAATCATGTTACATAATAATAATGAGAAGTACACACACAAACATAAATCACACGTTCTTATATACTAGTAATAACAAAATTCTAATTCTACTCGAATATGGAAACACACTAAACAACCAAATTCTACTTAAACAATAATTAAGAATTAAATCTGAATTAACTTTAACATCCCCCCTTAATCCTGATTTGGTGATGCTCGAATTTCTAACATCTGCTTCAGTTTGACAAACGCATCATACTTCAATGGTTTCGTGAGAATATCTGCAACTTGATCTTCAGATTTGCAATAAGTCAATTCAATATTTCCTTTATCAACTTGATCTCTCAGAAAATGAAAATGAGTATCAATGTGCTTAGTCCTTCCATGTGTCATTGGATTTTTGGCCAAATTAATAGCTGAAACATTATCAACAAATATCTTTATAGGACCTTCAACTGGAACACGAATCTCATTCAATAAATTCCTCAACCAAACTGCTTGATAAGTACTAGAAGCTGTGACTACATATTCTGCTTCACAAGTCGAAAGTGCAATAATAGATTGTTTCTTCGATGACCACGAACAAGCAGCTGTGCCAAAATTGAAACAGTAACCAGAAGTGCTTCTTCGATCATCAACATCTCCACCTCAATCACTATCAGAATAGCCTACAAGAGCACAATTCTTAGATGAAGTATAAAGTAGGTCATGACCAAACATTCCTTTAATGTACCGCATAATCCTTTTAGCAACTTGCATGTGAGATTGACGCCGAGACTCCAAAAACTTGCTAATCAAACCAACTCCATAAGATATGTCGGGTCTCGTGCATGTCAAGTACCTCAAATTTCCAATGATCTACTTGAAGCGTGTAGAATCAACAGGTATTTTATTACCTTCCTTAGACAATTTAATGTCAACCTCAACAAGTGTTCTCACAGGATTGCAATCATGCATTCGAAACTTCTTCAACAACTCTGTGGCATATTTCTTCTGGCAAATAAATATTCCACCATCTCTTTGAATCACTTCAATGCCAAGAAAGTATGACATTAGACCCAAATCAGTCATCTCAAACTCACTCATCATTGACTTCTTAAAGTCTTCAATTATTCTAGGATTGTTGCCTATGAAAATCAAGTCATCAACATATAAACATACTAATAAGATATCACCATCACTATTAACTTTCACATATAAGGCATGCTCAGACGAACACTTTTGAAAATTAGTTTTATGGAAGAAAGAATCAATACGCTTATTTCATGCTCTAGGTGCTTACTTCAATCCATACAGCGCTTTCTTCGACTTATACACCTTCTCTTCACTTCATTCCTTCACAAAACCTGGAGGTTGCTTCACAAACACTTCCTCTTCAAGTGGACCGTTGAGAAAAGCAGACTTCACATCCATTTGATGAATTTTCCAACGATTCTGAGCAGGCAAAGCAATAATAAGTCTAACAGTTTCCATGCGAGCAACAGGGGAGAAAATCTCATGGTAGTCATAACTAGGAAGTTGTTCAAATCCTTTTGTTATCAATCTTGCCTTGTACCTCTCTACTTCTCCATTTGACTTCTTTTTCGTCTTGAAAACCCACTTCACATCAATAGCTTTGTGACCTCGTGGGATTTTAGTAAGCTCCTAAGTCTTATTCTTCTCAATCGCCTTAATTTCTTCATTCATTACATTCACCCACTTAGGGTCTTGAATCGCCTCATCAAATGACATAGGTTCACAATCTGCAAACATCGCAAAATGCACCAAATCCCCATTATTATTAATTGCATTATCAGGGATTACCTCATAATCTTGCAATCTAACTGACTGTTGGCGATTTCTCCTCGGTCTTTGATTCTCTTGGGGAGCTTGTGGTATTGGATTCTGAGCAGGAATTGGGGCAACTTCCCTATTTGCATTAGGGACTACAATTTGAGACTCTTCTTCTCCCAAAATAGCAATAGGACGTCTCTAAGAATCATTGTGCTCTTAAGCATCAAATTTCCAAGCTTCATCTTCTGCAAAAGTCACATTTCTGCTCAAAATCACCTTCTTTGTCACGGGATTGAATAACTTTTATCCTCCCTTTGAATTACCAATCAAAATTGTCTTCATTCCTCGATCATCTAACTTTGTCCTTGTCTCAGTAGGAACATGTGCATAAGCAATAGAACCAAATACCTTCAGATGCCTCACACTAGGCTTAAAACTGGTCCATGCTTCTTTAGGAGTGATATTCTGAATACTTGTTGTTGGACACCTATTCAATAAGTAAACAGAACACAACACAGCTTCTACCCAAAAGGGATTAGACACTCTTTTGGCCTTCAACAAACTTCTCACCATATTCATGATTGATGTATTTTTTCTTTCAGTAGCTCCATTATGTTGCGGTGTGTAGGGAAACGTGACTTCATGCTTTATGCCCTGTTCTTCACAATACTCTTTGAACTCATCAGAGACATATTCACCATCACCATCAGTACACAAAACCTTTATATAATAGCCACTTTGTCTTTCAACAAACACCTTAAACTTCTTAAAGTGATCAAACACTTCAGACTTCCTCTGCATGATATAAACTCATGTCTTCCTCAAAAAATTATCAATGAATGTAAGAAAATACCTATTGTTCCCAACTGATGGAACACTCATCAGACCACAAACATCGGAGTGAATAAGCTAGAGTGGATGTCTTGCACGTCAAGTTCTCCTTTTCACAAAAGGCAATATGCTCTGTTTTGCAAATATACAAGCCTCACATATCTGGTTTGGATGATCAATCATGGGCAAACCTTTTGTCATATTATCCTGTGCAAGCACCTTCAAACAGCAAATGACCAAACCGAAGATGCCACAACCAAGATTCGTCTTTCACAACAGCACTCAGACAAGTGTAAACATCTGCGACAATATTAACTTGAAACATTCGGTTCTTCGTCAAAGGGGATTTGAGAATAAGTGTACCTCTACCATCAGTGATTGAGAGACAGTTATCACGCAACGTAATGTTATACCCCTTTTCAAGCAACTGGCCCAAACTGAGAAGGTTGCTCTTCATATCTGGCACATAAAACACATCTGAGATATAATTGTGGTCTCCATTTTTCAACTTGATGAGAATTCGCTCATTTCCCATCACTGGAATGCTGCTATCATCAGTAAATTTAATTGTGGAGCAGATTGACTAATCAAGATCCACAAAAAGCTCCTTTATTCCACACATATGATTGGTGCATCTGGTGTCCAGGAACCATGTGTTGTAATTTGGTGTTTCAGTGACTGCAGTAACCATCATGAGGGCTTGATTTCCATCACCATCTCCCTCTTGTGCATGCTCTTATGCACAGTGTGCTGTCTGATTATTCTTCTTCGACCAACACTCATGAGAATAGTGACCATGTTTATGGCATGAATAACACTCAACATTAGATTTATCTTGCCTTCCTCTACCTTGACCTCTTCCTTAGCCTCGGCCTCAACCACGACCTCTGTTTGTGTGGTCTGTATTCCTTTGATAATTGTCTCCAACTCCATAATTATTGTAGCGACCTCCACGACCTCGATTGTTGTAAAATCCACCACGTCCTCGTCCTCTTCCTCTTCCATGAGAGGAAATTTTGCCTCTGTTGTGATTGATTATTTTGCTCGTCTCTGATGGGAGCTTGACTTTGGAGGGCTTGCTCAACTGGTTTCTCAATGCGCTTCTCATTCATGCGCTGCTCGTGAGCTTGCAACGTGCCCGTCAATATATCAACTGACATCTACGATAAATCATGTGTTTCCTCAATTGCAACCACAATGTACTCATATCGCAGTATGAGTGTCCACAAAATTTTCTCAACTTTAACTTGATTATTAAACTGCTCTCCATAAACTTTCATCTGATTCGTGAGGGCAAGAACTCTACCGATATAAACTGAAACTGTTTTTGAGGTTTCCATATGCAACAACTCAAACTGACGTCGTAAGGTTTGGAGTTTCAGCTTCTTCACTTTATCCGCACCTTGAAATGACGTCGTCAAAATATCCCATGCTTGTTTTGACGTAGTTGCACCTGTAATTTTCTCAAAATTATCATCATTCACCGCTTGATGAATAAAATACAATGCCTTCTTATCTTTCTTTTGTGTATCACGATAAACAGTCCGTTGTGCTTATGTTGCATCTGCAGCAAGTTCTTTAACTCTGTTCTCAACAACACTGAGCAACTCATTATAGTCAAACAATACTTTCATCTGCACACACAATCTGTTGTAATTTTTCCCATCCAAAATGGGAATTGAGACTGGAATACTGCCATTCATATTAAAATTCATCTTGAATCTATTTTATATTTTCTTATAAGGCACTTTTTTTTTTATTTTTTTCTCTTGCCTTGAAAACAAAGTGACTGCCGTGAACCCAAACTATCACTAGTGGCAAGGATGAGTGCCGGCGACCGGTGGCAAATTCCGGCGACAAACTCTGGCCGGAAACGAATCTGGAGCTCCTCCTCAGGCGGACGGTGGCTACAAGAGGGGCAAACGACGATAGAAACGGTGGAAAACAGCGGCTGAATGTTGAAATCCGACTGGACAAACAGAAAGAGGACTGATGGCTTTGTCCGGTCACTTTCCGGCAACGAATCGATGAGTTGAAGGCTGGGGAAGGAGGATTAGTGGCTGGGGAAGCGATTTATGGTAGTTTCGATGTTCGTCGGTGAGTGGAGGAGGCGGAATCGGGGATTGAAAGCGGCGGTTGAAACTTTCGGTCCTTGTAGATCTAGCAGTTTCCGGTGACTTTTTCGATGTGTGGGTGCCAGAAACAGGAAGATCAGCGTTCGACGATGAAGAGGACAGTTTTTGGTGATGAACGACAACTTCGGCAGCGGCGCGTGGAGTTGGCGACGGTGCTCCGGCGGAAACTTTGACAGCTTCTTTATTTTACTGTTTAGATCAAATATCTCTTGCGATATCTGACGGTGATAACTTTACTTGTCTCGTTTTCAACTTGAACTAAGTGGACAAAATATTTTATTCTCGATCAATTGATCTGAAATTCGGTGATGGTGACTTCTCGATTGACCAGGCTCTGATATCACTGTTAGATTTAATTAACTTAACATTACTAATTTATTAAACTGAATAATGTTATACAATAATAATAAGAAGCGCACACACAAATATAAATCACACGTCCTTATATATTAGTAATAACAAAATTCTAATTCTACCCGAATATGGAAATACACTAAACAACTAAATTCTACTTAAACAATAATTAAAAATTAAATCTAGATTAATTTTAACAAAATCTATAGACTCTGCAACCACTAGAACAGAAAAACAATGTAACAATGTTTTTCCAATGACATTTTCCACAAATATCATTAAAACAAGATTAAAGCAACATTTTATTTTAAGAGACATTTGTAAACATAAATAAAGAGTGTTTTTTTGAGATTTTTTTTTGAGTTAAAAAAAGAGTGTTAATTATATTTAGATATTTTATGACTTTTTTTTGAGAAAAATTCTGTGACGTTTTAAATTTCTTACAAATGTCACAAAAAAAAAAAAAAGAGAGATTTTACGTTTTGGTTGATCAAAAGAAGAGATGATAGTTTTCTCTTTCAAAAGTGGATAAGGGACACAATTTTTTTTTTTTTTTTTGATCTGAAGGGACACAATTTTTGAACTTTAACATTAACTCAAACTACTCTCGCTCAATTCATTAGGTTACTCTTTTGTCCTTTACAAAATTAGTTCTAAGTTATTGTAAGAGGGTCAATTGAAAGTTGTTATATTACATTGACACTAATTGACAGAAAAATAAGGTAGTTGGTGCGAAGAGCGGGACAGAAAGATTTACATTGACTTTGAAATATTTAGTTATAAAGGATTTTGAATAATTAAGACTCACACCTAAGTTAATATATGACAGAATGAAATAAAGATAAAAGATTTATGTAGTCAATTTTAATTAAATTTAGAATTAAGAATTTTTGTTATTATTGTACAGCCGTATTCTAACGTGTCCCAACTTTAGTGCTTCAAGAATCCATATATCCAGTTTATCAATATTCTACTAGCTACTAATAAACTAAACGGACAAGTCGACAACCTAAGAAAATGTTGTGGTAATTAGCTATTATCAAAGAGGATACTAGGGAATACCTTAGTAATTAAAAAATTAATTTCCTATCCTTGAATTAAGTTTCATAGTTTAATCTTAAGAATGAGATATAAGATTTATAAAAATAAAATAATTACTTCTTTTTACTATATAACTCACTACTCAATAAATTATTTTTTTCTCTTAAAAAAAAAAGAAGTATAAAAAGTAGTGCATGAAAAAATATTTAAGAAAGTAAAGCCAATCATTTATTTCTCTAAATATAATCGATATCCTTTCTTTAGGCACAACAAATGAAACTTGTTCAAGAACTAGAGCTCGATAATTAATCGATATGCTTTCATTAGGAATCTCTCCACTAATTTCAGTAACTTTTCAGCTACTCATTTGCGCCACTAGCTCAATAGTGTCACCCAATCTTTTTCAAAGCTTACTTTAACTAGGAACCCAGATTATGCTCTTATATATCCTTTGTGTAGTGACGCATACTTTTTTTTTTGGGTTAGTGATCCTAACTTGAGGGCTATCTACTGCTTTGATAGTAATATTTTGTGCTTGTGATAGATTTTTAAAGTTGTATAAGTTGTTTGTCATGTTTTTGGGTGCCTTTATCGTTAAAGGTGCTATGAATAAAATTTTGCTATTCCAAAAAAAAAAAAAAAAACTAGGAACTCAGATTTGTTAACCTCTAATTTTATTTGAATCATGTCTATGAACTTGTTCAAAAGTATGTCAAAAAAATGGTCTGTTGAATAAAATTATATCCATCTTCTTGCTAAAAAAAAAAAAATTCTTCCCTTTTTTTGCTACCCAAAAAAGAAAAGTAAACTAGCAAGAATTTTATCATAGGGACCCGAAAAATGAATTTAATCCTGTCAAATCTTCTTAGAAGAGAAAGAATAAAAGTGAGAGAATCGTTCTATAAATGAACACCCCAAATTAAAGATTGAATAAAAGTGAGAGAATCACATTACATGTCAAATAATGATTATAAGCCTTAAATTTAATTAAAAGCTTAAGTCAGAAGTAAGAGAAATTCATAATTATTATAAATTATATCATAGAGTAATTTTTTTTTATGAATATGAGAAATTATATCTTTAATACACCCTTTTAATACGTACTAGATCTAATTAGTATTTGATAAAAAAAAACTATATTAAAATGGACTAAATTCATAGAAATAGACTAAATTAATAAGTGTAAAAAAAAAAATTAAATCAAGTTTTGATATTATGTCAAATAATAATTATAGATTTCAAATCTTACCAAAAACTAAAACTAGAAGCAAGAGAAACTCATAATTATTATAAATTATATTATAGATTTATTTGTTATTATAGACATTATATCTTTAATACTACAAATTAATTTTGGTTAGCATAACTATTGGTTTTGTTGGAAACGACGTGCTTCTTCTTTTTTGTCCCCTTCTTTAATTTTACGAAAAATTTGATATTTTGTCAAAAGGAACAGAGGTGATGTTGCGAATACTATCATTGATTTCAGTTGAGGATTATAGAAACTGGTACGAACTCAGGTGGGAATAAGGGAGGTCATATATATATATATATATATATATATATATATATATATATATAACTATAACTGACGATAATATCTGGTGCAGTGGTAAACACTTTATTCCTGTATATATATAATATTCGGTGTAGCGGTAAACACTTTATTCCACATATATATATATATATATATATATATATATACACACACACGCAAAAACTGATGATAATGTTCGGTGTCGTGGTACACGCTTTATTCCCAAACTTGAGTTAAAAATCTACTCTATTTCTCTTCATTTCCCTCTTTTTTTTTTTTTTACTTTTTAAAACTTAAATCAACTGATTAAAGGAGAGAAGACAGTTAAAAAGGTTAAAGGTTTGAATCCCTGACCTCTCATTCACTATTATATTACTTCTTTTTTTATTTTAAATTTAAATCAACTGATTAAAAAAGAGAAAACAGTTAAAAATGTTAAAAATTTAAATTTTTGATCTTTCATTTGCTAATATATTATCGATATTGTTTAAATTACAAGCTCGTAATTTTTTTTCTTCTTTTAAAAATCAGGTCAATTTAAAAAAAAAAAGAAAGAAAAAAATATATTTCAAGTCTATAACATTAAAAAAAATTTAACCCTCAAGACACTAACTTAAGTTCCATTAACTTGACTGTTAGCTATTAACGTGGCGCCTATATGTCTAATGAATGATGTGGCACTCTTACTTTTCTTAGTCATAATTTTAATCTGACGTGGCGAATCATTAATCCGCTGCTCGGGTTTAGAACATGGGCTCATCTACCACAAGCTTTAACACCTTTCGATTCAGGCAGTCCTTGACCACTTGCCATTTGAACACGTTGGCTCCTTGTGGCCATAGCAGCAAGTTCAAAGGATCAATTGATGATTTTAGGGTCAGCAAGGCCTCGGCATCGCCTAATCTAACCGGATAAATGAGAGACAACGGAAGATTTACAGGGAAAAAAAATGGTATGTACATGACAAAAAATAAAAAATAAAAACAGTAGGCAAAAATCACTTCGCCGTTAACACCACCACCACCACCATCACCACAGCCAATCTCTCAAATTCATCTCTCCTGCATCTTTGTTCAGAATTATTTATCATAAGTTCCTTCATAATCATTTCTCTAGCATTTCCTCCTCTCCTTTCTGTTGATTGGTTGCAAATTTATTTCAAGTTTTAAGGTTCCTTTGATTTTAATTCAAGATTCGGCAAGTATGTGCCGAACTCGTAGTCTCCCAGCTTGCCTATGACTGTAGCCTGCCATTCGAGGCGGGATGTCGCTGCGCAAATACCCATCGATCTTGGAAGCAAGATCGGCGACACCCCCAAAGTAGAAGCATTCTGAGGCACCCATGTTTGCTGACAAGTTTGGTGGCGGCGAAGTTATTCTCGGATTAGGATTCAGGCTTCGGGGTATCCGGTTTGATTTCGTCGGTGTCCTCCCGAATTTTCCTGTGCTGAATGTAGAAGTAGCAGAGAAGGAAAAAGAATGGTGGTTGTTGTTGGAAGAATAAAAGATACTTTAAAAGGCTTGAATCCCACATGAGAAAGAGAAGCCAAGTAGTGCTTAAGAAAATAGTATATAAGTAGATTTGAAACCCACATGAAAAAGAAATGTTATATACCACTGGTTTATAAACCAATACTTTAAAAGGCCGGTCCACCCCTGAACCCAATATTTTTGAGACTATTCAGACTCGTCGGTCAAACTAGCCGTTTTTGGCTGTTGGAAAACTAGCCGTTGCAGCAGTTACAACCATTTAACCACCATTATTCTGTCCATTATTCACCTTTATGACCATTATTCACTTTTATGAACCTTAAAGGCTGAACCAGGATATCAACAACTCATTCTTCTCCAGAAAAAACACATGTTTTTCATATACTCTTCTTCCTGCACAATCATCTTTGCTGCATTCTGCTGAGTTAATCAGATTAGAGTTGTTTCTGTCACCTCACTATTTGTAGTGCACATTAGTGGGAGGATCTGTTGTATCCTGGGAGGGTAGCCGCTGCGACCTGCTGCACTGTCTCGAACTGAGAACGGGGGCGGAAACTATCCTTAAGGATAGTGCCTTGCACGCCTCAGATATTATTTTCATATCCTTTATTATTTTATTTGCATCCATTTTCTGTTAATTTTACTTATAAATCCTAACAGTTGTTGTGTTGGTGGTGGTGATAGAGACTACCGGGCACTTCGCACATGAAAGGTTTTCGATTTGGAAAATGACATTCCATTTAAAATATCGGATGTCATTTTCCTTAAGAATTAGACTAGGGAATGCGAAAAGTAGTAACATTTGAGAGATGTAGATACTATCTTAGAGAGGGGTAAAATTATTTTTTTAAATAAAAGATAAATTTAATTATTTGAATCTCTTATCATAATTATTTTTTAAATATTTTAAATTTTATTTTTTAAAAAATAATTAAATATTTTAGTTGGCTGAATTTTATTGTTTGTTGATTAAATTTTTTTGTGTAGCAAACGAGGGAAATATTGGTGAGAAAAACTTACTACCCTATTTGCGTGTAACACCTCGGCAAAAATGCTTACGTAGAATAGTTAGCTTAAAATTATGACTAGCCAAGTTAGGAGTGCCGTATTATTGGACACACCTAAGCACAACGTCAGCAGAAAACAACCAATTTAATGAAATTCAAATTAGTAACTCGGTAAAGACTTTTTTTCATTATTATTGACGTGAAATATATTTTTTATTTTACTACCATGATTTTAAACTTTCTGAAAGTTATAAAGCCAAAAGAAAATCTAATCCCTGATTCTTTGCCTTCTCTTTTTTTATTTTTTTTTCTTTTATTCCTTCAACTCCTCTTTCTCTTATTGTTTACTTTTTCTTTTGATTCTCTGCCCTTTGATTGTCATTTTCTTATTTGTCTTTTTTATTTTTAATCCTTTGCCTTACTCTTGTTATTTCTTTTTTTTAGTATAGATAATATTCTTTTATATTAAAAAGAATTATTATTTGTATCACTTTTTTATTCTTTTTAAAATTATTCTTATTTTTAAATAAACTAAATTATTAATAATAAACAGACATGAAAATAATGTATTAGTAAAAATATATTTGTTTATAAATTAGGTTTATTGATAATTATAGTATCAATTTATTTAGTTATTTATTTATAAAAATCATTTAAAAATCAATTTTACAATCATATAATAAATAAATAACTAAATGATTATATTCTTATTGACATAAAAAATTTTGTAGTATAAAAAATAAAAAAATTATTTTAAATTTTTTACGAAATAATTATAATATTTATTATTTTAAATAATTAATATATTATTTTTTTGTTATATTTCAACATAAAAATTTTTCCCTCTTAAAAATTTTCCAGGTGGATGGAAAAGTTAGTGTAAGCAAAACAAAGCACGAGTAGTGCATTCTATTAGTTAGACTGGTAGCTATTAATATGTTTTTTTATTTTATTTTATTTTATTTTATTTGTGGGTCTGAGACTGGTAGTTATGTGCAAGACTGAAAGTGCGCTATAGACCTGTAGTAGATATTAAATTAAATAAAATCTTTACTGCAGCACCCAAAAAAAAAGAAGGTTTAATTCCAGTAAAGTAGAAGGTTATGAACAACATGCAGGGATGAAAAAGCACGGTACTAGATGCCATTAGACCGGTAATTACCTGTGTAAGTGCCGTGTGTTAGGTATTAAATAAAAAATAGGTTTAAAACTCAATCTTATCTACAATTTTTTTTGATAATTTTTAAATTTAAATCAAAACTGTTTTTTAATTTTGTCTTAAACTTTAATTTTATTAGTAAAACTCTGCCTTTATGTTAAATTTTCCTTTAAGTTGCATTTACGTGACATCAAATGATATGACGCGTCATTATTTTGAACCAGTAGCATGTCTCTTTTTTTTTACAGAAAACATGGTCATTTCTTTTTTTTTTTTTTTTTTTTTTTGTCAAAAAACATTGTCATTTCATTAACGGAGAGAATCCAACAAGCAGCATGTCTTGTCAAGAAAGGTCAAAATATTCACCATCATTTACACGCTCACCACCGTCGCACCACCGCCACCGCCTTCCTCATCGCCGGCGCGCCGTTTAGTCCTTCTCCATTCTTATTGTCCATCTAATTCAGCATTTATAATTCCAGTCAAATTAACGATGACACAAATAAATCCATTGGTAATTTATTTTTGTCCCCCGTCTTGGCCTCTTTCGATCCCATCCTCCTCGGTATCGGTGCTTCCATTGGTGCCGGCATCTTCGTAATTACTCTCATGTGTGTGTATATCACTATATTCATCGATGGCATGGAATTTGAGTTTTCTTTATTATTACTTTCATTTTTTTTTTCAAGGGAAAGAGAGAATGGACGATAACTTCCGTTCAACATGACGCCGCAGCCGTGGATACTTCCCTTTACTTTTGATTTTTTTTTTCTATCATTCACCTGTTTTTGTTTATTTTTTTATTTTTTGTTAAACAACAATGTTTGCCTCCTCTGTTTGTTTGCTGAGAAACCAATAGAAATATGGAGATATTAGCGAGACGAGACGAGATAAACAGTAAGAGGGAATTGACCTTTCTTCTTCGTCGTCGGAGATAGATAAAGTAATCCCGACTCCTCCTCGTCTTCCTTCCTATTAATTAATTAACTAATTAATTATTTTTTTTTGTCATTGGTAATTTGATTGGAGGTACCGAATCAGATGGGTACTAATGAGAATAGAGAAGGAGAGGAAAATTCGGCAGTGGTGAGGGAGGCAGTGGTGGTGGTCGCGACGGTGGTGAATGGGTGGAGGTGGTTCAATTAATATTTCTTTGATTTTTTTATTGAAATTTTTACCTTTTTTAAAAAAATAATATTTTACACAAAAATAACGTATCAGCAGTTTATGCTGATATGACATGCTAACTGGTCCGAAAGTGACAACGTGTCATGCCACCTAACGCTACAAAAGTATATTTAATAAAAAATTTAACGGAAGGATCAAATTTAATTAACGGAAATAACATTTCAAACTAAATTAAGAAAATATTTTAGGTTAAATTTAACAAATGTCAAAAAATTGTAATGAAATTAATTTTTAAGCCATAAATGTATTATTACATATTTTTAAATAATTAATAACAAGTAATTATATAATTTAATTTAATAATAATTTATTTATTTTTAATTTATTATAAATTCAATCATTTAATATTTTATATTATTTTATTTTTATTTTAAAATTAAGTAAATGAAACCACTAATTCTTTCTATCTTAAATAAATAAAGGAGTTCAAAAATATTTTCTCATTAAATATTTACTTCCATCATACTTTTATCTACTACTTATCAAAATATCTAACCATTTATGCGATTACAATATTTATTATTTTAGTGCGTTATTATTTGTCACAAAATTTACTTCAAATTTTTTCTTTTATTTCTGCAACGCCACTATATGGTTGTCCTTTATATGGCTGTTTCGTGCCTCTCACATATGACACAACAGATAAATATATGAAAAGACTGAAAAATTATATGACGTATAAATAAAATTGTATGACACTTGTTACAATTCATTAATAAAAAAATTTCATAATGGCTGGTTGAAGGTGTCGTATATATAACTTGAAATGTCTTATAATTTCTACAGTAATTTCCTATTTTTTACTGGTTATGTCATATCAGACAACCACCCAACGATCACTTTAAGAGTAGCAAAAAAGCTTTTCTCATTAAATATTTACTTTCATTATACTTTCAGTTAGTACTTATCGAAATATATAAACATTTATACTATTACAATATTTATTATTTTAGTACGTTATTAATTTTCACAAAGTTTACTTCAAATTTTCTCTTTCTTTTTAGCAACACCACTACATGGTTGTCCTTTACATGCCTGTTTCGTTCCCCTCACATATGACACAATGGATAAATATACGACAAGGTGAGGATATCATACAACATATGAGAAAAATTGTATGACACTTATAACAATTCATTAATAAAAAAGTTTCATAATGACTGGTTACAGGTGTCATATATTTAACTTGAACTGTTATATAGTTTTTTTTTCGTAATGTCATATATTTTACTGATTAAGTTATATCAGACATCCAATAAGCTTTTCTCATTAAATTCTTACTTTCATCATATTTTCAGCTACTACTTAGCAAAATATCTAAACATATATGTGATTATATTATTTATTATTTTGGTATGTTATTAATTGTTACAAAATTTACTTCAGATTTTCTCTTTTCTTTCTGCGGCACCATTACATGGCTGCTTTTACATGGCTGTTTCGTGCCTCTCACATATGACACAATGGATAAATATATGACAAGGCGAGGAAATTATACGACATATGAAAAAATTATATGACAATTTTAACAATCCATTAATAAAAAGTTTTCATAATGGCTAGTTAAATGTGTCATATATTTAACTTGACATGTCATATAGTTTCTTCCATAATATTATATATTTTACCAGTTATTTCATATCAGACAGCCACCAAACGACCACTTCCATCACAGCCAAAAAGCTTTTCTCATTAAATATTTACTTTCATCATGTTTTCATCTACTACTTATCAAAATATCTAAACATTTATGCGATTACAATATTTATTATTTTGGCATCTTATTAATTGTCACAATATTTGCTTAAGATTAATTCTTTTCTTTTTATGATGCCACTACATGGCTATCTTTAAATGGCTATTTCGTGCCTATCACATACAATACAACAAACAAAATATATGACAAGGTTAGAGAAAATTATATGACATATTAAAGGAAATCATAACACAAGTGTAACCAGCCATTAAAAAAATAATTTATAATGGCTTGTTACAAGTTTCATATATTTACCTAGACATGTTTTATAATTTCCTTCTAGTATCTTAAATTTTGTTTGTATATGACAGTCACGAAACAACCATTAAGGGAACAGCAAAAAAATCTTTCCCTTTCTTTCACAGGAAAAATTAATCACATTAATCTTTTACATGCATGACCAATATATAACGATGGCTTCAGCATAAACTTACATATTTATTGTTACTTAGGGATACGCCAGTGGTCAGAATTCAAGACTTTTATTCTAAAGATATTGAGTTCAAATGTTGGGAAGGGATGGGAGGGGTTTATGGAATGAGAGAATTACTCTCATTGTGTATCTTATAACCCAACGGGCCTCTGAATGAAAAAAAAAAAAAAACTTACATATTTAATCCTCCTCAATTTTCTCTTCATTCGCTATTCTGTTCTTACTATTTGGTTTTTGTTGTATGAGATTAAATATTAACTCATCAGGTTATGTTATGTCTCGTACTGTGCTCTATTTTGAGTTATAATACCGCTGGATGATCTACTATTGGATTAGGTTAAAGTCTCCTGTGAATATGTGACACACAAATTTTACTATAAATCTCAAATTATTATAGTACTTTATAGATGTCTGATATGTAAATATTTTATTAAAGAGACATTTACTTACTTAGATCTTTTAAATGAGATCAATATGAGATCATAGTTATATGTGTCAACCGCAAATTGAACTTAATAATACTCAAATATACTTTTATAGATCATTAGATGAATTGCTAAGATATTAAATACTATTTACAGTTAATTCCTATTGTTGAGTTCAAAAAATCAAAACTACAACAACAAATGTATTTCTCGCGCTTCAAACAAAAAGAACCGACGTCCAATTAGTGAAAAAAAACCAAACTTTAACTCAAGTTATTTTACTATTTTGCCACTCTTTGTTTACCATTTATACCCTTTATAATTAAATAATCAAAAACTAAAAGAGAAATTGTCTCATTGGTTGCATGTGTGTGTGGCAACCATGTTACTCCCATTGTATCAACTACATAGCTTTTCCCAATTGAGATTTGGTTCTTTTCGACAAAAACAAGAACTCACCCCTCAAGCTTTATATTCTTTTTTTTCTGTGTTTACTTTTTTTTTTTTTTAAATCGCCCCCATTGTTTCGATTCATTTGTTAAAATCAAGGAAATTTTTATTTTGACTCGTTTTTTTAAGTAAGTGTAATTTAGTTATAATTTTATATCATATAATAAGTGGGGTCTACTTAAATAAAAAAAATTAAAATAATATTAAATTATAAGTTAATTTTACTCATAAAAAAATAAAATTAACAAACATTTAAAATTAGCTCACCGATACACTTTTAAGTTAAGTATGTGCACGAGGCCACTATGTGTATGCCACATGGACAGTAGATATCTGATAGGGATGACATGTCTTCAGGACATGGCAAGTTATTTTTCTTTTTCCCCTTCTCTGCTCTCTCTTTTGTTCCTCTCTCTCTCTCTCATGGTTTTGCAAAAAAAAGTCATAGATTTTCTTTCCTCAACCTCACCGTCTCCCCATTTTATTTCTCCGTTCCCAAATCCCTTTCTCTTGGCCTTGTGTCCGAAACCAGTTGGTCATCGTTTTAATCCTAAGCAACGTGGGAGAAATTAAATCAGATTGACTCATTAATCATAATAACTGGCGACCATTTCAACATCGAATCTGATTATGCTTTTAATATTGCAGTTCGAAAAACCTGACTCCTGAAGCTCTGTGAACCGGTTTATGCAACGGCTTCTTTGGTGTTTATGTAAAGGATTTTACTAGCTTCAGCCATTTTTATTTTACTGTTTATAGTTATTTATATATAATATATGTCAATTGATTATCAAAAATGTGAAAGTTAAATATATTATAAATTTATTGATAAAAAGTATTGATATATTATTGATATATTGATTTTTTGTGCACAAATAAACTAATAATAACAGTTTAATGAGATAAGGTCTTAATAAGTCTTCAATCTTTAAAAATTATTGTAATTAAGTTCTAAACTATTTTAAAATTTTAAATCAGTCTTAAAATTTTAATTTACATTCTATATGAGTCTTTTGTTGGACATGATTTGATTGATCTATTAGATATGTAATTTGATATAATTGTACGAGCATAAAAACCATTCAAATATATTTAAAAAATATAGAAATTTACGCACATGTGTTTGCGATTTTTTTTCCTTCAAGATCCAACAAGATCCGTTCTAACAGTTCTGTTGTACAATTAATGGTGCTAATCGTTTCGTTGGGAATCAATGGGATTACACTCATTTCGGTCCTAAATTTTTATCAATTTTTTTAATTTAGTCATAAACTTTTCAATTTTTTCAATCGAATTGTAAACTTTTCAGTTCATTTACAAATTGGTACTTCCGTTAACGGAAGTCAATTAAACTGTTATCTCCGTTTAGTTAATGGTTAATTTTAACGGTTTGACTGACTTCTGTTAACGGAAGTACTAGCTTGTAAAAGAACTGAAAGATTTAGAGCTCAATTGAAAATGTTGAAAGGTTTATGATCAAATTGAAAAAATTTATAAAGGTTTAAAACCAAAATGAGTGTAATCCCGAGGTTTAGGACTAATATTGTTTATTGATCGCAGGTAGTGAAAATCATGCAACCTACTTAGAGCTATGCAAATCAAATCTTACAATTGCATGTAACAGTGGTAGGCAAAAAAAGTCTATCTCTAAAACAAAAAACTGGTGGCTGTAACCGCTATCCTCATTATGCACATCCCGACTATGAGCATCGATGAGAATAAGTAATATGAGATCAGTATTTTGTGAGAAACCTTTTATGGGGATGAAAACTCTACTTATATGTGTCAGTTAGACAATTCTCTCTCTCTCTCTCTCTCTATATATATATATATATATATATAACACTGAGCTACCCAAGGATATTAATTAATTACTTATTCTCCAACAGTTTACTCCACGATACATATATGAGTGAACCGTTGGAAAATAAACAATTAATTAATGTCCTCGGGTGGTTCAATGTTATATTACATTAGCATGTGACCTGAGTTTTTCTTCTACACTTATTTTGATTTTAAATTTTTATAAATTTTTTTTAACTTAGTCTTAAATTTTTAACTTTTTCAATCGAATTCTAAATCTTTCAATTGTTTTATAAACTAAACCTTTTACTAATGGAAGTTAGTTAAACTGTTATTTCCGTTTAATCAATGATTAATTTTAACGGTCCGACTAAGTTCTATTAATGAAAGTATTAGTTTGTAAAATAACTGAAAGATTTAGAATTCAATTGAAAAAATTAAAAAATTTAAAACTAAATTAAAAAATTTATAAAAATTTAAAATTAAAATAAGTATAATTATGAGAATCAATAGATGTCATCTTCTCATGTGTCTTCGAGAAGAATTAGGTGTCAATGAGTATATCAATGTACCAGATGCTTACGTGCTTGTACATGATGAATAATTAATTGTGCCTTTCAGAATTAGGGGGGACAAATCAACAAATTGAATAGAAAACACACACAAAAAAAATTATTTTGTCCTCTTCGATCGAACGGTTTTTTATTTTTATCTACTCTTTTGTTTTTTTTCTTTTAATTTCACCACCTACATTCATTCAGAAACTTTTTTTTTTTTTTTTGTCATTTTTCATTAGTCTTTCATTATTTTTATCCCATGGCGGTCCTTGTCCACGTAAGTAAAATATTGACCACTCAAAGGTCACATGACATTTTTGATTAAAAAATTAACTTTTTATTTAAAAAATTAGAATATTTTACATAAAAATTCAAAAAATTGAAAAATTCACAAAATTATAAAAAATAAAAAATATTAAAATTGAAATTTTGAAATAATCTATAATTTATATAAAAATAAAAACATGTATTATTTCAAAAATTCAGAATATTATTAAAAAATCATTTTTATTTAAAAAATTGGGCTTTTTATTTCAAAATCAAAAAAATAAAAAATGCAAACAATTATGAAAAATTCCAAATTATATATTAAAACTATATATTTCCTTAAAAAACAAATATTTTTAGAAAATTTTAAATTAAAAAAAAGAAAATTAACAAAAATAAAATATAAAAATTTCTACTTTAGACCCTTGGGTTTCTTGACTATGCATAAATAACTCTATGCAGTCATGTTAAATACTTACTGGAAGACATTTGCCACCCTTTAAAGTTCTGCTCGGGTCGGTGCAGATTAGTCAGCTAATTGGGTTGGATACTGGACGGTTTCAGACAAAAAAAAAAAGATTTCATTAGTTAAAGTAATGATATTTGTTGTTCTTTAATAGACACACCAATCGTCAAGAACAAAGACTTTTATTTAGGAGGTCTTGAATTCTAATATGGGACCGAACTTTACAGTTTAATGAGTAGAAGACATGCATTTTCCGCCTTGAATGTAATAGAAAGTATTACTCTGGTCATGGAGACACGGCAGCATCAAGTCCATTGGCTGTTGGGTCATCTTGCCATTACCCACAATTTCAAAACCACCCATGTCTCCCCTGTCAACTAGCTCATCATCTGCCAAGGGTGGGGGAGTGTTGCCGAACAAGATTTGTTGCTTCCAGAGAGACCAAGAGAGAGAGAATTCCCAAAAATAAATATTCTAACTTTTACAAAATTCCAAAATTTCCAATTTTTTAGAAAGAAAACTTGCCATGTCATTGTGACGTGTCACCCTTGTCATATGTCTACTGTCCACATGGCGTGGCCATGTGGACATACTCAACATAAAAGTGCAGCAGTGAATTTTGACAAACGGGGCAAACGCCGATGGAGTCCATGGTTTTTAAACTCTAACCGGCCTCTCACCCCAACAAGAGAACCGGTCAACGACTCAACAATTAAATTGAGAGTTGACGGTTTAACCATCGGGTAAATAATTTTAATTTATATTTATAATTTTTAGGTCCCAAAGTCTTCGAGCCTACTGAACTATCTTGGAATGGCCAGGCCCGGTAAAGTATCGTGGACCTGACCTGCAATGTTAATTTAATTAAATATAATACAACTAAGAGGCCCCACTAGGTTAACTTGGTTTTATAGCAAGAGCATTCCCTTTCTCTTTTGTCTATAATCGATATCGGACCCCATCCCCCTTACAGAATCCTATATCCATTAAAAACAAGGGAGAGGGATGCGTGAGTGGTGTTTAGCCGTTGCACTTCATGGATTTTAATCCCACATTGATAAAAAAGTTATGGAATGGTGTTTCCACTAATAAAATGATAGCCACCTACACACTTGCATTTTATCTCAATTGAGCCATGTAGCCTGAGAGAGTGGATTCATATAGTTGGTTCGAACCAAGCCATTGTCACAGGCATAAATTTCGAGTCTGCAACAGTTAAATTCGAAAGTACAAACTATAAATTACAAATTAAAATTTAAAATAAAAGAAAATTTAAGTGAGGTTGATCTTCGTAGATCCTCCGATTAGTGTTACTTGGTGACTCCGTCCAGGGCTGCACGAGTTTGATCTTGATAGAAATAATTTTCACAGTTGTACCTTGAACTGGGTAGACTGAAATTAGATCTGATGTAGACGTTTGGACTACGGTTAAGAACCGCAGAGATTTGATTTGACTTGATTTGGCTTGATTTCACCGAGGGTCGAAGGGACTTATTCTCGGATGAGGTGCCTAAACTTTACTGAGGGCCGTATGAGACTTGATTTCAACCAGATCTGTAATATTTTGATATTTTTTAGATATATATTCTCATAAATTTAGATCTAAAGCGATCAGAGAATATAAACCCAAAACTAAACTTAGAAATGGATACAACAAATTTTTTGGGGTTTATACCTGAAATATCTGTCAAAAAGGAGTTAGGAGAGTTTACCGCAGAGTAAAAACACGTAGAAAAAGGAAAAATTTTCTTAAGAGATTTTCAAAAAATTTTTTTCTCTCAAATTTTCTATATTTTTCTATTTATAGATTTGATGAATGATCAGGGGAAGGATACACTCAGAGTACAAAAATGTAAGAGAAGGGTGGTAATGGAATTGAAATTTTTTTGCAACTTTCTGTAATTGCCTTTTTTCTTTTTTTTATCAATGCCTTTGCAAGATTTTGGATCAATCTATTTATAGGCCAAGGGAATTTACTATTCCACCTAACTTAGCCAGCCAACCTTGAAGAAAATGTAGCAGGCGCATGGATTTGCCATACTAGTTTGAAAATTGCACAAATTTGTCAGCCAAGTTTGAAGGAAATGCATGGATTTTGTCAACCAAATTTGAAGATGCTCAATGTCATGCAGCACGTGGGTTTACTTTTCAACATCTTTTTTTAACCATCTTCAAGGGTCGGTGAGGAAGAACGTTGCGGTCGTGATCCGAACTGAATCTTGAAGTCTAGTTTGAAACTCGAGATATTTTGATGAACACTGAATGTTGAAGTCTTCTGACTCCGACTATACCTAACTGTTGTTGGATTGCAATAGGAATCTAATACGATCTTGAGGAAGTCAACAGTCCAGCCAATATAGAAATCGAACTCTTGGCTCCAAGTGACGTCGAGCTTCCATAACTCGCAAAAATTTTTATATATGTGTTGAAGTTCTATAACTCCGGTGAGAATGATTCAGTAGGCAAAGAACTTGAACTTTCACATGAGGAAGGCCCAAGACAACAAAACTTCAAGGCCTGCACATAGAGAGACGGGCTATAGTAATGATTCTCGAGCCTGCTCCGATGTAAGGAGAGTAGTTGAAACTTTCCTGTACGTCGCCGCATCCAAAGGAAAATGAGGATGATTGTACCTTCTTATCTCTCTGTGGTAGATGTGCACTAATGAGAGTAGTTGGAACTCCATGACACTGATGGCATTGTAAAAGGAGTTTTGCAGTTATGTCATAGTTGGGTGTTATCTTTTTTGAGGTGACCTTTCTTCTTCTTTAACCTGTTATTCTGCAGATGGTTCCAATTTTTTATCGTAGAGGAGCAAAGGTTTGATATGCAGGGAAGACTGGAGCGGGATTGAAGCACAGACTCAGATTCAAACTCACAATCGGTTTTATATTTTTGGGCCGTTCACAGTTTATACTCATGCGGGTCAGGAGTTGAATTAGATTTTGAACTTGGGTTCTAAATTGTGTCTGGAAATTGAGATTTTTGGGTTTCAGGTTTTGGATTGGATTTAGGTTTTTGGGCTTAGGTTTTGTGTTTGGGTTTTGAATTAGACTTGAGTTTTTGGGCTTCTGGATTTGGGCACGAGTGTTTGCGTTTTAGATTTGAACTTTGGTTTTTAGGCTTTGGAGTTGAGCTTAAGTTTTTGGATTTAGACTCAAGTGTTTGCGCTTGGACTTTCAGGTTTAAATTTCGCTTGAACTCTCAGATCAGAACTTACAGATTTTTTTTGACTTTTTTTGTTTTTTTATTTTCCTTTTCTTTTGATTTTTTTTCTTTTTTTTGATTTTTCTCTTTTAAAAAAAAAACATATTTACACATAATACTGCTTCAAAAATTTATTATTAATCGGGTCAATTCGGACGCCTTCTTGGTCTGACAGCATGTAAGCGTTGTAGGTATAGACCTTATGCACTAAGTATGGCCTGTCCCATTTGGAAGTAAGCTTGTCACCAGGTCGGTACTTCATGTTGATGAGTCGTCGTACTGCAAGAACAAAATTCCCAACTTGAAAAGATCGAGGGCGAACTCTGCGGTTGAACATGTTGGTGAGTCGTGCTTAGTAGCATTCGAGTTGCTGTTGTGCTTCAAGTCTCCTTTCATCAAGGGCTTCTAACTCATCCAGACGTAGGCGAGCATTCTCCTCTTGTGTGAGTCCTTCCAGAACAGCCATGCGCAGAGATGAAATTTGTTTTTCCAACGGCAGTATTGCCTTGACACCGTAGACAAGTCAGTATGACGTCACCTGTGTTGGGGTCCAGTAAGTTGTGCGATATGCCCATAATGCCTCCAGAATTCTGTCATGCCAATCTCTTTTTGATTTAGAGACTACCTTCCACAATATGTTGCATAAGGTCTTGTTAAATGCTTCAGCCAAACTGTTAGCCGGGGCATTGTACATAGATGATTTGCACTGCTTGAATTTGAACTTCTCGCAGAGCTTGCCCATCAAGCTGTTGTAGAACTGCTTGTCATTATCAGTAATGATGAGCCGAGGAACTCCATAGCGATAGATCAGATGAGTCCGGATGAAGTTGACAACATGTTCCTTCTTTACTTCCCTTAGTGGAATAGCTTCGGCCCATTTTGAGAAGTAGTCTGTTGCTGCGAGGATGTAAAGATGACTCGGGGATGACTTTGGTAACGGTCCTACTAAGTCGATATCCCAAGCTTCAAAGGGCCAGGACGAGACAGTTGAATACAGTGGCTCCGGTGGTTGATGTATGTAATTAGCATAAAATTGACAAGCTTGACAGGTTTTAGCAAACTCAATGGAATCACATACCATAATTGGTCAGTAGTATCCCATCCTTTTGAGCTGAAAGTGCAACTTAGGCCTTGATTGATGTCTGCCACAAACACCAGAACGTGCTTCAGCGAGAGCTTGTTTTGCCTCTTCATTGCCTAAGCAGCGAAGTAAAACTCCATCAAAAGACTTTCAATATAGAGCATCCTTGAGATATATGAAACGAGGAGCTCGTCGTTGAATTTCTGTCTTTTGACGACGATTTTTGGGCAATTCCTGTACTGTAGGTAGTCAATGATTGGTTGGCGCCAATCCTTGTCCTCCGCAAGACGTACAAATATAGCATTGGCTGCTGTAGTTTCTTCATCATCCTTTTGCGGCACGATTCATTTCTGGCATACAGCAACAACTGTAGCCTGGATTTCTAACTTTGCAAGAGAAGTCTCCAGGATAGACAACGCGTCTGTCTGAGAGTTTTCTCGTCAAGGCACATGCTCCAAGGTGATGCTTTCAAATTCTTCCATTAGCTATCGAGCACACTGATGGTAAGACGCAAGGTCCTCTTTCTTCACATCGTACAACCCTCTACGTTGGTTAATGACGAGCTGGGAATCTCCATAGACTTCTATAGTTGGAATATTTATATCGACAGCCATTTGAAGACCAATGATTAAAGCCTGGTATTCAACAACATTGTTTGAACATAACTTACCAAGAATGATAGAATATGGTAGTATTTATCCTTGAGGAGTGACAAACACTATGTCAGTACAGCACCATCACGCTTTGCTGTACCATCAAAGAACATCGTCCATAGTGGCAGTGTCTTAATGTAAAAGACCTCTTCATCTGGAAGATCATCTGTGAACTCCCAATCTGACGGGACAAGGTGATCTGCCAGGAAATCTGATAGTGCTTGTCCCTTTACTGCTTTCTGAGGCACGTAGACAATGTCGTAGCTCTATAGAATTACTGCCCACTTGGCAAGTCGTCCTGACAAGACTGGTCTAGATAAGATATATTTGATAGGATCAGCTCTGGCAATGAGATGTACCGTGTGAGCCTGCATGTAGTGCTTTAGCTTATCAATAGCGAAGAACATGGCTAGACATGTCTTCTTGATAGGTGAGTAGTTCAGCTCTAGACCATTCAAGGTTCTGCTCAAGTTGTACAGGACAACTTCCTTTCCCTGCTCATTTTCCTGTGCAAGCAGGGCTCCCAATGACCTTTCCTGTGCGGCAATATAGAGAATTAACGACTTTCCTTGAATTGGAGCACTCAAGACTGGTGGATTGGAAATATACTTCTTTATGCTCTCGAAGGCTTTGCTGCAAGCTTCGTCCCACTCAAAGTTAACATCCTTCTTCATCAGCCGATGGAAAGGTTCACACCTCACAACTAAGTTGGAGATGAAACGGCGAATGTAGGCTAGTTTTCCTTGTAGACTTCGTAGCTCGTGCAGGTTTTTTGGTTCAAGCATCTTTTGAATTGCCTCAACCTTTGACTGATCAACTTCGATTCCATGATGGCGCACCACGAACCCAATAAACTTGCCTGATGTGACACCGAATGCACACTTGAAAGGGTTTATTTTGAGTTGATGTTTGCGAAGTCTTTCAAACACCGTTTTGAGATCCTCGAGATGGTCTTTGCGCTCCTTAGTCTTTACCACTAAGTCATCAACATAACATTCTACAATCTTGTGCAGCATGTCATCAAAATTTTTTTGCATAGCATGCTGGTAAGTGGCGCCAGCATTTTTTAATCCAAATGGCATAACTTTGTAATAGTATATACCTTTTGGGGTGCAGAATGCCGTCAACTCCTCATCCTCTAGTGCCATCTTGATCTGGTTATAGCCTGAAGAACCATCCATGAAGGAAAATGCTTCGTGGCTCGTTGTTACATCGACTATAATCTCTGTTATGGGTAACGGAAAGTCATCTTTTGGACAGGCTCTGTTAAGATCTTGAAAGTTAACACATACCCTTAGCTGCTCATTTTTCTTTCTCATTGGGACGACATTTGCAATCCACGTTGGGTAGGTAACCTCCCGGATGAAGCTAATATTGATCAGCTTGTTGACCTCCTCCTTGGAATAAGCTTTGGGCAGAACCGTCGTTGTGACTGTTTGACTGGATGAACACTCTTTTTTACTGCTAGGCGGTGTACTGCAATCTTCGGGTCAAGTCTGGATATTTTTTTGTAACTCCAAGTAAACACGTCCCTGTATTGACTTAATACCTGGACATATTCCTGCTCTTCTTCTGTAAGTAAAGCACTTACAAATGTAGGTCGGGGATCTTTTGAGGAGCCAAGAATGACTTTTTAAGTTCATCAATAATTGCTTGGCCACCATCTTCAAGTTCTGGGGGAGCCTTCTTTACTTCGTCGTCTGATGAGTCAGATTCTACCTCCTCGCTGATCGTGATATGGAATGTAGAGCTCCTGACTTCATCTTCTTTGTTTGACTGGGTGGACTTATCCTGTTTGGTGGTGATGGTGATAGCACGTGCATCAGCTACTCGACTTCGGCTCTTTAGCGCGATCCACACATGTGACTTCTCCTGATAGCCTAAACTAGGTCAAGATGTTAAAGATTGAGAAATGGCGTCACTTGTGGATGGCAGCGTACCCATTGTGCTCGGGTTTGAGAAGTCATGGCCTGCCTTGGCTAAGAGCTTGTATGCATTATGATCAAATCCTTCGTGTGTTCTTTTTTCTGGAAGTGAGCCGCCTTCGACTGTCCCCATGAGTGGTCTAACGAAGCCTTTTAATGGTTTTGAGGACAAAACCGGCTCAATCTTTGGTATCGGTAGAGTGTAAGTCTTCTTTAAGTTGTGCAGTTCTTTTGTCTTGGTTGGCTGTGTCCTTGCTCCTTTTTAGGATCAATACAATAAGAGAAAGGGGGTTGACCTTCTGGGCATCGTGACTTTGGTACATAGCATACAACTGGAGTGGAGCTCGAACATGCAACATCCTTCAGACGAAGTTTAGCAGGCTGTGGCAGCTTTTCATCTGTTAGAGTCTGAGGTTGTGCATTGATAGAGTCTTTGACAGCTTTTCCTTTTTTGATGGAACAATCTCCGGATTATCTCTGTCGGTGTAGAAGACTGCATCCGCCAAATGTGATTCAGTATCATCAAACGGCTTTAAGTCAGCATTGACCTTTTAAACACCATCCATGTAGTACTTGAAGCAATGATGCAGACTTGAGAGCGCAACTCCATTTCCTTGAATCAACGGTCGTCCTAGTAGCATCTTATACATAGTACGTGCATCAATCACATGAAATAGAGTGCTAGAAGTGAGACTACCAACAGTTAGCTCCAAGCGAATCATCCAAATTAATCTATCCTGCTTGATTATAGTCATTAATCATTAAGTAGCTGTATGATAACTCATCCATGCCGATGCCTAGCTCATTTATGGTGGATTTTGGAATATTGACTGCCAAGCCATCGTTGATCAGAATACGTTAGACCTTCTATTTTCTCACATAGCCTGATACATATAGTGGTCGATTGTAGGCCTTGGACCCTAGCAGAAGATCCTCATCTGAAAATGAGACAGCGGAGTAACATCCGACATGATTTTGGGCTGGAATTACTTGATGGCAGAGATCCAGCTGAGGTCTAAAGAGTGTTGCTGACTTGGTTCTGCCACACTTCTGTTGATTACAAAGTTGCAAACAGCTGAGGGTTGGCGAGAAGAGTTTGAAGAGCTTCATATACCTTCTCCATTGTCGACTTTTAGTTATCGAGCTGTTCTTCCTTATGGTGTGTCGCCACTTTTGATGGATTTGAAGTGATGGTGGTCTAGTTTGCCGAGGTTATGCCTTCTTGGTCTAGAATAATTTTATTCTGGCTCTTGAACTTCATGATTAGCTCCTTTAGGACAAAACATTTCTTAGTTGGATGACTTACTATGCGATGATATTTACAGAATCTTGGATCACTGACTAGATCCTTTTCATTGGGCCGCTTGCATTCTGGGAGTTCGATCAGTTTCGCCTCCAATAGTTGATCAAGAATGTCTGGGACGTCTAAGTCGGGAAATGGATACTGCTTCTGCTCCAATTCTCGCAATGTCACCTTCTGCCTCTCTTGTTGTTTTGGATGAGTTTTTAGAGTTGGAGGATTTACCTTAGCTTTAGCTCTCACTTTTACTGAAGTGATGTTGACCGTCATCACTTCCTTACCTTTTCTTGAGTTGTTGGGCTTCTTAGTTTCTCTTCTGCCCCCTTGCTTATCTCCATATCATGTGCACTGGTCGCTAGTTCTTCTAAGGTTTGGGGTTTGATACCCTGTAGGATGTATAACAGCTCTAATGCATTCCCTGGATGCACATCTCCAAGGCAGAAGTCTTCGTCAGACGATCTTTGCAGTCCAAGTTGAGGGCACGCTATATATTGATGTATTCGACAACGGGCTCTCCTTTTCTTAGTTTGGTGCTGGTAAGTTCCATCATACTTACCGTCCTTCGAGTGCTGAAAAATCTATCGAGGAACTCTCATTGTAGTTATTCCCAACTGTCGATCGATTCTGATTCAAGATTTATGAACCAGGTAAAAGCGGTCTCCCTGAGTGAACGAACGAATTGCTTAACCAAGAGATCTCTGTAAGTCCCTGCATTGTTGCAAGTTTCAACGAAGTGGGCGATGTGCTGTTTAGGGTCACCTCGTCCGTCTAATTGTTGAAATTCGGGCGGCTGGTAGCCCAAAGGCATATTAAGACTTTCGATCTGTCTGATGTATGGTTTGATGTACATCTGTGATCCTTGGAAAGATCTAACTTGTTGTAGGCGGATCGTATTAGCTATCATATCCTGCAATTGTTGAACAGATAGCGAACCTACAGAATTCTAGGGTGGCAACTGTGTAGAACTACTTGGTTGGTTTTTCGTAGTGAAGACGTCGGCTGGTGTGGTTTTTGGAATGAAATCAGGTCGATATGGTTGCTCCTTGCGGATCTCGGGATCAATTTGGATCAGAGCCTTTCTTTGAGAGCGATGATCTGTTAATCTTTTTCCTCCACAACTCTAATTAGCTGCAAAATTTTGTTCTCTAATTTTGTAATCCTTTCTTATGTGTTGGCTGTATTGGTCATCATGACTGCAATAACGCCGGTGTTGGCAGATGAAGCTCCGCGAAAGACTGGGGTAGAGGAGTCTTCTGATACCTCTGTGAGGATCTCTACAGAATGAGTCGAATTCTATTGAGCAGGCTTCATCATGTTGCCCCCGATTTTGATCGAGGTGGGCGATCGACTCTTTCATGCGGCAAGAGACTCAGGGGAGAGATCCTGTTGCTGTTCAATATGTAGACTTTCCGTTTCGATATTTTATCGGGTTTGGATGACAAGAAATTGTGTCTGTCCACGGGTTTCTGAGCCTGCATACCCGGGTAGGGTAGTTGATACAGGCAGTGGAGCAGTTGTCTTCTTTTTTGTGGCAGCGGTTGTACTCCTTTTTGGTGTTATTCGATATGCTGGATACTTGTTAAAAATCTTTTTTTTTTTTGTCTTTTTCTTTATTTTTTCTTTTTCTCTTTTTCTTTTTCTTTTTTCTTTTTTCTTTTTTTGGCTCCCTTTTTTTTCTTTTTCTTTTTTTTCTTCTCTCAGCTTCCCTTTTACCTTTTTTTTTTTTCTCTCGGCTCACCTTTTACCGTTTTCTTTTTTTTCTTTTTTTTTAAGGAACAAGAGATGAGAGGTGAAAAGGTCCCACCGAACGTGCCAGAAATTTGTAACGGGCGTAAATCTCGAACTTGCAACAGTTAGACTCGAAAGTACAAACTACAAATTACAAATAAAAATTTAAAATAAAAGAAAATTTACGTGAGATCGATCTTCGTAGATCCTCCGATTAGTGCTTCTTGGTGACTTCATCAAGGCTGCACGAGTTTGATCCTGATAGACATAATTTTCACGGCTTTATCTTGAACCGGGTAGATTGAAACTGTATTTGATGTAGACGTTTGAATTATGGTTAAGAACCGCAGAGATTTGATCTGATTTGATCTGGCTTAATTTCACCGAGAGTCGAAGGGACTTGTTCTCGGATGAGGTGCCTACACTTTACTGAGGGTCGTATGAGCTTGATTTCAACAGGATCTATAATATTTTGATATTTTTATATCTATATTCTCATAAATTTAGATCTAGAGCGATCGGAGAATATAAACAAAAAAAAATTTAGAAATGGATAAAACAATTTTTGGGGTTTATACCTGAAATATCTCTCAAAAAGAAGTTAGAAGAGCATACTGCAAAATAAAAACACGTAAGAAAAGGAGAAATTTTGTTGAGAGATTTTCAAAATTTTATTTTTGTCTCAAATTCTCTGTATTTTTCTATTTATAAATTTGCTGAATAATCAGGGGAATGATACACTCAGAGTATAAAAATGTAAGAGAAGGTTGGTAATGGAATGGAAATTTTTTTGCAACTTTCTGTAATTGCCCTTTTTTTTTCATCAATGCCTTTGCAAGATGCTAGATCGATCTATTTATAGGCCAAGGAAATTTACTATTCCACCTAACTTAGCCAGCCAATCTTGAAGAAAATGTAGCAGGTGCATGGATTTGTCATCCTAATTTGAAAATGCACAAATCTACCGGCCAAGTTTGAAGGAAATGCATGGATTTTGTCAACCAAATTTGAAGATGCTCAATGTCATGCAGCACATGGGTTTACTTTTCAACGTTTATTTTTTTTAATTGTTTGCAGCCATGTTCTTCACACCCCGATTACTTTTCACTCCAACCTGGCTGGTTTTCCAGTCAAATGGTTTGGCTGACAGTTCAGTCCAGTTTTCTCTTATTTCTTATCCGTTTAAATAATAAAACTGGACTGGATTCTAATTTGGTTTTGGGTAGTTGGTTTACCAGTCCATATGCAATGGACAGAAACGTGACCTATGCATTTAGTGAGAACTCAATTTAAAGACATAAAACACCATTTCACTTCCTAGGTTTGATACTTTGTTGAATTAAACTCGCTTTCTTTTTGTTTGTTGAAATACACTCACAACTTTTGCAGCTTTTGTTAGCCCTTTGAGGGAATATTCTGTTAGGATAAATGTTAATGGTAGGCGGAGTTTTGTCCCAAGTTTTGTTCGTAATACAACAATAATTATATTTTGTGTAACAACATTGATAAAATGTGAGAAAAAAAAAAGAATATTTTTTCTTCTTATTTTTATTGTACATTTTATGAATATGGTTGTACAAAATTCCTTACTTGTTACATTACAAACAAATTCTAGAGTGATTTTGTTGTGCTATGTAACAGGGCTCATTCTGTTATATCTCACCGCCTTAACATGCTTATGACGCCACCTCAGCACAATGGAATGATGTGGAATTCAGCATACAACATACACATGAACTTTTATTAAAAATTAGAATATGGAAAAAATTGAAAAAAATAAAAATTCAAAGAAAAATAAAATGTAAAAATTATGTGAAAAAAAAAAAACCCCCAAGAAGTAAAGCCCCAGTAAGCAAATCGAGCGTAGAGCCAAGAAAATCAAGAAAGAGGGTCCCAAATAGCATCGACGATAAAGCCCACTTTTGCATTTAACAATCAAAAGGGAAAACAAGCTTATCCGTGCATAAGACAAAGTGTATCCATTCCTCGCGAGAGATGGTGTTTGTTACAGCTTTAATGGCCAAGCGATCGATTGGCATCAAAAGATTACAAAATTTTGGAAAAAGAAAGCCGTAGAGAGAGAGAGGCTTTGAAGAGAAGCGCGTCTTTGAATCTTGATCTGGAATCTTCTGTTTATATGGTAAAATTACGGTTTCTAATGCACGCTTTGGAGGAAGAAAAAAAAAAGTTCAAGATTCAGAATATATTTTTCTATAATTTTTTACATGTCATTTTCTTTAAATTTTATCTTTTTCATATTATAAATTTCTATCCCAAGTATACTAAGAAAAAATTGTAAGTGACAATGTTTTATGGACTTTGTCTTTTAATTATAGTTAACAATGTTTTTAGGGTTTTAATTATTTCATCTCTATCATTCCATGTCTGTTATAACTTTTGCCTTAACCTTCTAGAACTTTTATGATTTTTTCAGAGTTACCGACTCAATATTAATCTTTTCGTTTAGTTAGTGACTTATTTTGAACTTTTTTGTAATTTGCTAACCCAAGCATGAGCTTCTTCGGTTGCCACGTTGCACTCCCATGATGTGGACGTGTAGGTCCGACACGTCAGCACTTTTGGTTGACCTGACATGTGATGCTTACCACATGTGCCACATCATTGCCATGTAAGCATATAACGGTCATTTTGATGGAAAAGAAGTTAGTAACCTAATTTTGAATTATTTTTCGTTGAGTTGTCATTATTTGGACTTGTTTTTTTAAGTTAGTGGCCACAAACTGAAATTTTTATAAGTTTGTGACCCAAATTAGAATTTATCTTGTCTGCAAGCTTGGTCTTCAGTTGAACACCAGCTTGAACAGTATCACAAAAAACTTGTTCTTTTATCTGCAATTTGGCTGAATATTTAGGAAGCAAAATTTTGCAATAATTAAGGATATTCTGCACGAGGAAAGAAACAGGAGCTATCTGACTGGTAGATCGCAGAAGATGCCCATCCTTTTGGGTAGGCAGCAACCTGGAGACTCAAGCTTTTTGCATATCGGGAAGACTAGATTTATGGAATGATTGGTAGAATCGAATGATGGGCTCTTCCTTGATTTATAAAAAAAGAGAAAGAGACATTTTAGGTTGAAAACATCAAATCTTATCAACATTTCTCCTAGTATATGAATGGTATGTAAAAATAAAGTTAAACGGCTCTTCCTTGCTTTTTTTTTTTTGCTTTCATTTATTCATATAATAATAATAATAATAATAATAATAATAATAATTTTACATTATAATAAAAATTAAATATTTCAAAACTTAGGATAATAATTAAATTGTAAATAATAATAAAATTTTATAGTAAAAATAATCATTCATTTATTAATAATAAACTATTTTATAATCTCTAAAATATTATTTTCGTTATAATAATAATAATAATAATTATTATTATTATTATTATTGTTATTGCTATTGTTATTGTAATTATTATTATAATTATTACTATTATTGTTATCATTACCATTATTACTTATGAATGATAATATATCATAGTATTACAATGAGAAAAAATTAAAATTTAAAAAATATTTAAATTATCAATTAACGAATGATTATTATTATAATAACAATAAAATTTTATGTTAATATTTTCTATTTGGATTTTATATTCATGGTTATCATTGTGTGGTATATTATTATTATTATTATTATTATTATGATTTATAATTTATTTTTATGATAATTTAATATTTTTAGTTTGACATTACATTATAATATTTTTTATATTTCATACCTTTGAATTTGATATTCATAATTTTTTAGTTTTAATAACATTTATTTTAGTTTTATCGTAACATAAATATTATCAAATATTTGATATTAATTTCGATTCTAAACTGAAACAAAGAATTATGAAAATTTTTAATTCTAATTTTAGAGTAAATCAAAAATATTATAAAATAAGTATTTTATTTCTGAGCTTACTTGATTTCAATTTTAATTTTAATTCTAATTCCCGACCATAAACGAAACGGCCTCTAAAAGAAAAGAAAAAACTCCATTGAGCGAATTAATGCTGGAAACAGAATAAACTATACGGAAATGTTATTGGCGGAATGCTGCTAACATCATCATGATATCAGCCAAAACATTTTTTCATAAAAAAATTGTTTACGAAAAAAGTTATTTTTAAATTAAGATTTAAATTAATACTAAATGTATTTAATGTAACATCAATTACGTTTAATATTAAAATTAAAAAAATCCAAAAAAAATTTAAAATATGAATGAGTTGTACCAATACATGTCTGAGTTTAATAACTATGTTTGTAATTCCACCTCATTCTCGCATGTGACGGAGTAAGTGACATTCCGTTATTTTTTATGTTTTATTTAGTTTTGACCGAGTTATATGCATTTCATAGATATTTTAACTTATTTTGAGTAATTAATGATTTTAAAATTTAAATTATAATTAAGGTACTTGTTATTTTTACTTATATTTTTTATAATCACAATTCACTCATAAATTTTTATTTCACAAATTTATTTTATTATTTTATATTTTAAATAAATCTCACTAATTATATAATATAAAATTATAAACAAAATACACTAAATAAGAAAGAGAGAGAGAGAGAGAGAGAATCACATTAAATTATAATTAATAACATCCTTTGTGCCTCGCGGTTCACCTCTCTTGTCCGGGTGGATGCCTGATAGACTAAAAGTACAAAAAGTTAATCACTAGCTAACAAGACAACAGAATTCATGATGCCTTTGGACAGATATACGAAATAAAATCAGTAATTTATCAAAGTGATCAGAACAGGCTGTAAACTACAAAAAAAAAAAAAAAAAAAAATTATAATCTTTGTTGGCAGCAGGCAGGTGGGGGAGGCCTATAAATGGCCTCCCCCAATTGAAATCCATGCAGAAAAAAAAAAAAAAGAGAAGCCAGCAGCGAAGCAAGCGCAAAGCAGGCGAAAAAAAAAAAGAAAAAAAAGAGAGAGATAGTAAAAAAAAAAATCAAAATATTACAAATCTGGCTGGGATTAAATCTCGTACGGCCCTCAGCAAAATCTAGGCAGCTCATCCGAGAACAAGTCCATTCGACTCTCGGTAAAATTAAGCCAGATCGGCTCAGATCAAATCTCTACGGTTCATAAACGTAGTCAAAACGTCCAAATCAGATACAATTTCAGTATATCCAGTTCAAGAAAAAACGGTGGAAATTATTTCTGTCAAGATCAAGCCCGTGCAGCCCTTGACGGAGTCAAAAAAGGAACACTAATCAGAGGATCTACGGAAATCGACCCCACGTAAATTTTCTTTTCTTTTACAATTTTTAATTTGTAATTTGTTGTTTGTTTGTATTTTCGAGTTTAATTGTTTTAGACTCGAAATTTACATTTTACAAATTTTTGGCACGCTCGGTGGGACAACTTCACCTCCCATCTCTTGTTCCTTAAAAAAAAAAAAAAAGAGGTAAAAGGGGAGCCGAGAGAAAAAAAAAAGTAAAAAAAAAAGTAAAAAGTAAAAAGTAAAAAGTAAAAAAAAAGTAAAAAGTAAAAAGTAAAAAAAAAAACGGTAAAAAGTTAAAAAAAAAAAATTTTACAGGTGTTCAGCACATCAAATGGCACCGAAAAGGAGTACAATTGCTGCCACAAAAAAGAAGGCAACGGCTCCACTGCCTGCATCAACTACCCTACCTGGGTACGCAGGTCCAGAAACTCAGGGACGAACACAATTTCTTGCCGTTCAAACCCGACAAAACATCGAAATGGAGAGTCCACAGCTTGCACAACAGGATCTCTCCTCTGACTCTCTTGCCGCATGGAGGAGTCGATCACCCACCCCGATCGAAGTCGGGGGCAACACGACGAAGCCTGCTCAACAAAATCTGACTCACACAGAAGAATCAGAAGAGTTTTCTCTCCCAGTCTTTCCCGGAGCCTCATCTGTTGCTGTCATGATGACCAACACAACCAGCACAGAAGAAAGGATTTCAGAATTGGAGAACAAAATTTTGCAGCTGATCAGAGTCGTGGAGGAAAAAGATCAACAGATCGCCGCTCTCAAAGGAAAGGCCCCGATCCAAGTTGATCCTGAAATCCGCGAGGAGCAACCATATCCACTCGGTTTCACTCCAGAAGCCACACCAGCCGACGTCTTTACTGCCAAAAAGCGACCAGGTAGTTCTACACAGCTGCCACCCTCAAATTCTGTAGCTTCGCTATCTGTTCAACAATTGCAGGAAATGATAGCCAATACGATCCCACTGCAACAAGCTACATCCTTCCAAGGATCACAGATGTACGTCAAACCGTACACCAGACGGATCGAAAGTCTCAACATGCCTTTGGGCTACAAGCCGCCCAAATTTCAACAATTCGACGGACGAGGCGATCCCAAACAGCACATCGCCCACTTCGTTGAAACCTGCAACAACGCAGGGACTTATGGAGATCTCTTGGTGAAGCAGTTTGTTCGTTCACTCAGGGAGACCGCTTTCACCTGGTTCATCAATCTTGAACCAGAATCGATCAACAGTTGGGAACAGCTACAACGAGAGTTCCTCAACAGATTTTTCAGCACTCGAAGGACGGTAAGTATGATGGAGCTTACCAGCACCAAACAAAGGAAAGGAGAGCCCGTTGTCGAATACATCAACAGATGGCGTGCCCTCAGCTTGGACTGCAAAGATCGCCTGACGGAGACTTCTGCCGTGGAGATGTGCATCCAAGGAATGCATTGGGAGCTGTTATACATTCTGCAGGGTGTCAAACCCCGAACCTTCGAAGAACTGGCGACCCGCGCACATGATATGGAGATAAGCATCCAGACTTCCGGAGGCACGGTTCCCATCCAGTTGGACCAGCAAGGGGGCAGAAGGGAGATTAAGAAACCCAACAGTTCTAGAAAAGGAAAGGAAATGATGAATGTTGAAGCCGCACCAGTAAAAGTGGGCGCCAAAGCTAAGGTAAATCCTCCGACCCAAATAACTCAGCCAAAACAACAGGAAAGGCGGAAGGTGACATTGCGAGAGTTGGAGCAGAAGCAGTATCCATTCCCCGACTCAGACGTCCCCGACATTCTTGAACAACTCTTGGAGGCGAAGCTGATCGAACTCCAAGAGTGCAAGCGGCCGAATGAAAATGATCGAGTCAGCGATCCAAGATTCTACAAATATCACCGGATAGTAAGTCATCCAACTGAGAAGTGTTTCGTCCTGAAGGAGCTAATCATGAAGCTCAAAAGCCAGAATAAAATCATTCTGGACCAAGAAGGCGTAACCTCAGCAAACCAAACCACCATCACTTCAAAACTATCAGAAGAGGTGACACATCGTAAGGAGGAGCCGCTCGACAACAAAAAGTCGACAACGGAGAAGGTATATCAAGCTCTCCAAACCCTTCTCGCTAACCTTCAGCTGTTTATAGCTTTGCAATCAACAGAAGTGTGGCAAAATCAAGTCAGTAATACTCTCCAGACCTCGGCTGAATCTCAGCCATCAAATGATTCTAACTCAGCGGAGCAACAGACGGCCCAAAATCACGTCGGATGTTACTCTGCTATCTCATTTTCAGATGAGGATCTCCTGCTGGGGTCCAAACCCCACAATCGGCCACTGTATGTATCAAGCTATATGAAAGAACAGAAGGTCCGACGTATTCTGATTGACGATGGCTCAGCAGTCAATATTATCCCAAAATCCACTATAAAGGAGCTCGGCATCGGCATTGATGAATTATCAGACAGCCGCTTGATGATTCATGGCTTTAATCAAGGAGGACAGAAAGCAATTGGGATGATTCGCTTGGAGCTAACTATCGGTAATCTCACTTTTAGCACTCTGTTTCATGCGATTGATGCACGTACCACGTATAAGATGTTGCTAGGACGACCGTGGATTCATGGAAATGGAGTTGTGCTCTCAAGGCTGCATCAGTGCTTTAAGTATTACAATGGTGGCGTTCAAAAGGTCAATGCTGATTTAAAGCCGTTTGATGATGCTGAATCACATTTGGCAGATGCAGTCTTCTACACCGACACAGACAATCCAGAAATCGTTCCATCAAAAGCTACTTGGACTGGGGGCATCCACAAAAAGGGAAAAGCTGTCGAAGAACCTGCCAATGTTCAACCCCAGGCTCCAACAAATGAAAAGCTGCCACAGCCTGCTGAACTCCGTCCGAAGGATGTTGCATCTTCAAGCTCCACTCCAGTCCTACGCTATGTGCCGAAGTCACAACGCTCAGAAGGTCAACCCCCTTTCTCTTATTGTATTGATCTTAAACAGGAGCAAGGTCATAGCCAACCCAAAACAAAGGAGCTGCACAACCTGAAGGAGACTTACAGTCTGTCGATACCAAAGATTGAGCCGGTTTTATCTTCAAAACCATTAAAAGGCTTCGTCAAACCACACACGGGGGCAGTCGAAGGCGGTTCACTTCCAGAAAGAAGAACACATGAAGGATTTGATCCTAATGCATACAAGCTTTTGGCAAAGGCGGGCTATGACTTCTCAAACCCAAGCACAATGGGTACGCTGCCATCCACACATGGCACTGCTTCTCAAACATCACAGTCCCGACCTGGCTTAGGCTATCAGGAGAAGTCACCTGTGAGGATCACGCTAAAGAGTCGAAGCCGAGCAGCTGATGCACGTGCCATCACCACCACCACCAAACAAGACAGGCTTATCCAGTCAAACAAAGAAGGTGAAGTCAGAGGTTCTGCATTTCATGTCACAATTAGCGAGGAGGCTGATTCCGACTCATCAGAATGGCACCAGAAGACGAGGAGTTGACAGCATTCTGCACCCCAAAAGGTATATACTGCTACAAAGTTATGCCGTTTGGATTGAAAAATGCTGGCGCCACTTATCAACGTGCCATGCAAAAAATTTTTGATGACATGCTGCACAAGATTGTAGAATGTTATGTTGATGACTTAGTTGTAAAGACTAAGAAGCGCAAAGACCATCTCGAGGATCTCAAGACAGTGTTCGAAAGACTTCGGAGGCATCAGCTCAAAATGAACCCTCTCAAGTGTGCATTCGGTGTCACATCAGGAAAGTTTCTTGGGTTCGTGGTGCGCCATCGTGGAATCGAAGTTGATCAGTCAAAGGTTGAGGCAATTCAAAAGATGCTTGAACCTAAAAACCTGCACGAGCTGCGAAGTCTACAAGGAAAGCTGGCCTACATTCGCCGTTTCATCTCCAATTTAGCTGGGAGATGTCAACCTTTCCATCGGTTGATGAAGAAGGATGTCAAATTCGAGTGGGACGAAGCTTGCAGCAAAGCCTTTGAAAGCATAAAGAAGAATCTTTCCAATCCACCGGTCCTAGGTGCTCCAATTCAAGGAAAGTCGTTGATTCTCTACATTGCAGCACAGGAAAGATTTTTGGGAGCCTTGCTTGCACAGGAAAACGAGCAGGGAAAGGAAGTTGCCCTATATTACTTGAGCAGAACACTAAACGGTCCGGAGTTGAGCTATTCGCCCATTGAAAAGACATGTCTAGCACTGTTCTTTGCCATTGACAAACTAAGACACTACATGCAAGCTCACACGGTACATCTCATTGCCAGAGCTGATCCTGTCAAATATATCTTATCCAGACCATTCTTGTCAGGACGACTTGCCAAGTGGGCAGTAATCCTACAAAGCTACGACATTGTCTACGTGCCTCAAAAAGCAGTCAAAGGACAAGCTCTAGCAGACTTCCTTGCAGATCACCTTATTCCGTCTGATTGGGAGTTTACAGATGATCTTCCAGATGAAGAGGTCTTTTACATTGAGACACTGCCACTATGGACGATGTTCTTTGATGGTGCAGCAAGGCGTGATGGTGCTGGTGCCGGCATAGTGTTTGTCACTCCTCAACGACAAATACTACTATATGCTATCATTCTCGGTGAGTTATGTTCAAATAATGTTGCTGAATACCAGGCTTTGATCATTGGTCTTCAAATGGCTGTTGATATGAAGATTCCAACTATAGAAGTCCATGGAGATTCCCAGCTCATCATCAACCAACTTACAGGATTGTATGACGTGAAGAAAGAGGACCTTGCACCTTACCATCAACGTGCTCGACGGCTAATGGATGAATTTGAAAGCATCACCTTGGAGCATGTGCCTCGGCGAGAAAACACTCAGGCAGACGCATTGGCTAACTTGGCCACCTCTCTTGCAAAGTCAGAAATCCAAGCTACAGTTGTTGCCGTATGCCAGAAATGGATAGTGCCACAGAAGGATGATGAAGAAACTACAGAAGCCAACGCTGTATCTGTACGTCTCACGGTGGACGAGGATTGGCGTCAACCAATCATTGACTACCTACAGCACGGGAAGCTGCCTGAAGATCGTCGTCATAAGACAGAAATTCAACGACGAGCTCCCCGCTTCATATATCTCAAGGATGCTCTGTATCGAAGGTCTTTTGATGGAGTTTTACTTCGCTGCCTAGGCAATGAAGAGGCAAAACAAGCTCTCGCCGAAGCACATTCAGGTGTTTGTGGCAGACATCAATCAGGGCCTAAGTTGCACTTCCAACTCAGAAGGATGGGATACTACTGGCCAACCATGGTACGTGATTCAATTGAGTTTGCTAAAACTTGTCAAGCTTGTCAATTTCATGTCAATTACATACATCAACCACCGGAGCCACTGCATCTAACTGTCTCATCCTGGCCCTTTGAAGCTTGGGGTCTTGACTTAGTGGGGCCCTTGCCAAAGTCATCCCTGGGTCACCTTTACATCCTCGCAGCGACCGACTACTTCTCAAAATGGGCTGAAGCCATTCCACTTAGAGAGGTAAATAAGGAGCATGTTGCCAATTTCATCCGGACTCAGCTGATCTATCGCTATGGAGTCCCTCGATTCATCATCACTGACAATGGTAAGCAGTTCTACAACAGCTTGATTGACAAGCTCTGCAAGAAATTCAAGTTCAAACAGTACAAGTCATCCATGTACAATGCCCCGGCAAATGGCTTGGCCGAAGCATTCAACAAGACCTTATGCAACCTGTTGCGGAAGGTAGTCTCTAAATCCAAAAGAGATTGACATGACAGAATTTCGGAGGCATTATGGGCGTATCGTACAACTTACCGGACTCCAACACAGGCGACGCCATACTCACTTGTCTACGGTGTCGAAGCAATACTGCCGTTGGAAACACAGATTCCATCCTTGCGCATGACTGTTCTAGAAGGACTCACACAGGAGGAGAATGCTCGACTACGTCTGGATGAGTTAGAAGCTCTCGATGAAAGGAGGCTCGAAGCACAACAACAACTAGAGTGTTACCAAGCCCGGCTCACCAACACATTCAACCGCAGGGTCCGCCCTCGATCTTTTCAAATTGGAGACCTTGTTCTTGCAGTGCGACGGCCCATCAACATGAAGCATCGGCCTGGTGACAAGCTTACTTCCAAATGGGACGGGCCATACCTAGTGCAGGAGGCCTATACTCATAACGCTTACATGCTGTCAGACCAAGAAGGCGTCCGAATCGGCCCGATCAATGGTAAATTTCTGAAACAGTATTATGTGTAAATATGTTTTAAAAAAAAAAGAAGAAAAAAAAGAAGAAAAAAAATCAAAAAAAATAGAAAAAAGAAAAAAAATCCAAAAAAAAAAAAAAGTTGCGAAGTCCCGATCTGAAAGACCAAGCGAAAATCCAAACCCAAACACTTGAGTCCAATTCAGAGTCCAACTCAAAAGCCTGAAAACTAAATCCAAATCCAAAACCCAAACACTCGACCCAAATCCAAAAATCCAAATCCAAAACCCAAACACTCGACCCAAATCCAAAAATCCAATTCCAAAGCTCAAACACTCGACCCAAAACCAATCCAAAGCCCAAAACCCAAAAATTCCAAGTCCCAAACACAGTCCAGAACCCAAGTTCAAAATCCAATCCAACTCCTGGCCCGCATAAGTATAAACTGTGAACGGCCCAAAAATATAAAAACGACGGAGGGTTTGAGTCTGAAACTCAGCATCAGTCTCAACCGATCTTCACCACATACCAAGACCTTTGCTCCTCTGCCACAAGAAAGATGGAACCAGTTGCAGAATCTCAAGACAAGGATGAAGAAAGGTCACCTCGCACAAGGTGGCAACCGACCATGGCACAACTGCAAATTTTGGAGGAAGTCTTCCACAACAATGGAGGTATTATTCCTAGTGCATCTCAAATTTACCAACTTGTCTCACGATGCGCCCGCTCGGGGCAATCGAAGGAAAAAATGTGTTTTATTGGTTCCAGAATCGGAGAAGCAAGAAGAAACCAGCACTGAGAACTGCTTTTTCCAAAGAACAGTCTGTCGTTCCGATAGTAGATCCCACTGGTACAGCTTCGCCCTCAAATGAAGCAGGTTCGAGTTCTTCCACTGCAATGGTCTCTCCAGGGTATGTTCATCAAAGCCGTAGCCCATGAGAGCATGCATGCTGGTCCTGGTGGTCTTACGGAGTCAGCCAAGGGTTCATCCCTCCTAGGTACTTAAGTTTAGGAGGACTTTTTCTAGCAGAAAGGAGTCATTCCGGCGAAACTTTGCCTCTTTTTCTAGAATATTCTGACAGCATCAACCAGCTGGAAAGCGACGTCGACGTCGACGTCAACATCATCGGCCCACCAGACGAGGTCGAGCTTGACTTGGAGTTGCACCTCGGGCCCCGCTAGGACGGCCGACAAGATAAGGTGCAACGACTTTGGCAGCACACGGTAATGACTTCTGCAGCACAGGCAACGACTACTGCAGCACACGGCAACGACTTCTGCAACACACGGTAACGACTTTCGTGACACGCGTCAGCTGCTGCCTCTTTTGTCTCTTATGCAGGAAAGGGACGTGAATGTCCCTACTCTATTCTGCGTACCTTCTTTTTGACTTTTCAAAAAAAAAAAAAAAAAAAACTTTATCGTATGTATATATATATTGCATTCCCGAGTTGTAATACTTACCCCTCAGCTCTTCTTTCTCAAAAGAAAATGGCTAGTCTCTGCACTTGTCCCAGGAAGTTCTTTGATCAAGAAGTTGGAGGCGCACGAGCTAAGAAAAGAAGGAGTAGTCTTCCTCGAGGGATCCCTAACGCCATCGGTGTCATGGAGTTCCAACTACTCTCCTTAGTTCACATCTACTACAGAGGGATGAGACGCTGCAATTATCCTAATCTTCCTTTGGATGCGGCAATGTACGGGGAAGTTCCAACTACTCTCCTTACGTCGAAGCAGACTTAGGAATCATCACTACAGTCAGTCTCTCTATGTGCCGGTCTTGAAGTTCCAAGGTCCTGGGCCTTCCTCTTGGGGATGTTCAAGTTCTTTGCCTACCGGATCATCCTCAACAGAGCTTTGGAACTTCAAAGAACCTTTGCCAGCCTTTGCCAGCCATGGAAGCTCGAACGCACCTAGAGCCAAGACTTCAATTTTTATATTGCCTGGGCTGCTAATTTCCTCAAGATCATATCGGTTTCCATTGCGATCCAACAACAGTTGGATTAGTCGGAGATAGAAGATTTCAACATTCAATGTTCATCAGTACGTTTCAAAATTTCAAACTGGACTTCAAGACTCGGTTCGAATTATCTCTGTAAAAATCTTTCTTACCGACCCTTGAAGTGGGGGCATTTGTAAACTAAAAAAAAAAAAAATTATAATCTTGGTTGGCAGCTGCCAACCTTGAAGTAAAGGTTGGCAGCTGCCAACCTTTAATGCCACCAATCAATTGGTTGGTGGCAGGCAGGTGGGGGAGGCCTATAAATGGCCTCCCCCCAATTGAAATCCATGCAGAAAAAAAAAAAGAGAAGCCAGCAGCGAAGCAAGCGCAAAGCAGGCGGAAAAAAAAAAAGAAAAAAAAGAGAGAGATAGTAAAAAAAAAAATCAAAATATTACAAATTCGGTTGGGATTAAGTCTCATACGGCCCTCAGCAAAATCCAGGCAGCTCATCCGAGAACAAGTCCATTCGACCCTCGGTAAAATTAAGCCAGATCGGCTCAGATCAAATATCTACGGTTCCTAAACGTAGTCAAAACGTCCAAATCAGATACAGTTTCAGTATATCCAGTTCAAGAAAAAGCGGTGGAAATTATTTCTGTCAAGATCAAGCCCGTGCAGCCCTTGACGGAGTCAAAAAAGGAACACTAATCGGAGGATCTACGGAGATCGACCACACGTAAATTTTCTTTCTTTTACAATTTTTAATTTGTAATTTGTTGTTTGTTTGTATTTTCGAGTTTAATTGTTTTAGGCTCGAAATTTACCTTTTACACAGGCTACAGAGAAGCTGGAGTAATTGCAGAGAGAGACAGAAAAACTAGAAAAATGGAGAGAAAGGAACCATAACTTCATTCTTCTTTGCCAATATATGGTGTTTACATATAGATACAGGACAGCGAGAATGATTACAAACCATGGTTCACAATGCCAAAACTAAAATTACAAGTAGAGTAAGTCTAAGAAGCAATTTACTTCTTTCAAAGAAGGACAGCTCACCTACCTCCTCCGACTAACAACATGTTACATAGGAACTACGCTAAAATTACTACTTGGTCTATATCTAATCTCTTCTTGAGTTTTTAACAATAAAGAATAACTATATGTGACAGCAAAATCCCAAAGGTCTGCCCTTAAGAGATCTTGGTAGTTAAGATTTAAAATTTTTATTTCAGAGGTATGAGTTTTAACTATTTTCAAGGAACGTGAGGTCTATAAAAATAAGAAAAACTATCCCATTATATAACTTACAGTCCAAATCTTCTAATAAACAAAAAAAAAAAAAGAGAAAGAATCCCAAAGGTCCCTTACAGGGTAGTACAACCAGTATCTAAGTAAACTTGTTGAAAGTCTACACGCTGTCTTCAGACAAGTCTTATGGTGTAAACTTGTTCTTTATTTGTAATCGGCGCTGAATGTCAGGGAAGCAAAGTTGCCCAACACTTTAAGAAAATTCTCCATGACAATAAAAACATGGCTCATTTGACTTTTAAATTGCATTAGGGGTGGTTACAGGTTGAATTGAACAGTTTAAAGAGAAAATTTACATCCAAACTGTTATAGTGACAGTTTAAAAATTTTAAACCACAATTAACCCGCCAATTGTTCAAACCATCCAAACTAATCAATTATTTTGTGGATTAGTTTGGACAGTTTTGGTGGTTTTTATCTAAGTTCTTTAAATATCAAGTTGCCATCAATATTTTTCACTTGCATTTGTAAAATAAATGAAAGGAGACTCAAATTATCACCAACATTTTCCAACAATATGTGCATTTTTACTGAGAGTCAGAGGGCCCGTGTCTTTATGAACCCCGACTAAGAAAACGTACGCTGCTATGACACCAAGCTCGTTTAGACACCTCTGATAATTTCTACAGGGATAATGACTCCCATGTTACCACTACTTGTATTCTTTCAATCGGTGAGGCATTCAATCAAGTAGTGAGTGGGCATCAAATAAAACGATCCCAAAGAAAACTCAAAAGCTGGGAGTGACACAGAAGTAAGGAAATAAGAAGTTGCTATAACGTAAAAGTGGTTTGTAATAGGTGCTACAAATCAACTTGTGGTTTTCTAGCTCTAGGACCACTGGTTCGATGTCAAGGTTATTTTTTGTTGAGAACAAAGCCTATATATATATATATATATATGGCAAATTGGGTCGGTTATCTACAATTTTTAAAACTGTGAAACTATTATTAATTCATTATTAGTAGTTTTGAAATTTTAAAAATTGTGAACAATTTTTTCTTTTGTAATTTTACGGATACAGATAAATTTGATGTGGGTCAAACGAGTTTTAACAGATTAAACAATTTTTAAACAGCTCTAAATAGCATGCAGAAGATGCCCATCCTCTCGGGTGGGCAGCAACTCAGAGTACTCGAGTTTTTTGCGTATTGGGAAGACTAGATTTGTGGAACGGTTGGTTGCAATTGATGATTTATTTACTAGTCACGACAGGGCTGTTTTTCGATACCGGTAGATATATCATCATTCATTTATAACGATAAGACATTTGCAAAGTACAAGATCTTATAATTGACTAGAAGTACAGTGTGTAGTTTACAGTTTTTTGTTTTTGTTTTTTAGTTTTTTTTTTGATAAATCACATGCCTTTGCATATTATTTTTATCAAAATTTCATATACAAAAGAATTGAGTCCAAAATGAGACACTAGAGTGTTATAATCTAATGCACCAGATTAAAAAGAGACAAATAAGAAAAAACTGTATAGTCACAAGTGTAAAGCGTAAATTTCGAGCCTAAAACAATTAAACTCGAAAATACAAAAATAAATTACAAATAAAAATTGTAAAAGAAAAGAAAATTTACGTGGGGTCGATCTCCGTAGATCCTCCGATTAGTGTTCCTTTTTTTGACTCCGTCAAGGGCTGCACGAGCTTGATCTGGACAGAAATAATTTCCACCGCTTTTTCTTGAACTGGATAGACTGAAACTGTGTCTGATTTGGATGTTTTGACTACGTTTAGGAACCGTAGAGACTCGATCTGAGCTGATCTGACTTAATTTCACCGAGGGTCGAATGGACTTGTTCTCGGATGAGTTGCCTGGATTTTGCTGAGGGCCGTATGAGACTTAATCCCAGCCGGATTTGTAATATTTCGATTTTTTTTTTTACTATCTCTCTCTTTTTTTTCTTTTTTTTCTTTTCTCTTTCTCTTTTTTTTTTTTTCCTTGCGCGCTTCGCTGCTGGCTTCTCTTTTTTCTTCTTTTCTTCTTTCAATTGGGGAGGCCATTTATAGGCCTCCCCCATGCCTGCCACCAACCAATTGGTTGGTGGCATTAAAGGTAAAGGTTGGCAGCTGCCAACCACTATTTTTTTTTTTTTTTAAATTTATTTATTTGTTTACAAATGCCCCCACTTCAAGGGTCGGTAAGAAAGATTTTTTACAGAGATAATTCGAACCGAGTCTTGAAGTCCAGTTTGAAATTTGGAAAGTCCTGATGAACATTGAATCTTGGAGTCTTCTATCTTTGACCATGCCTGCTGTTGTTGGATCGCAATAGGAAACCGATATGATCTTGAAGAAGTTAGTAGCCTAGCCAATATAGAAATTGAAGTCTTGGCTCCAGGTGCATTCGAGCTTCCATAGCCCGCAAAGGATTTTTTATATCTCTTAAAGTTCCAGAGCTCTGGTGAGGATGATCCGGTAGGCAAAGAACTTGAACCTCCCCAAGAGGAAGGCCCAGCACTTTGGAACTTTAAGACCTGCGCACAGAGAGACTGACTGTAGTGATGATTCCTAAGTCTGCTTCGACGTAAGGAGAGTAGTTGGAACTTCCCCGTACATCGCCGCATCCAAAGGAAGATTAGGATAATTGCAGCGTCTCATCCCTCTGTAGTAGATGTGAACTAAGGAGAGTAGTTGGAACTCCATGACACCGATGGCGTTAGGGATCCCTCGAGGAAGACTACTCCTTCTTTTCTTAGCTCGTGCGCCTCCAACTTCTTGATCGAAGAACTTCCTGAGACAAGTGCAGAGACTAGCCATTTTCTTTTGAGAAAGAAGAGCTGAGGGGTGAGTATTATAACTCGGGAATGCAAGATATATATATACATACGATAAACGGTTTTTTTTTTTTTTTTTTTTTTGAAAAGTCAAAAAGAAGGTACGCAGATTCGAGTAGGGCCATCCACGTCCCTTTCCTGCATAAGAGACAAAAGAGACAGCGGCTGACGCGTGTCACGAAAGTCGTTACCGTGTGTTGCAGAAGTCGTTGCCGTGTGCTGCAGAAGTCATTACCGTGTGCTACCAAAGTCGTTGCACCTTATCTTGTCGGCAGTCCTAGAGGGGCCCAAGGCACAGCTCCAAGTCAAGCTCGGCCTCGTCTGGTGGGCCGATGATGTTGACGTCGCTTTCCGTCTGGTTGATGCTGCCGGAATATTCTGGAAAGAGAGGCAAAATTTCGCCGGAATGACTCCTTTCTGCTAGAAAAATTCCTCCTAGACTTAAGTACCTAGGAGGGATAAATCCTTGGCTGACTCCGTAAGACCACCAGGACCAGCGTGCATGCTCCCATGGGCTACGGCTTTGATGAACATACCGTGGAGAGACCATTGCAGTGGAAGAACTCGGACCTGCTTCATTTGAGTGCGAAGCTGTACCAGTGAGATTTACTATCGGAACGATAGACTGTTCTTTGGAAAAAGCAGTTCTCAGTGCTGGTTTCTTCCTGCTTCTCCGATTCTGGAACCAATAAAACACATTTTTTCCTTCAATTGCTCCGAGTGGGCGCAATCGTGAGACAAGTTGGTAAATTTGAGATGCACTAGGAATAATACCTCCATTGTTGTGGAAGACTTCCTCCAAAATTTCTAGTTGTGCCATGGTCGGTTGCCACCTTGTGCGGGGTGATCTTTCTTCTCCCTTGTCTTGAGGTTCTGCAACTGGTTCCATCTTTCTTGTGGCAGAGGGGCAAAGGTCTTGGTATGTGGTGAAGATCGGTTGAGACTGATGCTGAGTTTCAGACTCAAACCCTCTGTTGCTTTTATATTTTTGGGCCGTTCACAGTTTATACTCATGCGGGCCAGGAGTTGGATTGGATTTTGAACTTGGGTTTTGGATTGTGTCTGGAACTTGGAATTTTTGGGTTTTGGGTTTTGGATTGGATTTGGGTCGAGTGTTTGGGCTTCTAGACTTGGATTTTTGGACTTGGGTCGAGTGTTTGGGTTTTGGATTTGAATTTTTGGATTTGGGTTGAGTGTTTGGGTTTTGACTCTGAATTGGGCTCAAGTGTTTGGGTTTGGACTTTCGCTTGGTCTTTCAGATCGGGACTTCGCAATTTTTTTTTTATTTTATTTTTTTTTTGATTTTTTTCTTTTTTTCTATTTTTTTGATTTTTTTTTCTATTTTTTTTGATTTTTTTTTAAACATATTTACACATAATACTGTTTCAGAAATTTACCATTGATCGGGCCGATTCGGACGCCTTCTTGGTCTGACAGCATGTAAGCGTTGTGAGTGTAGGCCTCCTGCACTAAGTATGGCCCGTCCCATTTGGAAGTAAGCTTGTTACCAGGCCGATGCTTCATGTTGATGGGCCGTCGCACTGCAAGAACAAGGTCTCCAACTTGAAAAGATCAAGGGCGGACCCTGCGGTTGAACGTGTTGGTGAGCCGGGCTTGGTATCACTCAAGTTGCTGTTGTGCTTCGAGCCTCCTTTCATCGAGAGCTTCTAACTCATCCAGACGTAGGCGAGCATTCTCCTCCTGTGTGAGTCCTTCCAGAACCGCCATGCGCAGAGATGGAATCTGTGTTTCCAACGGCAGTATTGCTTCGACACCGTAGACAAGTGAGTATGGAGTCGCCTGTGTTGGAGTCCGATAAGTTGTACGATACGCCCATAATGCCTCCGGAATTCTGTCATGCCAATCTCTTTTGGATTTAGAGACTACCTTCCGCAATAGGTTGCATAAGTTCTTGTTGAATGCTTCAGCCAAGCCATTTGCCGGGGCATTGTACATGGATGACTTGTACTGCTTGAACTTGAACTTCTCGCAGAGCTTGTCGATCAAGCTGTTGTAGAATTGCTTGCCATTATCAGTGATGATGAATCGAGGGACTCAATAGCGATAGATCAGCTGAGTCCGGATGAAATTGGCAACATGCTCTTTCTTTACCTCTCTAAGTGGAATGGCTTCAGCCCATTTTGAGAAGTAGTCGGTTGCTGCGAGGATGTACAGGTGACCCAGGGATGACTTTGGCAAGGGCCCCACTAAGTCGAGACCCCAAGCTTCAAAGGGCCAGGATGAGACAGTTGGATGGAGTGGCTCCGGTGGTTGATGTATGTAATTCGCATGAAATTGACAAGCTTGACAGGTTTTAGCAAACTCAATTGAATCACGTACCATGGTTGGCCAGTAGTATCCCATCCTTCTAAGTTGAAAGTGCAACTTAGGCCCTGATTGATGTCCGCCACAAACACCAGAATGTGCTTCAGTGAGAGCCTGTTTTGCCTCTTCATTGCCTAGACAACGAAGTAAAACTCCATCAAAAGACCTTCGATACAGAGCATCCTTGAGATATATGAAGCGGGGAGCTCGTCGTTGAATTTCTGTCTTATGACGACGATCTTCAGGCAGCTTCCCGTGCTGTAGATAGTCAATGATTGGTTGGCGCCAATCTTCGTCCTCCGCGAGACGTATAGATACAACGTTGGCTGCTGTAGTTTCTTCATCATCCTTTTGTGGCACTATCCATTTCTGGCATACGGCAACAACTGTAGCCTGAATTTTTGACTTTGCAAGAGAAGTGGCCAGGTTAGCCAACGCGTCTGCCTGAGTATTTTCTCGTCGAGGCGCATGCTCCAAAGTGATGCTTTCAAATTCATCCATTAGCTGTCGAGCACGTTGATGGTAAGGCGCAAGATCCTCTTTCTTCACATCATACAACCCTGTAAGTTGGTTGATGACGAGCTGGGAATCTCCATGGACTTCTATAGTTGGAATCTTCATATAGACAGCCATTTGAAGACCAATGATCAAAGCCTGGTATTCAGCAACATTATTTAAACATAACTCACCGAGAATGATAGCATATGGTAGTATTTGTCGTTGAGGAGTGACAAACACTATGCCGGCACCAGCACCATCACGCCTTGCTGCACCATCAAAGAACATCGTCCATGGTGGTAGTGTCTCAATGTAAAAGACCTCTTCATCTGGAAGATCATCTGTGAATTCCCAATCAGATGGGATAGGGTGATCTGCAAGGAAGTCTGCTAGAGCTTGTCCTTTGACTGCTTTTTGAGGCACGTAGACAATGTCGTAGCTTTGTAGGATTACTGCCCACTTGGCAAGTCGTCCTGACAAGATTGGTCTAGATAAGATATATTTGACAGGATCAGCTCTGGCAATGAGACGTACCGTGTGAGCTTGCATGTAGTGCCTCAGCTTGTCAATGGCAAAGAACAGTGCTAGACATGTCTTTTCAATGGGCGAATAACTCAGCTCCGGACCGTTTAGTGTTCTGCTCAAATAGTACAGGGCAACTTCCTTTCCCTGCTCATTTTCCTGTGCAAGCAAGGCTCCCAAAGATCTTTCCTGCGCTGCAATGTAGAGAATCAACGACTTTCCTTGAATTGGAGCTCCCAGGACTGGTGGATTTGAAAGGTACTTCTTTATGCTCTCAAAGGCTTTGCTGCAAGTTTTGTCCCACTCGAAGTTGACATCCTTCTTCATCAACCGATGGAAAGGTTGACATCTCCCAGCTAAGTTGGAGATGAAACGGCGAATGTAAGCCAGCTTTCCTTGTAGACTTCACAGCTCGTGCAGGGTTTTAGGTTCACGCATCTTTTGAATTGCCTCAACCTTTGACTGATCAACTTCGATTCCACGATGACGCACCACGAACCCAAGAAACTTTCCTGATGTGACACCGAATGCGCACTTGAGAGGGTTCATTTTGAGCTGATGCCTCCGAAGTCTTTCGAACACTGTCTTGAGATCCTCGAGGTGGTCTTTGCGCTTCTTAGTCTTTACAACTAAGTCATCAACATAACATTCTACAATCTTGTGCAGCATATCATCAAAAATTTTTTGCATAGCACGTTGATAAGTGGCGCCAGCATTTTTTAATCCAAACGGCATAACTTTGCAGCAGTATATACCTTTTGGGGTGCGGAATGCTGTCAACTCCTCGTCTTCTGGTGCCATTCTGATTTGGTTATAACCTGAAGAACCATCCATGAAAGACAATGCTTCGTGACCCGTTGTTGCATCGACTGTGATCTCCGTTATGGGCAATGGAAAGTCATCTTTCGGGCAGGCCTTGTTAAGATCTCGAAAATCAACACATACCCTCAACTGTCCATTCTTCTTTCTTACTGGGACAATGTTGGCAATCCACGTTGGGTAGGTGACCTCTCGGATGAAGCCGGCATTGATCAGCTTGTTCACCTCCTCCTCGATTTGTGGAATGAGTTCCGGGCGGAACCGTCGTTGTGGCTGCTTGACAGAACGGACACCCTTCTTTACTGCTAGACGATGCACCGCAATTTTTGGGTCAAGTCCAGGCATTTCTTTGTAACTCCATGCAAACACGTCCCTGTATTGACTTAATATCTGAACATATTCTTGCTCTTCTTCTACAGTAAGTAAAGCACTTACAAATGTAGATCGAGGATCTTCCGGAGAGCCAAGATTGACCTCCTTGAGTTCATCAACAGTTGCTTTGCCACCGTCTTCAAGTTCCGGGGGAGCCTCCTTAATTTCACCGTCTGATGAGTCAGACTCAGCCTCCTCGCTGATTGTGACATGAAATGCAGAACCTCTGACTTCACCTTCTTTGTTTGACTGGATAAGCCTGTCTTGTTTGGTGGTGGTGGTGATGGCACGTGCATCAGCTGTTCGGCTTCGGCTCTTTAGCGTGATCCGCACAGGTGACTTCTCCTGATAGCCTAAGCCAGGTCGGGACTGTGATAATTGAGAAGTAGCGCCATGTGTGGATGGCAGCGTACCCATTGTGCTCGGGTTTGAGAAGTCATAGCCCGCCTTTGCCAAAAGCTTGTATGCATTAGGATCAAATCCTTCATGTGTTCTTCTTTCTGGAAGTGAGCCGCATTCGACTGCCCCCGTGTGTGGTTTGACGAAGCCTTTTAATGGTTTTGAAGACAAAATCGGCTCAATCTTTGGTATCGGCAGAGTGTAAGTCTCCTTCAGGTTGTGCAGCTCCTTTGTTTTGGGTTGGCTATGACCTTGCTCCTGTTTAATACAATAAGAGAAAGGGGGTTGACCTTCTGAGGGTCGTGACTTTGGCACATAGCGTAGGACTGGAGTGGAGCTTGAAGATGCAACATCCTTCGGACGAAATTCAGCAGGCTGTGGCAGCTTTTCATTTGTTGGAGTCTGAGGTTGAGCATTGGCAGGTTCTTCGACAGCTTTTCCCTTTTTGTGGATGCCCCCAGTCCAAGTAGCTTTTGACGGAATGATCTCCGGATTGTCTGTGTCAGTGTAGAAGACTGCATCCGCCAAATGTGATTCAGCATCATCGAACGGCTTTAAGTCAGCATTGACCTTTTGAACGCCACCATTGTAGTACTTGAAACACTGATGTAAGCTCGAGAGCACAACTCCATTTCCATGAATCCACGGTCGTCCTAGCAACATCTTATATGTGGTACGTGCATCAATCACGTGAAATAAAGTGCTAGAAGTGAGATTACCGATAGATAGCTCCAAGCGAATCATCCTAATTGCTTTTTGTCCTCTTTGATTAAAGCCATGAATCATCAAGCAGCTGTCTGATAATTCATCAATGCCGATGCCGAGCTCCTTTATGGTGGATTTTGGGATAATATTGACTGCTGAGCCATCGTCGATCAGAATACATCGAACCTTCTGTTCTTTCACATAGCCTGATACATACAGCGGCCGATTGTGGGGTTTGGACCCCAGCAGGAGATCCTCATCTGAAAATGAGATAGCAGAGTAACATCCGATGTGATTTTGGTCCGCCTGATGCTCCGTCGAGCTGGAATTACTTGATGGCAGAGGTTCAGCTGAGGTCTGAAGAGTATTGCCGACTTGATTTTGCCACACTTTTGTTGTTTGCAAAGCGGTAAACAGCTGAGGGTTAGCGAGAAGGGTTTGGAGAGCTTCATATACCTTCTCTGTTGTCGACTTTTTGTTGTCGAGCGGCTCCTCCTTACGGTGTGTCACCTCTTCTGATGTTTTTGAAGTGATGGTGATCTGGTTTGCAGAAGTTATACCTTCCTGGTCCAGAATGATTTTATTCTGGCTCTTAAGCTTCATGATTAGCTCTTTCAGAACGAAACACTTCTCGGTTGGATGACTTACTATGCGGTGATACTTGCAGAATCTTGGATCGTTGACTCGATCCTTTTCATTGGGCCGCTTGCACTCTGGGAGTTCGATCAGCTTTGCCTCCAAGAGTTGTTCAAGAATGTCGGGGATGTCTGAGTCGGGGAATGGATACTGCTTCTGCTCCAACTCTCGTAATGTCACCTTCCGCCTTTCCTGTTGTTTTGGCTGAGTTATTTGGGTCGGAGGATTTACCTTAGCTTTGGCGCCCACTTTTACTGGTGCGGCTTCAACAGTCATCACTTCTTTTCCTTTTCCGGAGCTGTTGGGTTTCTTAATCTCCCTTCTGCCCCCTTGCCGGTCTAACTGGACGGGAACCGTGCCTCCGGAAGTCTGGATGCTTATCTCCATATCATGTGCACGGGTCGCCAATTCTTCGAAAGTTCGGGGTTTGACACCCTGCAGGATGTATAACAGCTCCCAATGCATTCCCTGGATACACATCTCTACTGCAGAAGTCTCCGTCAGACGATCTTTGCAGTCCAAGCTGAGGGCACGCCATCTGTTGATGTATTCGACAACGGGCTCTCCTTTTCTTTGTTTGGTGCTGGTAAGCTCCATCATACTTACCGTCCTTCAAGTGCTGAAAAATCTGTTAAGGAACTCTCGTTGTAGCTGTTCCCAACTGTCGATCGATTCTGGTTCAAGATTTATGAACCAGGTGAAAGCGGTCTCCCTGAGTGAACGAACAAACTGTTTCACCAAGAGATCTCCGTAAGTCCCTGCGTTGTTGCAGGTTTCAACGAAGTGGGCGATGTGCTGTTTGGGATCGCCTCGTCCGTCGAATTGTTGAAATTTGGGCGGCTGGTAGCCCAAGGGCATGTTGAGACTTTCGATCCGTCTGGTATACGGTTTGACGTACATCTGCGATCCTTGGCAGGATGTAGCTTGTTGCAGTCGGATCGTATTGGCTATCATTTCCTGCAATTGTTGAACAGATAGCGAAGCTATAGAATTTGAGGGTGGCAGCTGTGTAGAACTACCTGGTCGCTTTTCTGCAGGGAAGACGTCGGCTGGTGTGGCTTCGGGAGTGAAACCGGGTGGATATGGTTGCTCCTCGCGGGTCTCAGGATCAACTTGGATCGGGGCTTTTCCTTTGAGAGCTGCGATCTGTTGATCTTTTTCCTCGACGACTCTGATCAGCTGCAAAATTTTGTTCTCCAATTCTGAAATCCTTTCCTCTGTGCTGGTTGTGTTGGTCATCATGACGGCAACAGATGAGGCTCCGGGAAAGACTGGGGGAGAAAACTCTTCTGATTCTTCTGTGTGAGTCGGATTTTGTTGAGCAGGCTTCGTCGTGTTGCCCCCGATTTCGATCGGGGTGGGTGATCGACTCCTTCATGCGGCAAGAGAGTCAGGGGAGAGATCCTGTTGTGCAAGCTGTGGACTCTCCATTTCGACATTTTGTCGGGTTTGGACGGCAAGAAATTGTATCCGTCCCCGGGTTTCTGGACCTGCGTACCCAGGTAAGGTAGTTGATGCAGGCAATGGAGCCGTTGCCTTCTTTTTTGTGGCAGCAGTTGTACTCCTTTTCGGTGCCATTTGATGTGCTGAACACCTGTAAATTTTTTTTTTTTTTTTACTTTTTTTTTTACTTTTTTTTTTTTTACTTTTTACTTTTACTTTTTTTTTTACTTTTTTTTTCTCTCGGCTCCCCTTTTACCTCTTTTTTTTTTTTAGGAACAAGAGATGGGAGGTGAAGTTGTCCCACCGAGCGTGCCAAAAATTTGTAAAGCGTAAATTTCGAGCCTAAAACAATTAAACTCGAAAATACAAAAATAAATTACAAATAAAAATTGTAAAAGAAAAGAAAATTTACGTGGGGTCGATCTCCGTAGATCCTCCGATTAGTGTTCCTTTTTTTGACTCCGTCAAGGGCTGCACGAGCTTGATCTGGACAGAAATAATTTCCACCGCTTTTTCTTGAACTGGATAGACTGAAACTGTGTCTGATTTGGATATTTTGACTACGTTTAGGAACCGTAGAGACTCAATCTGAGCTGATCTGACTTAATTTCACCGAGGGTCAAATGGACTTGTTCTCGGATGAGTTGTCTGGATTTTGCTGAGGGCCGTATGAGACTTAATTCCAGCCGGATTTGTAATATTTCGATTTTTTTTTTTTTACTATCTCTCTCTTTTTTTTCTTTTTTTTTTCTTTTTTTTCTTTTCTCTTTCTCTTTTTTTTTTTTTCCTTGCGCGCTTCGCTGCTGACTTCTCTTTTTTCTTCTTTTCTTCTTTCAATTGGGGAGGCCATTTATAAGCCTCCCCCATGTCTGCCACCAACCAATTGGTTGGTGGCATTAAAGTTAAAGGTTGGCAGCTGCCAACCTTCAAGGTTGGTGGCTGCCAACCACTATTTTTTTTTTTTTTTTAAAATTTATTTATTTATTTACAACAAGATATAATTGTCAAGCTGTTTATCTGATTTGAACAGCACCTGTCAAGAGTAAAACTTGTTGAGCCAGAAGATAAAGATTGTCATTTACTGCTTTAAGCCAAGGGTTCCAAAAATCACATCTTTGAGCACCCCAATTGACCTCAGCAACCTTAAAAATATTTTTTTTCTTTTCGAGCCAAATTTTTCACAAAACAGCATAAAAAATAGTAATTCATACTTTTTTTTACATCTTTTTCAAAGGCTAAACTTGTCCCTTGGGTGAATAAATCTTGAACATTACTTCGAATGCACCATGAAAAGCCCCCCATTTTACCACCACTTTCCACAACTTTCACGTGAAGGGACATTGAATAAACAAATGAGGCCCAGACTCTTGACGCTAAAAGCAGAACCAACACTGGCCTTGGTGCTACGTAATTATTTTCCTTCTCATCAAAGAGTAAAGACTGATAGTCCGACCCAGCATCCGGACAAAGTCTGCATGTTAGGGGACAAAATGCAATCAATTATATGTTAAATGCAACCGTTATATTTTTTTTTAAAAAAATCTTTTTTTTGAAAAAACCAAAATTTTTTATTTTAATAAATATTATGTGGGATTTATTCTTTAAAATTTAAGATAATATCATTTAATTTTAAATTTTAATTTTATAATTTCTTTATAATAAATTTTTTAAAAAAATTCAATACAATTGTTTTTTTTTTCTGCAATTGGTTGTCCAGGTACTACTTCCAGATGCAACCGCACGCCTCATCAAAATATTTTTGGTGCATGTGGGACCTTAGAAAGCTAATCCCAACAAAATAATAATGAGCGAGTGGGGCATGTACGGATGATATTATAAAGAAACACACAGGGCATCTGCGGAGATATTATTTAAAAGAGTTTCATTAACTAAGTATACAGTATTACTATATATTTCTGTTATACATTTTGATTATTTTATAATAATATATAAATTTTTTATAATCACATATATATTTTTTAAAATAAAAAAATAAATTGTAAATTTTTATTGTAAAAAAATAATAATTGTTGAAAAAATTATAAATATTGTTACATATAGTCAAAACGTATGATAACACATTATATTCATCAACATTTTTTATTTAAAAATAGTAAATGTACGGACTGAAGGGACTGATTAGTGGTAAGCCCTACCATTTTTCGTTCTTTTTTTTTTTTTTTTTTTTTTTTTTTTTTTTTTTTTTTTGCAAATCTACAATGTGTAATGAGTTTTGTAAAATTTTCAATAACAAAGTGTAAATATGAAATAATTATCGTATAAATGCAACACGATCAAAAAAAATTATATAAATGCAAATTATATAAACCTACTTTTTTTGCAATTTATATAAAACTTTTGTAGATTTTCAGTTCTTTATTTTATTGGAGAGTATATATCTGTCCGCAGAAAAAAAAAAAAAAAGCTTTTTTCGCGTGGAACCGAGCATCCCCATTTGTATTTCTGTTTGTACATTGTAGGTTAGTCATTATCAAAAAGTGAAATACTTTGTAAATATAGGTTAAGTGAGATAAATTATCTAATAGTTGGATTTATAAATAAATAAATAAATAAATTGTTAATTATTTGGACTACGTGCCTATCTATTTCTTCCAACTTATGCTAAATATAATAATGGTGCTCAAAAGTAGGGTGTTTCAGCAAGGTGTGCCGGCTTATCAGATTGCAACCTGTGTGTTTTCTTACCCTTTGAGTAATTAATATGCGGTCGTAAAATAAATACTCATAGGATCAATGCCAATGGAGACTCTGCCATCACAATCATAAAATATTGACAAGATAACTGTAACGGTGTTTGTGTATCAGCATTATTAGATCAAAAATTTCACGATCGAAATCTCACTTAGAGAATTATTTAATGGAATTATTAAAATAAAATTTATATATTATTAAAATAAATAAATTATTAAATATCATTAAATCAAATGCATAATAATGTTATCTAAGATTACTTGGTGTGGTGGAGCTATTTCACCGTTTCACAAAAAAGGAGAATAATATCCCATGTTAATTATTAGTGAAACAGTAATTATCTTTTTCAAAACCAAGGGTGGGTCATAAATTCATTATGATTTTCGTGGGATATAAATCATTTAATAATGGCTATCCGTTTGGGAGATATTGATACTAACTTAGGGGGTGTTTGAATTAATTTTTGAAGGGGTACATTTGCATTTTATTTTAAAAAAGTAAGAAGATATGCGTTTGGTAAATTTTTTAGTATTGCTGTTTGATTCTGCTTATTTTCTTATTTGACTTCCTAACAGCAGCTGATTGAAAAATAGTTATGAACTACTTTTTACTACTTTTTGGATTACTTTTCACTTTTTAATATTAATAATAATTTATATGGACTAAATTACCCTTAAAGAATATTTATATAATTTTACTATTTTTTTTTTACTTGACACATGAATTAGATATGTTAATTTATTTTATTAATATTTATATAACTTCAATAATTTTTTTCAATTATTCTTAAATAATATTTTTTTCACTTCAATTTTCTTTAATATTGACATTTATAAAAAAGATCTCAAATATAATAATTTTTATCATTTAATAAAAATTAATATTTTTTAAAAAAAATTAAAAATTAATTAAAATAATTCTCAATATTATTTATAAAATCTTATTCTAAAATATAAAATAATAAAATATGAAAATAAAATTTTTAATATGATATATCTACACAAATTATATGACTAAATTAGACATTTCATTATTCAACATTAACAGCAAGTATAAAATTAACCAAACACTTTATTAATTTTATCAGCAATCAGTAACAGCAAGTAAGAATCAGCAATTAGCAGTAGCAATCAGTAACAGCAATCAGTAATAGCAATATTTAACAGCTAACTCAAACAGGCCCTTAGAGAAAATACAGTCCCTTGAATGGATAAAAAAAAAAGAAAACAAAAAACAAATAAGGTAAAGGAAAAAAGTAGGCATTGAGAGAATTCTATCTGAATTGTTGTTGGATTGGCAAAGTGTAATAAATCTTTATTTTTTTGCAAGTCCATTACTATTTTATAAAACAACAAAATAAAACAATAAAATGCATTTTTCAAACATTTTTAAATATTATTGTAAAAAAACAAAAATTTGTTGCATTTCCATACGTAACCATGCCTGTAAGTAAATACAGTCTCAAACCAACAAACTCCAACCTTTTTTAGTAATGCTGTGAGATAAAGTACTATAAATAAAAGAATTGTGAATAAAAATATTAAGAATAAAAGTACTGTTATTTAAAGTTATATGTTATTAGGTGAAAGAGGTGAAAACATTATGAAAAAAATCAAATTGAATTTTGTTTGTTTAGTAAAATTAATGTTAAAATAGCTATTCATATGTAAAATGATCATAAAAAATATTATTATTAATTTATTATACTTTTCAAAATTTTACATATTTGGTAATGCTAAATTTAATTTGACATGATTATTAATTCATTTTAATAAGGAGGTCATTGAATAAGATGTCTACAGTAGCCGTATATTTTCTTTTTTAAATGAGCAACAATTATGGTATTAACGTACTTGGAAGATAGATCATGATCTACAGGCCTCTCCAAGATGGCGAGGGAAATTGGATATTTAGATGGGGTAACCAGACAATCATCAGTCATGTAATTGGCCCTGCTAATTCAACGACAACTAACCCACCGAGTAGACTAAAAATTGAAATGACAGTGGGACTGATTTTCATTACCTTCTGTCCATTCCAACAATCACTATTGTGTTCTTCAAAATACTGCAAACGTTCAGGTAGTCAAAACTGAGCCACTGGCCATGCACTCTGACTTGGAGTACTCGGGCAATACACCTATAAGAAAGTAAGAATTTACACTTGAGCTTGACTTCCCGAATTACAAGCAAGGTGTAATCAAGGAAAAAAAAAATATAAACAAAAAAAAAAAAGATTAGAGGTCAAAATTGACCTTTGAAAAAAAAAAATTTGAAATTTCAAAACCAACCTTTAAAAATAAGAAGTATATAAAAAAAATTACCCGGTAACAAGGGTGGCTTATACTGCTAGTTTGAAGTAGAAAACGCAAAAAGGAAGCGTTTCTAAAACCCAAAACAAAACTTCCAAACTTTTTTTATTACATTTTTAATATTTTAGTTGTATACTTTCTGAACTTCATTAAATATAATATTTCAGAGTAAAAATTCAAAATATTTAATATACTCATTTTTAAATATATTTTATGTATATACTCTCCAGTCGCTACAAATTACAAGCTATAAGAGTAAAAATTCAAAATATTAAAATATTAAACATTTGAGATCAAATCAGTCCGTCTGAAATCAAAGTCATACGACCCTCATTAGAATCAAACTAATCCGATTGAAATCAAGTCTCTACGACTTTCATTGGAGTTACGATATCCACCTGAAATCAAGTCTCGGCTCTCAATGGAAATTATTCTTACAGTTTAAGAGTAAGCTGCGGAAATTCATTATTTTGCTGTTAAGATCAAGCTTATACAACCCTTGATGAAATAAAAAGGAAACATTAATCGGAAGATCACACACAGATCGACTCTAGATAAATTTTAATTTTTATTTATAATTTATATCTGTATTTTCGAGATTTAACAATTTCAGACTCGAAATTTGCGGTCACTCAAAATTTTTGGCACGCTCTGTGAGACGTATCTACTTCCCATCTTTTACTTGTTAGAAAAAAAAGAAAAAGGTTGGTAATAAGTAGCCATTTCATGGCCTACTTATAAGTCATAAAATGACCAACACCAACACCAACACAACTCTGGGAATAAAAAGAAAAAGGAAAAAAAAAAGGCAGATGTTTGGCGCATCACTGGCACTAAAGAAAAGTAAGATCCCATCTGCCAACAAAAAGATAACTATTTCATTGCCTGCATCAACTAACTTACCTGGATATGTAAGTCCACAAACTCGCGCACAGACACAATTCCTCGCTGCTCAAAAAAATTAAAATAGAAAAACTGCAGTTGGCACAGCAGTTAAATTTTTCACATAACTCTCTTACAAAATGCAAAAGTCAACCATCAACCCCGACAGAAGCTGGGGGCAGCGGGTAAAATCCCTACAAAAGTCCTCTACTCAGTCTTCCAAGTTAGGGGCACAGTTCTCATCCAACTAGACCAAAGCACTAATCTAGCTACAAGATCACTTCTAAATGGGACAAACCATACCTAATTCAAGAAATCTACACTAACAAAACTTACATCCTGTTAGATCAAAAGGACGTTTGAACTGATTCAATCAGTAGTAGTTTTCTAAAACGTTATTACATGTAGATAAAAAAAATCTTTGAAAAAAAATAAAAAACGAAAAAAAGAGAAAAAAATTCAAAAAAAAATCCAAAGAGAAAAAAAATTCCAAAAAGAATTAAAAAAAAAAGAAAAAAAATAAAAAAAAATTGAAAAAAAAGAAAAAAAAATATGAAGCACATATGCTGACCTAAACAAAGCCCAAAAATCTAAAACCCAAATCCCAACTCACAGTCCAAATCTTCAAATCCAAATCCCAACTCAAAATCCAAATTCGAATCCAAATTGAAAACCTAAATCCCAACTCAAACTTAAATTCGAGTCCAAAGCCCAAATTTAGACTCTAGCTCAAGATCCAAATCCAAAACCTAAATCCAAAGTTCAAATCAAAGTTCAACTGAAAATCCAAACCCAAATTTTGGCCTAAAGTCCAAATCTAAATTCGGGAGCAAACCCCAAACCCGAACCCAAATCCAAAACTTAAATCCAAACTTGGGCCCAAACTCAGGTTCAAAACCGTAAATCTAAATTCTGGCTCAAGGCTTAAATTTAGATTCGGGGGCAAAGCCTAAACCTCGACCCAACTCAACAACTCAACTGAAAAACTAGACTCTTACCTTGCACGAGTATAAAAGGTAAACAACCAAAGAGGACTTCTATCTCGAACGAATATAAAAGGCAACAACCCGAACCAAACTCCTGCTTCATATGAGTATAAAAGACGAAAGCTCAACAACAAAATCAGACTTTCGCCTCGCACGAATATAAAAGGTGACATCTAAACAATAAATCAGACTCCTACCTCGCACGGGTATAAAAGGCAAACAAAACAGTGGAAAAACCAAACTCCTGTCTCGCATGAGTATAAAAGGCGAAAAGCTTAGCAAAATTCAATACTCCTGTCTCGTACGAGTATAAAAGGCGAAAAGTTTGGAGCTACACTCCTACTTCACACAAGTGTAAAAGGCTACAATATAGTTCAACACTCCTACCTTGCACGAGTTTAAAAGACGAATAACTAAAATCACACTCTTACATTGCACCAGTATAAATGGCAAAAATTCCAACAACAAATCCAAACTCCTACCTCGCACGAATATATAAAGCGATAGCTCAGCAAACCAAACTTTTGTGTCGTACGAGTATAAAAGGCGAACAATTTAGCAAATCAAACTCCTACTTCGCACGAGTATAAAAGGCGAATAACTGAACAACTAAAACAGGCTCCTTTATCGTACGAGTATAAAAGGCGACGACCCATCAACACACTCCTGCCTCACATGAGTATAAAAGGTGACAACATAGTTCAGACTCCTACCTTACATGAGTATAAAAGGAGAACAGCTCAACAGTAAATCCACACTTTTGTTTCGCATGGGTATAAAAGGCAACAGCTCAGCAAAAAATTTAGATTCTTGCCTCACATAAATATAAAAAGCGAACAATTCAGCAAACCAGACTCCTACCTTGCACGAGTGTAACAGACGACAACTCAACAATAAACTCTTGCCTTGTACAAGTATAACAAATGACAACTCAAGAACAGACTTCTGCCTCGCACGAGTATGAAAGGTGAACAGTTCAACAAACCAAACTCTTGCATCGCACGAGTATAAAAGGCAATCAACTGAAGCAGATTTCTGCCTCACACGAGTATAAAAGGCGACAACTCAACAATAAAGCATACTCCCTACCCACACGAGTAAAAAAGGTAAGAAGACAACAACAAACTAGACTTCTAAGCCGTATGAGTATCAAAGGTGAGACAGCAACAGCAATAGCAATCTATAACTATTGGCCCGCACGAGTATAAACTGTGAACGGCCCAAAAACTAAATTCAAGACCCAATCCAAGACTCTCGATCCGCATAAGTATAAACTGTGAACGACCCGAAAGGATAAAAAGGATTGAAGGTTTGAGTTTGAATCATTATTTCAGTCTTAACCTTTTACTCATTGTTACGGCAGGTCAAGCTTATGCATATTTTCAACAAGAAAAATAAAACTAGTTGCAGAATTTCAAGATAAAAGAGAGGATAGGTCACCACGCACTAGATGGCGACCAAATCCAATGCAACTGCAAATCTTGGATGAGTATTATGCAACAATGGAGGCACTTGTCCTAATTCATCACAGATTTCCTAACTCACTTCGCAATTACCACTGTACGGAGCAATCGAGATAAAGAATGTGTATTTCTAATTTCAGAACCAGAGAAACAGGGAGAGAGCAGCACTAAGAGCTACTATCTCTACAGCATAGCTTGACTCAACCACCGCAGCTGTTCCCATGATAGATTCCACTAATATGGCTTTGTTTTCAAACGAAGCAGGTTTGATTTTTACCACTGTAATGATCCTTTAAGGATATTTCGTCCAAAGCTCCAGCCTACAACAGTATGCATATTGGTTCTAGAGTTTTTACTCCTTATCATACGGAGTCTCAATCTCCAGCTAGGGATTCATCCTTTATGAGTACTTCAATTCGAGAGAAAATCTCGCACCAGGAGGGAGCCAATCTAACGAAACTTTATTTCTCTTTCCAGTACACTTCGACGACGTCAATTAACAAGCAAGTTTCAGTAGTGTCAATGTCATTGGCCCGCCAAATGAGAATTTGATTGAATTGGAGCTATGCCTTGGGTCCTACGAGATCGACTGATAAGGATAATGTATAACGACTTTCACTGCACGGAACATTGACTTGTACGATACGTGTCGGCCACCGTCTCATTTGTCCCATATGACAGAAAAGGATGTGAAGGTCCCACTTGATCCAACATATCCTCTTTTTGACTTTTAAAAAAAAACAAAGAAAAAAAGAGAAAAAAAAAGCTTTTGTTGTGTATATATTTCTTGCATTCTCAAATCACAAAACTCACTCCTCAGCTCTTCTTTCTCTCTGAAGAGAGAATATGACTAGTCCCTATACTTTCTTTTTCAAGAAGTTCTCTAATCAAGAAACTAGAGACACATAAGGTAAAAAGAAATAAAGTCATTCGTTTTGAGGGACCCTTAAAAGCCCTCTAATCTCAACCTCTGACACCATCAGTGTCATGGTCAATGAAGTTCCAACCACTATCCTTGGTTCGCATCTATCACAATGTGCAGAGAAGTTGTAATCATCCTCATAGGCTCGCAGATGCGGCGATGGACGGAAAAGTCCCAACTACTATCTTTATATCACGACATATAAAAGAATCATTACTAAAGTCTGTCTCTCTGTGAGTTGGCATTATCATGCCATATTACTAGACCTTCTCTATGAAAAGGATTTAAGTTGTTTGTTTACTAGAGCATCCTCACCTAAACCATGGAACTTCAATTTCTATATTGGCTAGATCATTACGATCGATAAGGTCATATTAGGTTTTATGGGAGTTCAATAGCAGCCAAGCTACTCAGAACTAAAGACTTCAACATTCAATATTCCTCAAAACGTCTCAAGTTTCAAGCTGGAGTTCAAGACTTGGTTCGAATCGCGTTCCAAAGTTTTGTTTCACCAAACCTTGAAGTGGAGGCATTTGTAAATAAGACAAAAAAAGTTGTACACAAAAAAGAAGAAGAAGAAGAAGAATATTCAAAAGTCAGAACCGACCTTTAAAAATAAAATATATATAAAAAAAATTGCACAGTGGCAGGGATAGTGTATAAATAGACCATCCCTTTGCCAATTTGAAGTAGAAAACGGAGAGAGGAAGCATTTTCCAAAAGCCAAAACAAAACTCTCAAACTTTCTTCGCTAAGTTTTTGTATTTTAGGCATATGCTCTCTAGACTTCATTAAGTACGATCTTCCAAAATAAAAGTCTAAAATATTAATATACTCATTTTCAAATATATTTTGAGTATATGCTCTTCTATCATCACTGATTGGGATCCGCGAGAGTAAAAACCTAAAATATTAAAATATTAAACATATGTCTGAAATTAAGCTTCCTACGGCCTTCAGTAGAGTTAGTCCATTTGAGATCAAGTTTTTACAGTCTTCAGTGGAGTTAAATCAGTTCGAGTGGGATCAAACCCTGACCTTCAGTGGAGTCAAACCGATCTATCTGAGATCAAACTCATGCGGCCCTCATCGGAATCAAGCCAATCCAATTGAGATCAAGTCTCTACAACCTTTATCGGAGTTACGGAATCCACCTGAGATCAAACTTCGGCTCTTAGTGGAATTTATTCCTATAATTCAAGAGTAAGATGTCGAAATTCATTTTCTTTCTGTCAAGATCAAGCTTATACAACCCTTGAAGAAATAAAAAAGGAGTATTAATCGGATGATCACATAAAGATCAACCCACATAAATTTAAATTTTTATTTGTAATTTGTATCTGTATTTTCGAGGTCTAACAGTTTCAAACTGGAAACTTATGGTCCCTCACAGAAGGAAACACCAAATAGGTAAAACAGGATTGTATGCTGACACCTAGCCTGTATATTAAACAATGAATTTACAAGTTCTCTTAACACAATATCACCAATTCGCCTAATCAATGAACTAGAATTTTTAGCTCAATAAACATTGAAACCTAGGCTTCATCCAGCACTATCAGCCAAGACTAGCTGAGCAATACAAGGTTCTTCGTAAATGACCAAAGAAAATATGGAGCCTAGATTTCAAAAAACCTTGTTTTAACTCAAAGTAAGAATCTTGCTTTAAGCCAAATATGTTTTGCAAAACATACATCTTTCCTGACTCTCGCTTTGACTTTTGTTTTAAAAAAAAAAAACACATCAAAATTCTTCAATCTGCTTATTTAACTGCCGCCGAAAGTGCCCCCCAATCTGCTCCCCTTGGAGCGCCGCCATTTTCTACTCCGTCTTTCTTCGTCATCCACAGGCACCTTGTTCATCTTCTTCGGCCCCCACCTTTCTTAGTCGTCTTCTCTCTTGTCAAAGAATGACAATAGGCTTCAAAGTCTACCAAAAGTTTAAACTGAAAGTAAGTGAAGTCTAAAATTATTATAAGTTATGTTATAGACTTATTGTTAATCAACATAAGAGATTTTATTTTTTAACACATCATCTTGACACGTGATAGACCTAATTAGCACATGATACAATAAAATTAAAATGAAACAAGTTAAGTCTATAAAAATACTCTGATACTATGTCAAATAATGACAATGAACTTCAAAACTTACAAAAAGTTTAAGCTGAGAATAAAGAAAGATTAAAGTCATTATAAGTCATATTATAAATTTATTTTTAATTAATATGATAGATTTTATTCTTTAACATCTCCTCTCGGTAAACCACATTTTTATTACTTAGAGAAGTTTTTTTTTTCTTTTTCCTAGTTTGCCTTTCTTTCTTCCTTTGGATTACAGCTGTGTTCATTCTTCTGTTGTAGGTAGTGAAAAAAAAAACGAAAAAAGAAATTGTTGTTGTGGTGGGATTCATTTCTTCCCTCTGTGAGTGTTGTAGTTTCTATTCCATGGATTGGCCTATATTTGTAGATGGAGGAGAGATGGCGCCGTCAGGGGAGTAGAGAACCAGTGGAAAGAAGAAGGAAAAAAAAAAAAAATAATAATAATAATAATATGGTGATACAATAGGAAAATTTTCAAAATAATAGGAATATTTTTGTCCGTCCGACTACGATGAGGTCCGCCTTTTCATTTTTTAACTATAACAAAAGGTATTAATTTATTACTTTTTAAAATTATTGGTTTTAAGGGTGGTCTGTTTTTAACTCACGGTTATAAAAGATATTACCAATCAGTACCTTAGTTGAGTTTATTCTCAAATTAGTTGTATCTACCTCAAAGCGTGTTAGAAACACACAGCCAAACATAGCTTCAATTATGGAACTCTTGTCCCCTGGCTGCGGGTTAGGTGAGAAGTGATGTTCTCTGGTCCGGTCCGTCTTTATATATGTGTAGCCAATCTATGGGACTTCACAAATCACAAGTACTGCACTTACAGTAAGAGACGAATAATCAAAGAAAACTCCTCTGATTGCTTCTCTTCCTCTTGCTAAATTATATAAGTCTTCGTACTCAATTTATATATTTGATGGCAATCACTGAAAGCTCAGGGAAGGGACATGTAGCCATCTTCCCATGGCCATTCGCCAGCCACCCATTTGCTCTCTTTAACCTGACGAGAAAACTGGCAGCTCTGTTTCCCAGGGTGCAGTTCTCTTTCATTAGTACTCCAGATTGCAACAGGGCCATGTTAAATACCGAGAACTACTGCCTGCCAAACATCAAAACCTACGATGTAGACGATGGCATGACAAACGTCGATGATCATGAGAAATTAGCCCTCCAAGAGAAAGCTGGTTTTTTTGTCAGCTTTTTACCGGAAAACATTAAACTTGGGCTAGAAGAGGCGGTAAGCGATAGTGGCAGGAAGGTCACTGGGCTGATGGCGGACGCCATGCTGTCGTCCACAGTGGGCAAAATGGCAGAGGAGATGAATGTTTCCTGGATGGCACTTTGGGTGGCTGCGCCCTATGCCTTGTCAGCGCACTTGCAAATTGATTTGATTCAACAGCTTTATAATGAAGCTGAGGAAACCGAAGGACAGGCTGCAAAATATCGAACCCTGGAAGCCATTCCAGGTTTATCCGCAATACGCATAGGGGACTTGTCCCAGGAAATGCTCCTGAGGGATAAAAATTATTCTGACGCACCCGTATCGGATTTGTTTCGAAAAATGCCTGTGTGGTTATCCAAGGCATCTGCTGTGGTGATGAATTCCTATGGAGAGTTAGATCGAGCTCTCCTCACCAATGATCTCAAATCCAAGTTTCAGAATCTGTTCTACGTAGGTTTCCTAACCATCCCGGTGCCGCTTCCACCATCCAAGGGTCAAGATACGAGCGGATGCTTACCATGGCTGGATGATCAAAAGGCAGCTAATTCTGTTGTATACATAAGCTTCGGAACCGCGTTGTTGCCGCCTCAAGTAGAGCTAGTGGCATTGGCCGAGGCACTTGAAGCCACCGGTGTTCCATTCCTTTGGTCGCTCAAGGACAACTATAAGGTTTATTTGCCAGAAGGGTTTATCGAGAAAACTAGAATGCAAGGAAAGGAGGTTCCGTGGGCGCCCAAAGTCAAGTCTTGGCTCACAAAGCCATCGGCGCGCATGTGACACACTGCGGCTTCAATTCCATTGCTGAAAGCATTCTTTGTGATGTGCCAATGATATGCAGGCCAGTTTGGGCAAATAATCATATGAATGCAAGGATGGTCGAGGAGGAGTGGGGGATTGGTGTGGTGCTTGAGGGTGGAGTTATCACCAAGTCTGGCATGCTCAAGTGCTTGGACCTAGTTATTGACCCTGAGAATGGCAGGAAAATGAGGGAGGCCGTTGGTTCCCTCAAGGAGGTCGTGGTGAATGCAGCTAGACCACTTGGCATTGCTGCTAAAGATTTCAAATCTTTAGCGCATTTAGTTGCCTACGAATGAATAACATATTGCTTGTCCAAGTACTTAATGTGGATATGCTAGTGGTTAACAGAAAAATTTTCAGTTTTATCCACTAAATTAATAATATTTATTAATAATAAAGCCCTCTAGGGCAAGCTTTGGTGATTTGTAATTTGAGTTTTCAGTGTGGAGAGATGCACCTTTTATCTTATTATATTAAATCATCGTGCTCAACAATATGAGTTAAATTGATATCTCATGTTTCTTTTTCGCAAAAACAATAATACTTCCATCACATTTCATTTTTGTTTTAATCAGTGTTTACTCTTTTTTTTTTTTTTTTTGAAATCACCTCTCTAATTTTTCATCGTTTGTTAACATCAACCTACCGATATACTTTTTCGTTAACATAAAAATTTTCAGTTTGATCCACTGTATTGATTATATTTCTTTTGTAGAAGGCATGCATCCGGGAAGTACTAGAAAATAAGATTCTCAATTCTAGTATTGAGAAGGAAAGTATAAGAAGAGAATTGGAATTGGAAGAGTTACCCGTGGTGGATTGTCTATAAAGCAAAAGAAAAAATGTTTCACTTCCTAGCTCCTCTTGTTTTCCTAAAGTCAATTTACCATCTTCATCAAATCATTTTGATCTGTTTGCAGAAAGGTTTTTTGTTTTGATTTTCTTTAAATGCTACGGTCTCACTAGATTCTTGCTGGAATTCAGTGCCTATACAATCATCTCCTCCGCAACCGTGGACCCCAGAAGCCTCCTTTGGTTCCTGAAACTCCGACCCTGTTGTCAGTATGGACTTCTTGGGAGTTTGGTTCCTGCAACTCCCAACTCCTCGGGTTTCCTCTCTATTTGAGCAGTTCAATTAGTTAAAATGTGAGATATGTGTGAGAGATTATAAGTTTCAATCTTACGAGCATTAAATGTTCAGTTCGCTGCCTGCCTCATGACACGAAGAATGTTGTCGCTTTGAACCTTATTTAAAAAGAATAAACTTACATGTCTCCTGGTAAAATATTCTGATTTTTATCTTGAAATAAACTACGTCTATTATTTTTGAAATAAATATCGATAATGTTGAAATGTAAAAATAATAAATATTTCAAAAATAACAATTTCAATTTAAACTTAAATAAAATTCGGTACAAAAATCACTTAGACACTAACTTTTTTTATTCGAAAATATGATTGTACTATTCTCTCATGTTAATGTGTGACAGCTCCCAATTTTCTCATTTCTTCAAAAAAAAGAAAAAAGGTTTGTTGGTAAAGATATTAAAATGTGACCCGGTCCAATGGACTTGTTTACACTTTTCTAGTCATTCTCGATACAATTTTTGAATATTGAATCTATTTTTATTTAAATCATATATTTCAGTCACTTGTAGTAATTTGTCATTCAATGAATGACTGAAAAATGATCCATCGATCTAGATAGGATGTTTGTTACTTTATTCGTACATAAGCAAAACATTCCAACTGAAACCCGTTTAAAAAAACATGACATGAACTCGACCCAATAAAGAGTTTGATATGAAATGACTTGAAAATTTAAAATTAAACTTGAATTCGATCCGGATGACTTCTAATTTTTTTTTCTTAAGAGAACAAAAAAATAAAAAAAAAATTATAACATTTGAATCATATATTTTACGTTACAAAAAAATGTAGATTCTAACATTTTCAATTTTATTTTGACTTTTTAGAAATTTAAAAATAAAATTCTTGAATTATTTTTATTATCTAATTTTTTATTATTAAAATTTTTTTTAGAAAATTTATTGAATTTTTAAAATTTTTAAAGAAATTTTTGTAAAAAATGTTTGGCCATTATTTTATTGACATGATCAACTTATGAGTTGACCTAAACTTAAAACATATTATTTCAAAATGATTCAAAAAATAATTTAAGTTAAAAATAACTTAATTTAAAATAATTCAAACACAAAATATTTCTACTTGAACTTAATCTGATAAATCGTTTTGACACTATTTGCGAGAGAAAGTTGGGGACTTGTTTATTGGAAAATTATCCACATCCTCAATCGTACACGTTTCAGATGATAAGAAACGTGAAAAGAAAACTCAGGGACACTTCAATCAATTCAGTGAATAAAGTTTGTGGTAGGTTTCCCAGCTCAATAACTCAAACTGAGGATTAAAATAATTTTTATTTTTTTAAAAAAAAGTTATATTTATATTTCTTTCTTTTACAGTATATAATTTAAAATCTAAATTTTATAAATTAGGATAACATTTAATTAAATTTATATTTTAATATTTTTAAAAAATTAAAAAATACAATTTATATTTTTTTGAAATATTCAACCACTTATATCACTAAGTACTCATATATGTTCAATAAAAATGTACTCTTTATAATTTTCCTTAAATGAATAATGTCGAGGGATCGAGTACATGCACGCAGATGGTACATTTTTTTAAGAGAACAAAAAAAATAAAATAAAAATAATTATAACATTTGAATCATATATTTTACGTTACAAAAAAAATATAGATTTTACTATTTTCAATTTTATTTTGACTTTTTAGAAATTTAGAAATAAAATTCTTGAATTACTTTTGATTATCTGATGTTTTTTATTAAACATTTTTTTAGAAAATTTATTGAATTTTTAAAATTTTTTAAAACGTTTTGTAAAAAATGTTTTGCCATCATTTTATTGACATGATAGACTTATGAGTTGACCTAAACTTAAAACTTATTATTTCAAAATGATTCAAAAATAATTTAACTTAAACATAACACAATTTAAAATAATTCGCATACAAAACATTTCCTACTTGAACTTAATATGATAAATCGTTTTGACACTATTTGCGAGAGAAAAGTGGCCTTAGAGAGGAGGGATGATGAAAAGCATCCTACAAGGTTGCATGCATCGCGTGGTTTTGTATCGTATCAGGTTGTCTGTCATCACTGGGAGTTGGGGACTTGTTTGTTGGAAAATTATCCACGTCCTCAATCGTTAAACGTGAAAACAAAACTCAGGGACAGTTCAATCAATTCAGTGAATAAAGTTTGTGGTAGGTTTCCCAGCTCAATAACTCAAACTGAGGATTAAAATAATTTTTATTTTTTTACAAAAAAAAGTTATATTTATATTTCTTTCTTTTATAGTATATAATTTAAAATCTAAATTTTATAAATTAGGATAACATTTAATTAAATTTATATTTTAATTTTTGGAAAAAATTATAAAATACAATTTATATTTTTTTTAAGTATTAAACTACTTATATCACTAAATACTTATATATGCTCAATAAAAATGTACTCTTTATTATTTTCCTTAAATTAATAATGTTGAGGGATCGAATATGCGTACGCAAATGGTACATATACTCATTAGTGGAGGCATTATTATTATTATTTTTTATAAGTAAAATTTAAATTTGAATAATTGAATTTAAAAAATAGATGACTTATAAGTATTATTAAAAAAATTGTATGTTTAATTATATCGCATTAAAAATAAGCTACTTCATTCTATTTTCATTATGTACATAGGTGCACAGACATATATACTAAAAAATTGGTGTAGGAAATTTTCTTGTTCCTGTGAATGCAGACAAGATGGACAAAAAAAAAGACAAGGAAAAGAAAAATTTTCAAAAAAGGAAAATATTAAAAAAAAAAGGTTAGATGCATTTATTGCACGTGATTTATCTCTTTTATTGTACCTCTTATAGTTTTAATTTACAGTATAAAGTCCCTATCGTTTCTAAATTTAGCAATTGAGGCCTTCTATCTAAATTCATTAATTTTAAAACTTCTTTAAAGAAGCTTTTCCTTTTATTTTTTTATGACTCGCCATCATAATTTTTTTTTGAAAACTTTTTAGAAATTATGTTTGTTTGTAATTCTATGAATTCATTTTTTCTATGTCTGTCAAAATTTAAAAGAAATTTCAAAACAAATTCCAAAAAAAAAAAAAATAAATCTTTTAAAATTTTGATCTAGTACAATTTTTTAAAATTGGAAAAGAAGTTTAAAACTACTAAATTCGCGGCATATGATTTCAATTGTTAAAACTAGAAACCATAGGCATCCTATAGTGCATACAAATTAAAATTACAAGAAGGTAAAATGCAAGAAAAAGTAAATCACGAGGACCTTAAATGCATTTTAAACAAAATAAATTCCCACCTTCATTACATATTGTATCAATCTTAATAATGGGTTAAATATATGAAATCCAGCCGTAATAATAAGTCTACTATTAATTTGTAAGGACAATTCCATAATTGGGTCACCAACTTTGTAAATTTTGTCATTTTAGATCACAAATGGTTAATTTGTCCAATTGAAGACACCAATTTCAAAAGATGGGTCAGTGTGAATCTTCCGTTATACTCCGTCAACAAAACCCTTTTATTTTACAAGCGATTTATATCTTTTATTTTACTTCTTATAGTTTTAATTTACAGCATAAAGTCCCTGTATTTTCTAAATTTAGCAATTGAGGCCTTGCATTTAAATTCATTAATTTTAAAACTTCTTTAAAGAAGTTTGTTTTTTTTGACTCGTCATCATTTTTTTTTCCTTTTTCTGAAAAATTTTTAGAAATTATATTTGTTTGAAATTCCATGAATTCATTTTTTCTATCTCTATCAAAGTTTAAAAGAAATTTCAAAAAAATTCCAAAAAATAAAAAAAAATTATTATGACTCAAAAAAATAAACCTTCTAAAATTTGGATTTAGTACAATTTTTTAAAATTAGAAAAGTAGTTTAAAACTAGTAAATTTGTGGCTATGATTTCAATTGTTAAAATTAGAAACCATAGGCATCATATAGTGCATACAAATTAAAATCACAAGAAGGTAAAATGCAAAAAAAAGTAAATCACGAGGACCTTAAATGCATTTGACAAACAAAATAAATTCACACCTTCATTACATATTGTATCCATCTTAATAATGGGTTAAATATATGAAATCAAGCCGTAATAATTAGTCTAATATTAATTTGTAAGGACAGTTCCAGAATTGGGTCACCAACTTTGTAGATTTTGTCATTTTAGATCTCAAATGGTTCATTTGTCCAATTGAAGACACCAATTTCAAAAGATGGGTCAATGTGAATCTTCCGTTGTACTCCATCAACAAAACTACATGGATATGCATTGCTGAACTCATTTAATTTGTGTTTCATATGGATGTGGTTTATTTATCACCTGTATCTTTGAACTAGAGCTTTCCTTGTGCGTAGTTGATAGTGAAATACTTGGTGGATATACTAGATTAAGTGAAATTAAAGTAATATAAATTATTTGATAGTTAAATTAAAAAAATAATTAGATACTGTCCAAAAAAAAGTGTCTTTCTTAATTTATAACTATGCACTAATACTTTATATTAAAATGGAATTCTAAGTGTAATAATATTGATACTTCTCAGCTTGATGTGACACCAGCTGACTGCGTATCAATATCTTACTAATCCTTGCTATGGGTCAATTACATGGCCATACTCTCTTTTTTTTTTTCTTTCTTTTTTTAAAGAATTAAATTTTAAATATAATTAATATTACAATAAATATATTTAATATTATCCTTAAACTCTAATTTTTTAAAAAAAAATCAAAAAATTTTTTTGTTTTATTAGTGTATATGACCAGACGTCACTTTTTCCCTCTTGATGGGTACCAATTCATTTGATTTCCTCGTACCGTTGACTGAATTTTTCCCTTTTTTTTTTTTCGGTCCATTGACTGAATTTTTCCCCTCTATGGGCCGATGCTGTTTTCAAAGACGCCAGAGGCAAATCCAGTCCTTTTTGGTTTCAACGCAGAGCAATGGATATAATGGGTTGCAGATCATCTGTATTGACAATGCCAGACTTCTCAATTCATCAAGGGCCTATCCTGCTTTTTATGGACCTTTACCCGATTCGATGTAACTTGGAGACTTCACCGTTGTCCCTGCTAAGTATATGATTCCCTATTTGCAGTTGATCCTCCGCTTGGATGCAGTTTTTTACCCTACTCTTTTTGCTGCTGAGGATATTCAACATATTCGCATGTGGCATAGAGGATTGTTTCTGATGCAAGCCACATCTGCAGTGATGAAACTCAACATCAATACGTTGTTAACATATCCTAGAAAACTACATCAGATTCATAAAAAGAGAACTAAAACCCATTGTTTATAATAGAGATAAAAATTAAAGTTATGAGCGGAACTAAAAATCGATATTTATAAGCTATGAACTAAAGTTATAATAAGATGAAAAAATAGAAATTACAGTCAAAAACAATTTGAGATGTGAATGATAAGTCTAATTTGTTAGACACAAGACTAATTTATCAGACCTTGTTCTTCTTGTATAAACAAACTCATTGTGTCTTGTCCCAACTAGCTTCACTCAATCCTTACAAAGTTTGATGCATCATCTTAGCTTTATCTCTTGTGATTGGATCTTCCTTAATGTGCAATGGATTATAAGTGTTTGTATTATTGTTGTCTTGATTCCTATTAGCTAATCTTCTTGTTGACTGCAGACAATTTCGCTGGCAATTAAATCTACTCCCTCAATGGAGGTACTTCTTCCCCCTTCTTTTTCTAGCATTCATTCTTCTCTTTCTGAAAAAGAACTCTTGAGGATACGCATCAATGCGGATCAAATGTTTGGACAGATTATGGGAATTTATACAGAAAATTGTATAGAAAATAAGAAAAGTAAATTATAAGATGTTAACCAAATATACACAATTAATGATATCATTAGAAAGTACAAAGTCTCACATATAAAATACAAAAATCTTACTTGATTTATAATAATTTTAATTTTTTCCTCTTACAAACTTTAGCTTTTACATAAATTTGAGGTCTAAAAATTTTATTTGATATAATATCAGAGTTTAGTTTTTCCTCATACAAATATATACTCTTTACATATAATTAATATATTATTGTCGTATTTTATTACAAGTTTATCCAACTTAATGAATCGTTTTTTATTACAAGCCTATCTTTTGAAATGGAATCTGGATTATAAATCAATTTATGATAATATTGGCAATGATGTAATTTGTAATGTAAGTGACACGAATAGTGGAGACTTTTTTGAAAGTAGTTTTCTTCTCCTCTGAGATTTTTGGAAATATGGGTGTGATTTTGTGTAATGTTCTATTGAGGGGGGTGCATACTTCCAAGTAAGCAACTATAAAACAATTCTGTTCTAAAGGTAGAGTAGATTTTTATTGCCAGTAAGTAAACTTCAAATCTTGATATCGATGAGGAAAAAAAAAAAAAAAACCATAAACGATACTAAAAGTTTCAAGACTATATATGTATAGAGCATTAATGCATGAGATCACTTCTCCTTTCAGCCACCAAAACAACTGGGTGGGTTGCTCCTCTACATCGAGCCGACCGAGAAGGTCCAAAGACAACGTTTTGTGGAGTTCTATTTCTATTCCCTGCGCCCCTACAATTAGATTTGGGTCCAGGAGCTGCAAAATTCAAAATGAGAAATTTTTATGGAGTTACACAGATTCTATAAACTAACAGTGGATATTATTAAAATAACGGAAATAAAGTGTCGGACATGATTTATCAGAAAAAAAGATTATGGGCAATAAATAAGAAATGAAAAAACATTTTAAATGAAATTAATCATTAAGTCAAAAAAAAAAGCAAAAGTACTTTCTAATCCCCCATAGAGCATTTTTCCATCTACGCACGCTTACCTAAGAAGCTGGTAGGCAAACAACATTGGAAAATGCTAGCTAACATCCATTAAAAAACAGGATATTAGTATCAAGTACTATAAATTGTTATATAATTAAATTAAAAAAATTAAAAATAAAATAAAATAAAATATTCACTACGTCATGTTGGCTCTTTTGCAGCGGTTTATTAGCAACGGTTTTTTAGCCGCTGCTTAAATTTCTAATAGAGCGGTCTAGACCGCTGCCTAGACTATTTGGCTTAAAAGCGAAGCAATTAGCGGCGGTTTTTATTGAGCGGTTTCCAACTGCTACATATAAAGTTTTTAGTCAGCGCTTTTTATATCATAGGCAGCGGTTTTTTCAGTCTGGTGCATAATTTTAGACATAAGCAGCGGGTAAAAGGCAAACATGTAGCAGGTTTTTAAAGTTCAACATTTTTTTATTTCTTTCCCTTCATCTATTCGTTTTAGAATTTTTTTTGTTTTCACGCTTTGCCTCTTATTATCTCCTTTCTCTGTTGCATGGAGATTTCCTTCTGGTCTGCATTATGCCATTCGAGATCGCTCCCTCCAAAACTTGCCAAATTAGGAAGCGCAATGGGAATCTCCAATTGAAACTTCCCTAGCCAACTTCAACGACTTGAAAATCCAGCGCTTCGACCAGAGCTTCCTCCTCCTTGGAGACGGCGACCAAATCCACAGCGTGCCTCGAGGTTCCTTCACTGGCAACCAAATCAACAATCCCAAGATCCTTGACGCATTTGAGAATGCCAGAGCTCCAATGAGCGAGTTCGACATTGCCGAAATGGACGTCATGAAAACCGAGCTTGTTGGCAGAATTAACTGGAGAAGACGAGAATACCTAGGTTTATGGAATATGATTGGGCTTCATCCTTAATTTTTTTTCTTTTAAATATGTTTTTACAATTTTATATATTCACTGTATGTTGACCTTGATTTTGATTGTTTGAATAAACTTTTAGATTTATGGGATTCTTTAATTTTTCAGGAATGCAATTTTGTCAGATTTGAGAAAGTACTTCTTGGTGCCAGATTTTGATGGATGTTGTTGAAGCGTGAAAAGAAATTGGAGAGCTTCGAGCAAATTGCAGGTTCGTCCCATTCAACTATGATAGATAGATATATTGTACCATATTGAAATGCTATTGTTTAATTTCCTTTGCTTGTTTGTTCTTGGAGGTCTTTGGTACTCTATTTGATGAAATTTAGGGTTCTCATTAAGAGCATTTGGAAAAGGATATTCTCAATATTTGGATCGTATTGTTACAAGGTATGGTTTCGTTGTCCTTTGATTTACACGATATGTATAGCAGTATTACGTAAATCTCAAACTTGCTTTGTAGTCTGACTTGGAGAGGGAATGCATGTGTTTGGAATTGGAGGAGGACAAAAGAGCCCAACTGAATGTGAGAAGGTTTTGCAGGAGCAAACCAAAACAATTAAAAGAGTGAGCTGTTATTCCATCCAGGGTAATTTGCAACCCGGATGATAGCTAGATGAAATGAAATGGGTATGCAAGCTATATAGGTATATAATATAATGAATCTGGTTATATGGAATTTTATGAAAATTTCATTGTTAATTGAAATCCAAAATAATCCATATATAAGCAAGCGTTATAAATAAAACCATGGCAATAATGCTTTATTGAAGCGGGCATCCACTAACACTAGCAAATATGGAACCCCACCATCTTTCTTTCCCTAAAGGTGACAATCCCCCTTTTTTTTTTTTTTCTTTTTTTAGTCAACTGCGTTTACTGGAGTTTCTGGTTATGCCATTAGAGTCCTCTGGCTTCTGGTTAGAATAGCATATTGGAGTCCCAACATTATCATCTTGGGTATTGTTGTTCCTAATATTTTTCATCATTGCCTACATGATCTGTTTTGCTCACTACTGAGCTTTGTTGCTTCTGTTGCCACAAATGATCTAATTTTCGTTGATCTTTTAAGTTTTAACACAGGATTTCCTTTTTGGTTCTCCCTAATTTCATCTTTGTTCAAACCTTAATATTATCTAGATTTCCTTTTTCCCCTTCTTGGAGAAGAACCCACATCATTTATTCTTCCAATTTATAATATTTTCTACTCAACTGCAGATTTCTTTGAAGCAAAATTAAACATGATAATTCTACTTTGACAGTTAAAAAGCCGCATACTAATTTCCTGCTAGATCAGGTTTGTGCAACAATATTATATTAAATTGGGGTTAGATAGTTGAGTCCTTATTTATGGTCCTTTTCTGCTTAGCCCCCAGGCTTGTCAAATTAGGGAGTTGAGGATGAGTCCAGCTATCGTTATTAAATTGGCTGAAGTTGATGGTGTTGGGATCATCATCTTTGGCCACAAATTGCTTCTCCAAGCAAATTTGCTAGAACTTGGAGAAGAATTTTCAGATATAAGATAACAGAGAAGACTGGAAAGCTGACCATTCTGTGTTTTCAAATGGAGCACATCATTTGTTAGATTTCATTCCTCCCCCTCCCCCCACTTCTTCGATTTGACCAACCAAAATGAGAGCAATGTGTTTTTCAAGCAGCTGTTGAATAATGACAAAGGTCATTCTGTATTCTAATATCTGAGTGAATATTGAGTCTGCGTTCATTTTTTTATAATTTCAATGCAAGTCAAGTGTGTTCATTGCTTCTGTTGGCAAGAATTTGTCTCGTTCAACAGTTGGAAATTTGTGGTAGACACTGTGATTAAAGGTTGTTTGTTTTTATTTTTCAGCTTAATGATCTTCAGTAAGACTTGCAAATTTTGGCTTCCAGTAGATCGGTTACCATTGTAACTGCAAGTGGAACAGGTTTTGATTTGTCCCTTCTCTTGCCTTTGTATCTATCGAAAAAGCACTTGTGTAGTACACCTTCATTTGTGCCAGTTTTTCATGCTGTGGTTAGTTTCTCTCCCCCTCTATCTCTCTCAATAATCAAATTTGTGTCAAAATGATTACCTTAAGGCTATGTTGTGAGTGGGAAATGATGTGGTTGATAATAATATTATTAACCACATTTTTTTTTTCTATTTTGCCATGAATTTCGTGACATGGAATCATTGAATTAATATTATTATTGTTCTAGCTCATTGGGCCTATTCTCGACGGAATAAACTTTCAATTTGTTTCATTTGCTTTTATTATTGTCTCAATAATAATGAAAGCATGTCTAGCTTTTAAATAATTATATTTTATAATTTTGTGATATCATAATTGATATTATTATCATATTATATTATTCATAATATGACAACAATATTACTTCGTCTTATCCTTGTGCTTGTCATTTGTTTTAGGGAGAAATAATAGTAGTTTTGTGGTTGATATCATCTAATAGGTTAAATTAATGCTTATTTTTTTCTCTTAGTCTAGGATGAAGATGATGATATTGAAGTCTAAGTAAGGAATTTGTGGTGGAAATCTTATGAAATCTTTGTAACTCTCTTGTCTATACTTTATGACCTTACATTTATGTATTGAAAACAAATTTTCGCTTATTATGTTTAAATTTGTATGTATTTTTGTATTTTATGAATTATGGTTAAATTGAGATTTTAGAGGCTCATGGTTCTAACTTCAAAAAAGTGCCACATTTTATTTTCTATAAATAAGCCTTTTATTAAATGAAAACCTCAGTGTAAAAGTTAAAAAAAAAATGTTGCTTAAAAGCAAAAGCCAAGAAAAAAAAAAGAAAATATATTGCCTAAAAATAGGAAACCACTACCTAAAAGTAAACCAGCTACTGCCTAAAACCTATAAAAACTGCTATATAAAAATGAGGAAACCACTGCATAAAAATCAAGGCAACCACTGCATAAAATACCCAAAATCGCTGTCTAAAGACTATAATGCAGTAGTTACGTTTTCGCCACAACAGCACTGAAAAACCGCTGTCTTATACCATAAGCAACAGTAAGCAAACGCGGCGGCAGAAAAACCGCTGCCTTATACAATAAGCAATAGTTATTGGACTTTAAGCAGCGGTTTTTGACCACTGCAAAAAGTCTTATATAACGTAATGATTATATGTTATTAAATAAGATTGTATTGCTATTTTAATGTTAGTACTTAAAAATACTACCTAATGGTACTGAAATACATTATCAGACATCAATGGCCATGATCATGATCATAACTAAAAAGTACGAGATCAATAAGGCTTTAACTTTTCCAATGCACCCAGTTCAAAATAAGAGATGGAGTGTACAACTTAAAAAGAAACAGAAAAAGAAAAAACAAACAAACAAACAAACAAAAACAAAGTGAAGACACATCAAAGTGAGAAATAACGAGCATTCAGTATTTAGAAAAAAAAAAAAAAATCTCTACATTCTGGAATTCTCACCATAAGGAGCTTGGGAAAGCAGTTCTAAACATATACACATGCAAAGAAAACGTGACCCGTTCTATCAAGCATTTGCACACGAACCATTCGATCAAAGCGTACATGCAGCAAGAATGACCGATCAAATGACTTACATTCCTCTCAACACGTGCACGGAAACAAAACCCTTCCATATATCTACTAAGAACAGCAACAAATACAACCAGAGACATTTTTAGCCAGGTTATTGGCAGCTGACCTGAAAATAATGATAATGCTATATTCATTTCAAGATAAAAAAATATGGTAATTTCTATTTTGACTCTTTTTTTTAAATTAGTATAATTTACTCATGATTTTTTATTTTTATTTTGACTCTTTTTTTAAATGAGTGTAATTTACTCATAATTTTACATCATATAATAAATGAGATTTATTTAAATAAAAAAATAAAAATAATATTTAAATGATATTAAATTATAAGTTAATTTTATTCAAAAAAAAACACCTAAAAATATACCCTCATCCATTTACATATGTACGTATATACAGAAGTAGCAAATAGAAAATTTTGAAAACTAGAAAATTAGATGAACAGACATCTCCATCGAATGGTTAGCAGCCACCTGGATGCTATCAAGTATTTATGACCAAATGAAGAAAAAAAAATGGCGTTCATCAAGGGAAAAAAATTTCTGATTGCCACGAGCTCCAATCTTCTATTTGGGGAGAATATATTTCCATAATTACTAAAAGCTTATAAGTAGATGCCATATCTATCATGTTTCTACCAATCCTCCCGCCATTCGGGAGCATTAAGATCCGTATCTCGGAAAGGAAAAGCTAATGCAACAGTGCAGTCCTCAGAGTGACTGGCCAAATAGCTGTTAACTTGAGAGATAATATCCTGCGGCACCGGAAAGCTTCGATCTCTGATCCCCTTCCAGTCAATATGAGCAAACCATGGATGTCTTTTGACAGTTTCTGGACCTAAGCTTCCAAGTCTTGTATGTTCATCAACTTCAAGTAACTGATCAGTTTATAAACAAGTGTGAATCCAACACATATATCAAATGTTCTGAAAAAATTCTCGCAGAAAAACCTTGGTTAAGATCAACAGCATCAGGGCTGAATGTAGAGGGATTAGTCGGTTGCCCTCTTGCAATCTTTGCGTAAGTTTCAAGCACATTTTCTCTCCATGAACCAAACGGCGTTTCACCATGTAGCATGAAAAAGATCAAGACTCCCAATGCCCACCTGCATATTTACTAACAACACTTAAGGCAGCTGGTACACAGTAGCCGTCTTCTGACAAAAGGGAAAACCATAATTACTGCAGAACAGAAAGAATGTGCAGGCTAGGGAAACGTTATATGCTGAAAGGATATGTGGGGTTCAAATACTATCCATGGGAGATGAATGGACAATCATATGGTAGGATAAGTATGCTAAAAAGTTCATCAGCCCAACCCCATGCCCTCATAGGATGTAAAAAAACTCTGAAATGTTTGCAGCATTAGGCTGCGACATGTTAGTCAAATTATTTGCGCAAGGTCTCTCTCTCTCTCTCTCGCTCTCTCTAACGCAGATAAAAGCTCTTTTATACCCATTACATTTGTACACACATTCATGCAAATGAGCATAAATGCCGCTATGCATGTAATTGCATTTGCAACGAAGCAAGATTCATCCGCCACTCAAAAAAATGCGTTCTCAGCACTAAGATAGTGGTAATCTGCTTATGTGCAACTAAATTTAAATTAATGTAAACCATGCTCTCTGCTTATTTGTAGTCCAATCTATAGTACTCCCTGAATTTTATAACCAAAATGTCATCTTCTAAACTTCACTATAAATTTCCCCTTGGATGCCCAATGATGTTCTTTACCAAACTAACAAGCTCCTTTTCTCGTTGGCACACCAGAAAGTAAAAGAAGTTCACATTGAACATGATTAAAATGGATACAGTACCAGTCAGCAGGAAGACCCTGCCCTTTTCCCTGGACAATCTCTGGAGATAATGAGTCTGCCATTCCGCAAGTTGTAAATGTTCTCTCATCGGACAACTTCTTGCTGAATCTGAAGTCTACCAGCTACATAACAGAAGAAAAAGGAAAATCAGTACTGCATCCACATAACTGGTCCTTCATCCAAGAATAGTAAGAAAAAAAAAAAAAAAAACAATACATCCTTCTACAGTTGCATGATGCCGTTCGATATCTTTGCATGACGCTATTTGGATAGCTATCAAAATGAAATCAAGTCAATCACGTACAAGACCAACCTGTAAACGTCCTGTTTGATCCAACATCAAGACATCAGGAGACACACCTCTATAGAGAACACCACTCTGAGAACCAATTTAGAAAAGGTAATCAAAGACAACCAAAAGTACTAATTCAAAGGAAATCGACATTGAGGAAAAATGGGGAAACACATATTAAACAAAAGATCTTGTGTAGATCTTCCAAGTCATTTTGCTAATATATTGTCACTATCATCTGAACTATAAGTTTGCAGGAAAAATACTTAGGATTTATTTGATTTACCTGTCGCTGATTACTGTTATTATTGTTGATTGTTCATTATTATTCGTGATTCTTATTACTAATAATTAAAATAAAATTGTAGTGTTTGGTTATATTAACACAGCCTGTTACTGTTATTATTATAAAATTATTATTTAGTATCCATATCCATACAAGAATTGACATGTTGACAATCACCATGGTATGTACAATGAAGTTCTTTCTTTGATAACCAGATACATTTTAACCATGTCAAATTGCATGCTTCAAACCATGTCAAACTACACGCTTCAAAAAGACATTCGAGAAAAGGAGATTAGTTTGCGATACATAGAAAAAGTTGTATCGTCAAATTTGGATCATTTTCATAGCCCATATTCACCTTTGCCAGGCAAGAAATTGCATAAAACACTATACTTTAATTGACGTTTTCTATATTTAATCGGCAAACATCCGAATTAATGATCAATAAAATTCTTGGAGACAGCGTAGCAATGGAAAAATCACGTCTTTGGCACAAGAGAAGTTTACTTCTCATAAAGGGGATGCAAGAAGAGAAAACTGAGAGTAGTTTTCGTCCACACAGCAAAATTATATTGGAAGATCGGTCCAGAGATATATCTTATTCAATAATGTTAGAGATAATTTAGTTATAAAAAGTTGATCAGATATTTTTTCTCCCAAAAAATAACTTTAAATTATTTTTCATATTAACTACTTTTAAGACTAAATAGCAATCAAAACAATAGAATAAAAAAATTTAACCAAACACTTTAGACACTACTTTTCCAATTTGAACAACAACAATACCTCTCAGCATAAGAAACAAACACCCCCTAATTAATATAATTGATTTTTCTTCATTCCTTTTCTCTATATAATTCATGGAACCGACGGCCTCCCTCATTTTCCTGCCATTCTCAGGGTGAAAAACTAGTTCCAAGCACTTGAGCATGCTAGATTTGGTGATCACTCCACCCTCAAGCACCACACCAATTCCCCAATTCTCGACCATCCTTGCATTCATGTGATTATCAGCCCAAACTGGCCTGCATATCATTGGCACGTCACAAAGAATGCTTTCAGCTATGGAATTGAAGCCGCAGTGTGTCAAATGTGCACCCATGGCTGTGTGAGCCAATACTTGATTTTGGGGCGCCCACGGAACCACCTTTCCTTGCATTCTAGTTCTCTCAAAAAACCCTTCTGGCAAATACTCCTTGCATTTGTCCTTGAGCGACCAAAGGAATGGGACACCCGTGGCTTCAAGTGACTCGGCCAATGCCACTAGCTCTACTTGAGGCGGCAACACCATGGTTCCAAAGCCTATGTATACAACAGAATTAGCTGCCTTTTGACAGTCCAACCATGGTAAGCATCCGGTCGTATCTTAACCTTTTGCTGGAGGAAGCGGTACCGGGATGGCTAGAAAACCTACGTAGAACAGATTCTGAAACTTGGACTTGAGATCATTGGTGAGAAGAGTTGGATTTAGCTCTTCGTAGGAATTCATCACCACAGCAGATGCCCTGGGTAACCACACAGGCATTTCTCGTAACAAGGTCAATACGGGAGTATCAGGGTAATTTTCATCCTTCAGGAGCATTTCCTGGGACAAGTCTCCAATGTGTATTGCGGATAAACCTGGAATGGCTTCCAGGGTTTTGTTTTCCGCAGGCTGTCCTCCTTCAGCATCTTAAGCCTCTGTGTAAAGCTCTCGAATCAAATCCATTTCCAAGTGTGCTGACAAGGCATAGGGCGTAGGCACCCAAAGTCCCACCCAGGGAACATTCATCTCCTCCGCGGTTTTGCCCACTGCGGACGCCAGCATGGCATCCGTCATCAGGCAAGTGACTTTCCTGCCACAGTCACCCACCGCCTCTTCTATCCCACGTTTAATGTTCTCTGGTAAAATGCAGGCAAAAAGCCCAGCTTCCATATGGTGGGCTATTGGCTCATGATCCCCTTTTGGCATGCCATCGTCCACGTTGTAGGTTTTGATGTTTGGTAGGCAGCAGTTCTGCACAGATAACAACATGGCCCTGTTGCAATCTGGAGTACTGATGAAAGAGAACTGCACCCTTGGGAACTGGGCTGCTAGTTTGCCCATCAGGTTGAAGAGAGCAAATGGGTGGCTTGTGAATGGCCATGAAAAGATGGCTACATGTCCCTCCCCTGAGATTTCAGTGACTGCCATCAAAACCATAAAATGTGTAGCCTTATAAAATTTAGCAGAGAGCAAGAGAGGAAATCAGGGGAGTTTTCTCCTCTATATTATTCCTCTCGTACTCCTAAATCTAGTACTCTTGATTTGTGAAGCCCCAAAATGTTGGCTTCCCGTGTATAAAGGACTAGATAACTCTACTTCTCACCTACTCCCCGCCCGATCTCCCACCGGCCAATCTAAATCTCAACGACGTGAAAACATTCTAATAACTCAAAACTAAGAAAACACACAATGCAATATGATTATCTGCTTCGCTGTTTACTGCGCAATTGCTAAAACAGAGAAATATTGAAGTTTGCCTTTTTTTAACCACTAACTGGCCAATTCAACTAGTTGCATGCCTGTATTTACATATGAGAGCAATCATACATGTGCAGAATATTAGTATTTTAATTAAAAATAAATTGATAATTTTTAAATAAAAATTAATAATTTTTACAATAAAAATTAATAATTTTTACAATAAAAATTAATAATTTTTATTTGTTCATTACAAATATTATTAATCTTATTATACAAATTATCAATTTTATTTTATTTGAAATGTTAATGGAAACATTAAAATTCTATGCATCAATATTTTTTATTATATAATTAGGAAACGCCCGACAAACTTTAACACTTCGGTTTCTCTCAGGTTTTGATATTGTGTAGGCTATCCTCACTGTGAAGCTTTGCCTTTACCTACCGCCATTGGTTTCGTGGTGGTGCTCTACAGGATTTTCAACTGATTTATGGCTCCAATGGTTTTTATTTTATTTTGGTGTTTTATGTTAAACTGTATATTTGTATTCCTGTTAGTGCTTACGAGTTCCATTCATTTTATCACTGTGTCGCAAATCGAGACTATATTATCAAGTACCGTCATCTCTTTTACTTTTTGCAAGGAGTGGGACTACAGACAGCAATAAAAGTGTGCTGAGTTTTGCCTGAGGATTATTTTATTATTTTCTTTTACAAAATTTGAATTTAAATTCAAAAGAACATTATTCTAAACTCTAAAACTAATATTCCAAATGAGATATCCTAACTGCTAAACAAAAAAGACAAAAATTCTTGTTTTATTTCTCGGTTACGGGTACCAAGCTACCAAGCTGGGTACCCCAAACTTTTCCCTTCCACAAATTTTCTAGCCTCCAAATTATTACATGAATGCCATGTTTTTCATTAATGTTATGTACAGGTGCGCTGAGGGTGATATATAGCAATTTGTTTTTTTTAAGGGAAAAAATTTGGTGGGCAGATGATATTTTTTTACTGTTTTTATATGTGTTTTTTTGGTGTAACTGAGAGCATTTTTTGTATAACCGCAATGATAAAAAGTAGTACAAAAAATATTATTATTTTTTATTTCATTTTTTTTTATAATTACACAAAAAATTTTCATAATTATATAAAAAAAATATATATAAATACAATAAAAAAAATTCATCTGCTCATATAATAAAATCTCTTTTAAGAGAAAAGTCTGAGGTACCGAGTGCTTATTATTTTTGACATTTGTGTTATAGGACTTGACAATTTTTGTTGAGCACTGTTGAATTAGTGCAATTACTTGACAAAAAGACAAAAAAAAAAAAAAACACAATGAAGAGCTTGGTAAGCGTGCCTGAGCCCTTTATTTATTTATGCAAAAAAGTTTTAGCAATTTTATTTTTTAATTTTAAAATAATTATAAAATAATATAAATCGTTAAATAATTAAATTAATAAAAATAAATAAATTATTAAATATTATTATATAAAATTATATAATTATTTTTATTATTTATTTAACATCATGCAATAATACTTTTTATTTAATACCTATCACACGACACTTAAACGGATAGTTACTGGTCTAATAGCATCTAGTAGCCTGCTTTTTCATGCTTGCATCATTTTCATAACGGAAATCTTACGTTCACACAGTTATATATATATATATATATATATAAAACAAATTATTAACTTTTTGTACTATTTTAAAAAAATTTCTTAAAAAAAGATTTTTCATAAGAAATTTTATATGAGATTTACATTTATATTTTAAAATAACAAACACCTACATTTAAATTTTAATTTTATAAAAAACAGTAAATTAAATATTGCTCGCCAATCCTTTTCATAACCCTCTACTTTATTGGAATTAAAGATTTTTTTTTGTTGGCAGCATTAAAGATTTTATTTAATAACTAACGCAGCGCACCCAAAGTCTTACACATAACTACCAGTCTCTGATCAAAATAATAACAATAATGATAATAACAACTACCAGTCTAACTAATAGAGTGCAGTACACGTGCTTTGTTTTGCTTACACCATCTTTTCCATAATCCACAACTAAAATCAATGATTGTATTCGCAACATCACCACCATTCCTCAATGTGCTTTGCGTTGATAAAATAGCAAATTTTTCATAAAATTAAAGTAGTGGACAAAGGAGAGCAAGCATCTCGTTTTCAACTGAGCCAATATTTGTGCTAACCTAAAATTAATTTAGAGTGTTTGTAAGTACAAAAATTTTCAATGATCCGCCAACTACCCGAAAAAAAAAAAAACAAGAAGAAGAAGAAAGCCAGCAAATTGAAAAGTCAAAGAAATTTCATGCACGAGATTTGCATGGTGCATGCAAATTTTAATGGTTGGGTGCCTAACTGAGACTTTTACAAATAAAGTTAGTTGGCACAGTAAGGTTTTAAGTCTATAAATAGGCTGTTTCTGAGGCTTTGCATCATCTTCAGAAAAATAAACAAGCCAGACACAAAAAAAAAAAAAAAAACAAACACAGGCAGCAACAATTGCAAATCCAATTTGCAATTGTCCCAAAAAGAGAAAACATTCTCTTCCATACGTTTTTATATTTTAGGCATATACACTTTAAACGCTATTAAGTGTGATCTTCTAAAGTAAAGGTCTAGAATATTTATCATACACATTTTCAAAAATATTTTGGGTATACACTCTCCAGTCGCCTCAAATCAGAATCTGAGAGAGAAAATATCCAAAATATCAAAATATTGCAAATTCGGTTGGGATTAAACCTCATACGGCCCTCAGCAAAATCCAGGCAGTTCATCCGAGAACAAGTCCCTTTGACCCTCGGTAAAATTAAATCAGATCGGCTCAGATCAGGTCTCTGCGGTTCTTAACTATAGTCAAAACGTCCAAATCAGATCCAGTTTCAGTCTACCCAGTTTAAGAAAAAAGCTGTGGAAATTATTTCTGTCAAGATCAAGCTCGTGCAGCCCTTGACGAAGTCAAAAAAGGAACATTAATCGGAGGATCTACGGAGATCGACCCCACGTAAATTTTCTTTTTATTTTACAATTTTTTATTGTAATTTGTTTTTGTATTTTCGAGTTTAATTGTTTTAGACTCAAAATTTACTCGTTACAAATTTTTGGCACGCTTAGTGGGACATCTTCACCTCCCATCTCTTGTTCCTTCAAAAAAAAAAATAAAAAAAAAAAGCAAAAAGAAGCAGCAGCGAAAAGAAAAAAGAAAAAAAAAAGGAAAAAAGAAAAGAGCAGAAGAAAAGGAAAAAGAAAAAAAAAAAAGAAAAAGAGAAAAAGACAAAATAGAGAAAAAGACGAAAAAGGTAAAAAAGTAAAAAAAAAAAGTGAAAAAAAAAATTTAACAGGTGTTCAGCACATCAAATGACACCAAAAAAGAGTACAACCACTGCTACAAAAAAGAAGGCAACTGCTCCACTGCCTGCATCAACTACCCTACCTGGGTACGCAGGACCAGAAACCCGCGGACGGACACAGTTCCTTGCCACTCAATTGAGTCCACAGACTCGCGCAAGAACAAAGTTCCTCGCCACCAACAAAGTTAAAATTGAGGACTTGCAGCTCACACAGCAGTTAGATTTCTCACGTGACTCTGTCACTAAACAGAGGAGTCGATCACCTACCCCTACCGAAGTTAGGGGTAGAGCATCAAATTCTGCCCAACAGCAGAATCCGACCTATTCTGCACAAACGAACACAGAGGAAGAAGAAGATCCCTCTACTCCAGTCTTCTATAGAGCATCAAATTCTGCTGAACAGCAAAATCTAACGCGTTATGCTGAAACAAGTCAGGAAAGATCAGACGGGCCCTCTACAACAGTCTTCCGTGGAGAACCATCTACCAATGCTGACGTCAGGTTGACCAATACCACCAGCATAGAAAAAATGTTTGCAGATTTAAACCGCGGATATTCACGGCTGATTAGCAGATATGCACAGTTGATTGAAGATATGAAGGAATTAGGTTAGCAAATGGACAACGTCAACAAAGGGCATCACCAAGCCCAACCCACTGATGCAGTCAACCGCGAAGATCGTCCTCAATCATCTCGATTTGGGGGCACAGTTTTTAGCCAATCGGACCAACAGAAGGACGAAAGTACCGACTCAGCCACAAGCTCATTTCCAAGTGGGATGGGTCATGTCTAGTTCGAAAAAAATACTTCCATGTTATCTGGTCATAAATGCATTTCGACTTGACCCAATAAAGCAGGTAAATTTCGGAACTACTGTTATGTTAAAAAAAATAAAAAAAAGAAAAAAATTCTCAAAAAAAAGGCAAAAAAAAGGAAAATTTTTTTAAAAAAAAGATAAAAATAAAAAAGCAAAAAAAAAAAGTTCTCAAAAACATAAAAAAAAGAAAAATAAAAAATTCAAAAAATTCAAAAAAAAGGCCAAAAAATTCAAAAAAAGATTAAAAAAGAAATGCAAAAAAAAAAGCTCAAAAAAGCCAAAAAAAAAAAAGAAAAAAAAAGGTCTGAATCTCTTGTGCATTGTCAGAACCCTTCATCAAAATTCAAATTTATACTCGAGGGCAAATCTCAAATCCCGACTAAAAACCCAACAAAATTCAAAAGCCAAACATAAACTCGGCTAAATTCGGGCTCAAAGCCCAAATCCAAGTTTCAACTCAAAATTCAAATCCAGATTCGAGATAAAACTTTCACCCTGAATCAAAATCCAGCTCAACAACTCAACAAGCAGTTCAGCAGCTCAACTCAACAAGGAGCTCAGCAACCAAACAGCTCAACAAACAACTCAACAAGTAGCTCAACAGCTCAACAAGTAGCTCAGCAGCTCAACAGCTCAAAAGCTGAACAGCTCAGTAGCTCACCAGCTCAACAGCTCAACAAGCAGCTCAACAGCTCAACAAGCAGCTCAGCAGCTCAACAAGTAGCTCAACAGCTCAGCAGATCCGCAGCTTCTCAGCTGAACAGCTCCACAACAAAGCACTCCTGCCTCGCACGAGTATAAAAGGCGATAATCAATCCATCACAGTTTAGCACTCCTGCCTCGCACGAGTATAAAAGGCGACATCACAGTTCAGCACTCCTGCCTCGCACGAGTATAAAAGGCGACATCACAGTTCAACGCTCCTGCCTCGCACGAGCATAAAAGGCGACACTACAATTCAATACTCCTGCCTCGCACGAGTATAAAAGGCGACAATACAACAATGCAGACCCTAACAGGTGAGAAGCAGCCACAGCCTGCCGAACTTTGCCTGTAGGAGGCTCCATCTGCAAGCACCATCAGATTCTTACACTATGTGTCGAAGTCACGACGTCTAGAAGGTTAGCCCCCTTTTCCCTTTTTTATTATTGTACTAATCTTAAATAGGAGGAAGGACACACCCAACCTGAGTCAGAAGTGCTTCGAAGACAGGCTTGTCCAATCAAACAGAAAAGATGAAGTCAGGATCTCTACATTACATGTCACTCAAGGAGGTCAATCTTGACTCTCCAGAAAATCTCCAACCTACATTTGTATTAAGTCAATACAGGGACGTGTTCGCATGGAGTTACAAAGAAATGCTTGGACTTGACCCGAAGATTGCGGTGCATCGTCTAGCAGTAAAGAAAGGTGTTCGTTCTGTCAAGCAGCTACAACGACGGTTCCGCCCGGGACTCATTCTACAAATCGAGGAGGAAGTTAACAAACTGATCAATGCTGGTTTCATCTGAGAGGTCACCTACCCAACTTGGATTGCCAACATAGTCCCGGTAAGAAAAAAAAATGGACAGTTAAGTGTATGTATTGATTTTCGAGATCTTAACAGGGCCTGTCCGAATGATGACTTTCCATTGCCCATAACAGAGATCACAGTCAATGCAACAACGGGTCACGAAGCATTGTCCTTCATGGATGGTTCTTCAGGCTATAACCAAATCAGAATGGCACCAGAAGACAAGGAGTTGACAGCATTTCGTACCCCAAAAGTTGTAAAGACTAAGAAGCGTAAAGACCACCTCGAGGATCTCAAGACGGTGTTCGAAAGACTTCGCAGGCATCAGCTTAAAATGAACCCTCTCAAGTGTGCATTCGGTGTCACATCAGGAAAGTTTCTTGGGTTCGTGGTGCGCCATCGTGAAATCGAAGTTGATCAGTTAGAGGTTGAGGCAATTCAAAAGATGTCTAAACCTAAAAACCTGCACGAGCTATGAAGTTTACAACAAAAGCTGGCCTACATTCGCCGTTTTATTTCCAACAGAGAAAAGAGGTTGCTCTGTATTACTTGAGCAGAACACTAAACGGTCCGGAGCTGAGTTATTCGTCCATTGAAAAGACATGTCTAGCACTGTTCTTTGTCATTGACAAGCTGAGGCACTACATGCAAGCTCACACGGTACGTCTCATTTCTAGAGCTGATCCTGTCAAATATATCTTATCTAGACCAATCTTTTCAAGACGACTTGCCAAGTGGGCAGTAATCCTACAGAGCTACGACATTGTCTACGTGCCTCAAAAAGCAGTCAAAGGACAAGCTCTAGCAGACTTTCTTGCAGATCACCCTATTTCGTCAGATTAGGAGTTGACAGATGATCTTCTAGATAAAGAGGTCTTTTACATTGAGACACTGCCACCATGGATGATGTTCTTTGATGGTGCAGCAAGGCATGATGGTGCTGGTGCCGACATAGTGTTTGTCACTCCTCAACGACAAATACTACCATATGCTATCATTCTCGATTCCCAGCTCGTCATCAACCAACTTACAGGGTTGTATGACGTGAAGAAAGAGGACCTTGCACCTTACCACCAACGTGCTCGACAGCTAATGGATGAATTTGAAAGCATCACCTTGGAGCATGTGCCTCGACGAGAAAACACTCAGGCAGACGCGTTGGCTAACTTGGCCACCTCTCTTGCAAAGTCAGAAATCCAGGCTACAGTTGTTGCCGTATGCCAGAAATGGATAGTGCCACAGAAGGATGATGAAGAAATTACAGCAGCCAACGCTGTATCTGTACGTCTCGCGGAGGACGAGGATTGGTGCCAACCAATCATTGACTACCTACAGCACGGAAAGCTGCCCGAAGATCATCGTCATAAGACAGAAATTCAACGACGAGCTCCCCGCTTCATATATCTCAAGGATGCTCTGTATCGAAGGTCTTTTGATGGAGTTTTACTTCACTGCCTAAGCAATGAAGAGGCAAAACAAGCTCTCGCTGAAGCACATTCAGGTGTTTGTGGCGGACATCAATCGAGGCCTAAGTTGCACTTCCAACTCAGAAGGATGGGATACTACTGGCCAACCATGGTACGTGATTCCATTGAGTTTGCTAAAACTTGTCAAGCTTGTCAATTTCATGCCAATTACATACATCAACCACCAGAGCCACTGCATCCAACTGTCTCGTCCTGGCCCTTTGAAGCTTGGGGTCTCGACTTAGTGGGTCCCTTGCCAAAGTCATCCCTGGGTCACCTGTACATCCTCGCAGCAACAGACTACTTCTCAAAATGGGCCGAAGTTATTACACTTAGAGAGGTAAAGAAGGAGCATGTTGCCAATTTCATCCGTACTCAACTGATCCATCGCTATAGAGTCCCTCGATTCATCATCACTGATAATGGCAAGCAGTTCTACAACAGCTTGATTGACAAGCTCTGCGAGAAATTCAAGTTCAAGTAGTACAAGTCATCCATGTACAATGCCCCAGCAAATGGCTTGGCTGAAGCATTCAACAAGACCTTATGCAACCTATTGCGTAAGGTAGTCTCTAAATCCAAAAGAGATTGGCATGACAGAATTCCGGAGGCATTATGGCCGTATCATACAACTTACTGGACTCCAACACAGGCGACGCCATACTCACTTGTCTACGGTGTCGAAGCAATACTACCGTTGGAAACACAGATTCCATCTCTGCGCATGGCTGTTCTGGAAGGACTCACACAGGAGAAAAATGCTCGCCTACATCTGGATGAGTTAGAAGCCCTTGATGAAAGGAGACTTGAAGCACAACAGCAACTAGAGTGCTACCAAGCCCGACTTACCAACACGTTCAACCGCAGGGTCCGCCCTCGATCTTTTCAAGTTGGAGACTTTGTTCTTGCGGTGCGACGGCCCATCAACATGAAGCATTGGCCTGGTGACAAGCTTACTTCCAAATGGGATGGGCCATACCTAGTGCAGGAGGCCTATACTCACAACGCTTATATGTTGTTAGACCAAGAAGGCGCCCGAATCGGCCCAATCAATGGTAAATTTCTGAAACATTATTATGTGTAAATATGTTAAAAAAATCAAAAAAAAATCAAAAAAATAAAAAAAAAGAAGAAAAAAAATCAAAAAAATCAAAAAAATCAAAAAATAAAAAAAAAAGTTCGGAAGTCCCGATCCGAAAGTCCAAGCGAAAATCCAAACTCAAACACTTGAGCCTAACTCAAAAACCTGAAAACTAAGTCCAGACTCAAAACCCAAACACTCAACCCAAATCCAAAAGTCCAAATCCAAACACTCGACCCAAATCCAAAAATCCAAGTCTAGAAGCCCAAACACTCGACCCAAATCCAATCCAAAGCCCAAACCCCAAAAATTCCAAGTTCCAAACACAGTCCAGAACCCAAGTTTAAAATCCAATCCAACTCCTGGCCCGCATGAGTATAAACTGTGAACGGCCCAAAAATATAAAAGCGACGGAGGGTTTGAGTTTGAAACCTAACATCAATCTCAACCGATCTTCACCACACACCAGACCTTTGCTCCTCTACCACAAGAAAGATGGAACCAGTTGCAGAACCTCAAGATAAGGGAGAAGAAAGGTCACCCCGCACAAGGTGGCAACCAACCATGGCACAACTACAGATTTTGGAGGAAGTCTTCCACAACAATGGAGGTATTGTGCCTAATGCATCTCAGATTTACCAACTTGTCTCACGATTGCGCCCGCTCGGGGCAATCGAAGAAAAAAATGTGTTTTATTGGTTTCAGAATAGGAGAAGCAGGAAGAAACCAGGATTAAGAGCTGTTTTTTCCAAGAAACAGTCTGTCATTCCAATGGTAGATCCCACCGGTACAACTTCGCCCTCAAATGAAGCAGGTCTGAGTTCTACCACTGCAATGGTCTCTTCACGCTATAACAATCAAAGCAGTAGCCTGTGGGAGCATGCGTACTGGTCCTGGTGGTCTTATGGAGTCAGTCAAAGGTTCATCCCTCATAGGTACTTAAGTCTAGGAGGACTTTTTCTAGTAGAAAGGAGTCATTCCGGCGAAACTTTGCCTCTCTTTCCAGAATATTCCGGCAGCATCAACCAGCGGGAAAGCGACGTCAACATCATCGGCCCACCAGACGAGGCCGAGCTTGACTTGGAGCTGCGCCTTGAGCCCCGCTAGGATGGCCGACAAGATAAGGTGCAACGACTTTGGCAGCACACGGTAATGACTTCCGCAGCACACGGCAACGACTTCTGCAACACATGGTAACGACTTTCGTAACCTGCATCAGCCGCTGCCTCTTTTGTCTCTTATGGGGGAAAGGGACGTAGAGGACTTTACTCGATTTTGCGTACCTTCTTTTTGACTTTTCAAAAAAAAAAAAGGAAAAAAAAATCTTTATCGTATGTATATATATATCTTGCATTCCCGAGTTGTAATACTCACCCCTCAGCTCTTCTTTCTCAAAAGAAAATGGCTAGTCTCTACACTTCTCTGAGGAAGTTCTTTGATCAAGAAGTTGGAGGCGCACGAGCTAAGAAAAGAAGGAATAGTCTTTTTTGAGGGATCCCTAAAAGCCCTCGAAACTCAGTCTCCAACGCCATCGGTGTCATGGAGTTCCAACTACTCTCCTTAGTTCACATCTGCCACAGAGGGATGAGACGCTGCAATCATCCTAATCTTCCTTTGGATGCGGCGACGTACAGGGAAGTTCCAACTACTCTCCTTACGTCGAAGCAGACTTGGGAATCATCACTACAGTCAGTCTCTCTGTGTGCCGGTTTTGAAGTTCCAAAGTGCTAGGCCTTCCTCTTGGGGAGGTTTAAGTTCTTTGCTTACCGGATCATCCTCACCAGAGCTTTGGAACTTCAAAGAACCTTTGCCAGCCCTTGCGAGCCATGGAAGCTCGAACTCACCTGGAGCCAAGACTTCAATTTTTATATTGGCTAGACTGCTAACTTCCTCAAGATCATATCGGTTTCCATTGCGATCCAACAATAGTTGGGTTAGTCGGAGATAGAAGATTTCAACATTCAATGTTCGTCAAGACATCTCAAGTTTCAAATTGGACTTCAAGATTCGGTTCGGATCACGTCCACAAAGTTCTTCCTTACCGACCCTTGAAGTGGGGGCATTTGTAAGTACAAAAATTTTCAATGATCCGCCAACTACCCAAGAAAAAAAAACAAGAAGAAGAAGAAAGCCAGCAAATTGAAAAGTCAAAGAAATTTCATGCACGAGGTTTGCATGGTGCATGCAAATTTCAATGGTTGGGTGCCTAACTGAGACTTTTACAAATAAAGTTAGTTGGCACAATAAGGTTTTAAGCCTATAAATAGGCTGTTTCTGAGGCTTTGCATAATCTCCAGAAAAATAAACAAGCCAGACACAAAAAAAAAAAAAAACAAACACGGGCAACAACAATTGCAAATCCAATTTGCAATTGTCCCAAAGAGAGAAAACATTCTCTTCCATACGTTTTTATATTTTTGGCATATACACTTTAGACGCTATTAAGTGCGATCTTCTAAAGTAAAGGCCTAGAATATTTATCATACATATTTTCAAAAATATTTTGGGTATACACTCTCCAGTCGCCTCAAATCAGAATCTGAGAGAGAAAATATCCAAAAGATCAAAATATTGCAAATCCGGCTGGGATTAAGCCTCATACGGCCCTCAGCAAAATCCAGGCAGTTCATCCGAGAACAAGTCCCTTCGACCCTCGGTGAAATTAAGCCAGATCGGCTCAGATCAAGTCTCTGCGGTTCTTAACTTTAGTCAAAACGTCCAAATCAGATCCAGTTTCAATCTACCCAGTTCAAGAAAAAAGCTGTGGAAATTATTTCTGTCAAGATCAATCTCGTGCAGCCCTTGACGGAGTCAAAAAAGGAACACTAATCGGAGGATCTACGGAGATCGACCCCACGTAAATTTTCTTTTTATTTTACAATTTTTTATTGTAATTTATTTTTGTATTTTCGAGTTTAATTGTTTTATACTCGAAATTTATGCGTTACAGTGTTCATTTGCAATGCGATTCTCTCACTTTTATTCAATCCTTAGCTTGGGGTGTTCATTTATCAGACGATTCTCCCACTTTTATTTTCTCTTTCTCTAGCAAGCGGATTTGATAGGATTAAATTCATCTTTTGGGTCCCTATGACAAAATTATTTCTTGTTTATTTATTTTTTTATTTTTTTATTTTTTTGGTGTAGCAAAAAAAGTAAAGAAGTTTTTTTTAGCAAGAAGATGAATATAATAATATTCAACAGACTAGTTTTTTTTTACATCTTCTTAACAAGTTCATAGACGTAATTACACTATTGAGCTAGTTGCGCAAATAAGTAGGTGAAAAGCCACTGAAATTAGTGGGAGAGAGTCTTGATGTCGTGGCTATCTGACCCTCCAAACTTCACGCGTCACAAAAACGTTTGGTGCTATGAGGTTGGAAATTAACGGAAACCTCTTGTCATTATAATATTTATTATAACTGATTTTTTTTTCGTTCCTTTTCTATATTAATTACGAAGAATATTGGACATTGTTCAACATCTGACATATGATCCGAGAAACACGGAAATCACACGACAACACCTCAGATAAATCATCAAGAATCCCGATAACTATTATGCATGTCATTTCCTTAATAAAAAAAAAATCATAATCCAACGTTATATGCTGGTTTCCAAAAAAAAAACAGAAACAAAAACAAAAAACAAAAAGTTACCTGCCGTTCAAAGTTTCATTATTTGTACCTAAAGAAAGGATATGAATTATGTTTTGAGAAATAAATGATCGGCTCTATTTTCTTAAATATTTTTTTTCTGTCTATTAAAAAGTCTACTAGATTATGAGCTATACAATAGAGATAATTTTTTTTTTTCATGAATCTCACATTTATCATTTTAAGATTTGAACTTAAACCCTCTAAAATAAAGGTTTTGAGCTCATTATCAGAATACCGTAAGGGAGTTTCCTAAATATTTTTTCATGAGTGGCGACCAGTTCAACATCGAATCTGATTATGCTTATAACATTGGAGTTCGAAAAACTTGCCTCCTGAAGCTCTGTAAAACGGTTTATGCAACGGCTTCTTTGGTGTTTATGTAAAGGATTTTACTAGCGTCAGCAATTTTTATTTTATTTTTTATAGTTGTTTATATGTAGTATGTGTTTGTTGATTATTAAAAACTTGAAAGTCAAATATATTACAAATTTATCGATAAAAAGTATTGATATATTGATTTTTAGTGTACAAATAAACTAATAGTAGCAGTTTAATGGGATAAGGTCTTAATAAGTGTAAACGCGTTTACGTAATATATATATATAAAAAAAAAGGGAGGTCGGCAGCCGCCAACCTTGCGAAGATCTTTTAGTGAAGCAGTCTGTTTGTGCACTCAGGGAGACCGCTTTCACCTGATTCACAAATCTCGAACTAGAATTAATCGACAGTTGGGAACAGTTATAACGAGAGTTTCTCAACAGATTTTTCAGCACTCGAAGGACGGTAAGCATGATGGAGCTTACCAACAAAAAAAAAAAAAGGAAAAGAGAGCCCGCTATCGAATACATCAATAAATGGTGTGCTCTCAGCTTGAACTGCAAAGATCATCTGATGGAGATTTCTGCTGTGGAGATGTGCATCCAGGAGATGCATTGGGAGCTGTTATACATCTTGCAGGGCATCAAGCCCCGAACTTTCGAAGAACTGGCAACCCGCGCGCATGATATGGACATAAGCATCCAGACTTCCGGGAGGCACGGTTTCCATCCAGCTAAATCAGCAAGGAGGCAGAAGAGAGACTAAGAAGCCTAACAGCTCAGGAAAAGGTAAGGAAGTGATGATTGTTGAAATCACACCAATAAAAGTGGGAGCTCAGGCGAAGGTAAATCTTCCAACCTTAACAACTTAGCCAAAACAATAAGAAAGGCAGAAGGTGAGATTGTGAGAATTGGAGTTGAAGTAGTATCTATTTCCCGACTCAGACGTCCCAGACATTCTTGATCAACTCTTGGAGGTGAAGTCAATCGAACTCCAAAAGTGCAAGCGGTTCGATGCAAAGGATCGAATCAGCGACCCAAGATTCTGCAAATATCACCGCATAGTAAGTCACTCAACCGAAAAATGTTTTGTTTTGAAGGAGTTAATCATGAAGCTCAACAGACAAAATAAAATCATTCTGGACCAGGAAGGCATAACCTCGGCCAATAGACAACCATCACTTCAAGTCCATCAGAAGAGGCGACACGCTGTAAGGAGGAACCACATGGCGTCGAAAAGTTAGCGATAGAAAAGGTATCTGAAGGTCTCCAAATTCTCGTCGCTAACCCTGAACTACTTACAGTTTTACAGTCAATCGAAGTCTGGCATAACCAAGCCGACAATGTTCATTATACCTCAACAAGATCTCTGCATTTAGGTGATTCCAGCTGAACAGGTGGTCAGATGGCCCAAAATCACGTTAGATGTTAATCTACTATCTCATTTTCAGATGAGGATCTCCTGTTGGGGTCCAAGCCCCACAATCGACCATTGTACGTATCTGGTTATGTGAGAGAACAAAAGGTCCGACGCATCCTTATTGACGATGACTCAGCATTTAATATTATTCCAAAATCCACCATAAAGGAGCTTGACATCGGCATTAATGAATTATCAGACAGCCGTTTGATGATTCATGACTTTAATTAAGGAGGGCAGAAAGCAATTGGGATTATTCATTTGGAGCTGACTATTGATAATCTCACTTCTAGCACTTTATTTCATGTGATCGATGCATGTACCACGTATAAGATATTGTTAGAACGACTGTGGATTCATGAAAATGGAATTATACTTTCAAGCTTACATCAGTGCTTCAAGTACTATAAGGACGGCATTCAAAAAGTCAATGCTGACTTGAAGCCGTTTCATGATGCTGAATCACAATTTGGCAGATACAGTCTTCTACACCAACATGGACAATCCGAAGATCGTTCCATCAAAAGCTACCTAGACCGGGGGCATCCACAAAGAAGGAAAAACTGTCAAAGACTCTATCGATGCACAACCTTAGACTCTAACAAATGAAACACTGTCACAACCTGTCGAGCTTCACCCACAAGAGGCTACATTTTGAAGCTCCACTTTGGTCCTATGCTATGTGCTCAAATCAAGACGTTTGGAAGGTTAGCCTCCTTTCTCTTATTGCATAAATTCCAAACAAGAGGAAAAACACAGCCAACCCAAAACAAAAGTGCCTCACAACTTGAAGAAGACTCACGCCTTACCACTTTTGAAGATTGAGCCAGTCTTGTCTTCAAAACCAATGAAAGGTTTCGTTCGACCACTCATGGTGGTAGTTGAATATGACTCGCTTCCAGAAGGAAGAACAGATGAAGGATTTGATCCTAATGCATACAAATTCCTTGATAAAATAGGCTAAGACTTCTCAAACCCGAGCACAATGGGTATGCTACCATCCATGCATGACATCATTGCTCAATCTTCAACATCCCGACCCAGCTTAAGCTATCAGGAAAAATTACCTATGCGGATTATGCTAAAAAGCTGAAGCCGAGTAGCTAATGCACGTGTCATCACCATCACCACCAATCAAAATGGGCCCATTTAGTCGAACAATGAAGATTAAGTCATAGGCACTACATTTCATGTCACGATTAGCGAGGAGGTAGAATATGACTCATCAGACAGCGAAGTAAAGGAGGTTCCCCCGAAACTTGAATATGGTGGACAAGCCATTATTCATGAACTCAAGGAGGTCAATCTCGACTCCCCGGAAGATCCCCGACCTACATTTGTAAGTACTTTACTTACAGCAGAAAAAGAGCAAGAATATGTCCGAGTATTAAGTCAATACAGGGATGTGTTCACATGGAGCTACAAAAAAATTCTTGGACTTGACCCGAAGATTGCGGTCCACCGTCTAACAGTAAAAAAGGGTGTTCGTCATGACAAGAAACCACAATGATGTTTCCGCCTAGAGCATATTCCACAAATTGAGGAAGAAGTCAACAAGCTGATCAATGTTGGCTTCATCTGAGAGGTTACCTACCCAACATGGATTGCCAATATCATCCTAGTGAGAAAGAAAAATGGCCATCTAAGGGTATGTGTTGACTTTTAAGATCTTAATAGGGTCTGTCCGAAAGATGACTTTTCGTTACCCATAACGGAGATTACAGTCGATGCAACAACGGGCCACGAAGCATTGTCCTTCATGGATGGTTCTTCAAGTTATAACCAAATTAGGATGGCACTAGAGGGTGAGGAGTTAACAGCATTACGTACCCCAAAAGGTATATCCTATTACAAAGTTATGCTATTTGGATTGAAAAATGCTAACGCCACTTATCAACCTGCCATGCAAAAAAATTTTGATAACATGCTGCACAAGATTGTAGAATGCTATGTCGATGACTCAGTGGTAAGGAGCACAAAGATCACCTCGAGGATCTCAAGATAGTGTTTGAAAGACTTCGCAGGCATCAGCTCAAAATGAACCCTCTTAAATGAGCATTTGGTGTCACATCAGGCAAGTTTCTTGGATTCGTAGTGCGCCATCATGGCAGCGAAGTTGATCAGTCAAAGGTTGAGGCAATTCAAAAGATGCTTGAATCTAAAAACCTACACGAACTGCGAAGTCTACAAAGAAAGCTGGTCTACATTCGCCGTTTCTTCTCCAATTTAACTGAGAGGTATCAACCTTTCCATTAGCTAATAAAGAAGGATGTCAACTTCATAAGATGAGCTTGTAGCAGAGCCTTTGAAAACATGAAGAAGTACATCTCCAATCCACCAGTCATGGGTGCTCCGATTCAAGGAAAGCCGTTGATTCTCTACATTACAGCGCAGGAAAGATCTTTGGGAGCCTTACTTGCACAGGAAAATAAGCAAGGAAAGAAAGTTGCCCTATATTACTTGAGCAGAACACTAAACGGTCTGAAACTGAATTACTCCCCCATTGAAAAGACATGCCTAGCATTGTTTTTTCCTATTGATAAGTTGAAGCACTACATGCAAGCTCACACAATCCGCCTCGTTGTTAGAGCTGATCCTATTAAGTACATCTTGTCCAGAACGGTCTTGTCTGGACAGCTTGCCAAGTGGGCAGTAATTCTACAGAGCTACGACATTATCTACGTGCCTTAGAAAGCAATCAAAAGACAAGCTCTAGCAGACTTTCTTGCATATCACCCTATCCCGTCAGATTAGAAGTTCACATATGATCTTCTGGATGAAGAGGTCTTTTACATCGAGACACTGCCACCATGAACGATGTTCTTCGATAGTGCAGCAAGGCATGATGGTGCTGGTGCTGGTGCCGGCGTAGTGCTTGTCAATCCTCAATGACAAATACTACCATATGCTATCATTCTCAGTGAGTTATGCTCAAATAATGTTGCTGAGTACCAAACTTTAATCATTAGTCTTCAAATGGCTATCGATATGAAGATTCCAACTATAGAAGTCCATAGAGATTCTCAGCTCGTCATCAACCAACTTACAGGGTTGTATGACGTGAAGAAAGAGGACGTTACGTCTTACTATTAACATGCTCAACAACTGATGAATGAATTTGAAAGCATCACCTTAGAGCATATGCCTAAACGAGAAAATACTCAGGCAGACGCATTGGCTAACTTGGCGGCTTCTCTTGCAAAGTTAGAAATCCAGGCTACAGTTGTTGCCATATGCCAGAAGTGGATTGTACAACAGGATCATGATGAAGAAACTACAATAGCCGATATTGTCTCTATATGTCTCGCTAAGGATAAGGATTGGCGTCAACCAATCATTAACTACCTGCAGTACGAAAAGTTACCTGAAAATCGTCGTCATAAGACAAAAATTCACCGACGAGCTACCCACTTCATATATCTCAAAGATGCTCTATATCGAAGGTCTTCTGATGGAGTTTTACTTCGCTACTTGGGCATTTAAGAGGCAAAACAAACTCTCCCTGAAGCACATTCTGGTGCTTGTGGCAGACATCAATCAGGGCCTAAGTTGCACTTTCAGCTCAGAAGAATGGGAACCTACTAGCCAACAATGGTACGTCATACAATAGAGCTTGCTAAAACCTGTCAAGCTTGTCAATTCCATGCGAATTACATTCATCAACCACCGAAGTCGCTACATCTAACTATCTCATCCTGACCCTTTGAAGCTTGAGGACTCGAATTAGTGGGGCCTTTACCAAAATCATTCTCGGGTCACCTCTGCATCCTCACAGCAACAGACTAATTCTCGAAATAGGCTGAAGCTATTCCACTTAGAGAAGTAAAGAAGGAGCATATTGTCAACTTCATTTGGACTCATCTGATCTATAGCTATGGAGTCCCTCGGTTCATCAACACTGATAATGGTAAGCAATTCTACAACAGTTTGATGGACAAGCTGTGCGAGAAGTTCAAGTTTAAGCAGTACAAGTCGTCCATGTACAATGCCCCAACTAATGGCTTGGCTGAGGCATTCAACAAGACCTTGTGCAACTTATTGCAGAAGGTAGTCCCTAAATCCATAAGAGATTGACATAATAGAATTTCAGAGACATCATGGGCGTATCGCACAACTTACCAGACTCCAACACAGACAACGTCGTTCTCACTTGTCTACGGTATCAAAGCAATTATATCTCTTGAGACGCAAATAACTTCTGTCTGCATAGCTGTTCTAGAGGGCTCACACAGGAAGAAAATGTTCGACTACATTTGGATAAGTTAGAAGCCCTCGATGAAGCACAACAGCAACTCGAGTGCTACCAAGCCCGACTCGCCAACGCATTCAACTATAGGGTTCACCCTCGATCATTTCAAGTTAGAGACCTTGTTCTTGCAGTAAGACGGCCCATCAACTTAAAGCACCGACTTGGTGATAAGCTTACTTCCAAATGAGACGGGTCATACTTAGTGCAGGAAGTCTATACTGACAACACTTACATGCTATTAGACTAAGAAGGCGTCTGAATTGACCCAATCAACGGAAAATTTCTGAAGCATTATTTTGTATATATATGTAAAAAGAAAAAAAAGAAAAATCAACAAAAATCAAAAAAGGAAAAATCAAAAAAATCAAAAAAGAAAAATAAAAAAAGGTCTGGGAGTCCCAATCTGAAAGCCAAAACACTTGAGCCCAATCCCCCAATCCTTGACCATCCTTGGATGATGGGCCAACTTATCTCTTATACACATTTATCATAAGTCTCTTCATAAGTCTGTTGTACTTTAAATTTAACAGTTCTACACAACATAAGCTTTTGAAAAAAAAAATAAAAAATTTATGAAACTTACAGTTAAAGTTGATATACAACAAATTTATAAATGATATACATAACACTTGACTCGATCCACAAACAATTTATACCTCTCCGTCTATTAACCTTTTCTCAATTACAAATCACCAAAGCTTGCCCTAGAGGGCTTTATTTATTTCAATAGTTAAAAATATTACACAGGCCTTCAGGCATCTAGAGCACGTGCATGGGTTACAAAACTGCATGAGTCCATTACACGGGTAATATTTTCTTTTCTTTTCTTTTTTTGTTTTTTAACATCAACTAGCTTTTATTCACGGCTATACATAATGAAGAAGACAACCATAACAACCACACAAAGATGAGCAAAGAGACAAGACTAATATTCTCAAGTACACCCAATACGGAAAATGCATGCATTTAATGGATGAAACCTTTAATTGGCATATCCACATTGGGTATTCGACGACTATATTTTTCATTCATTGGCAACTAAATGCGCCAAAGATTTCAAATCTTTAGCAGCAATGCCATGTGGTCCCGCTGCATTCACCACGACCTGCTTTAGGGTACCGACAGCCTCCCTCATTTTCATACCATTTTCGGGGTGAAAAACTAGTTCCAAGCACTTGAGCATGCCAGACTTGGTGATAACTCCACCCTCAAGCACCACACCAATCCCCCACTCCTCTCCAACCATCCTTGCATTAATGTGATTATCCGCCCAAACTGGCCTGCAAATCATTGGCACCTCACAAAGAATGCTTTCAGCAATGGAATTGAAGCCGCAGTGCGTCACATGCGCACCGATGGCTGTGTGAGCCAATACTTGACTTTGGGGCGCCCACGGAACCACCTTTCCTTGCATTCTAGTTCTCTCGAGAAACCCTTCTGGCAAATCCTGCTTAAACCTGTCCTTGAGGGACCAAAGGAATGGAACACCACTGGTTTCAAGTGCCTCGGCCAATGTCACCAGCTCTGCTTGAGGCGGCAACATCACGGTTCCGAAGCCTATGTATACAACAGAATTAGCTGCCTTTTGACCGTCCAGCCACGGTAAGCATCCGGTCGTATCTTGATCCTCGGGTGGCGGAAGTGGCACCGGGATGGTTAGGAAACCTACGTAGAACAGATTCTGAAGCTTGGACTTGAGATCATTGGTGAGAATAGCTGGATTTAGCTCTTCATACGAATTCATCACCACAGCAGATGCCTTGGGTAACCACGCAGGCATTTTTTGAAACAGGGGCAATACGTGTGTATCAGGGTAATTTTTATCCCTCAGGAGCATTTCCTGGGACAAGTCCCCTATGCGTATAGCGGATAAACCTGGAATGGCTTCCAGTGTTCGATATTCTGTAGACTGTCCACTTTCAACCTCATTAGCCTCCGTGTAGAGCTGTTGAATCAGATCAGTTTGCAAGTGTGCTGACAAGGCATAGGGCGTAGGCACCCAAAGTGCCACCCAGGGAACATTCATCTCCTCTGCTGTTTTGCCCACTGCAGATGACAGCACGGCGTCCGTCATCAGGCAAGTGACCCTCCTGCCACTGTCACTCACCGCCTCTTCTATCCCACTTTTAATGTTTTCTGGCAAAATGCCGGCAAAAAAACCAGCTTCCAATTGGTGGGCTATTGGCTGATGATCTCCTTTTGGCTTGCCATCGTCCACACTGTAGGTTTTGATGTTCGGCAGGCAGCAGTTCAGCGCAGATAACAACATGGCCCTGTTGCAATCTGGGGTACTAATAAAAGAGAACTGCACTCTGGGGAACATGGCAGCTAGTTTGCCCATCAGGTTGAAGAGAGCAAACGGGTGGCTTGAAAATGGCCATGAAAAGATGGCTATATGTCCATCCCCTGAGCTTTGAGTGCCTGCCATCATAAATTCAAATTGGGAGGCCTTACTAAATTTGGCAACAGCAAGAGAGGAAATCAGGGGAATTTTCTCCTATTATTCCCCACTTACTTCTAAGTCTAGTTTTTTGATTTGTGAAGCCCCAAAATGTTGGCTCCTCCTACATAAAGGACTTGTCAACTCTAATTCTAATTATTAGATAATTTATCTTAACGGAATATGTATTTTTTTATTCTAAATTTTTATATTTTTTTTATTTATAAGTCTTAAATATTTTTTAAATTTTATTTAAATTCTAAACGTTTTGATTTTTTGTCAAAATAGTCTATTTAGTAACCAAAAATAGTCAATCTGTCAACAAATGATTTTGACCTTATAAAGATTATTTAAAAAAAAGTTAAATATACAAATTAAATATATTTTCCATCAAAAAATTATGCACGTTGCATATTTATTTTATGTATTTGTTGATTAAAATAATACTTAGCATGCATATAAAAAAGTATTTATTTTGTGTATTTGACCTTTTTAAAATAATTTTCATCAAGTGAAACTTATTTATTAATGGATTGACCACTTTTTGTAAACAAATTGATTGATTTGATAAAAAAATTTAAAAATCAAATGAAATCTCAAAAAATTTACAACTCATATATAAAAGGTACAAAATTTTATAACTGAAAAATGCTTATCACCTCACTTTACCTATATTTACCAAGTATTTCCCTTTTTGATAATGATCAACCGACAATGTAGAAACAGAAATAGAAAAAGCAAAATACACCTTAGTCCCTTTTTTTTTTTCATTGTTTTTTTTTTTTCAATTACGTGCAACATTACTTTAAACTTTAAACTGTTGCTCATATTTGTTGGAGTTAATCTAGAGATTGAATTGGTTTGTTGTAAATTTGAATATTAAATTATAGATATTTTCACAAAACTATTAAAGTATGACGCATTTGTGAAACTGAAGCAAATGTTGGGAATGCAAGAATCACCAAATTAGGGTTAAGGAAGATGTTAGAGTTAATTCAGATTTAATTATTAATTATTGTTTAAGTAGAATTTAGATTGTTTAGTCTGTTTTTATTATTTGGGTAGAATTAAAATTTTATTATTAAGATTTTATTATTACTAATATATAAGGACATGTTGTCAATATTATTGTACATACTTTTTATTATTATTTTGTAACGTTATTTAATTAATAAAATAATATTAAATTAATTAAAATCTAATAATATTAACATATTCTTTTTATAGGCGCCTTCTTCGACCGACGAATCTTTGTAGGTGTTAATGATTGGATGAGGACTCATTGGTCGGTATAAATAATAAGAGTTTGAATCCATGAATGGGCGATTGAATGTATTACAAATGGGGATGTTGGGTTTCACGCGAAAAAAGTTTTTTTTTTTCTTTTTCTCTGCGAAAGGATATTTAATCCCCAATAAAATAAAGAACTGAAAATCTGCAAAAGTTTTATATAATTTGCAAAAAAAAAAGGTTATAATAATGATTTTATATTTACACTTTGTCATTAAATATTTTATAAAGCTCATTACACGTTGTATATATTTGGAAGGGGCTGTTAGGTGGGCATGTAGTTTTTGTCATATGTTTTAGTTATGGTGTAATAATATATAGATTTTTTGTAACGATAGATATATTTTTTATAATAAAAAATAAATTGTTAATTTGTTTTATATAAAATATAATTATTATTATAAAAATTATAAATATTATTATAATATAATTAAAATATATGATAAAAAATATACTCATAAACTTTTTTCATTTTTAAAAAAGAAACAAAAAGTGGTAGAACCTACCACTAATTATTCGCTGCAGTCCGTACATATATTATTTTAAAATACTATCTCCGCACATGGCTCGCTCCTTTCTTTATTATGGACCCAAAAAACCTCGGTACCCAAACCTACAAAAAAAATATTTTTTATTTTTTAAATAAAAATTTAGGATTAATATCCCGACAAAATGTAAATTGTTGATTTTATATGAAATTCGTTATAAAAAATTTTTTCTTCAAAATTTTTTAAAATAATAAATATATATTTTAATAAATATATATATCTCTTTGTATAAAAAAATAATATTTTATTTAATTTGTATGTTTCCATACCTATCATTTTCGCTTTATTACAGCATCCGTACATGCCCCACTCATTTCTTTATTGTTTTTGTTGGCATAGCTCTCCAAAATCGAACATGCACCACATGCACCAAAAGTATTTTGATGAGGGGCGCGGTTGTATCTGGAGGTAGATAACAGCCCCGTCGTGACCAGTAGATAAATCATCAATTGCAACCAACCGTTCCAAGATCGAGTACTCCGAGTTGCTGCCTACCCAAGAGGATGGGCGTCTTCTACATGCGATCTACAAGTCAAATAGGTCGTGTTTCTATCGTCTTGGAGAATTTTCTTAAAGTGTTGGGCAGCTTAGCTTCCCTGACATTCAACGTAAATTGCAAATAAAGAATTAATTTACACTATAACACTTATCTGAAGACCAATCTTGTAGACTTTCATCAAGCTTATCAAAAAGCTTACTTTGATAGTAGATGTGCCACTGTGTGAGGGACCTCTGCAATTCTTTTTTTTTTTTTTTTTGTCTGTTAAAAGAATTATTAGACTGAAAATTACATAATAAAATAGTTCTCTCTATTCTCATAAACCTCGCACTTTTTAGAAGGGTTAGAATTCAAACCTCCAAAATGAAAATTTTAAATTTTAATTACTAAGATCCGTTAAAAGATGTGTAACAGGGCGTAAATCTCGAGTTTAAAACAATTAGACTCAAAAATACAAAAATAAATTACAAATAAAAATTTAAAATAAAATAAAATTTACGTGGAGTCGATTTTCGTGATTCTTCCGATTAGTGTTCCTTTGTGACTCCTGTCAAGGGCTACTCGAGCTTGATCTTGACCGAAAAATGTTGAATTTCCACAGCGTAATATTAAATTGTAGGAAATAGATTCCACTGAAGGTCGAAACTTAATATCAGGTGGTGTTGGAACTCCGATGAGGGCCGTAGAGGCTTGATCACATTTGGAATAATCTGGTTTCGGTGAGGGCCGTATGGGCTTGGTCTCACTCGAACTGGATGGACTCTGGTGAGGGCCGTAGGAGGCTTGATCCCGCTCAGACTGGATAGACTGAAACTGGATCTGATGTAGACGTTTGAACTACGGTTAAGAACCGCAGATACTTGATCTAAGCCGATCTGGCTTAATTTCACCGAGGGTCGTAGGGACTTGTTCTCGGCATGAGCTGCCTGAATTTTGTTGAGGGTCGTATAAGTCTTGATCTCAATCGAATTTGTAATATTTTGATATTTTTAAATTTATCTTCTCATAAATTCAGATTTAGAGCGATCAGAGAATATAAACCAAAAAATAACCTTAGAAACAATGTTGTTAAAACCGGCTCGGACCGGCCGGTCCGACCGGTTCAACCGGTGATCGGCCAAAGGTCCGGGCCGGTTCATGGTCACTGTTGTCCCTTAACTCGGACCGGTCTAAACCGGTGAAAAATCGGACCCGGTTCAAATCGGTATAAAAGTTTTATAAATTATAATTTGATCCCAATGTTTATTTAAATTATAATTTGATATCTAAATTTATCAAAACTTTCAATTTAGTCCTAAATTTATCAAAAATTTCAATTTAGTCCTAAATTTTTCAAAACTTTCAATTTAATCCTTAAAAATAAAAAAATTAATATTCAATAATCATGTATAAGTATTATTTTTTTAAATTATTTTTATACATAAATATATTAATAAATACCGGTTCAAATACCGGTTCGACCGGTTGAACCTTGATCCACTAATATTTCCGGTTCGATGACCGGTTCAATTCTGACAACCTTGCTTAGAAATGGAAACAGCAAATTTTTTTGGGTTTACACCTGAAATATCTCTAAAAAATCAGTTAGGAGAGTATACTGCTGAGTAAAAATAAGTAGAAAAAGGAAAAATTTTCTTGAGAGATTTTCAAAATTTTCTTTTTCTATCAAGTTTTTTGTATTTTTCTTTTTATAGATTTGCTGAATACATTTTGAACTGGGGGGCGATGACCTATTTACAGGGTTTCCCCTCTCATGTGAAAGCATGCGTGTGAAAGGAACAAGTCGACTTTTCTGTGTGAAAGAATAAGTCGACTTTTCCGTGTGAAAGTATGCGTGCGAAAGGAATAATCGACTTTTCGTGTGAAAGCACGCGTGCGAAAGGAATAAGTCGACTATTGATATTTTTTTTGACCTTTGACTTTTTTTTTATATGTTTACAAATGCCCTCACTTCAAGGATTAATAAGAAGAACTTTGCAGTCGTGATCCGATCCGAGTCTTGAAGTCCAGCTTGAAGATTGAAACGTCTTGATGTACATTGAATGTTGAAGTCTTCTAACTTTGACTAGCCCAACTGTTGTCGGATCTCAGATACGATCTTGAGAAAGTTAGTAGCACAGCCAATATAAAAATTAAAGTTTTGGCTCCAAGTGAGGTCGAGTTTCCATAGCTTGCAAAAAATTTTTTATATGTCTTAAAGTTCTATAGCTCCGGTGAGGATGATCCGGTAGGTAAAGAACTTCAACCTCCCTATGAGGAAGGCCCAAGATTACAGAATTTCAAAACCTGCACATAGAGAGACGGGCTGTAGTGATGATTCTCAAGTCTGCTCCGACGTAAGGAGAGTAGTTGAACTTTCCTATACGTCGCCGCATCTAAAAAAAGATGAGGATGATTGCAGTTTCTCATCCCTCTGTGGTAGATGTGAACTAAGGAGAGTGGTTAGAACTCCATGACACCGATGGCGTTGGAGAATGAGTTTTGAGGGCTTTTAGGGATCCCTCGAGGAGTACTATTCCTTCTTTTCTTGGCTCGTGCGCCTCTCACTTCTTGATCAAAGAACTTCCTGAAACGAGTGCAAAGACTAGTCATTTTCTTTTTGAGAAAAAGAAGAGCTGAGAAGTGAGCGTTATGACTCAGGCATGTAAGATACATATACATATATTAAAGAGTTTTTTTTTTTTTTGAAAGGTCAAAAAGAAGGTAGACAGAATCGAGTAGGGTCCTCCACATGCCTTTCCCTCATAAGAGATAAAAGAGATAGCGGTTGAGGCGCGTCACAAAAGTCGTTATCGTGTACTGCAGAAGTCGTTACCGTGAGCTGCCAAAGTCGTTGCTGTGTACTGCCAAAGTCGTTGCACATTATCTTGTCAATCGTCCCAGTGGGGCCCGAGACGTAGCTCCAAGTCAAGTCCGACCTCGTCCAGTGGGCCGATGATGTTAACGTCGCTGGAGCCTTCCGGATGATTGATGCTGCCTGGAATATTCTGGAAAGAGAGGCAAAGTTTCGCCGGAATGACTTCTTTCTGTTATAAAAGTTCCTCCTGAACTTAATTACTTAGGAGGGATGAAATTTTAGCTGACTCCGTAAGACTACTAGGACCAGTACGCATACTCTCACAGGCTACGGTTTTGATCGTTATAGCCTGAAGAGACCATTACAGTGGTAGAACTCGTACATGCTTCATTTAAGGATGAAACTGTACCGGTGGGATCTACTAGCTAACAAGATAACGGAATTCATGATGCCTTTGGAGAGACATCCGAAATAAAATCAGTAATTTATGAAAGCGATCAGAACAGGCTCCAGAGAAGCTGGAGTAATTGCAGAGAGAGACAGAAAAACTAGAAAAATGGAGAGAAAGGAACCATAACTTCATTCTTCTTTGCCAATATATGGCGTTTACATACAGATACAGGACAGCGAGAATGATTACAAACCATGGCTCACAATGCCAAAACTAAAATTACAAGTAGAGTAAGTCTAAGAAGCAATTTACTTCTTTCAAAGAAGGACAGCTCACTTACCTCCTCCGAATAACAACATGTTACATAGGAACTACGCTAAAATTACTACTTGGTCTATATCTAATTTCCTCTTGAGTTTTTAACAATAAAGAATAACTATATGTGACAGCAAAATCCCAAAGGTCTGTCCTTAAAAGATTTTAGTAGTTAAGATTTAAAACTTTTATGTCAGAGTTTTGAGTTTTAACCCTTCTCAAGGGATGTGGGGTCTATAAAAATATGAAGAATTATCTCATTATTAACTTACAATTTAAATCTTCTAATAAACAAAAAAAAAAAAAAGGAAGAATCCCAAAGGTCCCTTACAGGGTAGTACAACCAGTATCAAAGTAAACTTGATGAAAGTCTACACGCTTGGTCTTTAGACAAGTCTTATGGTGCAAACTTGTTCTTTACTTGCAATCGGCGCTGAATGTCAAGGAAGCTAAGTTGCCCAACACTTTAAGAAAATTCTCCATGACGATAAAAACATGGCCCATTTGACTTTTAGATCACACTAGGGGCAGTTACAGGTCGAAATGAGCAGTTTAAAGAGAAAATTTACATACAAACCATTATAGTGACGATTTAGAAATTTTAAACCACGATTAACCTGCCGATCGTCCAAATCATTCAAACCAATCAACCATTTTGCGGATTAGTTTGAACAATTTAGACGGTTTTTATCTAAGTTCTTTAAATATCAAGTTGCCATCAATATTTTTCACCTGTATTTGTAAAATAAATGAAAGGAGACTCAAATTATCACCAACATTTTCCAACTATATGTGCATTTTTTACTGAGAGTCAGAGGGCCCGTGTCTTGATGAACCCCGACTAAGAAAACGTACGCTGCTATGACACCAAGCTCGGTTAGACACCTTTGATAATTTCTACAAGGATAATGACTCCCATGTTACCACTACTTGTATTCTTCCAATCGGGAGGCATTTAATCAGGTAGTGAGTGGGCATCACATAAAACGATCCCGAAGAAAACTCAAAAGCTGGGAGTGAAACAGAAGTAAGGAAATGAGAAGTTTTTTTTTTTTTGGTCTATAAGAAACCCTATTGGGCATTTGAGGAGGGGGAGTGAGGTTTGGTAGGATTTGAACCCCCACCTACTGATTGATAGACAACACCCTCAACTAGTTGAGCAAATGCTCAACCTCAAGGAAATAAGAAGTTGCTATAACGTAAAAGTGGTTTGTAATAGGTGTGTAAACAAAGAAGAAAAAAAAAAAAAAGAGGAAGTCAATTGTGTTGGGCCTTCCTCTTGGGGAGGTTCAAGTTCTTTGCCTACCGGATCATCCTCACTAGAGCTTTGGAACTTCAAAGAACATTTGCCAGCCTTTGCGAGCCATGGAAGCTCGAATGCACTTGGAGCTACAATGTCAATTTTTATATTGGCTGGGCTGCTAACTTCCTCAAGATCATATCGGTTTTCATTGTGATCCAACAACAGTTGGGTTAGTCGGAGATAAAAGATTTCAACATTCAATGTTCGTCAGGACATCTCAAGTTTCAAACTAGACTTCAAGACTCGGTGCGGATCACGTCTGTAAAGTTCTTCCTTACCAACCCTTGAAGTGGGGGCATTTGTAAACAAAAAAAAAAAAAAAAAAAAGAGGAAGTCAATTGCCGGCGTTGCCAATTTTGAATTGGCAACGCCGGCCAAAGAAAAATTTCAAAAAAAAAAGATTCCTTTCTCATGTGATGTTCACATGGGAAAGAAACCCTATAAATAGGCTCATGCCCCTCAGTTCAAAACACATTCAGCAAATCTGTAAACAGAAAAATTCAGAGAATTTGAGAGAAAAAGAAAATTTTGAAAATCTCTTAAGAAAATTTCTCATTTTCTCACGTGCTTTTACTCTGCAGTATACTCTCCTAACTCCTTTTTGAGAGATATTTCAGGGGTAAACCCCAAAAAATTTGCTGTTTCCATATCTAAAGTTATTTTTAGATTTATATTCTCCGATCGCCCTAAATCTGAATTTATGAGAATATAGATTTAAAAATATCAAATTACTACAAATCCGGCTGGGATTAAGTCTCATACGGCCCTCAGCAAAATCCAGGCAGCTCATCCGAAAATAAGTACCTTCGACCCTCGGTGAAATTAAGCCAAATCGGCTCAGATCAGGTCTCTGCGGTTCTTAACCGTAGTCTAAACGTCCAAATCAGATCCGGTTTCAGTCTACTCAGTTCAAGAAAAAGTTGTGAAATTTATTTCTGTCAAGATCAAGCTCGTGCAGCCCTTGACGGAGTTAAAAAAAGGAATAATAATCGGAGGATCTACAGAGATCGACCCCACGTAAATTTTCTTTTATTTTTAAATTTTTATTTGTAATTTATTTTTGTATTTTCGAGTTTAATTGTTTTAGACTCGAAATTTACGCTTTAAAAGGTGCTACAAATCAACTTGTAGTTTTCTAGCTCTAGGACCACTGGTTCAATATCAAGGTTATTTTTTTGTTGAGAACGAAGCCAATATATATATATATATATATATACAGCAAATTGGGTCGGTTGTCTATGATTTTTAAAATTATGAAACTATCATTAATTTTTTCCTTCATAATTTTTACGGATATAAATAAGTTTGGTGTAGGTTAAATGATTTTTGAACAGCTCTAAATTGCATGTAGAAGATGCCCATCCTCTCGGGTGGGCAGCAACTCGGAGTACTCGAGCTTTTTGCGTACTGGGAAGACTAGATTTGTGGAACGGTTGGTTGCAATTGATGATTTATCTACTAGTCACGACAGGGCTGTTTTTCGATACCGGTACCGGCAGATATATCATCATTCATTTATAACGATTAAGACATTTGCAAAGTACAAGATCTTATAATTGACTAGAAGTACAGTGTCTAGTTTACAGTTTTTTGTTTTTGTTTTTTTTTATTTGATAAATGATATGCCTTTGCATATTATTTTTATCAAAATTTCATGTACAAAAAAATTGAGTCCGAAATGAGACACTAGAGTGTTATAATCTAATGTACCAAATTAAAAAAGACAAATAAGAAAAAACTGTATAGTCCAAGATATAATTGATAAGTTGTTTATCTGATTTGAACAGCACCTGTCAAGAGTAAAATTTGTTGAGCCAGAAGATAAAGATTGTCATTTACTGCTTTAAGCCAAGGGTTCCAAAAATCACATCTTTGAGCACCCCAATTGACCTCAGCAACCTTAAAAATATTTTTTTCCTTTCGAGCCAAATTTTCCACATAACAGCATAAAAAATAGTAATTCATACTTTTTTTTTTTTTTTTTTTTTTTTGCATCTTTTCCAAAGGCTAAATTTGTCCCTTGGGTGAATAAATCTTGAACATTGCTTCGAATGCACCATGAAAAGCCCCCCAATTTACCATCACTTTCTACAACTTTCACGTGAAGGGACATTGAATAAACAAATGAGGCCCAGACTCTTGACGCTAAAAGCAGAAACAACACTGGCCTTGGTGCTACGTAATTATTTTCCTTCTCATCAAAGAGTAAGAACTGATAGTCCGACCCAGCATCCGAACAAAGTCCGGATGTGAGGGGATAAAATGCAATCAATTATATGTTAAATGCAACCGTTTTGTTTTTTTTTTTTTAAAACCTTGTTTTGAAAAAAAACAAATTTTTTTACTTTAATAAATATTATGTGGGATCTATTCTTTAAAATTTAAGGTAATATCATTTAATTTTAAATTTTAATTTTATAATTTCTTTATAATAAAATTTTTAAAAAAAGTCGATACAATTGTTTTTTTTTTTCTGCAATTGGTTGTCCAGATACTACTTCCAGATGCAACCGCAACCTCATCAAAATACTTTTGGGGCATGTGGGACCTTAGACAGCTAATCCCAACCAAAAAAAATAATGAGCGAGTGGGGCGGATGATATTATAAAGAAACGCACAGGGCATGTGCGGAGATAATATTTAAGAGAGTTTAATTGGGTAGGTATATTGTATTGTCATATATTTTAATTATTTGTTTTAGTTATTTAATAATAATACATAAATTTTTTACAATCATATACATACTTGTTACAATCAAAAAATAAATTATAAATTTTTGTTCTAAAAAATATAATTATTATTGAAAAAATTATAAACATTGTTGCATATAACCGAAACGTATGGCAGTACAATATATCTATCAACATTTTTCGTATTTAAAAATAGTATATGTACGGACTGAAGGGACTGATTAGTGGTAAGCCCTACCATTTTTCGTTCTTTTTTTTTTTTTTTTTCAAATCTACAATTTGTAATGAGTTTTGTAAAATTTTCAATAACAAATTGTAAATATGAAATAATTATCGTATAAATGCAACACGATCAAAAAAAATTATATAAATGCAAATTATATAAACCTACTTTTTTTTTGCAATTTATATAAAATTTTTGCAGATTTTCAGTTCTTTATTTTATTGGAGAGTATATATCGGTCCGCAGAAGAAAAAAAATGCTTTTTTCGCGTGGAACCGAGCATCCCCATTTGTATTTTTGTTTCTACATTGTAGGTTAGTCATTATCAAAAAGTGAAATACTTTGTAAATATAGGTTAAGTGAGATAAATTATCTAATAGTTGGATTTATAAATAAATAAATTGTTAATTATTTGGACTACGTGCCTATCTATTTCTTCCAACCTATGCTAAAAATAATAATGGTGCTCAAAAGTAGGGTGTTTCAGCAAGGTGTGCCGGCTTATCAGATTGCAACCTGTGTGTTTTCTTACCCTTTGAGTAATTAATATGCGGTCGTAAAATAAATACTCATAGGATCAATGCCGATGGAGACTCTGCCATCACAATCATATAATATTGACAAGATAACTGTAACGGTGTTTGTGTGTCAGCATTATTAGATCAAAATTTCACTTAGAGAAATATTTAATGGAATTATTTAAATAAGATTAAAATAAGATTTATATATTAAAAAAAATAAATAAATTATTAAATATCGTTAAATTAACTATATAATAATATTATCTAAAATTACTCGGTGTGTGGAGCCATTTCACAAAAAAAGGAGAATAATATCACATGTTAATTATTAGTGAAACAGTAATTATCTTTCTCAAAACCAAGGGTGGGTCATAAATTCATTATGATTTTCGTGGGTTATAAATCATTTAATAATGACTATCCGTTTGGGAGATATTTACACTGACTTAGAGAAAATACGGTCTCTTGAATGGATTAAAAAAAGAAGAGAAAACAAAAGGCAAACAAAGTAAATGAAAAAAGCGTAAACGAATTTAAAAAAAAAAAGAAAAAAAAAGTCAATTCTTTTATCGGCATTGTCAATTTTGAAATTGGCCCTTGATGTTTTCACACGCGGAAAGATTTTTAAAAAAAATATTCTTTTCCCATGATATTTTCACACGGGAAATGAGCTTATAAATAGGCTCTTACTCTTCAATTCAAAACATATTCAGCAAATCTGTAAACAGAAATATACAGAAATTTTGAGAGAAAAAGAAAATTTTGAAAATCTCTCAAGAAAATTTATCCTTTTCTTACGTGTTTTATTCTGCAGTATACTCTCTTAACTCCTTTTTTAAAGATATTTCAGGGGTAAACCCCAAAAAATTTGTTATTTTCATTTTTAAAATTATTTTTAAGTTTATATTCTCAGATTGCTCTAGATCTGAATTTATGAGAATATAGATCTAAAAATATCAAATTACTACAAATCCGGTTGGGATCAAGTCTCATACGGCCCTCAGCAAAGTCCAGGCAGCTCTTCGCAGAACAAGTCCCTTCGACTCTCGGTGAAATTAAGGCAGATCGGCTCAGATCAGGTCTCTGCGGCTCTTAAACGTAACTCAGACGTCTACCTTAGATTCAGTTTCAGTCTACCCAATTCAAGATAAAGCTGTGGAAATTATTTCTGTCAAGATCAAACTCGTGCAGCCCTTGACGAAATAAAAAAAAAGAAAAAGGAACACTAATCGGAAGATCTACGGATATCGACCCCACGTAAATTTTCTTTTATTTTAAATTTTTATTTATAATTTATTTTTGTATTTTTGAGTCTAACTGTTATAGGCTCGAAATTTACCTGTTACAAATTTTTGGCACGCTCGGTGGGACATCTTCACCTCTCATCTCTTATTCCTTAAAAAAAAAAAACAAAAAGAAGCAACGGAGAAAAGAAAAAAAGAAAAAAAAAGGAAAAAAAGAGGAACCGAGAAAAAAAAGAAAAAGAAAAAGAAAAAGACAAAATAGAGAAAAAGACAAAAAAGGTAAAAAAGTTTAAAAAAAAGTAAAAAAAAATTTTATAGGTGTTCAGCACATTAAATGGTACCAAAGAGAAGTACAGCCGATGGTACCAATAAAAAGGCAACGGCTCCATTACCTGCATCAATTACCCTACCTAGGTACGCAAGTCAAGAAACCTGCGGATGGACACAATTTTTTGCCGTCTAAACCCGACAAAATATCGAAACGGAGAGTCCACAGCTTGCACAACTACAGGATCTCTCCACTGACTCTCTTGCTGCATGGAGGAGTCGATCACCCACCCCAATCGAAGTCGGGGGCAACACGACGAAGCGCGCTCAGCAGAACCCAACTCATTCTGTAGAGATCCACACAAAGGAATCAGAAGAATTTTCTCCCCCAGTCTTTCGCGGAGCCTCGTTTGTTGCCGTCACGATGACCAACACAACCAGTACAGAAGAAAGAATTTTAGAATTGGAGAACAATATTTTGCAGTTAATCATAGTCATGGAGGAAAAAAATCAACAGATCGCCGCTCTCAAAGAAAAAGTCCCGATCCAAATTGATCCCGAGATCCGCGAGGGGCGACCATATCCACCCAGTTTCACTCCAGAAGCCACACCAGCCGACGTCTTCATTGCAGAAAAGCGACCAGGTAGTTCTACACAGCTGCCACCCTCAAATTCTGTAGCTTCGCTATCTGTTCAACAATTGCAGGAAATGATAGCTAATACGATCCGCCTGCAACAAGCTGCATCCTTCCAAGGATCACAGATGTACGTTAAACCGTACACCAGACGGATCGAAAGTCTCAACAAGCCTCTAGGCTACCAGCCGCCCAAATTTCAACAATTCGACAGACGAGGCGATCCCAAACAGCACATCGCCCACTTCGTTGAAACCTACAACAACGCAGGGACTTACGGAGATCTCTTGGTGAAGCAGTTTGTTCGTTCACTCAGGGATACCGCTTTCACCTGGTTCATAAATCTTGAACCAGAATCGATCGATAGTTGGGAACAGTTACAACGAGAGTTCCTCAATAGATTTTTCAGCACTCGAAGGATGGTAAGTATGATGGAGCTTACCAGCACCAAACAAAGGAAAGGAGAGGCCGTTGTCGAATACATCAACAGATGGCGTGCCCTCAGCTTGGACTGCAAAGATCGTCTAACGGAGACTTCTGCTGTGGAGATGTGCATCTAGGGAATGCATTGGGAGCTATTATACATCCTGCAGGGTATTAAACCCCGAACTTTCGAAGAACTGGCGACCCGCGCACATGATATGGAGATAAGCATCCAGACTTTCGGGGGTACGGTTCCCATCCAGTCGGATCAGCAAGGGGGCAGAAGGGAGATTAAGAAACCCAACAGTTCTGGAAAAGGAAAAGAAGTGATGACTGTTGAATCCGCACCAGTAAAAGTGGGAGCTAAAGCTAAGGTAAATCCTCCGACTCAAATAACTCAGCTAAAACAACAGGAAAGACGGAAAGCGACATTGTGAGAGTTGGAGCAGAAGCAGTATCCATTCCCCGACTCAGACGTTCCCGACATTCTTGAACAACTCTTGGAAGCGAAACTGATCGAACTCCCAGAGTACAAGCGGCCGAATGAAAATGATCGAGTCAACGATCCAAGATTCTGCAAATATCACCGCATAGTAAGTCATCCAACCGAGAAGTCTTTCGTCCTGAAGGAGCTAATCATGAAGCTCAAAAGTCAGAATAAAATCATTCTGGACCAGGAAGGCATAATCTCTGCAAACCAGACCACCATCACTTCAAAACCATCAGAAGAGGTGACACACTGTAAGGAGGAGCCGCTCGACAACAACAAGTCGACAACGGAGAAGGTATATAAAGCTCTCCAAACCCCTCTCGCTAACCCTCAGCTGTTTACACCTTTGCAAACAACAGAAGTGTGGCAAAATCAAGTCAGCAATACTCTCCATACCTCAACTGGATCTCTACCATCAAGTAATTCCAATTCGACGGAGCATCAGGCGGCCCAAAATTACGTCGGATGTTACTCCTCTATCTCATTTTCAGATAAGGATCTCCTGTTGGGGTCCAAACCCCACAATCGGCCGTTGTATGTTTCGGGTTATGTGAGAGAACAGAACGTCCGACGTATTCTGATCGACGATGGCTCGGCAGTCAATATTATCCCAAAATCCACCATAAAGGAGCTCGACATCGGTATTGATGAGTTATCAGACAGCCGTTTGATGATCCATGGCTTTAATCAAGGAGGACAGAAAGCAATTGGGATGATTCACCTAGAGCTAACTATTGGTAATCTCACTTCTAGCACTATATTTCATGTGATCGATGCACGTACCACATATAAGATGTTGCTAGGCCAACCGTGGATTCATGGAAATGGAGTTGTACTCTCAAGTTTACATCAGTGTTTCAAGTACTACAATGGTGGCGTTCAAAAGGTCAATGCTGACTTAAAGCCGTTCGATGATGCTGAATCACATTTGGCGCATGCAGTCTTCTACACCGACACAGACAATCCGAAGATCATTCCATCAAAAGCTACTTGGACCGGGGGCATGCACAAAAAGGGAAAAGCTGTCGAAGAACCTGCCAATGCTCAACCTCAGACTCCAACAAATGAAAAGCTGCCACAGCTTGCTGAACATCGTTCGAAGGATGTTGCATCTTCAAGCTCCACTCCAGTCCTACGTTATGTGCCGAAGTCACGACGCCCAGAAGGTCAACCCCCTTTCTCTTATTGTATTGATCCTAAACAGGAGCAAGGACATAGCCAACCAAAGGCAAAAGAACTGCACAACCTGAAGGGGACTTATACTCTGCCGATACCAAAGATTAAGCCAGTTTTGTCCTCAAAACCATTAAAAGGCTTCGTCAAACCACACACGGGGGCAATCGAAGGCGGCTTACTTCCAGAAAGAAGAACACATGAAGCATTTGATCCTAATGCATACGAGCTTTTGGCCAAGGCGGGCTATGACTTCTCAAACCCGAGCACAATGGGTACGCTGCCGTCCACACATGGCACTACTTCTCAAACATCACAGTCCCGACTTGGCTTAGGCTATCAGGAGAAGTCACCTGTGCGGATCACGCTAAAGAGCCGAAGCCGAGCAGCTGATGCACGTGCCGTCACCACCACCACCAAACAAGACAGGCTTATCCAGTCAAACAAAGAATGTGAAGTCAGAGGCTCTACATTTCATGTCACAATTAGCGAGGAGGCTGAGTCCGACTCATCAGACGGTGAAGTAAATGAGGCTCCCCCGGAACTTGAAGATGGTGGCCAAGCAACTGTTGATGAACTCAAGGAGGTCAATCTTGGCTCTCTGGAAGATCCTCAACCTACATTTATAAGTGCTTTACTTACTGTAGAAGAAGAACAAGAATATGTTCAGGTATTAAGTCAATACAGGGACGTGTTCGTATAGAGTTACAAAGAAATGCCTGGACTTGACCCAAAAATCGTGGTGCATCGTCTAGCAGTAAAGAAAGGTGTTCGTTCTATCGAGCAGCCACAACGACGGTTCCGCCCGGAACTCATTCCACAAATCGAGGAGGACGTTAACAAGCTGATCAATGCTGGCTTCATCCGAGAGGTCACCTACCCAACATGGATTGCCAACATAGTCCCGGTAAGAAAGAAGAATGGACAGTTGAGGGTATGTGTTGATTTTCGAAATCTTAACAGGGGCTGTCCGAAAGATGACTTTCCCTTGCCCATAACGGAGATCACAGTTGATGCAACAACGGGTCACAAAGCATTGTCCTTCATGGATGGTTCTTCAGGCTATAACCAAATCAGAATGGCACCAGAAGACGAGGAGTTGACAGCATTCCGCAGCCCAAAAGGTATATACTGCTACAAAGTTATGCCGTTTGGATTAAAAAATGTTGGCGCCACTTATCAACATGCTATACAAAAACTTTTTGATGACATGCTGCACAAGATTGTAGAATGTTATGTTGATGACTTAGTTGTAAAGACTAAGAAGCACAAAGACCACCTCGAGGATCTCAAGACAGTGTTTGAAAGACTTCATAGGCATCAGTTTAAAATGAACCCTCTCAAGTGTGCATTTGGTGTCACATCAAGAAAGTTTCTTGGGTTCGTGGTGCGACATCGTGGAATCGAAGTTGATCAGTCAAAGGTTAAAGCAATTCAAAAGATGCCTGAACCTAAAAACCTGCACGAACTACGAAGTCTACAAGGAAAGCTGGCCTCCATTCGCCGTTTCATCTCCAATTTAGCTGGGAGATGTCAACCTTTCCATCGGTTGATGAAGAAGGATGTCAACTTCGAGTGGGACGAAACTTGCAGCAAAGTCTTTGAGAGCATAAAGAAGTACCTTTCCAATCCACCAGTCCTGGATGCTCCAATTCAAGGAAAGTCGTTGATTCTCTACATTGCAGCGCAGGAAAGATCTTTGGGAGCCCTGCTTGCACAAGAAAATGAGCAGGGAAAGGAAGTTGCTCTGTATTACTTGAGCAGAACACTAAACGGTCCAAAGTTGAGCTATTCGCCCATCGAAAATACATGTCTAGCACTGTTCTTCTCCATTGATAAGCTGAGACACTGCATGCAAGCTCACACGGTACGTCTCATTGCCAGAGCTGATCCTGTCAAATATATTTTATCTAGACCAATCTTGTCAGGATGACTAGCCAAGTGGGCAGTAATCCTACAGAGCTATGACATTGTCTACGTGCCTCAAAAAGCAGTCAAGGGACAAGCTCTAGTAGATTTCCTAGCAAATCACCATGTCCCGTCCGATTGGGAGTTCACAGATAATCTTCCAGTTGAAGAGGTCTTTTACATTGAGAAACTGCCACCATGGACGATGTTCTTTGATGGTGCAGCAAGACGTGATGGTGCTGGTACCGGCATAGTATTTGTCACTCCTCAACGACAAATACTACCATATGCTATCATTCTCGATGAGTTATATTCAAATAATGTTGCTAAATATCAGGCTTTAATCATTGGTCTTCAAATGGCTGTCGATATGAAGATTCCAACTATAGAAGTCCATGGAGATTCCCAGCTTGTCATCAACCAACTTACAGGGTTGTATGATGTAAAGAAAGAAGACCTTGCGCCTTACCATCAACGTGCTCGACAGCTAATTGATGAATTTGAAAGTATCACCTTGGAGCATGTGCCTCGACGAGAAAACACTCAGACAGACGCGTTGGCTAACTTGGTCACCTCTCTTGCAAAGTCAAAAATCCAGGCTACAGTTGTTGCCGTATGCCAGAAATGGATAGTGCCGCAAAACGATGATGAAGAAACTACAGCAGCCAACGCTGTATCTGTACGTCTCACGGAGGACGAGGATTGGCGCCAACCAATCATTGACTATCTACAGCACGGGAAGCTGCCCGAAGATCGTCGTCATAAGACAGACATTCAACGACGAGCTCCCCGCTTCATATATCTCAAGGATGCTCTGTATCGAAGATCTTTTGATGGAGTTTTACTTCGCTGCCTAGGCAATGAAGAGACAAAACAGGCTCTCGCTGAAGCACATTCTGATGTTTGTGGTGGACATCAATCAGGGCCTAAGTTGCACTTTCAGTTTAGAAGAATGAGATACTACTGGCCAACTATAGTACGTGATTCCATTGAGTTTGCTAAAACTTGTCAAGCTTGTCAATTTCCTGCCAATTACATACATCAACCACCAGAGCCACTGCATCCAACTGTCTCATCCTGGCCCTTTGAAGCTTGGGGTCTCAACTTAGTGAGACCCTTACCAAAGTCATCCCTGGGTTACCTTTACATCCTCGCAGCAACAGACTACTTCTCAAAATGGGCCGAAGCTATTCCACTTAGAGAGGTAAAGAAGGAGCATGTTGCCAATTTCATCCGGACTCAGCTGATCTATCGCTACGGAGTCCCTTGATTCATCATCACTGATAATGGCAAGCAGTTCTACAACAGCTTAATTGACAAGCTCTGCGAGAAATTCAAGTTCAAGCAGTACAAGTCATCCATGTACAATGCCCCAGCTAACGGCTTGGCCGAAGCATTCAACAAGACCTTATGCAACCTATTGCAGAAGGTAGTCTCTAAATCAAAAAGAGATTGGCATGACAGAATTCCGGAGGCATTATGGGCGTATCGTACAACTTACTGGACTCCAACACAGGCGACGCCATACTCACTTGTCTACGGTGTCGAAGCAATACTGCAGTTGGAAACACAGATTCCATCTCTGCGCATGGCTGTTCTAGAAGGACTCACACAGGAGGAAAATGCTCGCTTACGTCTGGATGAGTTAGAATCCCTCGATGAAAGGAGGCTCGGAGCACAACAGCAACTCGAGTGCTACCAAGCCCGGCTCACTAACACGTTCAACCGCAGAGTCCACCCTCGATCTTTTCAAGTTGGAAACCTTGTTCTTGCAGTGCGACGGCCCATCAACATGAAACATCGGCCTGGTGACAAGCTTACTTCCAAATGGGACGGGCCATACTTAGTGCAGGAGCCCTATACTCAAAACGCTTACATGCTGTCAGGCCAAGAAGGCGTCCGAATCGATCCGATCAATGGTAAATTTCTGAAATAGTATTATGTGTAAATATGTTTTTTTTTAAAAAGAAAAAAATCAAAAAAATAGAAAAAAAAATCAAAACGCTTATAAAAAAAAATTCGGAAGTCCCGATCTGAAAGTTCAAGTGAAAATCCAAACCCGAAAATTCAAGCCCAACAATTGAACCCAATTCAGAAAACTCAAAACCCAACTCAAAAGCCTAAAAACTAAGTCCATACTCAAAACCCAAACACTGAACCCAAATCCAAAACCCAAACACTCGACCCAAATCCAAAAATCCAAATCTAAAATCCAAACACTCGACCCAAATCTAAAAATCCAAGTCTAGAAGCCCAAACACTTTACCCAAATCCAATTCAAAGCCCAAAACCCAAAAATTCCAAGTTCTAGACACAATCCAAAACCCAAGTTCAAAATCTGATCCAACTCCTGGCCCGCATGAGTATAAACTGTGAACGGCCCAAAAATATAAAAGCGACGGAGGGTTTGAGTCTAAAACCTAGCATCAGTCTCAACCGATTTTCACCACATACCAGACTTTTGCTCCTCTGCCACAAGAAAGATGGAAACAGTTGCAGAACCTCAAGATAAGGGAGAAGAAAGGTCACCCCGCACAAGATGGCAACCAACCATGGCACAACTGCAAATTTTGGAGGAAGTCTTCCACAACAATGGAGGTATTATGCCTAATGCATCTCAGATTTACCAACTTGTCTCACGATTGCGCCCACTCGGGGCAATCGAAGGAAAAAATGTGTTTTATTGGTTCTAGAATCGGAGAAGCAGGAAGAAACCAGCACTGAGAGCTACTTTTTTCAAAGAACAGTCTGCCGTTCCGATAGTAGATCCCACTGGTACAACTTCACCCTCAAATGAAGCAAGTCCGAGTTCTACCACGGCAATGGTCCCTTCAGGCTATAACGATCAAAGCCGTAGCCTGTGGGAGCATGCGTACTGGTCCTGGCGGTCTTACAGAGTCAGTCAAGTTTTCATTCTTCCTAAGTACTTAAGTTCAGGAGGGACTTTTCTAGCAGAAGGAAGTCATTCTGGCGAAACTTGGCCTCTCTTCCCAGAATATTCCAGCAGCATCAACCAGCCAGGAGGCTCCAGCAACGTCCACATCATCGGCCCACCAGACGAGGCCGAGTTTGACTTGGAGCTGCGCCCTGGGCCCCGCCAAGACGACTGACAAGATAAGGTGCAACGACTTCTGCAACGACTTCTGCAGCACACAGTAACGACTTTCGTGGCACGCGTCAACCGTTGTCTCTTTTGTCTCTTATGCGGGAAAAGGACGTGGATGACCCTACTCTATTCTGCATACCTTCTTTTTGACTTTTCAAAAAAAAAAAACTCTTTATTATTTATATATATATCCTGCATGCCTAAGTTGTAGTACTCACCCCTTAACTCTTCTTTTCCTCAAAAAGAAAATGGCTAGTCTCTGCACTTGTCTTAGAAAGTTCTTTGATCAAGAGGTTGGAGGCGCACGAGTTAAGAAAAGAAGGAATAGTCTTCCTTGAGGGATCCCTAAAAGCCCTCGAAACTCAGTCTCCAACGCCATCGGTGTCATGGAGTTCCAACTACTCTCCTTAATTCACATCTACCACAGAGAGATGAGAAGCTGCAATCATCCTAATCTTCCTTTGGATCCGGCGACGTACAGGAAAGTTCCAACTACTCTCCTTACGTCGAAGCAGATTTAGGAATCATCACTACAATCAGTCTCTCTGTGTGCCAGTCTTGAAGTTCCGAAGTACTGGGCCTTCCTCATAAGAAGGTTCAAGTTCTTTGCCTACCGGATCATCCTCACCAGAGTTTTGAAACTTCAAAGAACCTTTGCTAGCCTTTACGAGCCATAGAAGCTCGAACGCACCTGGAGCCAGAATGTCAATTTTTATATTGGTTGGGGTGCTAACTTTCTCAAGATCGTATCGGTTTCCTATTGCGATCCAACAACAGCAGACATAGACAGAGTCAGAAGACTTCAACGTTCAATGTTCATCAGGACATCTCAAGTTTCAAACTGGACTTCAAGACTCGGTGCGGATCACGTCTGTAAAGTTCTTCCTTACCAACCCTTGAAGTGGGGGCATTTGTAAACGTATTTAAAAAAAAAAAGAAAAAGTCAATTCTTTTGTCGGCGTTGCCAATTTCAAAATTGGCAACGCCGACGTGGAAAGATTTCAAAAAAAAATATTCCTTTCCCATGATGTTTTCACACGGTAAAAGAGCCCTATAAATAGGCCCCTGCTCCTCAGTTTAAAACATATTCAGCAAATCTGTAAACAGAAAAATACAGAGAATTTAAGAGAAAAAGAAAATTTTGAAAATCTCTCAAGAAAATTTATCCTTTTCTTACGTGTTTTACTCTGCAGTATACTCTCTCAACTCTTTTTTTTAGAGATATTTCAGGGGTAAGCCCCAAAAAATTTACTGTTTTCATTTCTAAAGTTATTTTTAGGTTTATATTCTCGAATCGCTCTATATCTGAATTTATGAGAATATAGATCTAAAAATATCAAATTACTACAAATCCGGCTGGGATCAAGCCTCATACGGCCCTCAGCAAAGTCCAGGCAGCTCATCCGAGAACAAGTCCCTTCGACCCTCGGTGAAATTAAGTCAGATCGACTCAGATCAGGTCTCTGCGGCTCTTAAACGTAGCTCAGACGTCTACCTCAGATCCAGTTTTAGTCTATTCAGTTCAAGATAAAGCTGTGGAAATTATTTTTATCAAGATCAAGCTCGTGCAGCCTTTGACGGAGTAAAAATAGAAAAAGGAACACTAATCGGATGATTTACGGAGATCGACCCCACGTAAATTTTCCTTTATTATAAATTTTTATTTGTAATTTATTTTTGTATTTTTGAGTCTAACTGTTATAGACTCGAAATTTACCCGTTACAAAAAGTAGACATTGAGAGAATTCTATCCGAATTGTTGTTGGCTTGGCGAAGTGTAATAAATTTTTATTTTTTTGCAAGTCCATTACTATTTTATAAAACAACAAAATAAAACAATAAAATACATTTTTTTACATTTTTAAATATAATTGCAAAAAAACGAAAATTTGTTGCATTTCCATACGTAACTGTGCCTGTAAGTAAATACAGTCTCAAACCAACAAACTCCAACTTTTTTTGGTAATATTGTGAGATAAAGTACTGTGAATAAAAGCATTGTGATTAAAAGTGTTAAAAATAAAAATATTGTTACTTAAAGTTATATATTATTAGGTGAAAAAGGTGAAAACACTATGAAAAAAATTGAATTGAATTTTCTTTGTTTAGTAAAATTATTGTTAAAATATCTATTCATACGTAAAATAATCATAAAAGGCATTATTATTAATTTATTATATTTTTCAAAATTTTACATATTTGGTAATGCTAAATTTAATTTGACATGATTATTAATTCATTTTAATAAGGAAGTCACTGAATAATATGTCTACAGTAGCCGTATATTTTCTTTTTTAATGAGCAACAATTATCGTATTAACGTACTTGGAAGATAGATCATGATCTACAGGCCTCTCTAAGATGGCGAGGGAAATTGGATGGGTTAACCAGACAATCATCAGTCATGTAATTGGCCCTGCTAATTCAGCGACAACTACCCCACCGACTAGACTAAAAATTGAAATGACAGTGGGACCCATTTTCATTACCTAATTCTGTCCATTCCAACAATCACTATTGTGTTCTTCAAAATACTGCAAATGTTCAGGTAGTCAAAACTGAGCCACCGGCCATGCACTCTGACTTGGAGTACTCGGGCAATACACCTATAAGAAAGTAAGAATTTACACTTGAGCTTGACTTCTCGAATTACAAGCAAGTTGTAAACAAGGAAAAAAAAAATTATAAACAAAACAAAAAAATTAGAGGTTGACATTGACCTTTGAAAACGTTCTTTGAAAACGAAAATTTTTCAAAGGTCAAAACCAACCTTTAAAATCAAGAAATATATAAAAAAAAATTACACGGTAACGATGGTGGCTTATACTGCTAGTTTGAAGTTGAAAACGCAAAAAGGACGCGTTTCTAAAACCCAAAAAAAAAAACTTCCAAATTTTTTTATTATATTTTTATATTTTAAATGCATACTCTCTGAACTTCATTAAATACAATATTTTGGAGAAAAAGTTCAAAATATTTAATATATTTATTTTTAAATATATTTTAAATCTATACTCTCCGGTCGCCACAGAATAAAAACTGTAAGAGTAAAAATTCAAAATATTAAAATATTAAACATTTGAGATCAAATCAGTCCATCTGAAATCAAAGTCATATAGCCCTCATCGGTATCAAACTAATCCGATTAAAATTGAGTCTCTACGACTCTCATTGGAATTACGACATCCGCCTGAGATCAATTTTCGGCTCTCAATGGAATTTATTCTTACAGTTTAAGAGTAAGCTATGGAAATTTATTATCTTTCTATTAAGATCAAACTTATACGACCCTTGATGAAATCAAAAAGAAACATTAATCGGAAGATCACGCACAGATTGACCCCACATAAATTTTAAATTTTTATTTATAATTTATATCTATATTTTTGGGACCTAACAATTTCAGACTTGAAACTTACAGTCCCTCACAATTTCTAGCACGCTCTGTGGGACGTATCTACTTCTCATCTTTTACTTCTTAAAAAAAAAAAAAGTTGGTGGCCCAGTGGCCATTTCATGACCTACGTATAAGTCATAAAATGACCAACACCAACACCAACACAACTCCGGGAATAAAAAGAAAAAGAAAAAAAAAAGGGCAAAAATTTGGCGCATCACTGGCACTAAAGAAAAGTAAAACCTCATATGCCAGCAAAAAGATAACTGCTTCATTACTTGCATCAACTAACCTACCTGGGTATGTAAGTCCACAAACACACACAAGGACACGATTCCTCGCCGCTCAAAAAAATTAAAATAGAAAAACTACAATTCGCACAGCAGTTAAATTTTTCACATAACTCTCTTGCAAAATGCAAAAGTCAATAATCAACCCCGACAGAAGCTGGGGGCAGTGGGTCAAATCCCTACAAAACTACTCTACTCCAGCCTTCCAAGTTAGGGGTACGGTTCTCATTTAACTGCACCAAAGCACTAATCCAGCTACAGGATCACTTTCAAATGGGACAAACCATACTTGATTCAAGAAGTCTACACCAACAAAACTTACATGCTGTCAGATCAAGAGAACGTTTGAACTGATTCAATCAGTAGTAGATTTCTAAAATGTTATTACATGTAGATAAAAAAATCTTTGAAAAAAATTACAAAACGAAAAAAAATTGAAAAAAAAAAGAGAAAAAATTCAAAAAAATCCAAAAAGAAAAAAAATGTTAAAAAACGAAAAAAAAGCAAAAAAATAAAAAAAATCGAAAAAAAGAAAAAAATTCTAAAGCACATGTGCTGACCCAAATAAAGCCCAAAAATCTAAAACTCAAATTCAAACTCGAGCTCAAAGCCTAAATCCAAATCCCAACTCAAAATCCAAATATGAATCCAAATTTAAAACCTAAATCCCAACTCAACTCAAACTTAAATCCGAGTCCAAAGCCCAAATTTAGACTCTAGCTCAAAGTTCAAATCCAAAACCCAAATCCAAAGTCCAACTTCAAATCCAAACCCAAATTTTGGCCTGAAGTCCAAATCCAAATTCGGGAGCAAACCCCAAAACCGAACCCAAATCCAAAACTTAAATTCAAACTTGGGCCCAAACTCAAGTTCAAAATCGTAAATCTGAATTCTGGCTCAAGGCTTAAATTTAGATTCGGGGGCAAAACCTAAACCTCAACCCAACTCAACAACTCAACTGCAAAACTAGACTTTTGTCTCGCACGAATATAAAAGGCAAACAACCAAAGAGGACTTCTATCTCGAATGAATATAAAAAGCAACAACCCAAATCAAACTCCTACTTCATACGAGTATAAAAGACGACAGTTCAACAACAAAAACAGACTTCTACCTCGCACGAATATAAAAGGCGACATCTCAACAACAAATCAGACTCCTACTTCGCACGAGTATAAAAGGCAAACAAAACAGTGGAAAAACCAAACTCCTGTCTCGCACGAGTATGAAAGGCGAAAAGCTCAACAAAATTCAATACTCATGTCTCGTACGAGTATAAAAAGCGAAAAGTTTAGAGCTACACTCCTACTTCACACAAGTATAAAAGGCTACAACAGTTCAACGCTCCTACCTCGCACGAGTTTAAAATGCGAACAACTAAAATCACACTCCTATCTTGCATGAGTATAAATGGCAAAAAGTCCAACAACAAATCCAAACTCATACCTCACACGAATATATAGGGCGACAGCTCAGCAAACCAAACTCTTATCTCGCACAAGTATAAAAGGCGAACAATTCAGCAACTCAAACTCCTACTTCGCACGAGTATAAAAGGCTTACAACTGAACAACTAAAGCAGACTCCTTTATTGTACGAGTATAAAAGGCGACGACCCATCAACATACTCCTGCCTCACATGAGTATAAAAGGCGACAACATAGTTCAGACTCTTACCTCGCATGAGTATAAAAGGCAAACAGCTTAACAGTAAATCTACACACCTGCTTCGCACGGGGATAAAAGGCGATAACATAGTTCAATACTCTTGTCTCACATGAGTATAAAAGGCGACAGCTCAACAAAAAAATTCAGACTCTTGGCTCACATGAATATAAAAAGCGAACAATTCAGCAAACCAGACTCCTACCTTGCACGAGTGTGAAAGACGACAACCCAACAATGAACTTTTGCCTTGTACAAGTATAAAAGATGACAACTCAAGAACAGACTCCTGCCTCGCACGAGTACAAAAGGCGAATAGTTCAGCAAACCAAACTCTTGCATTGCACGAGTATAAAAGGCGATCAACTGAAGCAGATTTCTGCCTCGTACGAGTATAAAAGGCGACAATTCAATAATAAACCATACTCCCTACCCACACAAGTAAAAAAGGTAAGAAGACAACAACAAACTAGACTTCTAAGCCGTATGAGTATAAAAGGTAAGACAGTAACAGCAATTCAGAACTATTGGCCCACATCAGTATAAACTGTGAACGACCCAAAAACTAAATTCAGGACCCAATCCAAGACTATTGATCCGCATAAGTATAAATTGTAAATGGTCCAAAAGGATAAAACAATTGAAGGCCCAAAAGGTTTGAGTCTAAATCATTATTTCAGTCTTAACATTTTACTCGTTGTTACGGCAGGTCAAGCTTATGCATCTTTTCAACAAGAAAGATAAAACCAGTTGCAGAATTTCAAGATAAGAGAGAGGATAGGTCACCACGCACTAGATGGCGACCATGTTCAATGCAACTGCAAATCTTGGATGAGTGTTATGCAACAATGGAGGCACTTGTCCTAATTCATCACAGATTTCCTAACTCACTTCATAACTATCACCGTACGGAGCAGTCGAGATAAAGAATGTGTATTTCTAGTTTCAGAACCAGAGAAACAGGGAGAGAGTAGCACTAAGACCTACTGTCTCTACAGCACAGCCTAACTCAACCACCGCAGCTGTTCCCATGATAGATTTCACCAATATGGCTTTGTTCTCAAACGAAACAGGTCCGAGTTCTACCACTGTAATGATTCCTCAAGGATATTTCGTCCAAAGCTACAGCCTGCAACAGTATGCATATTGGTTCTAGAGTTTTTACTCCTTATCATACGGAGTCTCAAGTTCCAGCTAAGGATTCATCCCTTATGCATACTTCAACTCGAGAGAAAATCTCGCACCATGAGGGAGCCAATCTAGCAAAACTCTGTTTCTCTTTCCAGTACACTTCGGTGACGTCAATCAATAGGAAAGTTTCAGTAGTGTCAACGTCATTGGCCCGCCAAATGAGGATTTGATTGACTTGGAGCTACGCCTCGGGTCTTACGAGATCGACCAATAAGGATAATGTATAACGACTTTTACGGCAAATAGCATTGACTTGTACAATACGCATTGGCCACCGTCTCATTTGTCCCATTTGACAGAAAAGGATGTGAAGGTCCCACATGATCCAGCATATCGTCTTTTTGACTTTTGCAAAAAAAAAAAAAAAAGAGAAAAAAAGATAACTTTTGTTGTGTAAATATTTCTTGCATTCTCAAATCACAGAACTCACTCCTCAAATTTTCTTTCTCTCTGAAGAAAGAATATAGCTAGTCCCTACATCTTTTTTTTCGAGAAGTTCTCTAATCAAGAAACTGGAGACACATATGGTAAAAAGAAAAAAAGTCATTCGCTTCGAGAGACCCTTAAAAGCCCTCTAATCTCAGCCTCTGACACCATCAGTGTCATGGCCAATGAAGTTCCAGCCACTATCCTTGGTTTGCATCTATCAGAATATGCAGAAAAGTTGTAATCATCCTCATAGGCTCACAGATGCGGCGATGGACGAAAAATCCCAACTACTCTCCTTACATCAAGACATACAGAAGAATCATCACTAAAGCCTGTCTCTCTGTGAGTTGGCATTATCATGCCATAGTACTAGACCTTCCCTATGAAAAGGATTTAAGTTCTTTATTTACTAGATCATCCTCACCTAAACCATGAAACTTCAATTTCTATATGGGATCATTATGATCGATAAGGTCATATTAGGTTTTATGGGAGTTCAATAGCAGTCGGGCTACTCAAAACTAAAGACTTCAACATTCAATATTCCTCGAAACGTCTCAAGTTTCAAGCTAGACTTAAGACTTGGTTCGAATCGCGTTCCAAAGTTCTACCTCACCAAACCTTGAAGTAGGGGGCATTTGTAAATAAGAAAAAAAATTGTAAACAAAAAAAAAAAAAGAGGGAGAAGAAGATTCAAAAGTCAAAACTGACCTTTAAAAGTAAAAACTATAAAAAAAAAATTGTACAGTGGCAGGGATGGCCTATAAATAGACCATCCCTCTGCCAGTTTGAAGTAGAAAACGGAGAGAGGAAGCATTTTCCAAAAACCAAAACAAAACTCTCAAACTTTCTTCGCTACATTTTTGTATTTTGGGCGTATGCTCTCTGGACTTCATTAATTACAATCTTCCAGAATAAAATTTCAAAATATTTAATATACTCATTTTCAAATATATTTTGGATGTATGCTCTTTTATCGCTACTGATTGAGATCTGCGAGAGTAAAAACCTAAAATATTAAAATATTAAGCATATGTTTGAAATTAAGCCTTCTATGGCTTTCAGCAGAGTCAGTCCGAGTGGGATCAAAACTTAACCCTCAGTGGAGTCAAATCAGTCCGAGTGGGATCAACCCTGACCCTCGGTGGAGTCAAATCAGTCTATTTGAGATCAAACCCGTCGGCTCTCATCGGAATTAAGCCAATCCGATTGAGACCAAGTTTCTACAACCCTCATTGCAGTTACGAAATCTACTTAAAATCAAACTTCAGCTCTCAGTGAAATTTATTCCTATAATTCAAGAGTAAGATGTGGGAATTCATTTTCTTTCTATCAAGATCAAGCTTATACGACCATTGACGAAATAAAAAAAGAGTATTAATTAGAGAATCACACAGAGATCGACCCCACATAAATTTTAAATTTTTATTTGTAATTTGTATCTGTATTTTCGAGGTCTAACAGTTTCAAACTCAAAACTTACAGTCCTTCACACAAGGAAGCACGAAATAGGTAAAACAGGACTGTATGCTGACACCTACCCTGTATATTAAACAATCAATTTACAAGTTCTCTTAACACAATATCACCAACTCGCCTAGTCAATGAACTAGAATTTTTAGCTCAATAAACATTGAAACCTAGGCTTCACCCAGCACTATCAGCCAAGACTAGCTGAACAATACAAGGTTCTTTGTAAATAACCAAAGAAAATATGGAGCCTAGATTTCAAAAAACCTTGTTTTAACTCAAAGTAAGAATCTTGCTTTAAGCCAAATGTGTTTTGCAAAATATATATCTTTCCTAACTCTCGCTCTGACTTTTGTTTAAAAAAAAAAAAGCATCAAAATTCTTCGATCTGTTTCTTTAACCGTCGTCAAAAGTGCCCCCCAATCTGCTGCCCTGGGAGCACCGCCACTTTCTACTCCGTCTTTCTTCGTCGTCCACGGGCACCTCCGTCATCTTTTTCAGCCCCCACCTTTCTATGTCGTCTTCTCTCTTGTCAAATAATGGCAATAGGCTTCAAATTCTACCAAAAGTTTAAATTAAAAGTAAGTAAAGTCCAAAATTATTATAAGTCATACTATAGATTTATTTTTAATCAATATAAGAGATTTTATTCTTTAACACATCCTCTTGACATGTGATAGATCTAATTAGCCTATGGCACAATAAAATTAGAATGAAACGGGTCAAGTCTATAGAAATACTCTGATACCGTGTCAAATAATGACAATGGACCTCAAAACTTACAAAAAGTTTAAGTTGAAAGTAGAGAAAGATCAAAGTCATTATAAGTCATATTATAAAATTATTTTTAATTAATATGAGAGATTTTATTCTTTAACATCTCCTCTCAGTAAGCCACATTTTTACTATTTAGAGCAGTTTTTTTTTCTTTTTCCTAGTTTGCCTTTCTTTCTTTCTTTGGATTACAGCTGTGTTCATTCTTCTATTGTAGGTAGTGAAAAAAAAAAACAAAAAAGAAAATGCTGTTGTGGTCAAGGTTGTCAGAACCAAACCGATCATCGAACCGAAAACATTAGTGGTTCAAGGTTCAACCGATCGAACTGATATTTAAACCGGTATTTATTAATATATATATGTATAAAAATAATTTAAAAAAATAATACTTATACATAATTATTAAATATTAATTTTTTTATTTTTAAAGATTAAATTGAAAGTTTTGATAAATTTAGGACTAAATTGAAAGTTTTAATTATATTTAAAACTCAAATTATAATTTAAATAAACATTGGGATCAAATTATAATTTATAAAACTTTTAAACCGGTTGAACCGGGTCAGATTTTTCACCGATTTTTATCGATTTTGACTGGTTCTTGACCGATTTAGATCAGTTTTGACCGGTCCGAGTTAAAAGACAACAGTGACCATGAACCAGCCCAGACCTTTGGCCGATCATCGGTTGAACCAGGTCGGACCGACCAGTCCGAGTCGGTTTTAACAACATTGGTTGTGGTGGGGTTCATTTCTTTTTTTTTTTTTTTGGTCAAGTGGAGACTACACAGTTAGATAGGTATCAAACGAGGGAGACTATTTCCCATACAATCTTCCTCCAGCAGTTGTCGAGCAACAAGGGTGGTTGATCCAAGAAACGAAAGCCAAAAGGATGGGACAAAGAATAGGAAGCTAATCCATCTGCCAATCTGTTGGCCTCTCTATAGAGATGGATGAGACGTAATTCCCAAGGCCGCGAAATCAAGAGATGACACTCATTGACAAAGTTGGCTTGTGGGCGAGACAGTGGCACTCCTTTGGTAATAGCATGCAACACAGTGAGGGAGTCAACTTCTAATATAACCTTGCCCAAACCCAAGGTCCAAGCACACTGAAGACCATGTAAAATGCCCCAACACTCAGCTGCAAAAGCTGTAGCCGTACCAATATTACTCATAAAGCCTCCAATCCAGCATCCTTGATGATCCCGTGTGACACCACCAGCGCCAGCCAAGCCTGGGGTCCCTTTCGCAGAGCCGTCAGTGTTTAACTTAGACCATGACAGTGGGGGAGGAGTCCAACAAATAAGGCACTCATTCCTCATGGGCTTGGGGGGGAAAACATGCTGCAATTCCCAGGCGGAAAGGCACTCCTTTGTTGAGTGAAGAAGGAACTTTAGGGGATAGACAGGTAAGGATTGGCCTTCCATAGCTCGCTGATTTCTCCACCTCCAAAACCACCAACAAGAAATAGTAAAGAGGGTCTGCCAATTGGGGCAAGACGGTCCCCCAAAAGCCTGTTGCAGATTGGTTGACAACCAGTCGGCCTTAGGTGGGGTTCATTTTTTGTCTGCGTGTGTGTTGTAGTTTCTATTCAATGGATTGGCCTATATTTGTAGATGGAGGAAAGATGGCGCCGTCAGAGGAATAAAGAACCAATGGAAAGAAGAAAGAAAATAATAATAATAATAATAATATGGTGGTACAATAGGAAAATTTTCAAACTAATAGTGATATTTTTGCCCATCCGACTAAGATGAGGTGTGCCTTTTCATTTTTTAACTATAACAAAAGGCATTAATTTAGTCTTAATTTTTTACTGAGAAAATCGGCATTAATTTGCCCAAAACTTTATCTAAATTATAATTAAGACTCTAATTTTAACTAAAAATTTTAATTTAGTCCTCAATTAATTAAAATTTTCAATTTAATCTTTAAAATTTAAAAATTAATATTTAATCACTATTTATAAATATTATTTTTTTAATTAATTTTTATAAATTATATTTTGTTAAATATACTAATTGTAATATCCTTAATGTATGTAAATATTAATATAATTCTTAAAATATACTTTATTTTAAATATTTATTATCATTCTTATATAATATAACATTTTATATAATTATAAAAGTTATATAAAAATTTAATTTTTATATATTTAATATTAAATACCGGTTTTACCGGTTTAACCGTGGTATTACCGGTCGAACCGGTTGAACCTTAAATTTCTCAGTTTTCCGGTTTAATGACCAATTCGGTTCTGACAACCTTGCTATAAACTGTGCACTTGCTGAAGCAGAGAAAAATTGAAGTCAGCTTTTTTATGACTATCAACTGGCCAATTCAACTAGTTGCATGGCTGTAATTATTATTATTATTATTATTGTTTTGGTTAAATGGCTGTAATTATATAATTGGCTGTCACAACAAACTTAGCACTTCCCCTGGTTTTGATATTGTGTCGGCTATTCTCATTGTGAAGCTTTGCCTTTGCATGCCTTACTGCCTTTGTTTTCATGGTGGTGCTATTTTCAACTGATTTTTGGCATGGGGTTTTAAAAAAATTTTTAAAAAATGGTGTTTTCTCTGAGCCCATAACTTTTTATTTTTACGAGCACTTACAAGTTCAACATTCATCTTCTAATTACTTTTTGCGAAGAAGGTGATTACGGAGAGTGAGAAGAGTACATCAACTCGTTGGTTTTTTTTTTCACAAAATTAAAATAAAATTTAAATAGATGTTATTCCAGTTATAAAACTCAAATTCCAAACGTGGCACCTTAAGCCCTAAACAAAAAAAAACAAAAATTCTGGGTTTATTGCTCTGTTTGGTGTGTGGAGCTGGGAAGCTCAGTAACCGTAGCTTTTCCCTTTTAGAATTTTTCTAGCCTCCAAATGATTACATGAATGAATGCTCCGTTTTTCGTTAGAGTACTGTTACGTGTTCAAACAATTGGTAGTTAGATTGTTTCCTTAATAAAACATATACTGAAAAAATGTACATCTATATTAAAAAAATGTGTATATAAAAAAATGCAAAAAATAGGTTTTTTTTTTTTGTAATTTTTAGATGCGCATATTTTCAATGTCCGTTGCACAAAAATATAGTATTTGTTGTATTAGAGACACAATCTCGCTATCGACTGTTTGGCTCCTTAACATTTTCTTTTTTATTAACAGAAAAAATACGGCACCAAATAAATTATGTTCAAAAATTTTGTTTGAATGTAATGATTGTTTTTTTTTTTAATAATTATACCTTTACTTTTTAAATGAAAAAAGAGAATATATTTTATCGGAGTTTGATTGCAAAAAAAGAGTGGACAATTGCGAAAAAATAAGGGACAATTGCATCAGACAAATTTTTTAGATAATAATACTCTAATACTTTCATTAATGCTATGTTTAGGTGTGCTTTATCGTGCTATAAGCCTTTTTTTTTTGTTTTTTTATAACAGAAAGGTTTGAGGTACCTAGTGAATTTTATTGAATACTTGACTTGTTGAGTTACTCTACGATTGCTGAGAGAAAAAAAAAAGCAGAAAATGTTTATGGTCAAATATTTGTGGTCAAATGTTTGGTCACACATGAATAAGTTAAAAAAAATTAAAAATTTTTAAAAAAAATTATGATTTATAAATAATATTAAATATGTTTATGATAATATCAAATATATTTCAAATTTAATTTTTTAAAAAAAAGTATGACCATACAGCCGAGGCTAGACAATTAAACCCCAAAAAAATAATAATAATTAAGAGTTTGGTACACATTTCGAGTTAAAAGTTTAGCAATACACCCGAGCCTTTTACTTATTTTTTTATTTTTGGACAACAGCCTTTTTTTATTAAATATGTAGCACACGGCAGTTGCACAGATAATTATAGATCTAATAGCATCTAGTACCCTGCTTTGTTATTCCTACATCATCTTTTTCATTACCCTCTATTTCTTTGAAATTAATTATTTTATTTTTTATTAAAAAAAATCTTATTAAACATATCAATCATCAAATTTTTGAGTCCCATGAGTCTCATTCAATAATTCTAAAAAGATCGATCTACCTCTCGAACACCAATAAAACTAAACGTGACTCACTTCTGAATCGCCAACGAACAAATCTGAATATTTACTACACCTCACTTACACATATAACTTATCAATCTCACACGAGAAAATATTAATAATAATAATAACAACTAATCTAATCAATAGAATGTAGTTTTCGGAACTTCTGCAACCTGCTATTGTGCGTTGGGAGAGCGCTATCGTGCACCGACCACAATCCGCTTGTCTGCTCCTTCTCTAGCGGTTTGCTGATGGTTTGTGTTTCCATGGTGAAGCGTTTCTTGTCCCCTTTGGTCGGCTTGGTCCTATTTTGTGCTACTTGTGGGTGGCGTGGCCGTCTTCTGTCTTTTTTGGTGTTGATCCCTACCATTCTGTTTCTAGTTCACAATCGGGGCTAATTGGTTGCTCCCCTACCCTCCCCTTCGTTTTGTTAGGTGGGGGTAGGGGAGGCGGGTCTTTTTTAGTTTGGAGGGTGGCTTGGTACAAATGGTAATGAACCCAGTCTCTCCTCCGGTCGTCGCCACCACCTGTTGGTCAGTTTCCCCTGCTCAGTCACTAGATTTTCTGCAGCTCGGGTTCTCCTCCGCGCCCATGAGAGGCGCCTTAGTGCATTTTCTGGCATGCTCACTGCCCTCTATTGTGGTCTGGCCACCGATGGTCCCTTCCACTTTCGTCATTTTGCTTCTGCTGGAGGTGTCGCCGTACTGCTTGTAGTAGGACTGTTTAAAAACTACTCAACCCACAAAAAATTGTCCGCCGCACCGCACATATCCGTATCCGTGAAAATTGTAAAGACAAAAAAATATTCGTAATTTTTAATTTTTCAAAACTGCTAATGGTGGATTGGTAACAGTTTCGTAGTTTTAAAAACCGTACCTGTCTTCAATTTTTTGCTAATGTGGATCTGAATAAGCTTGAAAGTGCAGAACCTTGTAAAAAATAAGTAGTACATAAAATTAACCACTTGCAACATTGTGATCAACCAATAGAAGTACTCTAATATTTCGTTGTTAAAATGGTCATATGGAAGCCAATTGCTAGACTTGTGCACTATGGTGACCATAAACGTCCTAACATAGTTTCCCAATGAAATTGCCAACCAAAATAGTCCTATTGCAATGGCTTTTATACTTTCTAATGCTTGATTACAAAAGAACTCTAAATGCCCCATTGACATAAGGGTTGCTTCAGCTATTCCATGAAGACAGTACCGAAGCGCAGGCTAGAACACTGAAATGGGAATAGTTTGATGTGAATTCATTAGACCATAAGCCAATGTTTTATGTTTTCGCTTAATATCTACAAAACGAGCAACTAGAGTGGCTAATATTGACATTACAAATTCAATTCTCATCCGGTGTAAGAATATTATGTCTCGAAAGACAATCTACATAATTAGCCAAACTATCAAACTGCCTAAACCGTCAATCCAATCCACAAAATAACAAATTGGTTTAGACGGTTTAGATTGTTAACGAATTAGTTACGGTTTGAAATTTTCAAACTGTTACCATGCCAATTTAATTGTAATTTTTTACTCTAAACTACCAAATCCAACATATAAACTACCAAATCCAACATATGCACACTCCTAACTTATCGTGGGACGCCGAGTTCCCGACTTTGCTCTGTTTTGACCTTGGGCTCTCTTAACCGTTTCTAGCTGGCTTGTCATTTTTGTGGGCTCTGAGCCTAGATCTGTTTTCTTTGTTGGGCTATCTAGGGACTTGGACTATGGTAAGCTCTACTTGTCTAATAGGATAGCTTCCCTGCTCCTCCGTCGTGGGCTTAGTCCTTTGAGCGGTTCTCTGTGTATATGTTGGTGTTTGCTTAATGAACTATGTTGCCCTTTGATCAAAAAAAAAAAAAAAAGTGGACAAAAGAGAAGAAGTACGCCGTTTTCAACAAAACCAATATGTGTGCTAACCAAAGACGGGCCATTCTTTAATTTGGAGCGTTCATTATAGTGCTATTCTCTCACTTTTATTCAATTCTTACTTAACGTGTTCATTTATGAAACAATTCTCTCACTTTTATTCTGTCTCTCTTACAAGAAAATTTGATAGAGTTAAGTTTATTTTTCGCGTCTCTATGATAAAGTTCTTTCTTGTTCAATTTTTATTTATAATGTGGAAAAAAAAATGAACAAGTTTTTTTTTTTAGCAAGAGGATGGATATAATTTTGTTCAAGAGAAAAGTTTCTTATATTTTCTTGAACAAGATCATAGACATGATTCAATTAAAAATTCAGAGGTTAACAAATCGGAGTTCCTGCTTAAAGCAACCTTTGCAAGCGGATGGGCGACACTATTGAGCTAGCGGCTCAAATGAACAATTGATAAGTTACTGAAATTGGGGGAGAGACTCTCGGTGTCCTCAGCTATGACCCTTCGAATGGTTTTTGGTCGGTAAAAAGTTTGGTGCCCCGGTACAGTATCCGAGAGCCCATTCCTAGATTAAAATATTTCTTTTTGTATATAACGTATAGAATTTAGAGTGCACTTTAAATTTTAAAATTATATCTATTAATATGTAAATTTTAATTTTGATAAAAACAAAAAATATTATAACAATAAATTGAGAGTGACTGCGGCACATTTTCTCGATTTTCTCGATTGTTGCTGTGAAGTCTAATGGTCGTGGATGGCCTGAATTGCTAGAGTACTATCCGATTCAATACACACTTTATAACGTGACAAATCCGATACACATACTCATTATAATATCGGGGTTGGTTTTGGAATCCGAGCAATTTGTCTCTAGAATTTGTTCAGATATAAATAAAAACTGTAATTAATTATCAAAATATTATAATTTTATTGATAAAAAGAATAACAAAAAAATTGAAATATAAATTATTACTTTATTTTTTATTATTTTTTTTGTCAAAAAATTAATAATAATTATTCTTTTCAAATATATCAAAATAAAAATCGAAATATTTTAAGGAGCACCCAAACTTTTTCGTATAATATTTATCATAATTGATTTTTCTTCGTTCAATTTCTATATTAATTAGGAAGAAAATTGGACATTGTTCAAGTCAACATCTGGCATAGGATCCGAGAATCCCGGAAAATATTACCCATGTCATTACCTTTAAAAAAAAAAAAAACCATAATCCAACCTTATTTGCCGGTTTCTTTGAAGAAAATAAAATATTGAGTTGGCGCCGCTAAAGAGCCGCGGAAAAGTTATTGAAATTAGTGGAGATAATTTGGATGCCTCAGCCATCTAACATTCCGAATTCCATGCATTTTTTTTTTGTTAGAAGAAAGTTTGGTGCCAGGCTGGCACCCGGGACCTCTCTGTCATCATGTTGTTTATTATTAATTCGTTTTTCTTCGGGCCTAAATGTTGATAGCCCGCTTGATTTTAATTTGATGATGTTATATAATAATAATAATAAAATGTGTAATAAAAAATTAATAATTTTTATCTTTTTATTATATATTTTATATATATAGTTACAAAAAATTTATTATTTATTACGTTTTAAACAAATTTTCAAGAAACACGGAAATCATAAAATATTATGCATATCACTACCTTAATTTAAAAAAAAAAAAATCATGATCCAACGTTATATACCGGTTTCCCAGAAAATAAAAAAATAAAAAGGTCACCTGCCGGTCAAAGTTTCACTTGCTGTGCCTAAAGAAAGGACATCTGATTATATCTAGAAAAAGAGTAGATGATAGGCTCTACTTTCTTAAATATTTTCTTGTGCGATACATTTTTTATGCTTTGTATCCAGAAAAAAAAAAAAAACTGTTTTTATGCTTCTTTTTCATTAAGGAAAAAAAAATCTATTAAATCATAATTTATGTAATAAAAAGAATAATTTTTTTAACTCTTAAATCTCATGATTCTTTTTCAAGTTTAAAATCTAAGATTCCGAAGATAGACGTTTAATCTTTTTTGTAATTAATTACCACACCATTTTTCTTCGATTGTACGGTTAGTTTATTAATAACCACTACGCAATTGATAAACTGAATATATAGATTCTTATAGTACTAAAGTTAGGACTGAGTAAGATACTAGAGTATAAGTCGTGAGCTTTTAACTCAAATGACATTAATAATTTACTAATAGATATGAAGTTGAAAGTTTGAACTCTCAACCTCTCTAACTATCTTCTTTCTCCCCCCATCCAGTTAGTCAAAATTTAAGAAAGCTCAAACAAAGAAAAAGATACTGATGTACAATAATAACAAAACTTTTAATTCCCAATTTAATTAAGATTAGCTAAATGAATTTTTTTTTTCTCGAATATATTTTTGGAATGTCCAACACATATAACTGAAGAATATCCGACAAGTGTTATATCCGAGACAAGTGTTATATCCGACATAAGTGTCCAACCTAGACAAATATCATTATAAACGTCCCTATACATCATAGCGAATAAGGAATTGATGAGAAAACAGAGATATAAAGACGAACAAAGAGAAGACGAGCTAGATGAGAGTCAAAGATGAACTAATACGTACACCTCACAGGTTAACCCATGTGCTAAAAAACAATTCTTTTTTTGTCAAAAAATACTAAGAGCGGCAACAAATACCACTACAGAGATTTTTGGCCAGGCTATTGGCAGCTGACCGAAAATAATGACAAAGCTATTTCATTTTTAGATAAAAATATACCCTCATCCATTTACATATGTACGTATATACAGAAGTAGAAAATACAAAAATTTGAAAACTGGAAATTTTGATGAATTGACCTCTCCATCGATTGGTTCGCAGCCACCCGTATGCTATCATGTAGCTATGACCAAGTGAAGAAAAGAAAAATGGCGTTCATCAAGGAAAAAAATTTCTGACTGCCACGAGCTCCATCTTATATCTGGGGAGAATATATTTCCATAATGACTAAAGGTTAAAAAGCGGATGCCATATCTATCATGTTTCTACCAATCCTCGAGCCATTCGGGAGCATTAAGATCCGTATCTCGGAAAGGAGAAGCTAATGGAACAGTGCAGTCCTCAGAGTGACTGGCCAAATAGCTGCTAACGCGAGAGATAATATCCTGCGGCACGGGAAAGCTTTGATCTCTGATCCCCTTCCAATCAATATGAGCAAACCATGGATGTCTTTTGACAGATTCTGGACCTAAGCTTCCAAGTCTTGCATGTTCATCAACTTCAAGTAACTGATCAATTTATAAATGAGTGTGAATCCAACACATATATCAAATGTTCCAGAAAAATTTTCTCACAGAAAAAATACAACTGGACAAAGTAGTAATAAGACCTTGGTTACGAGATCAACAGCTTCAGGGCTGAACGTATAGGGAACAGTCAGTTGCCCTCTTGCGATCTTTGCATAAGTATCAAGCTCATTTTCTCTCCATGAACCAAACGGCATTTCACCATGTAGCATGAAATAGATCAAGACTCCCAATGCCCACCTGCGCATTTACTCACAACATTTAGGCAGCTGCTATGCAGTAGCCATCTTCCGTCAAAAGAAACAAATAGAATTACTGCAGAACAGCAAGGATATACAGAGTAGGGAAACATTATATGCTGAAAGGATATGTCAGGTTCAAGTAGCATTTATGGGACATGAATGGACAAATCATATGGTAGGATAAGTGTGCTAAAAAGTTCACCAACCCAACTCCATACCCTCATAGGATGTAAAAAACTCTATAAAATGTTTGCAGCATTAAGCTGCAACATGTTAGTCAAATTATTTGTGCAACATCACCAAAGGTCTCTCTCTGTCTCTCTCTCTAGCTCTCTCTCTCTCTCTACAATGCAGATAAAAGCTCTTTTATATTAAATTTGCACATACATTCGTGCATATAAGCATACATGCTGCTATGCATTTAATTTCAGTTGCAACAAAGCAAGATTCATCCGCCACTCAAGAGATTGCATTCTTAACACTAAGACAGTGGTAATATGTTTGTGCACAACTGAATTTTAATTAATGTAAACCATACTCTCTGCTTATTTGTGATCCAATCTTTAGTACTTCCCAAATATTATGACCAAAATGTCATCTTCTAAACTTCGCCATAAATTTCCCCTTGGATGCCCAATGATGCTCTTAACCAAAAGAACAAGTTCCTTTTCTTGTCGGTCCATCAGAAAGTGAAAGATTTCACATTGAACATGATAAAAATGGATACAGTACCAGTCAGCCGGAAGAGCATGCCCTTTTCCCTGGACAATCTCTGGAGATAATGAGTCTGCCATTCCACAAATTGTAAATGTTCTCTTATCGGACAATTTCTTGCTGAATCTGAAGTCTACCAGCTATATAACAGAAGAAAAAGGAAAATCAGTACTACGTCCACATAATTGGTCCTTCATTTAAGAATAGTAGAAAAGAATATACAATGCGTCCATCTACAGTTGCATGATGCCATTTAGATATCTTTGCATGACGCTATTTGGACATCTATCAAAATGAAATCTAGCAATCACATACAAGACCAACCTGTAAACGTCCTGTTTGATCCAACATCAAGACATCAGGAGACACTCCTCTATAAAGAACGCCACTCTAAGAACCAATTCAGAAAAGGCAATCAAAGACAACCAAAAGTACTAATTCAAAGGAAAATTTAGACATTAAGGAGAATTGGGGAAACATATATTGAACAAAAGACCTTGTGCAGATCCTCCAAGGCAATAACAACAGAGGCAGCACAGAACTGTGCAGATGGTTCATCAAATGCTGTGTGAAGTATTGAAGCCAAAGGGCAGGCAAGACATGCATTAAGTAGTATGCCAGCATATGTTTCATCCGCACAAGTACACAGAACCTGTGGCACACAGGCAGAACGGTACATGCTTTTCATTAGATTCTTTTCTTTTAAAACTTGTGCCTCCTTTCCCAGCCTCTTGACCATCCACTTTGAGAACCTTTTCAAACTCAGTAAATTTTCTGAAAGCCAAGCAGACACAGAGAAGCATTTTGTTTGTTAGTATCTGCATGATTCACTTAAGCATTTTGATATTCACCAATCCTGTCCACGCCAGTACAAAAAATTGGTATAGTTCATCAAGACGTGATTTTGATTGCACCTATTTTCTTTTTTCCTTTTCAAAGTAAGCCAAATTAATGTGACAAGAAAATAAAATTATAAAATGCACAGTAAGACCAACCAGAGTCCCTCAAAAGTACAAGCCCGATCTCACTGCAGTCTGTGGAATATAAACAATTCCTCCACTCCTATAGAACAGAAGTGATCAGATTACATCAGAAATTGGTCTCTCTTTAAAAAAAAGCACCAGATCACGGTAAGATAATAACAGCCAGAATATCATCACTTACCAATTCAGACAAGTGGATATTGAGTGGAGTCGAGATATGAGTATTTTCAGAAGATTCCTTGGAAATATCTACAGACAGCCTAGTCCTGAATGATGTCAAACAATATTGCCTCAGATATTAAATACATGTGATCAAAACATTAAAAAAAAATAATCAATAGAAAAACTTAAAATAATTACTTAAAAAGTAAAAGGAAACACAGCCATGAAACATAAATGGGAAGTCGACAGATTTTAACATACTTTTCATCATCTTGTGACAGCTTTGCAAGAGGGCCAACAACTGAATCAAACTTCTCCTTTGTCAAAACAGAACAAATGCAAGTACCCACAGCAACTACACTTACAGCACCAATGTGTTCGCCTAGTAATGCCCATTCACCAAAATAACTTCCCTCAGTCTTCTCCAATGAGAGCTTCTTACCACTTTGCATATTATCATCCTCTCTTTGACTATCAGACCTCAAACTTCCAACATTTATCCTATCTAACAAGTCAGCATCAAAAGTAATCCTCACTTTGCCCTTCTGGATAATATACAATGCACAGAGTCCCTCATTCTGCAAAATATATGATGAGAAAATGTACTCAAAGGAAACCAAAGAAAAGGAAACGCACAAGTTTCCAGTTAGCAAATTACTTCATCAATTATTCTTTGCCCATCCGAGAAGGAAACTTCAGAAAGAGAGTCTGCTACGTGACTAAGCTGCAAGATTGTCAATCTCGACAGAAGATCAACAGAACGCAACAACTTCAAGGACTGTAAATTAGAAAATTCTGACATCAAAATTCCTCGAAAATCCTCTCTTTTTAGTGCCCACAATGTTCCTCTTGTCACAGCACGAACAGAAGCCTGAAGTGGCTTGTTGTACCTACATTTACATACAAAACGATCAACATTTTTCCTTTTCTTTATCAGTAAAGATAAAGTATATTCAAGGAGGGCAAGAAAAAAGAACCACAAATGCATGTCACCAGCACAATGCACATCTAAAATAGAACAGATCAATAAGGTTTCCTTTTTTGGCAGAGATCAAAAAGTTAAATACTTCTTCCACTAGAAGTGGATGAAATCATTTCTCTATATTTTTTATTAAAGATTAATTGAGTAATTCAAAGGCCATAGAGGTTAATCTCCCTGCAAGAAGCTCCTTAAGACTTTTTGTTCTTTTGGTTAGAGGGAGAGAGAGATCAGAGCACGATTCAAACCCCTGAATATGACAGGTACCCAAAAATTGTGTTACTCGTCCAAAGGCGAAGGCCCTAAGGCCTCCTCCATCTACAATGGGAAACCCTCTGTAAACAAGGCTCAACTTTGAAACCCATCATAGACACCATGTAGCACAGAGAGTTTTAAAAAGTAGAACATTGGGATCACATTAAAAATATAGCTATATATCACTATATAGTTATACACGGTTGTTATACATGGTTATAGCTATCAGCCAAATTGACACAAGAAGAGTGTAAGAGCACTCAATCATCATGTGGTTTTCCAAGGATTTGACCATCTTTTTCTGTCTGGTTTGTGTGGTCAGTTTCCAAAATCAGGAAAACATATAATCAGCATATGGATTAAAAAATATATATATTACAAGGAGTATTCTGATGCACGAGTGAGGTCTGGTTGTACGCATCACGTACAAAAATTCAACTGGCATGCCACAAGGGTGACAAAAAATGCAAATAAATTACCCACATCAGTGCCAACTCTCCGAAGGATGATAACTTCTCTGCTGTGTAACGCTGCAAAATCCTAGGTACTTCTCCATCTTTATCTTCCTATGATCAAATGATCTGGTCAACATACAATCAAGCTGTTTTCCTAACATAAGAATGATAAGGGTAACAACTTAATCAAGAAAACAAGATGCCAACCTGAGTTGCGAAGACCTCAAACTCTCCACTGCCAACAACATAAAAGCAATCACCCTCGCCACCCTGCCAATTATAACAACACTACAATATTGTAACTAGAGTGAAATACTAACCAAGTAGGCATCTAGAGGCATAACTGCATATGATAATGTTATATAGTTTCCACCAGGCACAAAACCAAACCAGGAAATTTAGCACAATAACATATTGAAAAGGTATCGCATGGTTACATGCACCTCCTGATTTAGAAGATATAAAGCATTAATTGTAGCATATATATCAACGTGCATCACTCTAGTATTTCATAACATTGACCAAAGTGAAAAGGTTGGTTTAGGTTTACGCTTTTCCCATCAACAAATTTGTGATGAACTACAAACCCAGAAACTCTACAATGGTCCATATATTGTTTGTTGCCAACCTATGAATCATAAATGGTGTCTACAACTTGCACATTGTATCAGCTAATAACACAATTAAACTATTTCCCAAAAGTTCAGCAAGAAATCTGGGAAATCAACTAACCTGTTCAACCACAACTTCTCCAGGCTGAACCTCAACTCTTTGCATACAGTCCAACAAAACATGACATTGAGAGTCGGTAAGCTTTCTAAAGAGGAAATGATCATGCAACGCCCTCTCAATATGTGCCTGAAGCATGTGAACAGGATATAATATAAAATCCATGGACATTAATGGTAACCGCAAACCATACCAAAAGCTTAAACAATTAACGGTGAAGCTCATAAACATTATAAACCAGACTAGTTCCTTACATGGGATTCTACCCTCATGACAAAACACTCAAAAGAAGGTTATTCCACACTTCTCTTTTGAGAGGTTTTGGGGGTCAAGCTATTGGAAGTAATAACGACAACATAAAAGAAGGCTGTACACTAATATTATCTTTAAATCCTCCCCTTTGAGACCAATAATTAAAGTATATGACCTTACCTAAACAAGATTATGCCAAATGGAATGGGTAATAAAATAGAAGAAAAAAAGTATTACTTCTTCTTCCCAAGTTTTCCTGTGGGCTGGAGATGGAGGAACCCAAACTTGACCTTTCTCAAGTGAATTTTCAATTGCACGAAGACGTGCCCGCGATAAATCATGTCTTGCACGATGATTTCTAGGGTTCCAGCTAAAAGCTGATGGGGATTCTGATCCTGTTGCCTCTGGAACTTGAGAAGAAGGATTTCGTATGAATGCACTTGGACTTATAGATTGACCATAATCACCCTAACAAAATGAGACATAAGAAAAAAGGAAAGTTTGGTAAGAAAAAAGGAAAGTTTAGAGCTCAATTAGTATGGAAAAAAGAATCTGTGAAGACTGTATTTCTAGAGAATGCATCCCAAAATAAGCAACTAACAACTTACATCAGTTAGACCATTGATATGTACAACTATCACGGTAATATCATCTGTACGAGTTTCATATTGAAGCCATAATCGATAAGATTCAGCCACAATTGCAGCACAAGCATCGCGTGGATCTTTATATTTTGCAACCTGTAAATATAGGAGCAGTAGGGAACAGAGTTATAATTCTCGTTTCTGCAAAAGGGCAAAAAGAGAGAGAGAGAGAGAGAGAGAGCAAGAAAAGGAAACAGTGGATATAGAGAAACACGGGGTACACGAACAAGAACCGTGTCTAACAAAAAGTTCACTTGATCCAACTTATCAATATGAAAGGACTGAATGGCCAATTGATACGAAGGAACATCAGACTGTACGCCTCATGCCAATCAAAATGGCAATATGGCAAGTTTTCCAAAGGTAAGGCACACTTAACTTACTAGAAGCAGAACACAACTAACTCATTCTATGTTTGGTGTGCAAATTAAGACACTTCTCCTATACAGTCCTATTCTAGTCCCTCCAGTTTTATTCAGCCAATCCCCAAGAGATAAGATGTCTAATGGATCAGACAGCTTAAAATTATGCTTGTTTGAAAGTTCGGTATATACAGGGTCTTCCTACATTTTTCACATGTTAATACAACAATAACAAAAATTGATTCCAAACTAAATTGAGGTCAGCCACATAACCTTTTCTCATCATTACATTCTACTATGAACTAAGTTTGATATGAGGAGTAATTACTCTAAATTCTCCCAACCAAAGATTCCCGAGTCAACATAGGTCGTTCTCTCCCTCTCCTCCTACCATCCACATGGATTTGGTCCCTCCTTTAAATTGGACCGTTTCTCGCTCTATGTTGGACATGTCTAAAACAACATAAATGTCACTCACTCACTTTTCTCCAATCAGAGCAACGCCTATTATGTTACAAATATCCTCATGTCTACCTTTCTGAAGTGGCCACAAATCCATCTGAGCATCCCTATCTCCACCATACTCACTTTTTAGACCTATTGTTTCTTACCGGCCCAATAGTCACCACTGGGCTTCACTATCATACAATATCGCAGGCTTAATCGTTGTTCAATAAAATCTACCCTTCAACTTAATAAGAATTTTCCAGTCACACCCTTAGACTTTAGCGTTCCACCCCTCTCCTATGAAGAACATTCTTCTCTTTATTTCCACCCCTCTAAATATTAGAGCCTAAATAATGAAATTGGTCTCATTAAAAGACTGCTGTACAATCTTAATCTAATAGTATGCCCTATCTCACTCCTAGCATTTTCGCATGTTGATATCTTCTATAATAGAAGCCTGCATATAAACAAAGCTGTGTTTAAGAAGCAATAGCTATTTGAAGTTCGAAATAAAAGCAGGTGCATCAAGATTGGTGCATAAGATAAGTATAAAAAATGCATCTTCCCTGCACAAGACCAATCAATTCTTACAGTTTCTCTCAATACTAGAAGGAGTCCATTCTTATGGTCTCCTATGCCTACTTGAGAAAAAGCTGTCAAAGAGTAATTGGATCATACAAAACATTATGCCCAAAACAGTATTCTAGAGTTTTTTTTTTTTTTTTGACTCAGGGATTACTTATTTCGCATCCTTTTACTCTTAAAATAGAGTAGTATTCAAATACTCAAGTTAATGATACTAATTTCCACTTCCATCCCACTACTGCCCATTACATTCCTTAGTGTCAAACTCGAACTGTATTCCCAATTCTCAAATCTTGAAATTCAATAATCATGCTCAAGTTTATGGGCTACGTGTTATCCATCAGTGACACCAACCATATAGAGTAATGCAGTATCAAGACACGATCATAGACCCAATTCGATAAACTAATAGGCAACCCAGGTTAAAAATTGAGGGCGAGAAGATACCTTACCATGTCAACCACTGTCTGGCTGGAAAGGAACTCGAAAACTCCATCACTAGCAAGCACGAAGAAAGGATGTTGAGGAGTCAGCTCCAAAACAACAATTTCCGGATTAGCCACAACACCAATTGTCTCCGCAATCGAATCCCCAATACTCCTCGTAAATGCAGTCCCTGGGTACATCCCATTTGGGACCCACAATCTTGGAGGATCACCATCATCACCCTCCTCAGTTCCCCAACATTGGATATCAGGATCCTTCAAACCCTCTATCTGATCCAATGTAAGCACTCGAGCTCCACACAACTTAACCCTCTCTATCTCATCAGCTCTAAAAGGAGTCTGATCAACCGACAAATCAACGGCCACGATCTCCTTCCCTCTCCTCTCTGCAATAACCGCCCTCGAATCGCCGGAATTCGCCACGTATATCGTCCGGCCCCTAACCAGAACCGTAATCGCCGTGGTTCCGCTCATGCTGTCGTCTAAACTATCGGCGTGGAGCTCCGAATTCGTACTCAAAAACGCGGCATGACAAGCCTCCACCGCATCCACCTGAAACTTACTGTTCCTCAGCAGATTCTCACACAATCTCCGCTTCGCGAACTGCGAACACTGGGCCCCGAACTCGCCGTGGCCGTCGAAAACGCCGAAGAAATGATCGTCGGGGCTTGTTCCGAACGGCGTGTGGATGCAGAAACTGTCCTGATTGGCCTTGTCCAGGGCGTCCGGGTAGTAGCCCCGCTGCGAGAGGTACGAGTACCTTCAATTCGTAGTCCGGCGAGGGGACCCTGACGGTGCGCGATCCCTCCGGCGGAAGAAACTGAGATGAGACCCTGGATAGCCTGGTGATGCCCAATTCTTCGGGGTCACGCGCACGCGCGAGATGGTCGAATCGGTCTCGGATTTCGGATTCCGGAGACGACGAGACGGGAGAGAAAGACCGGCACGTCGGTAGGGCCCGCATTTTCGGCGGCGGCGGCGGCGGCGCTTGCCTTCGGCGGCGGTTGCTGCTGTTCTTGCTTGATGCGCAGGTCTCTGGGCGTACAAATCTCCCCAATACAGGCTCGCGAGTAGACGCAACCCATCATTCAAAAAAATTTCATGGAAATTTCTCGCTATTCCAATTGAATATATATATATATATATATAATTATTTTTGTTTTCTTTTCTTTTTTCCTTTTTGCAATTGAAAAAAAATTAATTTTTTTGAAATTTTGAGTTGTGGATGCACTGTGACTGTGAGGAGCGTAACAATAGCAGGAAGAAGAAGACGAAACGTAAATAAGAAAAAACTAAAATATTCAGAAAAAAAAAAAACTAAAATCTTAAATTGGAAAGCAAATGTCAACTTATGGGTATAAATTTGGTCAAAAAAAATTATAGGAATAATATTCTTTTATAAAATTAATTTTTCACAATTTTACGTAAAATAATTTAATATTTTTAAGTCATTTTATTATTAAATTTTCTAAATTATACATTATTTATTCAATATGTTATCAAACTACTTTTTTTGTAAAATATTATATTATAAAAAATATGATGGTATGATATTTTATTTTATTTTTTTTAATTAATTTTTATATTAAATTTGAAATTTTAAGAAAAAGATTGAAAAATTAAAAAAAATATATCACCAATATAACATATTCGTATGATAACATAATAAATATATAATATATACTTCAATAAATTTAACAATAAAAAAATAACAAAAGTATGACATTATTTTACAGTAAAATTGTAAAAAAATTGATTTAAAAATATTATATTTATAATTTAACATTGATTCAAATCACATTAATTGAAGATTTTGGCAAAAAAAAAAAAAACTAAAATAGAAACGGAAAGAAGAATATGGTTTAATTGGTTTTGGTTTCCCGTAAAAGATCACAATTTTGAATTTAAACACATATTTCACTGTCTAATGAATATAGTAGCTATTTGAACTCTTCCCACCGTCTCCAGCCAAGAAGTCTGGATGGAAAAAAAAAAAAAAAAGGGGCGAATGGAGTCAGAAATATAGGATAAAATAATAATAAATAATGAGGAAATTTTGGGGATAAATAAGTAATTTTAAGTCTTGAGTCAATTGAGGGACAGTTTGAACTTTGAACGCTGACTGCTTGGGGAGGCGCGTGGCATAGACGAATGGAGGAGGCGATTGTTGGTGGTCATATTGTTCATGCTGGATTGGGCTCTGTTGGACCACTTTCATGGTGCTGGGGCGGAGACGTCTGTCAGTTGCATGTGCGGAACCTCCAGAGCCATTCAGCTTTTCCACTTTACCCAATCGTCCACGCGCTTTAACAATTATTTAGTTCTTCGTTTATGATAATCCTTTTTTCTCAAATGTTTGGTGGGACCGTTACGTACGCACAGTGACGAGGCTACTTTTTGTAGCGTGGGGCAAAAAAATAATAAATAATTACAACTTGTATTGATGTAAAATATTAAATCAAATAAAAAAAATGAATGCTCATTAACAGTGAGTCTTCTAGTTGCAATTTAAAGTTGAATTTCACTATGTAATTTATTTTTTTTTATAATTATTTTTTAAAATTTTAAATATTCAATAATTCATAATATTACTACTTAGTACTCGTACAAGTGTGCCGTTGTATGCTTGCAAATTATTTTATGCAAATTTTAAAATTACTTAAAAGTCATGTAAATTTTATGTTACATGTTTTTTTTTTTCTGATCCTTTTTTTTTTCCATTCCGGCAAACGGACAAAGTTATGAAGATGTTTTTTAAAAGTGATCTGATGTTCAACTCATTTTAAATTTATAATTTAGTAATTACTAAATTATACTAAATAATTAACGTAATTCTCTTTATTACGTGTGAGTACGTGTATTTTTTATCAACAAGCATAACATGCTTTCACTATAAAGTTAAGTAAGAATTATGAAAAGGGAAGTCCTCAAAGCCCATAACTTTAATTTCTTTAAAAATAGCTGTTTTTTTTTTCTGTGTAATGTATGTTTGAATTAAATACGGATTGTGACCCTAGAATATGTATACTTTATTTCTTTAATTATTTGTTAATATATTGCAAATTGTTTAGAAAAAGAGAAATACTTTAAACATTTCTTAATAATTACATAAAAAAATATATTGTTTTGAATGATTCAAAGAGGAAAAATAAGTGCTGGACAACAGGACAAGAAAACATTTAAGATTTTGAGTCAAAACAAGACAAATTGAAGTGACAAGAACGCATGAGAGCTAAATATGGAGTTAGATAAACTTTTAGCAAAGTTTTACAATAAATAAGGTCTAGCAATAAAATAACTTAAATAATTAATTTCATATGTAAGATTAGAAATTAAATCCTAATATCGAGAGTTCAAGAAATTTATTACTAAATCCAATTCACAACCTCTTTTCCCACTTTTTTTTCTTGGATAATTTAACTCTCTCTCAACCTCCAAAAAGTCTTTTCTTTATCAAATATTACCGTGTAAGTAACGGAGTCGCTTTCTGTGACCAAACAAGATAAAAGGAGGAATATATATAAATTAAGTCTTAAATTTTTAAATTTTTTTATATCTGAATTCTAAATTTTATTAAAATTTTATTTAAGTTTTAAAATTTTTGATTTTTTATCAAATAAATCCCTCTATTGACGAAAAATTATCAATTTATCAAAAAATAATTTTGACCTTACAAAAAATTATTTAAAAAAAGATTAAATATATGAATTAAATATTTTTTTATCTAACAATATATAAAAAAAAATAGTTAATGTGCATGTTTTGTTAATAAAAAAAATATTTAGTTTATGTATTTGATCTTTTTTTAATAATTTTTATTAATTTAAATTCATTTACTAATAGATTGACCACTTTTTCCAAATAAAAGGACTGATGTGATAAAAAATTAAAAAATTTAAAATTTAAATAAAATATTAAAATAATTTAATAATTAAATATAAAAAAAATAAAAAATAAAAAATTTAATTTATACATATCTCGATAAAAGGGTTGTTTTTGGAACATTCAAGTCAACCCCCACTTTAATCTCAGAGCACAAAGCGGACACACACAAAAGGTGAAGTTGTAAAGGTTGTCTTTTTGGTACTTTTGGGATGATGGACACGAACACAAAGACAATCATTGCACAGTTGGAGGCTTTTCATTTTTTTAATTTTAATTTTTGTTTTTGTGGACTGCGACTGCCTTCAATGGACACGCCAACAAGCAACAAAGCCCTCCCCCATAACAAGGAGACTGAGAGAGCAGCCACCCACGTTCTCACTTCTCACCACATCGCTTACCTTTACTCAAGAGGTCCCCCCTGCTGTTCCTTGTTGATTATGATCCCAATTATATAGTTTTTTTTTTTTCAACACGAGTGATAATTATCGGTTAGTCTACAAGATTGTCAAAAAAAAAAAAAAAATCTAAAAACACCACAGCTTAGTACAACTAAGTGTGAAATCCTGCCGTAATTATGGGCATTTAAGAGTGGGAATTTGAATGCCTCCATCCTCCTGGACATAAAGTCCATTGCCCAAATGGTTATTATGATCCCAATTATACTGTTGTTTCTTTTCTCTCTTTGCATATTTCAACCTTGAAACTATTTATCACTCAGATGTCTTGCCGGACCTTTTTTGCTAAATCGTTTATTGTTTCTACAACTAAATTGTGCCTGCAAAATATGGTATATCCATTGAGAGGAGTGGGTGGTAAGGGCGTAACTCGGGGATTCAATCCTTTACTTGACAATTGACAAACAAGAAGTACTCTTATTATGAACTCATGAACCAATAAGTTTTTAATATATATATATATATATGTGTGTGTGTGTGTGTGTGTGTGTGTGTGTACATTGTCTTGTGTTGATTATTACCCGCAGATCCTCACAACAATTGACAAGCTGCTAATCTTTTGGGCTAAACCGAACCCTCAAAATATAAGTTTTCTAGTTCGTCATTTGTCTTGTGTTGGCAAATACTTGCGGATCCTCACGGCGATTTGGTCAAGTGCCACAGCAGCAAGCATGCGGTAAAAGGCAAGCAAAAAAAACAAGGCATGGGATGGAAGAGTCAAAAATTTCTCCCAATTCAAAGATGGTTTGCCTGAATTTCTTTTTTGTCTTCATAGTTAGGGTATCACTAACTCAGCTTCCATATGAACTCTGTCTCTTGTCCAAAATGTAGTTGACATTAGAGTTTAATGTATATATTTATTTTAGGGTTTCACCAATTAGTTTAAATTTTTGAGTTGATATCATAGTTTTAAAACTTAAAAGTCGTGTGTTCAAATCATGATTTTTTAACATTTAATTATAAAATTTTTGTAAAGAAACGTATTAAAGTTTAATATATATGATTTATTTATTAAATTCACCAAACGACTTGCTAATTTAACAATTTCTTGACAGTTTTTTAAGTTAAATTAACTGGTCATTTATACTAAAACCCGAAGATTCTAAGGAAATTAACTGAACGATAAAAAGATGCTTGGTGTTGCAGATATTATCCATCTCGACTTTCGGTTTTGCTTTTTTTTTTTTTTTATTTGCTTAGATTAGGGGAGAGTTTTGCTAATTGTTGTTTATTCCTTATGCCCGACCAATAGCCTGACGAAAAAGGTAAAACCACAGGTGGACTTGGCATCAGTCGTGATCGGGTGAGTTTGTCACAACCAAGTTTGCACAAGGCCGACAATGGGAAATGCCTATATATTTTCTAATTTGTTTTCAATTATCTGTTACTATCTTCCTTGGTACCCACTCTTTATACAAATGGAAATCTTAGGTAGCTTAATTTTAAAATGGACGCGTAGACACAATGTGATACGGATTGTTGAATGATTGAATACGAAAAAGATTAAAAAAATAATTTATTAAATATCATTTAATAAATTACTTATTCTCTTAAAGTTAAGCTACGTAGTAGAACTTATAAACAAAATGACTATGAAACACTAGATAAAATCTCCTTGTTAATTAAAGCTCCAAATCCTCCAAGAATTTCTTAAAAATTTAATAATCCAATTCCGGTTGTCTCCTTCCGAAGTAGTTGTATCGGGTTCTTGTATCCATACAGGCCCAGCCATTGACCCAACGTTAGTATCTAACGAACTTTCGAAAGAATTTGGGCCCGACTAGCTTGATGGATGTAAGATAACCCAACTCAGGTGTTTGCTTTGTTAGCTTTTGCTGAGCAGTGCGCAGCCCAGTTTTTCAGAATGGTCGTTTGCATCATGGGTCACATTGGGTATAGAGTTATTTGGGTTTGGATCACTCAAATTTGGGCCACTTATAAAAGTTATTTCATCAGGACTCCAATCATTTTTTAACGAAATTATTTTGGGCTCGGTGACTTGAGTTTCGAGTAATATGAGTTTTTCTTTTAGTCAAATTAATTATAGATTTTTTTGAGGTACGCATTGGCCCAAATTGTGTTATAGTCAAATTCAATTCAATTTGAGTCGACTTAAGTTTTGGGGGTATTGTTTTACTATTTTTTAGATGAGAATGAGAATAAGAATGAGAGTGAATAGTTTCATTGTTAAAATTGGATTGAAAAATTTTCATTTTCATTCCTTATTTTTGGGAATGAGATTTCCTCATTTATGAGAATCATCATTCCTATCTTAAAATAGTTAATTATCTCATTCTTACACATTCTCTCTCTTTTTATAAAATGTTTTATAATAAAATAATACAAATAAATCTCATAAATAAAATATTGGCAATATTAATAACAATTAATGATAATGATAATAAATGTTTGTATATTATAATAAAATTAAATATTTCAAAAATTAGGATACTAATTAAATAATAAATATTATTATTATTATTATTATTATATATTTTTTAAAATAATAATAATAACCATAAATAATAAAAGTATTGGCATAACAATTTCATAATTTTAATAATTATTTATTTATTGGTAATAAAATATCTTTTTAATCTCCACAATGCCATTTCTGTTATAATAATATTAATAATAATTCTTCTTTATTATTATTATTATTAAATTTTATGTTTATTTTTTATTTTGGATTTTATATTTATGGTTATTATTATGAAGTAAATACTAATTATTATTATTGTTATTATTATTATTATGGTTATTTAATATTTTTAATTTAAAATTATATTAAAATTAATATTTTACCATTTTTAATTTGATAATCAATATTTTTTAATTTTAATAAAATTTCTTGTATTAAAATAAATATTATTATATATTTGATATTGATTCCGATTTTAAATTAAAACAAACGACTGTAAAGAATTTTGATTCTAATTCCTATGTAAATCAAACATATTATGAAAAAAGTTATTCTGTTTTCAATTCTGCTCAATTCCCATTTTTATTTCGATTCTAATTTCGTACTATAAACCAACAGCCCTTTTGTGTCATTTAAGATTTAAGTACCTTCATGCGTGTTATAGTGCACATGTAGGGTACAAGTTTTTTATTGGGTTTGGTTGGATTTTCTTTTGTCGCTCTAATTCTCTCTCTCTGGTTTACATCGTTTATATTTTACAATTTACATGCACGATGAAAATTTTATCAACATAATGGATGAATAATAAAAAAGGAATATGCCATTACTTACACAAGGAATCGTGAAAGATTAGAAGCTTCCCAAATGGCATGAGCCAGCAAGCGATGAGTAAAAAACATTGTTTGAAGGATTTACGGATGCTGACCTAATTAGGATTGGGAATAAAAATAGACAACAACATATAAATTAGAGATTGTGTCTCTCAAAGGTCTTATATTTTAACGTTGAGAAAAAATATGTAAGATTTATGAGCATGTAAAACACTAATTATATTCTATAATTCATTATTTAATAAACATATTAATAAAAAAAAAAAGAAAGACATTAGAAATCTTATCTTGGTACTAAAAAAGAACAATAAAATTTAAAAGAGAGAAACCTCAAAAGAAAAAAGAGAAGGGAGACAACAAAACATTCGAAAAGTTAAAATAATCAATAACACTGTATTTGGATAAAATTCTTGAGAGTGAGGAAAGTGAGGGAGAGGAAAGTGGAGGAGAGGATCATTAGAGGAGGAGAATATTTTCTATCCTCTCTTGTGTTTGGAAAGAGGAGATAGAAGGAAGAAAAATTATAAATTCTTTTGTTTGGAAAATGATATAAAGTGAAAGAAAGAAATATAAAATGTGTTGAAATAATAATTTTATCCTTCATAATAAATTTTACTAAAATATTTTGTTGAGGTAAAATTATAATTTTTAAATTATGTGAGGGGTAATTGAGTCATTTAATAAATTTAGTAAGAGAACTAACAACTTTCCTTCCATTTTTGAGAGGATTGATTTTTGTGGGGTAGGGAGGATTAGGAAAATTAGAAACTTTCCTCTCCCCTACTTTTCAAACATTTTCCGAATATAATAATTTACCTTAATTCTCTCACTTTCCTCTCTCTCTCTCTCTACTTTCCTATTTTCCAAACACAGTGTAAAAGTCTTGAATTTCTAATACAACTATTTTTTAATAAATTTTCTTAATTATATATTTAAATTTTAACGAAGTTATTACATTAATGTGGCCTTTCTACCTTCTTAAAAAAAAAAAAAAAAACCCTATAAAACACAAACACAAATGTCTGTTAGCTGCATTAACAGAAACACAGGCGGAAAGTGAAGCGAAGAGGGGATTTTGCGAGTGTGACAAAACAGAGAGAGAGAGAGAGAACTCGTGAGCATGGTCCATTGCCTTGTGATATGATACGCCCACTCTTCCCCGTCTCCCTTTTCCGTAACTTCACAGCTAAGCACCCCAGCCATCCGAAAAAAAATAAAATAAAGGAAAATTAAAGAATAAAAAACAATACCTCTTATTATTATCATTCAAAGTAACAATCTAATAATAATTTGATATATTTTTTTATATTAATTTAAATTTAAATTTTTATGATGTAACCAAGGTTCTCAGAACCGAACCGGTCATTGAACCGGAAAATTGAGGGGTTCAAGGTTCAACCGGTTCGACCGGTAAAACCGCGGTTAAACCGGTAAAACCGGTATTTAATATTAAATATATAAAAATTAAATTTTTATATAGCTTATATAATTATATAAAATATTATATTATATAAGAATGATAATAAATATTTAAAATAAAGTGTATTTTAAGAATTATACTAATATTTACATACATTAAAGATATTACAATTAGTATATTTAACAAAATATAATTTATAAAAATTAATTTAAAAAATAATATTTATAAATAGTGATTAAATATTAATTTTTAAATTTTAAAGATTAAATTGAAAATTTTAATCAATTGAGTACTAAATTAGAATTTTTAGTTAAAATTAGAGTTTTAATTATAATTTAGATAAAGTTTTGGATTAAATTATAATTTCAAATTTTTTAATTTAAATTGAACCGGTTCACCCGGTCCCAATTTTCTCGGTTCTTGACCTGTTTTTCTGATTCTTGACCGATTTTTTTCGGTTCGGTCCGAATTCTATTTTTAAACTTGAACCGGACCGGACCTAGGACCGGTTCCTAATTTTTTCAGTTGAACCGACCGGTCCGGTCCGATTTTCAATTCTATGGATGTAACCAACAGCGCAACTTGTATATGTGTGCTGTATAAGTTCACAATTTATTTATACGGAAATTCGAGTCTAACGGTAGTCGAAAGGGGAATTTATAATAAGATGGTCGAACGGGAATATCTTTTTTTTTCGTTTAGATGAAGAAAATATCTCTTATGTTTATTGCCCTTCCAGACATGATTCTCCTCTTCGGGCACACGCTCGCTTGCTCAGTTACTTTCCCTAGTCCCTTCCCTCTCTTACAAATAACATTTTGAAAAAAAAAAAAAAGAAAAGAAGAAGAAGAGGAGGGAGCGCTACTGGAAAAAAGTTAAAAAGAAAATAGATAAATTGGTGGAGGATAATTCCCATGGCGGCGTCTTCAATCCGACCGTCTCTAACCTCGTTCCGGTTGTGTAATAACTCCCGCTTTGCCGCCACTCTGTCTGCTTTCAATCCTTCTCGGCCTTATCTTGCAAGCGGTAAACTCTCTCTCTCTCTCTCTCTCTCTCTCTCTCTCTATCTCTGTTTTTTTTTTTTTTCATTTTTTGGGTTCGATTTTTATTCCGTTTTATCCGAGGGAAGTTGGAGTAAATTTTTGTTTAATTATTGTTTGATCATATATAAGTTGGAAAAGTTAATATGGGCAATAGAAAAGGGGAAAATTGCACTTAGATCATATTGGGAGCTGGTATTGACCGGTTTGTTTAAGGATTAGGCTTTTGATGCGTTCCAAGTCTTAATGTAAAAATCTGGTAATAGTTTGTAGCGCTTTCCGGCCCATAGGTAACGCTCAAAATGACATTTTTGAGCTGGTGACTGAATGCGTTCCTAATGACATTTTTGAGGTGATTTTGGTTTGTTGTATAGGTGTTGTGGGATTGAAATTCTTCGGCTTGAAATCTTGTAAGCTTTGGAGAGGCGATGGTAACAGGGCAAGGGTGGCTGCGGTTAGAAATATGGCACAATCAAGCACGACCACCGCCCAAGACAGTTCCTTAGAGTGGGTTAAGAAAGACAATAGAAGGATGCTACACGTTGTCTATCGTGTCGGAGATTTGGACAGGACTATAAAGTAATGTGAAATCTGAGGTCTCATTTGTGCTTGTGTTGAGTTTTGTTTTACCTTTTACAATAACATGCAGCTAAGTAGGAGACACAAATATCTGTTATGCACACAGATTCTACACGGAATGTTTGGGCATGAAGCTATTAAGGAAACGCGACGTACCAGAGGAGAGATACACGAATGCTTTTCTTGGATTTGGGCCAGAGGATTCTCAATTTGTTGTAGAACTTACTTATAGTAAGTAATTCTGTTGCTGACTAGTTCCTTTCTAGTGATTAGTGAAACTTATTTGTTAGCTAAAATTTTAGTGTGTGTATCTTTTCTTTGTTTTGTTTTGTTTTTTTTTTTTTAATGACTAGATTATGGAGTTGATAGTTATGATATTGGCACTGGGTTTGGACATTTTGGGATTGCGGTTGAGGATGTAAGTTTGTGGTGTTCAAGTTTGTTTTCAGTGTTATTCTCCCTCTCCCCCACTTCTCTATTGAGCACGTTGCATTTTCTTTTTCTTTATGGCATTGAGTATGTTTTAAACCTTGCAATTCTTTGGTTTCCTTGACTGCTAAATTGTTGACCTTCGATTAGGTTGCCAAAACAGTGGAACTCATAAAGGCTAAAGGCGGTACAGTGACCAGAGAACCTGGTCCTGTTAAAGGGGGTAGCACAGTAATCGCCTTTATTGAAGATCCTGATGGTTACAAGTTTGAACTTTTGGAAAGGGGCCCTACACCTGAGCCCCTTTGTCAAGTGATGCTTCGAGTTGGTGATCTTGATCGTTCTATAAATTTTTATAAAAATGTGAGATATACTTTGGGCTTTATCAAACAGTTCTCTATGAAACCCATACCTCCCTGGTATATCAGTATTACCCCCACATATAGTTTGTAATTTGAAACCATTTTATGGGCTAGGCATTTGGCATGGAGCTTCTTCGCAAACGAGATAATCCAGAGTATAAGGTAATTGTTCCTTTTGTGAATATTTACTGCATCATATCCTTATGTAGCATGCATAACTACATACTGAAGAAGCTTATCATGTTCAACAATATCTAGCAAAATTTAGTTGGCAGATCTTACTCTAATTGAAAAGTCTTCTACAAAGGGTTGAGATATGGAATATAATAGCATGTTTTCCCAACCTTACCAGATAGTTGAGGAATGGAAGAGGAAGACAACTTTAGCTAATCCTGTGTTAAACAAGCAGGACATAGGATAAAGTGTCACACATCCATTTTGACTCGATGACACTCTTTAGCAGTCAATAAGCTTCTTTTGTAGCCTTGATGGGACAGAATTTTTCTGGTTGTCATAGATAGTCTTTTAATTTGTTTATTGCTGACTCTCTTTTGTTAACCATGTAACAAGGGGGTCTTTTTCTCCTAGCGTGTTTGCCTGACCAGAAAATTAATTTACATCTTGATCAGTAGTGGAATTCCCTGCAAATTCTTCAACTTCTTGATTTCATTCTGGATATCAGATTTAGAGTAGCCCTTGGATGTTTATGATGTGTTTGCATGTAAATTTATTGCCTGTTTGGTGACAATTTAAGGACACTTGCTTGAGCTTTCTGTGAATTGCAGGAATATGATCTGGTTACTGGTTCCTGAAGAATGATGTAATTATTTACATGAATGCATTTCATTATTTTATATGTGAGGGTCTTAACTTCAGAGGGGTGAATTTAATTGATATATGTATGCATTCTTTCAGAAGAACAAAAGCATAACTTTCTGACTTAACAACAGAATTAAGAGGAAAAAATAAAGAAGGTCCTTATTTGTAATCATAAGCCCAATGTGATATCAGCCCTTCACTGTTTTAATCTCTTTTACCATAGGATTATTTCACTCCCTAGGAGCTACAATCCTTTTTACAGAACAGTACAAGATGGTCGCTATTCTGGTACGTAAAAGAAGAAAAGAGGGAAACAGTGGGATTTGTTGGTAGAACTTGTTAAATAACCTATCTAACACTTCTCAGATCCTTAGCTTTTATCTTTATGAACTAATTAATAGCCTAAAAGTTAACACTTTCTAATCAACCCTGATTTCCCATGGTGAGAGATGCATGATTTAAAAGTTTACTGGAGCAATTGTTTTAAGTGATAATATCTAGTTGCAGTACAAACTGCTCTGGAGAATTTCCTCATTGCTATGTACTCTTCTTTTATGCGCTGCTTTTTCGCATCAAATTCTGAGTTCTTCTTTCATTCCTAATGAAACTGCCATGTCACATTGGTGTGTAATCTCAAATTTGTATTAACCAATGTCCCGATTAGACAGATCTCCTCAAATATGAGATCTTTGCTTGATCCCTTGTTTATGGTGCTAACTGATGTGTCCAATGTTTGTGATTCAGTATACAATTGCAATGATGGGTTATGGTCCAGAAGACAAAAATGCTGTGCTGGAGTTGACATATAATTATGGAGTCACTGAATATGATAAAGGAAACGCTTATGCTCAGGTTGGAACCTTTATTTTGGTGATGGAACTCTTGTGCTTCCTTTCTTGCAATGCTACTTTCTGTCATAGTGCCTTTTTTTTTTTTTAATCAAGCACATTGTCATTATACAGATGCAAATGACTGCATGGTTTTAAAATAATGAATGACTGCTTGATCGTTTGGAATTCATTTTGTTCATGACAGATTGCAATAGGCACAGACGATGTTTATAGAACTGCCGAAGCAGTAAAACTATTTGGTGGAAAGATTACTCGGGAGCCTGGACCGTTACCTGGCATCAACACCAAGATTACTGCATGCTTGGATCCTGATGGCTGGAAGACGGTATGCATTCAATGATTTGTTCCTCTTTTTTGTCTTGTCTAGAAGGGTGAGCTTTGGTGTACCGGTAAGGTTACTCTATTCTGACTTGGAAGTCACACATTTGAGTCGCAGAAACATCCTCTCTGTAAAAACAGGGTATAGGCTGCTGCCCTTTTTTTTATCTTGTCAAAAGTAAGCAATTGCCCTGACTTTATGGGACTATGCACCACATTCATAATTGTTGATATTGCTAGCACGGTTGAGAGTTGAGGAGCTTGTATTTCTGCAGTGTAGGTATAGATAATAGAACTTGCTTGTAGGCTTTACCGTGTCTGTTGATGAAATGCATGGATGCTGGAATTTTCTTCATTTGGATAGTGCGGGGATACATTACCTGGAATTATGCACATGGGTGAAACTAGGAATCTAATTTTTCTTATGGGGTAGATAATAGTTTAGGCTCGGGCCCAATTATAAGAAGAAAATATTAGAAGAAATGATTTTACGTGCGTGCACTTGTATTCTTTATTGTCTGAACAATTCTATCTTTACCTTGCAGGTTTTTGTAGACAATATAGATTTTCTCAAGGAATTGGAGTGAACTTCCATCGGAGCCTCAACATAACCAATTTCAGATTTCTAGGCCAATTGTGTCTCATTTTGCAGATGTACAGTCTCTTTCACAGCCACCATTGGTCCATAGCACCCAATCATCTTGCCCAGTAGCTTTGTAGCAGTGGAGAAGATAGACGTGCTTCTGCCTATCTGTTTGCTTATCTTAATCGTTCTCCATGGAAAAACGGAAAATTCTTGCAGAATAGCGGCCTCAAAGCCCCCTTGAATTTCTGTATGCATACGCATCCATAACAATATCTTAGATTGTGTAACTGTAAAATGCCAATTTTTTGAGATATTTGTTTTTTCCGAAGGAATTGTTGGAGTTTTGTCGGGTAATTTAATTCCAGAAGTACCCCCATTGTATTTTCATATCCATATTGTTTTTGGTGCAGTTTACGATAGACAAAATCTACTCGATGATCAAAAAGAAAAGGAATCCGAGATTTCGAATACCTACATAAAGTTTTTTTTCCTCCCTTTTTTCGGAGGGGAAATTCGATGATGTACCGCAAATGCTCAAATCATGTTTATATAGTTTTAAAAGTGGGAGTTTACACTCCAAAGAAAGAAAAACAAAAAAGTAGATGTTTACATTGCAATTGCAATCCTTTATTCCGTTGAAATGGACAAGAGAGTTTTACTTAAAAAAAAAAAAACACAAAAACAAAACTGGATGGCAACCTGCGACGCATTTGTTTTTGCGAACTGATGATAGAATACCACATTCCCAATAATAAATTTAACATATCGCATACTATTGGGACCAAAAGATTTAATCATCGGGGTATGGTTTACAAATAATGAATAATGATTAACCTTTTTTTTTATGGTAATGAATAAGGATAGTTGGAAATCAGCTGTTAATTATTTTTCAGTGTACAACTATTAATTATTTTTCCAAAAAAGATAGGTGGCCAAATGGTGATGACTAAACAACATCCAAATGGTGTTTAGTTTGTTGTTTAGTTTGTGCAACGAAACTTATATTTTGTGTAATCGTAATAATAAAAAATAATACGAAAAAATATTACTAATTTTTGTAATTCATATTTTTCTAATTGTAGTTGTATAAAATATAAGACCCGTTGACCACTTGAGTGTAGCCATGTAATAGATCTTTTGTTTTTATTGGTTACTAGAAAAGGTGGAAGGCCAATAAAAGAGACTAGAAGTCAAAATTCAAATATGAGTTACATAGTTGAGCCTTATTTTTTTATGGTTTCAATATGAAACTACAAATGAAAGTTAATTATCTCAATTTATTATGTAGTCGTTGAGCGTAGCCGAAGGGTGTACCGATTGAGAAGTTCTATTAAAATCATTAGTGTGACTTGGATGTCTCATTTACCGTGTATGGTTTTTAACCATGTGACATTTTCAGATTAATAAAAATTTGAAAATTTTCCTATATTTAATCAACACTAGAATAAGAGCCTATAATTAAGCTCTTAACAGTAGCAATGTCAAACATGTTTAATGTCTGCGCAGGATGAACCTTTGTGATTGGGTTTCTCTACTCTGAGTTGCCTTGCTTATGGTGCCAACACCACCAAGACTTCAAACTAAATCTTTTTTACTAGATGACGCGGTAATCAGGTCATCATTGAATGATTCGATAAACAGTAGGCTATGTGCTTAACAGTTACTGATCGATATGCGGACACATCGTTACTGCACTATACAGTGAAAGAGTCAACTTTTTTTGTTTTTTTTTTTTGAAGCTTAACCTTATATAACATTAAAGTAACCACGTTGTTATTGAAAATGCGTCTTTAAGTCTCGGTCATTTCACCCAGTATTAACGTTACCAACAGATGCCTACAACCAAATGAGGTCAAGTCAGAACAGAATGGCATAGCCCTCTACCCAAAACCAACAGAATGCAATACCATGTTGGATGACACGATGCTGGGGTAAAGTTTTTATGTTCACCTGCTCCAGAAGGGTTTTACGGGCAAACTGTCACCCCTCACGCTCGAGCATACGCACGCATACAAAACCACCAACTTTCTATGCTGTCTAAAAAGCATAATTTCTTGGACCCAGAAAGATTCTAGCCGCTTATCCATTTTCCCAACCATATCGATCAGCCACAGAGCTGAAGACAGTGGCCGTCTGGTGCCCAAGATATAAATTTTGCACAAAGAGCTAAAACCAGAATGTGAAAACAATGCAATGCAACACCCTTCAATAACACACACACACACACACAAAGAAAGAACAGACAGCAGCACTGAATGAAAATTCTTTTCTTTAATAAAAAGGAAAAAAATCAAACGCAAAGGAAAAATAGGCCCACGGCCACAGCTAACTTAGCGCCCTTGTCGGAGAAATCCATAACAAAGAAATGCTCAGTAAAGGCCCTTGGTATTTCCCCGACATATTCAATAGCTTCTCTGTGCCGTGAACTCTAAAGAACTTACCTAGACAAGACAAATGAAATGTAATTCAAAGTAAAAATGAAACTTCTTTCAAACTTCCCAACCAAAACAATGCTGGTAAATAGACTAACATGGGCATACCTTAAACTGTCACCAGCGACGGTAAGTGGACCTAGAAGTTTGAAATCTTCATATTGCGGCAGCACAACATTCATTACAAAGCCGCCATAGATTTTCGGTCTGAAATTTCCACCATGCCTAAGAACATGAATATACCTCAAGTCATCAGCACAGATACCTGCTGTGAGTGAACCAAATTAAATTCGTCACTCCTATGTTTTCCGAATTCCACAATCCATAGCTTTACCCGGCAATTCCAATTTTGGAAAGCCTCATCAAGAAATGCAACGGTAATTGAACAGGATCATGGAAAGAGATGAACGTCCACACTCAATTTTCTAACACAACAAATTTTTTCAAACAGCAGCCAGTGGCACAAAATACTCGTGCTTGTCGAGAATGAAAGATTATCCCACTCATCCATTCTTATGCGACTTCCACGAGTAACTGCATTTTAATATTACCCAATTACTAGAAGAATCAGCTGATAGGCTGCTAGCTTGCGTCTCTTAGCATTCTCAATAAGTCCAAGAGCAATGATTCTTGATCCTGAAGCTTCCTGGCCATACTAGACAGATTTAATTCTACTCCAAAGGAAAGTGCCTGATTTCACACTTACAGGAGTAACAGGACTTAAACTCAAATGCACAAACCAGCGGTAGCAACCAACAACAGTCCTAGATCCACACAGATGATAACAAGAAATTCAATATCGATATTAAACCATATGCCACAATTAGCGGACAGGCTGCGTCATCCTACAAAAGTAAGACTAAACATCGAAAGTCAGATGTCGTAATACACTTCATACGCCAGCCCTACTCATTTGTTCCCGTCATACTCATGCTGTGCGCAATGCCTTAGGAGGAAAAAGTCCTGCAAATTACAAAGTATGAATTGATAATTGCAAGGACTGTTTAGAACTGTTATAAAAGATGATTATCAACATGCTACAAACTCTTACAAGACGCAACTAAAGAAAACACGTGTTCTTAGCAAATGAAGTATATCCTACCTCCACATAAAAACTAGAGTGCATTGCAGACATTACTAGAGTTGGAAGGCAAATGAAAATCAGAAATGCAAATATAAAGCCACAACCCAGATTTTCTAAAATTCTTTCCCGAGGATCCATAAAAGGCTGATCTAACAAGAACAAGTAATTCAACACAGTCAAAATAAATGAATAAATAAATAAAGAAGAAAAATCAGAAAAAAGAAATCAAACATTCCAAGTATATGATAATAAAGAAAGAGAATGGACCATGAGGTATTTGGAAGGAAATATTTAAATAAAATCCTTGGAAAATTATGTTACAATAAAGTAAACTTAATATAAATACATATACAAACACACAAAACACATTCTTCTTTCTGCTAGAGTGTGAAGGAGACAAAAATCTAAAAAAGTGAGAAATGCCGATTAAGAGATAAACAAATTTTACAAAAAAAAATTCTTTGAGAAGACCAGGTGACAGCATAGAAGCAATTGGATGAGCTGATGTCTAGATGTAAATCAGTATGATCTAGTCAAAACCTTAAATGCATATGATTAAACCTTAAGAGTATAACATATCCCACCAGCCATTAAAGTCGTGCATTTACCCTTGAAAATGAATTTCAAAACATGAGGGGTTTGGTAAACTCGGGAATGGTCACACTCACTATTGTGACGTGTATATCTCACAATTGCAGATAACCCAACTAAAGTCAACATTGCCAATATGATTCAGATATTTATCCATCATCAAAGGCAATCATGGGGCACCTCATATGTGACATTTAATAAGAAATATTTGGAACGTGAGCTTTAAAATGAACTTGGAGATGTCCAGTCTCCTGTCCACGACATCAAAATAGTAAAAGTACAGCAAAGCACAGACCATTAATCATGCAAGTTTACAGAGGCTGTTAACAAGGGCTATTTGGGAAAAAGCAAAAGGAAAATATCAAGAAAGGAAAGGAATGAGAAAAATGTTGAACAAAGCAACAAATTCGATCCTTGGTACATAAAGCCATAAATACAGTATTTCTAAGTAATTTTATGACAGCTATTTACAGCACAGGAACCCAGCTTACAGCAGTTGGTATCCTATGACAGCCAATATGTTGTAGTCACCTTGAAAAGGTAATGGCAATCTGTTTGATTTAGTAACAACGCACACTGAAGGACCATAAATCCAACATTGTCAGCTTCTTAAAGATACATAGCTGAAAGCACAAAACCAAATCACCGTTTTCACTATCTCCAACAGATATATGACCAGAATGTTCTTGGCCAGGCCCATAGCTTTATCATGATGCATACCCCTGAACTGTTCTGTAAAATGCAACTTGTGTAACAGCATTCCCAGCAAAAAGGAAGTATCCAACTTCATCCAAAAGTGATCTAGCGACAACAAAGTTTACCATCTTGATCACTTTGCAGAATGAATGCGTTGCAATGATGGGATCCAGCTACTTGAAGTACCCAATTTGCCATTGCTTCCTTGACCAAGATTTGCAGGTTCTGTCTGCAAAATGGGTTTTGTAACATCTCTTTTTGCAGTGCCTGAGAGTGAATATGAAGTGGAGGGCATGTGTACGTCACTTGAAATCTGGAGCAGGGAAAAAAAGATCAAATTTTAGTACATTTCAAAAATTCAGTCCATTAAATAAAATTTGGTTGTATCTATATGGAGCAGATGGCAGAACCTCAATCCGAGAATAAAGCTATATTAAAGCAAAAACAACAACTCATACATGTATTCTTAAAAAAAAAAGAAAAATGAAAAAAAAGAAACAAGGATATCCAGGAATCGCCATTTACAAAGGAAAAATTTACGTGCTTTGGAAAGACTTACATGCTTTTCAAGATTACTTTCAGAAATCAAATTCTTGCCCATTGCCAATTTTGATTCCATACGTACACCAGCACCAGCAGATTGCGTGATTTCAGATGGATGGGGAACAGTACTGGTTCCTGCTGGTTAGAATAAGCCTCACAGTTACTTAGAAGTAACAGTACATAACCAAAATTTTTGGTCAACCATGATTTTAATAACCAAATTCAAGATTTGGGTGAAGATCTATTCACATCTAACCTGGGTATACTTGCATGTTTTTTCCCAAATTCTTCTCATGGTCCCATTAATTACTTCCATGCTTCATAACTCATTTGGCCAACAAAATTTTTAGGTCTCGCTAGACATTCAACCTACCTATAGATGTTATTGGGCCTCAAAAGAAATGGTTAACAAAGCCCTAAATATTTTCTTCACAACACTATCCTTCTGTCACTCCAGTACCTAAACTGTGGCCTTCATTAGCTTTACTAGTCAAGTTTCTTAACAGCAAACAAGAGAATAGACAGAATCAGTATGTGCAAACCTTGATGATTCTCTATATCTTTAGGTACCACTGCATGGCTGCTACTTGCTCCAGGAACTGGCTGTAACATGCAAGATCACAAGGATTGAACTTGTTCTTAAGCATGTCAATATACCAATTTCAAACTAATACATAGACAAAATTTCTTCATGCAATTGCCAAATTAGAAACCTTCCCCATGCATGCCTAGCGATCACAAGGCTATCTAGGGAAGCAGTTCAGAGGTTCAGACGTATATTAAAAAAAAAAAAGGTAGAAAATATACTAACAGACAAACGAGGTTGAGTTTTGCTCTTTTGTGACTGCTGGTACTTTATGATGGTCCAATCAAACACATAATCAAATGCAAATCCTAACATGAAACATCAAAAGAATTCAATCAGATAAGCATATCAACTAAAATATTTTAATGCAATTATGATAGCTGTCATTGATAAGATTGCAAGATCTGTAACAAAAAGACACATGCCCACCATTACTACTAATTCGATATGATGATTAAAAAAGAAACTGCTTTATCCTTTTGAACATAATCAAGCCCTTGACCTACTAGCCATTCGTACTGCTTCACTTGATGTTTACCTCAACAGGAAGGATGTAAACACAAAATCACCTAGTGCCCAGAACCTAGAGTTGCAGGCTGAGACATAAGTTCTCAATACTATGGCAAATGAATTATCAAATTTAAATTACAAAAACCACTACCATTTCACAGAGTCATCAAGCTGTTGGCATATACCATTGACTCAACTGAACTGAACTAAGCCATACCCAAAAACCAGATAGTATTGGCAACATAAGTCTTAATTCTCCATAAACCCTACCACTACATGGAATAAAACCATCTATAAGGTTTAGCGACGCACACTTCATAATAAGGAAATTCCTTGTTTTACATTGTATTATCAAAAGCTAGGATACCCTGATACCTTCACGGACAAGCAAATCACGAAAGAGGCGCTTCAGAAATCCATAATCAGGTCTCTGATCAAATGTTAGTGAATGGCAATAATGAAGGTAAGAAGCAAACTCTACAGGATGAGACTTGCACAGAACCTGTAAAACAATGTATAATTTAACAACTAGGATCCAATCATTTAAATTTAACATAAAACCTTAACGGTAGATTCATACCTCAATAGGAGTTGATAATTTCTTTTCACAAATTTTGTCATATTTCTGCTTCTTTGTGGCAGCTTTTAAACCCTGCCATGGGAGGCTATACAAAACACAGTTAGCCTAAAAAGCATATCATGTATGCCTCAGAGCAGAAGCAAATTAAAGTCCATCACCTTAAGAATCCCAACAAGTCAACCAAAAAACCAAAAAAAGATATAAAAAAAAGGAAGAACAATCATTAATGAAATCGAGCACAAGGTAACAACAAGAACATATACCTTCCCCTCAGAAAATATAACAGCACATATCCAAGCGACTCCAAATCATCTCGACGGCTTTGCTCTTCCACAAAGACGGTAAATGAAGTAAGGGGACAACGAAAAAAAAAAGATAGGCATGTAGGCATGAAATTGAAAAGCAAACAATTGTGTACAGTGTGGGAGTCTCATGCACTGGGAAAACTCCTTTATTTTTTTAAGTAGACATAATCGTGCATTGAAAAGTAGAATGCATTGCATAAAAGCTTACCGATTCCGAGATGAGTATTGCAACTGGCATAACGTGCTGTTCCTGTCAAGTTTTTGTTCTCCCTGCATACATATACAATCAGAAGCAGAACATTAAAAAGGATTCATGTGTCAGAATTAATATTCTAATGCACAATTCTTTTTTTATCTTCAAACATTTTACAAAAACCTAAGCCAATAGATATGCCATGTGCCACAGCTAAATATGCATGAAGAATTCAACAGGAATTTTTTTAGATGAAAGAAAAGAACATCTCAATAGGTAAGCCGAAAAGTTAGTAGCAAAGTAACCTGTAGGGAATATGGCGATTGGTTGTGGCATCTCGGTATCGTTTTGCAAGTCCAAAGTCAATAATGTAAACCTGTTGTACATTTATGGTAAGTAAAAGAACACAAATACAACAACAAAGAGGGCAAAAACCCATTCTGTCAACATGCGAACCAGAGCATCAAAAAACACCATTACCTGATTTGCTTTCCGACCAAGGCCCATTAGGAAGTTATCAGGCTTTATATCTCTATGCAGAAACCCTTTGGAGTGCACATATTCTATTCTGGTGATCTGAAAAAAAGAGAGTTCAGAAAATAACTAATTAGAAGATAGCAGGAGAGTGAAGCAACAAACTGATACAGGCAAATCAAGGCTAAATTCGAAACCGACAACGAGGTCAAGAAGTGAAGCTCACCATCTGATCAGCCAGCATTAGCACCGTCTTCAACGAGAATTTCCTCCCACAATACACAAACAGGTCTTCAAGGCTTGGTCCTAGCAAATCGAGCACCAGCACGTTGTCCTCCGCATCAACACCAGACCATTTTATGCCAGGAATTCCACCTACCAAAAAAAAAATGGACACAAAAAACTTAAAAAAAAAAAAACTCAACGCCAAACTGCCATTAACTCCACAAAAAAGAAAAAAAAAAAAAACACACACACACACACACACACAAAATAATTGAAATCCTGAAACGTACTGCCTCCTTGTAGAATATTGTACAGCTTCGCCTCGTAAAGCAATTGCGGATGCTTTGTTTTACTGTTTTCCTGCAAAATCGCACACACAGCTCGCCATCAGCTAAAAAAACTAACTAATTAATTAATTAAGCTAAAAACCTAAAAAAATCAACATAAAAACACAGTTCGATATAAAAATCAAAGGTCGACTACGAAAAATAACTGAAACTCACGATCTTGACAGCGACGATCTCGAACGTATCGATATGCGTAGCTGCGAACAAAACAAAAAAAAAGAAAAAATAGCAACAAGAAGAAAAAGAGGAAAAATCAACGACGAAGATCGATCAGCTACAGAGACGACGGAGATCCAGCGAAACCAAGAACGCATAGATTGACTAACCGAGATAGATTTCGCCGAAAGATCCGCTGCCGATCTTGCGGCCGAGCTTGTACTTGCCGCCGACTATCCGTTCCATGTGCTCTTTTTTTTTTTTTTTTTTTTTGCTGTTTATTTCAATTCTATAAAAGCATGAAATGGATTTAAAGGATCTTTTCTTGATCTAGGCAAAAAACTGCTGAGATTGGAGAGTGAGTTTGACCAAAGAAAGAAAGAAAAAAAAAAAAAAATATATATATATATATATATATATGCAAATTGGGTAAAAAGACAGACTTGAAAATCTGTGAAAAAACTGAAACCACAAAGAGGAGAGAACTTGGAAACAAATGCCAGATGAGAGAGAAAACAAAATGGGTTTTGGATTGAGGAGGAGGGGGGATTTGAGATCGGTAGGCAAAATTGAGAGCTGGGGTATTTTCGGGAATTTGATAGTAGGTGTCCGTTGACGTGTTGACTAGTTACCATTTAAAACGGCAATTTTACATGAGCTCGGCCCTTGGCATTTATAAGGACACGCAAAAATCGTGGAATCCCGTCTTAGAGGTTTTGTACCTTTTTAAATTTAAAAGTTTGAATTTAATAAGATATATAACTTAGTTATTTTTTTAAACAGATATTTTGAACGTTTATAACAAAATATGAAAATTTTTTATGTTTTTTATTATAAATATTAAGTATTTAATTATAAATAAAAATAGTTCATAAATTCTACTTCTCTCTTTTCATGAGTCTCTATAATTTTTTCATAAAATTTTTTATTAAATTTTAATTACAATAGGTAGATTTTATATCTTTTTTTTCTTTAAATTTGTAGTTTTCTTATAAAATTTTTTGTCAAATTTCGCCACATCAACACACGTTTAATGTGTTAGTTCCACAATGTTGCTGCCAATGTTTTTTGCTTGTTTGTGTTTGACAATAGACGCGTTGAAATTGGAATAGCTAGTTGGATTCGCGTGGTTTATACGTATATCTAATGTAATAACTTCAACTGTAGACCTAAAAAAAAAAATTGTAATAACTTCGATTGGTGTTTCGCGGCGGGGGCACTTAGGTTCGCTGGCGTTACCTGGCGACATGTAATGGGGCCTGTTTCTGTGGCTGTGGGCTGATTTACATTTTTAGCCCTCCAAGTGGTATGTGTTTAACAAATAGATTGGCTGAAACAAAGGGCTGACGTGTGCGCTTGCGCGATTGGGGTCATTGGCAGCCGCCCTAAATTAATTAATTATATAAAAAAAATTATATGGTCACAAAAAAATTATCTGAAATTTTTTTAAATTTATTGTATAATAAAAAATAATAAATTATTTTATATTTAATTATACTTATAATTAATATAATTATACAATAAATTTAACTAAATTATATACTAAAATTTTTTTCCTCCCATAAACAGATCTTTAATTATAACTCCGATTTTAGTCTTTAGAGACGGCGCCATCGTCGTCCAAATTATCATGACAACGAGCCAGCTTAAAGCAAGGATACGCTGAAAACAAAAAAGTTGGACAAACTCATAGTTAAAAAAAATAATTATTTTATTTATAAATAATATCTGCACCACAAAAATATTATTTTCCTTATAAATTTTGATTTGTGTGCTTTTTATTATACATGTATTGTATTTTCAATAAAAAGTGTATTCATCTCATCCACAAAAAAAAAAAATAACAGTGATGATATAATTAAACGAGATTTATTATGAAAATATAAAAAGTGATACAGTTTAGACACATATTCACTTTATTTAATCATAAATACTAATTATTATGCATAAAACATAAAAATTATAATTAAAAAGTATGATTGTAGATTTGTAAGTTGTCTACAATCATATTTATTTTCATATTTTTGTAATAAAAAGAATGATATTGGAAGCATTTATAATTTATTGCAAAAGTGGTTGTCCAACAAGCCAAAAAAAAAAAAATTTGTGGGTTTTAGTTTGAAACTAAGTTAGGCATGATAAATAATACTCTTTGAGACGTATCCTTAAATTAGTTACTAGTTTTTTTTTTTTTTGTGTATTTTAGTTTTCAAATAATATCGCCCCTTCTAAACACCTTGTTGTTTTAACTTTTTGGGGATATTTATTTTCATTAACTTCAGCGGCATTTAAAGAAACATTACTCTTGTGTTAAATGTGTAAGAGAAAAAGAGAGAATGAAGAAAATTGTAATTATAATTTTTTTATATTTTTTATCTTAATTTTTTTATCTCTATTTAGATAATTTATTTTTTTTATTTTTTATTATAAATTATTATTTATTTTTTCTTTTATTATATTTTTTAATTTTTTTAATTACACTAAATAATTTCATTTTCATTTTTTTTTCCCACCTTTTTCCTACCTTTTCTCTAACTTCAAACACACTGTTATCAAAACAATAAAAAAATTTTGACCATTAAATGTGACCTTGATTTATCTCAAGAAAAAAGAGACCAAATGATTTAGTCGCATCTGGCCAAATCTCACGCGTCGCGACACCGAACAACTAAAACGGAGTCGTTGTAGACCAAACCCCTATCCGGAAGGACCAAAGCCATCAGTGATCACTGTCCAGAAAAGACAATTGTCCTGAGCAACTGGCTGACCATTGTCCGCCGGGCCACTCCTCTGAGACCGACGATCAGTCCAGCCGTCTTTGTCGTCGGCGACAACCTCCTCTTCACCCCAGCGCCTACCAACACTCCACCAGACACTCCTCCTCTTATTCTGGTAAAATGCTTTCGTCCCTTATTTGATCAATTTTCTCAGTCACAGCGATTTTCTTCGCTATCTTCTGCGACCAGCCTTTACGTCTGGCCGTTCAGATACCCAATGCGACGCCGTTTGCCACCACAGTCCGTCCCGGAAGCGCAATGGACTCGCTTTGCTGGGTAACGCGGCTTCTGTTGTGAGTCTGTATGCCTTTTGTATCCCGTAACTGTTTTATATTGGTCTTTTTATCTTAATTTTTGATTTTATCTTCATAATTTCCTTTTCTTTTTCCTTTCATTTTCTTTTTAGGAAATTTACTTACTTGTTTAATTGCATTCTTGGGAAATTTACTCTCCTTGTTTAAGGGAATATCAAAGCAATGTCTTTCCCCGGTTAGGCAATAAGCATTGCACTTTATTGACATATATAAGTAAATGAAAAACAATCCAAGTTGTATAAAAGGTATATGGAAGAATTGAATACAATCGATATGGGAATAGAGAAGAATACAAATCCGAAGCGAATGAGAAAAAACAAGGGTATTTCTCAGTTATTTGGTATACCCTGATTATTAATCTGTCACCAGACAGCGGAAACAATTCCCGGTCCTCACATCTTAGAACTGTGGTTTGAAGCATTCAGGTGGCATCCGCCCGTTGAACCTTTTGTAGTCCTTGCAGTAGTCGTAGATCATGTAGTTGTCTCTCACCCATTTCATTTGCCCCTGCTTGGCATAGCTCAACTGGCTGTATGTTGGGGATGTCCACCAGTTAGCAGGGGTGTTCGCTGCACATCTACTAATGCTGACCCGTCCGTTCCACTCGCAAGCTCTTGCCTGGAACTGGCGGTAGCTTGCTATGAAAGGTGACCTCTTCCAGTCAATTTTAACTAGCCCACCTCTTGTTGCCCAGTTATCTCCGTTCCATAAGCTTGAGTAAACCCACATTCCTTGTGTGTTTGGGTAAGCAATGCCCTCTTTCTTGTAGTTACGGAAGACACGGATCGGAATGCTGTCAACGTACCACCTGAAATTGCAGTGACGGACATGAATTTCTAGAATAAAAACTGTTTGCTTTCTGGATTACTATGATTATATTTCTAGCTTGGAGGTTTTAGCTGATTTGGGATCACTATTGCATTGGGACAATTTTATTCAAGGTTTTAGGTTAAAAAGGTTTAAGGTTCTTTGGCAAATGTCATACATGCTTATGTTCACAAATTGGTTAGCTAATAGCAACTAGCTTGACAGAATTCTAATGTATGATTGATTCTTCCTCCATTTTTTACTATTTTTTGGTCATTTGAATATTGGAAATCATAGTAGTCCTTAATAGATAACATCCGCTTATGTCACTCAAATTTCAGATTTAACTCAAATTTCAGATTTAAATATCTTAGCAACAAACTCTATCGTTATCCTCTGTTAAGTTTCAAATTAGAATTAGTGCTGTAAATTTCCTTATCTAATGTACTATATATATTCACTTGTAATCAATGGAAAAGTGTGGAATAAAATTCATCAAACAATCTTTAGTCCTAACAACAGATTCAATATTCTGATATAGTATAGCATAAAGAAAGCACATTTTGTGCATGTTCTGTTAACTTACACAACTTCAGTAGGGTTCCAATGTATGGTGTAGTTGTGGTAATCAGCCGTTGGGTCAAACCAGGGGTAGAATTGCTGCTCCCGGCTTCCATTTCCTTGAGTATAGATGTTTGTATGGATGATGTATGGCTGGCCTGAGACATTTCCTAAGAACTCAAAGTCTATTTCGTCATGCTTGTTCCCAGTAGAGGATACCTGCACATATTCAGAATGGGAATTGAGCGCTTTCATAGTTTGCATCCGTCGAATTTCTTGAAGAGATGTTGTGCTTGTATCTCATTAGAGCATTATCGACAGATATTTGCCTACTGTATTTGTCAGGGAGAATAATATCTGCCTTGATTGTATTCATGAAGGATCAGGTGTTTCTTGCTTTTTGCGTGTTTCTCATGTTTCATGCATCTTTGAATTTCTTGTTTTTGATGAAATAACCAATTTTAATGCTTAAAAGAAGCAATATTTTGTATTTACTAGTTAGCATGCCAGTCAAATTATTGTACTTACATAATAGGCAGTGATGGTTCCAGCAGAGTTCCCAGGCACCAACTTGATCAACATTTCAATGCTTCCAAATAAGAATGCTCGTTTTGATTGAATGCCAGAGCCTGAAATTAATGGGTGGTGTTTTAACTAAAACTTATGGAGCTTATGTTTATGAGATTGCTACTATGATGTACAAAATTAAGGACCTGAAGCACCGAGAACATAAATCCAATATTTGACACATCTAAGCAGGTGATTATTACCTGATGTTTGATCCAATACAAGTTGAAGGTCATCACCGTTGCCCAAGATTTTGGACTTCTGGCCACCCCAGTTGAAGTAAATGCTTTTGGAGAAATTGGCATCGGCTGAAGTTGGATCAAATGCTATTGCAAAGACAAATAGTGCTACAAAAAGAGTCCGTAAACACGCCATTTACACCAATGCAGTGGAGTTGGAAATGCGATGGTTTTGCTTGTGCTTGTGAGAGCCTTATATAGCTCGTTACCAAGGAATGGACCTAACCAGGTTGAATTTGGTTCTAATGGTTCCATTTACTTTATGATAAAAATATATCAAAACATATTGACTATGTCATGGTATTTGACAAAAGATATCGAGGCCACTGTGTTTGTATGTAAGTTCAAGAGAAAGAGCGCACAATGTCAACGTTGGTTAATTGAGGTAACTAGTAATGGGGGCTTCTTCAGCTACAAATGTGATGCAACAACTTTCACAAATTTTCAGTTTGAAAAGTTCACAAATTGCATCCGCATTTTTATAACTTGAGATTCTTTGTATTGGGACTGAGAGTGTGGGAAAAAAAACAATAAAACGGTAGTAGGTAACGGAATGAACCTAGTTCGGGACGCGGTTGTACTTTTTTCAGGCAAATTTAAGGTCGTGCTTCAGACTAACGACTGCCAGTTGTAAGAGAGCTGTACTAAGAAGTGGACGTCCATGTTTGTAACTTGTTTGGGCTGGCATTATCAGAGCTTATATATGTATGCTGCCTCTCAGGCATCTCTATAGCCATTTTAATGCCTATGGGACGTGGTTGAAATTTGGGGCAAGAAATTAGTGTTCTGTATTCCCGATTGGGCTATCAAATTAAATTGCATACTGTGGCAGCAGCACAAATCAAGGGGAAGCGGGAAATTCTGTCGAGGGTGATTAGTCGAATCAACTACTTTGGGTATATGATGATTACTCGGTTGCGTTCCAACATGTTGTTATTAAATCAGTAGAATCATAGATTTGATCCAATGATGGAAAATTTTCGGTCAGCCATTTATATGGCTTACCATTGACGTAATTGAAAAGAAGAAAAATTAATTAGAAAAAAAAAAACAAATTCTCCTTTTTCCTCTCTTTGTTATTGATCCAATTTCTCAATTTCCAGCAAATCTAGTTCCAATTCCGTTTCCATTTTTAGGAATTCCGGTAATGGATTTGATTCGCATCAGATTCACCATCCCGTACATTGGATTTGTTTAAAAATTTTTTTGGAGTGGGGGATTATTAAGGGACATTAACTTCACTTTATACAAAATAAGAGTTTTGATTCAAACGATTTTTAACACAAAAAATAATATTTCAGATTTTTTTTTAAGAGAAAAGTGAGAATTTAAACTCCAATCTTTCCCCGGTACCCTTTACATGGAATTGATATGACTAAGATCTCCAAAATGTAGAAATGAGCCAAAAAAAAAAAAAAAGCTAAAGAATGTTAATTTATAGTCAATTATAAAGAATGAGCTTATGTGGTCCTCATATCCAACGCTCAAGTATTCCGCCAAGCAGAATTTCTCAAACTTCTCGCAGGAAGATACATAATGAGCAAAATCAGCATGAGCTTGGATCATTAGCTTCACTTGATCTGCACCCAGGTGGAAACGCTGGGCACACCCTTGTAGACAACGAAGAGCATGTAGTATCCAGGGGGAGCAATAGCACCGCTGGGAGGTGCCACGGTGAGGATTTCATGGTCTCCTGAGTCTGCGGCTTTCACTTCTTCTATATTCAAGATAATTAGCCTTTGATTCATGGACACACCGTGAGTAGTAAAAGCAGGAGCGTACATTGTCACCATTGTGTCTTCCACGTTCATATTGTCAACATCCAACTTGACTTGGAGCTTGAATTCTTTCCCGTAGTCAAGCTTTTCGTCGAATTGGTCAACAACGATCTCCGGTCGGGTCTCTGCTTGTGCACCTTCCAAGTAAGGTGGGGAGAATTTCTCGACTCTTAGTTCAGTTGGGTACATTGCATCAGAAATGTAGCCATTGTTTGTGTTGCTGCCAGCTATGAGAATTTTACCATCTGGGAGTACTACACTTGATGAATGGTACATTCTGGCAATTTTAGAGCCCGCTAATGTTTTGAACCTTTTTCCCTTCTGGGCAGTAGGCGTGTACAAAACTGGATTAAGGTTTGGTTCTCTTGCAAAACCCCATCCTGAAGCTCCTCTTTCGGCTCCGTTGATTGCTATGACTTGTCCATTCGGAAGAATGATCATGTCGCCCATGATGCGAGCTGATGGCATGATTTCTCTTTCCCAAACAGGGGTCCTCTTCTGTGATTTTTATTCTTCCGCAGTCCCTGAGTGCATTGTAGAAGATGTGCATCTCCGCCTTGGAATATGCATCTGCGTGTGCCGATCCACCGCATATCAACACTTCTGCCGGGATATCTTCTGCATCCCTGGAGGTCAATGTAATTGGGAGGAGCACAGACATTCCGGAGGCAGGGTAGCTTCGGTGACCCCCGGGAAGCTCCTGGTATTCGCGGACGACCTTGTTAGATTTCGGGTTGAGCAGGACAGCTCGGTCGTTGGCAAAGATGAAGACATTGCCATCGGTTGAAAGGTGGACGAATGGGTACAGATTGTTCTCTTCTTTCATCGAGGTCTCACGAAGGAAATCGAAGTAGAAAGGCTTGGCATTGTTTGTGCCTTCTGGGGGTATGTACTCATAGCTGAATGCATCACGGCCACCAACCACAATAAAGTCACCATCCGCCAATTGTGCTTGCGTTGAGTACCTTAAATTACATTTCCAAGGAACAAAAATGAGAAAAGAAAGTCAATTTTTTTGAGTTCTAATTAGTACAAAGCACTGGCAGGCGATTGTTTAAAATTTATACCATCTTGGGGCTGCAAGGGCAGTAGGGAATTCTCTCCAAGTGCAATCCTGGCATGTCTCCAGGTATCGAACAGTGTTTGCGCCCTTCTGAAAACCGCCAGTGCTCACGAAACCTCCATCTACGGTGAGGCCTCCTGATGAGCACCATGTATCTGTGTGGAGCTGTGACATTAATGCAGAACAATTTCAATAATGCAATTCCTGGGAGAGAGACATTTGACAAGAGAAAACAGGAAATAGAGGTTTTGCTGAGTGGCACAATGTTTTATTTACCTGAAGTGGCGTTAGTTCTGAGGTTTCAACGTCGAAAAGAACGGAATGAGCCCAACAATCTGTCTCACCGGTTTCTTCATCAAGAACACGGCACTGCCCGAAAGGCAACTTTATATTTGAGATCTTCCAAATGGTAGCATCGTACATTAAGACCTTGTTAACTTTTGGGAGCAGGATTGCATGCATGGCAGAGACACCAGAATCCTCAGAAACTAACTCCCATTGCCCTTTGACTTCCTTATCGGTGGCGGCACCTGGAATTTCCTTTCCTCGGCCAAGATTGGCAAAACCTTGGCCAAGATTGGCAGAATCTCCCAAAGGATTTTCAAGATCTGGAGGGAGATCAGGATCGTCAGGAATGTCTTGGGACTTGTAATCTTCCGGGTTTCCAAAGGGGTTTCCAAACAATTCGTGGGGTCCCAAAATTTTCTTCTGGTTGAACAATTTAAAGTTCCAAGGAGCAAATAGGAAATGAGCGTAGCTGGTGACAAACAAGAGGGGCAAAATGCAAAGGGCTCTCAGAAATGTCGCCATTGAATCCTGCAAGCCTTGCTTCCACGAGTCCAAATCTGCGTAAGAACTCGTGATTTCTGCACCATCTTTGTGGGATTTTTATAGGTGCCAGCAGGAAGTTTGTCTGGCGAATTTGTTCCTAGAACACAGGAGATTCACCGGCAAGGAAGTGCAAAATTAATCAAAATAGAAACCGACTTATGTTGTTAGTTGCTAAAAAGACAGCAAAGATATGTGGTGACCATGGGGTTTAGCGGGTAGTTCTTCATCTTGCTTTCTGTCTTTCTGTTAGTTGGTTAATGTTAATTACGGGGAATCAAAACCATAATGAATTTGACTTCATCAATTTGTAACAATTCAGATATAACTAACTCGTTTTTGACAATGATAGCGCTTTACAATTCTAACAAAGAGCATTTTAATGTTATGTTCAGGGATTTTAAGAGTTTGAATTGTGATCTTTTAGACATATTCAAATCTTTTAGAGTTATACATAGACATTGTAACGGACTTGTTTTCTATATGCAACTGAAATGAGTTGTGTATGCTTGTTATGCTTTTCTTCCCTCTATTGTTCATTGATGTTGGCAATTCCGTACATATTGGAGGCCATTGTTTCGTTCAGAAATTAACTGAGTTCCGTTAATCAACAAAAACTAAACAGCTAACGACCAAATTGGAAAGCTAGGGTGTTTTCTGTGGACTCTAGGTTAGGCAGTTAATTGAGGACTGCAAGATAAACAAAAAAATAAAAATAGACCGACCAACAAACTCGTGTATATTTTAACTTTTTTCTAATGATGGTGTTCAGCGTAAATGAGTTAGAATTTGATATGTTTAAGATAAAATTAATAATATTAGCAATAAAGTGAATAAAATTAACAAAATTTGATGTTATATAGATAGGTGTGTTTACAATTCAGTTAATTAAATTTAAGTATCATAATTGTTCATGAACTGAAATTTTCGATTATATAAAATAGAAAACTATTTCCGAACTAAAAATTTGGTTAATTAAAAATTTCATTTCGGTTTTGGTTAATTGTGAATTTAATAACAAAGACTTTAAATTTTAATATAAATGTAAAAAAATATTTTTGATATATTTTTTTAAAAAATAAAATTATCAAGTAACATTTAAATAAGTGATTATTTAAGATACAATAATATTTTATTAATATTTATTTGTCAATAAGTAATGTTTTTGCTTATTATTAGAAAAAAATAAGATAATGTCTATAAAATCGTATTGTAGTTTGATTCGGTCAATTGTGATTTTTTAATATTAAAACTGAAATTAAACTAAAAATTTTAATTTTTATTCGGTTTGGTAAACTAATTATAAAATTGATTAGGTTAACTGAAAATTTAGTTCAATTCAATTTAGTTTTCTCTGTTAATTTTCAGTTTTTTTAACCCCTATATATAGCAATGCGATCATTATAAAATTTGAAAAGTGTAATATGACAGAAACAAACTTTTATTGAAAAAAAAAAGCATTAGAAACTAGAATTTGCTTTAAAAAAAAGAAAATAAAATTTGTTAATTTTTAAAAATTTTGATTCAAACATCCACAAATTAACTGTTTGGAAAGAGTTTGCTCTAAATTTGATAATTTGCTAAAAGCTTGTAACTGCATTCTCTGAGCGTCGTTCCCTTTTTCAGATTAAATGAAAAGACAATATTACCCTTGTGACACAATCTTTTTTCTTGCCGCAATTGTTTTTTCTGAGATGAATTCTCACAATCGTAAGTGTCAGAATTCATTTATTGATTACAAAATCTTTAAAAATTTGATAGAATTATTTTTTAAATTTTTATGAAAATTTTATATAACTATTTTCAGAAAATTTATCAGTATCTTAAAATAGCATTAGAAACTAGAATTTGTTAATTTTTGAAAAATTTTATTCAACATCAGCAAATTAAGTATTTCGATATAGTTTGCTCTAAATTTGATAATCTGCAAAAAGCTCGTAATTACATTCTTTGAGATTCATTACCCTTTTCAGATTAAAATGAAAAGACAATATTGCTCGTCGCATAATTTTCGTTTTTTCCATCAACTATTTTTTTTAAAGTAAAATCTCACTATCACAATTGTCAGAAGCTATTTTTTAATTATATAATTCTTTAAAAATTTGATAAAATTATTTCTTAATTTTTATGAAAATATTATATAAATTATTTAAAAAAATTTAACAGTATTTTAAAAAAGGAAGTGTGTAGAAAATTTCGTGTATCAGTATCACAAGATTATAATAATGTTGTCAAGTAATCGTAGTTTATCTATGAAAAAAAACAGAAAGAAAAGAAACTAAGTTCCATGCCGGCCAGAGGTTAGACTTTGATATCGATATTTCTCGATTGAGTTCAACGAGCCCATGTTAGTTTTGGGCTAACTGCCACGTAAATAGTTTGAGCCTAAGACTTGGTGTCCGATGATTATATAATCTGATAGAATTTTGTGAGGTTGTGGTTTTGTATAAATAGAATTTACTTGTTTTGATAATATATTTTTAAAAATTAGTCTGTTATAATGATAAGATAATTATATATGTTAGTATTTGATAATACATATAACTATCATATTATTAAAATAAATAAATCTCATTAAAAAAATATCAAGAAATATTGGATTTGTTACTAAAAAATTTAATGGGAGGGTAAAATTTAATTTTTTAAAGTTAATATTAAATTTATTAGTCTACATAAAATTAATTTTTTTATATTAACCTTTTTATTAATTATGTCCAAGTGTACTCATTGTCTCGATGTATAACGAGTATTTTCCTTGCGATTATTAATAGAGCCCGACTATGCAACATCACACAAGTGGGGGCCGATGGGTGCGTTATATATTTTTTAAGAATATAGTATTAATTTTTAATAACATTACATTATATTATTTTGGGGGTCCCAAAAAAATTTAATTTAATTTTGTACTATTTTCCAAAAAATAGTATAATGCAATATGTTTTTCAAAAATTACACTACCTTTTGTTTTAGATACAATACGTTTTAATTTATTGTAAAAAGGGGGGAAAAAAAAAAGGAATATTAACTAATCGCATGCCTCCACCTCACGCTACCTAGCATTTGAAACATGTCTTTTCTGCCTTTTTTATTTAATAATAATGTTTGTCAATATTTAAGACATGATTTATATCTAAGTCTCATACAATGGCTTAAGTTTTTAGTGGATTAATTTATTAATATAGTATCATAATTTTATAATTAAGTAGTTTTGTATTTGAATATCATTACTTTCTTATTTAATTGTGAATTTCTACAAATTTGATCCTAATAACACTCTTTCAGTTCAACCAACTTTTTTTGTATAGGAGAACGTATTAGAGTCTACTGTATGACCTTATCCTCAATTCTTCTATTTTAGTAGATTGATTTCTTGTGACAGTGTCTCCTCTGCCATTAGAAGCCTCCACGGGGCACAGAAGTTGGTCCGATTTTTTCCACAGACCATAAAATTAAATTTTTTTTGGGTGCTTGATCCCTCAGTATCCAGAAGCTCACTAGATTTTGACTATTCTGGTACGCACTACTAAAGACTTATATAGGTGACGGTGTTCCCAACATTGACTTTTCCTATATATAAAATTCGAACCTGAAACCTTATTTAAGGGGGAAGGAGTCTCTGTCATTTCATCCCAACCAACGTTGGTACCATAAAATTAAATTGACTGGCTTTAATTTTCAACGATATAACGGTGACATCGACCAAAGGGGGAGCGCTAGGCGTCTCCAAAGTGCAAGACATTTTGAAACTTTGTCGCCTATCTTGAACAAGATGGCCAATGTATTCAATGTACTTTGAGCCTCATTATATTAATTGTGGAAATACTGCATGCATCCATGTGTTACACGCTGACGAAATTATATTCAATGTACTAAATTTTGAAGGCCACACGTTATTGCTTATTTCTTTTTGCCTTTTTCTTTTTGGGACTGAAACGAAGAATGCATTTATATGTTCTTCCAAACAAAGTTTAATCACAATGGCATATAAATCCATATGCAATCTATGGTATGAAGCGATGTTGATGGACGTCATCAATTTTGAAGAAAGTCCAACTAAATTGTACCTTTTTATTTGATGTGGGCAAATTTGATATGATAAGATAACAAAATACTAAAAAAAATTCCTAGTTTAATTAAACTTATTTCCTTTTAAATTATTGGTGCAAAACGAGGAACATATTGGACAACGACATAAGACTATGTTTAAAAGACAAAAATGCATTTTCCTTTCATGTAGCACAAACATAGTCAATTCTCTAATCAATTATCTTTATTCTTAATTTTTTTTTTTTGGCGACAAATAGAAATGGTAAATTATGTGGAGCATTTAAGGCCGTCCCTTTCTTCTCTCTCTTTTTTTTTTTTTTTTTTAATTTCCTCGTCAATTTGGACGACTATAAAAATTACCGTAAACATATACAATAACATGTATGCGGTTTGCAGAAATAAAGCGAGTTTATTCTTAACAATCAGCAACCGACAAGTCTGAAAACCAGTCGGCTACCCGACCAATGTGGCCAACACCCAACCTCCTTACACCCAACCTCCTTAAATTTCACAATACGTGGGAATTATAGGGGAATTGGTCATTAGATGCTTTGTAGTTTTCTGTATGTGATCGGGAGGCAATGGGGGAATTCGACGTGAGAGTGGAAATGTCGGAAGTTGTATCATTTAGCAAAAGTGCGATCGCGCCATTAATTAGCACAGGGTTATTACTTACTTTGGCATGCTTTAGTACAGTAGTATCCATTCTAACACAAAATTGCGAAGATACCTAACATAGGTATGGTTGCATACACAAATTTACAAATATAAAATTATAATTATTAGTTAATTTTACAGTCTCTTCATGCATAATAATCAACAATTATTATTTAATAAAATAGGTGATTCTTTTTTTTTTTTTGTCTCTATAACTAAATTCTTTTCTATAACTAAGATTATATTAAATACCGAGAGTGATATCTCTTTCAAAGAAATCGTTACTAAACTAATTTGTTAGTTGTTATCGAATAATTATCAAATGGACATGAGTAAAAACAAGAATTGAAGAGAATCATGTATGAAATTTTCATTTCTTTGACAAATCATGAACTGATAGAAAAAGTCCCTTGTGTTTACGCAGAAAGTCAATCAATCTGTCATTACACGGAATCACTCTTAATTTCCACATCTAACTTGTCTGCAGTTTCAAAACCAACTGGCGGCCATCAAGAACTTACAGGTGCACATAAAAGGTTAAAGTGCAATCTGGGAGATTAGATTTGCTGAAATAAAACTGGCTACTAGATTGACAATCTAAGCTCCAAATCTAGTTCTTCATGGGTGTCACTTGATTCAGAATTCTGACTACTTGAGCCCAAGGACTGACTATAGTGATCTTTATTTTTCTTTCTCTGCGTATCCTACAAGGTGCCACATAAAATAAAAAGATAGGAGTTAATATCATTCCAACTGCCATTACAAAACTAATTTGTATTTTTTTGTATTAAAAGATATTTTTAGTTAGTAATTATCCAGAACTGGTGAGAAGGAGAATTGGAGATCAAACTCTAGATTTCTTAGTTGAAAATCTCAATTATCAACCATTTTGTTTATGACAGGTACTCAGTTAGTAATTATTCTAAAGTAAAAAAAACTATTAATTCGGCAAAGAAACTGCCCATACTTGGCAATGGAAGAGAGGCTAATGATAAGATATTGAAAAATAAGAGAAGTACCTCAACCTGTTGATATGGGAGGTGCCGAGTTGTGCTTGGCTGTGCAAAATGTTGAGCCTCTAAGATGCTATTGCTGGCGTCCCAACTAGTTTAAAGAAATTTGTATATATTGATTAATTAGAAGCAAGTTCTAATTTAGATAAACTTACAAGGACAGAATTAAAATTGTATTTCTGCTCAAAAAAATCCCCAAGTAGGGTATCTAAAGAATATCTTAACATAGCAAAAATATTGTACCTTGCTGCAGTGAAGGTTTGGGAGCCACCATATCCGATGTTCGTTCTATCATAATCACCAAGCCCCATCTGGAAAACAAGGTAAATTAGTGGTTTTTAGCAGTAGGACGACATATACCAAGCAGTGTATGCAACTAATCCCAACTCCTTTTTGTACCAATTTGTTTATTATATGATACAATGGTAATGATTCCAACTCTTGTGAATTAATCTTTCATGAGAAGACAGTTTGCTAGGGTTAGTCGCAAGCAAATCAGAAAACAGGCGTTTTTTTCCTTTAAAAATAAAAATGAACATGTTTACAAATTTCAATAGATTGATATATATCCAACCTATCACAAGCAGAAAAAAAAAAAAAAACAGGGGAATTTATTTTCTTTTGATTTTTGCGTCTTTTTTAAGATTGACTATGAAGACAAATATTAATTAAGGAGAGTAGGAACCAAAATGCAAACAACTAATTTCTTTTCAAGCTTTCATAAAATTTGTTTCACTAGTGTTCTGGATTATCATTCACAATGAAATAACAGTGATAATGTGAAATCGTGCCAGTGATACAAATCATAATTTCGTGATGATCATGTGGAGACCAACTTTGAGAATTTTGGGTCTCAAATTACATCGACAATAAGAAAGCAACATACCATGGGGTTTGGGTGAAAATTATAGGAAGCTGAGGATGCTGACGATGAAGAAGAATATGAAAAAGAAGATGATGGTAATGATGGATATGCTGTTTGCATTCTCATATCCTCCTGCATGAATTCCAAGTTTTCATTAATAATTAATTCCATAAACTTATACAAACCTTTTCGTTTACCCAAAAGAGAAAATTTTACAAACCCTTCCTACAAAGCACAAGAGAGAGAGAGAGAGAGAGAGAGAGAGAGAGACCTGGTTGAAATTTGTGGGAAAGGGGCCATGAAGAGAGGGGTGGTAGCCACCAATTTGACCATGAAGTCTGATCTTTTCCAATTGAGCAACTCCAAGGCCTCTCTGCGGCTGCTTAGGCTTGTCTGAATTGCTCTTCTTGTTTTTCCTTGAAGACCCACCTCTTTCATTTCCTAAGTTTTGCTCTCCAAAATAACTGCCACTCATCTTCTGTCTTCTATGGTGGATTTCTGTTTTGTTTTGAGAGAAAGATAAAGGACAACAATTTTATTCAGATCCCAAGCTGTCCTCCTGACACAAGATTTCCTAGCAAATAGTTTGCTGAGAAATCAGGCAACTCCAACCCCACTTATATAACCTATGTACACCCCAGTAATGATGCATCGCTGGCTCAGATTGTGTACAGATTCAGTAGATATATACAACTTAGATTTTATGCCCCTTTTCTCCAGATTCCCTTTTTTCCTCGATTTTACAACTTCTATAAATTATTCATAACTACTACTTTTGTATAAGACTAACTTGAAAACGATTGTCTTTGATTTAATCTCTTAAATTATTGTATAGCATAGAAAAAATTTCTACTACACGCGCTTCAAAGGTTAAGATTGCTTAGACTCAAAGTCATCTCACATTGTGATTTTAAAACAATTTTTGCTGTTAACTGTACTTGCTCATAATCTTTTAATATATTGCTATTAGCTCTGGGATATTGAAAACAACTTTTTTTTCCTTTTTTGTTTCAGTTTTAAATTCTATCTTATGAGAAAATTTCTTTTGGTTTAAGTGGTCCCACTTTGCATGTGTTTTTCTCAGCTTCATTGTCAAGATGACATGATCCCCCAGCTGTAAGAATTCTATAATTATTAAGCAAACCTATAAAGAATTGGCAAACTCGTAAAATAAATCGTTAAGATATCATTGTCATAAAGTAACGCGAAATCACATTAATCATTACAGATTCTAGAGATCTTATTTGCAGCTTCTCAGGGATTGGCTTCCCCTTTCCTCAAAAAGGGATTGGCTTCCCCAATCGGAAGGGAAACTTCCCGGCTGTACATCCAAGCGGATTTTAATTGAATGTTTGCTTGCAGGGGTCTTAAATGCCATAGATACGTTGCTCAAAGAGTGCTTAATTATGACCTCAAATTTAAACGAAAAAAGATAGTAAATCTGAAAATCTATCCAAAATTCATTGAAAATAATATAAGTATGATATTATTTTGGACTTTTGGTGAAAAAAAATACAAAATTCATAGTTGGACAGGATAGGGACGAGGGTTACGCGGCAGAGAGAAAGATAGAAAGAGGAATGGTGGGACTCACAAATTCTTTATTATTATTATTTTTTAAAAATTAGTGTTATATATATAATAATTAAATTTGATGTGTAACAGTCATAAGTACAAAGATTCATTAAACTTAAATGTACATGGGTTAAGGTCAATGTGCAATAAAAATTATGTATATAATAATTAAAATTAATGTGCAATAGTCTTAATTTTGATTTGTAATACACATAAAATTAAAAAAGAAAAAGAAAAAATGGACCGTGGCTTCTCCATCCCTGCGCCCGCCGTCCTACTAGCAAAGCTAAAGAAACAAAAAATAACATGATTTAAAATGATATCAACCAAACATTACTTTAATTGAATTTTGTTTGAATTCTCTAGTTACGTAACAATGCCTAATTTAAAAACGGTTGAAAATGGTAATACGGAAATGTTATTAGTGCCAACTAATTGTCCGATTTGACCAAAAGCTCACACGAATTCGGAGTAGAAAATCGTGTTATGAATTGGGTAGAACCAAATCTAATTTAGCTGTTTAATGCATGATTTGTGGGTCATGTTTTATGTGTTGCAATGTGGTGGAAAGTGAGAATCTCCGATTTTCCTATACAGGCATGTGAACTCATGCAATTACCGGAGACCCCACTAACCACTTCTAAAGGCATGCTGTTTGTTTGCTAGATTACGTCAGCTGATATACACTTATTTTTGAATAAGCATGGTTAACTATGATTTATAGATAATTAATAATGTTCTTTCCGGTCATACCAAGAAACATATAATAGTGCATATACCTAACTCTTAATGTGTTAATCTTCCACGTAACCATGTCCCCCGCAGCTTTCAAGCCCACTAGAAAACTTTTAGAATCAGAATCGCTTAGTATATTGTGTTAATCCTCCATGGATCTAAAAACTATGGTCACTGGAGCCAAAATGTAGGTCCATTTCAGAAAAAAAAAAAAAATCTAGCGCAAAATAATAAAATAATTTTTTCTAAGACTTTAAGAGATATTTATATTACAATTATTACCTATATATTTTTTAAATTTCAGAATATTTGCATTATTTTTTCATTGTTGTGTATTATCAAGTGTATTTCGATACAAAGCCATAGGTACTCTTTGCTTTATCATACACATCAATTTGTTCTCTCTTTAAACACTAGATCACATGACTGGTGAGTAATGGCTATATATAAATTAGATGTTGTTGTTATTATTATTATTATTATTTTTATTTTTAATTATCTAGTATTAGATAAGTATCCACACTTTTTTTAAGATTTAGAAAAGAGTAAATAGTTTCCTTTTTTTTTTTTTTCCTTCGAGAACAATATAATCTTTTTAAAGAAAACTAAGCGGCGGGTTTCATTCTTTGCCTCTAATCCGTTTTAGAAAGGGATACTTGTTTTGAATGCCTGTCGATTTTCTATTGGGCCTATATAGCTTCGCGTGCACATTGGAAAAGTTGGAATAATAAGATTTTTGCCAGTAGCTGTCATGCTGACTGATATGGTTGATAACATTTTATTAAATACGAGAAAATTAAAAAGACGAAGTTTAGTGGCGAGGCCCTTGGAGAGTATTATAGAACGTAGACTTCTATTTTTAAAATTTAAATTTTAATCTTGAGAAAAGGTATAAAATTTATGAAAATACCGAGAGAATTTAAATGTAAGACCCTAAAAAAAAAAACAGATTAAAAAAAATATTACAGAATATATCATATCTACCGTAGATTTGTAGGCACATGCAAAACTCAAAGGCATGGGGTTCACAGTCGACGTGATTGGCATAAAACAATGTAATCCCTACGAAAACGCTGCTACGATGTTTGCAATAATCTTCCAAATCCATCCACTACCTCACCAAATCAACCTCATCAATCCTATGTTACATGGGGATTCTCATATAGTCATATTTGTTATTCAATTATTATTGTGCCCAATTGCACCGAAATGAGACTAGAGAAGAATTTGAATATTTAGGCATTGGGTTAGAATTAGTAGGGGAATTAAATGAGAGGAGAACACATGGCGGTGAACTTTTGGTATCACAAACTTTTGGACAAAGTTTAATATAAAAATTAAAAAGTGCATTACAATATTCCTGCAAAAGAATATCCAATATCATGCCCGGAAGCAAAATTTGATGCCATCTTTGCTTTGATTGGCTATCTTTCCAGGATTACATAATCTAAGCCCTACATCTCTGGGTATTGCTTTTTTTTTTTTTAAATAATTCTACGTGGGTTTTTATACAATGCATTTCTCCTTTGATTTAGGTTATTTATATATAATTATTTGAAAAAGAAATTGAAAAAAAAAAGAAAAGGGTAGACTTTATTTATTTTTCAGATTATATTTAGCTTATCTAAAGCATTTGGATCTGTTAGCGCGTTACATTTGCTTGATGTAATATTTTGGACGACTTCATATTGTATCAGCAGTAATCTTACTGTATATAAACGAACGCAGAACTTAAATTACGCTCTTAACTTTCCCTATAGAAGGTGTTGTAACCTTATTTTGTCTTACGCACGAACCATCCAATTCAACTAACTTGCCGGGTTATCGTAGATCCACATAGAGTTGGCGAATCTGCTCCTGTTTCAGTCTCATTCGCAGTGATTCCCATAGCTTCAGCACTGACATACGTCAGCGATAATTCAAATGTATGTGGGGCGAGGCCGCGATGTTCCTTACATGCAAGGAACCAAGGGGAAAAAATAATATCTACTAAGAAACAATATTTATATATACTGGTTTGTCTTTCATTCTTTTATTCTAAAATGCACAATGCAAGAATTTAGTTAAGGGGTAGTTTTTTTTTTTTTTTTTGGGTTATAAGAGAGGCCGAAATGCCGTTAAAGAGATTATAATTATTGGAACTCGAATATAAGACAAAAAAATCTTAACAAAATGTTGTGATTAGCTGTGTTTGGAACATGTAGTATATGTTTGCATGTGCAAAAAGTTGCTTTCATATCTTAACATCCATAACAAGTTGCGTTTGATGCATCAAAGTGAGTATATTTATACACACTATAAGTAATATACAATGCCGTAGTGGCCTAGACTCTCTGTTTAAATAAAGCCACATGATTGGGTTGATGAATCTTTTGGATGCCTAGATCTCGTAAAAGCTCGCGAATCTCAACCAAAGATAAAAAAATTAAAAATAAAAATAAAGCCCATGAATCGCCATGTGTAGGAAGGATCGTGTTGCACAATAATATATGTACACGAGAGTGTGAAATGAATAATTAAGGCCTTATATGGTTGTTGGCACAACTGGAATGGGACCTTGGGAACCGCAAAGAGTGTAGCTTCTTCTGATCTTGATCCCACATGTGGAGATGATGTGGAATTCAGCACTTTGCCTCCTATATTATCGAAAATGTTACAACAAATATTTAATCTTAAAAAAAATTATTTTAATTCTAGTAACTTCATGTACACGTCAGCATGACATCGCTTGGTCTATACTCTGTCCAAAGCTTAGGTCTTTGTACTCAAAGATCATATGTTATAAGTAAAATACTCTGGTGAGACGCCACTAATGAATTGAAAGTGTAGCACTATACATTTATTTGTATGGTCCAGTTTGTCTCCGATACCTTAGGAAAAAAAAAAAAAACCCACTCGCAAAAACCAACATCCCCGATGCTCATAATCTATCTTGGATATGGTTTTCGATGTTTCTTATTAAAAAATCCATTGTGATCATCACCTTAATGTCTAGTGTTCCACAACAGCATTGACTATTGTGTTGCTATATACTTACACGATAATTTTCCTTTTTTCTATGTGTCATTATATTGTTTGATTGATGATCGATTACGTTAATATCGACAAGAACTAGGCACATGTCCCTGATGATCTGATCTGTCCCCAACTTAATTTGCTTCGAGGTGGAAAGACAAAATTAGATTCCCAGAGTTTTAATGCTAATAGAATGCAGCAGCCAAATCTCTAGAAAGATCTTCCCACGCAAGTTTTTTGAATAGTTCTTCTTTAAGCTCTAATTTAAGCAAATACACTGAAAAACTACCGGTGTTTCGGGCGCCTGACAGAAGCTTTTTAGTATTAGAATTAAAGCTTGATAGTTCACTTCCCCTATTTTTTTTGGTTGGATTAGTTGATTGCTTCGCAAATGTTCCATTTGGTAGATCTATGTTCCATGTGGCGCAATAATTAATTGACTAGAAATGTGTCGTGTGAAATGAAGTTAAATGTAAACGAGGGGATTTATAATTTAATTCACTTATTTCTTCTTACTATAACTTACTCATAATCTTATATTATATAGTAATTGAGATTTATTCGAAATTAAAAAAAATGATAATATAAATTTATGTGGTTTAAAATTATAAATGAGTAGTACTTACAATAAAATAAGTAAAAATAAAAAATACCTTAAACAAATTCCTTAGATGAGTCAAATAAGAGTTACAGATTATAAGATTATCGAGTGATTAAGAGGCTATATATCCTTCATATTTCAAAAAAAGTATGCGAATTATGAGAAATAGTAGAATTATTCCATTCTCAAGTGAGTTTAGGAGTTATACTCCTAATCTCACCCAAATTTTTACAAAATGTGTAAGTCAAGCAATTATTTGATCACTCTAGGCCATTATCGAACTGTAATTATAATGAGCGTCATTGATTTATTGCTGCACACATTACCAACTTATTTTTATGGGTTCTGGTACTGGGTTAGAGGATTTCATCAGAAGATTCATTAAAATATTTTTTTTTAAAAACTAAATTTTAAATATACTTAAAGTTACTTTACATATACTACGTGTGATTAAAAAAAATTGAAAATTTTTATATTGAAAAGCCTCTAGATGGTTAATTTTATTACTTTTTTTCAACTAATGTACGGAAAACATTTGTTGTGAAGCGCGCATGCATGAACGTGGGTTGCTTTTGTTTTTTTTTTTGTTTTTGTTTCTTTTTTCGAAAGGGTACAGTCGGGTGTTCACATTGAACATTCTAAACATGTTGGAATTGACATTGGCAGGTTATAATTTTTTCAACCTAAATATATCATAAAGTGACTTTCCAAGTCTTAATCAGAACACGACTACTGCTACAGGATTAATGAATGTGTTTTGTCTGGCATGAACATTAATTATTTAATGGCCGATAGAACTCCATGAACTTGGAATAAAACACAGTTGACCGTGATTTTAGTGGCCAAATATTGGTAAAGATTATGCTATCATGTTGAAGATTAAAGCCCATTTATTCCAAATCAGCGATGAGGACAAAAGATGGCTTCTCCTATTCGGACGGTGCAATGGAGTCGGCATTTTGAAGATGTTCGACGTTCAGACAAGTTTCATAATAGCTTTGATGAATAATGCACATCCAACTGATCATCCGAGGCAACTAATGATATGATTAAAGTAACCAGTAGCTGTTAATTACCACCGTTCATTTGCTCAGAGAAACGATCAACTTTTAACTCACACACGCTTCTATGACTATCGTATTTAGTTATCATAGCTACGAGAGTTCAAAAAAAAAAAAAAAAGGCATCATGCTGCTTTTGTCATCAGATTTCTTTTTGTGTTACAAAAGAGACAAAATACGAAGAAATGATAATTGAGTTACTATAACTTAAATATATGATTAACAAGTCTTCTCAGAGTGTCCCAACTCCCAACTAATTATATTAAAAGTATAAGACTTTTGTCATTCAATTGAGCTTCTAATTTTCAACAAACAATTTTATTTTTTATTTTTTTTGGTAAAACGATCAATTTATTTATAAACAAACAGTTATAACAATATCAATGTATTTTAGAGCAAAAGAGGTGCAAAGAGGATAATTAGAGCAAGTTAAGATAAAGAGAATCAGACTAAAGCTTTGAAGTAACGAGTAATGACTCGATTAAGTTATTGTCTCACTCTTCGTATTTCAAACAGGGACACCAAAAAAAAAAAAAAAAGTGCCTTTGCATTACCATTTATTGTGTTCAGCGTATTTGTGTTTATTTTGACCTGATTGAATTGTTAAAACCACTATCAAAAATTTATTTTTCGCTTGAAAAATATTTTAATAGGTTGAGGATTTGATTTCACAAAACTTAACATCATTTGGACTAATTCCTCGTATTTGAATACAAAAAAATAGATTATTGCTTTTTTGCCCATCCGAATTGAAGCTCAAATTTGGTAATAATTTAAAAGAGTTGAGGTTTTAATCTGTAGCCTTTGGTCAAAGAGTTTTGAGATAATATTGGAAAAAAAAAGAGTTTTGAGATAAACAGTTTTTATCTGCTATAAATTCACACTAATCGGATTTAAAAAATCTACTGAATTTTTTTAAAAAATATGAGGGCAAAATTTTTAGTTTTAACTTTATTTATTTGTGAAATCACGTGAAAAATGATTGATTTGTTACTGTCATATTACTTATTACTCGATAAGTATTATTATCATTTTTTTTTCTCTTTATTTGCATAGATTAGGAATAGAATGTTCGACCTAAAACTCTCTAGAAAATTAAAATGATTATTAGATTTTGTAGCTAGTGAGATTATAAAATATTTCTAAGTACCTGAGGCCAGCTTGGGAAAAAAGTTTAGGCCTACTTAGATTTCGTAGCTAGTGAGATTATTAAATATTTCAAGTACATGAGGCCAGCTTGGGAAAAAAAGTTTAGGCTCGCCCAATTTTTAGAGTAGACTCCTTCACAAAGATTTATTGGCATTTGGCCCACCGGGACGAGGACTGCACGAACACGTCTGTAAAAATCATTGTACTATGATTGTACTAGTTACCAAATAAACTAGCTAGCTCATCCTAAATTGAACTAAGCGCATAAATTTCTCCATTTTTTCCTTTTCTTCTTCAGTCAAATATCGCATTACATAAGTATTTAATGTCCACCTTTCATCCTATCGCCAACAAACCTAACTATTAGCTCCGCCGAAATTCAAACACTAGGTATTTGATGTTTTTGTTTCCTTCTCTCAACTTTTTTGGACAACAAACAAGTCAGCAGAAGTTTAACAAATCAGTTTATTAGTTCGTCAAAATTTAAAAATTAAAGAATTTTTATTTTGATTCGCTTTTTTTAAATGAGTGTAATTAATATATAATATTATACTACATAATAAATGATGTCTATTTAAATAAAAAAATTAAAAATAATATTTGACTAAAAATTTTGGACAACAACACTTGTTGCAACAGTGACCAAAAATTTAAAACGTGAGCAAAAGTTAGCAAAGTTTAACAAATAAACTTACAAAAGATGTAAAAGACTCGAGTGGATTTATTGGCTTGCTAGGTTGTTGGATTGACTGAGTTATGAGAAGAAGGTGGATATTCTTACAGCCTTGCACATCCTCGATCAATGGTTAGAATCACCTTGATCTATCGGTTAAAATAATTTGGATCTAATGGCCTAGGCTTGAGATGACAAAAAAGTGTATGGTCATCATGTTGCCATTTGCCATATGTATGTTCATTATTCAAAAGAAACATTACGTTGCAAGCTAATGACTTTGCACAGATAAATGTGTACTTGTTTTTCCTAAACTAAGCAATAACTTTAGGTATAACGTCCCATTCTATGATTAACTTAGCCAGTTGGGATTGCAGACTATCTACATTCAATGAAATTTTAATCATTAAAACGTATCCCACAATGTAAAATATTTACAACAACAACAAATGCTTAACCCATCACATGAACACTTAAATCTTTAAATTTTTACTTATTTCTAATTCTTCTGTTCATAGTCTGCGTTAACATGTTGTATTTGCTTCTAAAATGAAAGTAATAACCCATGGTAAATAGGACAGTCTGAGATCAAAAACTGAAATCTTAGACCTCAACTTGAGAAGGCCGAAATCTTAAATTAGTGACTAACGCTTGCCATTATTTGATTACAGACATTTTTTTTTTTTAGGTAAAATTGGTTCTCATATTTTTGTTATAGAATAATTTAATATTTTACTCTTATTTTAGATAATCATATTTATTAAAATGTATATTATTTACTCGTCATTGTTATCCAATCAACTCTTAATAAGACGTCATATCATTAACAATACGATGACATGACATTTTTTCTTAATTTTTTTATTAACTTTTCTATTAAATTCTAAAAATTAAGAAATAAATAAATAAAATTATAAAAAAATGTCACATCATCATATCTTTAATGACATGACATCTTACTAAGAGATGGTTGGCTGATGTGGCGAGTAAATAATAGACATCTTAATAAATTTTACGGTTAGATAATAGAAAAATGTTAAATTATTCTACAAAAATGTGAGGGACTAATTTTACAAAACATTGTATATATAATTAAATAATAGTCTAAACGTTAAACACTAATTTAAAATTTTATTTATTATAGAATTCATATGACCCTACCACCAATCTTGTGATTCAATTGGTTAGGAGCTCAACTACCAACCTTATGGTTGAGAGTTTGAATCCTGCTAAAATCGTTTGGTGATGGTACACCTACGTTAAGTTTGCTCCATCGTAAATTCAGTATAGATTACTTAACTTACCTTAGATAAGAGATTCGAGTAAATTTTCTTAGGATATCATCCATGTTTACCTATTTTCTTAAAAAAAAGAAATTCATATGACTCTACCAATAATTAATTGACATATTTCAAATCGGTGAGACCAGATTGAAAGAAGAGTTTAGATTGGCCCTTGTTTTTTTTTTTTTTGGACTAGTCTCGTTCAAAAATGAAATTGGGCCAACCCGACCAACGCTAACCAAACAAACCAGGCTCATCCCAAGCCCATAAAATGCCTCCCGTTTTTATTTTCATTTTGCTAAGATAAGAATCTAATGTCCCACCTTTCATTTTGCCCCATCCCTCTCTTCCCACCTCCTACAGACCAACTATCAGCTCCCCAGAACTCAAAAACGGAGTGTTGGGTCTTTCTGTTTTCGAACTCCGCTCAACCCCTTTTTTTTTTTGACATCAACAACACTTGTTGTAACAGGTTTAGAGGTAACAAACCTTGTCAATTGTCATTTTCCGCTGTTTTCTGTGGTGGGGTTTTGGATGTTTCTTGTTAAACTCCAAGTTTAGCAGCGTAAAAGTACTGGTAAGTGGGACTGGAAATTTACCAGTGTAAAAGCACTGGTTTGGAGGTATACGCTATTGTTTTTCTCTTGAAATTGTCTCACTGGTAATTGGACTTCCATCTGTGAACTAATGATTTTGGAAAACTCAATGTGCGTTGCTTCCACGTGTTATTGGGGCCTTGATACGAAATCGAGAGTTTTATATTCTTTTAGGGTGCTTCTGTGTGTATTTGCAAATTAATGATGGATAAAAATAACGATAGGCCTGTTGGATTGAGGAAGATGCTGACGAAGTATGTTCTTGTTTTACTGATTTCCTGATCACAATTTGCATGCTCAACTCATGGATTCTTTGCTTTCTGCAAGTTGCTATAATTCTTCGCTAAGGGCAAACCAATACTCAATTTAATTGCATAATTAGTAGAGCTGTGGCCTTATGTGTCCAATGACTTGTGGTTAATGTCCTCATTGATGGGTGGGGTGGTTCGCGTGTTTATTGTAAGCTTGTCAATGAGAACTACTGAACTTTTAGCTCGTTTAGGACTAGACTTTATGACAAAGTTCAAGAATATTATTCTGTGTACCAATATGTTATTTGTTTCTGTAGAAAAAATTAATTGATTCTGGTGCTTTTTTTTGAACACTCTGAGCAGGTGAAATTGGAATGAACAGCTCATTGTAGCCTTAGATTAAACTATGCCTATTCAATTAAACATGATTCCTGTTAGCCCATGTTCTACGAGCAATTTCTTTCTCATTCCTGGGACTGCCTTTACAATAGAGAAGCGTGATTGTCTCACAAGATGCGGTTTGTCAAGGAAATCAGCAAAACATGAATTGTCTTCTCGAAGACTTGCATTTCCTCCTGCTTCTGTTAGATTGTTCTCTCAATATAGAAGGGATCGTGCTTGGCTTCATGGATCTGCATTGCAGCAAGTGTCGGCAACAGGGACTGATGTGGCATTAGAGGAGTCAGGCGTGCCTACTTTAGATGAAGATTCTTCTAAAGCCTCAGAAATTCCAACAGATGCAGTTGAGAAAAGTGGTCCATCCTCAAAAGCAGACTCCAGTCCTGCTGCAACCCAGTCTAAACGTTCGAGAACTGGTAGGAGAAGTGAGATGCCACCTGTAAAGAATGAGGACCTGGTTGCTGGTGCAGCATTTACTGGGAAAGTGAGATCAATCCAGCCATTCGGTGCTTTTGTTGATTTTGGAGCTTTCACAGATGGCCTCGTGCACGTTTCTAGGTTGAGTGATAGCTTTGTTAAGGATGTTGGCAGTTTTGTATCCGTTGGACAAGAGGTGAAGGTAAGGTTAGTTGAAGCTAACATGGAGACAGGGCGTATATCTCTCAGCATGCGTGCAAGCGATGATCCTAGTAAGTTGCAGCAACAAAAAGATGACCGTGCAACTTCCAGCAGTGATAAGCCAAGGCCAGCCAGAAGGAATGCGTCAAAGACTGGCAAGAAAAAAGAAGAGTTCAAAAGCTCAAAGTTTGTTAAAGGACAGGAACTAAAAGGAACAGTCAAGAATATGACTAGGGCTGGAGCTTTTATATCTCTCCCTGAAGGTGAGGAAGGATTCTTGCCAACATCGGAAGAATCTGATGATGGTTTTGCTAACATAATGGGAGGCTCATCATTGCAGGTAGGCCAAGAAGTTAGTGTCCGAGTTTTGCGCATTACAAGAGGACAGGTTACACTGACAATGAAGAAAGAAGAAGATAATGAAAAGCTAGACTTTGAGCTTAGCCAAGGAGCTTTCCATGTCGCAACAAACCCCTTTGCGCTGGCTTTCCGTCAAAACAAGGAAATTGCTGCATTTTTGGATCAGAGGGAGAAATTGCTGAATGCAACGAAAGTAGCTGAAGAACCAAGTATTTCAGCAGAAGTTGAAGGAAAGGTAAACCAGACAGAAATTGTGTCTGATGTTCCTACAGTGCAGGATCAACTAACAAGCAGTGAGGAGCAAGTCAAGAATGTCCCTTCAACACTGGATGAAACTGCAGAGGAGGATGAAACTTCTACAAAGAATGTGGCTGAGGAAGCCAATATTGCCACCGATGATAAGGGTCTAGAAAGCATACAGTCAACTCCAAGAGCAGATGGCGAAGTTGAAGCAGCAAGCGAAGAGGTGGAAAGTTCTAATATTTTGGGTTCTGAAGAAAGCGCAGCTGGTGTTGATCAGATAGTAGGGGAGGCTCCTAAAACTGATGGAGTAAAAATTGTTGGAGAATTAGACTCATCTGAAGAAATAGTAAGTCAAGCCATATCCTCAGACACTCCTGATTCTGAAGAAGGTGCAAAGAGTCAGTACAGCATAGCAACAGATAATGCAGAGAATGAAATTTCTTCTGAAGCAGCAGTTAAAGATGAAGGTCTAGGAGCCACTGCTGATGAAAATGGCAGTATCACTGTCTCAGATGATCACCGTCTTGATGTTCCTACGGTGCAGGATCAACCAACAAGCAGCGAGGAGCAAGTCAAGAATGTCTCTTCAACACTGGATGAAACTGCAGAGGAGAATGAAACTTCTTCAAAGAATGAGGCTGAGGGAACCAATATTGCCACTGATGATAAGGGCCCAGAAAGCATAGAGTCGACTGCAAATGCAGATGGCGAAGTTCAAGCAGCAACAGAAGAGGTGGAAAGTTCTAATGTTTTGGATCCTGAAGAAAGTGCACCTGGTGTTGATCAGACAGTAGGGGAAGCTCCTCAAACTGAAGGAGTCAAAAATGTTGGAGAATTAGATTTATCTGAAGAAATAGCAAGTCATGCCATATCCTCAGACGCTCCTGCTTCTGAAGAAGGTGCAAAGAATCAGTACAGCATAGCAGCAGATGATAATACTGTTAATGCAGAGAATGAAATTTCTTCAGAAGCAGCAGTTAAAGATAAAGGTCTAGGAGCCACCGCTGATGAAAATGGCAGTATCGCTGTCTCAGATGAGCAACCAGATGTTGCTTCTCACCAGCAAGCTAAAGGTGGTCACTCAGAAGCCTAGTGTCAAATTAACTATTAATATATCTTTCAATTAGTTATCTAACGTCTCAAACATGAAGCAGAATACTTTTAAGATATAATTATAAAAGTCAATATTTTGTTAAAAACCAATTTCTCCTGCTTTCAATTTCCCCGAATTCAAGAGACATGACTTAAAACTAATAAGCACAAGTACATCTTAGGGAAAAATGAATTTGTGCTGGTTTTCCAAAATTCCAGGATGGCATTTCCATGCTTCATGAAGTTTTGACTCTGCTTTCTTATATTAATTTTGTTTTGGTCCTAAGAGTACTGCTTCCTGGACAGATGGAGTTGAAAGTCTTGGAAAGTCTGATTCACCTGGAGATACAAGCAATCCTCTCACTTCAGAGGTTCAGAATGATGCAGAACTGGAAAACAGAGTTGAAAATACTGAAGGTGAAGTGCAGACTGAAGCACCTGCTGCTGAAAATGAATTTTCTCGTGTAGTAAATGAAGATGACAAAAAGGTGGAGCCTGCCTCCGAAAAAAGCGACAGCAATAGCAACCCAAATGGGCATAGTGCAAGTCCTTCCCCCAAGCAGAATGGGATCAAAGGTTTCAACATTTTATAGATTGGATCATCTTTCTTGTTGTACATGTCTATTTAGAACCTGATGTGAAGTCCAAGTCCAAAATAACATCATGAAATCTGAAAGATGTAGGCAGAAAAGGATGACCAACTGGGATTTAAAACAAGAGAATGTGATAAAGCCATGAATACTTGAGATAAATGATATGGGAGAAAAAATTATATTTTCTGGAGGGATGTACAGTTGCCAAAGACCCATTAGTCTGGTAGCTTACCCATTGCAATGTGGAAAGAAGAGTGATGCTGGGTTCAAGCCCAAGCAGCTTCCGGAATTGGCGTATGGCCAAAATATAAAGGATGAATGAAAAATAGATAGATAAATAAAAATGATGATTTTGGGGTTCATCAGTTTTAATTGTACTTATATGCAAGTTTGAGATATTAAATAGACAACTATTTGGAGAAATGATGGATTATGGGTACTCTCCACATGTGAGTGCTTGTTAATATGATTTTATGGCAAATTTACTGATAAATTACTGCATATTTCATTTTGTTTGTGAACTGAAATCCTATTGCTTGCGACAACTTCTATTATTGTTGTTATATTACTTTTAGACACAAAGTGCTTTCAAATTTCCTTGTTTTTCTTGTGTTTGGTTGACTCTCCACCTAGTTGATTACTTTTTCCATCTTCTTATGGATCACAGCGACAATATCACCAGCCCTGGTGAAGCAGCTCCGTGAAGAAACAGGGGCAGGAATGATGGACTGCAAGAAAGCTCTCTCAGAAACTGGAGGGGACATTGTTAAAGCACAAGAGTTCTTAAGGAAGAAAGGACTAGCAAGCGCAGAGAAGAAGGCTAGCAGAGCCACGGCTGAAGGAAGGATTGGTTCTTACATACATGATAGTAGGATTGGTGTCCTAATAGAGGTGAACTGTGAGACTGATTTTGTCTCAAGGGGTGACATATTTAAGGATCTGGTCGATGATCTGGCAATGCAGGTGGCCGCGTGCCCTCAAGTTCAGTATCTTGTCACAGAAGATGTTCCTGCAGAGATTGTGAACAAGGAAAGAGAGATTGAGATGCAGAAAGAAGATCTCTTGTCAAAACCAGAGCAGATCAGATCAAGGATTGTGGAGGGGAGGATCAAAAAGAGGCTTGAGGAACTGGCATTGCTGGACCAGCCCTATATCAAGAATGACAAGGTGGTAGTAAAGGACTGGGTGAAGCAGACGATTGCGACAATTGGGGAGAATATAAAAGTCAAGAGATTTGTTCGCTACAATCTTGGTGAGGGCTTGGAGAAGAAAAGCCAGGATTTCGCTGCTGAGGTGGCAGCGCAAACTGCCGCAAAACCTGCAGCAGCACCAGCCAATGAGCAGCCTGTAAAGGCAGAAGTCAAGGAAATTGCTCAGAAGTAAGTGACCACTCTGATTCCAAATGCATTTTTAGGGCACAAAAAAGTTTCTAAGTATCTGTTTCTCTTTCTCTCCTCTTATTCAAGTCTATTTGTGCATTTTTGCTTTTGTTATGTTCTATCAGTCGATTTGCTAATGTTTTGGTACTAGAGAATTCAAACTTAGATATTAAGTACAAACCTTGCAGGCTGGCAATTTTCATTAATTTTTGAATCTGACTTTGAGTGCATGTCCACCCAGTTCTTTTTGCAACTATCACACAATATTGCTACTTACTTTTTAAAATGAGACATTATGCTTTACTGTGCATGGAATTTGGACCACAAACACCGTATGGACAAACACCGTATGGACCCTCATATTCAGATGATTGGGCACATCAGCATAATTTCATGAAGTTACAGCATTTTATGAAGGAATTATGGTAGCTTGGGGTATAAAAATTTTCAAGTTGTGAGAGTTTCATCTTTTGCTTCTACTTTTTCTTCTTCTATAATGCTCCAGGGAACATCCCATCTATTCACATGCATACCCAGAGAGAGAGAGAGAGAGAGAGGAACACTCCCTTTTACAGTCTCACAAGTTCTAAACATCCCTATTCTTCTTTTCCAGGCCACCTGCAGCAACAATCTCGGCTGCACTTGTCAAACAACTGCGGGAAGAAACAGGAGCTGGAATGATGGATTGCAAGAAAGCTTTGTCGGAAACTGGTGGGGATCTCGAGAAGGCACAGGAATATCTCAGAAAAAAGGGTCTTTCGACCGCTGACAAGAAATCCAGCCGACTTGCAGCTGAAGGAAGGATTGGTTCCTATATACATGACTCTCGCATTGGGGTACTGATAGAAGTCAACTGTGAAACTGACTTTGTTGGCAGAAGTGAAAAGTTCAAGGAACTAGTTGATGATCTGGCAATGCAGGTTGTGGCGTGCCCGCAGGTGCAATTTGTGTCTGTTGAGGATATTCCGGAGAGCATTGTGAACAAGGAAAAGGAACTCGAGATGCAGCGAGAAGATCTTTTGTCAAAACCGGAGAACATAAGAGAGAAAATTGTTGAGGGTAGGATCTCAAAGAGGTTGGGAGAGCTTGCTCTTCTAGAGCAACCTTTTATCAAGAATGATACTATCTTGGTGAAAGAATTGGTGAAGCAGACTGTTGCTGCTCTTGGGGAAAATATAAAAGTTCGGAGGTTTGTTCGATTCACTCTCGGGGAGACTACAGATGATGCTAAAAAGGAAGCTGAAGCGTAAAACAAAAAGCCCAACCAAAAAACAAAACACTCGGGCAACAAACATTGAGGCAAATTAGGAGAAAGGTGCCAAGAGATACAAATGAGATTGGAAGCATCTCCAAAACTAATTTTGGATGACAGGATATTCTCTTTCTTTTTGTTGTCATCAAATCAGCACGATTCTTGTGTATCTTTCCTTTGTATTATGATTGCCTGAAATTATTTTTGGCGTCTACATGTTGTAACATGAGAGCTTTGCAGGAATTTTTCAAAAGAAATATGAAAATTGAGGAGAAACCTTCCTGTCTATTTTGAAGTGATTATCGTGAATGCTTGTTAAAGGCTGTTCATACCTTATTGGTTTATGAGAAGAAATGCTCTATGGCTTAGGTACATTCATGACTAGAATCCAGGCTGCGGCGACGGAGTAAGGAGCCCGCGGCGGCACAGGGAGAGGAGATGTTTTGGGTGGAAAAAATAAAACCCAACCAATCAACCGATTAAGCATCTGCCTCATCCAATTTTTAGTGCATTACAAACATTTTTCTTCACAGTTGGGTGTACATTAAACTGGCAGTAGTTATGGTTAGTATTCATCTCACTTTTCTCCGTTTTCAAGCCATCTTCAGTTTCATAAATCAATCTTAATATAGTTTCAGTTTTGATTCTTTGAATGTAAAGACATCAAGCACCGAAACCTCAATTCATCCAGAGACAATCTACAATGAGGCTAGCAGTTCTTCGAAAAGCCTAATTTACAGAGCGCCAAACAACTTCATTTGTCAAGTTGCAAAACAAGCCAGTATGCCCTTTGGCTAAAGTATTTCTTCTCAACTGCGAGCCTAATTTACAGACCCACATCAAGTCGGATGGAAAACAAGCATATATCAAGTAAACCATGTGCCCAGGTTCCCAAAAGAATCATCCTTGACTACCTCATTAACACATGCTCGAGGCCAAGATAATGCCGGGACACAAGTTATCCCAAAAAAATTCTAGAAGGGTATCACGAAGATCAACTCGTATCCCAGTCCCTAGGTCTCCATTCTGAAATTATTGGCCTTTGAGCAGTAAGTTTATGGAGCACAGGCTCTATAGGCAGATTCAAGAAAATTCTCAGCCGATAAGAAGCATCTATACAACGCAACGGTACGTGACATATCTTCCTGCAGTCTCACTTGGCCTGATGATTTTGGCAACCTGTCCACGGTGAAGCCCATAATATCTTGCAATTGGATCACTCACCTGAATACGAGGCAGCTGAATCCACCCCATAGATAAAAACAATAACATAAAAGTCAGGAACCAATGGCATTTCGAACAGTGAAAAAACTATGCGGTAAAAAAGATAATTACATCAAAGCTTAGTGGTCATTCCAACAAGTAAACGACGGATATACAAACACAATCCCATGTTTAATCACATATTGATTGCAGCAGAAGGATGCAATTGAAGGCCTTAACAACGTGCTAACCAAACACAAAGTTTGAACATAATAGCACATAATTAAAGAACTTATACCAAAAAAAAAAAAAGGGTTCAATTTGATAGCTTGCAAGTCATAAACTTCAAAAAGTGGCAACCTCTAATGGCTTGAAACACAGATTACAGTAAGTACAAGTAATTTTAATCTTCACTGCTTCATTTATAAGGGTCTTGTTACCCCTTCATTTCTAGTACTATATCATTTTAGCTATTGGTGTCTACAGGTAGCTGAATCAAGATATCCCGCGAAATTTGCTCAGCTTCGCTGGTAAACCATCTTTTACAAGTATTCGTGCGTGATTGTTGACTAATGTTCAAAAACAATGATATTAAACTATGAATAGTCAATGGATTAGCCCATGGCATATCACATAAAATCTAATCTCTCTCGATCCAGAAAATGATTAAAACCAAAGCCAAAGAATTTTCAGTTTAAATTTTATAGAAAGGGGTATTAGGGTTGATCTTACCTGCGTTTCTTTTACAGTGTATCTCTCCAACAAAGTTTTCTTCTCCCCATTTGTAAGCACCTGATGCTCAGGAACAAGAACATGCTCTTTAATGTTGACTTAAAGCTCTGTCTCCTGTATCAATGGGTTATGAAGGCGTTAGCACTCCCTTAATGCATTTTCACAGCAAAACGATGGGATCATCAAAAGAAAAAATCGAACAAAACATTTTGGTCAAGTAGAATTTCCAAATTCCAGCGGGTAGTAAGGAACCTCATGCTGCTTTGTAAACAGTGAAAAAAAAATTTATCAAAGCACCATATTTGAGGCAAGAAAACGAAATCAAAGTCCCGTGAAGTGCAAATAGTTTCAATAAAAGACTTCTGGGCATCAAACCTTTCACATAAAACAGGTAATGAACATAGCCATGAGTCAACCGCCGATTTGAACCATCATTTTTTCCAAACATGAAAGTCTTTTACCAATCAAACAACTAAAATCCTAAAGCCCCATTTTGTTTTACACTATGTGCAAAATATTTTATACCACACGGATAACATATTATATAACAAAAACGAAAACCTCATAGCAATGAAAAGAAAGCAACATTTCACCTGAGAGACCTCCAATTTGAACTTCGAAGATATCTCATTTATACATGTGCGAGCAAAAGGAGTCAAATTCTGCTGAACAACCAAGATTGCCGTGTGAACGTCCTCTGCTTTCATGCGATTAGTATACGTCTTCATTGTCTTGACACCAACCTTCTGCTCCTCCGGAAAGAAAACATAAATCTGATACACAATAAACACCCAACAATCTCAACACCAAAATTAATATAAAATTAACATTAAAAGGACATAAACTGAACATTTTTAAAGTAATTAAGTAACCTGAAAACATCAAACAAGGATTCAAAACCAGGGCAGATCTAGGTGACCTAGGAGGGAATTGTCTCCCGACCCCATTTGGTAATTTATGTATGTGAAAAAACATATCTGAGACTCTCGTATCAGTGAGTCACCTTTACAAAAATAAAAGAGTATTCTTACGACCTGACTCGTGACTACTAATTTATAATAGAGTAATTTTTCCATCGCATTAAAATTCTGATTTGAAGACATATCCCGTGAGCTACAATTTAATCTGATGATAAAGAAAAGAGACTGTTTCTACAACTCAAATCGTAAACCCTAATTAATAATAAAGTAACTTATTTGTTACACAAGGTCTCGACTTTCGGACATACGCTACAACCTACAATTTAGCCTAGTGGTAAGGATTATTTTATCCTCAGATACTTGAGTTCAGGTATGCTATATTAATGTTTTTTTTTTTCCTGAAAAGTTATTCAGAATCTGCTTCAAAAGACATGGAATTGTCAATGTGGGGACAACTGGGTGTGACTTTATTCTGTTAACCTTATCCCTCTCGTTGTCTCGCTTATGTTTGCAGATAACGAGGTCTTCTCTTTTGGCGTGGTCGCCGACTTTGGAGACGAACTGCTCTCTCGTCATGTTGATCTCAGAGTCGGCAACCATATAACCCCTATCCCTCAGCATTTGCATCACCGTCCTCCATATTCTGTAAAGCTTCTTGATTTCTTCTTCCGACAGAGTTATCTCTTACCAATCTTCTTGGAACCTCGGCAAATCAATAGAAAAAAAGACAAGCTCGGATGTATATAAACAATTAACGTATATTTTTTAAAGTACGAATTTTCGGAGACTTGTCCGGTTTCGGCTGGAGAAGGTCGCCCGACGGACGGCGGAGAAGACAAGCCGTAGAGAGAGAGAGAGAGAGAGAGAGAGAAGTAGAGGGAAGAAAGAGAGAGTAGGATTTTCCGTTGGGAAACTATGATGGGAGGCGGTGTTTAACGGCTATTGAAAAGAGTGATTCCTATTTAAGGAGATGTTTAAGAATTTTTTTTTATTTTTTTAAATAAATATTTATATAATTTATTCATAATTTTATATTATATAATAAATAAAATTTATTTAAATAAAAATTAAAAATAATATTTAAAATATATTAAATTATAAGTTAATTTTACTTAAAAGAGAATAAAATTAGTAAGTACTGTTTGTCTTAAACAAATATAATACGAAAATAAGAATCAACTTATAATGTTGGTTTTTAAAAAAAAGTGATTTTTAATCCTTTGAGTTACATAATCATATTCTGAATATGGAGAAAATCATAATTTTTTCTTAATGTCACTAATAAGTCACATTCTTTTATCAACTACTTCAACTACCCACCAAAAAATATTTAAAAAACAAAAACAAACAATAGAACTTATTTATTATTACTACTACTATTATTAAAATTTTATAAATTTTATGTTAATATTTTTATTTTGAATTTTGTATTTATAATTTATTGTGAGGTATATTATATTATATTATATTTTATTATTATTATTATTATTATTCCACTTACTTACGATTTGATTCCAAACCATAAACCGAACGGCCCCTCAATATTTTACTCCATGCCAAGCCTACTCGCTACAATAATTATTCTGTTTCCTAGTTAATATTATTATTGTTCAATTAAAAAACCCTCTCAGTTTTTCATGAATCTCACTCTTTTCAGCATGAAAGATGATAAACTTATCAAAAAATAAATAAATAAACGTTCTCGAATTTTCTCTCCTGTAAGATGTATTGCTGATTTGGACAACTTTTTATACAATGGCGCTAACAAGTGAATTAGCTCTTTTAACAATACTAACTATAGAGATGATTCGCATAATGTTTCTCGGTATCTTTTATCATTATTCCTGTATTAGAAGTCAGGATAAAATTAAGGTTCTAACTATTGGATATTTGATGAGGAACTTAATTATCATTATTTGTTTTAAAACAAACCATTATAATTACAAGAATAATCCTTTAACATTTATATGACCGAATAACAGAAAAAAAAATCCATAGAAAATTAAAAAAATAATGATTAAAGTGCATAAATGATGTAAAATATGAGTCTAAACTCTAAAGTATGGTTTAAGAATTTTTTTTCAATAATGTTTTGCAAACCCTCATCTTTGAGTAAGATACACTTAAATTTTAATCTTAAAAAGGTTAAAATTTTCAGAACCCTATTCAAAAGTACCCATACTCTTCCGCCATTACATTATGCATCGGTGAATTGAACTTTCACACTTTAAGGAGAGAGCTATCATAATTAAATGATATAAGCAATTTTTTTTTGTACAACTTGAAGTGGAAAGAAGATTTCATTATTGGTGAGAACTAAAATTAAGACCCCACATCTCCCCAATCTAATCCAAAATTTAGCAACTTTGTAGCCCCTAAGTTATAATTATTTTTTGCCCAAAGCTGCTAAGTTATACCCAGTAGTTAAATCCGACCACCTTCAATAAAGCTAGTTTACAAGCTCAATTCTTGTTTGCTCAGTTTGTGTTGTTTTCTTCTTTCATATATTGCAGTGATGCTTGTTTTTCGGATGCTTGATTAAGACTTATGAATTAATAGCATTGGTCATATATAATGCTGCACAATCACCTATTGTAGGGTCTATGTCGCCTTGTGTAATTTTGTTTTAATTACCAATTAATTACTTCAATTGGTACTATAATCATCTCCTAGACTGATAATGTGGAGTTAGAGTCTCAATTGAAGTCAATTAATTTTAAAAAACATTATGTTTTAATTATTTGATTTCTGTTGTCTTATAAAAATAAATAAATAAATAAGTCAGCATTGGCTCTGTTGTTAATTCAGCCTTTACCTCCTACCTGAACACTTCAGGAATTGAGCCCATAACTCTTTCAACACAGCACGGCATTAACGTTGTTAGTGCAGTACTTCAGGACTCTTAGCTGCCATTTTTAGGTGACTCGCATTGGCGCCATGGAAACATATGAGAAGTCCATCAGATTTATGTTACAGAATTATAGTTGAACAAACAAACAACTTCCACAATATCGTAGCTTCAATCCTCATCGATCAGAGTACATGATAGATAAGGGAGGAACACGGGGCCTATTTAACATGGAGGTCCTGCAATCCCCGTTTGCCTACTAATAGTATTTCTCGGTACAACAGCTCCTAATACAATATCTAGAAACGGGAGCAAATAGGAAATAGAGGATCTGACTATTACAAGCTTTCAACAATCAGATACTGAAGACTTCTTTATTCATGCAGACAGAGGATTTGATCCATCAGTAGCAGTAAAATCATGGTAGTTTTGACTTTTGCTTTTCTCCATGGCTTTTGGGTGGGGCTGCAAAACACGGATAAGATAGCACTCCATGGTGACTTGGCAATTATGAAGGAAGTATGCGACCATTTTATAGAAAATGTCACGGAATTGCTAATTGGTAATGAGGGGAAAAAAATAGATCTTGCACTGATTAGGACAATGAGACAAAATGTTTCAATCACGCTGGATGGATAGTTTGTTGCAAACAGTTGGAAAGTGTTGCATTTAACAATCAGCGGCAGTAATAACTGAAAATTCAGGGCATGGTTAACATGGTGATATCTGAAGAGTAGAAATGTCCCAAAGGAAAGCATTTTAGAGATAGGGGCGAGAAGAAGAGCTCGTTCTTCAATTTTGAGATCTTTCGAGAAAGCCTTGTTCTTTGGAAAACCTATCTTGCATGTGGTAAATGTTCAAAAGGAAAGTGTTCATTGAATTTTCATGTTTAATAGGACATACCTAGGCCAATTGCTTCCGAACTCTTCATGATTCTGAGCCTCCTGCAAGAGCCAGTGAACATCCTGCAAAGACAAAGATATGTAAAATGAGCAGTACTATGACTCCGGCTACCCCAGATTGACCCAACTAACTACAGTCAGACAATGATGAATACATAGAGGGCAGACAGGTGGTCGAGCATGATCCTGAAAATGTTAAATATGCATGCAAAACGGGGATGGCTATTACCATCCAGACCCAAAATCGTGGAAGAAAGCTTATGGAGCTACAATAAGTCATGTTTAATGAAGCAACTGTATCTATTCAAATAATTTATGGTTCAAGATCTTCCTGTTCTCATAGATTAGACAATGTGGAACACTTCTCCATCATGAGCAATGCATGGATTAATATCAGCAAAGATAAGATAGGGAAGTCACACTTACTTCCAAGGAATGTCACCAACAAGCATCCAATCCCCATCTTTGTCTTCATAGGTGAGCACATATTCAGAACCATGTAGGAGATCTGTCAATCGGATCTCACATAACCCATCTCGGCCGGAAGTTCCATGAGAGCCACACTGACCTGAACTAGTCATTTATTGACAGAGATCAACACCTTTAAACATTATGCATATTTCAATTCCTTTGTTCATCTATTCTCTTTACATAATAAAGCTTGCAGAAGATTAAATTTTCTACGGGTATTCCATTGAGCAAAAGAAGAGTTCTTATTGCATGCACAAATATGCACTTCCACTATAATTTTTAGCAAGAGTAGGTGTCCATGGTTGGTTATTATTACACAGCTACAAGCTTCGCCTGCAGCAGTCGGTTCTTCAGAAAAATTCAGTCAGCATATGCAAGCTAAATCTTACAGGTATTCATATTCTCTTTAAAATAAGATTTTCTGGACTTCCTTCATATCAGCTAAATCATTGCAATATCCGCAAAATGTTAGAAATTTCTGAATAGATCACTTGTGTTTTTGTGGCTTTACATGAGTATATTTTGACCTATTTTCAGAACAAAATCTTAATACAATGCTCCTAATTACCAACCAAAGTTATACACAAAGCTATTCATTGTTAACTCATTGCATCTACAACTTCCAAGTTCAAGAGAGCCTATCTTTTTTTAATAAAGGGTAACATTCCATTTCGTCTTAATCAGGAATAAAGCATCATTATTGCTGTTCCAAAACATCAGGTTGACTATGGGAGTTGGGACACTCACACAGATAGACTGAGGGTGGCAAATGAAAAGATAGTAAAATAGGGCATTGACGGGCTACAAAGAGAGGTTACCAATTGTGAAGCAGCTAAACATCCTTTCTAGTGCTGAAGAGAGTTCCACATAGCTGCCGTAGGTGCGAAGATCAACTTTCCTCAGATAAGGAGCGCCATCCAGACTGACCTTGACATACAAACACCCTGATTCCATCTTGAGTTCATCATCACTATTGTCACTCTTCGGAGGATGGGAAGCCATAGTATTCTTTCGGAAGGAACGAATTGGTGGCCATCCGACAACCTGTGCCCTGTCTCTCCCAACCAGAGTTGATTTTTACTTTTAAGTAAGACACAGACATAAGTTTTAATTGTTATGAATGCAACTGTAAGCTGAATCACAAACTAAGATATCCAATTTCCTTTTGCAAGGCAAGGGAGTGGAAATTTCAAAGCAATAAGACCTACAGTTGTAAAGATCATCAACGGAACTTCTCAATTAATAGAACCTCGGAAACTGTACTGTTGCAGTACGTGAAACTCTTGTAATACAGCAGCACGACCAGGAGAAACTTGAATTGTAAAAGGATCATAAGCCAAATGACCATGGACCAACCAGCATGGAAAGTAAAGAACATGAAAACCAGAACAGCTAATCCACGACGAAATTAAACCTCAATAGACGAAACCAAAGTGGAAAGATATAAAAAGACAAGTTTGTACTAATCTTTTCATTTTCCTTTCTTTTTTTTTCTTCTTGGCATGATTGATCCTCCAATTTTCCATTCATAACATACACATTCAAACAAAAAAAAAAAAAACACAAAACTGAATTTTCGGCTGTGTTTATCTAGTTTGAGTACCAAATCCATTACCACTACAAGCTTGTAGCTCAAACGACATAGGCAGTATGTCAGTAAAATAGAAGTCAGGAGTTCGAATCTTTGACCTTTCTAACTGTTTTCCCTCGACCAACCAGTTTGTCTATTTTTAAGAAATCTCGTAAAAAGAGTATCAAATCCGTTACCGACTTACCGTATACCACAACAATAACAGAACCAAAGCAACAAAAGCATTCAACTCGAAGTGTTAGCTCGTTTTATTTCTCATTTTCCAGTTAGCCTGATTGCATGCAACTTACAACAATGAACAAAACAAAATCAACGGATACCGCCTGAAAGTTTCAACCAAAACGAGTTATTATAATTAAAAATAAATGCCATTCTCAACAACAACCAAAAAAAAAAAAGGAGCAGCAAGCAAAGTACTTGGCAGTAGGAGCAACTCCATGCGCATTACTAGCACCAGCAACCTGACTCTTCTTCTCAGGCACCACCGGTTTCGGTGACTGGGGCAACCCGTCTTTCACAACAACAGCCGCAGGTGAGTCCGACCCGTTAATCACTTTGCCGGAACTAGCGCTTCTAAGAGGAAAATCAGGGTCAGATCCGGCGCTCCCAGAAAAAACCCAGTTGCCGGAGCCGCTATGAATTGCAACTGAGAATCCCCTCTTCGCCCCCGACAAAAAGCTCTTGCTGTTGCCGCTGTTGTTGTCTGAGCCCATACCAAGTTGTGAGCTGCCATTGTCTCTCTCCGGTGACTGGGACCCAGGTAAGCCAAGTCTCAGTTCAGTGGCTTTCAAGTTAAGACCAGCATCAGAGTTCTTCTCCATTGAAGGAAACTTCCGACAGTTATCCTACGTAATCATGCTACTCTGCGGACACAGACAGACATCAAACATGAGCACTCGTACATATAATTAATGCTTCAGTTTTGTTGCGAATTTTTCGAAACTGAATCTGAAACACCTGAAAAAGACAATGAAATTGTTAACAAGAAGAGGAAAAAAAAAAGAGAAGCGAAGACCTTTTCTTATTTCTGTTGGTATGAAGATTTTAATGGCACCGAGAGTTACACAGTGGTATATCGTGAAGAGGATAAAACTTCTTTTGAGCTTTTAATATTGCTCCGTTCTGCTCTCTGTATGGCGGAATAAAATGAAGAACTTCTATTTATGTGTGTGTGTGGTTTTTTTTTTTTTTTTAATCTTTGTTTTTACTATAGATGTCAATTTTACATTTCTTGAAAACTTTTTAGGACTTTTGTGTTGTTTTACCTATTTTGGTTATCGTAATTTTGTAATTTAGTGGTAAAAAAGAGTTAATCCAAAATTGTAAATATCACTTTTTTTTTAGTAAAAATTATAGATTTTACTTTATTTTCCCATTTCTTTGAAAAAATGCATACTCTTATATGAGTACTTGGACTGACATGTTATAAATTGTTGCCTAGACAACTCTAAAACAGAAATATTTTTTATATAATCAATTGTAATCATATTAAATATGTAATAATTTGAACTGTTAAAAATATTATTTATATATTTATACATAAAAATACATAATTAATATTTATTTTTTTAAACAAATTGTAATATTATAAAAAACTAAATATTTGTATAATTTTGATAGTTTTTTTTAATATCAATCACTATATTATTATTGTATAGAAAATTATAATTTATGTTTGTATAGATAATATCTTCTACCATTTAGAGCCGAGGTTATGAAAAGTAATAAATATGTTTGATAAGGAGTTGGTCTACATAAGGTCAGCCACTGGGTCCGCCTACTTCCAAGCTCAACCTTCCCAGCAAGTACGGGCCCTGTCGGGCGAGTCTCACGGTCTCGCAAGTTCGTTTAATGTAGACCGCTTCATTAGGGAAACACTTTTCTTACTTGGCGCTTATTTTACTTTTTTAAAGACTATTTTTGAGAGTCTTCTTACGTTGAGGGTCCCAAAATATTTCGTATCAAGTAAAAGCTGTGACTCTATATTGGTACTATAATCTTAATGAATAATATTAAATATCTTAAAATTATATTATAAAATATTTTAAAATATATAATTATAAAAAAATTAACCATTACACCGTCTCGACTGTCACAGCCGAGTCGGTACCTCATCACATCAACTTGAAGGGACTTCGTGTCGTCCTAAACCACTATTGAGTCCCTTCAATTTCCTTGGCGTGGGACTTGGTTGCACGGGCCATACATCAATTCTGGATCACCCAAAGATAGCAACGCTATGCGCAGCAAACTGAAAATGTACCTAAAATTGTATTGATGAGCTATTTACCTTTCTTTTTTTTTTTTTTTTTATGCTCGACAGGAATTTAAACGACTTCCATCTCCATCTCTATCTCCAATGCCCATCTTTGATGAACCCCTTTCTTTGGAGCATCAAAACTTTCAGGTACATGAGATCATTAAGAAGCGAGGTATTCTTTTTTTTTTTTTTTTTAAATCTTTCTCCATTTTTTTTCTTTCTTCAAAATAAAAAAGAAGAATAAATTTGTTAAGAATAAATTTGTTAAGTAATCAATTTTACCATTTTTCTTATGCTATTGTTATTTACGTGAAGTTGTTTTCTTCTGTCTTGAAGATGATGAAAGAGATAGAATGGTTTCTCATTCATTTTAGAGTTCTTTTCTTTGCTTATGTGGCAAAATTCAATTTTCGACAAAACTCTTAAATTTAATTGTTGTTCTTTATTTTAATTTCATTATTTTGTTGTGATAATAATACAATATGTCGAATTTTTGATTAGATAATCATTATTCGATTTCAATAATCGCTTAAATAATCCAATTCGACTTTAACTTTACTACCTCTCAATATTATCATTTCTTAGGTATAATTCAAGTTATTATACAACAGAAGAAAGCTCTATCGACAATTAACTCCATATTTTTTTTTTGTTTTATTGATATCAGTAATTTTTTATTAAATTTATAAATATTTATTCAAATTGAAAAAACACGTGTAAAGCGCATGACCTTAGAAATTAGTGGTTACTATAATCTTAATTGTAACAGCCGAGTGGATACCTCGCCACATCAACTTGAAGGCCTTGCCCCGCCCAATCGCCTCTTCTGTGCATATGAATACAAACAGACTTGAATCCATCAATAGCTAATATTTATTTAGTTAATTAATTAATTCTGATTGAAATTCGAAATTAAGATTTTTAATTCTAAAAATAATTTCAGTACCAATTAATATCTCGTCTTCTTTATTTTCCTTGAGTTTATATGTCTGGACCAGGATTCCAAAGTCGACTTAATTTAAGAATTACAGTGTTAATGTTGAGTTTTATCCCGATGCTTCATAGTCATGGACCTCATGGTTGCTCTACAAGAATTTGGTGCCAGTTCGAGCCAGAAATTTTACAGTTGCCGAACTCCCGCAACAACATTGCCTGACTGTTCGTCAATCTTCATGAGAATTGAGAAGAAAACAATTTTATTTTTTAAAACTAGTGATTATCATTATAATAAGTAAATTTGCCACATAAATGTATAAAATAATCAGCATCTTATATTTTATATTTTATCCTTTTTTCTTATAATTTAACTTTTATCGAAATAAAATATTCTGCATCATATTTAAAGTTGATATGGTTCTTGTTTTATTTTCTAATCTATCCGTGTCAGTGTCATGTTAGTGATGAGATCTCAATAATTATTTGTGCAAAGAAAAAGGGCAATAATGAGGAATTAATCCATAATTGATCAATAAAAAAGACTATTAATTACACACACTCATAATTGAAGACGTTTTCATTATACCTACAACAAGACCAAAGTTCAAAAAACTTCAACAAAATTAAGAGTCCAATTATACTAACCAGACAGACTCACAATATAATTGACCGATTAAGTTATGCAACTAAATAATTTTTATTAAAAATTATTAAAATTAATGTATTTTTTATCAATTTTTATTGTAAATAATAATTATTTGATTGTACAATTTAAGCGATTCGATTGTTTTATAGTTATTTTCTGTCTTTTTTTTTTTTCTCCAGGTATGTTTTTCGCAAAATCAAACACGAAAACCAAAATTGGCAACCTCCAAAAACCAGCAATCGGACGGAAAGTGAGAGCCCAATAATAATACGGGATGGTCCTCCTCCGTCATTTCCCAATCAGAATATTGGCCGTGAAAATGCGCTGAGATGCTAACGTGAGCCAAAAAGTTGACATGTAATCACAACTCAGGAAGAGAGGGGCGAAAAGGATGTAACGTGAAGTCGCCAAAATAATCCGCATTTTAAAGCAGCGTCTTTTGTTTCTGCGACTCAGAGAAATTATTTTATCAAATATTTTGGTGAATGGATTTCTTGGACGTTATGCTGTTTGGATCCTGAGAAAGCAAAAACACACGACCCCAAAATAAATTTTTTTTTAAAAAAAAAGAAAAAACAGTGAGAAAATTCGGATCATGTATGTGTCCAAGAAAGTGAGGGAATTTAGGGAAAGCTGACGAGAGACAGAGACACCTGTTGAAAAAGAAGTTTTTTTTTTTTTTTTTTTAATTTGTTTTAAAAAACAAAAGATAGGAATATGAGGAAAGCAACGACAGAGGGCTCCTTCTTTTTAATGTTCTTTTTCAATTTCATGGGTACTATTTTTGTATGATCGGTCGTGTGGTAACAGGAGGAATGAAAAGGAACCGACTTGCCCTTCAAAAGGCAACCAATTGTTACGAACTCAAATTTCTATTTTTAAGGTTTGAAATTTTAATTTTGAGAAAAAAATATAAAATATATGAAGATAAAAAAAATATTATATCATAATTCAAGGTCAATCAATTCTTTAATTAAAGCAAAAAAGGGTCTGTAGTGTTTGAATTTTTTTTTTGCTTTTTGTACGTATTATGTCTTGTTGGTGTTTGGGTTTTGGACAAACTGCATGCTTTGCCTTTTCGTTTTGGATTCTCCCGGAAAATATGCTTCGGGGTTGGCCAAAAATTAGGGCTCACATTCTTTCATCTATAAGAAATGTATATAAAATTAGACAATAAGAAAATAATATTATTTATCACCGGCAAGTTAGGCGAGCAAAAGCCCAAAATTAAGGCATATGACATTTTCAATTTAGGAATTTTTAATTTGATTCTTTTTTTTATTGAGTATAATTTACTGATAATTTTATACTACATAATAAATAAAGTTTATCTGAACAAAAAAATAAAAAATTTATTTATGTGGTATTAGATTATGAATTAATGTTACTCATAAAAATATAATAAAATTAGGGCCCGTTTGGAGACGCTGTCAGTTTTTTATTTCTGTTTTTTATTTTCTGTTTTTTATTTTTGCTGTTTGCTGAATTTTTGTGTTTATTACTATCAATTTTTGTTTTTTTTTCTATAAGAATAAAAAAAAAGATAGAAAAAGGATAGTGAGAGAAATGGTAAAAAAAGTATAAATATAGAGAGAAAAGTGAGAGAGAGAGAGAGAGAGATAAATAGGGTAGAGAGAGAATGAGTAGAGAGAGAAAAAAGGAGAGAGAAAGAGAGAAGAAAGAGAATGAGTAGAGAGAATGATAGAAAGAGAAAGGGATGAGAAAGAATGAGTAAACAGAATAGTAGAGAGAAAAAAATGAGAGAGAGGGTAGAGAGAGAATGAGTAGAGAAAATGACAGAGAGAGAAATAGAGATAGGGTAGAGAAAGAATGAGTGGAGAGTAAAGAGAATGATAGAGAGAGAAAAATGAGAGAGAGAGAGCAGGGAGAGAATGAGTGGAGAGAATGGTAAAACAAGAAAAAAAAAAAAAGAGTCTGCGTAGAGAGAGACTATATAGAGAGATGAAAAGGAGTGAGAGAGAGTAGAGAGATAATAGTAGAGCGAGAAAAATGAGAGAGAATGTAGGTAGACAGAAAGGAGAGAGAATCTGGGTAGACAGAGAATGATAGACAGAAAAGAGAGAGGGCAGAGAGAGAACAGTAGAGAGAATGATATAGTAAGAAAAAGAAGAGAGAATGGTAGAGAGAGAAAAATGAGAGAGAGAGCGGGTATAAAGAGATTGAGTAGAGAGAATGGTCGAGGGAGAAAAAGGAGAGAGAGAGAGAGAGTGGGTAGAGTGAGAATTAGTAGAGAGAATGGTAGAAAGAGAAGGAGAAAGATGGTAGAAAAAAAATGAGTAGAGAGAGAAAAGAGGGAGAGAGAGAGGGTAGAGAGAGAATGGTAGAGATAGAAAAAGGGGAAAGAGGGTAGAGAGAGAATGATAGAGATAGAAAAGGAGAGAGAGGCTACAGAGAGAATGAGTAGAGAGAGAGGATAGAGAGAGAATGGTAGAGATAGAAAAGGGAGAGAGAGGGTAGAGAGAGAATGGTAGAGATAGAAAACGGAGAGAGTGGGTAGAGAGAGAATGAGTAGAGAGAGAATGAGTAGTGAGAGAAAAAATATAAAGGGATAGAGAGAGGATCAGCAAAGAGAGATATGGTAAAGATGGTGGATAGAGAAAGAAAATGTTGTAAAAGAAAGTATAGAAAAAAAAGTGAAAAATAAAATCGGAAAGCTAGTTTTTATTGTTTTCTCAATTTGTTTTTTTTTTTTGAAAAATCCTTTTAACTTTTCAACAAAAAACAGAAAACAAAATTAATACCAAACATGTTTTCTGTTTTTTTTGTGAAAAATAAACAGAAAACAGAAAACAAAATCCATATCAATTTTACTTACTAATAAGTACCTTAATAAGTACCTTAATTTTACTAATTTTTTTAATAGAGGTTATTAAATATCTCATGAGAAATACTTTATTTTGAGAGGAGAGATGACCCAAAATTATGAACAAATCTCTGAAATGGTTACCCACTCAGCCACCATCCTTATGTTTTGGATCAAGCATTTGACAATACACAAAATGAATTCAGACGAAAATTAAGCAAAATAAAATTTTGAATTTAAAAAGAAGACCATATAAATTAGATGAACAATTTACTTTTTTTTTTTTTGGAGAAGGATGAACAATTTAAATTTATAAACGTGATAGAATTTATTTTGGATCCTTTAAAAAATTTTTGATCACATAACTAAGATCATTGATCTTATCCTCTCTCTCTTTCTGTATCTGCCCTAAAGAGAAACGATTTAACGTCACGACCATTAAGGATATTATAGCTTGTACAAAATTTATTAATTATTAACAATTCCCCGATTATCAGCCTACTTATAATTCATTTTATTTATCAAACTTTTTTAGTGTTGTCGTTTAATTTTGCTTATTTCCTTATTTGACTTCCTAACAGTAGCTGATTAAAAAGTAAATTCGGACTATTTTTTGCTATTTTTTGAATTACTTTTCACTTTTTAATATTAATAATAATTTATATAGATTAAATTACCCTTAAAGAATATTTATATAATTTTACTATTATTTTTTTACTTGACGCATGAATTAGATATGTTAATTTATTTTATTAGTATTTATATAACTTCAATAATTTTTTTTCAAGTATTCTTAAATAATATTTTTTTTCACTTCAATTTTCTTTAATATTGAAATTTATAAAAAAAAAATCTCAAATATAATAATTTTTATCATTGAATAAAAATTAATATTTTTTAAAAAAAGTTAAAAATTAAGTAAAATAATTCCTAATATTATTTATAAAAGATTATTCTAAAATATAAAATTATAAAAGATAAAAATAAAATTTTTAATATGATATCTACACAAATTATATGTCTAAATTATACATTTTATTATTTAACAGTAATAGCAAATATAAAATTAATCAAATATTTAATTAATTTTATCAGTAATCAGCAACAGCAAGTAAGAATCAGTAATTAGGAGTAGTAATCAGTAACAATAATTAGTAACATTAACATTCAACAGCTAATCCAAACAGATCATTAATCTATTGAATTGAATTGGAAATTATGGATTTCTATAATATTGAGCATAATAAGTAACCCAGATGCTCGAATTTTTCATATTACCATTTTTTTTCTAGAAATTAAAAAGTAAAGATGACAATTTATGGTTCTGTTAAAGCGAATCTTGTAAGGTCAGGACAAAAAATAACTGAAGGTCTAGACAGTATCATATTAACATCCCGAAATTAAGGCTCTTCTTACATTTATTCAGATTTCAGACCGATACGCCCACGTGCAAGCGCTGAGGAAAACAGGTGAAATATACAGCGTAGCTTACTAGTAGAACAAAAAGTTTTGAACACACAAATCCCCACACGACCGATCAATTTGTCTTTTGCATGCTTTACAAGTACTTATAATAAGATCTATGTCGCCAGACAGGTTCTCGTCCGAATTTGCTTTATTAAGAGATTTATTTTATTAACCCATAAATTACATAATAAAAATAAAATTTTTTATTCTTGTAAATTTTATATTTATTTTTAACAAAAAGTCTAAAGTTTGAAAATAAAATATTAAAAGGGTTCTATTATATAGGCAAATGAAATTTTCTTACCACATCTACACACGTTTTTTTTGTGTAACCACGAATATTTTTTATACAACCACAAAACATAAACGTAAAATAAAAAAATAATAATATTTTTTATATCATTTTTTATCGTTGTGATTACATAAAAAATAATCATAATCATAAAACAAAAAACATATAAATATAATATAAAAATTTTATCTGCTAACTAAATTTCTCCCATGTTAAAGTCTTAACCACTTATAAACAGTACTTCTCGTCGAAATGTGCTATAAGAGATGAGAGAATCTCCGTGATGGACCCACTAAGGAATAGGTGGGCCATACTCGCATGTCTTTTTGCCTCTGGTGACTGGGTCCCTTAAAAGGTGATCGCAAGGTAGCAATCGTAGGGTACTAGTGTTATCGAGGTCGAGCAGTGTTTCAATAAAGGAAAGAACTAATTGGTCACTCTACCGGTCTACTCGGTCCCTTCTCTCCCTGTTTTTCTTTTTCTTTTTTTTTTTTAACAACTATACAAATATAGATGATGATAGATAGATACAATTTATTTTCTGCAAGTATTTTCCTCCCCTTTTTGGTAAATCAAATAGTATTTACGCGAGAATAATGAGATTTCCGCGTCTCAAAAATTAAAACTTTCTTCTATAAATGAGAAACGCAGGCCTCTACTCCGGTCAAATTTTCTGAGTTAATGATCTCTCTTTCTTGCCTTTTGGTGTTTGGCCAATCTCAATTAGAGTAATCATATAATGTTTGATGGCCGCATTCTTCGTGTTCTCTATGTCTATTATATAACCTATATCTTTAACCTCTCCCTCACAGCTTGGCTTTCAGGTTAATTGAGTCAAAAAAATAAAAAAAGCTTTTAGGTTAGTTAAAATTTCAATACTTTATTTGACATGATGTCATAATTTTATGTTCAAATGATCTCATGTTCAAATTCCTTAATTCTTATTTTTCGTATGTAATTATGAATTTCTGTAGATATTCTTAACAATACATATGTAATTTTATTATAGTGATCCCTTTTTTTTTTATCAAAAGTTATATTGATCCCACTTGTTTAACGAATTAGATAATGGATAAGCTAGGTAGGGGCTTTTGATACCCCCACTAAAAGGATTCTGATCACTCGGTTTTTTCTCCAATTCCATCACAAAAGAATATAATATCTATTTTACCAGTAAATAATGGTTGTCACACTCAGTCATATATGATACATTCTCAGGAAACTTTGAGTTCTCAGCGCTGTAGCATCAAAGCTGCAGCATACATTTGATTTCTTGGCATTGTTGCTTCAAATTTCAAAAACCAAAATTTCAAAGACATAATAGAATTAAAAAAAAAAAAAAAAGTATTGGTTACTCCTTTATATATAAATCCAAAGCTATCTCATATTATTGATTCGAACTTTAATATTTCTATGCTCTACAAGTTGTCTTACTGTTAAGATTGTTTCTCATTAGGTATGTAATATAACCAACATTTTTGTTTAGCTCGATTTCCCTATAAAAATAAACGCGAATGAGGGCCCAATTATTAAAATATTTGTGAGAAAAATTTCTTGGATTTTGACGGCACACGTACTCGACAAATATTCTTCAAATTGTAAATTACAGGTATACCCCGATGTACCCAAAAAAAATATTATAGCGAAGCTACCATTGAGCATAAGTCCTGCAATTCTCCTAGAAATAAGATGCTACGTTGCTACTAATTACATAGTCTAGTAGTAGAACATTTAGATCACAATTCTAGCGATCAGGTTCAAATTTTGGTACCGGCAAAAAAAACAAAACAACATACATTTTCTTTAAGGATTAAATATAGCTTAGAATTTAGCATGTCCTTGAACGGGTATGGGTTTTTGGGGAAATGGGAGAAAAAAGCCAATTTTTTGGTGAAAAGGAGCACCTAACAGGACAAGAATTTGAAAAAAGAAAAGGGAAAACATAAGGCAGGGACTTAAAATAAGAGTTGCCCAACCCCAACAACAGCAGCAGTGGTAGTCATGATCAGACCAAAGACTTTCTGGTGAGGAATTGGGGACAGCATGAATCTTCAAAACAGCATTCCTTGCAAGATTTTGATTTAACATATGGGAGGAATCACAAAACTTTATAGTTACAAAAGGCAGCATCATAACCCTATTTGAATAATGTTAAAAGCTGCACCATCAGAGAGACATACTTGATCTATCATGAATTCCCAATGGACCCCACCATAATATGTTATGCTATGGAAATGTGGAATACTTGCTTACTTCTTCCAAGATGCTCCCTGCTGAAAATCAAGGGGTAATCAAGTTCTTTGCCATACAAGTCCTTTTCAATTTTGCATACAACTGGTAGCATAGAAAGAAGGAAAAAAAAAACAAAAAACAAAAAAACAAGCAAAGCATGGAATAAGAGGGGCAAAAAAAGAGAGGAACAAAGCACCTTAGATCGGCATGATGAGATTTCCCCACCTTCCCTAACCAACACCCCCCCCCCCCCCGGAAAAAAACAAAAAAAAAACAAAAAAGGAAGAAGAACAAGAACAAAGAGTACTCAGGAGATAGTTTCAAAAAATTTCGAGTCAGTTTACACACACACACAATATCCAGTCAATCTCTTTCACTCCATCTCAAGGAAAAATTAAGTATGCCATGTTAGTTAGAGTTTCTTAGAAATTTTTAACTAGGCTAATTGTTTTCTTTTTTTGTTATGAAGAGTAATCTTTTACAGCAAATTTGGGTAGTTAATACGACATTTCAGTTCTCAGTAAAAGGATTTGAACTTAAATAGTGCACTTAACTCGCGCAATTTCAAATTTGTTTTTACTACTAAGCTACTTAGAGTAGTTCAACTAGGCTAATTTTTTAAGTTAGCAAAATAATTTGATGGCAGGCAAAGCCTGGAGAAATAGTTAAGCTAAACCATGCAATCGGGGAGCAACTATTAAATAAAAAGTCGGGGAGCCAGTTGCAGAACGTCACGGGGATATTAAACAAACGAGCACTGTTACATTTCCAGACAAAAATATGCCTGAAATGCTGCCCGAATGCAACTGATTGCATTTGGTTTGCAACTGCCTGTATTTCAAGTGCAACAAAAAATAAGAAGAAAAAATCACTGTCATTTCTTTAGACATGAAATTCAACTGATTGCATTCGGGTAACATTTCGGGCATAACATTTCGGGCATTATTTCCTCTAAAAATCTAACTTTTTCCTAAACAAAAGTAGGACATGAAGGGCCCAAAGCGAAAAATATAAAGGTTTGGGAGAGTTGCCCAGCAACGGCTAAACCAAAAGAAATAGTGGGCTTATAATTATATGTGGTATATATATATACACTATGGGGTTTATTCTTAAATCTCTTCTAATATCTTAAATTTTTGAATTTTTTTGATATGATATAAAAATTTATGAGTTCAAAATGTGTTGTCGTCATTCTTCAATTAATTGTAAAATTTTATAGGTGACGCTCATTTATATTTTCGACTCAATATGTTTGCACATGAAGAAATGAGTTGAAATTTTAGTTTATTTTTAAATCTTTGAATTTGAATGATTTTTTGGAAATGCACGTCACATTTTAAGCGTCATGCACCTCTTCAATTTTTTTTCTCAAATTTGGCATTGGGTATGAACAATTGGCAACTTTGGAAACCGTGATCAACGGTAACTAATGTTAATAACGAGAAAATGTCTCTCGTAATTAAGAACATTTTCTGTTGTCAATAAGTTAGGAAAAAAAAAAATTCAGATGCAGTAACAGCACTGGTTTTACATTGTTGAAGCTCTGGAATTACGTGCAGTTACTAATGGTTCTGTGTCCAAGTGTTACATTGAGCCCGGAAAGAACAAATACGATTATGTTCATATGTGTCTGAATCAAAAATATCAATAAGGGGTCCAGTTTTTTTAGCACCCCCAGCAAACATTCTTACTTAATATTAATAAAGCTTTCAACTAAAAAATTCAAGTTGTTGCACGAGAATATTACACGTTAAACTCTAATAGGATTATCTCTTACGTACAAGCATCACAAAACTTAAACACTCGTTACTTTGGAGTCATGACCTGTTAATTACAAAATTATATTATTTGCAGAAACATACAATTATAAAGTTTAAAAAATTGGATGTAATTTAAGAATATATCACATTTTAATCTTATTTTAAAAAAAATAACATAATAATATTCTTTTCCTATCATCTCCCTTTCCCTTCGCCGTCCTAGGAAAATTACGAAGTCAAAAGGTTATTACTACTTAAAAGTAGACATATAATCTTACTTTCTAAAAGCTAACTCTTAACTGGACAATTTAACATTCAAAAACTATTCCTTGGACGCAAGGAAACCCAAGTTGGATAAAACGAATGAAGCTGCTCAAACCAGGAAACCAGAATTGGAGATGTCGATCGCTTTCTACTTTTTGTTGAGATCGAGCCCACCACTTATCACTCCCACCAACTATCAAAACATAATAATTGAAGTTTCTGAGCATCAGATCGTCACGAGTTACATCCAGCAGTGAGACAGCAAGTATGAAAGGACATTTATAAAGAAGATGAATGGTTCTGTCCCATTATCAAATTTTAAATGCAGTTTAAATTAACAAACATAAAACTTTGATAGATGAAACAAGCTTTTCTAAGAGAAAATCTATAAGCATTTTCATAAGAAAATTATCATGACTGTGTATAACGCAATTTAATTACAACCCACAAGTTAATTAATCTTTTGATGATAAGATCCACAAAAGTCTCATAATGGAAGACCTTGACCTGATAAAACATTCATGGGTCATAGCTGCTTTTCTTATTGAGTGGGATGGCAGTGAAGAATATGGTGGAGTTTGACTTTTTGGATAGCCTACCAACGTTGAGGGCAGTAGATGGACAACAATTTGCAGTAGTTCTGTAAGAAAAAGGTACAGCAAATATAGGATCCACATCTTGCAATGAAAACGGAGAAGACACGTTAGAAGCTAGGTAGACCAAATTCGATATATACAAGTTTGACAACATCATTTTCTCCCTTTATCTCACGAAAATTGTAGCAAACCAAAACTTCAGGAAAGTGACGGGACAACTTGACGAGAGGCAAACAAGCAAAAATGCTTCTTTAATTCGCAGGTAACCAGAGGTTGACAACAGCATTTATTCAGACAGAAGCACTATAGTCCACCCACCTCAGCAATTTGTTGCTCATATCATGCAAAAAAAGGGCGTCGACATAATGAAGTCGGGAGAAGTGTCATAATTACACGATCTTACCTTTGTTTTTTGCGAAGAAAGTGTCATTTGAATCTATAATCACTAGCCTACAATGAAATAATTTTTCTATTACAGTATAGCTCGCATTTTTTTGTTGTGCATACTCTTCTACTTAAATCAAATGATCAGTGTCATATATTTATATGGACCTTGCTACATAAACCTCAGTGCACCGGTGGTGCACCGAAGTAATAAGATTTTAATTTTTGTTTTTTTCACAAAACTAAAATTTAGCTTTAAATAAGTATTATCTTAGAATATAAAGTGTAGACACCATATGATATTCGCTATAAATTTTTTTTCCTGAACTAAAATAGTATAAAAAATTAATATTTAATGAATGTGTATACATATTCGGTTGCTATAACATATATATGCATTTTGCATATGAGCTTGGTTTGGCTGCCCGTGAAATTATTCCAATAGTAACAACATAGTAATTTTTAATGCCAATATACATATTTTAAGTAATAAAAAATTAAGTGTTAAAATTTTATAACTAAAAATATGATTATTAGTACTTAAAATTGTATGCTTATTACTTTCAATACTCTTAGTCAGGCTTAAATTAGTAGGGCAGCCAATCTTTCCCCTTTTCATATATAACATGCTTGCCAAGTTTCTGTAGCCTAAAAGCCAGCTCGGAACCGAAGACTAATTTTATGTTAATTTTTTATTTGTATGGAGTATGATTTGAAAGCCAGAAATTGTAATAGCCGCATGCAAGATCGCCACTAAAACATAATGCTTAAGCCATTTTCCTCAACAGCAGGGAGCTGATTTGTAGTGGGTGCAAACAAGTCAGAAGCCATTGCCTTTCCTTGTGGAAACAGCTTCCCATGCAGGCCTGGACTGGACACCCATTGGCTGTGTCGTGTCCTTTGGGAAATCGTAATAATGGTGCTTCGTTCCACTTCTTTGAGTATTGAGACGTGATTCATATTCAGGCATGGCAGACCCAAATGAAAAGTGTATGCTACGTGGACCACAAGCTAAGCTTCATCCATCGACCCAAAATAATAACTGTCACAGATCGATAATTTTTATTTATATATTTATTTTATTCATTTAAATATACATTAGTCATGAATTATATAATGAAATAATTCTTTTTTCATAAATTATTCATCCTCTCATTCTAATATTAAAATCTAAAATCTCTAAAATTGAAAGTATTAAGTATTTCTTAAAAGATATCAATAATTTTTATTGAAAGCCAATAATTTTTATTTGAAAACTCAGAAAAGAAAGTCAACTCTGGAGCACAAGCACAAAAGTCGACCGAATTGGGTATACAATCACAAGGGCATTAGAGCAATGTTTCAAGCATGCACGCTTGAGGCACCATGAAATTAAATGAAAAGACATAGGTCTTCTTCTTCTTCTTCTTCTTCTTCTTCTTTTGAATGAAAAGACATTGTTGATCTATCCGACTGTGTGGGCAAAATTGACCAATCTTTCTCTACAACAAATTATTTTCTGTTTTTTTTTTTCCGGCAATTGTTTTCCTAGATGAAAACAACAAAATAGGTCATTTGTTATCCAACTTAAATTTATTGAAACCAACGATAGTTGATCGATTGTTGTTGATGCTCAGACAAGGAAACGGCCCACCATCTCTTGGACTTTGACCTGGGGCTGGTTAAGTCTCCACTTCTCGTCGAGCTAGGCTCTAGCTCGAAGCCTTGCTCCAAGTCTCCACCCCGAACTCATGGCCTGGGTCCAAGTCTGACCTCAAGCTTGACCCTCATGACAGTGGACCGCAGTCCCCTGTGTCCCTCTCATAAGCAGCATAACCCATGTCGGTTCCAAACTCACTCACTTGAGGCCTCCCCAGGCCCACATCAAGCCCATTTAGTCCTCTAAAGCAAGGCAACTCATTTTTTTGCTTTTTTTTTTTTGTCATTTAAAATTAGTAGCCTAATAATTAAAGACGAGAATAATAAGAAAAATATTTGAAGTTCAAATTTAGATCTTCTAATTAAAAGTTACTGCTTTCAAATATGTCACCTCAACTACAACTCTCTCTGTTTTTTTTTTTTTGGTCAGAGGCAACTCATATGTTTTATCAAGGTTGTCAAAACCGGACCGGATATCGAACCGGAAACATTAGTGGGTTGAGTTTCAACCAGTTGAACCGATCGAATTAGTATTTAAACCGATATTTAATAATATATATATGTATAAAAGTAATTTAAATAAATAATATATATATGTACTGATTAAATATTAATTTTTGTAGTTTTAAGGGTTAAATTGAAAGTTTTGATAAATTTAAGACTAAATTAAAAATTTTAATAAATTTAGAGTTCAAATTATAATTTAAACAAATTTTGGAATCAAATTAAAATTTTTGAATGTTTATATTTTACTTGGACCGGTTGGACCAATCCGGTTTTGACCGGTTTTTGACCGGTTCGAGTTTTATTTAATTTTTGTCTTGAACCGGACCGGACTACCGGCCGGTCACCGGTTCAACCAGTCAGACCGGTCGGTTCAGTCCGGTTTTCACAACCATGTATCTTATCCACGAGCACTGGATGCTTTTTTTTTTTTTGTGTGGTTAAAATCACTGTTGTCAGAACCGGACCGGACCGGCCGGTGGTCCGGGCCGGTTTTGGTAAATTTTGAAGGGTGGCTCGGACCGGTCAAAACCGGAAAAAACCGGTCAAGAACCGGTAAAAACCTGTGAAAACCGGACCGGTTGAACCAGTCCAATAAAATTAAAAAATTCATAAATTACAATTTGACCCCAAATGTTATTTAAATTATAATTTAAGCATTAACTTTAATTTAAAAGTTCAATTTAGTCCTAAATCTATTAAAAATTTCAATTTCATCCTTAAAATTAGAAAAATTAATATTTAATCACTATTTATAAATATTATTTTTATAATTACTTTTATACACATATATATTATTAAATACCAGTTCGACCGGTTCAACTGGTTGAACCTTGACCCACTAATGTTTCCGGTTCGATGACCGGTCCGGTTCTGACAACTTTGATTAAAATAGAAGGTAATGCACCTTATTACAACAAACAATTATCTAAAGCTGAACTAAAGAAGTTTATGTCAAAATCAATGAATACCCACTGTATCTTGCCATGAAATATGATACACCTGAGAAGAAGGTTCACAAAAGATATGAAAGCCCTAATCCAAATGAAAGAGCAAAATCAACTAATTAATCTGCTACCATATTACCTTCCACGGTAGATATAAGAGACCTTAACTATCTACTCTCACTGCAACAAATAACGACAATTCTGAACCAAATTAACCAGCGGGTGAGCCCTTTTGAATGGAGCACTCCGTACTTTAATGGACAGTCGATGGTGACTTGGATGTCGGAGTTCCAGCGCGTGAGGGCACTGGGCTCCTACCACAATTTGATTCTGTTTCGTAGGCCTCCATAGTCAGCTCAACTTGCTTCGGTGCTTCCAGCCCAGGACCATCAGTTCTCGTTGTGAAAAAAAGTTCCACGTCCCAATTACCCACGAGGGACGCGCATTTAGCCTACTGCGGGGCGGATGTGGGGGCTTAATGGGATGACAGGTTGGTTAATCACGATTGCGGGAGCTCTGCCCTTGGAATACAAAAAATAGAAGTAGCCAAATACAGAAAACAAAAATTTACTAAATTGAATTGAAATTATCTATTTATATCAAATCAAATATCAGTTCAATATCACTTGATACAATAAAAAATATAAATAAAAATAACAAGCACTCATTTAATTATGTGATAAATTATGTTCAATTATTATTAATTTTCTTAGAACAAAAACTTGCAGGATTCTTTTACGCACCGAATGATTGTTGCCATGTTTGACAACAATAGACCGAGATGGAGGATAAATATTAGGAAAAAGTTTGATGCCCAAAGGTCAATGATTAAAAAAATGTTTAGAACATAATAAATTTAGTTTTTTTTTTTTTTTTTGTAATTGTATTGATTTTTTTATAACACAAAATAAATTGATAATTTATTATATTATATTTTATTAATATATTTGTGTAAATATAATGGATTATTACATTCTGAACCCTTTCTTTAACTGTTTACCTGTGCCAGTTCTCTAAATATTATTACTAATTTGCACTTTTCCCGAAAAACTATTTTGTTTCCACAAGGACAAGAAGGGTAATTTGGACACTGCAAACAGACTGCAAGGGACCAAATTGGGCCTGACCGTAGTTGGGTTGGCGGTTCCAATATCTTGGACCGATTCAACTAAAGCCCAAGTTTCTGTGTTTTTAGCAGCAGTTCTAGAAAGAAAAAAGATGACAAGAAAATGGGGCAAAACCGGCATAGATGTGGACCATAAAAGCCAGCATTGCGAGTACTCATGGGTCGGGCTCAAATATGGGTTTTGTTAAAATGACCCACTTTGCACGGCTATTAAGGAGTAAGATAAAACGAAGGTAAGTGGAGGTTACTGTTTTCCAACTCTAGTCATTCCCTTACTTTTTTTAATCTTTCACCTGAACAACTAGTTTCAAAGAACTTAAAAAAAAGGGGAAGATAAAAAAAAATTAAAATTAAAAGTTAGCCGTTGGTATAGCACATACGGGAAATCCTTTTTGATAAATGTTTTTACATGTAAAATCAAAGTACAATTAGTTGTAATGATAATAAATATTCAACTTAAAAGATTCGATTTTAATTTTGAGAAGATGGTATTTAGTTTATGTAAATAAAAAGATTTATTTTTATTGTGTAATTCACGATTTAATTGGCCTCTTAATAGACAAAAGAAAAAATGGTACAGCTTCAAAAAATAAAGTAAAATAAAACGTAGCCACGGGGGACCCCAGAGCAGAAATGGGAAATCATCTCTCATGAATATAGATGCGGGAAATCAATGGCCGCAACTCAGCATTCATAGGGAACGGTGTGAAAAATAATCAAAAGCGGCGTTAGTTTATTTGAGCAAGTCTATGCAATATACCGCCACCTTACACATGCATATAGCCGCATGTATATATACTTTGTTAAATTATTAGTTTAATCTAATGTATTGAAAATTAACAAATATTTTTACAGACATGAACTTCAATTAAAAAGTGATTAAACCATTTGAAGAACTTTTTAACGGTTCAACAATAGTTGAACCTTTGCTTTTCTAGCTTTCATCCCTTTCAGGTCCTCTAACTGATCCAATTTCGAAATGTTGTACAAGAGAAATCACAAAAGTTTTAAATTGAAAGTCATATTATTGAAGCATGGGACGCAAGTGGACCTCTGTAATAAAGATAAAAGAATGTGCAACAAGGCGTAAGAAAAGCGCAATAAATGTATTAAAAAAAAGAAAAAGCATCAAGGTTATTTATAACTTTTTTTGACAATTTATTACGCATTTTAATATGGATATTGTGTATTTTGTTATCTTTATTGTATATCTTGTTTTTTTTAACTAAAATTTTTTTAAAAAAATTATTTAATTTGAAAGATATTACTCTATCTAGCCTTTGATTGAATTCTCTTTTTTGGAGTTGTTTGACTAAATTCCTTGTTCTAACAGACCGCGGAAGGGAGCGTGCATTTGGGCCATCTGTGTGCTGGCCCACGTAGCACTGTCTCAGCCCAAAACCCAGGCATGTGGTCTCATCCCTCCAAAAGCCAGACGCCACAGCTGGAGGTTAAGCCAATGTAGGAAAACGCAAGAGCCCAAAATTAGAAAGAAATTTGAACATAATTAAAATAAGTAATAAACTATTTGACATCTCAACCCAAAACTTTTTTTTGGATGTGAGATATTTAACACAACAATTGAACCATCAACTTGTAGGAGAAACACGAAAGGCCAAATTCAAGGAGAAGTTTGAACAGGTCAAATTGAGCCACAAATTCATGAGTTTGATATTACATTTCAATTCAAAATCGTAAAATATTGAATATATAAATTTTTATCACTTTTAAGTTATTTACTTTTCTCTCTTCTTTTTCGATGAAATATTCAACAAAACAACTTATACATGTATCTTAACAGTCAACATATTATCATTGTTTTTTAATATACAAATATTTTTTAGTTTTTTTTTATTTGTCTAACCGGAAGGCTGCAGCCCAGTGTAGAGGGCGGGGTCCTCTAAGTAGCCATCAGACGGGGCCAGGCAACCCCCTAGACACCCAGAATGGGAGCCTTTTTTTTTTTTTTTGGTTTTTTTTTTGTTGGATATATTTACTGATGCTATTAGACCTATTTGGGCCCCCAGCATGCTTTTAGCGTGTCTGAATATCTGTCGATGCTTAAGGCCCACCTTGGAAACCTCTTTTTGCTCCTTATTTTATTTATTTATTGTATTATTATTATTATTATTATTACCTTTGAATTTTTGTTTTCTTGTTTGGGTCATTTTTTTATTAGAAATATGGTAAAGCACGTGTCTCTGTGTACGAGCATGTGGATGGACTAGATTACGGTCCTCAGGTGCAATGATGAGTAACGGGGCGCTTTTTTTTTGTTTTATTTTTTTCTCTGTCAGATTCATTACCATAAAATTTGTACAAGAGTCAAAAACAAACTTAAGTAACACGAAAACAATAATTGATGTTTGTCAGCGAGCGACGGAGACGATGATGATGATAAGGCAGTGAAAAAAAAACAAAGATCAGAAGGGTCATGGGCTGCCTCGAAGAAGAAAGGGACATCGAAATCAGAAGGTCAATAATAGAACGATCCAGATCAAATTGAGGATTATCTCAATGCAAAAATTTAGGCCACATTTTGATGAGGAAATCATCGTAATCCGGCACCAGGTTGAGCTCAAATTGAAATATTAGATTGAGAATTATTATGAAAGATATTGAGTTAAATCGAGATTGAAGTACACCACTTATAAAAAAAAAATTAAAAATTTATTTTAATATTAACGCTTTGATACTTAAATTAATACAAAACTTGAGCTTGAGATACAATTGACAGATCTAGATAAAAGAGATAACATTACCTTTAGAGAGCAAAAACCCTTCTATTTTAGATATGTAGAATATTCGGCATGATGAGATTCATTACCATGTTAGAGTATTAATGTGAGATTCAAAGAACCGTGAAATATTATATTATACGAATAGCTCAAAGTATGCATCTTTTGCAGTAAACAAAAGGAGATTGAGCTCCAAAAACTAACATGTTCAATAAAATCCTTATTAGTAAGTATACAAAACATAACGAGGAATTTAGGCCAAGCACATAGGCAAGGTGATTCTCATTGCGTTGTTGACCCTAGTGCAAAAGCCGAGCGCCGTGTTAAAGACCGCCGTATAATATCAAAAGACATCGTAATTGCTTTGCTTGAGATAAAATTTTATTAGGAATTCATGATTATTAATTGGCAGTTGGCTTTTTTTGGGTTTCCTTTTTATTTTTTATTTTTTCCTCTCAAATAAGAAGTGTGCATTGTCGTCTTGTCGAGTTGTCAACCTGTCGTTTACTTTAGATAATAAAGTGTTAAAAACGGGCCCTAAGTTGACGCCGATGGACTGATCAGAGGCTGCTTTTTTTTTTTTTTTTTATTGTAACGATTAGTGATTAGTAAATTAGAATGTTAGAGAAAAGTGGAGATAGACAAATGCCCTTTAAAGCCACTAATGGGCCAAAGGGACAGGTGGGGGAGCGAACCCCCCACCTGCCCAAAGGGGCATGCTTAAGCATGCTCTCGTTGCCAACCAGGCTAAGCCTGGTTGACTGATTATAGGCTTTTTAAATTTAAAGAAAAATGAAATAGGTTAAATAAATTTTTATTATAAAAATTTAAAATTTTAATTTTAAAAAGAGTAAGTGAAATTTATTAAAATAAATAACTCATGAGCAATGACTTAATAATTAAACAATAAAAAAAAAGAAAAATACAAGAATCCCCACCCCCCAAAAAAGGGTTAGGATTTAAGGGGATACCTGACCCGGTGGAGGTGGAAGTGAATGTGGATCGGGTCAACAATTGAGATGGGTCAAGGTAAAAGTGTCATACATGATGAGAGGATGACTTAGATACGACACTTCAAAAAAAAAAAAAACAAAAAAAAAAACAGAGAGCAAATAGCAAACTTAAAATAGAATAAAAGGGGGGAAATTATAACTTATTATTACATGGTGGGCCCATGGTTGATTGAAGGAGGAGGGCGGGAAGAACATTTGTTAAACAAAAAAACAAAGAGGGAAAGGAGTTGCTCGGGCCGGTCGTTTGGGGCATGGACCCAAGAAAGTGGGCCCCTTGTGACCTGGCCCACCCACTAGTTCCGGACACCCCATAAAAAAAAAAAAAAAAAGGGGCAATTGTTTTTGTTATTAATAATTATCATTACTGTTGCTGACTTTTAATTATTATTATTAATAAATAAAATAAAAATATAGTGTTGAGTTAAATTAATATTAAATATTACTGATTAGACGATAAAATGATCACTTTAAATACTCTATTCCTATTTTATTATAATTGATAATATTTTTACCGCTAATTAATCTAAATTATAGTTATTGAAATTTATCTTATGTATTTATGAATAAAAATTAATTAAATTAGACTTAAGAATCAACTACATTTTATAATAAATATTATTAATTTAACAAATATTATCTTTATTATATAAATTAGTTTGCTTGAAAAATTTTGTTATTTTTCTTGTATATGTTGCTTATTTATACAGTAAAATCTAAAAATACAAAAAAGAAATAAAGAAGTAGATTGCTATTTATTATTTTATCTTATCATTGATTTATTGTATAAGCAGAAAAAGTTAAAAAATAATAATAATTTTTTATTTTACCATTCGCAGCGAAATGGGTCATTGTTGTAGAAGAAAAGTTCATGTGCGCAGTACGTCCGCCTTTCAACGTGACTGGAATAACGTCACAGCAAAAAGGGTCATTGTAGAAGGTTAAATTAATAATTTTTAGTTTTATCAATTGTTGATGTAAATAAAAAGTAATTTAACTTTATATTAATTACTTTTGAAATCCTTATTAACAATTAATTGCTGATTTTTTTATTTAACTAAAAACCTAAATTTCTTATTTTTTATAATAATAACAGCAATAATAATTTAAAAAACTAAACCAAACACCTATTAAAACTGCTTTTATTTTGGCTGGAAAGGCCAAAAAGGTGTACACAGGTCTTGTTTTATTCATTTTCTCCTGCTGACCCTCCGCGCCCCACAAACCGACTCTGTCAAGGCCATGGCTTTCATTCGCCAGGGTCAACTCAAACTTCCCTTTTATTGGCCTTTTTTTTTCTCCATTTTTTTTTATCTCTATATTTTGAAGAGGTTCAGTATATAATTTCGTTTAAATAATATTAAAATAATAAGACAGTTTCATCTAATAAAATTTAATAATTTATTTGTTAAAATTTATTTAATGATTTATATTATTTTAAATTCTTTGAAACTTTATATGTAAAATTTTCAAGTTTTTTTTTGTTATTTTAAATTCAAAAACTACGTTTACTTTATCACTTTTATTTTAACTGGATGTCACATAATTTCGTTTATTTTCACTCAATAATGAGATAATTTGATTCAAATGAAAAATTGAATTACATTTAAAAATCTCTATTCCTATAACGTTCCATGCATTTTAAACTCTGTTTGAAAAACAAAAATAGTCTCATGAAATAAGCCGACAATTCTTGTCAATTGTTTTTTCCGCAACTTTTTACTGACAATCATAATAAGAACAATTTTTTCAGCTTACAACTTTGATGTAATTTCGCTTAATTTGTCTCTTATATTTTTCTCCTGCGTTATTAGTGTAAATTAACAAATAACAAGCCTCGTTCGTTCAATCAAAACGTAAATAAAGGAGCAAGTTGCCATGTGGAGTGGGTGCTGTCACGTGAAATGGGCAATGGGTTCTGGGCATACCACCATGCTTTGTCGTTGGTTTCCCACAGAATTCACTCCGAAAAGAAGATTTACACGTGTTTGCACAGTCCCAGCTACATGGATGGATTGGTCCTGTAAACGGAGCAGCGACGGAGAGAGACAGGGAGAGGACGAACTTACTCGTAGACATTGACTGTATCTGACAGGTTCAGAAATTTTTGTCACGAGAGCAAAATTTACATACACATATAAAAAAAGGACAACAAAACATAAGATATAAAATTGAGTGAAGCTAAAACTTTAGCTCGAAGGGGACAATGGGTTATATTTACTAATTATGATAAATTAGGCCTGCTTTTTCTTTTCTTGGGTGAGCTCATTTATCTGTGGATCCGCTAATGTGTCCATTAAAGAATTTGATGTCTTCATTTAAATAATTTTGAAATAGTTATAAAGTGATATGAGTAGTTGTATAATTAAATTAATAAAAAAAATAAATTATTAGATATTATTTAAAAAAATTATATAGTTATTTATTATCACCTGTTTAAAATAGTGTAGTATTACTCTCTAAAAAATTTTAATAACTAAATATATGTTAAAGTAATTGAATGCATGTTTTATTGAATGGATGCATATAATATGTATGTTATTTTAATCATCAATTTTTTCACTTTTTAAACATTACAAATTCATGATAACTATTCTAATTACATATGACTAAGATACATTCGATCATTTGGGGTGCGCATCTCATCCTTTAAAATTTTTTTGATTGCAAACTCTTTTTAGATGTTCATGAACAATGTTCGTTTTGAATTTGCCTCTGTTTCCGTTGATGAAGGTGAAATTTTCTTGGTAAGACTCACCTTTCTGTTAATCCCCATCTAAACTCATACTAAGAATTTCATTCACAACTCATTTTATTTTCTTTTTTAATTAGTGGTGTGGGAATAATGAACGTTGGAGCCATAAACATATATACTATATTTGGAAGCCAGTTATTCTCATATGATAGAAGAATTTGCAATGTGAACGTGATTGATACGCGTAACTTTTCATGATTTCTTGATTTTTTTTTTTCTAACTTTGTTTTGGTCCAACGTAATATAATCGATCTCTTGCGCATCATTCAAACGTATCGATCTAAAGTGCAGACATTTTTGACGGTTAAATTAAAGGGTTATTAGGTTGGATTTCTTCGGTATGGTTAAAATAATTTGAATTATTAAATAATTATATTTAAAAAATAAATAAATTATTAAAAATTATTAGACTAATTGTGTATTTGCTTGTGTCCTTTTAACTTATGTTTAATGTAATAGTACTTCAAATTACCACTCGATATGATAGTTCAGTGATAATCAGACGTGTCTCTCCCTGCATCGTTCCAAGTTTGAGTTTCTGTGTCGACGTCCGTCCCCGATTAAAAGGGAGATTTATATTGAGGGTACGGTATTTAGTTTTAAACTTGTTAATACTGTAGTCGGATCTATAGGAGGTTCGCTTTTACGTAACAGTACTTGAGTAGTAAGTTTGTCTTTAAGGGTAATTGAATTTAGGCTTCCGACTGTTATCAAACTGATTCCAACTTATAAATATTATGATAAACATGTTTGTGAATATTTATTTTTACTGTTAAAAAAAAACAATGCTCCAAATTAAATAACTTAATTTTGTACTCCAAAATCATAACCTTCTTACCGTAATCGGGACTTGCACCCAGATGGCCTCACTAATTAATGAGAAAGTTTTATTTCGGGCAAAAAAAAAGGCAAACATTAATTCTCTCTCCTTTGACACGTGTATTCCATCAAATTCATGGCGTGGGAATGATTACCCATAATTAATTGTCAATGGCAATGGATTATGTATATTTTTAGCTGGGTATAAAGAAGATTAAATTTTGTGTTAGTGGGAGGAAAACAGTGACAAAGTCGGCATTTTTCTTTTCAAACGTGAGAAGTAAGAAGACAGAAGAATAAATAATATAAGGTGCCAAAAAAACGGGGGATGACGTAGAGGTATTGAGATCAGAGTTTAATTTGGATTAAACGGGTCGAAATAGAAATTATTGTATCCATTAATTTCAATTTGAGAATGATTGAAGGATTTGTTTATCATCTACTGAGATATTGGTTCGTTGTTTTATTTGCCAATATTACTCCTTTATGAATTTTGTTTAATCTTGAAGGACTGTTGGGAATTTAACTTCTATTCGTGTTTGCTTTATATTTTATGTACAAAGAAGGACCTTTTTTTATTTTTTTTGTCACTTATAAATTTACTTTTTCTGGTTTATTTCTATTAATAATATTACTATCTAGTAAAAGACAAACTTATATGATATTTTACGCATTCCAATTTTAATGCAATTTTTTTAAAAGAATTTTGAGAGTAAGAATAGATGGGTTGTTTTTTTTAAGTAATAAAAAATTAATGGTAGTTATGGAAATTTATAAAATGGAGAAAAAAATGATATGCAGCAAGGACAAAATTATATTATAACACTTTCTATTTTCTTTTTCTTACTTTCCACTCTTTTTTTAGTTTTTTAAACAAAAGACTTTTAGCTTTCTTCAGTCACACTAATCTCTTTTTGCGAACGCAAAATGCTCCTCCCTCTATTTTGCATTTCTCTTCCTTTTTTTTTTTTTTTTCTATTCATTTTTCTCTCCTCTTTTCTTCACGTAGTGTTGGCGGTAAATGATTCGTGAAATCAGCAATATTGGGATCAGGTTTCTAGAATAGTTTATAAAATAGCAAAACAAGTGACAAGGAATCCAATGATCCGAGCATGAAACTGAAAAACAAATTTTTTGATGCGCAATATTCGAATTCGAGGAAGTGCCGACATAGACACTTATTGATTTTGTTAAAGGACATTATCAATGTGTTGTACTTCTAATACAGCTTATGTAAACATTTCATTGAAATTTGATTCTATATTTGAGTCTTAATGACTTCTGTTCTTTTTTCTTGACTTTACAGGCTCCCTTCTAATAAAAAAAAATGACATTAATGAATTTCTTAGTAGGCATTGGGAATATATATTCACTACGATGAGGGGTAATTGTGTGTTTAATTTTTAGTACTGTTGTTTAAATTTAGACATTGAGGCATTCTATTGATTTTTAGTATTGTTGTTTAAACTTTTTTCTATTGGTGTATTCGTTTCTTGTGTCTATCAAATTTTTTCTATTGAAAAATTAAGCTAGCATGGTTTGTCTTGCAAATTCCCACTTTTACGTTGTCGGTGCCAAATTCAAAAATTTATCTTGCCAAAAGACATGAATTACAAGATTACCGAAAATTCTTCACGGTACTGAATGGAGATTTGAGGATTGCAATCTTGTAATTTCAAACCAACCATACTGATAAACCAATGACCTGACTTCTCACAAATTTTCAGGAACATCTTTACAATTTTCCAGTGTATATATGATGACAAGTTTGTCTTTTGTGCAGAATATTTGGCATCATTAGCAGTAAGTGGTGACAAACAAGTTATGATCACCTTCCTTATGTTATGTAATTTGATTGGTTGATTTAAGTATACTGCATCTACAAACATCCTATAAGTAGTTTTTTTTTTTTAGTGCCACCACCAATAACAGTATGACTACTCTCTCTCATGTTGTGCTCGATCATTTGCTTTACAATTCTAAAATTTAGTTTGGTATGGATGGATGACTATTTACATAATGGTTTATTGTTAACGACTGGGTTTGGTGTATTAAATGAGAAATTAGTGATGACACTCTATAAATTTGGTAAAGAGGATTGTGTCACTTCACTCTTTACAGTGGATAAGAACTGTTACACTGAATTATTGAAGAAGTATACTTTTGAGACCCAACAAAAATTACCAAGGTACTCACACAATTATGCTGGCATAGACGTTTAGTTCTCCTTAATGTCTTGGTAGGGATTCAAAAGTTAATGACAAATATTGACCATATATAGCACGTAGTTACAACTACGGCCTCAAAAGTGTGTCATGTTTGCCTATCACTTTTATGGTCTTTTATTAACGTTATAATCGATTCATTTTCCCGACAATTTCGCCTATAAGACAAACAGAAAATTCGGGGGAATATACCGAACAGCATGTGAGGACAAGAAGAAAGCTGCTAATTCTTAATCTGTCTTTTGGCGCAGAAAGAAAACAGCCAAGCCAAAGAGTATATATAAAATAATATCAAGGAATGGGAATGGGAAATTAAGGAAATATCTAAGACTATTAAAAGTAGTAATTCAGTAATAAATCAGCGTATCTTTACGTTTAGCGTCTTGAATTTGAGTTTCAATGCGTGTCTCTTCCCTAACAATAGCTAGGTAGTCAATTGGTTGACGAAAGATTATGGTATGTGTTTGGAATTAGACTCGCTCGATAGGACACTAGTAGAAGAGGCTTATTTGACACTGTTGGTATTCGGATGGTGAGTTTGGTCTTTATAGAAATTGTTAAACGAATTGTTCAAATGATGGTTACTCCAAATCTTTTCGTAATATTTATTCGGATGGTGATTTTTTTCAAATTGTTCAAACGAATATATTTTCAAAGATTTAATAATCGCCATAATAAATTTTTTTTCTTTGAAAAAAGAAAAGAAAAAGGAAATGCCTGGGAAACGACACCGGAAATGTCTGGGAAACGACACCCCACCCTCCCCCCCCCCGGACGAAGACTTGGCCGTACAGACGAGACATGCACTATTCCCGTCTTAATATCCTATAAGAAAACAATAATGCTTTATTTAATGCATTTAATATATATGGTCGAGATTTACTTCTTTCTTTTTTTTTTTTTTTACCAAAAAGTAAAAATCTTTAAATGAAAATACTAAGGGTAGTACAAAAAAGACTAATCCAAAACTAAACTCACGTCAGTGTTATACGGATGGAAAGAGGTCATCCTCTCATACAAGTGAAGTCCATTAGTCATTTTTGTTTATTATTTTTTTAATGCTCACATAAATCGAGATCTAAGGGAACATACGTGCTTGCTTGTTTGTTTCTGACATTGAAATGCTGTTTCGGGAATGTCAGCCATAGAATGATGTCACCCGTTAGTGGCTACTGGCGAGGAGAATAATTTCAGTTGCGTCTTAATTATATATGGAAATAATGTAGGAGTGTGAATGCAATATACCGAAAATTAATTTAAATTATTTCATACTTTTAATACAAGTCGTTGGGACAACTTATTAAAATTTTTTAGTTTTGTGTTTAAATTTTTGTTACTTTGTCGTTCTTTCATAAATTTTTGACTTCTCTTGTAACTTAAAAAAGAAAATTAATTTAGATTTTATGTTAAATAATTAATGTTTTACACCGGAGCTAATATAATGGGAGATATTAATCAAATATTTTAATAATGTCAATAATTCTTTTAATATGGATGACATTCTAATAAACAAAAAATTAGATTGACTTTTATAATTTTGTATTCTCAAGTACAATCGAGTCCAATGGAATGTTCATGGAAATTTCAAGTAGATGTTCGATACGGTCGCTTTTGATGAATTGATGAATGGCAGAATGGGCACTACATGTACCGGGACTTTAGAGTCTTTTAAAAATATTATTTATATGCAGCTTTGATTTCCTTTCACTAGTATAAAGCCAACTCTATGTTAATAACCCATTTCAGTATTCTATCTCAAAGTTTGCTTTACAATTCTAAAATTTACTTTGGGATGGATGAATGACTATTTACATAATGGCTTATTGTTAATGACTGGGTTAGGTGTATCATATGAAAAATTAATGATGATATTTTATAAATCTGTTAAAAAAATTATATATCTTTACTGTAAATAGTAGATAAAAACTATTACACTGAATTATTAAAAATATATATTTTTTGGATCAAACAAAAATTACTAAGTCACTATCATAATTATGCAGGCATAAATATATATTTAATTTTATTAAATGTTTTGAGGGAGATTTAAAAGATAATGATTAATATTGACCATACATAGATAGCATCACGGGTTTCATAGCACTTAATTACAACGGCGGCTTCAAAAGTATGCCATGTTTTTCTATCACTTTTATGGTCTTTTATTAACATTATAATCGATTCATTTTCCCGACAATTTTGCCAATAAGACAAACGGAAAATGCGGGGGAATATAACGAAAAGCCTGTGAGGACAAGAAGAAAGCTGCTAATTCTTAATCTGTCTTTTGGTGCACAAAGAAACAATCAAACCAAAGAGTACACATAAAATAATATTAAGGAATGAGAATAGAAAATTCTTCACAACTTTTTTTTAATAAATTATTATTTATTTTTTTCTTTATATTTTTTTAATTATCTAAATAATATTTTTTTATACTATTTTTTTTCTCTTTTATTTTCTACACTGTTGTTCTCATTTTCTTTTTTTCATACTTTTGTTCTCAATTCAAACCAAGGTTGTCAGAATCGGATCAGTCATCGAACCGGAAACATTAGTGGGTCAAGGTTCAACCGGTATTTGAACCGATATTTATTAATATATATATTTATAAAAATAATTTAAAAAAATAATACTTATACATGATTATTAAATATTACTTTTTTTTATTTTTAAGGATTAAATTGAAAATTTTGACAAATTTAGGACTAAATTGAAAGTTTTCATCAATTTAGGACTAAATTGAAAATTTTAATTAAAGTTAAAACTCAAATTATAATTTAAATAAACATTAAGATCAAATTATAATTTATAAAACTTTTATACATGTTTGAACCAGTTGAACTGGGTCTGATTTTTCACCGATTTTCACCGGTTTTTGACCGGTTCAAACCGATTTTGACCGATCCGAGTTAAGGGGTAACTGTAGTTATAAACCGATCTGAACCTTTGACCGATCATCGGTTGAACCGATCGGACCGATCGGTTCGAACCGATTTTAACAACATTAATTCAAACACACTTCAAGGGAATGTCTAGGAAACGACACGGCGCGCCCCGAGGTAGCCTTGGCCGTACGGACCAGACATGCAATATTCCCGTCTTAATATCCTGTAAGAAAACAATAATTCTTTATTTAATGCATTTAATATATGGTCGAGATTTACTTCTTTCTTGTTTGTTTATTTAATGCTCACGTAAATCGAGATTTTAGGGAGCATGCCTGCTTGCTTGTTTGTTTCTGACATTGAAATGCTGTGTAAGGGAATGTCGGCCACAGAATAATACCACTAGTTTCCGGCGAGGAGAATAACTTCGGTTACGACTTAATTGTGTATGGAAACAATGTAGGAGATGTGAATGTAATATTTTGAAAATTAATTTAAATTGTTCTAAACTTTGAACATAATTAATTAAGATAATTTATTAAGATTTTTTAATCTTGTATTTAAATTTTTGTGACTTTGTTATTTTTTCATAAACTTTGGCCTCCTTTGCAACTTAAAAAAGAAATTAATTTAAATTTTATGTTACATAATTAATGTTTTACACCGGAGTTAATATAATGAGAGACATTATTCAAATATTTTAATAATGTTAATAATTCTTTTAATATGGATAATATTATGTTAAACAAAAAATTAGATTGATTTTTATAATTTCGTATTCTCAAATAAAATCGAGTCCAATGGAATGTTCGTGGAAATTTCCAGAAGATGTTCGATACGGTCGCTTTTGCTGCATTAATGAACGGCACAACGGGGACTACATGTACGGAGACTTCAGATTCTTTTAAAAAAATATTAATTTTTTTGATCAAGGAGAAATGATAGTATTATTAAAAAGTAGTCACTATTACACAAGTTGGGTCCAGCAAAATGCAAGCCCAAAGAACAAAAACAGTTAAGCAACCCAAGCAGCCCAAGAGGAAATAGGATAGAGACAAGTCACAGCATGACTCATTAGAACTCAGGTTTAAAACTTGGTCAAAACCCGACCTAAAGGCCCAAGGGCATAACTCCCAACTGCTCCACAGCCGCTCCCCACCACCGAAGGAGTGCCAGTACCGGCACAAGTTGATGTGAGCATCATCGCATAAACGGCAGTCAAACACCAACTAGCTACACGATAGACGCCAACGCCGTTCGATCCAACCAAAGAAGCAACAGCACACGCCTAGATACAAACGACAACAATAAGGCCTTGCCACGACCCCCACATGGAATTAGACCCCCATGAACCGAAGGGAAGCTAGATCTGCAACCCCATGAGCAGCTACATAAGCCCCGACTGATAGCCAGAGGACGGGAACCACCCTCACCACCCGCAGCCAACGCCAGCAAACTGACCCCTAAAAGCCAATCGAGAACTGGAGATGCCAAAAACCCATTAGAACCACGTTTATCCTGTACTGTACACGGCACAACCTAAATCCAAAATGGGAAACCTCCCCCAACCCCACACCGACCGCCGAGGCGACCAGTGAAGGCGGGGGTGAAGAGCTCAAGCTCGAAACTTAATCAACAGAATCACACCTGTAAACCAACCTCAAATCACAAAACGGTAGCCAAACTCAATGGAAAGGAAACGAAAACCAAAAAAATCAGTCACAAAGGACCAACAATGCCAGACAAACGCTGGCACCAAGCCGAACAAATGTCAGCACTAATCCAGAAACCTCCCAGCACACACTAGCAAAGCCGGCGCACGATTTGATTTCCTTGCACTTGTGTAAAGCCAACTCTAAGTTATTAAGTAATATATTAATAAACCATTTCAGCATTCTATCTCTCAAAGTTAAATTACCTTATACACACACACACACTACAAAAAAAAAAAAAAAAAGTGGAAAAACTACAAAAGAAGTTTATTCATATATATTTGACTCGTTTAAAGTCGAAGTTAATCATCATTTTTTCAACATGGTTCTTATTTTGAAAAATTTTAACAACATAGTAAGATTAGTTTCCGTATAATGCCTGAATTTTCGCCCGCCACTGAGTGGAATTTGAATTTAATAAGAAAGGACAAAAAAATTATAATACAATAATAACACAAAATTATCAGATTATGCCATAAACTGTTAGGTGTAGCTCACTACTTGCATATAGAGATGACACCGTTACATGATGTAATGCCAGTTTCATTCTTCCATATTTTCACACGGAGTTGATACCAATTGTTAAATGCACGTATAAATCCATTTTGCTAGCCGATTTATATTATATGATAGTATGTCTTTTATGAGACAATTTAATAGTTAAAATTCAAATATTTATTCGAGAGGTCTTGAGTTCAAATCTTATAAAGGGAGATATGAGATTTATGGGAGTACAAAATTACTTTCATTATATAGTTCATGATCCGACGAGTCTTCAAATAAAGATCAGCACATTGTAATAGCAAACTTTGATCAAAGTTGTTTTTAAGGGGACGATCTAATGGTTAAAAATTTATACATGTATCTTGGAGATATTGATTTTTAATTTTAGAGATGTGAAGAGATTTATAAAAATAAAAAAAATTATTCATATGGTATAACTTACGACGCAATAATTTTTTTAACAAAAAAAAATTTGATAGAGGACGAGAATTTAAATCCTTGAATTTATCTACTATAGCAAATGATAGGTAGCCATCACTATCACTATGACTATATTTGTCCATCGGATTTGCCTTTTCGTTTGGAAATATTATTAGTATTGATGGAATTTTTTTCTGTGAAAAATTCACGCTGAAACGACGACCAACGCATCGTGCCATCGCGGTAATGACTGTGATTGTCACCGTGGACCATCCGACGATCTTCGTTTGAAACCACGCTCCTTCATTTCAGTGGTAGATCCTCAAAGTAAAATGATCACAAAAGTTGGACACGTGGCAAAATCACAGCAAACATATAAACCCAATCTTGTTATAGTTATTTTTTAAAAAAATCTTTACTTATTTTTTTTAACTATAATTCACTATAATTTTATACTGTCTAAATTTATTTTATTATTTTTATCTTAAATAAATCAACTTAATGTATGTTATAAAATTATAGATGAATTATACGTATAGAAAAAAGAAAAGTAAGAAATTTCCAATTTATTTTTTTGGTGTACATTCATTGATTTTTTAAAATTTTACAAATTTTGAATTTAATAGAAACTCCTAGCTACCACCTTTTCTGTCCACTTTGGGATAAAGCAAAAGCAGGAAATAGCAAGAAAGAAAGGAAGGGGGGGAAAAAAAAAAAAAAGCCATGGCAATAAAGAAAAGAAGGAAAGAGAAATGACAAAGGTTCTCAAACCTCGATGATTTAAATTCTTCCACAAGCAGTAGCCTACAGGACTTTGATTTCCCCTTCTTCTTAGTTAATCAATGACTCGTGGCCTTTTACAGAGCTCACCGGTGCAGCAAATGATGGCCGGAAACTCTAACTGGTGTAGCGTCTATAACATCAGGCCACCAACTCATCATCATCATCATCATCAACAAACCTCTCCTTTCCACCTGCTTCCTTCTCCTTCTACTCTCTTCCCCCATTCGATACCATCTTCATCTTCATCTTCATCTTCATCATCATCACCTTCTTCTTCATCACCATCTTCTTCTTCTTCTTCACTTCCTATTCCTTCTTGGCTTGAAAACCAAGATAAGTTTCCAGAGTCATTGAGCCAACTCCTCGCGTAACTCTCTCTCACTCTCTCTTACACCCCTTCGCTTTTATTGCAATATTTTTTTACCATATATATTATTTAGAGTACTATTTGCTATGTTCGTTCTTCTGAATCTCTGAATATCTTCTAAAGAAGTTTGATAAAATATTATATCATGAATTGATGTATTATTGCTCTTTCATAGAGATCTCTGAGGCTGTCTATGATTTCATGAGTTAAATTAACAAAGTGGGGTGTAATTTTTTTAGGGGTGGATTAGTGATGGATGATGAAGCTAAGGTCCATTTACACAATTTTCAACCAAGGACTACCTTAGAGAATTGGGAGGAGCAAGTTTTGCATCATGCTTCAAGTGCTTCTTTTGTTGATGTCAGGCAAGAAAACTGTCGAAGCAGCTATGTGTATGGACATGGGAACCAAGATTTCCAAGCAGCAAAGCCGCCACCATCTTGGTCTCATCTCTCTTACTTGATGCCTGCTTCATCTCCCAGGTCCTGTGTTGCAATCAGCAGTAACATGTTGGACTTTTCTGCAAGCAAAGGAGATGGGAGGCATCCACCACCAGATCTATCTCCTGAGGTAAGTTTTTTTTTTTTTTTTTTTTTTGGGCCAAAATCTCCTGAGGTAAGTTAATTAGAGTGTAAGAAATTCCAAAAATGATCTATAGGTGTTTCAAGATCTATTTATTTGTTTTGAATTTATGAACCAATAATATAAAATTTTTGTAAATAGTTGATGAAAATTGAGGGTCATTAACAAGTCCCACTTCCTCCAATTAATACTTTGTTCATTTCATTATTAAGCCAATTTTAGGTTATTCCCATAACTTATGGAATTGGTCATGTCCAATCATAATTCTTACTTCTTGTTCCTCTTTTCTTTTGAAGTGTAACAGTGGTGCCACTGGTGGGGCAGTCAAGAAAGCGAGGGTTCAACCATCAACAACTCTATCGACCTTTAAGGTAATGTACCAAACCCAGATCAGCAAAACTTTCCCTTACAAAATACAACACATGTTACATGTACACAAACACATACAAACATCAGTGGGGTGGTTACCGTTGTCTTTCTTGAATGGCCATTTCATCTCCCGTCCTTATAGCTCAAATCGGATCCCCTATTTTAGAGGGATATGTCTTACAAGTCGAAAATAATTTCTCATGAGAATTAGGCTTGTCCAATTGACAAGAAGCTGTGAGGTTTTCGCAAGTGGCGGGTTCCATCCCCACCACTTTTCATCCACCCTATGTCCTGGAGCTTGACCTCTCCTACTTGGACCAAAAATGATGAAAATAGTTTCTCATGAACCTTCATCAAATAAGTTTTACATGTTTGATTTCAGCAGGTTAGGAAGGAGAAGTTGGGTGATAGAATCACAGCCCTTCACGAGCTGGTTTCTCCGTATGGGAAGGTATAATATAACAATTAAGTGCCATAATGATCTTAGCACCTTAACGCTTAATCAAAATAACCTTGAAACAGATGAATTTTGCTAGAACAAAAAGGAACCGCATAAAAAAAGAAGAATCTTTCCACAAATAAAGCTGCCCCTTTTTCTCATTCAGTTTTCTTTTCTTGGTTAATTATTGGAACAATGGTTCTCTTTATCTTATAAAGAAGACGAAGAAAATGTGACTTTGGATGTTTGTGGCGTGGTGTTTTTTCTTTTCGGCAGACTGACACAGCCTCTGTCCTGTTAGAAGCTATAGGATACATCAGATTCCTTCAAAACCAAATTGAGGTGACGTCTCTTTCTCCTTTCGCAAACAACCATGTGACGGTGATGCCTCATAAACTGATTGGATACCAAGATTTTAATTAAAAAAAGTGATAAAAAAAATAATTAAAAAAATTATCAGAAAAAAATAAATTAATTTATTATTTTTATAAATAAATAGAGGTAAAAAATATGAATAAAAAATGACTTAATATATTTAAAATGTAAAATAACAAAACTAACTCAATATATAAGTAAATAAGTTAGGTTGTTTTAGTAAATTAAGTAATTTTTTTTTTTTAAATTCCTGCTTAATCTCTGACACATTTTCTATTTACTTTCCATCGCATGCCAAATGAAGGAAATTATATTGGTTTGTGTGTTTTCATTTCTTTTCCTTTTCTGTTCGGATACCAAACACAAGGTTAAGAAAAATATATAAAAATTGAAGGCATCATTCTAACAGTTTTAAAATAATTTTTTTAAATAATTTTAAATATTTATAAATTGATTTAAATTATTAAATAATTAAATTAACTAAAAAATAAAAATAAATAAACTTTCAGATGATAACTACTTCTTACATCCTATTTAATTATTTCATAAAAAAAATTAAAAAAAACATTCTACGAAGATTTATTGAAGTCCTCAAAATATTCCCTTCTGTTATTCCCCCTTGAATGCAGGCTCTCAGCTTGCCGTACTTGGGAAGTGGATCTGCTAACATGAGACAGCAACAATCTGTAAGGAGCTTATATAATCCCATAACAATTCCCAATGCTCCCAATGAATTCCCACCCCCCAGCCCACTCGCTCGCTCACTTACGATTATATATATATATATATATATATTTATTTATATGATTAATTATTGGAATTTATTGGTAGGTTCAAGGGGAAAGGAATTCTATATTCTGGGAGGACCCTGGCCAGGTATGCTTTCTTGGATCTATTACCCCTTTAAGTTGGAAATGCGTACTTGAACTTGAAAAAAAAAACGAAAAAAATTATTTGACTTAACTTTAAGGAGCCGGAGCTATAAATATAAAATAATAAATCAAAATTTTTCTTATTTTTTATTTTTTTAAAAGTAAGCAATTAGAATTGTTGAAAATTTCTTATTTTCATGTTCGTTTCCTAAGCTACACCTGCTGAAAAAAAGCAACTCCTATAATTTGAACTTAACTAAATTGAATAAAAAAAAAAAGAAAGAAAATTTGTGGCTAAAAGAATAATCTTTTTCGGCTTTATGAAGACCGTCTCAACCGTTAAACAAAAAAAAGAAAAAAAGACTCTCTCAACTGGTTTTTCTTTTTCAAATATTATCTGAATTCAATTCAAAAGCAGAAATTAAAGCTAAGGTTTTTGTTTATTTGACTTAGCTGTTGAACGATAACCCCATCAAAAGGAAAGGAACTCCTGAGCAGGTACTTTTTCCTTGCTCATCAAAATCCTTGTATAATTTTTACTCTTCTTCTTCATGAAGTTGTTCATTATTTTTCATTCATATAAGTTTTTTTTTTTTCACCCTTGAATATGTATCACAGGACTTTCAAGGGGAACCGAAGAAGGACTTGAGGAGCAGAGGGTTGTGTTTGGTTCCCATGTCAAGCACACTGCATGTTGGCAACGACAATGGAGCATACTACTGGGCTCCGGCTCTCGGAGGAGGGTTCCGGTAGATGAGAACTATTTCTGTCGGCAGCACACTAGAGAGTAGAGCCCTACTCAAAATGATATAACATCATGAGCCGTCACTCTGCTGAAATCTAAGGCTGATTGCTCCTGATGCTATAGAATATGTGGCTACATATTTGTGTGCTCTGGCTTGGAAGACTTTCGAGATCTTTTCAATTCATGACAATAAACTTGGCAACGTGCCTATGGTGTTCCTTAATTTAGTCGCTAGCAAGATGTTGCTTAATTTTCATGTGTATTCAGTTGTAGTGTCGTTAATCATTTTAATGCTGCATAGGAAGCAGCATTTGTGAACGCAATGTTGATTCACTGCTAGAAATATTTCCCGTCTTCAATTGTATTTTATGATCAATAAAAAGGAAAAAAAAAAAAAAACAATATGATGGATTATACTACCTTGGGGACTAATAACCAGCCAGGATGAAATGGGAAATAATAGCTCGAAGGTAAAAGAGTATGGGAAGTTGAGGGGGAGAGAGATCTAGAGAAAGAGAGAAAGAAAGGGAAGTGAGGGAAAAAATTAACAATGAGCTCTATAATTTTTTTTTTTTTGGAAAATATATAACATAAATAGTTATTAAGATTTATAACAATATGTTAAATTTGATGTGTAACAAATTAGAGAAAAAAAATTCCTGTCAATCCCCTTGCCCCCGATAGCCCCGTGTCCTATAGTTGAGTTCGGATGAAATTAGCAAATGATTTGAATAGGTGAAAGCCCCAATTTGCGGCTTTTGGTTCGTACAATGGAAAGAGATTTACTTTATGTTACATATCAGATTTTCTTCATTTTGGTTTTTCTAGCATAAATCGTTAAAGATCTTCCTTTTTCCCTCATGTAATGATTTGATTGATCACAAACTCGACCACACAGTTGAAAAAAAAAATTACGTTTTGTAAGGGCAGTAATAAAACTTGCTAGGCTGATATAGATTTCTAACTTGACTAAAAGATTTTGGCTTTATGGATCAAATGATACTCAAGTTGATAATAGCTCGATTCGCCTTCTATCTTTTATGATTACTCTCCTAGCTATTCAAAACGGGGTTTGCTTTTCTTTCATTTTTTTTTTCTTTCATTTGTTGGCCAATGTCTTTTGCAAAATGAAGATAAGATTGGACCCTAGACTCCAAAGTATGATAGCCCCAACTATAAGAACCTTTTGTTTAGGGTTGTGTTTGAACTTTCTTTAACATTAAGTATACTATAATGATATATGAACTCGTTCTGTTATTCCTATTTATTATGATAGATGATTTTCAGTTTCACTAAATTAAAAGTTGATTAGTTGTGTTTAAACTTTTGCTTGAAAAGTAGAATATGTGGAACACATAAAATTCTGTACTAACAAAAAAAAAATTCCATCAAATCTTTCTTGTGGATAAAAATACACGATATCATATCTGCTTCATTTTTCTTGTTCTTAGATGAATCGGGTTAATCTTGAACTAAGGCTTGGAGAGATTATTTTAAATTTTATGGATCGGACATTGAGTTAGCAAGGACACAATTTGTTGCTTATTTCGACATGAGCATAGTTTAGGTGACAGAATTTTGTGCTCGAGAAACTAATTTAATAGTAATAATATTGTAATTTTTAATAATAATATACATATTTTAACTAATAAAAAGTGAAGTGATAAAATTTTAATATTAAATATATAAATATTATTATTTAAAATTAAAATTTATTATTTTCAAAATGTTTGGTCGTATTAAAAATTATCTATCACCAAAACTGTTTCCTTTCGATACATAAATACAGATATTTCTTGAGCTTTGACTAGAAAACAAAAAATAAAAGGCAAAAAGAATGGAGGAGTTGGGACCATTTATGTTGGGAATTGGGACTGACAGAGCTGGTGGGACAAATGTGGGCCAACTTGGGCTCAAGATGGTGTCACATCATCTGCACAGCGCACAAATGGGAGGGTCTGGCCGACGTTTTCTATTAGTTAACAGCCCGATCCAACCTGTTTTGGGCTGATTTGATCATAGGACCGGAGAAAGCCTGATTATCAATCTACTCTTCCTTTTTTTTTTTTTTTTTTTTTTGATCAAAATAATCTATTCTTTTTTTTAATCAATATATTCAATTTATTTATCTCTAAGACACTCCAATAATTAGAAATTTAAATTTTTATTTTTGAGATTTGGAGTACTAACCTTAGGAATGAGTATAAAGTTAATGAGTTTGGGAAGAAATTTTATAAATAATGTTCAGGATAGACAAATTTTATATATACAAATAAAATAAAAAAATTAATATATAATATAAAAATAAAAATTTAATTTAATTATTTTAAATAATAAACATTATAATTTTATTATATGCAAATTTTAATATTTTACATTTTATTGAAATAATTTTTAAAATAACTAAAATAATTTTAATAAATAAATTGTAAATGGATTACCAAAGAAATGAAAAAAAGAAAAAGAAAGAAACTGATAACTTTGAAAAAAAAAGATGCAAAAAAGAAAAAAGAAAAAGAAAGCAAGGAGTGAAAAAAAAAAAAAGAAACAGGAGAAGACCGAAAAAAAGGTAAAGAAAAGGAAAAAAAAAAGTAAGAAAGTGAATAACTGCAGAGTCCAACTTAGGTTGGGGAGCATACTAGAAATTAAGGTAAGATAAAAGCTTTTACCTCTAAACTAAAATTTTATACTTATAAAAATTTATCCATTAAAAATATATAACCTAAAATTTTAAACCACCACGTGATCTGCCAATGACGACCACATTAGTACGAAAGCTTGAGTGACAGAGTAAGGCGAGAGCCATTGAACATACTGGGTTTTAATGGTAATTAGACATGTAAGAGGGTCCCACCCTCGAAGTGTTGGGCCCTCTGGGTCCTCAGATTGGGTGTGCGGCTTAGATTTGGGCTCCCTTCTCAATTGCATAGGATCCGCAGTTTGAGTTGGCAATGTGTGTGAACTCAACTTTTACCAAAAGCACCCCTGTGTGGCAAGACGAGTTAAAGGGGGTGGGGCTGTCGAGCCGCTAATGTTTTGGTTAACAAGACAACAGTGCTTATAAATAATTCTTCAGGACAACACTCTTTTTAATTTTAAATTTTTATAATTAAATTTTAAATTTTTTAATTTTTTTAATTAAGTCTACTATTTTTCAAATCCTTTACAATTGAATCCTTTCGTTAACGACCATTAATTAAATTGTTTAAAATGTACTTTAACTAAAAGAAAGTGAATCAATCAAGTACCTAACGTTTCAAGTTTTTTCATTCAAATGCTAAATTTTGGAACATTTAGGACTTGATTGAAAAAGATTAGAATGTGTAGGATATGATTGAAAATTTTTGGAACGTTGAGGACTTAATTAATTCGCTTTGTTTTAGTCCAACTATATTTTAAACGGTTTGAAAGATTGTCGTTGCCAAAAAGGACTTTATTATAAAAGATTTGAGAGGTTTATGACTTAATTAAAAAAATTAAAATGTTTAAAACTCAATCATAAAAAATTATAAAATTTAGGACTGAAAAAGGTATTATCCCTAATTCTTTCTCTTTTAAGTTCAATGCAACTCTAATTTTTTTTTTTTGGACCTACAATGCAACTCTAATTGACATAAAAAGTGCTGCAGTCGCCCTGGTCCCTCAGCGGCAGCGGATGCCTTTCATTACCATGAGGGCTCTGTTTGACTTGGCTGGTGGGATTCTAAGGTTTCCAGCTAGGTAGTCGTCTATTTCCTCCATGGCTGCTCAAATTGCCGTCCAAGCTTTAGTCGGATTCATTACTTTGCCATTTTCATAATTGGTCTCTTTCAGTATTTTTAGCTTATTAAAGCCATATGGCAACCTATTGAGCAAAAATCATACTCTGCTGGATTGGATTCGTCTAATTTTCCTGTCCTCATTTATAATAAATCAATTAAATTGAAATGCAACATTTGTAGCATTAAAAGACGATTGGGTGCTACACGCCTAAAGTGACAACACTGTTGTACCCGATCTGTACACGGTATTGTATTGTGCTCAATTTTTTTTACCTATTAAGAGGTATATTAAATTATGATTTATATAAGAATAATTTTTTCTTTTCGTAAATCTTATACCAAATTTAAGATATTTAAATTAAAAGTCTAAACTCTAATACTTAGTTTAGTAGATAATATTAATTTAGTTTTAGTTGATTTCCTTTTCAAAGTGCCAAAAGAATAAAAAAAAAGAACAACCGGTTGATTTCTCGCGTTAATGATTATCCTTTGAAACTGGATAATTTTAGATACTAATCCTATTTTCTCTTATGAAAGAGGATTCCCTTGAAAAGACATTAAAAAACAAAAAAAAAAGAGCACCATCTCACTGTCGTGACTAGCAATTATCATAAATTGGTAGCTTTTTTTTTTTCTACACAAGTTCTACCAATATTAATTACACTTATTGAACATATATCACATCATCTAGTGGAGTCTTTTTTTTTTTAGCTTATTTAGATTGGAGGAGAATAATTTATTTATAAATAAAGTTTAGAATTTGACTCTCAAATAACTTGAGGCAGTTGATATCTTTTTTTGGTCTAATTTTTAATGGACTTTTTATTTTGGTCTTGGATTTTTTTTTTGGTAAAACGTTTAAATAATCAATATTTATAGCATCACTGATTAGTCTATTTTAGAGAAAACGAAGCCGAGGCTTGTGCAATCCAATCATGGCACATGGCTAGATTTGCAACTGTTCCTAAGTTCCTATTAACACGGTAATTAACCCAGATGACAAATGAAGGAAGAAGCCATGTCAACTAAATCTTGTGAGGATACACTGCAGAGGCTAAACGAACTCAGTCAAGCAAGCCGGCCAGGGCGGCACAATGGGTAATTTGAAGCTGGTGAACTTACCATTGTTCCCTTAGCATGCTCCTCTCCAAAAGTACTAAAACTAATCGGGGAAAAAAAAAGGTCTTTTTTTCTTCAATTGCGTTACAATAAAACGAGAATGTATCTTATCAAAGGAAAAAACAAAGGGAAGAAAGGGAAAACAATTGTGGTAATGAGTAAAAGTTCAAACACATAGATAAACTTCGAGTGCCACTAAAATCTTCTCGTTAAAAACATTTGTCCACTAAAACACCATTTTTTTTTTAAATTTTTTGAGATTTCTTTTGTTCCTCCAATCTCGCCTTGTTTCAAACAAACAATTAGTCTTTTTGCTTGACATTTAGGTCAAAAATATTGAATTGTAAAAAGGTTGTATAAGATATTATTGAGAGAGTTCAAGTGGAATTCACCATGTTTTTAAAAATTACAGTACGAAATTCTTCTGTCATTTCTAAAATGATTCAAATGAAAACTTATTTGAAAAACATTTCGATTTGGTCCCTACAATTTTTATTTCATGTTTGCAATTTTGTTTTCACGAACATTTAACTCTTTTAAAAAAACAAACAAAAAAACATTTTAAAGAATCACATTATTCTTATTATTAAAATGTCATGACTTTCTATTTTTAAATAAACAAAACTTTATTTCGAATGACTCTCAAAATACGAGAGGTATAAGTTATAGCGCTCTTGTAGTGAGAATGGTGGGGCTCCTTATTATTTTTTATAAAAAAACAAGAAAGCAAATTTTAGTATATTTATTGTTGGGACATAAACTTCGAAAGTCTTTTTTTTTAATTATTTCAAAAAATATATTACCCGACAATCATCCTTTGAGGACACATTCGTCATTAATTAACGCAATGCCACGTGGATGGTCAGGTGAAGAGACCGAAGCTTGCGGCAACTCACTAGATGTCTTCCCCCCGCCCCCCACCCCCAAAACTTCAAAATCCAAATCACCTCCAAAGCCATCTCTACTCCTCTCTTCCTCCTCATCCTCCGCCATGTCCACCGCCACCGGAACAACCACAAAAATGGCCACCACCTCCACGGCGCCCCAAATCCTTTACCACACCACCTCCTTCCTATCTGAAACCATCTCAAATCCTGAACTCCGCCACCATCTTTTCCACACTTTAAGCAACAAAATCCCACCCTCACTGCAGCTCAACGCCCTCAAACCGTTAAAGCTGGCTACCAAAACTTTTGAAAAAGCCATCATGTCGGCTAACCCTTCTGTCCAATCATCCTCTCTCCGCGCTGCCCAAATGCTTCTCCTCTCATGCCCGGAATGCCCATTTTCTTGCTTCCTTCTTTCCCTTATGTACACTCTCAATGACCAGCCCACCAATGCTGCTCTCAACCTCCTCAACATCTTTCGTTTAGACCCTTCATTGGCCCGGTCGGAGATAGTTCCGGGTCTCTTTGAGGAGCTGTTTTTGGTCCATTTTATGCCGGTCGTTCAATGCTTTAACGAGTATAGGTCAAAGATCTTGTCGTCGACGTCTCCCCCGATTGAAACGGGTTATGACGATAGCGATGACAATTCAATGTATGACATGTCGGTCGTAATTCCTAGCTCGAAGTTGTTTTCGAAGATAAGTGGGGTTCAAGCTTTGAAGCTTAAGGAGTTGGAAATGGTTTATGAAGAGGTTCTTGACGAGAATTGCAGAGTATTTGCTAAGTACTTCAAGGAGGTTTTGCAGAATAACGATGGCAACAGGTTGATTAAACCGCCGGCTGTGGTCCTGAAAGAGATAGCGAATGCTGAAGAGAAGATCCAAATGTGTGGAATTGGATTGGAGAATGGACGGTATAATGTAATGCTGCATTCCTTTTGTGTTTATTGATTTTTTTTTTCTTTTTTAATACTTTGGCCTTTTACAAATCAAACTGTTTTAAAAAGCTCTAATGATTTCTATGGCATTAGCATCAAACACTTAGTTTGGGAATGGCCTAGTTCTTTTGTTGGAATGTCGAATTCTAATTGAATATATTCAGTGCCAATTTTGTGAAAATAAAATGGTAAATGAAGTTTTTATTGATAGGTAAAAATTGTTGGTCAGAAATTGTGTTTGTGAATATTGTGAGACTAGACAAGATTAAGGTTTGGTGGTGTAATTTATAAAGAGAAAATTGCTTCCGTGTAATTTGCAAGATTAATGCAATATATCGTAGTTTGTCAAGGGACATAAGTGTCATTATAGAAAAAAATGTTGACATGTAATATGAATGAGAAATTTTCAAAAAGAGTCCTATTATACGGACGAAGAGTTAGATAAATTAAAAAGTGAGATAATATAATAAACATGATACTGTGCAAAATTCTGCATACTTTTTTGTTTTGATTAACTGGCTCTAATCTATCATTGATTGTAAATTTTTTTTTGTCATAAGATTGTTTCGAGGAAACCTTGCCAGTAAGACCAAAAAATATACATATATATACTGGCAAAATCTCTACATCTACACGCTTTACATGAGATTGACAAATTTAGTTAGATGATTGGGGATTGATTACTTTGAATTAATGGGCCTTGGTCATAAAAAGTTTTAGAATAATCTAACACTGAGATTTCTACAAAATTGGAGACTTGAAGTCAACAAAAATAATCCGAAGAACCCAAGAAAAGAAGTTCCCAAAAAAAGAAAAGTGGCACCATATCCTTGTTGTACCACTAGTCATCCGCGTCTTGGATTCCTGCAAGAATGCCGTAATCCTCGCGGCGGCATGGATGCTAATTTGAACATGAAAATCAGGTATACAAGGTTTGGCCCACTTGTAATCCATCTCTGGTATTCGTCTTCCGAGCCGAAAACTTCAACTTTATGCAGTGATTAGTAATTAGTAGGCCAGCTCTGCTCCTGTCTCTTAGCATTTTGTATGTTACCTGAGATATTAATGTTCTGTATGTTTTGTAGGAAAAGCATTAGAAAAACATTCATTGAAAAGAAAACGACAAGTCAAAATTACTTTTTTTTTTTTTTTTACTTATATTTCTTATCTATCCAAGTTACGTTTTCATAATTTCTTTTTATATTTCAGAGAAAGTTTCTCTGTTTCAAAAAAAAAAAAACCTTCCCTCAATTTTCTTGCACACTTGACTGTTATGGGTAATGGTCTGATTGGTCGCTTTTCTTTATTCTTATTTTCTGCAGTTGTCTGTTTTGACAGATTCAAAACAGCAGTTTTCTGCATTTTTTCTCAGGGCTATGACTTTTTTGCTTCAACTGTAGGTTTTTTTTTTATGAATATTTACTTCAATTGTTGCAGCCAACATGGGATGATGAAGGCGAATCAATATCCTCCTCACAATCTTATCCTGAAAGGGTGTCCACAGAAAGCTTCAGAAGTCGGAACTATGAGAGGCTGAAGTTGTCGCCGAGTCTATATTCCGATTCTGAGCCGGAGTCATGCTTGTACGCTAATTCGGTTGATTGTACTTCCACGGAATCCGTAACTAAGCTAGAGGTATGCGGCAGAAACGAGAAAAACGGTTTGCAACTATGTGGACTGAATTACCTATGCAGATATTTTAATATTCAGGAATGTGGCTGTGCTGTTTGTCTTGTAGGAAAACAGCAGAAAAAGGGCATTGTTTCAGCCTACAGATATCCGAACCCAAAAACAAAAGCACCCCATTATTGCAGATTCGAATAGGTAATGTTCCATTGAATGAATAGCCATCACCATCATCTTCATAATAATCGTTTCAGTGTCCATCGCAGTGTTCTCATATTTGGATTCTTTCTGTTCTGTCACCGGTAGGTCTTCAGATCATCTCATGACAGACGCAGATAACCCGCCTGGTGGCGGAAAGCATACGCCTCCCAAGGACTTCGTCTGTCCGATAACAAGCCATCTTTTTGATGATCCAGTTACTCTTGAGACAGGGCAAACGTATGAGCGCCAAGCGATCCAGGAATGGCTTGATAGGGGGAACTCAACATGCCCGATTACTCGCCAGAAGTTGCATAGCACCCAATTGCCTAAAACAAACTATGTTCTCAAAAGGCTTATTGCAAGTTGGCAAGAACAGCACCCTAGTTATATCTCTAGCCAATCAGGAAGTCCTCGCCAGAAGAGCGATTTAAGCTTCAAGTCATCAATGACGCCTCCGACTGCTTCTCCTAATAGTGTCATCAGCCAATCAACCATTGATGGCACAATTAGTGAGTTAAGGCATGCCATCAACAATCTGTGTATGTCAGAAATCTTGAATGAATCTGAAACGGCTGTTCTTAGAATAGAGCGGTTTTGGCACGAGGCAAATATTCAACTTGATACACAAAGCATGCTCTCAAAACCCCCAGTTATAAATGGATTTGTAGAGATACTTTTCAATTCAGTGGATCCTCAAGTGCTAAAAGCTACAGTGTTTCTCCTATCAGAGTTGGGGTCAAGAGATAAAGGTGTGATCCAGACATTAACAAGAGTTGATTCCGACGTGGAGTGCATTGTGGCTCTTTTTAAGAATGGATTATTGGAAGCTGTTGCGTTGATATATCTTTTAAGACCTTCTACGATGAGCCTCCTAGAGATGGACATAGTAGAATCCCTCCTAACAGTCATTAAGAAAGAAGAGGAGGAAATGCAGAAGATGTGTGTCAAGCCAAAAACTGCTTCAGTGCTATTACTGGGACAGATTCTTCGCACCAGCGAAGAAAGTGTTGTCTCTTCTATTGCCGATGCCATTGTTTCAACAGAAGTGATTGGTTATATTGTTGGCAGCTTGGAAGCTGAGTGGATAGAAGAAAGAATTTCTGCAGTTGGGATCTTGTTGAGATGCATGCAAGAGGATGGGAGATGCAGAAACACCATCGCAGATGAAGCCGAGTTGGCTCCGGTTTTGGAGAGCTTCAGCTCTGCAAGTGACGGAGAACGATTTGAAATAGTTCACTTTCTATCCGAATTAGTCAAGTTAAACAGGTAATTTTATCTCCAGTTCAACCAGAATCTCCAGCCTTCCTATTGCTATTTGATGGATATCAGATGCTTATCAGACAAACTGAATTTTGCTTCTTTGGATTTCTTTCTAGGAGAACATTCAATGAGCAAGTTCTTCACATAATTAAAGATGAAGGTTCTTTTAGTACAATGCATACCCTCCTTAATTTCCTACAGACAGCTCCCCAAGAGCAATGTCCAGTTATAGCTGGTCTTCTCCTCCAACTTGACCTGCTGGTATTGATCTCTAATTCCCTCTTAGATCTCTGAAACCATATAGAGTTTCATCGAATCAGTCTGTTTCACTGTTACTTGAACTAAACAATAGTATTAATATCAGTGCTCAGACTATCATTTGAAGGGCTAATATACTGTGCAGCTATTGACTTCTGCGCTGAACGGAGAATGTGAGCAAGCTAATGAAAGCTTTATTGATTTGTAGGCTGAGCCAAGAAAAATGAGTATATACCGTGAAGAGGCAATAGATACACTGATATCATGCCTCAGAGAATTTGAATTTCCTGCCATTCAAATAGCTGCCGCAAAGACAATCGTCTCATTGCAAGGGAGGTTTACTGCCTCTGGAAAATCCCTTACTCGAGCTGTTCTTCTAAAACGAGCTGGACTTGAGAAAAGTTACAGAAACCTTATGCGAACAGAACAGCTTGAAAACATCTCTGGAGAACTTGAAGAAACCTTGGTCAGCATCCTTGAAATTGCTGTACAATATTTGTAAATTGATTACCATCCTCTCTGCCAGTAAATAATTGTTCCCTTTATGTTTCTAAGGTTCGCACTCACTATTATGCTGCTTCCATTGGAGTTGACAGGAGGAAGAGAGGGCAGCCAAAGATTGGGAAAGAAAGGTGGCATTTGCTTTAGTAAACCATGAGTTTGGCTTGCTCTTTGAGGCTCTAGCAGAAGGCCTGAAAAGCAGATATGCGGAGTTATGTTCGGCATGCTTTGTCTTAGCAACATGGCTTGTACATATGTTTGATGTTCTTCCAGATACGGGCATACGAGGAGCTGCCAGAGTCTGCTTGCTCAAGCGCTTTGTTGCAATATTCAAGACTGCAATGGATGTTGAAGACAAAGTTCTTTCATTGCTAGCTTTAAAATGCTTCATACAAGATGCTGGTATGTTGCAATCTTTGGGACAAAGGTTTTTAAGTTCTGAAAGTTGGTTTTAGTCATCTGAACTTAAGCCACAGAGATGTAATCAAAACTCAAAGTTCGCATTTTCACATGCTTGTTGTGAGCATCTAGCACATCATAGTTCATTCAACATTTTATCAGACATCAGCCATTTGAGCAAAAACTAATGAGAGAATGCATAGCATTAATTAAGCATATACACTATATATGTCTTAACATCAACGTGCTTTTTGAAGCCGACATGCTTTTCGAGTAATGCAGCCTCAGAGAAGAATGTTTGACAATTCTTCTGCGGGGTTTCTTGTTGTCCAATGAATTGCACTGTATTATGCCATTTCATTTTACTTTAGACTTAGGTCCTTTACCATTGATTATTTCAGAAGGGCTGCGGGACCTAACTTTTTACATGAAGGATATTAAGAAAGGTCTGAGAGAGCTGAGAAAATCCTCTCGCTTGGCATTTGAAATTATGAAAGTTCTTTCTGAGGGCCAGGACTCTAGTGCTGTAAGTTTTATAGTTCAGTCAATCGAAGGTTTTTATTGCAATTTACTGGGCTTTTATGTCTCTGTAACTCTCATTAAAAAAAATGAAGATAAACAAATACTTGTTGGGCATCAGGACTTGTGGAATCATAGGGAATTAGCACAAACAGATTGCAGCGAAAATGGGGAAGTGCTTTCAATTGCCAGCTACAGCGATAAGTTTTTTTCTGGCCATGCGGATGGAACAATAAAGGTAGGTTTCTCAGCAGGTTCCTTGTCTTTTAACACCGAAATACTCATGCCGCCTTATAAGCAACTATAGTTGCCACTATGTTATGATCCATACCAAATTGAATTGATAGACTTGGACACTTAAATTATGGGTAGCACTTGTTATATGATGATTGTATGCCTAAGATAGATAAGTATAAAAGTTATTGGTTTCATTCTGAGTGTCAATTCCTGAAAATGACATACGTAGAGGATTAAGTCAATCATGCAATGGCTTAAGTATGAGGTTCTTTAGACTGGAGCAGATGAAATTCAGTGAAATTTGCGATTGACCATATCTTCTGTTTTACTTTTGAAGGTTTGGACAGTGAGAAGTGGAAATCTTAATCTCATGCAAGTAATTCGAGAGCATACCAAGGCAGTCACTAGCTTGGCAATCTTACAATCAGGAGAAAGATTGTACAGTGGTTCAGCTGATCGAACTGCAAGGGTACGCTCTGAGACTAATGAACAAAAGTAACCTGCTTGTACAGAGAAATAGGATACGTAGAAAAAGAATGTCCCATGAAATCATAAAATAGTCTGTTGCAAGTCTAACACAATCCGCCTTGCAAGCTATCAAAAAAAGCAGATGGCACTCTTTCTTGCTATACCTCTATTGTTCTATTTAGATGGTAGATTTCCCTTGCCTTTGGACATAATTTGCTTTGAAGTCTCCTTTGAAGTTTGGTTTCAAGCCTATGGGCTGTAGCCATAAAAAATTCAGTTTAACGGGGAACATTCTGCTTTTGTTTGAGTTTATTGATGTCAATTCAATTCGTTGTGATTTTGATTTAACTGCCACCCGTGAATGTTGCTTTATTGTGATGAACAGGTCTGGTTGATCGGCAGTGAAGCATTGCGTTATGTACAAGCGCATGATATGAAGGAACCAGTTCACAATCTAGTGGTTGCTAACAGTATCTCGTGCTTCATTCCACAAGGGGCTGGTGTTAAGGTAGATATAAACCGTCATCTGTTTCACCCTAAATGATTAAAGGCTGTAAGCAAGGAGTTGCATTTTTCACTTAATTGGTCCTGGCATCATTTTTGTGTCAGGTTCACTCATGGAATGAAGGATCCAAATTGTTAAATCAAAACAAATACGTGAAGTGTTTGTCCCTAGTGCATGGAAAACTATACTGCGGATGCCATGACAGTAGCATTCAGGTATGACCTCTGCTGCAATCTATCATCTCAATTCAGGTGCTTCAGAGTAAATATAACTTCGCTTTCCTGATATTTAAGTTGTGAAATAGAGCGGTTTTGGTTTTCAGGAAATTGATTTGGCGAATGGGGAAGTTGTTACCATTCAAAATGGATCTAGAAAATTACTTGGAAAGGCAAATTCTATACATGCATTGCATATTCGTAATGGAATGATATACTCGGCTAGCTCTGCCATAGATGGATCAGTTGTCAAGGTATCTGTCACGAATTTCTTTCTTTCCTTGCCAAAAAATCTTTGACACGGGACTTGCTTTCTGAACCCATTAGCGAGTTGCGGCATTGCATTAATTGTCAGGTCACTAACAAGATCTAACTTTGGTTTGGAAAAGATTTGGGATGCTTCAAGTTATGATCTGGTTGGATCGCTTCCCACTTCGCTGGAAGTCCGGACCATGACAGTAAGCTCAGACTTAATTTATCTAGGGTCCAAGGCAGGAACTGTGGAAATTTGGGATCGAAAGAAGCAATATAAAATTGAAGTGCTTCAAAGTAGTACCAATGCTAGGATTCTCTGCATGGCCCTTGATGCTAGTGAGGAAGTTTTGGTGATTGGAACCTCTGACGGCCTGATTCAGGTAGAATTTCAATCTGCATTTTTTTCCCTTACTTTTGAGCACTTCTGCTTTTGTGAACATGTTTTTACCAAGAACAACATCAGAAGAAATGCTATGAAATAACAATCAAAATCGCTACTGTTTGCAGGCATGGGAATTGAGCTAGAAGTGGAGGGCACTGTAAATTTTTTAACAACCACCTTTTTCAGTAGAAAGTTGATATTCTTTTTGTACCATCCAAAATAACCTTTCTTCACAGTTGAGTTGTATTCTTGGAAGTGTATATATAGCTTAAACTAAAGGTTGATTCTTTCTTGTACAATGATTTGCAGCCTCTTGGATTAGTGCCTATCTGTAGCATTGTACAGCTAGAAATTTTAAATAGAAATTATGACATACATTTATCCATTACTCCCCCAACATTTGTTACAGAATTTCCTTTTCCATTTTTTTTTTTTCAAGAAATTTTGATTCTTGCTCATAGCAAACCGATTCGTACATGGGTCCACCTTATTCCATTATAGCCAAAGACTATCATGTATAGAAAGATGTAAAACTCAGCCTAACGATCATAATTGTAGATTTGTGCGTTATGTCAGCAAGTCGTGTCTAATATTTTTCTTTTACTGGTTAAAACGGCTCATAATGTGCAATAAAGTAGACGTCTCTAGAAATGAGTTTTCTTTCGAACCACAAAAAACCAAAAAATAAAAGAGGTAAATTTTTTATATATAAAAATCTGTGAGTAAAGGTCGGAACTTGTGATTATCTTTATTCAACTTTCTTCACAGGAAGTGCTTATTGCTTAAACACTGTTTGACTTATATAGACCTTCCTCGCGTTCGGCCGCAGTCGGAGAAACAATTTTCACCATTGACATGGAGAGATGATCAAAGAAATGCCTTATTACTGCTGGTATGCTAGTTGGATATACGTCTTCTGTTTGGATTGTGAGAATTTGATAAAAAAAAAAATTGTAAGAAAAGAAAGTTGTGAGAAAATAAAATTATGAGAAAGAAAATTATAAGAATATATTATTTAAATATGTAAAAAAGAAAATGATGAGAAAGTAAAATATATATTTGAATTATATGATAAAATGGTAAAAAAAATTATATGATTAAAATTAAAAAAATATCCCTACAAATAACTGGTAAAGGCGATATATTTGGGCCATTTTGTTAATTTTCAACACTTTTTTTGTTTAATTTAATTTTTTATAATACTTTTCTTGACATCAGCACTGACTTTCTCATAATACAGTATTTCTCATAATTTTCTCTTACAAACCAAATGATATAAAATGCTTCCATAAATGTGCTTTCTTTCACTTTCTTTTCTAACCCACAAAACAAACAGAGGCTAGAGACATGAATTCACTTGGTCTAAAATCCTGACCAATTAAATTAGAGGGGTTGTCCGTCACAAAAACTGACAAGCAAATGCAGTTGCTGACGATTAGTACAACTATGCTGATCCGTCGAGAAAACAAAACAAGTACATCAAACTATTTTTTTATTCAACGTCGTCCCTTCTTGTGGAACGAATTTTCCTAAACTTTATCCTACAAATACTATTGTCTCGACGCAGAATTGGTATCGTCAAATGAGCATGGAAACCAAGTCGATTAAGGTAAGTAAAAGCTTGCGTCCAAAAGCTAGAAGCAATATAAAGCCTTGTTTTAATCTCATAGAAAAAACAAAAAAATTGGGATCATAATGGTGACCTCTAAATTATAGTTAATAAGAATATCAGAATCAGAGATTCTAATTTTACTGAAATGGTTAAAATAAACTCACAAAAGGCCAAATGGTTCCAATCCCTTTATACAAATTCCTTGAGTTTTAATGTTCCCAATGCCAAAAAACTAAACAACTCACAAAAGCTAAAATTTTTTTGTGGCTTCCCCAAATGCAATCTGGTTGTTTAAATTTGTTGGTTTGTTGTGCTTCTTACTTTACCTGTAATTTTTCAGATCAAAGTTTGCTTGGAATCCATGGATGGTGACTTCCAGCCACATTTGGGGCGGATTGACGACGTGAACCAAATTAAGCGTTTTATTTACATTTCAGTTTTTTTTTTTTGCCGAAAGGCCTAAAATGTGCAATGAGAAAGATAAAATATGCTGCAAGATATTATTGCTTTTTGTCTGATTTTTATCATGCAATATGTTATGATTATTGCACATTTTATTATCTTTGTTACATATTTTTAGCAAATAACTCGAGTTAAAAAAATAATTAAATTAATGTCATATGTCCTCAACGTGACATCAATTTGTCATTGGCATCTATTTTCTTTGTCCATCAACTTTACTGATTTTCAAATTGGTGGAATATTTACATCATGTAGTCTCATAAAGAAATACCCAGCGTCACTATATGTGAGAGAGTCCCTCCAGATATCTGTAAAAGGGCTAGCTTATATAATATATGAGAAATATAAGACAGTAATATTTAAGTGAAAATAAAATAATAATAAAGTAATATAATTGATTAAAATTTGAAAATTTAAAAAATAAATTATTAAATATTACTAAAAAATTTGTGTGACTATTTTGTTATTTAAAATTAAATTACACAATAAAACTCATAATATATATCCTCCTATTTGGATGACAGAAAAGAAAAACAAAAGTTCAGGCAGTCTTTTTTTTTTTGGTAAGTAGTTCAGGCAGTCTTTGATTGGAGAAATTTGCAACCAAAGGGCTGCTACGGACGGATGCAGATGGAGTGGAGAGTAGACAGTTGGCCCCCCTTCCCCTTACTCAATATAAAATTTTGTCTCGAACTGTTTAACGTCGCCGTCCCTCCCAAAGACATCTTGCACCCTTCGATTTTTTTTTTTTTTTTGGGTCAATATAGAGGCTTAAAGCCCAGTACATTACAAATCTAAACCTCTTCCCCTCTTGTTTGCCAGCAGTGATCGGAGTCCTCGGACTAGAGAGACCCTGACCTTTGGGCTGGGTCGTGGAGATCGGATTGGCCCATACTTGCTCACTTTGAGATTAACGACATGGCAATTGGTGGGCCACACACGTCACTAGTAAACTCAGCATAAAATGTTTGTATCAACCAATAGCTACTGGTTCAAATGGTAAGAGTCTGATTTCGTTTAATTAGAAGTTTCGATTTCGAATCTTGAAAATGCAGTCACGTTAAATACCTGCTGGAAAACTTTTATCACCCTTCAGAATCCTACTTAGATCAGTTTAGATTAGTCAGTCCAATGAGGTGAATACTATACTATCTAAAATAAAATAAAATAAATTGTTTGCATGATAGACTTTAGTTGCGTTCTCAGCCCTCTCCATTGCGGATGCCAGGCTAACTAATGCGCTGAACCAATTCAGTGGAAAGCTCGATGTGGAGTGACGGTTAGATTGTATTTTAACCCTTGGAGAGGCGCTTCAATGTCTCTAAAGAGTTGAAACAGAAGTCTCCTAGGCTATTTGGTATCGTAAATTTTTTTATCAATATTCTCCGTTTGAGCTTGTATTTTATCACTTTTATTTGTGTTTGAGTGAAACCCAAAAAAAAAAAAAACTATGAATTTGTTTTTGATCCAACACAAGTGATATACTTCGACATCTTTTTCCTTTAATAAAAAAATTTAATGATTTTATTTTAGAAAAAAAATATTTGGGTTAACTTTTAAAATATTTAATGATTTAAATTGAATTGCTGAAAATTTTTTACTTTTACTTGTACCTTCCTAAACTACATCTATATAATAGTACTTCTTATTCTTTACTTTGTTTTTTATTAATTATTCTTTTGTCATTGCTTATATCTTTTTTATGTTATTTCTATAAATGTAAATTTGCCTCCTTAAAAAATTTTTTGGATCCGTTGCTACATATAAAATGTACATAAAAGACATTTGCATATTAAATAAGCTAGCGGTCGTCAATCCACACAGTCCAAGGCAGCAGCTATTTCAGTTTAGTTTACCGCAAGGTTGTATTATTAATTGAATAGCCTGTTTCTGAAATCGAGTGATGATCAGGCAATCGTCAACATGTGTACATATCTGCGATATGAAGAACATAAATAGAATCCTAGCAGCCGAACGCAAGTGAACAAACATCATTGTCTCAAGTTCAGAGACTACGTAAAACCTGTCAGCTGTCTTCAATTCTCTTTCTTGTATCCTTCTCCAACATATATGCCTATATATTTATGTACCTGGAGCTAGCATTCTTCGCAAGAACAATTTATCGTGGGCAAAAGAAGAATGGAGATGGCTAGAGAAGAGAAGCAACCGACCCAGGATGTTATGAAGAAAAAAGGTGGCCTCAAGACCACGCCTTTCATTATGGGTAATCTTTGATTTGATGACAAGCTACATTGCATAATTATTTTTCTTTTTTTCCCCCTTTCAAGTGTATAAAGAGCATGTCATTACATATGAAGCCTTTACACACTGAATCAATCAGAAATATCGGTTCAACAACTAAGAACATTAAAATTAAAAGGCTCTCTTAGTCTGTCAATTTTTACTTTGTGTGGTCTTGATAAATTTCCCACTAGTCAAACTTAGGTGTGGACTGAACTCATAGTAATGACCTTCTTTTAGTTGCTTTTAAGTTTCGGAAAACTTTATATGCATGAGTACTTACACATTTTACTTAATCCGATCGACTCAAACTAATCCAAACAAAAATCTATTTAATCATGGTTGTAATTCGACTACAGATTTGAAAACAAAAAATTCTCGAAAACCAGAAGTACATCATCATATATATAGACATGCACAATATTATCTTATTTAATCCTTGGTCTACTATGTTCAAAAAATCCTTAGTCTACTTAGTAGACACTTCTCCTCGACATTGTTTGATAATATTATAAAGAATTCTCAAGACTACTTTTATTTGATCAACAAAAAAAGAAAATGACATTAAGGTTTCCCTTAGAGAATTTCATGAAAGCGAAATTAACACTTTAGAGGTTTCTCCAATAGCCTTTTAATGTTCATTCATCGAAATTATGTTCTTTAAAATGGAAAAATTAGATAACAATCTAAAAACATTTTTCCTATTGTTGGACTATATATATATTATTTTCAAGACCCAAACTGCCAACCCAACCACTCCAAACAGCAAAATGCAGCTTTAATTAATTTTTTTCCTCCTTTAATTAGTTGCGGTGCCAAATTGTTCATTTGAGTTGAATATTGAAACGAAATTAAATCAAATTGATCTGCGTACTAGGTGGATATAGGCAACTTTATCATGTTCCACACCTCGAATGCATATGAGCCCGTTGTTTCCATTCTACCGTACATACCATTGAACATTTTTCTTTTTTCTTTTTTTTTTCTTTTTTTTCTGTTGAATGCAGAAGTCATTAATCGTATTGTTCTACAATTGATTTAGCTAAAATTTGTGTGGTGCAGCTAATGAGGTATTTGAGAAGGTTTCTAGCGTAGGGTCTCATGCAAACATGATCCTCTACTTAAAAAATGTTTATCACTTAAGCAATGCCACTGGGACTACCATCATGTTCCTTTGGTCAGCCATATCCAATGCCACGCCTACCATAGGGGCTTTGGTTTCTGATTCTTACTTGGGCCGTTTTCGGGTGATTGCAATCGGATCATTCATCAGCTTCTGTGTAAGCCGAATTCACTTTTCTCTTTATTTCCATTCAATTCGATCATGGTTATTTTTTTGTCGGTCTCTAATGGAGATCATAGCCTATTAATGGGGAAGAGAGGCTAGGGTTCGAACCCCAAGCCCTCAGTGGAATACGCACCCCTTGTGCCACTCTAGCTAATATGGATTCTCCGATCATGGTTATTGTGAAGATGGTTTTTTCATAAATCTATTGTTTTACTCTTATTTCACAGGGATTGGTGGTGCTGTGGCTGACAGCAATTATTCCAGGGGCTACGCCACCTCCTTGCAGGCAAAATAATGAGCACGTAAAAGTCTGTGAATCCGCAAAACCGGCACAGCTCTTGTTTCTCTTCTTGTCATTTTTCCTGATGGCCATAGGGGCTGGCGGAATTCGAGCCTGTTCCTTAGCCTTTGGTGCAGATCAGTTCGACGACCCAAAGAATCCCAAAAACGAGAGGGTCTTGCAGAGATTTTTCAATTGGTATTATGCTCTAGTTTTAATCACGGTCATGATCTCGGTGATCTTTGTCGTTGCCGTCCAAGTTACAGTTGGTTGGATTGTAGGCTTTGGGATACCCGTAGCGTTCATGTTCTGTTCGATTGCCATGTTTCTCTTTGGTTCTCGGCTATATATCATATTGAAGCCAAATAGCAGCTTGCTTGCTGGCTTTGCGCAAGTCATAGCTTCAGCTTGGAAGAACAAGGACGCGACCTTGCCGCCATCGGATTCCGTCCATTGGCACCATCAGAAAGGTTCAAATTTTGTCATGCCTACAGAAGATCTTAGGTACATATGGTAGTCAATGTGTTCAATTCAAACATTAACTTTATTGCACATGCCACCATATAATATTGACAAAGCTTGGCATTTAAACACAAAATTGTTAGGAAGTTATTAAGCTGATATCCCATTGTCTGTCCTCTTCTTCTTAGATTTCTGAACAAAGCTTGCCTCGTCAAAAATCCTGACAAAGACTTGGATATTTTCGGGTTGGCTGTAGATCCGTGGAATCTTTGCACGGTTAAACAAGTAGAAGAGTTCAAGGCATTGGTCAAAGTCCTTCCAATTTGGTCCACTGGAATCATGATCGCGGTTACTCTGAGCCAACACAGTTTCCCTGTGCTACAGGCTGGTACTATGAACAGGCACTTCATAGGAAAAGTGAAAATCCCGGCAGCCTCCTACGGCGTGTTCACAATCCTCACTTTGACCATATGGGTTGCCATTTATGATCTAGTTTTGGTTCCATTGCTAGCAAAGATCACCAAAAAACCGCGCGGACTAAGCAATAAACAGAGAATGGGAATTGGACTATTGGTTTCCTGCATTGCCACTTTCGTGGCAGGGGCAGTAGAGCACAAGCGCAGGGCAGAAGCAATCAGAGAGGGACTGGCAGATGAGCCTGATGGTGTGGTCAACATGTCTGCAATGTGGCTAGTGCCACAGCACTGCCTTGTTGGCATAGCAGAAGGTCTAAATGCGATAGGCCAAATAGAGTTCTATTACTCCCAATTTCCTAAGACAATGTCCACGATCGGAGTCTCCCTCGTGTCGCTTGGCACTGCCGTGGGGAACGTGGTGGGCGCGATCATAGTAGAGATTGTTGATGCTGTGACTGAGAAGGGAGGCCAAGTCAGTTGGGTGTCAAATAATCTCAACAGAGGTCACTATGACTACTATTATTGGCTGCTTGCCACTTTAAGTTTGGGCAACTTCTACTACTACTTGATATGTAGCAAGGCATATGGTAGTGATGACAGAAAGATTTGGGATGATAGAGATGTTATCGAAGAAGGAGATCCATTAGAAGAAGAAGAATCGCGACAATTGGCGGAATCACTTATACCTGCAGTTCCCGCATAAGAAATAGTGTCAATTAGCCTTGTAGAAGTGCCCACTGTATTAATGTCTTTCTACTAAAACTTGCCCATTTAGTGCCCAAATGGCTCTCTCTTTGATAAATTTTTCGCTTCCATGTGAAACATATTATGTTAATTTTACTTTAATTCTACTTAAAGAATCTGACAAATTATTTCTCTAGAAACAATGGAGTTAAACTCTCATACGTAGCTTTGTTAGCTGTATAGCTATGCTAATCAGACTCTGCTAATGACGGGCTCAAAGACAAGAAAGTAATGAGGTAGTTGCTTTGTTTCGGCTACGGTCGATGAAAATTATGGCACGTCTTTGTGATTGTCCTAACGTTAGAACCTTTGTGGAAACTGGAAACCCATTCCTCGTGCAACCTCGGTAGAAAATTGTCCAAAAAAACCTTGTACGAAAAAATTGCTCAAGCCTAAGATATTGGGATAAAAATAAAGAATTATAATTTCCATGCAATAACAGTTTCATATATACATGAATGGGTTATATAAAATTTATTTTTTTTCATTTATGTGTATATGGAGTTGCTGTATTTTTATAAATTGATATTTTCTTTCATTAACATATCTGTCTAAATTATTTAAATATATAATATAAAAGAAAAACACAAATTGAGATTGAGTTAGAATAAAAAAAATTTTAACATAGTCTTTATTTTGTCAAATAAATTTACCCACACCATCGTCATAATGCCCACATGATACTGTTATATTGACATATAAATTTATCATACGATTTAGTTATATTACAACAAAACACATTTTTTTATACCAACATACAGACCTTTTACAATAAAAAAATAAAATATAAATTTTTATTATAAAAAATATAATTCCCATTACAAAAAATATGATTTTCCGAAATATATAACATGCCTATTAACTTTTCCCAGGCTTAAAAAGGTAGAAAAAAAGGCACGCAGTGATAAAAAAGAACAAAGTCAACTACAGACGAGAGGGTAATACCGTAAATTCATCTCTCAATGAGGTGGCCTGACGATGACGTGGATGAATGTCGTGGCACCAAACTCCGAAAAGTCCGGAATGCACAATGCAAAGGACTCTCCTAATGAGGGACCCCACCCAGTCTCTATATATACAGTCTCGCACGTTACCAGGCTCGTTACCCTCCGTATAATCAGATCAAAGTGAAGCAAATCATCACCGTTCGTGAACAAAATCTATGGCGCCGATTGCTGTGGGCGATAAGTTGCCGGACGGAACCCTAGCTTTCTTCGACGACGACGATGAGCTACAGAAAGTGTCAATACACTCTCTCGTCGCCGGCAAGAAGGTCGTCATCATCGGCGTTCCCGGTGCCTTCACTCCCACTTGCAGGTAGCAAAGTAGTATTCATCTATCTAACCTTTCCGTCGCCGCCGCCGGAAGTCCTCTCTAGAATTTCTGTTTTATTTGTGATTTCTTTTTTTTTTTTCCTGATTTTTTTTTGTGTGTTATTGATTTGGTGTTTATGTAGCCTAAAGCACGTGCCGGGGTTCATTGAGAAAGCAGACGAGCTGAAATCAAAGGGAATCGCTGAAATTCTCTGCATTAGCGGTAGATTTCTCACTCTTTTGCTCATCAGTTTTCTTTTTTCTATTTATTGAACTTGTGATTATATATTTTCACATGATGATTGTGTTGTTTGATTGCTCAATTTAAAGCACATTTGCTTGCAAAGTGATTATTTAATTCTATTTCTCTTTGCACTCACTTGGGGTAAAAGAGAAAGGAAGACAGAGAAACCCTGTACCTTAGTTTAGTTGAAATAAAGGTCTTATTGATCCAACATTAGGTCGGATGTTTTTGTGCGTTTCGAATTGTTTGAGACAGTGGTCTGGTTCTCCATTTTTGGGTGAAATGGATTTGGAAGTTTGGTAAAAAAAAACATGTGAATGATAATGCTGTGAATCTGCTTCGGGGGGATTATTCGAACATTTTATGCCTAATGATTTTGACCAATTTGAAAATTGTCGAATGGGGTTCTATGTTGAGCATTGATTGCATTTAAATTGTTCTTGTCCGCTGGATACCATTTGATTACGTATAGCTTGCTTGCTTCTTCGAGTTAGAGCTTATGTTGGACAATGGCTAGATGTCATTGAGACTTGCTCTGGTTTCTTTGGGTTCTTCTCCTGGGAACTTTTTTCCTTTCTCTCTTTTGCTCTACAAAATCAAGGACGCATTTTCATCACAGGATCTAATAGTGTGGTACTCAAGTCGACTTTGCTTGTCTAGTATTGGTTTGGGACAGCTAAGAATATATGAATATGATATGATTCTATGTGTTTTGACTAATTAGCTAATTTTGTCTTTTGGTACAATGTTTGGAAGGACTCAGATATATGATCTGCTTTGATGTCACTCTGCTAACATCATGCGTAATTGTCTTCGAATCTGATTTGCAGTTAATGACCCTTTCGTGATGAAGGCATGGTCCAAAACCTACCCAGAGAACAAGCATGTCAAGTTCCTCGCTGATGGCTCGGGAACTTACACCCATGCTCTTGGTCTGGAGCTTGACCTCAAGGAGAAAGGCCTGGGCATTCGATCTAGGAGATTCGCACTCTTGGTTGATGACCTTAAGGTGAAGGCTGCAAATCTTGAAGAAGGAGGAAATTTTACCGTCTCCAGCGCTGATGAGATCCTCAAGGCTCTCTAAAACCTTGCGGTAGTTTGTCTCCAGATGCTTGAGGCTGCAACCATAAAAAATTCCGTGTTTGTGTTGGCGATACTTGACACTATTGTGCATCGAAAAGCCTGTTTGCAGTGTTACAAAGACTGTAGTCTTTGTTTTTTGTTTGCACTAATAACAATATGATATGGTGAAGAAATAAAGGAATTGTTTCTTATCTAGATAAAGGTCTTTGCTAAATTCTAGTGCCTCTTAACAATCTCTTCACATGCAGGCACGGAAATGGCATCCACTTGAAGGTTATGTTGACGTGCTAATGGTAGATTGATAAGACTGAAAGATAATTGCTTTCGAACGACTTGGATTAGCTCAAATGCTACCTCTCCAATTGTGAAGGGGAAGTCGAAATTTTCTTTGAGTGTATATAATTTAATAGTTACATTCATTTTTTGATAACTGCACTATAATTGCTTAGATGACGACCGAAAAAACGAAACAAATGAGAGCGCCGATGAAATAGTATTCCGACGGAACATCCAAGCTTAGATAAATCGACTCACTATTGGAGTTTAGAGATGTAAAACAGTCAGTAATCATCCCATTATTATTATTATTATTATTATTATTATGGTAAGTAATAATCAGCCCTTTATTAGTGTCTATTCAAACATGTAGGCAGCATTTTGCAAAGGAGACACAAGGTGGAATCCTGACCTACGATTTGGCTGCTTTGATCTATCCGTCAGCATTCTCTCTCAAACGCAGCCAAGGCGTTCGGTCCAAAATTCAGGTACGAATTAGAGACGTGAAGAGAAATGAATAGGTTAAACACTGGGGACACACCAACATAATGATATTCTCCGTTTCATGAGAGGCGAATGCAACAAGATTAAGGTCAAGGTTAAGGTCAAGCCCAATGTTATCCCAAAGAAATTATCATATATAAGGAGGCTTGAGAACTTAAGTGGACTAAGTAGCCCAACGGCTCGAACTTAAGATCACTGGAGGGTGTTTGGTTTCATTGGTAGGGAGTGTTGTTGCTGTTACTATTACTTTTTCAAAAAGTAGAAGTTAAAATATTTAGTAAAAATTTTTTAGCTATTGTTAAGATTACATTTTCCTCTAATCAGCAGTTGTTAAGAAAAGTAAGATGGAGTTACTTTTTCTTTGATTAACAGCTGATAATAATAAAATTATGAAATTGTCCCTTTAAGCAACGAAGAGGACAGTACGCCATTAATACTTGCTTTGTCGTTTTTTTACTGTTTACTGTTACACTGTACATAATTAGCAACAGCAGCACATTTATAATAAAAAATAATAATATTTTTTTAACACATTACAATGCATAGTAGTATACTTGGATACGGGAAAATGAAAAAAAAAAAAAAGTAATATTTTAAATTTAGTATTATGCATATTTGTTGTTTGCTATATCATTTTTCTTTTTCGTTCTTGTTGCTTGGTACATGTATAGTACCCGCACGTATTATTATTATTATTTTTTTGACATAATTATTGACATTCTCTTTTCTAAGTTAAACAAATAAATTGAATAATTAAAAGTTTTTATTTTTAGGCAATTTTGGGAGAAAAAATATTTTTTTTTAAAAAAAATTAAATTCAAAGATACTTTAAAGTAATTTTTTTTTCTACAATCATATTTCAATTATTTTTTTATAATTTTTTCATACAAAAACAGAATGTTTTATATAATCATTTTATTGTTTAAATAGTAATAATTAGTGCTAATTTAACTAAACACTATATTTATCAGTAATAGTAATAAATAATAGAAATATGATATAATTAAATATATTTAAGATAATATTAATTAATTTATATAAATAAATAATAGGATGTTGACATGATAATGTCACTTCAGCAAGTAAGAGAGGATCAGGACAAAAAGTGCCAATCCATGTAACATGAATTATTTTTTTTAGTTAATTGATTTAAATTGAAATTTAAATTTAAGACTTTTAATTATATAAATAATTTTAATATTGAATTAAATTATAACTCATTTGTCTTGGCAGAACTTCTAAGTTATGAACCCGCAGATTCCAAGCCGGGTCTTAATATCTAACATTGATTTAATCATGCTTCTTAACTACAACTGTATGCAAGTATGTTTATGTAATCTGCCTCTCTTCTTGACTCGTTTGTCCTTATTACATTACTCCTTCAGTTTCTTCCTTTTTTTTTTTTTTTTTTTATACACTTGAGAGTCTGTTTAGTTTAACTGTTACTAATTATTGTCATTGTATTTTTTTTTGTAAAAAAATTATATCATCTTTTAGGCTAATGCCCAGTTGAGGGCCGGGACACAACTGCTGGCCCAACAACTTTTTCTCGAAAAAAAAAAAAAAAAAAAAGACCTGCCAACGTGGGACATTCCTCCTAGTTGTTTCATGTGTCGAGGTTGCTGGCCTTGCTGATCCGGGCTTTTCACCTTTGATTATATTTCTCCTTTTGAATGCAGACTTTATTAACCAATCAATAATAGCTAATTAAAAACCCAGCTTATGCATAAAATTTCTAAGCTGTATTTGAAGACCCATGCTATGCATGTTTATATTGGTTACTGGAGGAAATCATTTGATTGTAAGGAATTTTTCTCTCGTCAACTGTTTGAAATGCTTGTGATGATGAGGAATATCAGGAACAGAATCCAGAAGCCCGAACAGAATAAGCACAAGGCGAAAACACAAGAGGAGCAACAAGGACATTTAAGTAGAACCTGAAAATGAGCACAAACGCAGAATTTCGACTTAGATGATTGAAACTAAAGGACCCTTTTCAAATCTTTAGCTTCCACTTTGTGCTCTCTTATGCAACAGAATTTCGTGGCTCTCTTGTGCGATTGGCTTAGGTGTAAGTCTATATGGACACATAGACATATGGACAGAAGCGAGTCACACAGCTTACATAACTAGAATTAGACAACAAAGAATAGAAAAACCGATAAAACTTTAATTATCTGGTACTTGGAAGAAATAACATGTACAGGACAGATCGCATATTGTTCACAGCATTGCCAAAACTGTCCGCAAAGCAAAATTCATGTTCTGGACGGTCTTTTATTTTCATTTTGCATTTTCTTGAAAAAGAGTCGAGAAGAACAACAAAAGGTTCATCCCTAGAAAACCTTTACCACAATTTCAAATCTATTGACCTTTGCCAAAACGGGCAACTGCAGCATGTATAGCATCTGTAAGGTGAGGAACTGTCCTGGAACTAAGACCTGCCATACTGATCCTCCTGTAGGAAATGATTGAGAGAACCTTTAATCATGCGCCAATCACTTTACATGTCATGAAGAGTAGATTTATTCCTTATGAATGTATTGAATAGTGGCGTTTACAAAATGGGAAACCAATAGTTTTCAAACATACACCAGTGTGAATCTGTGTTAGTAATTATGATGACCACAGGAGCCAGAGATTAAAATGCAATTAATAGCATTCTTCGTTTTTCGGTTTTCTTTAAAAGCCCTCATGATGTTGAGATTGAGGGGAGGGATGTCGTAAGTGATTTTCTTTTTGATTTTCTTTTTTCTTTAAAAGAAAGAATAGATTAAAAATGATCTTAAGGAATGGATCTTGTTACCCATCAGATGTCATGTAAATGTGGTACTCTTTGGTCATGAAGGCAACTTGTTCGCTGTTCAACCCAGTAAAAGTAAACATTCCAATCTGCTTGATAATGTGACTCCAGTCACCAGGAGTGCCTGACAAAAAGGAAAATGAGCATTTAGACCATCCACATTAAATGCATATATAAGTGCATCAGCAACACAATGCAAACACAAAAAATAGGCGTAAAAGGTTAAACATTAACGTAGCCATCATAGATTTTTGGGTGGACATGCTGCAGACAAAAATATGCGTGGAAATTGAAAAAATGGTTTTCAGCAGGACTAGAGGGCGTGGGGTGATCAAACCCTTTGATTAAAAAATTGACTATAGACAGTTGATGTTTACAACACAAGATCAACTGTGCCAAATTGATCAACCACAAATTTCATGCCAGAGCCAAAAGCACAAACCAAAAAGAAGAAAAAAATGACTCTCATTACCTCTAGCAGATAAAGCATCAAACAGTTGCTGGCGCATGCTGATAATCCGGTCAGCCATTGCTTTAAGTTCAACAGTCCATTCATTGTACATATCCCTTCAACAAGGACATAGATAATCAAGCCAAATCACAATTCATGAATTAATTGCTCAATCAAATACAGGAAATCTCTCACTTCTGGCATCAGGTAGAGAGGTCGAAGGAATAAAATAAAAGCCCGAATCAGTATTATTTTATCGCAATTTCCAAATGAAGTATCAGCAAAACTACTAGCATTGCCACTCAAATGCTATGGGATCAAGTTTATAACTTTTCTGCGTGATTTGCCAGTTCACTTGCCAAGTTCAATATAATCCTTTACAAACATTTTAGATCAAAGAAAATTCTATGCCAACTTTGAATGAGTTTTTATACCTGTCTTTGAGAATAGTAGCCACAATAGATGCACCATGAATGGGTGGATTAGAATACATGGGCCGAATCACAAGTTTCAACTGACTCTCAACCCTACCTGCAACATCTGCTGTCTTGCAAACCTGTAAAAATCATGAGAACACGGATCATGTTCATTGTCCAGATGTGACTTGAAGCCATAAATAGGTCCTCCCTGTGTACAAATATAATATTTATGCCTAGAAGTTCCAAAAAAAAAAAAGTACCAAAATAAAATCACATTTCACATGCTACCCTCCTCTACTTCCATGTCTAATCTAATCGGTATGAACTGACAAGAATGGGCTTAACAGAAAAGCTTGCAGTTTGATGCTTTCAATCAAGCAAACATAAATCAACTTAATTTCCAGAGCTAAATGATAGGAATTGAAGCATAATACAATTATTTAAGTCGCAAACTTCAGCTACCAAGCGTGTGTTAATCAATATCTGTCAACCGTAAACAGTATTCAACAGCAGAGTATCTTACAATGCTGAGAGCACCAACACGTTCCCCATAGAGTCCCATGTTTTTTGCATAACTCTGCGCCACAAGACACTCACCACCATCTGCAACAAACATGCGAACAGACTGTGCATCTGCATCCAGGCTACCACTTGCAAAGCCCTGTAGTGGCAATGTTTAAGAATTTTCCCATGAGAAGGCTTAGATCTATTAGCAATAATAAAACCTAATCACAGAATCAATCATTTTCTATTATCATGATGGTACCACAGTAGCCCCAAGTTTGTACATTGTGATCCTTTTTACCTGATAAGCACTGTCAAAGAAGGGTAGCAATCCTTTTGACCTTATCAACTGTCTGATCTGCTCCCATTGCTCTGGGCTTGGGTCAACACCAGTTGGATTATGAGCACATGCATGAAGGAGTACAATAGCTCCCACAGGTGCAGCTCCAAGATCCTCTAGCAACCCTGTTTACCGTTAATATAACCACAAATAGCATGGCTGAGTTGCAAAACATCACATAGAAGCATAAACACAAACTATTTTCCATATGACTCGATGCCAGCGAAGTAGACTAGATCAAGCAATAGAGCATAAAAGGAAACAAGAAATCATGTAATTAGGATATGTGCTAGAAGCATCACCGAATATGAGTGTTACAACGAACTAGATAACCCAAAAACTCTTGAATATATGCTATTAGAGGCAAAACCACGACCAAACAAAAGCACTGGAAAAATGGTAAACAAAGTCATCATTATGGAGAACCTAATAAGGGGTCAAACCTTGAAAGTCCAGACCACGTGTTGTTGGATCATAGTAGCGATATGTCTTCACAGACAGCCCTGCAAGAGTGAAGACCTTGGGATGGTTTCCCCATGTTGGCACAGGGATGTATATCACGAGCTGCCAAAAGTGGTGGATGAATCAGTCAAAATGTGACAACTTAGTGTAAAAAATTATGTTGCCACTGCAACCAAATGAACATGTTAAGAACTGTGGGATCCTTACTTGGTGATAATGCCTCGCAAGAAACTCAGCACCAACCCTCAAAGAACCAGTACCAGACAAACACTGAACAGTCGTCACCCTGTTTTCTTGTATGGCTGGGCTGTTGCAAAGCATGAAACCTGTCATTTCTCAAAGAACTCTACTCATGGAAACTCCCATACTACAAGTATATCGTTTACCTATCAGCACCAAAAATAAGCTTGGCGCTCAATTTGTTAAAATCTGCAAGTCCAACAATGGGAAGATACTCTTTGACCCGAGACCTGCAACATACACGCGAAAATAAAGTCACTGATCAATGATTCTAAAGCTATCCCACAAAAGCAAAGCTAACAGATAGCACAACAGAACCCAACAACAGTGATCATTCATCAGCTTACGGATCATTAATCAACATCTGCTCTGCCCGTCTCACGACATTTAGAACAAGTGGCTTCCCTTCCTATTACAAAAGTAAATTACCGCATATCAGAAAAATCCGGAGACATAATTTTACGGAATATGCACAACCATATGATACAATCAACCAAGAAATATGAAACGCACGAAGGAGATTTCTAATTTAACTCACATATTATGATGAGTATAACTTACTCTAATCTTACATTTCACGACGAGTGAAATCTATTAAAAATAAAAAAATAAGTAAATAACATGAGTAAAATTAGGGAGCACCAAAAGCGAAAATACCTCAGTTCTGTAAGCACCAACGCCCAAGTTCAACTTGTTAGGGCTGTTATCCTTGTTATAAGCAACAGTGACCTGTCGATTTAAAGTTCAAACATAAAAATGATTAAAACATAACTAAACCAAAATCAAGAACAAAGTAATAGACAAATCAAACTAACTAATCAAGAACCGACACTTAGAATCTTGATTTCCACTTAGATTTTCTTGACCCGTAACGAAATCAGTGTAACGAGACCGATCATGATTGTCTGAAAATTTTGACAAAAATCAGTCCGAAATCTCGCATTTGATCGGGTAACGGATCCGATTGTCAAGTGGTACCACATATTGAAATCGAAACGAAAATTCCAGATATCGAACATTGCATGCACGTACGCATACACAAATAATTATAAAATTAAAGAGAAAATTTTAACCAAAAGAAAAAAGAAAGGTTAGAGAAGAGAGGGAGAGTAAAGAGAGTTTTACGCCGAGAATGGGATCTTCAGGAGCACGGACAACGTTGGCAAACACAGAATCGGCGGCGGCCATTTAGTTTCTTTTTCTTTTTTTTTTATGGTTTTTGAACTTCTTCTTTTTATTTGATCTGGTTCGTTCCTGAACTGTACTTTGAGTTTCTGCGTACGACGCTGTCTGAAAGAACAGGACAAAGAGCAACTAACCGTCTAATGTTTTATTAGGTCAGAGAAAGAGTGCTTTGATTGTGCTTCGGTTTTATTTTTGACTGTGGGCGGTGATTGTGACTCTGACTCACTCCGCACGCTGTTTTGCCCCTCTTTCCAAGAAAACCAGCGGACCGAAAACGTGAACCTCATAATTAGTAAATATTAATTCGGAAAAATTCCCTGGAACGAGCTCGTTCCTCAGTTTTATAAATGAAAGGAGGGTAAAAGGGGAGAGGGAAGCTTCCATTGTAATCCTGTAATTAAAGCGTTTGGATCGAGTCTTTTTTTTTTTTTTTAATCTAATTACCCAAGCCCATATTAATTAGAATCTTATCCAACACATTTTTTATTCTCTTTTTAAAAAAACCTATAGTGTACATAAATTATGTAAATAGTATTTTCGATAACTATATATATAATTTTTTATTCTTCATAAATATTTTATTTTAATTATATATACATCATATTTTTTTAAATAAAAAAATATAAGACCTGTGCAAGACACGTGTATGCCGTCACCCTCCACGTCAATCTGATCGTGTCTTCCTAATTTTTTCATATTAATTAATGATTGACAGTTATATCATTACTGCTTATGGGGGGATTGGTAGACAATAATCGGGCTCAATTTAGTACCAAGGTATGCATCATGTGAATGAATATGTATATAGTCATTCCATCGAATAAATAGTTCTCCTTATGCAATTACTTGATCGAACGGCGGTGGATAAATCCTATGATTCATGCGTTCAAATCAGAGCTTAATCCCTATGATGCATGCATTCAAATCAAAGCTTTCTCAGTGGTAATAACTAATAATTATAATGGCGATGATTTGTATGTTATTTTATAACACCGAAGAGAAACTAAAGAAGTCTAAGACATTATTGATTATGTGAACGATTTAAGAGGTGACGCATGAACGCATGCTGTGAATATTAAATTATATATCTTCATATACTAATTAAATTTAAAGGAGATATTGACATCATAAATTTTGTTAGAATTTAATACAAATCGATTTAATTAATTTTACTAAAATTTAAACCACAACGCCAACTCCTACAAAAAGTCAAAAGTGTAAATTTCATTTCATCCTTGACAAGATTAATATAAGGTTAAATATATTGTATCGTTGTGTGGTTTGGCTCTTTTTCATCTCACTTCATTGCAGTTTAAATTTACACTGTAAGATCCCTACAACTTTTTTAACAATTAAGATTTTATTAATTTTGTAATGAAGTTTAGTCAAAATAGCTCATTTTCAAATATGTTTATATTTTTCGTTAAAATTATAAAACATCGATATTATTGTTTTAACTAAAAATTAAATATATTTGAAACAATGTTGTTTTTGACTAAATTTTGTCAGTAAAATTAACAAAGTCTTAACAAGAGGCTTTAGTTACAATAAAATGAGAAATCACAAAAGTCTTAAAGTACAAATTAAGAACTTACAAAAATTGAACTAAAAAAAGTAAAATAACATAAAAATGCGTTCGACCCAAAAAGATAATTTTTTTTGTCTTTGGAAAAAAAATTTAATGTTTAGTGAGTCCGATAGTGAGCTGGCCAAATAGCCCAAGGCTACATCTTAGGGCAGGTTTGTAACTTTGAATTGAAGGATTTTTTTATTTTTATTTTTTTTTTAATAAGTGTAATTTATTCATAATTTTATATTATATAATAAATAAGATATACATAAATAAAAAAAATAAAAATAATATTTAAATTATTTTCAATTATATATTAATTTTACTAAAAAAAATAAAATTAACAAATATTAAACAACCCCCCCCCCCCCCCCCGGTGAAATCGTGCGCAGTAATTTTCCATCCCAACTCATTTAGAACAAATAGTTTAAAAAGGAGTTTAAAAAAAAAAAAGGAAAAGAAAAGAAAAATGACTTTGGCCCAACAGGGAAGTAAAAGGAAATGACACCTGCCTTGGAATTTGGAAAGGACCCAAACAGACGCAATCGATAAGGCTAGGAATACCTGTGTATAGGATAGACTTTCTATGTGCTCATCTTTTTCCCATGATTCTGATTAAAATTTAAACTTAAAATTTTAAGTTTACGGATAATTTTATCATCTCATTGGTCCCCATGAGCTTATCTTGCTTATAAAGCAGTATATATAAAATGAGCTGACTCTGGTATACATTCCAAGGAAAATGAAAAAAAAAAGAAGTAAGGATAGAGTATATTCTTTAATAATTAAAGATAAGTGAAACGAAAAACAAACGAAAAAACAATTACAATTTACAAGCTAATAGAGGGACATGTACATAGAGTCCAAAAAAACGTGGAATTGTGATGTAGACAAGAAACCTATTTTATACAGTCGATCTAATTTTTTGGTCATAGCAAGAATTTTTTTTAACAAAGCAGGTCTTTTTTGTCCATGTTGTAGGTACTTATAGCTCCTTAGACCCAAAATAATTGAATCTAATTTTCCAATAAATTTAATTTAGGAAGGTATTCTAATTATTGCTGTCTCATTCCATTTCAAAGAGAATTAATTAGTTGTGGTTTCGATTGAGTGGCATTTCACTTTTAACCACAACTCATCCACTAATCTTCAACATCTGATGTTTATTATATTTATTCATTGTTTTTTTTTTAAGTATAACACATATAATATTACACTATATCAATTCACTAGTACACAAATAAATCGATACACTTCAAATTATAAAATCTCCCCAATTACACTACTAATATTCATTCACAAAAATGATAGTGTTACATCATTTAGAGGATATTTCAGTTGTTAGAATTTAAAATTTCTGTTTTATAAGTTTTAGGTTTAAATTTTGAGACAGGAGAGAAAAGATTTATGAGAGGAGAGAGTTACCTCTATTTTATAACTCACAATCCAATGGATTTTTTAATTGATAAAAAAAAATAAAATATGATAGTGTTACACAAAGTACACGTGCAAGGTAGAAAAAAACAGTACAGGCGTTACATTCCAAAATCACCTAGAGGAATGTAAAGCGAATGACAAATGTACATAATGTTATGAAACTATTTTCATGTCGTTTTGTTGGTGCGCCGAATGAGAGACAATGTGCCGTTGCCATGTGCCGATTTTCTAAATACTGTATGGCGTCCATGCTTCTGAGTAATTTGCTGCAATCAAAAAATAAATAAAAAAAAAAATACAAAGACAAGATTACAGGAGTTTCATTAGTTGGTTTAACCAAGGCACTTTCACAAACCATTGATACATGGAACTCACCTGAAAATGAAATTTGGGGTTTGGACCTTTTGATAGTATTGAGAGGCCATCACAAACAGGCACTACACATTCATAAGAGTGCACATATATAATATAAGAGATATTCTAATTTGATTTTTTGATATCAAAAGTGAGATAAAAAAATGGGACCGGATTAAAAAAAATTAAGTGGGATTTCATAGCAAGCATCTAAATATAAAACTATGCACATGTTACCTAAAATATTATTGGAATCCTCCTTACTCGTGGAAATTTCTGAGGATTTCAGCTTAACCGAAGGTGAATCCGGCGTCCGGGAGTACAGAAAGAGTGGCAAATTTTTTGCATTAAAGCCTTCCTTATTGACATTTTTTACAGAAGCTACGGATTCGGATCCCTGCACAACATCTTTGTTCGATGGCTCGAAACTTGTCACTTCTGTTCAAGAGAAACAAATTTTGAATCTTGTTTTATACTTTGTGGAATGTGCATCGCAGAAAAGAGGCAATGGGTTGACTTACGTGTAGCTAAATAGCGGCGGGGAAGTTTTGGCAAATTGGTATTCCATCTTACTCTTGTTAAAGCAAGCTTGTGAGCATATTGTTCACATGAAAGTAGTCTCTAAAAACAGCATGTCAAATGGAATGTGGTAACTTTGTGAGCTCTGAAAGAGATGGAGACAGGAACAGAGTTATAGAAGTATTAGATAACAAGCACTGACTTGTTTTAGGCAGTTGATTCTAAGCTCGGCCTCGGAGAATGAATTGGTCTTGGAAATGCAGGAATCCAGATTAGTAGAAAGACATCCGAGATGATCAACAACAGCAACCACAGCCTTACATAAGTACTCCTTTGTGCCTTCCACAACTCTGCAAATTGTCAGTTTTCAGTTACAAGTTCAACAACAAAAGAAAAGGGTGAATTGGGTGGCTGAAGGACTCACGTTTGCTTTTCCTTGGATTTTAAGAATGATTTTTCACAGTAATCAGCTGAATAATGGAGCTGAGAACGTAACTCTCTAAGTTCCTTAAAACCCCAGAAAATAGAAACAAACTGTGAACGAATTGCAAGAAATTAAACTGTTGAAATAAACCAAAAAAAAAAAAAAACCATGAACCAGGATAAGGACCTGAAGAGACTTGTAAAAGCCAGCAACTTCTTCGGATTCCTTCTCAGAGGTTTGATGGATAGATGATTTAGTTTTTTGCATATCTCTAGCTTTTGAATTGCACATTAAAGATGAAATTTTTAGCAAATGTAGTGGAAAACGGTTCTCCTTATCTTCCTTATCCGTACTGTCAAAAATAGTGGGGGAGTGGAGTGGGGCGATTTGATTTACGTTCGGGACAAGAAGCAATAAAAAGATCAGGACAAAGGGAAAGAACTTAGGCTCGTGATCTTCCCATTGTTATTAAGTAGTGAAACGAACAACCAACAGTCAATGTTTTTGGACGACGTGCACCACAGTGATGCAAGAAGATGACAAGAAACAATTGCAGCCCCCCGTGACATCTTGTTCCTTTTCTGTTATGTCCGAAGTTGGGTCACTTCCGCTCAATGACAGAATGTTATCATATAATGCAAACATTGTTAAACTTCATCGACGCGGAAGACGACATCTGTTCAAGTTTTTCGATAAAGCTAGAATTAGCACCGTCCAACTTGCTTTAAACTGTTTGGTCACAAAAAGTATTTCAGACTGATGGGGGCCATAAGCCGCCCTGCTACTGAAATTCTTTGTGAGTTTCCTCTAATGATTGATAAGTTTAGATCGTCGTTATATGGGACAAAGCACATGGAAATCTCACATAAACGTCATAAAATTTCAATTTGGTATTGAAGATCCCTTTATATCATTCACTGCAATCATGCATTTTTTGTAGTTTATGACAAGGCTTTGAAATGAAAATGATGCACCCTTAGGATATACACGCTTGTAAACACAAACATCAAAGACCCCTCATTCCACAAATATTAGAGTGCCTACTGTAGCAACGAAGGATGATAATGAGTTTGGCCCGTATGAGAGTTTAATATGTGATCTATCATGCAGTAGGTTTAATTGAGCGAGATAAAAATATGAACAACAAAATCAATCGTGCGCGATGCAATGCTGTTCAACCAAGATAATAATATCAATCAATTAGTCTATGAACAAATACCAGTAACTCAAGGTGACACGCAATCGTGTGATAGGAAGATGCACGCACACACACACATGCATCTATTGTAGGGGTTTATTCCCCATAATCGTTCCTAATCCTAAATCAAACCTAATACTGCTATTATTCTATCCTACTAGATTATTCCTTTAGTTTGAGCTGACACTAAAGGCAGAGAACCATAATCAAATAAAAACCAACGCTAATTAAACCAAAACTTTCCTAGCAAGAAAGTTAGTACCCAAATCAGTGGTGAATTCTTTATCCTTCAATCTTCATTTTTTAATTTCTGGCTATCATCAGCGACTGCTTGATTGGCAGGAAGCAACTTTTTGATATTCTTGATTGACTCAAACAGAGGCAATCTCCGATGAGCAATCACAAAGCAGATTTTCTCAGTCTGAGAATTTCGAAACATCCACACTGTAACAAAGTCTTGGAGAGGCCTCAACTTATGCTCATTCTTAAAAGCGTTCCACCCTCCAGTCAGAACATGAATCTTGTTCTGCCCCCAAATCTTGAAATGCATCTTGAAAGCCTTGCCATTGACATCGTAGGCTGTGACATCCATCCCCTTTGCAGGATTCTCATCACCATCACCTGGCTTCAGTAATGGCAGCAAGTGATCTTCTGAGAAAGCTTTGTTCAATGACAGCCTACTTTGACTATCCTTTATGTCGCTTATTGTAAGCTGCTTCTCAAAGGGCTGGCTGCAAATATCACCAATTATCTCATTCAGAGCCGGGAACTGGGGAATGTCTGACGGCACGTAATCGCCTATTTGACTCAGAATTTCATCTGGGGTCAAACTTTGTGAGTTTCCTGGCAAGTTTCTTGCAGCATTACAGGCCATGCCGGTGCCAAAGGTGGGATCTTTCTGGGTTTCTGAGATTCTTGGGCGTTTTCTTGAACTTGGGTTATTCCCCTCATATTGGCCACCACCAAGATACTTTCTTTTCAATTCATGCAAATCAAAAAGAGTCTTCCTGTCAAATATCCTGTACTTTAAAGAACAAAGAAGCCGAGCTGCTTCTACTATCACATTGTCTTCCTCTGTAAACCTAACTTCGCCGTCCATGGCTTTATTAGAATAATGATTCAGAAAGGCTCATTGTGTTTATGAGAGAGAGAGAAGGAGAGAAGGAATTGTGAGACTTCTTGAAATAGGTTATATGATAAATGTATTTTGGAGAGAGAGTTTCCTTTCTAAATAGAACCACGAATTTTTAGGCTTTGGGTTTTAGGAGTCTCGGTTCCCATTCCCTAGAATGTAGGGAGTCCTAAATAGAGATTAAGTCAAAGGAATCTATGCATCAGTGTACTTCCATTTTAGTTGAAAGTACTATCTGGATTTTCCTTTCTTGCACATCAAGGAAAAAAAAAAAAAACAGAGAGAGAGAGATTATACAGAAAAGACGGTGCCGTTTCCAACAGAAGCAGGCAAGCTACTCCCAAATAGACGCAGAGACCAACAACTTCTCGTGCATAAAACCCACAAACACTCCCAGGATTTGAGCGGGTCAATTCCGTTATTCTGCACAGTTTAAAGAACAATTATAAATGAGATAATCTACCATTGCCCGCATGGAATTTTTGAGCTTTTGGAAGTTTAGATGCCAATGGAATTAAGAATTTGGGAAACATTACTCTAAATAATGTATGTGATAATTACCTTTTAAGACTAAATCTTTTAGTTTTTTTTTATTTAAAATTTATAATTTTTAAATTTTTTATTTGAGGTTTAAATTTTTTAATTTTTTTTTATTTGAGACTTATACCTTTTAAGTTTTTTATTTGAGACTTATATCTTTAATTTTTATTCTATTTCAGTCCTTTAAAAGTCCGATAGATTTGTTTTAGAATGGACAACATGGACAACAGGATTTTGTTTTTTTGGCACTATTTGTTTGGTTTTTAAGATCATAAATACGTACATATGTATAATTTTATTTTATTTTATTTTATTATTTTTAAATACATATTTCTATATTTTTTAAGAAAATATTTTGATTGTTAATCTTATGTTTATCAATTTTAACGGAAAGTTCATGGTTGCACCACAAAAGACTTAGAAAAAAAAATAAAGATGGTTATATGCCTCAAATAGAAAAAATTAAAAAGTTTAAACCTTAAATAGAAAATTTAAAAGGTATAGATCTCAAATTAAAAAAAAAATTAAAAGATTTATGTCTCAAATAAAAATTTTAAAAGACATAAGTTTCAAATAAAAAAAAAATAAAAGATTTAAATTTAAAAGATGTGTTATCCCAATAATGTATATACCAGTGTTGACATATAATTTGACAAACTAGCAGTGATAGAGTTACCTTTCTCGGCCTTTTGGCTAAGATCAAGCGTAGCGTTACTGAATTTTTATTCCCAAACCATAAATAAGCGACCAATAAAAAAAAAAAAAAAAGAGGATCATGGTATGCCATGCGCCTGCGGCACAAAAGTGCCGAAATTTATAGCTCCAACGATGAGGGAAGCAAGTTTGAGCAACAGTACATCTTGGAGGCTCCTAATCTACCATGAGGTATTATTAGCAATTTACAGCACCTAATGCCATATATTTCTCGCCTAACTTCAAAAAACATGACCTCTTGGGATTTTCGTTTACTCTGGAAATCAAATTAGTGTAGAGTTCTGCACTTTTGATCGGTAAGGAATATTGTGAAGTTCCATACTTCCGCCTGAAGAAGAAAAGTTCTCTGCAATGAGGCCAGCTGCGTTTGTTGCACCATAGCACGAAGATGCCCCACTTCAAAGTTCACGTTTATGGTATAACACTTGAGGTACTTATGTCAGAATGATACAAATCATATCTGAAAGTCGATAACACAGTCACCAAGCTTCTCAGCTGCCCCAATTTCTGACAGTGCTGTCCGGTGATCTTCAAATCCGGATGCAGTCAGGATATTGATGAGGTTCTTGTAGTCTTCTTGGGGTGAGTTTTTAGTGCTTTTGTGGTTTCCATGTTTCAACTCTTCAGCATTGATCCTACATGTAGATCGCATTGTTGACCTTTCTTGCCTGTTGCCTGTAAGTGGCAGTTTTTTAGGTGAGCTCTGAAATTTTACTGAAATTGACAGATATTCAATGGTCAAGATGAATTTTTCGTTTACTTTGAGGACTGAAATTCAGATGAACAGAGAGCAATTAAAAATTGAAGCCAAATTACATGGATAAGCATGAAAACTTGTGTCCTATGCTATGTTAATTGCGCCCATAGCAAATTATGCTACCAAGATTTTTCATCTAATAAAAGATTAACTTCAACAAAACATAGATAAGTGTGTCTAAAGACTATATTCTCTCGTTCTCATTGCAACATTAAGCTTTGGAAATTTCGAAAATTGGCAAAGGCTACATGAAGGACCCAGTGAATTCTGCACGATGCAGGAGATTCATAACTTTATCAGACTCTATATCCAGCAAAAGTAAAGGTCTGTCTTCCAGTCAGTAGAATGTTAAATGGTTGTAGGGAAATTTTCTGTCACACAACCGAAATTTTGATACCACGGTTGCATTGTGGAAGTGTGGAAACGAACCAACAAAATATAGTCCTACGTGCACGACGACAGAGCAAGACAAAGCAAATAAAGAAATTACAGTATCTCACAAAAGGCTCACTACCCAAAAGCCTGATACACCCAAATACTCTCACAGCACACCAAGTACGAAACTTGGTATATGAGAGACGAAAGCCTCTCTCACCAAATACGAGACTTGGTATATGGGAGACAAAAGCCTATCTCTCCCTCTTGGTATATACTAAAGACACGAGAGTGCGGTACCTGATATAAAAGAGCATAATGCCATCACTGGGTATAGTCCCCAGTGATATTCCATCACTGGGTGTAGTCTTTAACTTCTCAACTAATCTCTTATATATAAATTCTGCATAAAGAGATAAGGATATAATCTCCTAAAGAGATAATGACACAATCTCTTAACGATAAGAACACAATCTTTTTAAGAGATAAAGATCGATCTCTTTAGGAGATAAACGCTAATCTCTTTAAAAGATAACAACGTGATCTCTCATCTTTCAACAAATTTGGGTTTGACCAAAGTCATAAATGGGCACGTGAGAAAACTAGGCGCAGGCATTCTTGGGTCACAAGCTTCAACTACAATCACAAAACTATGCTATACAAAATGGTGACATTTCAATGGCACAACAAGCATGCACTTGAAAATATTGTGTTGTTCATGGAATCATGCGTCAAATAAAAAGAAATTTCACATTGTCAAGCCTAATCTCTGAACTGAGGAACAATTTATTGACCCAATCATTACCTTCAGTCTTGCTGGAAGTACCATCTTGCCTTGTCACAAACGAGTTAGCACGTATTATGCATAACCATGTCCTTCCTGCTTCGATATCATTTTCTGCAATTGGAATATGCCAGGTACCTTTCTCCGATTCCTGCCAAACAATGTAGGTAATCCTTTTATACTGTCAGCTACAAATAGGTAACAAATACAGACAAATGACTCTCACTTGAATTACAACAGAGTAAGGCAGAGGCATGTGAAAGACTGGACCAGCATCGGTAATACTGAAATGCACCTGGCATGAGGAAACATACAGTTGCCTTGTTAATATTATAGACGATTAAGCATCATCATTGCAAGAAGCAATACGCTACCAGGTTCCTTAAATCAGCAAAATTCCAAACAAAATCACAGATTATGGCAATGTCTCCCCCAATAAAAAAAAATGTTATTTGATAATTTTGACCCGGGAAGAGCTTCACTTACTTGGTGCCTTTCTTTCCATTTTGGGAAGAAGTCATTTCCTAGAAGTTGAAATGTATGGTCTCTCATCTCGTCGTTGGTGACAATCAAGCCCCTGAACTTAATGGCAGCATATAACCAGTACCTGAATTATAGGTCATTGCCATGGCACTTCATATGCTATTACATCATTTAGATAGTATTCAAAATTTTCTAAAGAAGTAGCAAGTCCCTGGAGATATGAAGCTAACTTCTCAATGAGTGAAAACATATAATTCTCACCAATCGTCATTTGATCCTGTGGGTGTTGCATAAAGGGCATCAGCATTTCTCCACTTTTCGATCAAGGCCTTATTCGCCTGATCATCCATTTTGGGTCCAATGAGACGCTTGTTATGCAAAATAATAAGTGGCCATCTTTTAGACGGGAGCTTTTGACGGATTCCGTTGACAATCACATTGATCTACACAATGAATCATTTAAAAGAAAATCTATTCAAACATTTTCACAAGATTTTATGATATTTATTTCTTTGTATGATATACCTTAGATGGCAGGAATCTCCTCTGGTTAAAAAGACCTACATTAGCTCCATCTACTACTGCCTCAAAAGGTCCATAATAATCAAGCCATTTCTGCATACAAAGAAACAGCTTTATTCCTCTTCATCAAATTGTCATACACGATAGCAAAATGAATGCTCATACTTGGAATTTTTTAAAGCTTGAATCTTGATCTCTCCTTATAGCAATAGAAGCAACAGATTCAGCAAAACTCTCTGTTTCAATAGGATTTAGGTCCACTGCAGCCAATTTCTCCCCACAACATTTGCAAAGTGCATCCTTTCCAATAGATGTATGTAAGACAGACCACCTACCCTTACCCAGCCAGCCCTCACCATGCCATCCTCCACCTCTATTTCCAATTACTTCTTTAAGAAGTCTCTGATCCCATTTTCTTTTCCCCACTCTTGAAGCTGCCTTGCTTTTAAACCATCTAACAATTACATCTGCTGTAGAGGGTGAGACCTTCCCTAGATTTGTCCTAAGTTTATGCAATATATAGTAAACCTTGTCACCTTTACCGGCGTCTACACTAGCTCTTAAGAGTGTCTCCAGTTCAGGCTCTTCCGGATGGACACCATGCTCCAACATGTGTTTCTCTACAGAAAATGCCTTATCAATATGTCCACTATTGCAAAAGGCAGCTAAAGCTGGACCGTAGGACCGCAATTTAGGATTTATGCCTAAATGCTTCATCTGCTTCACCGTGTCAAAGGCCATATCACCATTACCTATTGACATTGCCATCCTGGCAACGGCTGTTAGGATTGCTTCATTCAATGGGACATTGTCTGTACACACCTTCTCATATATCTCGAATCCCCTTTGAAGTGCATATTTCTTGACATCTTCACTTACATGAATTCTCTTTTCTTCATGGTTAATGCTATGATTACTCTCACTAGCAAAACATAGTCCATCTGGAAGTGAAGGACTTAGTTTACTCGACCCATTAGGAAACTGAGCTGAATTCTGATCTATAGAAGTATTCTCTAGACAATCAAACCTATCACTAGAATTTAATTCCACAATATCAATGCTTCCAGGATTTTCACCAGAATCAGTTTTTTGATTCCCATTGTTGGAGAGTTTAATGTTTAACTTACTGCCATCAGTATCTCCTATCCTGCTCAACTCAGCAAAATGTACATCAGAAACCTTGCTAGAAACATCTACAGCATTCAAAGTTCGACTGCCACTTCCACTTTTAGCCGGTTGGATAACACCGACAGCAGCAGAGGAACACAGATATAACAATACCGTGTAATGATACTGTCCCATTTTGATTCCTTCTCTCAGAGCTAAATCATACAATTGAATTGCACCCAAGACGTCCCCTTTTTTCGAGCAAATATCCAATCTGGCCCGTAATTGAAGGTCTGTCGAATCAGCTTGATTTCTCTTAGACCTTTTTCCAATACTTTTGACTTTCACCTTCTCATCAACACCACCTTTCTTCTGGGCTTTATTCTCCAATTTACCACAAACAACTTGACTGTTATCCTCAGACTCTAACACTCTACAACTATTATTCTGAGAAGAATTCACCGAAGCCATTACATTTCTCTTTCTAAAACTCATGTCCTTTCTTCTATTCTTATCCTTTCCAACCCTCTTTTCATCAGTCCTTTCCTCTACTACTGCAATAACAAGGTTTCTCAAAGATTGCCTCTCCACCCTTTCACCTTCAGGCCACGAGGGAGAAAACCCAGAACCAGTTCCTTTACTAGTTCTCAAATTCATTGGTTTTTCCGGACTTCCTTGGCCTGTGGCAGACAACTCTGTACTTATGTTGCTAACATGTGTTCTAACCACGAAAAAATGTGTGTGTTTGGGTGGAAAGAAAGAAAGAAGGGGAAATAAACGGTGGCATTTGACAATTACGAGGGACCCTAGAAACTTACGAGGAGTGATTGACAGGCTGTGTTTTTGCTGCAGTGCGTTGAAGGTAAAGCAAGCCATGTGTGGCCGTTTAAGATAGCGCTTGTGCAGAGCAAGAAGACGATGTGTCTGTATAAAATAATTAGCTTTCAAGTTTTTTAAATGTAAATTGCAAAAGTGCCCCTCGATAAATGATAATTCTTACAATCCTTCTTCACCCCATCAATTTCACCCTCCAAACAAACTTAAAGGACAGGAAAAAGGTACCAATTCCGATTTTTGGGCGTTAGAAGTTGTCCGAATGAAATGAAAAATAAATTTTTAAAATTGATTGTAATTTTTTTTACAAAAAAAAAAGTATAAAACATAAATCTCATTATTTTTTTATTACAAAAAAATTACACTATAATTTTGAAAAAACTTCATTTTCATTTCAATCAGATAATAATTCAAATAACTGAAAGTTGGGATCCATATTCGTACTCTAAAAAATATTTATCAACGACATAAATTTTGTAATTTAATTAATTAGAGAATTCAAATTTATATAATTTAGATTTTATTATAATTAAGTAATAAAATTAAATCTAATCTTGCGCAATGAATATTAAAACTATCCAAATCATAATTGTTAAGTTGGTTCGCACCTTCGGTAAATACAAAATCATTACAGCTCTGCAAGATGTCACCATACTTCTCCATTTTTACACCAAAGGGGATGCAACAAAAAAGGGAAATTAAAAAAAAAAAAACGAAAAAGAAAAATTAAAAAACAAAAAGCTCAAAAAAAAAAGGAAAATTAAAAAGGACCTCATATAATTACCAAACAAGCCCCAAAACCCCTAAGTGAGAAAGGCCCTCTCCATCATTTCCTTCAACAGCCAAAATCGGAAGCCGAGAGCTCAAACTGCTGCAGAAAGAACGCCAAGCACGTACAAAGCAACAATATTTCACCAGAAAGATCCGAAAAATGGCAGCAGCCGCAAAGGTTGTCTCCAGGTTATCGTCTCGGTTACGGCCCTCTGCTGTCAATGTCAATAAGAAACCGCCGTGTCCCCAACTCTCTCCGCTCCAACCGGCCTCCCCGACTCTCGACTCCATTTCCACAAGACGCTTTTTGCGCCGCTCGTCAAGGTTAATCATTCTTAATTCTTGTTTGCATCACCAGTTTCTTTTAATTTTCTCTTCGCAAAACTTTAATTTGAGTTTCCCATGTGCTGTTTCTTATTCTGTTCTCTTTGTGGGGTTTTTTTTTTTTTTTTTTCCTTCTGGGTTTTTGAATGGATAGAATACCACTGAAATTGAGTTGTGTGGTGGGGTCCATGTTGCCATTGCACAGCGCGATAGCTTCGGCAAGTTTGGTGTCGAGCTTGTCCAGTGAGTCTGATAGCTGGGCTTTAGTGCCTCAAGGTTTGTTGGTTTCTGCTTCTTGTTGAGGTTCTTCTATGTGTTGAAGTTAATCCAGATTAGTAGTTAATTATTATTCAGATAGAAGTTAGACTATTTGGTATATTTTCGTTAATTGTTTAGAATTAGGTATTTGATATTCGAAACTATTATAAGGACTTGAGGTCTATGTTATAGTGCGTGCTTCTCTTATTGTTGTTCTCTTATTGTTGTGTAGCGTTTTTAGATTAATAAAGTTGATTTCATATAATTAAGCTCTAATACATAATGCTTAAATGTTGGAAATCAATTCTGCAAAATTTAATTGCAGATAATAATAGAAAGTATTGTATTCAGAGCACTGAAAATTAATGCCCCCCACATGTTTGTTCATTTTACAAATAGAAAAAAATAAACACATTTATGCTGTTCCTTGATTGTATGTGTAAGATTAGCTGCCTGGATGTGGTGGAATTCATTATCAGTTATCACTATTGTGTGAAAGGTAGCGGGCATTTTATGCTCTTCGTTACCGGAATTGTGAGAGCAAATTAATTACAATATGAATGTCATAGACACAAGCATTTCACAACTGTAATTTGCGAGATTATAATGGATGACGATTCGTTCCTGAACCTCAGTGACTTGTTTTTATGGACTGTTTATTTGCTAGGCGAAAATTTTCACTTGGAATTGTGGATACTGCAGGTATCTCGATGCCTTTATGACTCTGTCTTCCAGCAAGCAACTTTTCTAAGGAAGATGGATAAGAACGCATGTTTTCTCTGTCATTTTGTTTTGTCCTAGTGGCATCAAATGGGACCCTTCTTATCTTTGTTGTTTGGATTTGTAATGCATGTACGTCAACAAGGCTGGATACATTTTTGTTCAATCGTGGAAGAGAATACCCATTTGCCATAGTGGAACATGCTGGTGATAGTCGCTATAACCTGCTTCCCTCTCTTGGCACATAAAATTGTTTGGGTGACCTTTAACTAGAGGTGTTCTCAGATTGGATTGGGCGGTTTAAAAAGAAAAATTGCATCTAAACCGCCGTGGTGGTGGTTTAGAAATTTCAAAGCGGAACTAATTCGTCATCTGTCTAAGCTACCCAAATCAATCTACAAAATAGCGGATTAGTTAGGGCAGTTTGGGCGGTTTTTGATAAAAATTTTTAAATATCAAATTATCATTAACATTTTTTAATAATTTGTCATAATTGCACATAGTATTAAAATTTGACTACATGATATTAAGCCTATAATAATTCAACCAAATATCTTCACAACTTGTCATTAGCGTAGCCTACCTACTTCTCTGTTACTTTTTAACTACATACCTATATTAACAGATTAAAAAAATAAAAACTGATGCACATAAGAATTAGAGATAATGTTGACAGAATCACCAGTAATGGGTGTTATAAGAGCAAAATAGTTAATCAGACAAAAGATACGCTAATCGAAAACACATTGTGCATTGCATAAGGTTTCATTATTAGCTTTAATTTGTATTTGTTAGGCAACAATAAAAAATTATTAGCAGACAAGTAGTCTTGGGTCTACAATATATCACATCCAAATTGATATATCAAATAGCATATGCTTTGAATTACAAATTGCTCTTTTTGTAAAAATTGGTGTGGAGTACTTACCTTTCACACGTTCTACTAACTCTTGCAAAATTCATGAAAATAAAGCTCTTAATGATAAATCATGTTGTTTATATACATGGTAAATTAGATCAGTTATCTGTAATTTTTAGAATTGTGAAATCATTGTTAATCTACTTTTGGCGGTTTGAAAAATTAAAAACTATGAATAATTTTTTTTTTCACAGTTTTGGCAGATGCGGATAGGTACAGTATGAATTGGATATTTTTGGCGGGTTAGACGATTTTTTAACAGTTTTACATTTAACAACCTGACCCGGAATAACTCTTGGTTCTTTTTTTGGTATGCTACAACCTCTGATATCAACGATCAGCCGAGATTGTGCTAATTGGCCTCCTCAAAAAACTTGACGTCATATTTGGGGGAACGTTTGTGGATGGATTGTGGGTGGAGTGTTAAATTGCTACTAATCATACTTCTAATACTTGCCTACCAGAACAATCTTAATTTTCGCAGCGTTACATTTCATCCATTTTGCACTGTGATTGTCAAATCGCTGTATTATGGATACCCAAGTGCACATAACCATGTAATCATTTGGCTGGGAGGAACTGTAGGTCCTAGATTCCCGCTAAAGCTTCTGATGCTAATCAAAAGTATAACTTTTTAGTTATTAAGCAACTTGCTGAACCGTTATTTTTTAGGGTTAATGTATAAAAATATTATTAATTTTGTTTAAATTAATAAATTTAATAATAATTTTAAAAAATAATAAATTTATTATTATTTTTATTTAAAGTAACAAATATATTACGTAATGATTTTATTTATAATAATTTTATATGAATAGAATCTATCAGTTTTGATAACATATTTATAAAAATTTGTTTGTTCTGATAATATAATAATCATATGAATTAGTGTTACATTATCGAAATAGATAAATTTTATTTAAAAAATTTCGCAGCGTGATAGACTTGTTACTTTAAATAAAATTAATGTTAAATTTATTATTTTTTAAAATTAATATTAAATTTATTATTTTTAATATTTTCATATACTAACTCTTTTTTTTATTATATGTACTGTAGCTTCTGATGGTTACTGGTCTTTGCTCCGTATGACTAATATTGGCAGAAATTTCGTCAAATTTGCTGCTGTCTGCAGTTGTGTTACTGAGTAGGGTCCTCAGGATGGTATTAGGATATTGGAAATTTGTTCCTACTTTTTTTTCGGTCAAAAATTTGTTCCTACCTAATGGGGCCCCTAATCGTGTACTAAGTTTTTTTTTTTTAATTTGTTTTTTATCAAAGAAAATGAGAAAGTATGATGCCATTTTATTGTCTCGTAAGAAAGTATGATTTTGTTGGTCACAATCTTCAAAGCACAAACAAGGAAAAAGTTATGTGAAGAGTATCGGACTCGTGTTTAATATGAAAAAAAAGTATCTGATAAAAAAAAAAAGATAAAAAAAAATTGATTATGTGTGTCAGGTATGAGATTAAAAATATTTGACACAATTCATACACGTTTAAATTTTTTTAATATTTTTTTAAAACAAAAGTTTAAAAATTAACTCTTTTTTATTTTTGTTTGTTCCTCTAGGTTTTCAAAAATCACCGTCAATAAAAAATTATTTTAAAAAAAAAAAGAAGGAACAAGAAAGGAAGAATCGACGCTATTACAAAACTTTTTAGTTTCAAAAGTAGGAAATTTTCTTGGATCTTTCTTGATTGAATTCTTCCAAGAAAGCACAGTGGCGACCGGGCTATTGGCCCTTTGACGTAGCTTATTTTCAGGTCCTTTCTTAAGATCGGTGTGCCATTGTCTTCACATCGTGCCCATGTTCACATTTCACATGGTATTCGTCGGCCTTTTACACAAAGAGTCTCATTACATTTTTAAAATTGAGTTTTACTCAAATTATAACAGTTGTTCTTTTTTTTATACAGTAAAAATTTTAGTTTTTGCAACTAAAAAAAATTAATTTTTATATTACAAAAAATAATATCGTTGTTGCACAAAGAAATGACTTTGTTGCAATGGGAACAAAAAATTTTTTTTTCCTAATTTTGGTAGTATAATTTTATCCTTACACGAAACCCATGAATAATCAAACTCTACAGTACCCAGCAACCGTGTAATAAGTTGCTCATTTCATGTTTGGTAACCAAGAATACCGAGAGTTGGTATGGTGTGCGTGTATGGAGTCACTTGATGGCCGTAAGATTATGGAATTCCCAAGTTTAGAATGTTCCATTACGAGATTTCTAATAAAATTATCGAATCAAAGACCCTTTTTTTTGGTTTAACGTATTAACATACCGGAAAAAAAAGACCCTTTTTTTTTCTGACCCAAAAAATACCTAATTTTTTGCCTTTGGGATGTGTTGCTCATAAAATTATCGGATGCCTTCGGAATTTGGAGGCTTGACAAACAATTTTCCCATTAAGCCATCTCTACTAATTGCGGTGGGTTTATATTTTTGTGGAAAAACATTCTTTGGTTTGAGGAGCCAAAATCAACTACTTACAATCCAATATGATCGATGGTGTCCTCCAAATTAAGTCCGACGGATGCACACCCGACATTCGAAATTAAGTCCGACAGTCAGTATCAAAATAATAATAACAATAATAATAATAATAATAAGTCCGAATAGATTTGTGAACTTCAGTCTTTTGTAACAAAAGAAAGTTTACGAGAATGTTGGTCATTACAACTAAAAATTAAAGCTGTTAAAATTCTCATTAGACTAGTGATAAGGTGAATTAATTATTTTAATATTGGTTGAAGCGATGCTCAACTTATTTAATAAAAGAGAATAAGATTATTGACCGGTAAATCTTATACAATTAAAGAAAAGAAAAGAAATAGAGATTCAAACTTTTATCTAAATCGAACAAACAAACAGTTTCATAACTATTTACTTTAAAACAACAGTGATTATGAATTTAATCTAATATAAATGTTAATAAGAGTTGTATTCACATTGATTGTTAAAAAGAAAAAAACGTCTCATTCATATTGGTGTGTGTATGTATATATATATATATATATATATATATATATTTTTTTTTTTTTTTTGAGAAAACGCATTCATATTGATATTTAGGTTTATTAAGTTAAAACAAAAAAAAAAAAAAACCTGCTACCTTTCTGTCTTCCGACGTCCTGTTCACGGCGAAGGTCGCCGACTAACGACCATTTATCAGTCAAATCTTGGTTGTTGCCAACAAGAAAAGAAAAATTATCAGTCGTTAATTAAAAAAAATTTAAATTAATGGCTGTTGACATGGGTGATAGGGCCCGTTACGCACTTCAAAGCCAATACGCAGGTGGCCCCCGCAAGGACGTCCCATACATATCCGTTGATGGAGCGATCCTTTTCTTTGTTTGTTTTCTCTGCCTGTCGTGCTTGTTTCTTTCCTTCTAAAATTTCCATCCACAGCGGCGGCAGATTGGAAAGAGACTTCAGGAACAGTGATGGAAAAGCCGCACGTCTCCTTGGAGGTCGGATACGATGGCGTCGCCGTCATCGCCATGTCCAATCCTCCGGTGAACGCCTTAGCCATTCCCGGTGCGTTGGAGTAGAAAATTACCGATTTTACTCCTATTTGTTAAATTTTTTTTAACTATGGTTATTCTTTTATTTTCTGAACATTTTTGTATACTTTTTTTGGTCTAACGGTGCTTCAAACTCTGAGTTGTGGCGCAGTAATTGCGGGACTGAAAGAGAAATTCGATGAGGCCGTTAGGAGAAACGACGTTGTAGCTATCGTTTTGACCGGTGCTTCTCCATCTTCTTTTTTTTTTTTTTTTTTAATTTTGATATTTCCTTTTTCAATTTCTTTACTGGCTAAGGTGATAAATAATTTAGGGATTGACTGTAAATTGTTGACTAATTTGACTCTGGATATGCTTTTGAAGGCAAGCGTGGAAAGTTTTCTGGTGGTTTTGACATCAATGTTTTCCATAAGATTCATGAGACTGGTAAGCGATTTGATCTTGGCAGATTCTGTTTTAACCTGAACTTGTGGTGGCTTACAAGTTAGTTGCAGATTGTGACTGAACTGATTCGCTTCGCAGGGGATATCTCACTTATGCCTCAGGTATCCGTTGACCTTGTGGTCAACGTTATTGAAGGTATTTTTCTTAAATTCGTTGAGAGATTGTGTGTATGTGTGTGCCCACGGGCGGATTGACATGCGTTTGGAGTGATTAAATTCAACAGTTCGATTTTTTTTGGACTTGTTTTAATGTCTTGTTGGTTGCTGCAGATTGCAAGAAGCCTGTTGTTGCTGCCGTGGAAGGATTGGCACTTGGAGGCGGCTTGGAATTGGCAATGGTTTGTGTTTCCTTTTAACCATTATCACTAATAGATTTAATTTTGT